>CANTUQ010000066.1:5406000-6757500 GCA_947683425.1 Excoecaria cochinchinensis
GCCCTTTTAATGCTGGACTGATAACTATTATTGTAAGCGAACTCTGCCAAAGACAAATACTTTTCCTAACTGGTACCAAATTCAAGGACATAACATCTTAACACATCCTCCAATACCTGAATAACCCACTCAGACTGTCCATCAGTCTGGGGATGGAAAGCTGTACTAGAGTGGAGCTTTGTCCCCAAAGCTTCTTGCAGTCTCTTCCAAAATTGAGAAGTGAACCTTGGATCCCTGTCTGAGATGATGGAAGAAGGCACTCCATGCAACCTCATGATCTCATCAATATACAATTTTGCTAACTTGGCAAGAGAATAGTCCATTCTGACAGGTAAGAAATGGGCTGATTGATAAGTTGCAATTATATTAATATTTTAGATTAATTATTAGCCTAATTATATGTTTTATTTATTTAATTTTAATAATAATTAATTAGTTTTTGTGTTTTTATTAATTTATAATGTTTTTATAATTTTTAATAAGTTTTGGGATGTTTTCAGGTGTTTTATTTTAATCCGGAGCTAAATTGGAGGTTGGGGTTGATTTTAGAAGAAATTGTGGAAAGAGGGCAAATTTGGCCTAAAGCACAGCTGTGCTTTTACAAAGCACGGCTGTGCTTTCGAAGGAAGTGCGCAGCGCGGACTAAGACAATCGACGACACAGCTGTGCTTCCTCGCAAAGCACAGCTGTGCTCCGCAGCTGGAGGCGCGCGCACACGGAGCTTCAACGCGAAATCTTTCGCCCACAGCACAGCTGTGCTGTGCGAGAAGCACAGCTGTGTCACGTTGTTCCCTCGCACACACGACGCAACCCTAGCACAGCACAGCTGTGCTTCTTAAAGCACAGCTGTGCTTTTCTTCAGACAATTAAAAGAAGCGCCGCTGCATACCAAAAGGGAAAAGGCAGCTTAGTTTTAGTTTTAGTTTTAGTTTTGGTTTTCCTTTATTTTTCTCTCTTCTCCTTAGGGTAGACTTAGATTTATTTTCCATTAAATTCCAGCAATATTTATTTTATTTCCATGTTTTAATTCTTCTTTAAGACTTTGTTTTAGCTTAGATTTCATTTCAAATTGCACTTTTATTCCAATTTAATTTAGATTATTTTTATTTTTATTTTGTATTTTGGGATTTAAGGAAATTCAACGGTGGATGAACAAGAACTTCAAGATCCATTTTGTCTTTTCATCAAGGGTGTATTCTAAACTTAATTTTTCATATTTTATATTTATATTCTTGATGTTAAGGTAGTTGTTCATACTTGGGAGTTCTTGAATCGTATTTGTATTTTGGATAGTTGGATTTAATAAATATTTTCATGTTTTCTTTTATTCCTCTTGTTATAAATTGTTTTGCCAATATGATGATAATTGGAGCTAAATCCGAAAATTGTTATTTGTGCAAATGCTCTGTTCTTTTAATACTGACATTTATATTTTCAGCTTAATCCATGGATATGGTAGGTTGGTTTGTGGGTGTTCATATTATTAGATTAAGAATTGTGAGGAATAAATAGGTTTTAGATAACTAAATCCGGGATGGTAGGTTGTCTTAGATCTAGGAATTGGTCATATTATACATATAGTTCAGTTTTATCTTCTCTGAAATTATCTGTTGTTGCTGAATTGAATGCAAGTTAAGGAGAGATCTACCAGGATAAACTTTGATTGTAATCAGTTCATAAATACATACATATGCTCTGTTCTATTTTAATCAACTTTCATTGGTTTGATGAATCCGAATTGGTATTTAAATCTGTGAATGTTTATTTTAATAGGTTCAGAATGGTGGAAGATAAATGAGTTTGATATCTGAATCCGAACTGGTAGGATTATCTGACTTAGAACTTACAAACATGTGATAATGCTAATATATGTGCTGAATCCGAAAGGTAGGTTCATTAATTAGAATAGCTGAATCCGAAAGGTAGGCTTGGGTTTAGATAGGTTATCCAGAATTTCATGTTATATTATTTTACCAATTTTCAGTTACATATATGAGGATAGAATTTCCCAAGTATTTAATTTCATCCTTGAATAATTTCTTGATGAACAATTTTATTTTCAATTGTTAATTTATTTTCTGGTTTAGTTTAATCTTCTCCACTAATCACACCGGGGACATCTCAAATTCACTCAACCATAGATATTTAACTGAACAATCCTTTTTCCCTTGGGTACGATAACTCGGGGTCCTAACTATACCCCACTTTATTACTTGTCGATTCGGTACACTTGCCGAACACCCGTCAAGTTTTTGGCGCCGTTGCCGGGGATCACGGTGTTGTTTGTTTTATATCTTTAGTTGAGTTAGTTTGAGGTTTTTATTTTTTTTCTTTTTATTTTAATTTGGTGTTTATTTTTGCAGGAAAATTTTGAGACATTTTCAAAATGATGCAAGATAACGATCAAGATTATGAGTTGGTCCTTTTGCGAGCTCAAGTGAATGATATGATGAGGGAGATGCAAGAGTTACGACAATTGTATTCAACTTCACCAGTCACCTATTCACCTTCTTTTGAAGATCCTCACTCTTCATGTATATCACAAGAGTCTCACTTTACCCATATCGAAAGTCTTTCAAACTACATCTCTTGTAGAGAGAAGGAATACCAAGCAGAAAGGAGGGAGATACAAGAGTCTAACTCTGCCAAAATCGAAAGCTTTTTAGACTACATATATTGCAGAGAGAAGCAATTTTGTGCAGAAAAGGGAGAGTTGCAGGCTACAATCGATTATCAAGAGGAGAGAATCAAGGCTCAAGGGGATCTATTAAGAAGTCAAGCACTGGAAATCCAAAATTTGGGATCCAAGTTAGAAATTTTAATTGTCTCTCCGAGTGATCAAAAAGATGGTGGTGAATTGAGTCATGCACCTATAGAGATTAATGAGAATATTGAAATTTTTGAGGATGGGTTGCATGAAGAAGAAAAGGAGCCAATTATTTTTGAAGAAAAATCTTGTGTTTCGTTGGAAACTAATTTCAATTTTTCTGTGCAGGATAGTGCACCAAAGGAGCAAGAGTTGAATGATTCTCAAATGGAAACACTGAATTCAGTCCATTTGAAGGATTTATTTAGGCTTGAAGAGCCGGTGGAGTTCGTTTACAGTGAACCCAAGGTGGAGTCATACTTCATCGAAGACATGGAATTTCCCACCTTGGTGGCTTTCGATGATTTTCTCCTACTGATGGGGGAAAATGAAGAGCAAAAACCGGAAAGACCATTATTTGGTTCACAAGCTCGTCCACCCGAAAGTGACATGAGTCGAGCTGGGACTCAATAAACCAGAACTTTTTTCTTAACCCTTTCTCTTTATTTTCATGTCATTTAATTAAGTTTTATGTTTTAATTTTTAGTATCTATTTAAAAAAAAAAAATATTTATATATATATATATATATATTATAAATTTTTATAGAATAAATTGTTCCTTAAAATTTTAGTGTATTAGAATGTTAATTTGCTATTTTTAATGTTTAATTTATTAGTTTAATTTTTGTGTTATTTGAATTTAATTGATTTCATTGTTGTAGGGAAATAATAATTGAGATGGAAGGAAATTGCAAATAAAGAGCATGGAATGGAATATGGGACAAGCAGGTCAGAAGCTAAGTACACGGCGGTGAGCCATTTAGAGGTAAAGCACAGCTGTGAAATCAAAAGCACAGCTGTGCCTCCATTTAAAACACGCCATTACTTAGCGCTGAAGAAGGACACAGCTGTGCTTCAAACAAAAGCACAGCTGTGCTTCCAATTAAGAAACGCCGATACAGGCGCGCAAAGGAAAAACACAGCCGTGCTTTTAACTAAAGCACAGCTGTGCTTTTCGCACAGCACTTAAAACACGCCTGTGCCTTTCTTTTTCTTCTCCTCTCGTTTTCCCTCTTTCTTTAAAAATTAAAATCTCTCTCAATTTTTCCTTCGATCTTCACGAACACCCAAGATAATCTCAGGTAATATTTACTTTATGCATTTCTTTGAGCTTAATTATAATTCTTTTCATCTTTCTCCTACAATTATTATTATTATTTTTTTTTTTCGAATCTGAATTTTTCCCCAATTCCCTGCGTGAAATTCCAGAATTTTTGGGTAAGAGGAATCAAGAACTCTATCCCTCTTTTCCGTTGTTTATCTTCAAACATTTCTGTAGTCAGTAGCTAAATTCTACCCAGGTATGTCAATTCCCTACTCTCACGCAATTTTCTTCTCATTTTAAGTATGCTGTGCCTGATTTTTAACGTTGATTTTGTTGAGTTTGTTGTGAAATTTTGAGGTGTTATACTTCTTTGGGCCAATGTTGACAGAATGGGTGTTTGGAATTAGAAATATTGTGCTTGAAAAACTAATTGAAATTATACTCACTATCTGTTCGATGAAATGCCTGAATGAGATATCCATGTAAATTCAGTACTGAAAGTGTGATTAATTCAACAGAATTTTCATTTGTTTTGACCAGCTTGTGCCAATATGATCTGTTGAGGTTGTTTTCAATTTTGTGTGCATGATTCAGATTTTTAATAAGCAAAATTATGACAGTGGCATGTGCACTGTTGATTTGGAAACTTCCCTCAACTGGAATTTGTTTGAGGATGTTGTATGCTGAGTAATTATATTATTGAGTTTAGTTCATATGTACAGTTAGGTTCAACTGCTTTGAGAACTGATGGCATGAACTCTGTGCTTAATTGTCATGAAATTGTGTTAATCGTGGCACTGTTGGAGCTGATTTAACGGCTGCTGTGATGAGAGTCTGGCCAACTTTTGTAGGAGCAGTTTGTTTAGGAATCATCATTGTTCTGAGCTTAATTTGTGTGTCATTCTTTGCTGAGTTTTGAGGCTGCCATGTTACTTGAGTTTATTTTTCAATTATCTAGCTGGCATTTGTTCTTAATTTGTCTTTTGAAAGAAAAGAATAATGGAAAATGGGATTTTGTACTTCACTTGGGGAAATGAAATGTCTCAATTGAATTGATTTATGTGAGGCATAACATGAATGTGGAGATTTTGCAGGATTAATTTGGGATTGCTTGAGATTATGCTTGTTATTATTTTGGTTTAGAAATAGCTGCTTTTGCCTTTAGCTTTTTAATTCAGATGTAAGTTGTAATTATGCTTCATTGTGTTGAGACAAATGCATGTTTGTTAGTTCCCGACTTGATGGGATTAGGATAAGTTGCAATTGATGCCAAATTTTCATGGTTTTATGTACATGCAGCTTTGAGTTTTTCCTACATACTTTTGCTCTGAATAGAGCCGCGATTAAGCAAACTGTGCATTGTTCTCTATTATTTTTCATCAATTGCATCTATTTTATTCTTGGCATTTGCACTTCATTGATTTATTACTTATGCTTATTTTAGTTTCCACCTTGTGCTTTTCATTTTTAAATTCTTTAAATTCTAATTTGTGCAATTTTTCAATTTTTACTCTTTTGTGCATTGATTTTGTGCTTGAATATGTTTATATATTTGCCTTATGCTTAATGTTTTATATTTTGCTTTTTCATTAGCTAAAAATCTTATTTAATTGCAATTTTCTGTTGTGAAGTCTTGGTGAGTCCTGCTTTTATTCTTTCAAATTAGTTATGGTTGTGATATGTGCTTAATGAAACCAAGAATGTTGTGCATAGAATTTATATTTTCTTTCTCAGGCACCATGGTACGTAATAGAGAGGAGCAACCATCAGCACCTCTTCAGCCTCCTGAGTGGTTGACTCCAGCTCAACGCACACTGTTCAACAAATTAGCTGCAAAAATTATCATATCCAGCAGGTTCATGAGTAGGAAAACACTCATGGATCTAGGCATTGAGGAGAGGGTGCTATCACTGCTAAGAAATATTGGATGGGAGGAATTCTTTTCTCTGAATGGTCCGACTCATCCTAAGATAACCTTGGAGTTCCTTAGTACTTTTAAGTACTCTCCAAGGTTATCCAAGGATGATCGGAATACCATTCAGTTTACAGTATGTGAGATACACTACCATCTGTCTATTACAGACTTAGCCACATATCTAGGACTGCCAGTGGATGGGGAAGTACATATAGTGGGTGAATCAACTGCGCACTGGGCTATTGTTGGGAAACCCAACATGGAATTTAATGCGCGAAACACCAAGTCTACCAAACTCCGCTCTCCGGTATATCAGTACTTGCATAGAGTTATGACATCATCAGCGTTTATGCGACCAGAGTGCCCTAGCAATGTGAGTACATCTGACCTATTTTTTTTATATGCTATGGAGGCTGGGGTACGAGTGAATGCAGTACCCTGGTTGTGTAAGCAGCTGAAGAGAGCTGCAGCCACCTCAGGAAAGAGGATTGGGATCGGTGGGTTGATCACCGTTATTATGAGGGCCCTGCATCTACCTACTGCCGACATGGGCAGACACTTGACGTCGTCTTATTTTATTGATGAGGAGGTAGTGCATAGATGTAGGATAGCTATAGAGGATCCCTCTTCTGAGTGTGGCTATAGAGTTAGGAGAGCGGAGGAGGAAGCTCAGGACTTGGGTGATGATGGAGAGGGTGATTCTGATGACGCCCCAGCGCCAGTTGATCATGATGATGCTCCACCACCACCACCACCGCCACAGGGACCGGTATTCAGTACATACAGTAGGAGGGTGAGACAGAGGATTGATGTACCGTTCTCCCCTCCAGACATGAGTCGATATGCTCAGGCACATGACGAGCCGTCATCTTCCACAGCACCTCCACCCTCAGCTCCATCGTTAGATGCCTCGCAGGTCCAGACATTGATCTCGGAGATGCGGTCCATGACTGCTATGATGATGAGGTTTGAGACTGCGATTGGCACGCTTCAGGAGTCATTCAGTGAGTCGAGGAGGGAGCAGGCAGCCTTCCAGGAGAGGGTGTGGGAGAGACTGGATACATTGAGCAGAGAGCTGGCGGAGGTAAGGGCAGCTACCTCTCAGAGTGATCAGCTGATTTCAGGCTTGGACCTGTCGGTGCAGCGAGTATGGGAGCGACTGGCTTCCATTGAGACACAGATAGAGCAGGTGCGCCGAGATATGATCCTGGGAGCAGAGCAGAGAGATACATTTTTGGGTGCCTTCCAGCATAATATTATGGCACAGTTGGACAGGTTGGGCAGTGAGATTCGTGGATTTTTCACGCCTGTTTCCACTGTGTTACCTCCACACCTCAGACGAGCACCACCATAGACTATTGTATATATATTTCAGGAAGTACTTCTTACATAACAGATTTTTTTTTGTATATTATTTATTTATTTAGTTAATGAAATTGATGAGTTTGGCAATGTATGATGTTATTTATTTTACTTTGTTATATTTTGAAATTGTGTGGCTGAGCCAATGCCGTGTGATAGGATAGATATATAGTATTTTGTGTTGGCTATGAAATTGCACAGGTTTCAGAGTATTACATTTTGCACAGTGATTATTGGATTTTTGCACAGGTTTCGAGTTTCTCATTTTGCACAGGTGGTATGCAGAAATTTTGCAGTGTTTTTAGTTGTGCATAGTAATAATTTGATATTGCCATAGTTGAGAAAATTGTAAAAGTTTTTAAATTGCAAAAAGCATTTGTGCAGCATTGAGAGAAAATATAAAAAAAAATAAAAAATATATATATATATATATATATATATATATATATAAGAAAATATAAAAAAAAAAGGAAAAAAAAAATAATAATAAATAAATAAATAAATTAATTAATCAATCAATTTGTGCTTCACTTCCTTGCACTGAGGACAGCGCAACATTTTGAGTTTGGGGTGGAGTACCTTTTTAGTTTTTAAAATTAAAGTCAGTTTTGTTTGGTTGTGTAAGTTTGTTTTGTGGGCTTTTTAATTTGTTTTTGTTTTGTTTGTGGTGTGTTTTATGCTAAGTTTGTGTCTAAATATTTTTTATGATTGTTTCTTTTTGACTTTCCTTCGATTTAAATTTTTATTTCGTCCTAGTAGTTCTCAATTGTGAATGATTTTGATCTCAATTTTAGAAATTTGTGTTTCATTCAATTTTAAGTTGAGTGAGATATAATAATGTTTATATCTTTGTTTGCTAGATTGCATATAAACCTTGATTATACTTTGCAATTTCTAAATTTTGAGCACTTTGGGCCTGTTTTCAAAAATTGAGAAAAATCTAGTTGCAATTAGAGGATTAGATAAAAACTCACTAAGAGCACTAGAACCTTTCTGATTACCCATCGAAGCGACCTCAGATGAGACACAACTTAGAAAATGATTTAGGCAACCCTTCTTTGTATAGCTACTTTAAATGACTTTTCCTACCTTAATTTCATTGTCTCTTGTTAGCCCGTTGAGCTTATTATTTTAGTATGCTAAATGCGTGCTTGTTTTATTGTTACACATATTAAAACTACATTTAGCCTTAAATGATTTTTGCCTCCCTTTAGAAGAGTGGCCACTCTAGTAAGGTTGGGTTTTTATTTTGGGTAAAAGGGAGTTTAGATTTTGTCAATTCTTGGTGTAAATTTCTGTTTGAGAATTGATTGGTGTGTGTAATGGAGAGTTGAGCCCATTTAAAGAAATGAGTTTGGGGTTGATAAAGAGGAATGTGATTTAAGTGGTTTATTGGTCTTGTAAAAATTAAAGCTCAATTGTAGTTCTTGCTGGGATTTATAGACGAATTAAGTACTTTATTTATCGTTAATGGCTAGTTGGTTTTTATGCTTCTAAAAAAAAAAAAATAAAAAAATAAAAATTTGAAAAAGAAGAAGCATTGTAAGTTTTTCCTAGCTAATTGGGCAAAATGTGAGTTTGGGGTACAAAATTTAGTAAGACTTGAACTAGTGCCTTGTGAAAATCGGTGTTGAATATTATGTGGCATTTGTTATTGTGAGTTGAGTTTGATGATGCTAAGGTGTCTTTTAGACCAATTTTATTTTGATTATATGTGATTGAGTTGGGAATATTTATTAGTACAGTTGGGTGATTGTGTTTTGTTTAGGTAGTGGCTATTTTTCTCTAGTGACTTGATCTTTTTTTGTTAGCTAATTTACCTAAGCCTAACGTTACAACCAAAATGTAAGACCTCTTGATTCTTTGTTTTGTCTTGTTCTATTTAGTGGAGATGACCTTCTAGTAAGGTTTGGTACGTAAGAAGAGGCATATGGTGTTTCTTGAGCTTTGAGTGAAAAGCCATGAGTGCATTCATGCATTCGAGTTGATTCATTTTCCCAACATTGTACCTAGAAGTTTTGTTTTTAAATAATAAAAATTCTGTTTTGGCCTTTTGCGCACACACACACAGAAATTGTTTAGTATGTTCTTGTGTTTATTTGTTATTTAGTGAGCATTGGTATTTGCAAACCTATTTTCTTGTCCCTTAATTGAGAATGACTCCTTATTTTCTTTTGTTGAGATTGAGATGATTGAGAATGTGGTTCATTCAGTTTACTCGAGGACGAGTAAAGGTTTGAGTTTGGGGTAATTGATAAGTTGCAATTATATTAATATTTTAGATTAATTATTAGCCTAATTATATGTTTTATTTATTTAATTTTAATAATAATTAATTAGTTTTTGTGTTTTTATTAATTTATAATGTTTTTATAATTTTTAATAAGTTTTGGGATGTTTTCAGGTGTTTTATTTTAATCCGGAGCTAAATTGGAGGTTGGGGTTGATTTTAGAAGAAATTGTGGAAAGAGGGCAAATTTGGCCTAAAGCACAGCTGTGCTTTTACAAAGCACGGCTGTGCTTTCGAAGGAAGTGCGCAGCGCGGACTAAGACAATCGACGACACAGCTGTGCTTCCTCGCAAAGCACAGCTGTGCTCCGCAGCTGGAGGCGCGCGCACACGGAGCTTCAACGCGAAATCTTTCGCCCACAGCACAGCTGTGCTGTGCGAGAAGCACAGCTGTGTCACGTTGTTCCCTCGCACACACGACGCAACCCTAGCACAGCACAGCTGTGCTTCTTAAAGCACAGCTGTGCTTTTCTTCAGACAATTAAAAGAAGCGCCGCTGCATACCAAAAGGGAAAAGGCAGCTTAGTTTTAGTTTTAGTTTTAGTTTTGGTTTTCCTTTATTTTTCTCTCTTCTCCTTAGGGTAGACTTAGATTTATTTTCCATTAAATTCCAGCAATATTTATTTTATTTCCATGTTTTAATTCTTCTTTAAGACTTTGTTTTAGCTTATATTTCATTTCAAATTGCACTTTTATTCCAATTTAATTTAGATTATTTTTATTTTTATTTTGTATTTTGGGATTTAAGGAAATTCAACGGTGGATGAACAAGAACTTCAAGATCCATTTTGTCTTTTCATCAAGGGTGTATTCTAAACTTAATTTTTCATATTTTATATTTATATTCTTGATGTTAAGGTAGTTGTTCATACTTGGGAGTTCTTGAATCGTATTTGTATTTTGGATAGTTGGATTTAATAAATATTTTCATGTTTTCTTTTATTCCTCTTGTTATAAATTGTTTTGCCAATATGATGATAATTGGAGCTAAATCCGAAAATTGTTATTTGTGCAAATGCTCTGTTCTTTTAATACTGACATTTATATTTCCAGCTTAATCCATGGATATGGTAGGTTGGTTTGTGGGTGTTCATATTATTAGATTAAGAATTGTGAGGAATAAATAGGTTTTAGATAACTAAATCCGGGATGGTAGGTTGTCTTAGATCTAGGAATTGGTCATATTATACATATAGTTCAGTTTTATCTTCTCTGAAATTATCTGTTGTTGCTGAATTGAATGCAAGTTAAGGGGAGATCTACCAGGATAAACTTTGATTGTAATCAGTTCATAAATACATACATATGCTCTGTTCTATTTTAATCAACTTTCATTGGTTTGATGAATCCGAATTGGTATTTAAATCTGTGAATGTTTATTTTAATAGGTTCAGAATGGTGGAAGATAAATGAGTTTGATATCTGAATCCGAACTGGTAGGATTATCTGACTTAGAACTTACAAACATGTGATAATGCTAATATATGTGCTGAATCCAAAAGGTAGGTTCATTAATTAGAATAGCTGAATCCGAAAGGTAGGCTTGGGTTTAGATAGGTTATCCAGAATTTCATGTTATATTATTTTACCAATTTTCAGTTACATATATGAGGATAGAATTTCCCAAGTATTTAATTTCATCCTTGAATAATTTCTTGATGAACAATTTTATTTTCAATTGTTAATTTATTTTCTGGTTTAGTTTAATCTTCTCCACTAATCACACCGGGGACATCTCAAATTCACTCAACCATAGATATTTAACTGAACAATCCTTTTTCCCTTGGGTACGATAACTCGGGGTCCTAACTATACCCCACTTTATTACTTGTCGATTTGGTACACTTGCCGAACACCCGTCACTGATTTTGTAAGCCTGTCAATGATTACCCATACCGCATCATGCTTCTTCTGAGTAAGTGGAAGCCCTGACACAAAATCCATGGTTATCCTATCCCACTTCCATTCGGGTATTACTATAGGTTGAAGTAAACTCGAAGGAAACTGATGTTCTGCCTTAACTTGCTGACATATCAAACACTTGCCCACAAACTTAGTCACATCACACTTCATGCCTGGCCACCAATAGTGGGTTTTCAAGTCCTGATACATCTTATTGCTACCAGGGTGCATTGTATAGCTACTATGATGAGCTTCAGTCAAGATGTCCCTTGTTAAATTAGCTTAGTCAGGAACACACAATCTCTCCTTATAATAAAGACTACCATCCACACCCAAAGAGTAGTCACCATCATCGACATCTTTCACTCGCTTAACAATAGAGGATAACCGATCATCTTGTCTTTGAGCATCTTTCACTCGTTAAAGGAAATCAGGTTTTGCTTGCATTTCTGCTATTAAGACCGCATCATCTGAAACACACAATTTGACATTCATAGCCCGCAGAGCTGCCATCGACTTTCTGCTAAGGGCATCAACCACTATATTAGCCTTTCCCGGGTGATAATCGATGAAACAATCATAATCTTTAATCAATTCGAGCCATTTCCTTTGCCTTAAGTTGAGCTCCTTCTGGGTAGGCAAGTATTTCAAGCTTTTATGATCCGTGAAGATGTAGCTTTTCTCACCATATAGATAATGTCTCCAGATTTTCAGAGCAAATACAATGGCTGCCAACTCAAAATCATGAGTAGGGTAGTTTCTCTCATGAGTCTTAAGCTGTCGGGAGGTATAAGCAATCACCTTGCCTTCCTACATCAATACACAGCTTAAACCATTCCCAGATGCATCACTATAAATCACAAAATCTCTACCTGCTTCTGGTTGAGCTAGTATTGGAGCTTCAGTCAACATACGCTTAAGTTTCTCAAAACTTTTTCGACATCTATTAGACCACTCGAACTTAACATTCTTCTGTAGCAACTGAGTCAAAGGAGCTACAATAGTGGAGAAGCTTTTTACAAATCTCCTGTAATAACCCGACAATCCATTGAAGCTTCTAATTGTGTAACACTTGTAGGTGTTTTCCACTGAAAAATTGCTTCAATCTTTCTAAGGTCAACTTTGATACCCTCCAATGACATTACATGTCCCAAAAATGATACTTTATCTAGCCATAATTCGTACTTGTTGAATTTAGCATATAGCTGCCTTTCCCTCAAAGTCTACAGAATAATCTGCAAATGCTCATCATGCTCTTCTGGAGTCTTAAAGTACACCAGAATGTCATCAATGAAAACCACCATGAAACGATCCAAATAGGGATGGAAGATTCTGTTCATCATATCCATAAAGGCTGCCGGAGCATTAGTCAATCCAAAAGGCATGACCAAGAATTCATAGTGACCATACCTAGTACGAAAAGCTGTCTTAAATACATCTGCTTCTTTAATCTTCAACTGGTGGTAGCCAGATCTCAAATCAATCTTTGAAAACACACCAGAACCCTTCAACTGATCAAAAAGGTCGTCTATTCGAGGAAGAGGATACTTGTTTTTTATGGTCACCTTATTCAACTGTCTATAATCAATACACAATCAAAGTGATCCATCTTTTTTTTTCACGAAGAGGACTGGTGCTCCCTAAGGTGAAACGCTCGGTCTGATAAAACCTTTTTTAAGCAACTCCTGCAACTTAATCTTCTGTTCCTTAAGCTCTGATGGTGCCATTATATAAGGAGCAATAGAGATAGGCGTAGTGCCTGGTACTAAATCAATAGTGATCTCTATCTCCCTGTCAGGTGGCAATCCTGGAAGTTCTGCAGGAAAAACATCTTGAAATTCACATACAGTGAGTACATCTGACACTTTAAGATCTTCACTTTTTACCTCTACTGCATAGCACAAATAAGCGATACACCCCTTCCTTATAAGCCTATTTGCAGCTGTAGCTGAAATTATATCACCTAAATAATCTGCTCTTTTACCAACAATCATTATCTCCTGACTATCAGGAGTCTCCATGTAACGACCGGCCGCACCACACGGATTCGCGGCCGTCACTCACGGTCTTCGCACCCCCCTTCACTAGTGCGTTTTTGCCTTCCGTGGGATTCGAACCTAGGACCTGGGGATAAGTCCTTTGATTCCTAGAATCCCACTACCATTAGACCATTGGTCTAATGGTAGTGGGATTCTAGGAATCAAAGGACTTATCCCCAGGTCCTAGGTTCGAATCCCACGGAAGACAAAAACGCACTAGTGAAGGGGGGTGCGAAGACCGTGAGTGACGGCCGCGAATCCGTGTGGTGCGGCCGGTCGTTACATAAAAAGGCGCCTTTTTATGTAACGACCGGCCGCACCACACGGATTCGCGGCCGTCACTCACGGTCTTCGCACCCCCCTTCACTAGTGCGTTTTTGCCTTCCGTGGGATTCGAACCTAGGACCTGGGGATAAGTCCTTTGATTCCTAGAATCCCACTACCATTAGACCAATGGTCTAATGGTAGTGGGATTCTAGGAATCAAAGGACTTATCCCCAGGTCCTAGGTTCGAATCCCACGGAAGGCAAAAACGCACTAGTGAAGGGGGGTGCGAAGACCGTGAGTGACGGCCGCGAATCCGTGTGGTGCGGCCGGTCGTTACATAAAAAGGCGCCTTTTTATGTAACGACCGGCCGCACCACACGGATTCGCGGCCGTCACTCACGGTCTTCGCACCCCCCTTCACTAGTGCGTTTTTGCCTTCCGTGGGATTCGAACCTAGGACCTGGGGATAAGTCCTTTGATTCCTAGAATCCCACTACCATTAGACCAATGGTCTAATGGTAGTGGGATTCTAGGAATCAAAGGACTTATCCCCAGGTCCTAGGTTCGAATCCCACGGAAGGCAAAAACGCACTAGTGAAGGGGGGTGCGAAGACCGTGAGTGACGGCCGCGAATCCGTGTGGTGCGGCCGGTCGTTACATAAAAAAATTTTAACGTATAAGAGTAGAATTTTCCTTAAAGTTGTTTAATTTAATTATTTAAATAATTTTAAGTCTACATATATATATATATATATATATATATATATATATGAGTGTGTGTTTACATACAAATAATTAAGAAAATATTAAACAAAGAAATAATCCGTAAATGGACAATTAAATAAATTATAGCATATAATTTTAGTTATGGGTCTAGAATTATCTAGACAAGTGGGACTAGTGCAAGCTAGAATTATTGGGAATGAAAAGAAAGGGAAAACACGGTGAAGGGAAGGGAAGAAACCGAAGGAAGAAAGAGAGAGGAAGAGAGGGAGAGGGGGCGGCGGAAGGCAGCGCCGGCGACCACTGAAGGCGATCGGAGGTGGCGATCGGACCGTCGCAACCCGCAGCGCCGTTCCCGTGGCGTTTTCCTCCGACCCGAGGCGTCGCCGATCAAGGAGAGCGGGAGGAACCCGCAAGCTTCCTCAGCGTTTTCCGGCCAACTCCGGCGACGAACGGCGACATGAGTGACACCGGAGGACTCCTGGTGAGCAGACGAATTTTCCGGTGGCCATGGATCCTCCTCAATCGCCGGTGACGAGCAGATCGGAGAGAGAGGAACCGAAGCTTCTCTTGCGTTTTCCGGCCAACTCCGGCGACGAACGGCGACACGAACGGCACGACGGGACTCCTGGTGGGCAGGCGAACATCTCGGTGGCTGCGGATCATCCTCACTCGCCGGCGATGAGGAGATCGGCGTTGGGTAGAACCGAAGCTGCCGACGTCGATTCCGGCGAAACGGAGAGCAGTCACGGCGCGTGATCACCGGAAATGGAAACCCGAGGCTACGAGCTCTCTCCCGGTGGTTTCAGTGCCTCTGATGGAACTCCGGCGAGACTCCGGTGAGGCTCCGGCGACGGTGACGGGACCAAAAATAACAGAAAATCTGGTATGTGGCCACCAAAATTACTTTCTTAAGTGATTTTGCACAAGTTAAAATTTATTAAGAGTGATTTTGCTAAACACAGTATGTGAATAATATGTTTGTTGGCTCATTGATTCGTTGGCAGTGTTGTCTTGAGTATTGGCTTAGTTGAATAGAACCTAAATTAAGATTTGTCGATTTCTAATTGAATGAAAAGAATTAGAAACTGACAGTAATTGGGAAGTAGACCAGTAATTGTAATTGAAGAATTATAGGTTAAATTGTAAGATAGGACTTAAAATACGTATATAATGCTGGTAATGGATAAATTATGACACGTAAATCAGATTAGTAATTAAATGTTGATATATATAAAGGGGTATTATAATGTGCATAACTAGGTGATGGTAGTGTAATTGGTAATGCCCGAAGAATTGATGGAAATTTGAAATGTTAAATGGGAAATCCGAATATACTCATTGGAAGTTTGAATTAAAGGTAACTCAATAAACTGGATCGAAGGTATGTGATGTGACTATATTAAAATCTGGTTGTGTATGATTTCCATTATTCATAATATTAAATTACTGTTAGGATTAAATTAGAAGCACGTGTTCTTACATATATATAAGTGTGAAATAATATAAACATTTTTTATGTAACGACCGGCCGCACCACACGGATTCGCGGCCGTCACTCACGGTCTTCGCACCCCCCTTCACTAGTGCGTTTTTGCCTTCCGTGGGATTCGAACCTAGGACCTGGGGATAAGTCCTTTGATTCCTAGAATCCCACTACCATTAGACCATTGGTCTAATGGTAGTGGGATTCTAGGAATCAAAGGACTTATCCCCAGGTCCTAGGTTCGAATCCCACGGAAGGCAAAAACGCACTAGTGAAGGGGGGTGCGAAGACCGTGAGTGACGGCCGCGAATCCGTGTGGTGCGGCCGGTCGTTACATAAAAAGGCGCCTTTTTATGTAACGACCGGCCGCACCACACGGATTCGCGGCCGTCACTCACGGTCTTCGCACCCCCCTTCACTAGTGCGTTTTTGCCTTCCGTGGGATTCGAACCTAGGACCTGGGGATAAGTCCTTTGATTCCTAGAATCCCACTACCATTAGACCAATTGTAACGACCGGCCGCACCACACGGATTCGCGGCCGTCACTCACGGTCTTCGCACCCCCCTTCACTAGTGCGTTTTTGCCTTCCATGGGATTCGAACCTAGGACCTGGGGATAAGTCCTTTGATTCCTAGAATCCCACTACCATTAGACCAATGGTCTAATGGTAGTGGGATTCTAGGAATCAAAGGACTTATCCCCAGGTCCTAGGTTCGAATCCCATGGAAGGCAAAAACGCACTAGTGAAGGGGGGTGCGAAGACCGTGAGTGACGGCCGCGAATCCGTGTGGTGCGGCCGGTCGTTACACTCCAGGGTCATTCTCTTTCTCTTGCAATCAACTGTGGCCTGGTGGGCGGATAACCAATCCATACCCAGAATAACATTAAATTCCCAAAAAAGGAGTTCTATCAAATTAGCTAAGAACACATGATTCTAGGCACTAATAAGACAATCTCTAAATAGCTTGTTCACCACAATACTATGACCCAAAGGATTACTCACTAGGATATCCTGGTCTAACCGAGAGTCAAGTAACCCTTTACCCCGAGCAATATCCGTACTAATATAGGAATACGTAGAACCCGGGTCTATCAATGCATAAACAGAATGAGACAGCAAAGAGAATTTACCTACTATCACATCAGGTGCATCTTCCTGATCTCTGACTCTAACTGCATAAGTACGACCTGCGGCTCTCCGCTGACCCTGAGAAGGCTGGACTGAAGGGCCTGTAGTCGCTGAATGCGAGGCTGTACCTCTGCCTCTACTTTTAGGTGTAGCAGGTCCTGATCTAGGTGCAGGCGATGCTACTGTGGAAGGCTAAGCTTTTGGACAATCTTTAATCATATGCTCCCTAGACAAAACAAGCTATGGACAAAAATCTGCACTCATTAGGATGAAACTTCTTACAGTGCTCACACTGTGGATAATTGCCACGGCCTCTGTCCCTCGGCGCACTGCCCACTGATATAACAGAAACACTGTTACCTCCTGGGTTCTTCTGCCCACGACCAGATGCTCCTGAAGCATGACTCTAAGACTGAGCAGGTCCTTTAGACTTCTTATCTTGGCTCACTATATCCCCAGGGAAATTCGCCGTTCTCTTTTGCTTAAATCGGGACTGTCTTTCAACCTTATCAGCTTGAATAGCTTCAACTCTAATCGCTGCCTCTATCAGAGATCTCAAATCTGGGTGCTTCTAGGTATCCATAAACAGCCTGATATTATTATGCAATCCTCTTTCAAACCTATGCTTTAACTTCTCATCAGTCATCTCATGATCATCAAGATAAGCACTGAGTCAATTAAAATCACGCTCATATTCTGATACTGTCCGATTACCCTGTCTGAGCCTCTAAAAAGCATCTTGCATAGAAATCCTGTACTTAGACACCACATACTTCTTCTCAAACTGAGACAAGAAAAACTCCCATGTGATTTGGTCGACTGGAGTACGCTTACGTACTGCATCCCACCAAATAAAAGCCGGTCCTTGCAATAAAGACATTGTCCCCTGTAACATCTCCTCAAGTGGACTCTGAGTGATCTAAAAAATCCTCTTAGTCTTGAACAACCAGTCTTTAGTCTGCACTGACGTTATGGGATCATGTCCATAAAAATCCTAAGCCCCAAGTCTCTTTATCTGCTCTAAAACTGGCTTTTTCTTTACTGGAACTGGAGGCTGATCAGGAATCTGTGGTCGTTGAGGCTGTCCTCCCTGACCCTGCAATCGCTGTTGGACAATATTCGCAATCAGATTCAGGAGATCGGGCTGAGGTGGAGGGGGCAGTGCAACAGGCGGATTCACTTGCTCTCGTGACGCTTCATCTCGCCCAGCACTAGAGGACGTTGTACTCTCCACAACACGCTCATGACGGTTCTCCTTGGAGGCCATCCCTCCCTATAACACAAAAGGAGCAAGCATACATTAGTCTCACATCACTTAAAATCCATCAATGGGCATGTATAACCATATCTAATAAAATCCTATTAAACTTAATCCGATCTTAGAATCACCTAAACCGCACTCTAATACCCTTAAAATGCGACACTCCTTAAACTTACGTATCACTTAAATTAACAACGGCCGATGGACATATATCTGTCTAGGGGTATACATGTAAAATATACAATTTTTTTTTCTAACAATAAAATCATAATTTAAATTCACTTGATTTCTTAAGTTCCAATAACAATGTCATTCATCCACTAATCATAGGTTAACCATGCAGGTCTCACACACACATATATATATATATCAATACTTAAGGTCATATAAAGATTTAGGTTACATATTCCCCTGGAGAGAGTTTCCAATCATTCTTAAGACAGAAGAAGAAGACCAATACTAACAGATACATATAAGTATATATACATGCCCATTCTCACTAAACTACATAATATACATCATCAAAGTAATTTTCTCGGGTTGCTCCTAAAATGTGAGGTATGCTTCTCCCGACCTATGGCGTACCTACACGCAGTCAAAAACACTACGTGCTGAGCATTAAATATGTCTAGTGGTGATTATAATTCCAGATATTTCCATACAGCCTAAAATTCATGCATAATCATAAGTTCATAAATATAACTAATTATATTTATTTAAATATACTATTAATTATCTTAGGCCAATTAATATCTCCATTATTAGATACATTGGCTAACTACTCCATTAATTTCCAATACATCCTTATCTTAGATAATTATGCAATTAAT
Organism: Excoecaria cochinchinensis; assembly: GCA_947683425.1. Classification (NCBI taxonomy): domain Eukaryota; kingdom Viridiplantae; phylum Streptophyta; class Magnoliopsida; order Malpighiales; family Euphorbiaceae; genus Excoecaria; species Excoecaria cochinchinensis. The sequence goes on from CANTUQ010000066.1 coordinate 5,425,118, forward strand.
ACATTAATCATCACAATTTACATTTAAATCCTTACTTATGACATATTTACAATTATACCCTTAAATGTTCATAAAATTACACTTATGCTATTAGCTTACTTAATTTTACTATAATTCCATTAATTCTTCTCATTTACTCTTAAAATCCTTATATAACATGTAAATTACCGTTTAGTCCCTAAATTAGCATTTTCATGTGAAATTTCGTTTTAATCCCTGAAAAATCATTATTTTGCATAATTAATCAATTAATGATATCTTTACCCTTGATGACCCTTATAATGCTATATATGGTCAAATTACCGTTTTGCCCCTAATCTTCCCATTATTTACGATTAGGTCCTTTTTTCGCTTAAATCTTTCCATTTTACTTCTAATTCATTATTTTATCAATATTTTTCTCATATTGCCCCATGTAAAATACTGGGATAAATCTTTGAACTGGATAAATGAGATATGAACCCTATTGGTTCAAAACAATGAGAGTGATCTAAGGGATCTCCCGTACAATACAATGAACAATGAAACAATGATATCAATGAGGTAGGACCATCATTGGTCTACAATAGGTGAGACGTCATGCTCACCACCGCGACATAGTATCCCTATGGCTAGCCAACTATATCATGTAATAGATTTAAACACCAGCTTACTACTTAGGACATTTTTTATATTTTCATTCAAATCCATCAATATACATGAAAAATTCTCATCATTTTATCATGGTACCATTCGACCATGATATCATACATGTACCCATATTCAATTTTCACATCATACATCATTAACTTAACTTGATTTCATGTTAATTAATTTAATTACACCATGACATGATATAATAACACATAACCATCATGTCTTTATACCTTGCATATCATTCGGCCATGGGGTATCTCATCCATTATATTTAATTTTCTTATCTTTATACATGCAATTAACTAGATATCATGCCACACCTCACATACACATCATATACATGTCATAATCATCAAGCATGTTATGAAAAATTCATGACATACCATTCGGCCAACATGCATCATCATCCTCCACATTTTATTTTCTTAATCTAACCATACAAATCATCAATTCTAGACATTTTAAGTATGATTATATGGCCTAGTTCAATTTAGCATGCATATTTCATATACTTACACTTAAACATAAGCTAATTTTCATGCTTTTCATATGGAATTAAATGGGATTTGTAATCACAAACCTCAATTCTTCACTTAGAGTCTCCCAGGCCTCTTTTTCTTTGCCTTTGGCCTTGGAAGGAATTTCCTCTCCTTGATTTCCTATGGAGGCCAAAATTCCACAAGGAAAATTCATCAAAATCTCACTTCTAGTCACACTTATAACTACATAAACATAATCTACAAGCCTTAAAATATCTATAGGAAGCCTTAAACCAAAATAAAACTATCTAAATTACTTACCTCAATTATGCCCAACTTTTGAATTAGGGGTTATCTTACTTTCTTCGCTTAAATTGGACTCAAATCTCTACTAAAGTGTTAAAGATGAGCTGAATTTCACTTAGGAGGCCACAATTATAGGTGAGGTGAAGTGAGTGATAATTGTGAAATTAATGATATTTTTAGTGTGTTTTTATTTATTTATTTAAGTTAATTTAGTATTTATTTGGTTGAATTATAGTTGAATTAGTTAATTTTATATTTTAGAGTTTAATTGTTGATTTTGGTATTTTTCAGGATTAAAATAAAGGAAAAAGGATTTAATTGAAAATAATGCTAAGTTTTGGATCAATTTGGTAATTCTCAGATTTGTGGAAGTCAAAGAATGGAACAAAGTGCATTTGCATAATGCACGGGAGTGCAAATTCTCACATGGCCAAGTGAGTGTTATTTGCTTAATGCACGGGAGTGCAAAATTTCACATGGCCGTGCATTTACAATTAGAAAATTCAACACGACAGTGCATTTTGATGACTTTTTCATCAACTGCCAGCGTTTTCATAAATTCAAAATCTACCAAATTTCCGAAGAAAAGAGAGAATCCTTTTCCCATTTACCGACCGAAAGAATTTTGGCAATAAAAAGTTAGAAAGAATACCAGATCAGAGAGAGGAGTTTTCTGGAACGAAAAAGGAAGATTTATTTCTGCAACTTAAGATTTAGATTTTTGAGGGAGTTTTAGAATTTAATTTAATCTGTTGTTAATTTAATTCTGAGGGGAATAATCAGAGAAGTTATTATTTATGTTTGAAGTTTTGAGAACAGATTGAACAGGAAGAACATCAATTTTATTATTGTAAGAATTTCATTTTCAGATCTCAAAATGGGTAATATCAACTTCTCTCTATTTAATTCAGTTTTTATTTCAATTATGAGTGAGTAGTTCTTTTTCTTGTTAAGGGATGCTTTGAATCCCTAATAACCATGTGAATGCTTTGTGTGGATTGATTTATGCATATGCTTCAGTTTTATCTTCTCTGAATAAATCTGTTTATCATTGAAATTAATGCCAGTTTAAGATTGATCTACTGTGATAATCTTTGATTATATTCATTTCATGAACTTACACATACTCTGTTCTATTTCTATCGATTTTCACTGGTTTGATTAATTCGAGATGGTAGTTAAATCTGTGGATCTCTATTTTAATAAGTTCAGAATTGTAGAAGATAATTGAGCTTTGATATCTTAATCCGGGAAGGTAGGATCATCTAAGCTTAGGACTTAAGACCTGTTTCAATGCTAAAATATGTGCTGAATCCAGGGTGGTAGATGCATATCTTAGAAAAGCTTGATCCGAAAGGCAGGCTATGGTATAGGCTAGGTTGTTCACTGATTTGCATATGTTATTGATAAGTTGAAGCATTTACATGGCGTTATTGGGGAGGATGGGTATTCCTTGACAAGATTTTTTAGTTATTTCATCAAATCTGTATTAGTATTGAGTCTGTTTAATATTCTTTAATTAGTTATTTTATCAATTACAGTACTTAATTTTCACCTTAAATAATTAATCACATCAAACAATTGGGAATTCTTTAGCATACATTTAATTGTTAAAATTTTACACGACACAGTCCCTTGGGTTCGATAACTTGTGGTCTTAATTATACATCACTATATTACTTGCCGATTCAGTACACTTGCTGAGGTCGCGTAAAGTTTTTGGCGCCGTTGCCGGGGAATCTGGCGTTGTTAGTAAGTTTTAATTCTTATTTGTATGTGTTTTTATTTTTCTGATTTTGTTATTTTTATTCTTTTCAGGTAGTTGTGGTGTATGAGCAGATTGAGGCAAGAAAAAGTAGCACCATACGACCCTGAAATCGAGAGGACTTTACATCAACGAAGGAGAGCCAACAGAGACAACAACATGGAAAACAATCCTCTCCCTATTGATGAATTCCCTCCCGAGAACGAACAAGTGCCACGAGCACAAGAAGAGATGCCAGGTAATTATGGAGAAGAAGTCCCCAGGCAGAGGACAATAAGAAACTATGCTGTACCAAGATGGAATGAGGATCACAGGACAATTATGTTGCCTAGGGGAATGCAATTTGAACTTAAACCAGCAACCATTACTATGGTACAAAGAAACCAGTTTTCAGGATCAGAATTGGAGGATCCTGCACAACATTTAGATATATTTTTAGAGGTCAGTGACACAGTTCAGATACCGGGTGTCACTTCTGACGTAGTAAGGTTGAAATTGTTCCCATTTACCCTGATTGGAAAAGCAAGGGATTGGTTGCAGATGTTACCAAGTCAATCAATTCGATCATGGGAGCAATTACAAGAAAAATTCCTAATGAGATTTTTCCCTCCCACAAAGACCGCAAGAATTCGTAACAGCACTATGGGTTTTGCTCAAATGAATGAAGAGCTTTTTCATGAGGCTTGGGAGAGATTTAGGAGACTATTGAGAAGTTGCCCACACCATGAGATAGCTGTACATCAACTGATGATTTTATTCTATGCTGGAGTTACCCCACAGACAAGGTCACTTTTAGATGCATCATCAGGAGGTTCCTTTTTGAATAGGTTGCCAGAAGAAGCTTTTCTTATGTTGGATGAGATGGCAGCAAATGATGCTCAATGGGCTGCTCCAAGATCAATTCCAAAAAGGCAAGGAATACACAATGTGGATGAAGTATCAATGCTGAAGGCACAGATAGAATCAATGCAGAAGGAGATGAGCGGATTGAAGGTTCGAAATGTGTCCTCAGTCTCTCAAGAGAGTGGGCAATATGAAAGCGTTCAATATAGTCAAGAAGGTGGAACCATGGGAGATGTAAATGCTGTAGGAGACTACCGCAGGAATGACCCTTACAGCAACACTTATAACCCAGGTTGGAGGAACTACCCTAACTTCTCTTGGAAGGATGGAAATCAGAATGCGTCATCTTCTCAACCACAAGGGAGAGCCCCTTTCAATCAAAACATGCATAACAGCCACAATCAGTCATACCAACATCAATCGTCCACTCAATACCAAGCACCATATCCATCGAACTATAACCAAGGGCAGGGCTCAAACCAATCCCATTCTCAAGCTTATCACCCACCGGGTTATCAACCAAGGCCACCTGTACAAGAAAAGAAGCCAAATTTGGAGGATATGTTGGCTAGCTTCATGAATAGTCAGCAACAGTTTGTGAACAGCCAACAACAATTTATGGCCAGTCAAGAAGCAAGGTGGAAATCCCAAGAACAATGGAATCGGAATCAAGATGCATCCATGAGGAATTTAGAAACTCAATTGGGACAGCTTGCAAATTCTGTATCTCAAAGACAACAAGGAACATTTTCGTCGAATGTGGATCGGAATCCTAAGGAAGAGGCGAAAGCAATCACTTTGAGAAGTGGCAGAGAGATGGCACCAAGAGAGGACCAAGGTAAAAATTCTTCACCATCCACAAGTAAGGAGGAGCCAACGCGAGAGGTAAGTAATCCTAACTCTAAGGTAGAGGTTAATGAAAAGGCTTCTAAAAATGATAAGGGTAAAAGTCTAGTGAATCCTAGAGTAGAGGATCTTGATATCAATAGATTGCCATTTCCTGCTGTAGCTAAAAAAGAAAAGAAAAATGAGCAATTGGCTAGATTTTTAGAAATGTTTAAGAAACTACATATTAATCTACAATTTGCTGAAGCTTTAGCTTACATGCCGAACTATACTAAATTCATGAAAGAATTATGTTCCAATAAAAAGAAATTAGAAGGACATGAAACTGGACTTTTTGTTTTTTTCTTATTTTTGATTTTTGGAGACCTATTTGACCTCAATTTCACTTCAAATTTCGCACACGGACTAATCATAACTAATATTTTTCGATGGTCAAATAAAATATTTTTTGCCCACGGGTGTATTTATTAACCTGATGCGCTGACCGATACCGAAAAATACTATTTACATTTAATCCGATATTGGGTCATTACATTAGTCAACCGCCATTACTATTTAAATCGAACTGCTGCTTATTTTATTTTAGATTTTTGAGAGTTATTTAAACTCAATTTCACCTCAAATTATACTATTAGAATCCTTATGAATTGTACTTTCCAATTGTTAAATAAAATATTTTTTGACCTGGGTGGTATCTTTCACCCCGATGTCACTATTTACGGCTCGAAAATCATTCAAAAATTAATTTTTCACTTCCAAAAATTTCTTTACATTATTTGGAGTGAGTCCATATGTTAGGATAATTTTTCGAAGGTTTTTAGCTTTTTTTTTTAAGTCCGGTCAAAGTTTAGTCAACTGTTATTACTATTTAAATCTAACCGCATCTTATTTTTATTTTTGACATTTGAGGGCCTATTTGAACTCAATTTCACCTCAAATTATATCCTCGGACTCTTTATGAATTGTACTTTCTAATGGTCGAATAAAATATTTTTTAATTCTTGTGTGGTATCATGCATCCTAATGTCACCATTCATGACTCGAAAAGTAATATTTACAAAAACTGAAATTTTGGGGCATTACATGATAACTATACGAGTTTAAATATGCTAAATATTTTGATATAAATCTATGTTATATTTTGATATAAATAATAATTGTAGTCAACATAATAATTAGATTGGTTAGTTTGTTGGGTTATATAATAACCCATAACCCTTATAAATATTTTTTAAATTTTAAAATGGGTTATAATAATCCATTAAAATTATAAAAAAAAATGGGTAGACAGGTTAGATTAAATGGTTTGAATGGATTGCACCATTTTTGAACACCCCTGCGTAAAACAACGAGAGGCGACAATGGCATGAGCATGTTTTGCTACCAAGCTTCTATAAAATGCCTTAAATGAACTGTATGAACAAATCAATTTAAACCAGCAAAAAAAATAAGAAAAGAAAAAAGCTAGAAATAGATGGGGAAGCCACATGTTATAGCTATACCTTATCCAGAACAAGGACAAGTGATTCCTTTGTCGCAACATTTAATGAAAAGTGGCATTTGTAAACATAGAGTACATCCACAAAAGGGTTCTGAGTACATTGGCGGAGGACTGTCTTGATGATGGGATGAGTCTAGTCTCGATCCCAGATTGCATGGAACCTAGGGAGGATAGGAATGATTTAGGAAAATTAATTGAAGCAATTTATCAGGTCATGCCTGGAAAGCTGGAGAAGCCCATTGAGACCGTCAATGCATCGGAAGATGAAAATATTACCTGTGTCATAGCTGATGAGAGTATAGGATGGGCTTTAGAAGTTACACAGAAGATGAAAATTCGCCAAGCTATCTTTTGGCTTGCATCAGCAGCTACAATGGCATTGCTACTTAGTATCAAAAATCTAATATCACCGACAATGATGGGAAGATCCTTCCTCTCATAACTTTTAATTTCCTATCAGTTTGTCACCATGGATTACCAATACAATCAAACTAGTAAGAACGGAAACTGATCACATATAAGATATTTTTCAGTGGCAATAACATAATGCACCCTTAAACTAGAACTGAATGTGATTGTACCTTTCAACTTTTTCTCTTGAACTCTATTGAAGAACCAGATGATTCAGTTGATTCCAACAATGCCAGTAATGTGTAGACACCGGTTCCTGAGGCAGTCCAGATCAGAGTTACCCGATGAAAAAGCTAACATTGGTTTCGCATAAGTGACGAATGTTGTGGGTATTCATTCTCCAGTTTTACGAGGATCGAAAGTTTTCTGGGTAAACAGGAGATTTCGAGAAGTCAAAACCTTGAAAATAGAAATTTTTGTCCACAGACAGGCAGCCCGTCTATGATGGTATAGCCTGTCGCTCGTGCAAGGGACCCGTCTCTCGCGTCGAGTGACTGGCTGTCGCTCGAGATGAGTCCCGTTGCTCGCTTGAGCGGTGCCCGTCGCTCAGCCCGAGTGGCATCCTTCGCTCGGTCGAGCGACGCCCTGCGAGTGGCTATTGCGCCACGTGTAAGGCTGCCAGTCAAATGACCGCTGTTACCCTTTCCACCGACGGCCGTCGGTCATCCATCGACGCCCGTCGGTTGGTGATTTGGCAGCCTTAACCGCCGAATTTTGGGTGAGATTTCGGGGGATTTACAAAATATCCAAAATATCTTTTAAATCCCCAAAATCCTTTCAAATATTTTAAAAAAAAAATGGATTTGATTTTGAAATATTCTGAATATCTTTCAGTTTTGATTTGATTTCGGAAAATCTGCTTCAAATCTAAATTTAAAATTTAAACTTATTTGAAATTTCTTCTAAATCTATAAATAGGGAAAAGTGATTCAGTTCTCGGGGTTGGAAAAATTTGCTGAAAATTCTCGATTAGAAAACTTTTAAGTAGAAAACTAAAGTTTAACAATTTTTCACAGAGATTTCATATTTCGACTTCTACATAAAGAATTTTCTTTCAAAATTTCTTATTCTTTATTTTATTTTATTCTTGAATTACGCTAATCAGAGAAAACGAGATCCATTCGTTTTCGTCAATCTAGCTAATTCAGATATTCATCGCTGTCAAAATTTCAAGAAAGAGAAAATAATTTCCTTCTCTTGGTTTATTTTCAAAGTAAGATTTTTGCAACAAAAAATATTTCTAGATCGCATGATCACAATCCAATCCTTGTAGAACTCAAGGAGTCAAAATCTTGCAACCTTCACCTTCACGAGGTAAAAATCTGAGGGTAAACATTCTGGATCTATTACTTTGAATTTGATTATTTTTTGTGATTTTTTGCATAAAAATCCATTTTTATTCAAATTAAAAACAAAGAGAAAATTTGAATTTTGGGTTACTTTTTGGGAACAGAGGCGACCGACGGGTATAAGGACCACCGATGGCCGTCGCTCAAGCGAGCGACGGGCCGTCGAGGGTTGCCCCTACGCCCGTTTGTCACGCCCAGGGACACCCGTCGGTCGCACGCTTTGGACCATCCCTGGGCCTCCTTTCTCCATTTGACTCCTTTTCTCTTCGTTTTTAATGGTTTTCTTATGCAATTTCTTCCATTTTTCTCCTTATCATTTCATATTTATTTTGGTTCTTTAATTTTACACTAACATGTCCTTTATTTTTGTGAGTTTTTATTTTTGACTTGTTTGGTGGATTTGGAGCCATTTGATGTAGAAGCCGCTGCAAAGGCTCAAGGGTCTCCTCTCGGGTTTACTTTCTAAGACTTTATTCCTTTTTAGTTGATTTATATCGTTATTGTGAATAATGTTCTTCTTATATTATCCCGCTAATGTAAAACTGGTTAAATGTTTTTTATTAATCAAATTAGGATTTTTTTTATAAATTGAGGACCAATGTCCTATTTTTCTAAAAAATAAAACTCGATGCCTCAAAATCATTTTGTAATAAATATGCATGCGAGGACCAATGTCCTCACTCCTGATATATATCCCAATTTATGTATGAATCGCTTGCAATTTATAATGGGGGTTGTATTCTGCCCCTAGTTTTGTTGTAATTTATTTTTGCGCACTTTATTTTAATTATGCTTTATTTACCGCTTCCCTTAAATGGATAATTTGCACTTTAATTTAATTGCATTAAATTGAATGAGAAATGGGATGAAACGATAAATTCAAAACTTAACTATAAATTTAGCCAAGGTATGAATAAATGGAAAGTCCCGAACCTTCTCTGGTTTTTGGGCTCAACGAGTCGAGAGGGCCATCTCAATGTTTTGTTGGGATGGGGCCTCCAAGACACCTCTTGTGTCCCGTAAAAAGGCTTAAAATTGCACAGTTCTAGGCGCCACGAGGCGAGGGGGCCATCCTAATGTTCTGTTAGGGTGGACGCCTCTAAGACACCTCTGGTTTGCCAAAGCGTGAGGCTAGAAGACCATCCTATCATTAGGGTGGAAGCCTCCAAGACACCTCCGGCTTGCCTATAATGGACATAGCAGTGCTGTCTTAGGCTCATTGAGGCTAGACGAACTTTTCCAATATTCTATTGGGTGGCGACTCCATGAAACCTACTTGTTGCCCGAAATAGACGCTCTTACAATTTTACTTGCAAGTTTCATGAACTGAAAGCCCCGAAAGCGGGCGGTTCGGGGCACCCCGGGGTTCGAAGCGCGTCACACAATGAACACAACAAATTTCATATGGACCGGCATAAGGGACTTGAAGATGTAGAAATTGATATTTGATCTTGTAATTGAAACCATCAAGGTTGTGAAAAAGGCAGATAGAATAATTTGTAACTCGGATCTTTAGCCAGGAGCATTCACCCTTGCACCAGAAATCTTGCCAATAGGACCACTTCTGGCAAGCAATAGAGAGTTAATTTCACTTATAGTCACTAAATTTTTTTCTAACTACAAAAAAATAATAAAAGAAAATTTTTTCTCATAAAAATCACTAACTTAACACTTATATACTGTAAAATTACTTTAACCGATTTTAGGTGAAGACCCAACCGGAACGTCTAGTTGGCTCGCCATGTCACCAACTTTTGCACACGTGGCATCCCAACTACTACCACGTCATCATGCCATGTGAAATGTTTGCCATATCAGTTGACACGTAGGACACCCTACTGAATTTTTGCTACGTTAGCACGTGGTTCAAAATTTTTCTTTTATTATTTTTACATAATTTGGACAAAAATTCAATGATCATGGGTGAAATTAACCCAAAAAATAATACGCTGATGGATGCACAAAATTTTGACATGCCATACATGTCTTTCTTTCTTCTAATTTCATTAATCTCTTGATAAATGGGTATGAAAGTTGCTGAATGCAAATTGATGAATTTGTTCTAATTTGAGGTTTAATTGGTAATGGTGCTAATGGTTTCTACTAGCTTAAAAAAATTAATCAAGAGAATATTATCCAATTTAATATAGTAGTACGAGAACAGTAATTTTATTTAGTTTTAGTGATGTTGGTGGCAAAGTTGATATTTTTCTAGACTTGACTGCATACTATTTAAGGCCAATATTGGTATTGGCCGAGTGGGGAAACTGAGTCTTGGTGTTTGATTCAAAAAATTTCCATTGTGCATATATTTGACCAAATTTTCATATCATTTTCTTTGGTTTTGTTTACTGTGTTTAATTGCTGGAAGTTGGAAGGAAATTGTTGGTTTGATCATTGCAAATTTTTTCCTTTCTAATTGATTGGATGATCATATATTGGTTTGTTGATTAAGAGGACAATGCTTGTGTAAATGACACGTGACAGGTGGTTATTAGCTGGTTTGTATTTCCTTAAATATTTTGGAGAATTTAGTCAGACCATGATGTAGCATGCTTAGTGCTAGCTGTATTTTTCGGTTGGGTCTTCACTTGAACCAGTCAAAGTGATTTTTTGTATACAAATATTAAGTTCAGTTATTTTTTTAAGAAAAAAAATTATTTTTTTTCGTATAATTTGGGTATAAGTTCGGTAACTATGGGTGAAATTATCAAATAACGTGGCAGACTGATGTGGCAATATATTTAGTGGGATATCCTATGTGTCAGCTGACGTGCCAACTGCACCACGTGACATGATGACATGGAATAAGTTGGGATTCTATGTGTACAGATGCTGGTGATATGGCGTGCTAGCTAAATTTTTCGATTGAATTTTTATCTGAAATCAGTCAAATTAATTTTACATTATATAAATATTAAGTTCAATAATTTTTATAAAAAAAAAACTTGTATTACATTTTCATAATTTGAACATCTTGTGTGAAGATTCAACTAGCTAGTTTGAAATGGCTAGACCAACAACCACCAAAATCGATAATTTTCATTGCATTGGTAGTTTCATTTTTATTGACAAAACCCAATACCAAGAATTAACTCTATAGAGCTTCAACTCACATGTAGACCATTCTTGTGGGCAGTAAGGCCCGACATTTTCAAAGAGAAAAATGCCTATCCTGAAGGGTTTGAAGAGAGAGAAGGCAAAAGGGGATTAATTATTGATTGGGCACCGCAACCAAAGGTTCTTAATTACTCTTCTATTGCACGCTTCTTAAGCCATTGTGGTTGGAATTCCACCATACTCCTCTGATCAATTTCTTGATGAAAGCTACATTTGTGACATGTGAAAAGTTGGATTGAGGTTTAAAAGAAACCAAAAACTGGAATCATCACAAGAGAAGAAATCGAGAAGAAGGTGGATCCACTACAAGAATTTGCATGATTAGCGATAGAAAACAAATACCGTCGCTAAATGTGGTGCCAAATATTCAAGGCAAAGATTGCTACAAAAATTAGCAACGGAGTACGATATCAGTTGTTAATTAGCGACGGAATATACTTTCCGTCGCTAAATGTGGATAGAAGAAATTTCCAAGGAAATTAGCGATGGAAATAATGTTTCGGTAGTCATATACAATTTTAGCTATCCAATGGTGGTAGGTTTTGCTTTCCGTCGCTAAATGTGGATAGAAGAAATTTCCAAGGAAATTAGCGACGGAAATAATGTTTCCGTAGTCATATACAATTTTAGGTATCCAATGGTAGTAGGTTTTGTAGCACTACTCTAAGGGACAAAGATATAATTGAGGTTGTTGAGAAAAATATTTCTTAGAAAATGGTGTTTTCAAAACTATTTCTACAAATGTTGCTTTTTTACAATACCGCAGCTCATAGTTGCAGTATTGCCTTGGGCCACGCAGCAGCAGCTGACTGCTGCTTTTAATTTTTATTTTTTGTAAATGCCGCTGCTCAGAGCTGCGGCATTTACTTTATATATATATATATATATATATATATATACACACACACACACACACACACACACACACAAGAGCAGCAGCAACCTGCTGCTGCTCTTGTTTTTTTTTTATTTTCTTTTAAATAAAATTTTTTGATAAAATGTTTATTTTTTACACAATGTGCTACTAAATTCAATTTATAAAATATCAATTTTTTAAATTGAAATTCTTAATTGAACCAAAAGACTGTAATATTATCATTGTTTTTTGTGAGACCATTCTAATAAGCATGATTATTGACAAATATCCATAAATTCATGCTTTGTCTTTGACTTGGTTAGATTACAATTCTTGAATCTTGAATCTTGAATTTTGAATTTTGATTACTATCATATTTTTAATTGCATAAAATAAATACATTAGGCTGCTCTTGTTTTTTTTTTTATTTTCTTTTAAATAAAATTTTTTGATAAAATGTTTATTTTTTACACAATGTGCTACTAAATTCAATTTATAAAATATCAATTTTTTAAATTGAAAATCTTAATTGAACCAAAAGACTTTAATATTATCATTGTTTTTTGTGAGACCATTCTAATAAGCATAATTATTGACAAATATCCGCAAAATTCATGCTTTGTCTTTGACTTGGTTAGATTACAATTCTTGAATCTTGAATTTTGAATTTTGATTACTATCATATTTTTGATTGCATAAAATAAATACATTAGGCATGTACTTTTTTTAGTTTATTTATTTATTTTATTTTGAAAAACATACATCTATTTTTTTTTTCCTAACAAACTTTTATGGATTTCTTTTTTTTTTTTTTATATAATTAAATTGTGATATGATTAGTGTTTTCTATTGATGATTATTGTTATTTTTTAACCTAATCTTAAACTAAAATTCAATTTCAAAAATATGATTGTAATCAAAATTCAAAATTCAAAATTCAAGAATTGTAATCTAACCAAGTCAAAGATAGAGCATGAATTTTACGAATATTTGTCAATAATTATGCTTATTAGAATGGTCTCACAAAAAATAATGATAATATTAACGTCTTTTGGTTCAATTAAGAATTTCAATTTAAAAAATTGATATTTTATAAATTGAATTTAGTAGCACATTGCAGTAAAAAATAAACATTTTATCAAAAAAATTTATTTAAAAGAAAAAAAAAAGAGCAGCAGCAGGTTGCTGCTGCTTTTGTGTGTGTGTGTGCGTGTGTGTGTGTGTATATAAAGTAAATGCCGCAGCTCTGAGCTGCGACATTTTTAAAAAAAAAAAGTAAAAAGCAGCAGCCAGCTGCTGCTGCGCGCCCCAAGGCAATACTGCAGCTGCGGTATTGTAAAAAAGCACAATTTGTAGAAATAGTTTTGAAAACACCCTATTTTCAAAAATATTTTTCTTAAAAACCTCAATTATATCTTTGTCCCCTACTCCAATAGGTCCTAATCTTCTCATATCTCCTATACGGATGAAATACCTGGGTTAGTACCAAGAAAGCTCCGAACAAGAGGACCCCTCAGAGAAAGATTCATGCGGCTGCCCTTCTCCACAAATATTGATGAACTCCGCGAGGAAAAAACGAATATGAAAAATAATGCAAAAAATCCTATATACCTCTCCCCGAGCTCCCACCGCTGTCGCGCGCTCTCACCTGCCCGCCTCACTTTCACCCTGCCAACCGTGCGCTTGCCCCCCCTCCCCCCGGCGTCAGATTTGCTCGCCCCTAGCCACTAGCCATATCTACTCGCCTCCAGCCACTGCCAGATCTGTCGTTGCTCCCTCACGCGCAAGCCAAATTTGCCGTAAGCCTTCCTCACGCGCGCCAGATCTGCTGCAAGCCTCCGTCGCCCCCGCTCCAGCCTCACCGGTTGCCATTCCTCCCTTGCCATGGACATTGCTGCCGTCTTGCCTCAATAGGTAAATTATAATTTTTATTTTTTTCATTTATTTTTTTTCATTTGTTTTGTATATTTGCTGTGTAATTTTTTACCATTTTTTTCTCTCTCTCTCGCTCATAGTCGACACTGACCTATTCTCGCCAAGCATCTGTCTGTCAATCTCAATCTCGTAACTCCCCTCAGCCTCGCAGCCGTCTGCCAGCCTCCGTCACCACCGCTCATTAGGTTTAAACCCATTTTATATATATATATATATATATATATATATTTTGCAATTATATGTTGCTTTGTTTTGTTGTGAGAATTGATTTATTTGCTTTATTTTACTGTGAGTTTTGATTCTATTTGATTTGTTTGGGGATCTATTTGAAGCCATTTTCTGTTATCTTTTGGTGGTCTATGCTCAGTCTTGAGGTTTTAATGCATTTACTCTATATTGCTTTCATTTGTTAGATTCTTGTGTAAATTAGATTATAATTTTGATTTACAAGTTTGTAGCAAAGGGGTTTCTCTATTCAAAACAAGTTAGAATTAATTTGCAACTATAATTATCATATTTGCTTTTACAGATTTTGAAGGATCTGTTGCAACAACTATACTCCCTCTGCTTTTTAAGCACCTTTTGTCCGATCTACTACAATTTTATATGTAAATTTTGCTTCAGTTCAATGAAAATTGCTATCTTTTTTTGCATCAGTATTCGTTGTTCTATCACTCCAATTATTGCATTTGCTCTCTGTTTTGCCTACTTTCTTTTGTAATTAATATGTCATATGTTTTGCTCCTTGCTTCTTCTCTTTTTGTTTTCATTTTCTCCAGAAATATTTATATCTGTATTTTTTAAGCTACTGTTGCGAATTTTTCCGTTTATCAACTTGTGTGCCCTCTGATGGATTGTAAACAAAGGTATTTTATTTAATTTTTTTATTAGCTTTTTTAAATTACTGACGAAAAATTCTGACGGTAAAAATAAAAAATTTCCCGACGGAATAGTAATTTCCGTCAGTAAATTTTTGATGGAAAGTAAATTCCGTCGGGAATTTATAGACAAAATAAATTCTGTCGGTAATATTGCCGACAGGAATTCAGATTCCGTCGGCAATTTTGCTTACGGTTCAAATGCCGACGGAAAATCCTAACTTTTTATTGGGAATTTCCATCGGAAAATCATTAATTTCTTGTAGTGAGCAAGTTATTGGTGATGAAGATTTGAAAGCTAAAGCCTCACGACTCAAGTATTTAGCCTTGAAAAGTGTTGGAGAAGGTGGAAATTCTAATATGGTTTTCAATGATTTCATGGAATGGATTAAGGCTTAAAAAAACAAATGATTCAGTAATCGAGTGTTTCTTTCACTACAAAAAAACAGGCATATAGCGACTAAAATTTGCAACTGTTTTTTTTTAGTCGCAATTTTGTGACTAAATAGCGACGGCAATGCTATTTAGTCGTATATGTCGAAGAAAACAGTAATTAGCGACTAAATTCCGACTAAAATCAAATTCAGTCGCTAAATTAACGCGGGAATTACTCCCGCCATGTGTTTGCGACAAAAATAGCGACAGATTATTTAGTCGCTAATTACCGATAAATTAGCGACTAAATTTTAGTCGCAGAAATAATTTGTGACTAAAATAGCGACTAATAATACAGTCGCAATTATTTTAGCGACTAATATTTTAGTCGCTAAATAGTCGCTAATTCACGATTATTAAACAGACCCAAATACCTAAATCCACAAATTTCACTATACACCCAAATAGGAAACACCCCAGTGCCGGCGATTGGAAACGGAGCTCCCCCGATTTTGCCGATTCCTCCGCCACCGTTGTCGGCGCAAGAGTTCTCCGGCGGTCCGATCAGCGTTGGCCTCTCCATTGTCTTCTACATTTTGAGGTGAGTATGATTCCCGTAGATGTTTCCAAGCTTGTTCCAGTATAGTGTGAAATTGATGCTTTCCTTTTGGTTTTCTGGCGAGATTGAAGACAAACAAAGGAGGAGGCAGGAGCTTGTTACGATCTTGTTTTGTGGGGTTAGAAACAGAACTTCCGACGCACTGGGAAAAAACGGGTATGCATCAATTTGTTGTAATTTCTTGGTTCAGAATTCATTGCTATGAAAAAATAAAAGAAGTCAATGTAATTTCATGTTTTAGAACTAAGAAATGCCTATCTGACAAAGTTAATGTTGATTATCATGAATTTTTAGGTGATTGCACAGATCTGTGTTTCTTCATTGTTTGGAATATACATTTTGTGTAGAGTATTGTTTATTTCTACTGTGAATTAAGTTCGGTTGAAGTAATGTGTACAAGCTATATGTATATATAATGTGTACAAGCTATATGTATATATATGAATGTTTAGGTTAGAACAAATAAAATTATAGATAAGGCACTTAGAACAAATAAAATTATAGATAAGGCAAAAGAATTAGAAATATATAGATAAATGCACTTAGAACAAATAAAATTATAGATAAGGCAAAAGAATTAGAAATTATAGATAAATGCACTTAGAACAAATAAAATTATAGATAAGGCAAAAGAATTAGAAATATATATATTCAAGTAGAGGTAAGACTAATTAATTGAAATGCCAAAAAAAATCAGCATTCTAATCAATATAAATATAATAAAAGACAACTACTATGATTATATGATATGAAAGATGAAAATTCTGTTGATGGGTCAAGTGTAAAATGAGGTATTGATGCTTATTTCTGTGCCATGAAAAGCACATAAGAGGTGAGGAAGAAATTGATAATAATCATTGTTGGTGAAGAAAAAGTGATCGAAGTGATTAAAATCTAAGATCCCTCTTGGAAATGGCATCACTGTTTCTCTTCCATTTTCACCTTCATTTCTATTTTATAACACCCTAGGTTGTATACTTGTACTGATTTTTTCAATTTACATAATTTTAGTAGTAAAAATCTCAAAATAATAATAATAATATCATTGCCATATATCTTCGTAAAATAAACGAAAATACAACACTAGTCTAATCTTTCATTTATTCGTTTGGAACCTGCAGAACTTTTCTCTCTCTTTGTTTTGCTCACATTATTTAATAGGAAAAAATAAATAAATAATAATAAAAATAATAATTAAACATATCTACTGATATTTTATTAAAATTGAAATCCAATGGCTAACAAGTAACTTAATATTATATTGAAATGAGGGTAGTTTATTAGAAGAGAGAAAAAAAAAAGAAATTATATATAGTTATAGGGCTAAAATGCCTTAGAAAGTATAGACAATGTTTGATATGGAGTCATATATAATTCACTTCACTATCAAGATTATGCTTTTGCTATGTATCTTTCAGTCAGTGTTGTTTGATACCCTAAAGCTCCTTTAATTGGTGTGGCCACCCACCTCCCTCTTTGGTCCTCCAATTTGTTTGACTTCGGTGAATAAATTGTGATATATATTTTAAATTGCATTTATTTTTTCCTAGCTATTTGCATGTAGATACTTGCTTGTATTGTTTTATTTTTCTAATCTTATATTGTTAATGAATTTGGTACTGAATTTTTATAAGGAAATATATAGTGATTTTGTTATTGAATCACATGAATTTCTTCCTCATATTGTTATTTTGCTATTTAAGTTTCAAATCTAATATAATTGTACCTAGTGATAAAAGCGACTCAGGCTATGCTATGTTCTTTTGAATAAAGGGGAATACTAAACATTTGTTTTTTTTTTCTTGTTGTGTTGCTATTTGAATATTTAGGTTTAATGGAACCCTTAGATCGTAGTTGGATGTATAATCGACGAGATTCAAGTGGAAGGACTAATGCATCATTTGTATATGGTGTTGAGAATTTTATTAAATTCGCCACTTCTCATCCGGAAGAAATGAGTTGCGATCTTATTAGGTGTCCATGCAAAAATTGTGTGAACCGAAGGTTCCATGACGTGGAAACTGTTATGAATCACCTCCTCCGTAGGGGTTTTATTCGGGATTATTTGGTTTGGAATTGCCATGGGGAGACACACATTGCTACTAATGAGCCGAATTGGAATCCAATAAGTAATGAATCAGTTGGGGGTGCTGAGGTTAGTAATCCATATCAGCAAATGGTTCTTGATGCAGTCGGTCCTAATTTTTTTCCTGATAACCATTGGCAACAATATATTCCGGAAGAGCAAACTACTTATGATCATGCACGAGGCGTTATGTCTAATCCAAATGAACCCGGTCCATCAAATTTGGGTGGAAATTCAACAGATGAGCCACCAAATCCTCAATGTCAAGAATTATATGACCTTCTGGAATCTGGTAATGCAATGTTGTATCCCGGTTGTGATAACCATTCGCAGCTCTCGGTAGTAGCTCGGATGTTGAATGGAAAATCCAAATTTAATCTGCCGGAGAGATTTTATGATGCAAACATTCAACTATTCAAGGAATCTTTGCCTGAGGGTAACATACTGCCTGAGAATTTTTACCAAACTAAGAGTCTTGTTAGAAGCTAATTAGGATTGCCCGTTCAGAAAATTGACTGTTGCAATGAGGGATGCATGTTGTATTGGCGTGATGATGAAAACTTGACGCATTGTAAGTTCTGCAATCACCCAAGATTCAAAGTTCGTGTAGGATCTCGGAGGAACATATCAAAATCATATAAGAAGATGTACTACTTTCCACTGATACCAAGGCTTCAACGATTGTTTCAGTCAAAAGCGACAGCACGACATATGAGATGGCATCATGATCATATCCAAGATGTTGGGATTATGCAGCATCCTTCCGACTCCCTATCTTGGAAACATTTCAATGAAACTCATCCTTCATTTGCCTCTGAGACTAAAAATGTAAGGTTGGGGTTATGCACAGACGGTTTTCAGCCATTCGGACAATATGGGAGAAAATATTCGTCATGGCCTGTAATAGTAATGCCTTACAACCTGCCTCCTTGGATGTGTATGAAGGAATCTTACATGTTTCTCACTGTTATTGTACCTGGCCCTAAGAATCCAAAACAAAAAATTGATGTCTTCTTACAGCCCTTGCTTCATGACTTGAAGGAATTGTGGAATATTGGGGTGCCTACCTATGATGTGTCAACGAAGCAAAATTTCATGATGAAAGCTGCCCTTATGTGGACAATCAATGACTTTCCAGCATATTCCATGATGTCTGGTTGGAGTACATCTGGAAAGTATGCATGCCCGCATTGTATGGAATATACTCAATCATTCAGGCTAGAAAGTGGTGAAAAACAAACATGGTTTGACAATCATAGAAAATTTCTCCCTATTGATCATCCATGTAGGAGAAATAGAAGGAATTTTAGAATCGGACATGTCGAAACATTGCCACCGCCACCAATAAGAGATGGGGAACAAATCCTACAAGAAATTGATCAGTGGGGTCTGGTGAAAGTTACTAAGTTGGACGCGGATGAGATTAATGGTTTTATTTGTCAGTCTTGTGGCTGGAGAAAGCGGAGCATTTTTTGGGATTTGCCTTAATGGAAAACACATTTGATTAGACACAATCTTGATGTCATGCATATTGAGAAAAATGTATTCTACAATGTGATTAACACGGTCTTAAATGTTGAAGGAAAAACCAAAGACAATGCCAAAGCCCGCTCAGATTTGGAAAAGTATTGTTGTCGGCCAGAGTTGGCAATGGATCCAATTAGTGGCAAATATCCAAAAGCATGTTACACACTGGATAAAGAATCAAAAAAAGAATTGTTTGAGTGGTTGTCAGAACTTAAGTTCCCAGATGGATATGTATCTAACTTGGGTCGGTGTGTTGACATGTCAAAATTGAAATTGTTTGGCATGAAAAGTCACGATTGTCATATATTCATGCAGCGATTGATCCCTGTTGCATTCAGGGAGTTACTACCTGGAAATGTGTGGCAAGTTCTCACGGAGGTAAGCTTATTTTTCAAAGAATTGACATCTAGTACTCTCCGAGTTGAAGATGTCGAAGCATTGGAAACAAACATCCCCCAAATTCTGTGTAAGCTGGAGAAGATATTTCCACCATCATTCTTCGACTCAATGGAGCACTTAATGGTACACTTACCATATGAAGCAAGGATTGCTGGCCCTGTACAATATCGATGGATGTATCCGTTTGAACGGTAAATATCAGTACAATAATGTACATTATGTATTGTCAAACTTTACGGACGGAATCACGTATAAACTATTTATTTATACTGGTCATATGCAGGTTTCTTCGGACGCTAAAAAAAAAGATTGGCAACAAAGCAACAGTTGAGGCATCTATTTGCAATGCGTATTTACTTTCAGAATCATCTACTTTTTTCTCGCATTATTTTGAACCGCACGTCAGTACTAGAGAACGACGACCACCTCGTTATGATGACGGTGAATGTAGGGAACAAAATACAGAAAATTTAACAATTTTCACTTACCCCGGCCGCACATGCTCAGAAATTCGAGACAGAGCATTAACATCGGAGGAGTATCAGGCAGCTCATACATATATTCTTTTAAATTGCGATGAGGTTGCTCCATTCTTGAGGTAGGGAGTATTGTATTTAAATCTTAATTAAACTGCGATATATGCTAGGATTTGTACTAAGTGAATAAGGGAATTTTTTTTACTGCATTGTTATAAAGCATATATTGCAATGGCTTACATGAAAAGCATCCCAATCTTACTCCAAGCCAAGTTGAAGTGAATATTGACAAGTATTTCGCCGACTGGTTCGAACTCTATGTAAGTCGAACACTATTTCTATATATAACTTTTAAATATCATTTAACATTGGATTGCTGATGACTTTTCCATCTTTTCTATTTTCAAATAAGGTCCGCTACAATGGGATTGACAATGAATACCTCTGTAGTTTGTCACAAAGACCATTACGGAGAGTGAAGTGTTACTCAATCTATTTTATCAATGGATTCAAATTTCACACAAAAAGCCATGCTTCTGGGAGACGTTCAATGAATAGTGGCGTTTGTGTAAAAGGCTCGAACTCATGTGATAATATTGGTGATTACTATGGATGGATTGAGGAGATTATAGAGTTAGAGTACCCTTCGTTACCAATAAAACGGACAGTACTATTTAAATGTTATTGGTTTGATCCCACTATAGACATTGGTCTTAAGATACACAACCAATATGGAATGGTTGATGTAAACTAACATCGTCGTTTCAACAAATATGAGCCATTTATCCTAGCAATGCAAGCTACTCAAGTGTATTATGCAAGATATCCCTCTTTGAGAGTAGATAGATCTAACTGGTTAGCTGTGTTTTCAGTGAAACCAAGGGATTTCATTGTCACATCAGATGCAAGAGATGATACTGCTGCTACAAGTTCTAATGCCTTCCAAGATGATGAAGTTACATTTCATGATGTTACAGTTGATATTGGTAATGAAGATGATATTGATTTGCGTGACCCTACGGGAGTTGTGATTGAACTTGACAACGTTGATGAAGTGGTTCAAGAACATGAAGAGGACGATGATGAAGAAGAATTCTCTGATTATGATAGCAATGAGGACGAGGATGAGGAATTTGAACAGTCGTCTGATAGTTACTAATTGATCAATTCTGGAATTAGTTTCAATCCATATCTTCATGTTGAGTATTTTATATTTGCCGTTTATAAAATAAATGGAAGTTTTCTACCACAAGTTAATTCTTTAGAATTGATTAATTTAAATTCACTTTTTAATATAATATTAAAGCCATGAAAAGGAGATTCTTATAAACCAAATAACTTAGTGGATTCTCCCAACTTCTCTTCACAAATTATATATATATATATATATATATATATATATATATATATATATCAAATCATGTGTCTCAAAATTGTGGTTTTAGTAACTTCATATACTTCTTTTATTAACTTCTTTTATTATATAAATCATAATTATTGATGTTGTAACGTGTAAAACCTTTAAATTTTATATATCACATGAAAAATAGCATTGATACGTGCACTTATGAATCTGTATGTAATTTATTTTATACACATACATGTATAGTTCACAATTTTTGCAGGTATGGGTCGTGGTAGAGGACGGGGTATTATAGGTCGAGGTCGACAGGGGGGACGTTCTGGAGGGGATTCAATTACTCCACCTTTTGGAGACATGCCAGATGTACCGGGAGACCCTTCATCCCAGAATGTACAGTCGCCTCCTGTCACATTCACGCCCTCTGCAGCAACTCCTACTCCGCACACAGCCAATAGCAGTACATCGACTACATGTGAAGTGGCAAGGGAAAATATCAGTCGATTGCGCATTACAGTGAACCCAAGAGGCCTGTAAGTTTTAACCTATACAAATTGCGATTAAGTGATATTACAATGTTTAAACTCATCATTTTTATATTATATACTTTGCAGGCTGGAACCTTCCTCACAATGCTCCAGAATCATAACCACCAGCTTTCACCAGCGGATAGACATTAACGGTGTTAGTTGGAAAGAGGTTTCCAGAGAAGTTAAGGAGTTTTATTGGGGAGAATTCATGGTACATTCGAATATTGTTGAAACTTTTTCATTACAAATTTAAGTTTGCAAATTAATTGGATTAAAGCATTATTGTATTTACTAATGATTTTTTTGTCACGTGTATATACAGAAAAAGTGCCTTTGGGATGCAGATACAAATGGCGTTGTTAGGGCAGGCTGGGAAACAAAGGCAGCTCAGAGGTACAAGGATTATGTGTACAACGTCAAAAACGCCAAGCAAAGGCCGAGAGACTTTCCAGAAGCTGCATGGGTTAGGTGGAATGAGATTTTTAATCTACCTCAACGCAAGGAGCTTTCTAATCAGAAAAAAATCAATCGCTATGGAGGGTCTCAAGAGAAGGCTCCTGGATCATACACTGGTGGGACTATTTCTATTGGTGAGCATGTCTCACGACTGGTAAGTAGTTCAATTATAACATAAATTATAATTATATTAGCCAATTTTAATTATCATAATGTTTGCCAATTGATTTGTTCAATTGAGTAATTTTGAAACATTTAGCCTTATTTATATGGATTAAATAGAACCAATTAAAGAATGCATTTCAATTATGTGAGAATTGTATGAAAATATATTGATTGATTTACATATTGGAGGATGGGCAAATTGTGTTGGTGTTTGTTGAGGGGATCGGAGTATATTTGTGCTTTTAAGAAGTGTAAAATGAATTTTTATTTACAGGAGGTTGTCAATATTATAGGGGAGGTGCTGCCAAAATTTTTATTGATTTCTTAAAGAATTTTCACTTCATGCAATATAATGAAATAGCATAAAGACGGAAAAAAAATTGAAATGCCGTGTTTTAATAAAAAAAGCAAGTAGTTATTTTTGTTAATCATTTTATTCTTTTTCAATTACTACTTTCTACTGCACAATATAGGAGAAAGAGATGGGCCGGCCACCTACAATTCCCGAGGCCTATCTGCACACACATACTATAAATCATGATGGGAAGACGTATGTGGCGGATCGTAGCAGGGAGGTACATGTAAGTTAGATGTACTTTATTTATTCATAATATTTTCAGTTTCTCAAATGTTAAATTGTTGTAAAATATGATTTGTTCTTATACTTACGTTTATTAAAAATTGTTGTTGTTTACCATTTCAGGAGAGGTATGAGCAACTCAGATCTGAAAGATCGCAGGATCAGTCGTCGGTTGATGAGTCTGAGTTGTTCTTCGAGGCCGCGAGATGCAATAAAAGGAAAATAATTTACGGTCTAGGCTCATATGTGCCTCCTGGTCTTTATCCATCCGGTCCATCGTGTGCTGCTGGTGCAAGCACAGCCTCTCATTCCGGTGGTCGTTGCTTGACAAAAGAAGATGTCGCGGACATTGTCGCGGCGACTATTCGTTCATTGTTTCCGCACTTGACCCCTCAGCCGCCAGCCACTCAGCCCAGTACCACCACTACATCACCTGCACCACATGATGATGTCGGCCCTTCATGTCCACACGGTCCTAACCCGCCTGATGATTCTCATTTTGGTGGTGGTGGCCTTACTTGAACATCAATCTTTATATCTTTTTTAGCACATTTTTCTTTATGTATGATACTTTTATTGCAATATATGCCATGTGCGTACGAATATTAATATATATATGTTTTGGGTTATAATTCTATATATATATATTTGATTATAATTTGCATTTATATGTACAAATATTAATTATATATATTTTGGATTATAATTTCATACATTTGATTATAATTTACATTTATATTTACATTTATTTATTTCATTTAATAATACCATAAAATTTAACCCAAAAAAATAAAAAAAAATTATCTATTAGCGACGAAATTGCGACGGAAGATTTAGTCGCTAATTTTTTTAGCGACGGAATCATAAGCGACTATCTGTCGCAATAACCTATTAGCGACCAAAAATTGCGACTAAAAATTAGTCGCTATTTACATAAGCGACTATATTAAATTCATTATTAGCGACAAATTTTACTGGATTTAGCGACTAAACTTTTAGTCGCTAATTTTAGCGACTAAAGAGTTTTTAGTCGCTAATTTGCTTGCGACGGCCTTAGTTGCGACGCGCCGTCGTTCCGTCGCTAAAACTAATTAGCGACTAAAAATTGATAAATAGCGACTAAAAAGGCCATCGCTAAATGGCGTTTTTTTTGTAGTGTTTGTCTAGTTTAAAACCGGAAACTCAATGAAATTTGGCAGCTGAATTCAAATTTTTCCTCCACTGAAGTTGAATAACATGTTCTCCATTGGCAGCAGAAACTGTTCTTATACTGTTCTACAAGCAACAAGAACAGTGTTTTTGGTTTGAAGCTAGTTGGTCTTGTTAAGAGATGAGGTTTCATAGTGTAGGTAGGAATTGGCCATAGATATAGCTTTTAATAATAAAATAAAGCAATTTTGTCTAAGAACTGATTGTTTACATACTTAAGGAGTATTGATATGAGTTATGCACAGATTTATTATTCCATTGCCGATACATATTACAGCATGACATATATTCTAATTTCTAAATCTAAATTTTCCCTCTTGTAAATACATTATAAGAGTAGATTAATGAAATTACTCAGTCTCTTTGGAAATGTCCTCCTCTTCATTATATGCATCAATGCAACCATGTCCACTTGAATTTTCTTATCAGTTCAAGATGTGTAAGGACCATATATAAAATTGGGGGACCAATATGGACCATATAAAATTGGCAAATTCATATATATATGGATCCAAACCATTCTTATATATTTTTATTTTTTTATGAAAAGAAATAATGACATAATGCAGTATATAAATATTTTATTATTGGTTTGGTTTATAAATAAATTTAACCATTTAGCCTCTGATTGAAATAAATGAATTTCATAAAATTTTATATAATTTATTTATAATTCTTATTTTTCATACTTGAAATGAAAAAATAAAAAGAAAGAAATGCAATTCATCATATTTTCACCAAATTCCACAAAAATAGATGGAATTTACAAATGAATTTCATATTTTTAAAAGTTAAATTTGAAAAAACTATAATACTCTCTTGATCATTTGTTAAAAATAAATTGTGCTTGTGCAGTTAACGTAGTATGTTTTTCTTCCTTACCAACCACTGTTCTTCTCCCTCTCCTACCACTGTTTTTCTTTCATCCGAAGCCACCATCACCGGATTTTGACTTGTCTCCGTTGGACGTTCACGGACCAGTTTCATTGATTCAATATTTGTTGAAAATTTTAAAATGATGATTAATGGTTGTTAATTTTTTTTTTATTGTGAGTAATTGGAAGAAAGAATCAACATTGGCATTGAGAATATTTTAGGAAATAAAATAGAAATGAATTCCTTTATTCATTTATTCTAAATATAAAAATAAGAAATTAATTTTCAATTTTATATTTTAGTAATTTTATTCAAAGCATAGAAATTTATTTAAATTCATAAATGAATTTACATATCCAAACGGAGGATCAGGAGAATTTTCTTGATGAATTGGATTGTATTGTAATATATTTTAAACTATATATATAAAGTTCAAAATTGAAACTAGACTAGATTTTGAGGCAAGTAATTGAAATATAAGCCCGTTGTTTAAAATCAAATAATTAAATTATAGAATAAACTTTTAGTTACATTGCAATGTTCAATATCTTTCTCACGTCATCAAACCATTATTATATATACTTCACGCTCAATTCAATATTCATTTGATCCCACGGAATTAATAAAATAAATTAACCATTTAAAAATATTATAAAGTCAAATTTCTTCACGCTATGTTATGGAGAAAAATGTTACTTTTTTAGTTGAAGAATAAGTAGATATTAGAATGTAATTAAATTGGAATCAAATGACTAGAATGTAATTAAATTGAGAGAGTTTAGCTACACTATCAATTGACTAAAGTTTGAATTTCACACTGTCCCAAATGACGTAATTATATATATAAAAGAAAGAAAGACATTTGCTCTCCTCTCCTCCTAATCATGAATTGCAGAGATTAATTGATTGGATTCCTTCACCTTTATTTCTTTATTTCATCCCAATCTTTTAAGTTGTTGTGCCGTTCAATCCCATAAAATTTGATGATTCCTTAGCAAAGACATTACTATTATTAAGAGATAATTACTCCAATCTAATTACAACCAAATTAATCACATCTTATCCCCAATCAAAAAATAAAGTGGGGATGATAATAATAATAATAAAGGAAAGGCCAAAAGCCCCTTAAAATTTGGCTTTAGCACATGGGCATTCTTTAGAAGCAGAGTAAGTTGTCACTATCATCACAATCACAGTATGGCAGTTGGTGCCACGCCATGAGACAAAGGCAAAGCTGGCCATTTTCACTGAGATATTATGCCAATTATCACAATATATGCACCCTACTGTTATTTTATCAGTGACTGTCACCATGCTTGCGTACCACCCCATACTTCTACATTTTTCCAATCTATTTTAGGAGATATTTAAATTACACAGAATAACTATTTTCAGCCTTCATATATATATATATATATATACTGTAATTATCAGACATAAATAGAAACATAAATTTGTTCTGAAAATGTCTTTTTTTAGTTCATTGGAATCTGGAAGATCCAAGAAATAAATAAAATTTCTAATCCATTAACTTCCAAATCCCAAACCAACAAACTGGTGATTTGGAATTTTCTTCTCATCATTCTCAAAATAGACAGAAAATTTGGGAGAAAAATGCTTTGATTTGAGGAGAGAAGTTACAAGTTGCAAACTTTCCTATCTCATTTTTTCTTCACTCTCTTAACTAAACCAAACAGAAAAAAAAATGTAAAATTATCTAAAAACATCAAGCGAAACTCTTCCTTTTTTTTTTCGATGAAGATTAGCAGAGTACTATAATACAACATTGGTGTTATCATCAGGTGCTTCATTAGTTGTTGTTGTAGTAGTAGTAGTAGTAGTAGTAGTGGTAGATCCATAAATTTGAACCAATCTCTGCAAGACAAAGACTTGGGTTCTCAAGCGGAGAATGTAATTAGCAGTTTCTTGAAACAACTGATCAGCTTTTACAATGTCTCCATTGTTGGAATTAGGAATGAGGTTCTTGAGAGCCTGGAGCTTGTCTGAAACCTTGGAGCACATGCGTCTTGAAGAAGCTTTGCTACAGCAAGCACGTACTGCATGTGTTCTTCTTCTCCTTCTTCTTCTTTGAATAGCTGATGAGGTAGTAATTCTTCTGGTTCTTGGTGTTCTTGAAGTTGTTTTGAGTGAAATCTTGGAATTCTTTGAAACTGAACTCATGGCGGTAACTGCTTTGACACGGAGATATGGGATATGGGTCTGTTATAGGGCAACTGAGAATGGGACTCGCGGTTTAAGTACTAAATGCTTTGACTATTGCCACTCTGTTCCGTGAGTTATTACGGAATTACCACTCCTGGCTTTTTCTGTCTTATTATCTATTTATAAATATTTTTTACGAATCAAATGAAATAAAAAAAAATGTAAATATATTTGGTATTATTTCATAATTTTGTTTATAAAAAAATATCATTTTATCAATTATCTAAAATTATAATATTTATTCTATTAATTATCTCATTGTTAGGACAAATACAAAAATATATAGTAAATATTTTTCCAAACTTAAAAACATTTTAATTTTAGGAAAAAAAATGCAATTACAAAATTTTTAGATTGTTGGTCTTCCAAATTTTAATTTTCTTGGTTGAAAAATATCTACTAATTTAATCATATTATCTTTGTCTTAGATTTGTAAAATTCCAAAATTAGGATAATGTGTAATATATGCAAAAATGCATGGCATGACATGATAAGAGAATTCTATACGTATTTATCTTTCTTTTTTCATTTTTTTCTATTTTATCACCGCCACCTCTTTTTAATTAGTCCATCACTACTTCTACTATCCTTAATTAATTAGCCACTATCACCAACTCTATACTATTATCACTACTGCCTCTATCATCATTTCTTTTCTACCACAATTATCGCCATATATAAACTAATATTTATTTATATAAATATTTCTAAAATATCATAGTTCGGCATACGTATATTTGAACTGGCGAATTGGTAACGTATACTGTATCACACTCTAAATTAATAATTTTTTTGTTATTTAAGAAAAAAAAAATAAAGGAATGGGGAAGGTGAGGAGGAAGGACAGGGGAACCAAGAAATGTGCAAGATAGACAGATTCAATGGTCCAGATATTTTGTCGTTGATGGGCCACATGATTCTGAATTTTGGGGTCCTATTTTAGTGGGGTCAGGTCCTACCCATGCAGATATTTCCCTTTAAAGTGAAGGCTACTTTTGGAATTTCACACCAGAAAACGACACCGATTTAGTATTTCACTTCAAAAGTTGAAAGCGGGAAGCGGGCACATCTTGCGAGCCAGAAGTAGAGAGAGAAGACTCACTTGGCAGCAAAAGCCTGCCTATCTGGAATGGCACATGTGATCCCAAAGATTAGTGAGATTCAAACTTTATATTCCCGTTATACCCTCCATGTCATATCAGATTTACCATCTATCATTATCTTTTACTAATTGAACACTATCATGTGCTCAACATAATGAAAGCTTATTTGTATCATTGGATCGTTTGCGTTTATCCTATCAGACAATCTAAATACATACACACTACTTGGGCGTATACATCGTATATCAACCTTTAATTTATGTCTACATATTCTACTCAGTAAAATATTTTGTAGAAATATAACGTAAAATATCTTTAAAAATTTGAATTTGACATGAGATTCGATCAAATTTAGAAAATAGGAATATATCAATATTTTCCTTGGTTAGTATTAGATTAATAATATATATAAACAACTATACACATACATGCAGCCTCAAGATTGGTGAATATATAGAGACATGAAAGATTATGGAACTTGTCTAATAATAATAGGAGTAATATGAGAAATAGAATGATGATAAATGGCAGTACGGAATGAACTAATAAACCGACAAGCAAGATTATTAATTTATATACATAAACGATTAAAAAATAAAAAAAGATGTTTAGAGAAATGAAGACAAAGGGTGCTTTTCGAAGAAAAAGAGAAGGGGCAGTTTAGAGAAAAAGAAGGAAAGGGAAGGGCAAAAGGGGAAAAAGAAGAAGGAAGAAAGACCCACCCAAGTTGGAATAGGGGGGGGAGAGTGGCTTCCCCCAAGGGTACATGTGAAGATGATATGGGCCAGCAAAGCCCCTCTATTGCAAGAGAAAAGAGAGGGAAAAGATTGCACATGGGTTGGCACATGCTTGCTCATACAGATTCATATATACAACAGCAGCATGGACTTCTTTTTTTAGGATCATTTTATTACGCCTTCTTCTATTTTCTTATATCTATATTTAGTAATCTTTTATTGTGATTTTTTGGTCCTCAATTATATATTTTCAGTAATTTGGCATAGCACTATGAAAAATATAGGATTGAATTGAAAAATATAAAAGTTGAGGGGTTTAAAGATGTATTTTGGAAAATTGGATTATGAGAGTTTTATCAAAAAAAAAAAAAACAGAAAAGGAATTTATAGGATTAATGAAGGATAGGCATGTGAGAATGGGTGAGACAGTGAAGCAGCATCAAATGTACAGCATGTTCTGCACATTCCCTGCATGCAACTGGTAAAATTGACACCCCTTTCTTCTCCTCTTTCTCTCTCTATCTCTTTCTCTATTTCCAAAATTATATGTCTTTTATTATTATTATTAATTTTATACACAAATATAATATTTCTTCATCATCACACTAATCAACACATAATTGAATTTTGTGATATTATACACATGTTTTAGCCTTTATTTTTAAGATAACCTCTATTTGCATGTTTCACAATTCTCACTTGCCCATGTGACTAATTGTGTTCATACATTCATCTTTTTTCACTATCCTTTTTTCTGATCTCAATTAAAGCATGCATTCTTAAAGTTTATTTTTTTAATATATCGATAGTAATTTTGTGCGTACACATTTAAATCGTTTTATTGATGTAAATATATTTATATCACATGTATCCGTGTACGGTATCACACCAATCAAAAGAGTGGACAGTACTTTTGCATTGGATAATAGAGTTAAAGTTGTATATTTGCTTTTGTAATTTTTTGTTGACCAATTTGATTGGGTTGAATCTCATATATTTGGCCAATTTATTTATTTTGTTTATCTCCTTTTTTTTTTTTTGTCAATGTAAACTGAAATTTCATTTTTTTCCCTCAATCACGGACTCCATAAAGTTCAAGTGATCCAAAAGTAGTTGACCGAAAGTGGGCCAACTGTAAGATCCATATAATTATTTTACTTACACAATATCACAACCCAATTTTCTGTATAAGTATCCCTTTTTATTTTATTATTTTTTTATAATATATATTTGAGGTTGAAGATCATGTCACTTCGAATTCTAATTAATTGAAAGAGTAGCCAAATTTTAAATCGTTTGAATTGCATTTGATTTTCCTTTTAAATTACTAACAAATATATATATATATATATATATAATCTCAAAATTTTGAATAGAGAGTCATGTGAAGAAAATAGCTTTATTCCATTGGCTATTTGGTCGGTAGAGATTAAGAAAACAAACATGGGTTTCAGATACCTTTTTCTGATTAGGAGCCCATCCAATTGGCCCACTGGTTTTGTCTAACATGCCACACTCCTGCTTTCTGACCTTTCTTCTTCTGCCATTTTCATTACATATTTATTTATTTTATTTTATTTAGAAAGGAATAGATTTTCATTATTGAATTTGGGGTTATGTTATGTTACTGCTCATGGGAATTTTATCTTCCTTCCTATTTTCTATCTAATAGTTTGAGGACTTCAAAATACACATCAAGACAATATATTCAAGAAGGCAGGCTTTTATAGCATTTATTGCTAAGTTGAGCCTATCAATACACATCGAATACATACTACTCCATTAAAAAAATTATATATATTTTTTTATTTTTCATTCATCGGTCGGCTTATCAAATTATTTCCATTTTTTAAATAAAAAATAAAATTAAAAAATGAGCATCAAAGTATTTGACTTATGCTCTTATTTTTATTCATACCGAATGCGTGAAACTTGTGGCGACTTGGCAAAGATATGTGAACATAGACAAGCATATAAATGTATGTGTGTGTGTGTATATATATATATATATATATATATATAGCATGATTTTTCAACATGAAAAGAAATTGGATGTTTTAAAAGCCCGTAAGCTTGCTCAGATCCGTCGGAGCCTAATGTGTGTCCGGCCCACTTAAATACTATGAACCCTGACTGAGTTTGGACATTTTAAAATAATTTCAAATAAGATAATTTAATTAGAAAAATTAGTCAAATTTAATTAGAATATAATTTTAGGTTAGAGAATTTTAGCAAAATTTAATTAAAATAATTAAAATATAATTATAAATAAGATGACAAAATTTTTTATTAAGAAACTTTGTTGAATTTAAATAACAAAAATATTATCATAAATAATAACCAAATTTCAGTTAAAGAACTTAACCGAAATTAAATTTAATAATTTTTACTAAATCAAAATTTTAAACACATAGTAGTAATAAAAATATTAACAATGATGATGATATTCTAACAACAACAACAACAGTTGCAAGTTTATTTAATTTAAAATAAAAAATATATTTGAAAATCAAAACTATAAATAAATATATAGTGACAGTCTCCATAACTACTATTTATAAAAAAAAAAAATAATATTAACCAGCAACGGGAATCTCCTAGCTGCATTATATATAACTCTTTTAGTGATGAATTTTCAGTCGTTGCATTTGTCGCTAATAGTTGGTGTCTTTTTATTGACGAATAAATATTAGTTGCTATTCAACATTTTTTTAGCGATGCAGTTTGTTATCCGTCGGTAATCCATCAGTATTCACGAATAATAGGAATGGATTTTATCCCTCGCTAACCCCCCTTTTTTTAGTTTTTCGTTCTTCCATTTCAAGATCATAAACACTATCAAAGGCCACTGTTTCATATTTAAATTTCACCTTTACTCTATTAAATGGCACATTCTTTATTATATCTCTTACTAGAATCTATTCAACTATTTTTAGCTATTTTATTTTCATAGCACGCTAAAAAAGTCTAAAAACAGACTTTCTATCTTACCTTTTCAAATGCTTTCTGTTACCAAATTGAAATTGAATAACAATAATAACTTGTCTTAACCTTAATTTCACATCATGTAAAAAATTATTCGTTTTTTATGTAAGCTAAAAAAAATTGCTGATGTGAGGAAATTGGAAATTTATTTAGTGCTTTGGGGACAAAAATGCAATAAAAAGTTTTTAGTGGGACTTAAATTGAAAGCACAATAAAAATTATTAAAATTTTGTAAATTTCCGTTTTGTTTTTGTTGAAGAATGTAAATTTCCATATACGATTCAGTTTTTGGCGGGGATTGAAGTTTTGATTAACGTGGTTGCGAGTAATACTACTACACTCTCTCTTCCTCTCAATTTCCATATATCATTCAGTTTCTGGCGGGGATTCAACTTTTGATTTACGTCGGTGCGAGTAGTACTAGTACAATTTCTCTTGCTCTCAATTTCTCCAGCTATTTTTTTTCTAACTCTGTCTATAAATCAATTTCTAAGGAGAAGTGTTTCTCATTACTCAGTATCCTTCTCCGACTAGGATAATTCTTCCGATCGCAGTTTCTTCTTTTCCGTTGTTTAGTTTTCTTGGTTTTCTTCTCAATTCAATCAAAGTTTCTTATTCTGTTTTTGGAAGATAATCGTTACAGTGAGAGAATATGAGTGAATTTGGAAACCCTTGCGGGTATTGCTTTGATCCTACAGATGAACTACTTGTTCTGTTTTATCTCACGAGGAAATTGAACGGCGACCCAATTCCTCCGTGTCCTATTCAAGAATTTGATATTTACTTCGACAAAGATCCATGGGAACTGTTTGATAAGAATTCGGTTGATTGCGCTTATGTTTTCACCAAATTGAAGAAGAAACAGAAGAGTAATGTTAGAATTTCGAGAACTGCTGGCTCAGGAACATGGAAAGGTCGGAACACAAAAGAAGAAAAAGGCGAAGATGGCAAAGTCCTGTGGTTTAAGAGGGAATTTGTGTTTGAAGGGAACGACAAAAAATCGTCAACTGGTAATAACGGGCACTGGATCATGTATGAATTTTCGTTGCAAGAAGAATTGGTAAGTCGTACGAGTAATCTTAATTTTAATAGGAAGAAGTGGTACTGATGTTATAATGTAATTGAATTTCAGGCGAACAATTATGTTATCTGTAAAATTTGGAACAAGGAAGCCAGAGATTTGCAACGGCAGAAGAGAAAACAATGTAAGAGAAAATTTTTATTGGAGGAAGGAGAAGAAGAAGAGCGACGCCCGAACAAAATGCAAGTCACTCTCGACTCTGTTGAAGCTATGCCACTCTCGCCTCTGTTTGCAGAACATCAACATGACCTTGTGCCTCAAGTTTCGGCACAATTTGAAAATGGATATGAATTTGAGATTCCAATCACTGGTACGTCAAAAGAAGTAGCGTCCTCAAATTCAAGTCTTGCAATCCCGGAATTCGGAGATTTTTTATCATATACTTCACTTCAGACGGAGGACTTTGAATTTACTGAAGATCTTGATAGTCTCCTTGCTTCTATTTAGAGACATATTAGCCTTTTTTAGGCGTAGAGTTAATTTTCGATTGTAATGATTCTTGTTGTGATTTGATGTACTCTTGAGTTAGAAATTAGATTAAGATATAGAGCTGTAAATGCTATCTTTTTGTAGACTCTATAATTAAAAATCAAATATATTTTCCAGACGGTTAGAATTAATGTTTTCCTATTTTGTATTGGATTTAGATTTTATTCTCATTGTCATTAAAATTGGCGTGTTAATTTTCGGGCAGATTTTACTTGCTTAACTCATATACGTCAAACCGACATTGCTAATCTTATGGTCTGTCTGAGTAATTGTTTATAATGGATTCTGTAGTTTCTTGATTTCTATCGAACTGAAACAGCGCTCTGCGAAGTTTCTGCTGTAATGTGCAACTGTGGATAAACGCACATTGGGAAGAATTGCATGTATATCAACATTAATGTTGCCAAGTTGCAGGATTTGCCTGCAGGTTATGAGAAAATTATGAAGTAGGTTGAAAACTGAGAACTTGCATACACCAGTAGGTATTTTCATTAATTTCACTGTACTTTAATCAAGCCAAAGTTCTCAAAATTGCAACTAAATTGGTTGCCTTCATGTACATATATATGAAAAGAATGGGAGGAAGAAGAAAAGAATAATGATTTGACATTATTTAGTAATTCATAAGGAAGGGCCATGATGGCCATTGAATCATCGCCTTCAATTTGTTGCCATATTGTTGGTAAGTGAAGGTGCTCATGTCATTCCATGATAGACAACACTTCATCTTCTTATGTTCTGGTATGTGGAACTTTGGTTCTTTAGGCACTGTCGGATGCTTCATTGACCTTGTTCAAACACACAAACCACAATCATTAAGGCCTCAGTATATGAAAATGCAATTTAAATGCAAGGATGGACGTTCAGTCAGTAACAAAACTGCATATGGCAAATAAGTTGATCACAAAGTAGCTGAACTGAAAACAAAGTGCATTTTACTCAACAAGAAGGAACTTTTTGTAAGGTCACAACTTTAATAATATGTATCAACTTTCAACTAGTTATGTCTAATTCGAATTCTAATCAATTGAAAGAGTAGCCAAATTTTAAATCTTTTGAATTGCATTTGATTTTTCTTTTAAATTACTAACAAATATATATATATATATATATATATATATTAGAGATAAAGAAATATCCGGATAACATTCAAAAGAGATTGGTCCTTGGCAAAGACTTGATTCTACTGAAGCTATCATGGAATCCTGGAAAATTATATGTCTGGCATCCCTCAAGACACAAAGAATTGAAGTGTTTAAGCCATCTTTTGTTAATGGTTTAATTCTTACCTGGACAAGACCTATATGTATGTAGCTATATTTCATGTCTAGGTGTTTTTGTAAAGTTTTTTGAGAAAAAAGTTGGATGGTTTCAAAAGGTTTTGAAATTTGAACATCCCTTTCTTCCGTTTTGACGACATAATCAGTTTTGAAAAGGTTTTGAAACAGACCTGTTTCATAAACTTGATCTTTTTTTATTTTTAGAATTTTCCAGTTGTTTAAAGATTTTTGAAAATTCTCAATAGTGATTTCTTCACTATTGGTTGGATGTTTGAAATTTGATTCCGAGGAACCTGAAGCAAGAGAGCTTGAAAAAGAAGTGGATCTACAAAATAAATTATTTATAATTTTGAAAATTTAATTAATTTTAGAAAAATTTATCTTCTTACTTGGATAACTAGGTCCTGGAACTTTACTGCCCTAAACGCCTATCCACGGCTAAAACGGGACTTACTACCTCACCTCTAACCTTACCCAGATAATATTTTAGTTTTTCAAAAATAAAATAAATTTACCAAATTATAAATAATCAATCTTATATAAACACTACCCCCCTAGGCTCTGATACCATAGACGCCGCAGGATCAAAGGGTATATAAAACAAAATAACAAAATAAATATTTCTAAACTTATCACACAACAATATCCTCGAAAGGATTTCACAACCTATAACTAAAATGAAAATGAAAATGCAATGCAAATGTAATGTAGAAAACTTTGAAAATCAAATCAAGAAAGTACGGGCAGTAAACCAGCCAGGATAGCCAAAGCTATATCCCACAAGAGGCTAGAGCTTTTTCAGCCTATATACTTTCAAGATTGTTTGAAAAATTTATGCAAACAGTATTTCTGATGTACCAGATCAGTTTAAACCTCAGGTACAGAGCATACTTATGAATGCAAAAACAATTGTTTGAATATATATATATATATATATATTAATATAACAACATAAATTACATAAACTGTAAGGTATAAAGAGGCTCAACACATGAGCTACACTTACAGGTTTTGGAAGAAAAGAAAATAATTACAAGTTTTGGAGATAAACACTCAGCTCAAGATTACAAGGTGTTTTGGCTCAACACATGAGCTACCTAATATCTGATCTAAGTGTGAGAGTTTGAAGACTGGGAATCCTCTCCAAATTAGTCTCTGCCTTCAACTGGGAAGAAGGAGATCTTTAAGTAGAGAGCCTTCCGTCAATCAAGGGAGCCTTTTAGAGATAGGAAGTGATGGGATGAGCTGGAAAAGAAGACTTCAAATGCTCTGCTCCTGTAGTTCTATTATGGCTGTTTGAAAAAGAGGAAAAAGCCAAGCACCGAGCAGGAAAATATCTTTTACTTTTTTTTTTATGAGGCTGGGCCTTAACAAAGGTATGGGCTTAAGCCTGTTTGCGAATATAATTTAAAACATAAAAGAGGATGGGCTAGGCCCATGTTTACAAGATAATGAATGGGCTAAGCCCATGTTTGGAAACATCTTCGTTTAAGGATCCAAGTGAGAATTGGGAAAGACATCACAGTCTTCATCTGCTAGATCGAAGATGGGCTCTGTTCCAGAGAATGAGCCTGTTTTTGAAGAATCTGAAGGGGCTTTTGAAGAAGTGGCCTTGCTTTGTAGAAGTTGGGCCATGATTTGAAAATATTCCTGTTCAGTTTTTGCTTCTGCTAGTTGAGTCTGAGCAAAGGATTTCTGGGCCAGAAATTGTGTTGTTGCTGGTTCTATCCCAAGAAAGCCTTGACTCTGAAGAAATCTACTTACAGCTGGTTTTTTAATGGAGTCCGGAATAGAGAATTTTGTCCACCATCTGACTTTAAATCTTCTGACCAAGTTTATTTGTGCCTCTTGCTGGTAGTAATCCAAATACCAAGCTGTTACCCAAGGTAGGAAAAACCTGACTGCAAAAAGCATTAAAGGATGAAACATTTTTTCTTTGTCAGAAGGTTTGTAAGAGGTTTTGAAAAGGGTATAGCTTTCCTGAATTTGTGGTTTTAATATTTCAGGGGAAGCTCCATACAATTTCCACCAATGGGCAAACCAAAAAGGAATTTTGGTTGAGTCCTGTTTAAGGTTGAAGTAGAACAACCAGGTATGGGTGAAATTAGTGTTTTGAAAAAGGAAAGCATTATAGCAGGCCTGTTGATAATCCCAGTAGGAATAGGTTCGGCAGTGGTTATATGTGGTTTTGAAATCAGTGGGAGAGGATTTGGGTTGGTTAAGGTTTTGTCCCCACTCGAGAAGAGAGAGAACTTTATGGATTTTTTCCATTGAGTAGTTAACAGGTCCGGTTTTAGGATTGTCTATGATAGACACAGAACCTGTTAATTCAAGAATTGCCCTGTAGTAAGGTTGGGATTTTGATAAATCCCAAGGTTTAAATAACCAGCCTTTGGGGAAAACTTTTGAAATGGCCATTTGAGGGTTTTGAAGATAAAATCCTTCCTTCATGGTCCAAATGTATTGAAAATCTGTTTTGACAAAATAATTTGAAATATTTTTTGTTTGAGACAAAACAATTTGTTTTGAGTCAAAACAATTTTTGAAAATCCCTCTTGTGAGGATTTTGAAGAAGTAACTCCGAGGTTGGAGGGTTCTATGAGTTGTCTACTACAAGATGACTCTTGTGTAGGTTTTGAAATCTGTTCAGAGGAGGTTTTTGAGGATGAAGATCCTTCCTCTGGTTTTAAAATAGTTTGGGGAGTTTTACCTGCTTGCTTTTCAGCAATCATTTTGAAAAGGGAGCCAAATTCTGGCTGTTTGGTGAAAGTCTCAATCCATTGTTGGACTTAAGACTGTTTGGCAAGGGCTTCTTCATCTTCTTCGACGATTTGCCCAAGACTTGATTTCTGTAGCACAAGAGGCTACCACAGGTTTTAAGACTTTTGGGTCCTCTTTCTGGACCTCTTTCCCCTTCCCCTTAGATTTTCTGGGCATTTTAGGTCTTGTTTTGAAGGAACTCTCTGGTTAGAAAATCAGAAATCGAGTTTTTATCTCCCTTAATAAATTCAATTTCAAAATAAAAAATACTAAGGATAGCTTGCCATCTGGCAAAAATTTGTTTTGATGCGATGTTTTGAACATCTTTTTGTAAAACTTCCTTGGCAGATTTGCAATCAATCCGAAGTAAAAACTTCTGATTTAATAAATCGCTTTGGAATTTTGAAATGCACATGACAATTGAAAGAATTTCTTTTTTAATTGTGGAGTAATTTTTCTGACAATCATTCCAATGTGCAGAAGTGAACTGGATTATGCATTATTTTCCGCCCACTGTTTGTTTCAAAATACCTCCATAACCTAAGTCAGACGCATCAGTTTCAACAATTTTAGGTGCTGATAGGTCAGCTAAATGTAGGCATGGGATTTCTTTCACCTGTTTCTTAATTTGTTGAACTATACTCGTATGTTTATCAGACCAAGCAATAGAGGTTTTCTTCAACCTATCATGCAAAGGTTTTGCTAATCGGTTGATGTTGGGACAAAAATCTAGAACATAATTCAAGCTGCCCATTGTCTGAAAATTTATCTGCAAAAGCTAAAGATCTCTCAATTGGAGTAATTGTTCCTTGGAAAATGTAGTGACCTAAGAAATGAATTTTCGTTTGGAAAAGAGAGATTTTGGTTTTTGAAGCAACAAGTCCATTTTTCTTTGCCACATTGAAAAATGTCTTGAAATTTTTGAAATGTTGTTCAATTAACTCTGAAAAGACAAGAACATCATCAATATAAACAACGCAAAAATTTGAAAAAGGATTAAAAATCTCATTCATAATTCTTTGAAATTCTGAAGGAGCATTTTTTAAACCAAACGGCATAACCGTCCACTCATACTGTCTAAAAGGAACAGTAAAAGCAGTTTTGTAACGATCTTTTGGTTCAATCTGGATTTGCCAAAAACCTGATTTCATATCAAATTTTGAGAAAACAAATGCAGAATGCAGTTTTTGCAAAAGATCTTTTTTGTTGGGAATTGGGTACCGAATCCATTTTAAAGTCTTGTTTAATGGTTTGTAATTAATTACAAACTTAGGCGTGCCTCTTTCAATTTCAGAGTTTTTGTTAACATAAAAAGCTGCACAGCTCCAGGGAGATCTGGATTCTGTGATTAGACCTTTTTATTTTAAATCTTGAATCTCTTTTTTGCAATGTTCTTCGAATTCATGATTCATTTGGATTGGTCTAGCTTTTGTTGGAATTTGTTTTTCTGAAAATTCACTTTCATATGGTAAATCAACCATATGTTGTTTTCTGTTCCAGAAAGCATTTGGTAAATCTGAATAAATCTCATTTTCAATTAATTTTTGAAAATCATAAATTTTTTGTTTTACCAAATCATTTTGCAAACCCTTTTGGATTTTGAAAAAGTAAACATCCTGTTTGAGAAATTGTAAATGTTTTTACTTTCCTTGAATTATACAATTCAATTCACTTTTATAAACAGAACAAGCTTTCAAAAGGTTTAAATTTCTTGTTCTGGGTTTTTCAACAAAAGGGAAAACAATTTTTTCTCTATTTGTTTTGAAGGAAATACCATCATATGTAACAAATAGGGAGTAACCATGTTAATAAATGGAGTCTCTAAAATGACAGTATGACTGATATTTTCAAGTAAAATAAAAGGAGTTTTGATAAAGATGCTATCATTTTGGATGGAAGCCTCTGTTTTAAATCTTATTTTCATGTCGGAGTTATTAGCTGCGACAAGTTTTTCAGAAGTTTTTTCAGAAAATCTTTT
Organism: Excoecaria cochinchinensis; assembly: GCA_947683425.1. NCBI lineage: Eukaryota > Viridiplantae > Streptophyta > Magnoliopsida > Malpighiales > Euphorbiaceae > Excoecaria > Excoecaria cochinchinensis. Next base: position 5,465,337 of record CANTUQ010000066.1, read on the forward strand.
TGGAACGATACAGCTTTTTAAACAATTTAAATCTGCTCCTGTGTCAAAAAGAGCAACTGTATCAATTTTGAAATCATCTGAAAAAACAAAGGAAACTTTTACCAAATATTTTCTCGTAGTTATTTCTCTCAAAATAAACAAGAAATCATTTGGGGCATTTTCTAAACTTTGAATTTCATTATCTAAATCTAGATTAGCAGTTTCATTTTCTTCCTTTTCTTCATTTTCATTATTATCAGTACTAGAGTCTTGTGATAAAAGAGCATGAAGAAGGTTTGAATCTTTCTCCTGTTTTTCTTTAAGAGTTTTTAACTCTTGTTTGACAATTTTAATTTTTTCTTGAAGCAATTGAATTGTCACAGGAGGTTTTTCTTTTGATTTAGTACTTAGGATTTTTGTGAGATCATAAGTACTGTTTGGAATGAGTTTGGAAGTGGAAGGTTTCAGAGTTTTTGGTTCAAAAGACTTCAAAAGTTTTTCAATGATCTCTTTTTGAAGTTTTGAATCTTCCACTTGTTTGATAATATCAAGAATTAATTCTTGATCTTTTGTTAAAACATTTATTGCTTTGAAACTACTACCCAACTCACTGCTAGAGGAATCAAGGGCAACAACTTCATCATTTTGAAAAGAATCTTCTGTATTTGATGATTCTGTTTGAGTTTAACTTTATGATGTTTCAAGGAGGATGGCTTCAATCTTTTGTTAATGGTTTAATTCCTACCTGGACAAGACCTATATGTATGTAGCTATATTTCATGTCTAGGTGTTTTTGTAAAGTTTTTTGAGAAAGAAGTTGGATGGTTTTAAAAGGTTTTGAGATTTGAACATCCATTTCTTCCGTTTTGACGACATAATCAGTTTTGAAAAGGTTTTGAAACAGACCAGTTTCATAAATTTGATCTTTTTTTATTTTTGGAATTTCTCAGTTGTTTAAAGATTTTTGAAAATCCTCAATAGTGATTTCTTCACTATTGGTTGGATGTTTGAAATTTGATTCCGAGGAACCTGAAGCAAGAGAGCTTGAAAAAGAAGTGGATCTACAAAATAAATTATTCATAATTTTGAAAATTTAATTAATTTTTGAAAAATTTATCTTCTTACTTGGATAACTAGGTCCTGGAACTTTACTGCCCTAAACGCCTATCCACGGCTAAAACGGGACTTACTACCTCACCTCTAACCTTACCCAGATAATATTTTAGTTTTTTAAAAATAAAATAAATTTACCAAATTATAAATTATATATATATATATATATATATATATATATATATATATATATATAATCTCAAAATTTTGAATAGAGAGTCATGTGATGAAAATAGCTTTATTCCATTGGCTATTTGGTCGGTTGAGATTAAGAAAACAAACATGGGTTTCAGATACCTTTTTCTGATTAGGAGCCCATCCAATTGGCCCACTGGTTTTGTCTAACATGCTACACTCCTGCTTTCTGACCTTTCTTCTTCTGCCATTTTCATTACATATTTATTTATTTTATTTTATTTGGAAGGAATAGATTTTCATTATTGAATTTGGGGTTATGTTATGTTACTGCTCATGGGAATTTTATCTTCCTTCCTATTTTCTATCTAATAGTTTGAGGACTTCAAATACACATCAAGACAATATATTCAAGAAGGCAGGCTTTTATAGCATTTATTGCTAAGTTGAGCATATCAATACACATCGAATACATACTACTCCATTAAAAAATTATATATTTTTTTTATTTTTCATTCATCGGTCGGTTTTTACCGGCTTATCAAATTATTTCCATTTTTTAAATAAAAAATAAAAAAAAATGAGCATCAAAGTATTTAACTTATGCTCTTATTTTTATTCATACCGAATGCGTGAAACTTGTGGCGACTTGGCAAAGATATGTGAACATAGACAAGCATATAAATGTATGTGTGTGTATATATATATAGCATGATTTTTCAACAGAAAAAGAAATTGGATGTTTTAAAAGCCCGTAAGCTTGCTCAGATCAGTCGGAGCCTAATGTGTGTCCGGCCCACTTAAATACTATGAACCCTTATTGAGTTTGGACATTTTAAAATAATTTCAAGGGCTCTTTACATAAATATACACAAAATAAAAATAAAAATAACAAAAAAATAAACGTTTTTCAAAATATTTCAAAAATACAACCTTTTAAATTCTTAATTTCATTTATACAATTTTTTCTCGCTTTCCTCTTACGCTCTCCCCTCTCATTTCTACTCTCACTTTTCTACTATTATCAAAATCGGTGGAGCAGATATAATAGTCGCTCCGGCGACCCCGCTTCCTATTGTGATCGGAGACGAAGGTAATACATACCAGCATACTTATTACTGTAAGTGAAGGAATTGTGAACTTCTGTTACTTGTAAATATTGATCTGCCTCAAATTATGTCATTTTAGTGATTTCTGGGAGTGCTTTAATTCTCATCAATTGTCTTTTCCTCAATTGAATCATTTTCTCGTGCTTTGGTTCTGGGAGTGCTTTGGGTCGTAGTGGCGGTTTGGCTGTTATTTGCATTGCTTCTTTTCACATTCAGATAGCTGGCTACTCTAATAATCACATTGATACTCTTGTTAAATCTGTTGGTTTTCCAACTTGGAGATTAGTTGGTATTTATGGGTTTTTCGCTGCCATTAGAAAATGATCTACTTGGGAACTGATAAATTCTCTTTCCCGCCGTGTTAATCTCCCCTGGGCCTGTATCGGGAATTTTAACAATCTTCTCTTAGTTGATGACAAAGTAGGGGGTGCAAATTATTATTCGAATCTTCTTAATTGTTTTTGGGATTGCATCTATGACTGTGACTTGATTGAAGTTCCTCTCTCTGGTTTTGGTTTCACTTGGGAAAGGGGGAGGGGTTCTGATGCTTTTGTTATGGAACGCCATTCGACTTTCTTTGATTTATCATCTTGATATAAATTATGTTTACAGCAACAGGAGTGGTAGAGATTTCTTGTTTAGATGTGAGTTGTGTCTAAACCAGAAACCTTTATATATTAATGATGCTTTATAAACTTGCAAGAATTATATTCTTAATGTCACTTTCTTTTGTGTCTTTTTCTTTTGGCAATTCTTTTCAAACCATGTATTCCTATGTTGCTTTTCAATTACATAAGTGTCCATTTTTAGGCCTTGAGGCTTCAATATCTGCTGCCTCTTCTTGTGACTGCCATTATCATATTAGAGAAAATAGATACCAAAGCTCATTTCTTCTTGTAGCTTTAGTTCTTTATGTTGTTATTTTGATATGAATAATTAACGAGGTAGGAAGGGTAATGTTATGCATTGTCAGTGTTTATGGAAATTATTTCGGAAGGATAATCTTGATTACAGAGCATTGAAACAAAGGTTGTTCTTTAAAATTCTACTAATTTAAGAATGACTTTTTAGATGTGGGGAAAAGTTAAAATCTCTTTTTTGACTGTATCACAATCTATATCAAGCACAATTTGCATCCACATCTATGCATGTTTGGATTGGGAAATCATAATTGACTATGAAACTTTGCTATCTTTGTTCTCATATGTAGATGAAATAGATGCCAAAATCGAAAAGTATAACATAAAGTCTGATCAAATTATTCATAATTAGCAGAAATTTTTGATTCTGATAAGTTGACGATCAATGTTTTGGATGAATCTTCTTCCTCTTCACTTGGCAATTACAATCATTTATGCTACTCATGCACCCGAATTTTCTCTTCATTTCCTTCCACAAGCTACTCTTTTCTTTTTTCATTTTCTTCTTTCTGCTTCCATTCTTAATTTCTTTCCTCATTTCATAGCATTCTTGCTATAACTCCATCACTTTGATTCTCATTTTCTCCAGTTCAGTCATTACTTCTTCATCATCGAAACTTGCTTCATTCTCCTTTTCTTCGTCTGCTTCCTCTTTTATCAGTTTCAAATCAATATCTTGAACTTTGTGTTCTATAATGTCTCTCATCTGCAACTGTGTCACATACAACACCTGCGTTACAAACCTCAATGGCAATTTTTCATTCTGTGCTGCATGGTCGCAAGCTTCAGGCAACAATTTATGGCAAACCAACATCATGCATACTTCATCTCTTTCCTATTCTGTCAAATATCTATGTCTACCCAAGTAAATATCAATGGCTCTGTACATACCATTCGAGTTTTTCTCAAATTGTGAGGATGTTCCCTTTGACATCTGAGCTAGATTGACAAATGTATCCATCTTCAAATCTATGTCACTTGCAACTTCTATCAAGAATTCTTCCATGAGTTCTGCAACTGAGATTAGGCTATCATGCTCAGAGATTCTGTAATTGCTATAGAAATGCTTTAATATCCTCCTCACACATTCGATATCATACTGGGGCCCCGAAATAATTCTTAATTTTTCGGTAAATTTTATTATTTTGATTTTTTTTTTTCTAATTAAGAATAAAATGAAGAAGATTAATATTGTTGTTCTTGTTTATAGTTAGCTACATATGAAACTGAACTCAAAGAAATGGAAGGTCAATCCAGAAAAGAATACAATGGATCATTGAGAAGGTAAATTAATTGATTGTTTTAGTCTTTGAAATTAACTCATTATACTTATACATTTATGATTGGCTAATTTTGGCATTGAATTTATAGGAAAAGCAGTGGATTTTCTCGTGGAGTATCAAAATATAGAGGCGTGGCAAGGTACTTAATTAATCAAATGCTTAAGAACATGCTATTAATTATATTATTTGCATGATAAAAAATTTAAAATTTAAAAAGAAAATACATTAATTTAAAATATATTAGGCGTATACAATGCGTAATACGAACAATATACATCCAGTACACTTTTAATATATACACAATATATATTTAATATACGCACTATATACATCTAGTATACGCACTATATACATATATTACACATCTAGTATACGTACAATATACATATAGTATATGCATAATATATATCTAGTATACGTACAATATACATATAGTATATGCATAATATATATCTAGTATACGTACAATATACATCCAGTACACGTCTAATATACGCACAATATACATCTAGTATACGCACAATATACGTCTAGTATACGCACAATATACATCTAGTACACATCTCGTATATACATAATATGCATCTAGTACACATCTAGTATACGCACAATATATATCTAATACACATCTAGTATATGCACAATATATATGTAATACACATCTAGTATACGCACAATATATATTTAGTACACTTCTAGTATACGCACTATATACATCTAGTATACGCACAATATATATCTAGTACATTTCTAGTATACGCACTATATACATCTAGTCTACGTACAATATACATGTAGTACACATTTAATATATGCACTATACACATCTAGTATACAAATAATATATATATAGTACACATCTTGTATACGCACAATATACATCTAGTATACGAACAATATACATCTAGTTTACGCACAATATACATCTAGTATACGAACAATATACATCTAGTATACGCCAAATATACATCTAGTATACGAACAATATACATCTAGTATACGCACAATATACTTCTAGTACACATCTAGTATACGCATTATATACATCTAGTATACGCACAATATACGTCTAGTATACATCTAGTATACGCATAATATACATCTAGTATACGTACTATACACATCTAGTATACGCATAACATACATCTAGTATATGCACTATATACATCCAGTATACGCACAATATATATCTAGTACACATCTAGTTACGCACTATATGCATTTAGTACACATATAGTATACGCACTATATATATCTAGTATACGCATAATATACATCTAATTCTATACTAACAAATTTGTATACTAACAAAAGAATATACAAATTTGTATTTCAAAGTTCTCCAACATAAAAATCAATTTGTTTCTTGACTTGTTCTGTTATAGAAAAATACAAACATATGTTCTTATTTGACAGTGCTTGGTATTGAAGAGCTATTAGTCATGAAACTGATGAGAGCGATGCTTCACATGCACAACGAGTGGTTTAAACTTCAAATGTGTAAAGATCGTTTTGAAAGTCTCTTGAGGATTGATTCCTTAAAAGAAGTTAATAACCCTATGCTCTTTGCTTGTTCTATATCAAAATCAAATGCTTATAGTTGCACCCAAGGATACAGATCATCTTCCATTTTGCTTCAATGGAGAATTTCATTTCCTGCTTTCACTAAATAATCCACATATATAATGTTACATTTTCCTCATGGTTGGTTTTGTACGGCTGTATGTCGTGAATGCACTTTTCCTATGATTCCCTTGATGAGTCTGTTATTTAGGTTTTGGATGTTGCTACATGTTTGATTTATGACCCATCTACTTGCATTGGAGCAGGAATTTCTTGCCTTACCAGGGGCTGATGCGATTCATCTTTTGGCGTAGTATAATGGAAATGCTGAGTCTGTGATCCAGCAAATATTTGCATGGATGGAATCAGAAACTGTACTAAAAGAAATTATTGATTCGTTGATTTATTTGAAATTATATTATTTTATTCAATTTGTACCACAAATGTAGATATCTAGTGACTTGGCCCGCTACCATAAATTTATCAATTCAAATTTTATTCAATTTGTACCATAAATTATATTATTTCATTCAATTTCTCTCGGTTCAAATTTTCAAAATAACTAAAACTTATCAAATATTCATGGTAACAAGTACAAACATGGAAAAAATTGGAACTTGATATATATTATATATGTACTAGTTGTATACTGTGTGTGTACTAGATGTGTATTATTCATATACTTATTGTTTATTACTAGTGTACCTACTATATATATATATATATATATATATATATTAGAAATGATTATATATTTTAGATCAACCTTTGTTTCAAAATTTGCTCAGTAGAAGAAGAGTTCGGTTTCAATCATCCAATGGGTGGGTTGACAATTCCTTGCTCAGAAGATACTTTTGTTCATTTCACTTCTTACTTGAGTAGATCATAGGAGAACATCCCATTAACCAATTTTGTTTTGGCTGAAATTGCCATCCTTGAAATCAATGTAAATAGTCAAATTGAGAAATATTATGTTTTTATTTACATTTCCACTTTTCATTTTTCCCTTAATTATTTGTTTCCCTGTAGTATCGAGATTCTTATAGTATCCCATAACTTGCATCACCACATAGGTTGGGACCTGTATGATGTAATAATTGTTGTCTATCAAATCTAAATTAAAGAAGAATAATTCCATGCAAGACAAAGAATATTATAAAAAAATAAAAGTAAAAATTGTAACCCAATGAATGATAGCATTTCCATGAAGGAACAGATACAAGAGGGAACAAAGAGCTACTGAAAGCTTCATATAGCTATTGGTCAAGTTTTTCTATTTCTGCCAATTACACAGGAAGAGCCTTCAAGAATTAACAAATGCATAACTTTGATACCAAAAATGATAATTCTTAATTTCAGATGATTTCCATTTAAAACATTGGCATTCAGAAATATTCATCACTTATTCCATGCAAACCATCTTTGAAGCCCGCTTAGACAACATTATAGAAACTTCTTCTTTTGTTTTGACCCCAAATGCATGAAAAGAAATTTTATGTTTTCGAGGGAAGTGCTATTCTTCAACAAATATTCTATCACTTTAAACTCATCTCTTTGTCCCAAGCAATACCCAAATTCAACTGACTTGAAATGAAATAGCAAACAATTAGGCACCAGTTCCAACATCATCAAATCAGAATACTTACTACTAAATCACAATGCTTTATCAAAATAAACATGTATGCGCAACATATCAAAAATAAAAATCAGCAACCACCAAGACCAAATCACGATCTAACTAAGTAGATAAATAACTTACTCTGTTCAAGCTAAGTTCTTGAAGATTAGGCGAGCATTTTAGAAGATATGGCAGCACTACCAAAAAAGAGCAATGATGAAAATCAAGTCTTAGGCCAGTCAAATTGTGAAATATAGGCATATTATTACCATTGCCAGAGTTGAGAAGTTTCGATATTAATGATAATAGAAAGCAATGAGAACAATGAAAGCTAATTACAGCTCAAAATTGTATGATTTAAAGATATCTAAGATAAGACAAGTCAATTAACACTACATCCTGTAATAGATAAGTCAGTAAACTGGTTTGTCCCTGTTTTGCTTGTTCTAAGTAAATGATACTATGAAGCAACCATGAATAAGAGGACATTGTAATTTATGATAGCAAATCATTGTAAATCTGCAATTCAATTCAGCAATTGTAATGTACCTATAGAAAATTGTGCATCGGTTTGGGGATATTATGAACAATTGACAGAAAAAGCGGGAGCATAGCATATTAACTAAGAGAAAGTAATAGCAGCGCAAATAGAAATTAAAACTATTAGTAACAACCTAAATGAGAGAAAAATATTATTTCCACAAAGAAAATCGTAAAATCCATCATAAGAATCCATGGCCTTCATATAGATCTAGCACAAAATCTCCTCTACATCAGCTTCATTAAGATCACCAATTCACATATATAAACCAAATTGAGCATCGCATTCCTAATTTCCGTTATATAAACACCAAAACTCTAAGCTAATAACAACAACATGGATTTAAAAGTTCAAAAATCACAATGTACACCAAAAAGAAAAGAGAAAGCTCAAAATTGAGAAAAACAATCTCACCAGACTACAATCCAGCCGGAGAAGGAGAAAAACAATGCTATGAACGCTATAAAAGAAAAGAGATATATGCCGGCTAGATTGAAGCATAAAGAGATAAAGTAGGAGAAGGAGACTGAGAACGGAAGGGATAAGGAGACTGAGAATGGGGAGGGCAGAGAGAGTGAAAAGAAAAGTTATATTTATGAGAATAAAAATTAAAAAAGTGACATTTATGAAAAACAAAAACAAAAATTGTTTTTTTGAAAAAAAAAAAAGAAAATGTGCTATTTTGAGTAATTTTCTCTTTATTTTTTGTATATATTTTTATATATTTTAAATTATGTAATTAATAAAAATTTATATATAACATGTATATATATTAGAGGAAATTATATTGAATACAATACTTTTAATTTTTTTTTTCAAAAATATATTCTTTTTTTAAAATTTTTCATAAATATCACTTTTTAAATTTTCATTTTCAAAAATACAACTCTTTCCTATTCACTCCCTGTTCTCCCCGCTGTCCTCTTTCTTCTGCTTCTTCTTCATTTTCTTTCTTCTTCCATCTCATCTGCATCTCTCTCTTTCCTTTCTTTTTCTTCTTCCATCTCCCTTATAGGCGTTGTCATCTTGGTTTGATCTGTTGATTGGTGCGGGGTAGTGGAGATCTTAATCGAGTTTGTCTTCAACTAGATTTTGGTCCAATTTGTAGCCGAGTTGCTGTTCGGAGTAGGAATGGAGGAGATCTGAATATCTGATTTCTTTTTAAAATTGATTTTCGTCTGTTTCGTAGCTGGTTGCCATCTAATGAAGCATGTTTGCCTACATCTCAAAATCATGCTTTAGGTGAATATCTTAATGGGATCTTTTTCTAATTTAATTAGTTTTTTTTTTTTAAATTGAATTTGCAAAATGTCAAATTTTCTTCAATTTGTTCTATTATATCTGGGATTTATTTTGTTTTACTTTTCGAAATTGGAATTGGGAATTCTTCATCAATTTACGCCTAGGTTGTTGTTGTGGAAGCTCAATCTACCTTTGTAATATCTCCCATTTATGGTGATTTTTTCTTTTTATTGAAAAGGGTAGGAGGGATTTTTGAGGAAAGCTGAAGTTGGACAATAAATTCTGCATACTTGTTTTGATTTGTATACGCAAGAATTATTTTGTGCAAATGAAATTAGAGAGATCTGATGAAGTCCGTAAATATGAAAGCCAAGTAAAGAGTGGCGGTGACTTTAAGATACAACAAAATGCTGGTAAACTGAATCCTGTGACAAATGAAAGGCCAGAATGAACAAAGGATGCTGATGCAGATCATGAAACTAATGGATCAACTGGAGAATTTTACAGGGAATTAGTTTCTAATTTTGAAGAAAACAAAGAAGAGTACGAAGAGGAAATAAAGGAATCAGAGTTCTAGCCTTAACTTATTTTGTGCTTTTGTGTTCTGTAAAGACGATTCATACTTGCATGCATATATGAGCACATACTAGTTGAATTTTCTCTTTTCTAAAACCCCTTTTTTTTTTGTACTCTTGCATCTATCAGTTGAATATTGATCTTCAAGAAATGGCACCACTTAATTAAAATATAAAATATAAAAGGTAAATGATCAAATTATAATAAAAGCTATTAGAATAGCTATATTATATGAAAAGGGCAAAGAAATGAAAGAGGCTTATTTTTCCATAAAAGCAATTTCGAATTTTTATCATCAGTTGTTGTGCAATAAAATAGTTAACAAAATAACAGCAAAATGGCCTTCAACTTCTAAATGAAAGCTCTAAGCTCCACCCAAGAGCTAATAAAGGCAAGAGCAGTAGTATCATACACTACTGCTAAATGATTGGTGATATGTACCAAAAGCACAGGTACTTCATTCTATCAATCAAAATGACAAGATTCTTTATTTCTAGTGATAAGTTAAATAAGAAATTATAAGCTTAGGACTATAAAAGTCACAAAAATGTACCTCTTCCTTCTTTCCTTTACCTCTAGTAAAGAACTTGTATCAAACGTAGTAGCCTAGCCCCAAACAGATAAAGAGGCAATCACAAACTGTAACATAAGAATATCAGCAAGACACTTCCTTGTGAACACGTCTTTTGTATATTTATCTATGGAGCTACACAAGTTGGATTAAAGAACAGAGGACTTGCTACTATTCTTCTAGGAAAGGCAAGGACTAACAGCACCTGAAATTATCGCTATTAAGAGACGAAATTACCTAGTAAAATTTTTCTCATAGGAGCAAATGTCAAAGTCTACTACAAAATCCACAAAAACTAAAATACAATTTCCTCCACTCTTCAACGCTGACTGGATATGTGCGTAACCAAAAAACTCATAAATTATTCACAGGTGAAAAAATAAAAAAGATAAAAATGGTGCAACGTTATTGTTTTCAAGTTAGAAGAATAAAATAAAGGTACATTTAAAATTTTGCAAAAAAAGCTTTGTTAGCAATACAAACTTAAAAAAACAGCCAAAAAAATGACCACAAAAAAATGGAACTCACATGCTCTTCCTTCCAATTGGATGGGCTCAATGGATCTTGCAATGCTGACACATATCAAAGTAAATAGTGTTGCTATTTCTTGCAATAAAAAATGAACTCAAATAATTAAATATAGACAAATAAAATCTATAGCTTAACAAGAGTTTTTGTATGCTTGGATTTTAGACACTAAAGCTACAGACAACAATTCCAAGCCTTCAGATACTTGTTAAAATTAAAATTTTAACATTCACATAAACATGCACCATAATTTTACAGATATATAAAACAAAAAAAACTGTATAAATAGCAGATTTGAAGAGAAGGAGAGTAGCCGGTGCTCTCAAAATCGACAAAGAAGGAGAGCGCCGGTGGTTACGAAATCTAGAGAGAGAGAAGTTGGCTGGTGATCTGAAATATTAATAATGATGATGATATTCTAACAACAACATAATAATAACAACAACAGTTGCAAGTTTATTTAATTTAAAATAAAAAATATATTTGAAAATCAAAACTATAAATAAATATATAGTGACAGTCTATCCATAACTACTATTTATAAAAAAAAAAAAAATATTAACCAGCAACGGGAATCTCCTAGCTGCATTATATATAACTCTTTTAGTGATGAATTTTCAGTCGTTGCATTTGTCGCTAATAGTTGGTGTCTTTTTATTGACAGCTAAATATTAGTTGCTATTCAACATTTTTTTAGCGATGCAATCCTTGTCCGTCGGTAATCATTCACGAATAATAGTACTGGATTTTATCCCTCGCTAACCCCCATTTTTTTAGTTTTTCCTTCTCCCATTTCAAGATCGTAAACACTATCAAAGACAACTGTTTCATATTTAAATTTCACCTTTACTCTATTAAATGGCACATTCTTTATTATATCTCTCACTAGAATCTATTCAACTATTTTTAGATATTTTATTTTCATAGCACGCTAAAATAGTCTAAAATCAGATTTTCTATCTTACCTTTTCAAATGCTTTCTGTTACCAAATTGAAATTGAATAACAATAATAACTTGTCTTAACCTTAATTTCACTTCATGTAAAAAATTATTCGTTTTTTATGTAAGCTAAAAAAAAATTGCTGATGTGAGGAAATTGGAAATTTATTTAGTGCTTTGGGGACAAAAATGCAATAAAAAGTTTTTAGTGGACTTAAATTGAAAGCACAATAAAAATTATTAAAATTTTGTAAATTTCCGTTTTGTTTTTGTTGAAGAATGTAAATTTCCATATACGATTCAGTTTTTGGCGGGGATTGAAGTTTTGATTAACGTGGTTGCGAGTAATACTACTACACTCTCTCTTCCTCTCAATTTCCATATATCATTCAGTTTCTGGCGGGGATTCAACTTTTGATTTACGTCGGTGCGAGTAGTACTTCTAGAATTTCTCTTGCTCTCAATTTCTCCAGCTATTTTTTTTCTAACTCTGTCTATAAATCAATTTCTAAGGAGAAGTGTTTCTCATTACTCAGTTATCCTTCTCCGACTAGGATAATTCTTCCGATCGCAGTTTCTTCTTTTCCGTTGTTCAGTTTTCTTGGTTTCCTTCTCAATTCAATCAAAGTTTCTTATTCTGTTTTTGGAAGATAATCGTTACAGTGAGAGAATATGAGTGAATTTGGAAACCCTTGCGGGTATTGCTTTGATCCTACAGATGAACTACTTGTTCTGTTTTATCTCATGAGGAAATTGAACGGCGACCCAATTCCTCCGTGTCCTATTCAAGAATTTGATATTTACGGCGACAAAGATCCATGGGAACTTTTTGATAAGAATTCGGTTGATTGTGCTTACGTTTTCACCAAATTGAAGAAGAAACAGAAGAGTAATGTTAGAATTTCGAGAACTGCTGGCTCAGGAACATGGAAAGGTCGGAACACAAAAGAAGAAAAAGGCGAAGATGGCAAAGTCCTGTGGTTTAAGAGGGAATTTGTGTTTGAAGCGAACGACAAAAAATCGTCAACTGGTAATAACGGGCACTGGATCATGTATGAATTTTCGTTGCAAGAAGAATTGGTAAGTGGTACGAGTAATCTTAATTTTAATAGGAAGAAGTGGTACTGATGTTATAATGTGATTGAATTTCAGGCGAACAATTATGTTATCTGTAAAATTTGGAACAAGGAAGCCAGAGATTTGCATCGACAGAAGAGAAAACAATCTAAGAGAAAATTTTCAGTGGAAGAAGAGCGACGCCCGAACAAAATGCAAATCACTCTCGACTCTGTTGAAGCTATGCCAGTCTCGCCTCTGTTTGCAGAACATCAACATGGCCTTGTGCCTCAAGTTTCTGCGCAATTTGAACATGGATATGAATATGAGATTCCAATCACTGGTACGTCAAAAGAAGTAGCGTCCTCAAATTCAAGTCTTGCAATTCCGGAATTCGGAGATTTTTTATCATATACTTCGCTTCTGACAGAGGACATTGAATTTACTGAAGATCTTGATAGTCTCCTTGCTTCTATTTAGAGACATATTATTAGTCTATTTTAGGCGTAGAATTAATCATCGACATTCACATTCAGTTGGCAATTTGTAAATCTGATTTTATCTTTAATAAAAATTTAATGATTCTTGTTATCAATTTGATGTAATTAAATCTTAGATTTTTGAGTTAGAAATTAGATTAAGATATATAAAGCTGTAAATGCTATCTTTTTGCAGACTCAAATATATTTTCCAGACGGTTAGAATTAATGTTTCACTATCATTACAATTGGTTTGTTGATTTTTATTGTTTCACTCAAACAAATCCTTATAAGTTCAGGAAAACGCGTCAGAGTTTAAGGAATTATTATTATTTTAATATATAGGTAATTAATGCCAATACTCAATTCAGTTAAGTTAGTTGCTTTCTTTGTAGTATTTGAAAACTGAAAAGATGCTGAGGCAGAGTACTGCCATGTGGTATACACAAATGAAGAAATTACATCTCTTTTATCCAATCAACAAATTTCTCCAAATTTTGGTGAGAGCTACCACCTTCTCTCACACTGTTTTTAACCATTTCCTTGAGATGTAAAGCTCTTGTTTTCAATTCTTCATTGCTCAACAGCTTTTCTACCTTATTCTTGATTTCTTCATGCACAATTAATCCATTCTCATCTCTGTCAAATCCAATTCCAATCTTCCAAATATCACAAATGTAGGTCTGATTTAAGAACTGGTCAGCAAAGTAAGGCCAGCACAAAAAGGGGATTCCATTGATAACACCTTCCATGGTAGAGTTCCAACCACAGTGACTAACAAAACAACTAACAGATGGATGAGCCACAACTTTCTGCTGAGCTGCCCATCCAACTATCTTACCGCGATTTCCTACTCTTTCTTCGAAATCTTCCAGGAAGATTTCATCTATTTCCCGCGTTATATCTGGCCTTACAACCCACAGGAATCGTCTCTTGGATAGTTCCAATCCTAAAGCCAATTCCCGGAACTGGGTCGGATTCAAAACTGTTGAACTTCCAAATGCTACATAGACGACAGATTGTGGTGGCTGTTGATCAAGCCATTTCAGACAAGTTGAGTCTTCGGGGCAGAAGTTCCCTAACGAATCGCCTTGTTTGTCCCTTGCTGAAATTGGACCTATAGGAAGTATCTGTGGAGCCAAGCTAAATGCTGCAGGCTCTAGTTCATAAGATGAGTTGCAGAGCAGCCAATCGGTCAGCTTCATTGATTTGTTATTCTTAACCATCAGTGCGAAAATAGTCTTCTGCGAATCAATGTTGCCTAGGCAGGCCCATACAAAATTGGATGCTTTCATGGCTGGCATTGATGGCGAAAGCTTAATCATCTGATCTTTTATTGGGGTTCCTGGAACGAAAATCACAAATTAGAGAATATTATCTACCATAATTCACAGAAAGAAAACCAGTAAATCACCGTTCTCATCTATTATTCCATCTTGAATCAGCTTTGGGATGCTAAATCCCAAGACTAAATTTGCAGCTGCTGCAGGACAGAAGGCAGCTCGTCGAATTCCCTTCTTTTCTGCAAGTTCTAAGGCCCATCCAAAACTCTGATCAGCAACTATGCAGCTGATCTTATCACTGTTTGAGGCATTGATTTCTTCAAGAAGCTCTTCAATTTTCCCTGGCATAACCCTCAGGATTGATCCTGATGAATTTTGTAGTCCATCTGCAATGGAAACCAGACTTATATGACTATCTATACCTGGCTTGGAAGTCACTGAGTTCTTGATCAACTGCCGATTATGTTGTGTGCTCACAAATGTGATACTGAAGCCATGTTTTGCCAAGTATTGAGAAAGCTCCATAAGAGGAATTACATGTCCTTGTGCTGGATAAGGAACAACTAGGATATGTGGCTTCCCTATTCTATCCATTCTTTGATTTTGAGTGCTAATGTAAGGTGTTTAGACTGTAGTTTTAGAATATGAAGTTCAGATGAGTGTTAAAAGGAGAACACCACAATAATTGAGTTAATCATTGTCTTATTGTGGTTACATATCTGATGGAATCTTGAAATTGGAATTTACTATTTATTTATGATAGCAAGATTGTAGCTTTCTCTATGGAATTTTGGATTTTATTCTTATTCCATTTAATGATTATTTCGTTTACTTATTACAAAAAGAATTGCTCTCGTAATTTGGTCCATAGTGATATAATTAAATACTATATGGTCCATAGTGATATAATTAAATACTATAAAAGACCAACCATCCTTTTAGTTAAGTGATAATTGGGATCATCATATATATGTATTTAGCAGACACTCCACTACTGATTTCATCAATATTTGCATGAATGTTTTATCTAAAAAGAACATTCAAAATCACAAATTGTTCTGTAGCTATTAAACTATTGGATGCTGTGTGATTGCTTTAATTATACCATACAGTCGATATGTAGCAAATTAATGTTCGTTAATTATAACATACGGTTGATATGTAGCAAATGTTCAGATTGGATGACTTTAAGTCATAAATTAAAATTTTTATTGGTCATAAATATATTTAATTGGATTAAATTGAGTAGTTATAACCTAAATGAAAGACTGATAAACGAGTTATAAATAGTTCGAGTTATAAACATTATAATTTTTCTTTAAAAAGAAAAAATATTCATATATATAAAATATTTTTTATATCACATCATGTAAAACAAATATGAAATTGCAAATAATATAAATGAGTGAGCTCATATGATGTATACAATGTATCTAATTTGATCATATCATTTTCCATATTAAAAACGCCGAATCATTTGAATTATATGTACGGACAAGTCAAGTCAAAATTTTTAGCTTTTAATTTATTGTTGTCTAATTAATACTCTGTCTTCATTTCACTCAATTTAACAATTTTTAGGATTTTTTTATTTTATTTAATTTAATAATTTTTAATTTCAAAAAGTAATTACATATTTTTTTATTTTATTTTTATGTATGTATAAAAAAGAGATATATATTTAATAAAATGAAAATATATAATTATTGAGAATTGATAAAATGACAATTTAGTAAATTCAAATAAAAAGTTTATGAATAGATGCTAATTAATTTTCTTTTTTTTGATACGTGTGAAAAGCTATAAACTGTCAAATTGAGTGAATGGATGGAGTAATAGAGATTGAAAATCTATGGACGAGAGGCATGAGAGGAAAATTAAATGTGAAGCAATTAATTAGGTATGGCTTTTGTGGCCATTGGCGTTATTAAGTACAGTTTGACTTGGAGTTGTTATCTTGTTGAACTACGTATTGTTTCCAATTTCCCTTATACACAGCTGTTATTTTGTGGTCATTGGCATGATGTCCATCTCCTTAATTCGGATTTTTTTAATTTTGGGGTTAAATTTAAAAAAAAAATTGACAAATTGGAGTTACAGTAAATATAATTGAGGATTTGGAGTGTCGAAAACCGGCAGTACGGAATGCCGGTTTCCATGTGTCAGAAACCAGCACAAAAAGGTGCCGATTCTGACAACTGTGTGCCAGAAACCGCACTTTAATGTGCCGGTTTCTGGCACTTTAGCGGAGCTGCAGTGCTGCAGCTTTGCTCACTTGAAACTGCACCCCACTGCAGCTTCACGTGAAGCACCCGGAGATGAACCCTTTTTTTTTTAAAAGCAAAAATACCTCTCTTACTCATTCTCTCTTCCTGCCCCTTTCATTCATTTTCAGTTTATTTGTTTCACCTGAACTTTGCTTTTCTCTCTATCTTTCTATTTTGCTTTCGAATATTTCTTTCATTCTACCTTCATTCCATTCTTTGTTTTTTTTTTCTACCTTCTCTTCTTGATTAAAGGTAAGATTTTGATGGTTTAATTATTTTTTTTTTGTTATATAAAGTTTATTTTGTTATTAATCTTATGTTTATGTTTAATTTGTAGGTGGTTAAACTTTTGAAGATTATTTACTTTCAACATTAAAGGTAAGACTATATGATTTTATTCTGTTATTGAATAATTTGTGTTTATTTTGATTAGTTATAGCATATATATATATAAATATTTGAATATGAAAGTAAAAAAAAAGTATCATTAGTAAGGAAACATCTTCATGTTGTAAGAAATGATGAATCTGTAAATATAATTTGCAGCAGATAATTTGCTTGAGTCAAAATTGATAATGTTTTGAAGATTAAATTATATGTATAAGTTGTGGATATTTAAATTAGTTAAATAAATTTAATTGGCATGAATAGTTGTTAATGTTCAAGTTTTTTTTATTTGGAATTGCAAGTTTGGAAATGGATCCATATCATTTAGAAGCTGAACGAATAAATCCGGGTTCTATTAATGGAGAGTTACTAACAATGCAAGGAAAACATCGATCCGATGCAATATGAAATAATTCGGTAATTTTTTATTATATATATTTTGTAGATTATTGATGAAATTATGTATTTATTCAATTGTATATGTTCTAAAATTATGCAAAGGTTGAAACAGACGTGTTGAGAACAAGGAGAGACAGTTTAGACGGGCACTACCGACAAATTAATGATAGAATTATTCCATATATAAGATCAGCAGGGTTGATAAGAATTGCCCGAATTGGGATGATAAATGTTGACTGGAATTTAATGACATCATTTATTGAAAGGTGGAGACCATAAACACATACATTCCACCTCACATGCGGTTAAGCAACAGTAACACTTCAGGACGTGGGGATTATAACGGGGTTACCGATTGAGGGTAGGCCGGTAACCGGAAGAACAAATCTTGACTGGGAGACTGTTTGTTACAATTTGCTTAGAGTAGTTCCTTCCCCCGCGAATATGCGAGGTGGACAAATTAAAATAACTTGGTTAGATAACGTGTTCGGTGATATTCCTGATGATGCGACACCTGTAATATTGCAACAATATGCTCGTGCATGGATATAACGATATTTTAGTGGAATGTTATTTTCATCACAATCATCTAGCACGGTGCACCTAATGTTTCTACGTTTGTTGGAGGATTTGAAATCCGTTGGGTAATATAGTTGGGGATCAGCATGTTTAGCCTGGCTGTATAGAGAATTATGTAGGGCAATACGTCCAAATGCTAAGCGAGTTGCTGAATATCTACAACTCCTAAAAATGTGGGCGTGGGAGAGACTTACACAGTTTAGGCCTGAACATGTAGAGGCACAACCATTAAATAGAGACTTGTCATACGGAATTAGGTAAAATATAATTTATAAATATGTAATTTAATTAAATTTTTATGTCATATTGTTTTGAATATGCGAGCTGATATTTGAGCATTTTATCTGCGTAGGTGGAGTTTTGCATTGGATAGGAATATCATGTCTAAAAAGGATATATGGACATATCGAAAAATATTAGATACGCACGGAGTTGAAGAGGTACTTAGTGAATTTAAATTAATTTATGTACATATGTTGGTAGACGATATTATTGTTGTTAATTATTTTTAATAAATAATTAAGATCACCTGTGATAACTTGCTATACAGTTTGAATGGGAGCCGTACCATAATGTAATTCAACGGCTTCTCGATATATGTAAAAGTGGGCAACAAAGTTGGATGGATGTTGTTCCATTGATGTGTTTCTATATCATAGAGTGGCATCATCCTGACATGGTTATGTGACAATTCGGTTTTGATCAGCAAATTCCATCACAACCACTTATACAGGATAATCTGCATACAATAGATATGCGTGGATAAAATCGCCTGAATTGGGCGATAGAGTTTGTTACGTTTATAAATGAATGGAATAACCGGCATGGTCGTGTTGTTGTTGGCCAACTTCCAAGACGGCCATTGCATAATCGATCTTAATACATACAATGGTACGTTCAACGAACTAGACGGTGGATAACCCCAGTTGGTGCGAAACGTGGAGCTACCGTAAGTTTTCTTCTTTACTTTATATCACACAATTATTAAATATTTATGCTTCAAATTTGCATATAATATTTTAGAAATATATTGACACAAAATTTAATTATGTAGGCTGATGGTCTTGAAAGAGTGTACCACGAACACCCCGGATATGTAGATAAGAACAGGATATTGGAAAGCATCTTGGGTGCAATTGGTTATGAGGATAGAACCTCAAATGAATATCAGCGACAATCGTGCCCCGAACCTGTGAATGTTGCCCCTATGGAACAACAATTTCAAGACTTCCGTATGCAATGACATCTGACTGGGATGATTGATAGCCGATCAAATGTTGATCAAATATATTATGATCCACATGTAACGCAAATACCACCACCCATGTCATGGCCTTATCAAGAAACGGGAGTTACTCATCAGTTTGAAGTGGGGGGCACCAGTTACACACCGGGTGATATCGGTGGTCCTAGCAGCTCAGACCATGGGATACCAATGTCAGTTCCGATAAAGCAAACACTGGATGCATTCACACTTCCTGCATTTAATACGCAATCCACCCCAACACAAGATGTGCATGGAAATGAATTCTTCCAGCAATTATTTGGAACACTGGAATAGGGAAATCCTCAACCAAGTTCTGAAGAACCTTCATTCACTAATTTCCATAATGATATGATGGGTGGAAATGTTGGACCGAGTAATGCAAAAGAGGGTGATGCACAGCATGGTGAACGACAACGACGTTATCTTGGACGAAATAGAAGGCCAACGAGATGTGACACAGGGTCACATTTCATTAATTAAACTTCCAAATTTGTATTAATAAGTATGTGTTTTCATTGATTGGAATTAATATTAGAGCCCTTATGTTTTATTACCCATAAGGTTTATAAAAAAATATGTGAGCAATTATTGAATTACTAAATGGAGAAAAGATATTGGGATTTAAATTGTCCACATGTGTAATTTTTTATTTATATGCATGTAGGAACAACCAGCGTCAGGTGTTCCTACATTAATTATATATATATATATATATATATATATATATATATATATTAACCAAATTCAAACTTAAATAATTTGTTTTAAATAAATAAGTGTAGAATTATTGAATTAGTAAGTGGGAGGCACAACTTAATAGGAATTTTATTGTTAAATAATTATGTGATTAGATACGTATATTTTTAGCCTAACAAGCTTTCACTTGTGAATTTATTTTCTGTGGCGACAATTCTTTTCAAATGTGCAAAGTGTGGGTAGACACAAATTATACATATATATACATATATTTGACACACATTTCACATGATTACACAAATTTCACATGATAACAAGGTATCCGAATTACATTATTTCCATGTTATTCTGTGTAATTACATGGTCCAGCTGCATTCGGGCAAGTCTTCCTTTTGTGTCCCTCATTTCTGCATAATTTACATCGGTTAGGTCTGGTGCGTTCTCTACTATCCATTTCATTTCAATACCGAGAAGTCCTCGGTCTGCCTTTTTTTTCTTATCAACTCCGGATTAGGCACAAGAGTTGAACCAACATAGGGAAGCCAGTAATCATGATGTGCAAGTGGTTGGAAATTTATATGAACTGTAACAACTCAATGCTTCTGAAAGTTTATAACATTTGTCGGCGTATGTCCACATGTCCACACGAACATGCACACAAGCTGCTATAGCATGTGAACAAGACATTTTCGTACCTTGAAATTTTCCACATTCGCATTGACGGCAATCCAAATTAACAGATTGCATGTTATTACCTTTTCTTTTGCTTTTTTGATTTTTAGTCCTTATTGTGAAAATTTCTCTACGCCGATCAAAGCTCTCAACCCTGTGGCCACAAGCTTTTTGAGCGCGCTTTTCCATCTTATCCAAACAATTTTAGGTGTACGTATTACCAGCTGCAATTTGAGCTCGATACATGCACCTTCTGTCATCAAAAAATTTAACAAGCTTGGCAAATACATGTTCAACAATACAACAAATTGGCATCATCCTTATACCATTTAACGCACTATTTACGCTCTCAACAATGTTGGTCGTAGCGTGTCCATACCTGTGCTCATTATCATGAGATAAAGTCCACTTGTCTAACGCATTTTGCATTGCCCAATTGTAAGAGTCGATGTCAAGCTCTTTTATTTCATTCATTCTTTTTGTAAATTTTCTTGGTTGAAAATTATTGCCTACAAGGAGGTTCACAAATATTAATAATTATTAAAATATTAGACTTGTTCATAATAATATAAATAAATATTAATATTTATTGAACATGTAATAAATAAATATTAATACTTGTAATAATATAAATAAATATTAATATTTATTGAACATGTAATAAATAAATATTAATAAATAAATATAAATATTAATACTTGTAATAATATAAATAAATATTAATATTTATTTAACATTTAATAAATAAATATTAATAAATAAATAAATATTAATAAATAAATATTTATTTAACATGTAATAAATATAAATAAATATTAATACAACGAGTAATAAACATACCCGCCTTATATAACATGTCCTTAATTGTTGAATTTCGGTAAGCAGTGTTGTAGTTGCTTACGAAATGACGGAGACAAAATCTATAGAAAGCTAATGGCTTTTTCCAACCATTGCTATCATCACGAAATAGGGCCATTATACCGGCATGTCTATCAGAAATAACAGTTATACCCGATTGTTTAGTGACATAACGCCTAATGCATGTCATGAACCAACACCAGCTAGACTTATTCTCATTTTCAACTATAGCAAACACTACTGGATACAAAAAATTATTACCATCTACAGCACTTGCTATCAACAAAGTATGATAAAACTTTCCTGTCATAAACGTTCCATCAATAAGCAAAACTGGCTTACAGTGAGGTAATTCATCTATGCATGGCTTGAATACCTAGAAGAGCCTTTTGAATTGTTTGCAATGAGGCTTCATACTATTTTCAACAATAAAGTCATAAGCAATTCCAAGATTGTATGTCTCCACGGCTTTCATGTATCCAGGCAACCTTCCATAAGACTTATAATTACCGAATATCTCCTTTAAAGCCTTGGTCTTTGCATACCAGGCTTTACTGTAGGATATATCATAATTGAAACGATTCCTCATTTCGGCAATTATTACACTAACTCTAAGATCGGGAGCAGCACTAACCATTTTCAATATGCAATCACAAATAATTTGCGAATCTAACTGTCTATAGTGTTGTGATACCAGCGAACCATTACAGTTATGAGGTCCCTTGTAAACACTAATGATCCAATAAGGACAAGTCCTTTTCTTCATTGCTCGTAGTCTCCAAGGACAACCTATTTCAGCACGTGTGCAGCATACTGACCAGTACGATGGCTTTGACTCTACAACCTTATACGAAATATTATTAAGAATGGAGAATTTCTTCACGCATGCCTTCACTTCATCTTTCGACATGAAGGCCAATCCTTCGCATAACTCCGAAACCCCATCCCATCTTACAATTGGGAAATCATTATACATATTAATTTTAGATTCAGTAAAATTAACAGATGTGTGGTGAACAGATGCAAACTGAAACTGTGAAATATTCGACTGCCCACTAGCTCGACCTCTTGCCTCATTCAGGTGCAGATTCTGAAGGCCCTATGTCACTTGAATTTAACTATTTGGAATAACATGATCATCTCCTTCTACTAAATTTCCTGTCTCCACCTCATCATAGTCTATTTCTTCATCATCATCTTCTGGGTCACAACTTGGAAAAAAATACCCATTATTGGCACCTTTAACTATAGGTCTATTCGTATCATCACCTATAATATATGCACGTTCAACAGAATCATATATCCCGAAATTCATTTCATTTGGAACTCTTAACTCTCTAATCGGACTTACATCTATTGTTCCTGTTTCATCATTATTTTCACATTCTGTTGGAACCTCAAACTTGTACAAAACTCGATCTGACTAACTGTTGGGTACTATGTATTACCACTGAATTCGTTTTCTTCATCCACAGTTGGAACATACCCTGTTTCTCCAGCAGTACCCATCTAATTAAAATTATTCAAGACATTTTCTCGATCGTCAATTACAATTTTCTCTGTTATAACTATTAGCTCTACAATACTGTATCCAGGAAATATATTAAAATTTTCATAAATTTGTTTCATATCCTCATCATCAACTATATCCATTGTGGCCTAGGAAATTGACCCCTGACTGTAAACAGGACACTTATATATCACCCTACAAATTCTCACTTCTGCAGCTAAATCCAATTTAATTGATAATTTGTGAATAAGTTCGGCAAATATCGATTTATACCTGAGCTTCATTCTCCTTGATCTAGCTGATGGGCTTGAAGCATCATAATTAAAATCAGATACACCGAACGTCGATTGTCTTTTGGTATGAATTATAAAAGTTATTGGATTTGACATTTTTTCCTACATTATATGCACACATATCATAAACTATTATTGACATATTTATGATCTAAACAAAATATTTAGTCCACACACGATTAATTTATCTTCAATAGATTATTTCTTTATATTAACAATTATTTATAACATTAAATTATAATCTTGTAATTAACTATTTTAGTATTCATTTTTCACACTTAATCTCAAACAGTTTTCTTTAAAATAAATATTAACTACTGCATACCTTTAATGTCGAAATTGTTAAATAACCTTCAAAATTATCAACACCTGCACATTAAACATTAATATACGATTAATATAATTTATGAATTTGTTTAAGAAAATTACAAATTACATACTAATAACATTACCTTCAATATTATGCGTACTATATAAAAATTAGATTGGAGACAAATTTGGAAAGTAGAATGGGTGAATTGTAAGAGAGAAAAAAAGAATGAATGTGAAGATATGAAAATGAAAATGTTTGAAGGAGAGGGAAGGACAAGTTAAGTATACACTGGGAGAAAAAATAATAATAAAAATTTCAAATTTAAAGTTGGGCCACTGCAGCTTCACGTGAAGAAGCTGCAGTGGCCAATCTATGTGCCAGAAATCAGCACTTTAGTGTGCCAATTTCTGGCACAAGTTGTCAGAAATCGGCACGTTAAACGTGCCGGTTTCCGACACATGGAAACCGGCATTCCGTGCTGCCGGTTTTCGACACTCCAAATCCCCAATTATGTTTACTGTAGCTCCAATTTGTCAATTTTTTTTTTAAATTTAACCCCAAAATTAAAAAAAGCCCCCTTAATTCATTTCACTAAGAAACACATGCTTTGAACTTTTTTTCAAAATCTAGGGGACAAAGATACACATAGGGTATTTGAAAAAAATATTTCCTAAACTAGGGTTGTTTCAATTTTATTTATTTGAATGGGGTTTTTTTTCAATGCCGCAGCTGTGAGCTGCGGCATTGAAAGGACTGTCTCTTGTTTTTTTTTTTTTATCAAATGCCGTAGCTCACAGCTGCGACATTTGATTTGTAATTCCCAAGGCCTTATTTTTTTATAAAATATATTTTTAATAAATAATTAAATATGATGTATAATTATACAAAATAATTAAATATGTATTTTTTTATATAGTTACAGTTAAATAAGTACTTATTTTTATGTAGATTAATTTTATTTTATTTGGACACTGTATTTTTTTATCCAATAAAGGCAAAACCTGAAAAAAATAAAAAGTAATTTTAAATATTCAGTTTATATTTATTAAAATCAATTTTCTTAAGTATTCAGTGTATTTTTTTAATTTATAATTTTGTATTAAAAAAAGAAAGAAAACAACTTCTCTTATTTTTTTTTTTAAAAAAATAATTTGGACCATTAAATTTACATCTATGTACTTTAATTTTTTAACAATATGTAGGTTGAGTTTTTTTTGAACAATTTATTATTTTCATATTATTATTTTCATATATATGAAAATAATAAATTGACCTATGTATTATTTATGAAAATAATAATATGAAAATAATAAATTGACCTATGAATTATATATGAAAAAAATAATATGAAAATAATAAATTGACCTATGTATTATATATGAAAATAATAAATTGTTAAAAAAAAACTCAACCTACATATTGTTAAAAAATTAAAGTACATAGATGTAAATTTGATGGTCCAAATTAATTTTTTTTTTTTAAAAATGAGAGAAGTTTCTTTTCTTTCTTTTTTTAATACAAAATTATAAATTAAAAAAATACACTGAATACTTAAAAAAATTGATTTTAATAAATATAAACTGAATATTTAAAATTATTTTTTATTTTTTCAGGTTTTGCTTTTATTGGATAAAAAAAATACAGTGTCCAAATAAAATAAAATTAATCTACATAAAAATAAGTACTTATTTAACTGTAACTATATAAAAAAATAAATATTTAATTATTTTGTATAATTATATATCATATTTAATTATTTATTAAAAATAATTTTATAAAAAAAATAAAAATAGAAAAGGCCAAGAGCAGCTTGTGCTGCTGCTGCTCTTGGCCTTGGGAATTACAAATCAAATGCAGCAGCTGTGAGCTGCGGCATTTGATAAAAAAAAAAAAAAACAAGAGACAACTTGCTGCTGCGTCTGAGCAGCAGCTAGCTGCTCCTTTCAATGCCGCAGCTCACAGCTGCGGCATTAAAAAAAATCCCATTCAAAAAAATAAAATTGAAACAATCCTAATTTAGGAAATATTTTTTTTAAATACCCTATATATATCTTTGTCCCGAAATCCAGCAAGTTTATTTATAAATAATCACAAATTAATTAGTATAGGGCATTGGATGAGTGACGATAATCTCTCTGCCCTAATAAATTGTGGTTTATTACACAAATTATCAATATTAAAATAATTATTAATTTTGATAATTTTTATATAAAATTATATTGAATAAATTAAAATATGTCTTTTTAATATAGATTATCACAGTAAATTGTGTAAAAAAAGAAATATTAATTAAAATATTAATTGATATTATACGATAATAAAGTTAAAAATGATGCATTAAATGTTATTTTGAATTTAATAAAATGATAATTTGGCGACAATTCGATGAATCGAGGGAGGATTATTTTTACTGCAATTTGATTTCGTACTTATTCATAAAATTGCATAAATGTTTCTTCAATTCCATTTTTAATTTTTAATTTTTTAATTGGGGAAGGAAGAAGTGGACGCTCTGATACCTCTCACCATTTTTAATCCTGGGTCCGATTGGAACAAATGAATTCAATTTGTAGAATTCATTTACAAATGAATTGCATATGGAATTCATTTGTAAATGAATTCCTATGTTTGGAATAAAATTATTAAAATATAGAATTGAAAATGAATTACTTATTTTTATACTTGAAATAAATGAATTCATTTCTATTTTATTTACTAAAATAGCTTTTATACCAATTTTGAATAAATTTTGTATTAGACAATTTTGAATAAATGAATAAATTTTGTATTAGACAATTTCAATTTCGTCTTTTGCTAAATTTCTATTTCGTCTTTTCTAAATTTTATATTAACAGTTTCAATTATTTAAATCTTTCATGATCACTAACATAAATTACCAAGTTTTAAGTTTTATAGAACATAAACAATTCAGAAATCTGATTTCAGCAATAATATTATTAAAAAAAATCATACATACCGAATGAAATTAGTCAGTAAAAATTCAACGGCAACGAGTCAAAATCCGATGATGGTGGCCTTGGGTGACAGAAGAATAATGATAGGAGAGGGAGAAGAATAGTGATAGAAAAAAAAGAATAACAGATTATATTAACGTCATATAGGTAATTTATTTATAACAAATGATAAAAAGGATATTATAGTCTTTTTAATTTTGCCTCTTAAAAATACGGAATTCATTTGCAAATTCCACCTATTTTGATGGGATTTGGTGAAGGCATGATGAATTCCATGGAATTGAATTCTATGAATTCAATTCCTATTTTTTTTGCATTCCAAGCATAAAAAATAGGAATTACAAATGAATTCCATAAAATTTTATGAAATTCATTTATTCCAAGCGGAGGTACTTTTATTCACTAAAATTTTAAGCCACAATCTTTTCTTCAACCACCCAAAAATAGGGATTAGTCAGACTGATAGTAACTTCAACTGTGATGACTGGTTGAGCTGAATAGTTTTTTAATAGGTTTTAGAAAGAACTACTATTTTCTTCTTCTTTTTTTAATTGAAGTTTAGTTGCCATGTTTGAACACATTAACCAGGAAACTAATAAAATAAGACATTTACTCCATTTTCAACTTGCCTTGTCAAACCAATTGAATTCTTTAACATTACACGGATATAGATAAAATAACAAGAAATGGGGCATGTCCAATGATTTTTCCTAGATGGCTGACACCATGAATGACCTAAATCAAAGAAAAACAATCCCCTCATTCAATTTATATAGTTCATTAGGTTTAGCTCAAAAAGGAAAATTTTCAGATTTTGATAAAGAAAAACAAAGAGAGAAAAATGGGAAGCAGGGGACATGTATTAGTAATTCCATATCCAGCACAAGGTCATGTTAACCCCTTAATGAACTTATCTTCTAGATTAGCCAATCTTGGGTTCAATGTCACGTTTGTAAACACTGAGTTTAATCACAAGAGAGTGATTAGTGGCAGTAATCATCCCATAGATTCAAGTGTTAATTTGGTTTCAATCCCAGATGGGATGGGCTTTGAGGATGATAGAAATGATCTTGCTAAACTATGTGAAGCAATCTTGACCACCATGCCTAAAAAGCTTGAGAAGCTCATTCAAGAAATCAACAAGAAGACCTTAATGGAAGGTGACGGCACGCAGATGATGATCAGCTGTATTGTTGCTGATGGATATATGGGATGGGCAAGAGAAGTTGCACAGAAACTTGGGATTAAAGTAGCAGTGGCTTGGCCTTCTTCTGCTGCCATGTTTACCTCCGGAGCTAACATTCCTAAACTTATTCATGATGGAGTTGTAGATTCCGAGGGTAAGCACTATTTTTTCAATAAGCTAAATATGGTATATCCCGGTATCGAGTGATATTGCCCTTAGATCAGCGATATTGGGCTTTAAATAAGTATCGTAACATTCTTGCTGCAAGTAGAACTACTATTCTTAGCTTATTTTTTATTTTATTTTATTTTTACAGGATTCTCAATCAAGAAAGGGATAATTAAATTGTCTCCAACAACCCCTCCATTTGACACAGAAAACTTCCCGTGGAACTTAATGGGAGATTCAAACTCACAAAAGGCCATTTTCAAGTACTTGAAAAGAACAATTGAGGATTCACAATTAACAGAATGGCAAATGTGCAACTCAATTTATGAGATTGAATGTGGAGCATTTTCACTAACTCCAAATCTCCATCCAATTGGCCCATTAATGACACCCACTTCAGAAACCGAAAATTCAGGAGCCCAGTTCTGGCAACAAGACACAACCTGCCTCAAATGGCTTGATCAACAACCACCTCTATCAGTGATTTATGTAGCATTCGGCAGCTTGACAATTTTTGACCAAACCCAATTTCAAGAACTAGCTCTAGGGCTGCAACTCACAAATAAGCCATTTCTGTGGGTGGATCGTCCTGAAACTTCCAAGAATCAATCAAATAGAAAATACCCAGATGGATTTGAAGCAATAAATGGAAGAATTGTGAGTTGGGTACCTCAACATAGGGTTTTAAGCCATCCTGCAATTGGTTGCTTTATTAGCCATTGTGGTTGGAACTCTACCATGGAAGGAGTGAGCAATGGAGTGCCTTTGTTGTGTTGGCCTTATTTTGGGGACCAATATCTTAATAAGGGTTATATTTGTGATATATGGAAGGTGGGATTGGGGTTGGACAAGGACAAGAATGGGATCATAAGGAAAGAGGAAATCAAGGGGAAAGTAGAGGAATTGATTGGAGATGGAAGTATAAAGAAAAGGTGTTTCGAGTTGAAGAAAATTGTTAGAAAAAATGTTGAAGAAGGTGGCCTCTCCTTAACAAATTTTAACAAATTCATCAAATGGTTAGATGGACAGTATAATTTATAAACTTTATTGATAGTATAATTGGATTTTTGTGTTGAAACTAATAATAAATGAATGTTATAGTACGTATGTATATGGTGTTGTGAGTAAAATTAATGTCCATGTCATGACTTATTGTTAGCCACAAAATAAGTCTTTGCATGAAAGACTGTTAAGTCAAAATTTGTCGCTTAAAGCAATAAGCATTGTGCTTTCTCTTTACTCTTTCCTATCTTTTCAAATCAAAACTCATATTTTATTTTCTGTGGATGGCTATGAATATTAATAAAGCAACCAAAATTTTGCAGGAACATCTCATCATCTTTGTATTGTTTTGCATATTATGTTCCCCCATTTAAAGGATTTGCATTCGTCTAATGCCCATTTCCGATCATTAATTATTACTTTTATTATAATTAAATAATAGTCGAGTTATATTTTAGTTGCAAAACGATTAATTCCAACCGAGAGTTTATTAAAGTAAAAATTTAATAAGTAGGTGGTCAATTATTTTGAGTAAATTTTAATGATTTTAGGAATATAGAGTTTTTTTTTTTTTTTATTATCAAATTATAAGTCATTATTCATTAAAAAATAGATCCATAAGAAAATATTTGGTTCAAATACAGGACAGTAAATATAGATTATCCACTTTAATACATCTCAAAAATAATCTTGTAGAAAAAAACTTCTATTGGGCCGAAAGTCATGTTGGATTTTAAGCCCAAAACAAAGTTGTAAATTCAAATCCAATGATTATTTGCTTTTGTTGAAATAAATATATATTATATTTGTGAAAAATAAAAATCCATCCGTATATAAGATAATATCTCTCTATACTTGATTGTATAGTATAGACTCATAACCGAATGCGGCGGCGGGAAAATAATTTACAAAAAATAAAAAATTTTACCATTAAATCACCAAAGAAGGGAAAGAAAAGCCTAATCAGGCACTGAAAAAATAAAAAATAAAAAAAAAATTATTAAATACTTAAATATTTTTTTAAAAAAGTCTCAAAAAGTGACGTAAAAAAAGGTAAGCCCACCCACGCTTGATTAAAGCGCGTGGAATCCGCATATCCCTTTTCCCACTTTTTCTAAACCTTCTTCGCTGATACCCCCCGGCTAAAGTGTTTCTCTACCTTCAGATCTCGACTATTCAACTCCTAAATATCTTTATCCAACGGTCTAAAACTAACGAATACATACACTCTAGAGAGAGGGTAAAGTTATTACTCCACAAAGCCTAACTCCGAACCTAGAGCTTCGGTTCCGAATCTAAACCAAGAAACAACCAATTAATTTAATTTTATTTTGTTTCCCCACATTTTAAAAGCGTATAATAGGTTGCTGAAATTATAATTCTTGGACAGTCACTGTGTCCGTCGATCGCTCCGCTTCGGCTATCTTGTCCAAATTTCCAAATTTTCTCTCTCTACACAGTGCTTCCATTTCTAGAGAGACAAACAAGAAGTTCAGTGAGAGCTTTAGAGCAGTGTTTTATTATTATTATTATTATTTTTTATTTTTAAAAGGGAACTGAAAATTTGTGAGCTTGAAATCCAAAAAGAAAATTAAACAAACATTCAGCAAATTTTCGGTTTTTTGGCTTCTTTTAATTGATCATCCCATTTGGAAAACGGCATGCCGTTTATTTCATTCTTGGCATCTCTCTTTGTGTCCAAAGAACCCTAAACTCTCGCTCTCTCAGATCACACACACTGTCAAGTTTGGTAAAAACTTATGGTGCTTCTGCCTGGGGTGTCTCTGGGTCTTTGGTAATCATACTTCTTTTAGCTAAAAGTGAAAAATTTTAGTGTTAATTGTGTTACTTTTTTTCTTAATTGTGCCGAAATTAGCTTGCTAATGTTCTGTTTTACATGCTTATTTTTGAAGAGAAGTGAAGGGGGTTGGTTGTTATGTTTAGGGTTTTTCTAGAGTGAGTGAGTTTAGTTTTAATTTTCTTTGTTTTTTTTTTTTCATTGTGATGCTTCGAATTTTGTTTATCTTGGAGTGCATAGTTTGGATTAGTGTATGAATTTCTGAATTCACCCTTTCACTTATTATTTATTACTTTTCTGCGGAGATTAACTAATTTGTCTTTTAGGGAAGTATTTGGTTTTTGTTTCGGTTTTATTTGAATATTTGGGCGATTAATTGCTTTGAATTCTAAGCTTAAATATATTTAGAGGTCACTTTGCTTTCATATGGAAAATAAGATTAAAAGTTGAAAGGGAGTTATGTCTCTGGTTCACTTAGTTGAGAGGAAATTTTGAGTGGCTTTAAGGTTCAAGGTCATTTTATTTTATGTTTCTTTAAGCAACCAAATGAGCCGTGCAATTTTATGTTTGGTTTGTCTGTGTTTATGTATGCTGCAGATGCTGTCTACTTTGTTTTAAGTAAGTTTAGTTAATGTTGTCTGTGGTTATTGACCATTTACTTTTGTTGCCTTCAAGCTCTGCTCCGGTGTTTTTGTTTTGCATCTTTTTTTAATGTCTATTTTTCTAGTATCCTTATAACATTTTTAGTTTCACTTACTTTAATGAACTTTTGCAGGATTGTTATTTGAGGTTTTGGCATGGCCTGACTAATTTTAGGTCTTATGTATGGGTAGACGTAGTTTTTACTCAAACAATTAGCTGGAAATATTTTGGTGTTTTGATATTTAATGCCTGGTAACGAAGTTGAAGACGGGATCCACAATCTATATGAACTAGAAAACTCTTCCCAGAACCAGCATCTATTGCAAGCTGTTGGTGGTAATTGGCCAGTATCTGATTACAATCAGTGGACTGGAAAGCCGACACAGATTGGTGGACCACCAAGCTTGAATCGGAAGAACTACAACTTGCAGCCATTAGGTATCAATTATATGCATTGTCTATGTGTCTCTAGCAGATTCCATATGGCTTCTTGTAGTCATTTAAAAGCTTTTAGAAGCTTCCTGATGCAACACAAGCCACTTTCCCTTCCCTGATAATAAGTGGAAAAGGAAAAGGGGGTTTTGGTTCAAGAAACTATATTTGTCATTGGTGCATTTATCTAATTGTTATGGTTTTTGCAGATTCTGTGAAAGAACATCATGTTGGGTCTCTGCACATGCCACATAACCACAACTATACACAATTGACTCCAAGATCAGAGTATTCGAGAAGTCTAAGCATAAAAAATCTACTGAATGCAAATGAAAGTTTGCTTGGATGCCAGAACCAGCTGGGGATTTTTTGTGAGAGCACCTGTAATGACCAGCGAATTTTGAGTTCCAGAGGCTTTTCTATCTTCAAATCGCAGCCTGAAAATGAGTGTGCAGACAGTCCCACCTTGACAACAAATTCTGAAAGGTCAGAGATCACTGAAGCTTCGGGTGACTGTAACTTTCTTAGAGGGCAACAGCAATTTGTGAGAGACCAAGAGCTGAATGCTCCACAGCCTCATCCAATGCAGCAGCCTGGGTATAATGACATGCAGTTGTGGCAGCAGCACATGATGTTCAAACAACTGCAAGAATTTCAGAGACAGCAGCAGCTAGGTGATTTGAGGCAACAGAATCCCTTAAACCAGTTTTCTGCTATTTCCAGACAGGCAGCTGGGGGTCAATTTTCACCCTTCATTAATGGAACACCTGTTAATGATTCCTCGCAAACACTGAGGAACTGGATGCAGCGAGGTGCATCCCCTGTTGCACAAGGTGCATCTAATAAAGTTGTATTCTCCCAAGAGCAAGGTCATGCTTTGCTTTCCATGGGTCTTACTCCTCAGCAACTTGATGTTTCTTTATATGGGACTCCTATTACTAATACAAGAGGCAACGTGAGTCAATATCCCCATATCCAAGGGCTATCCCATGATTCTGTCAATTTGTTGGCCAAGGCTGGTGGTCAAACGCAAAAATTAATTATGCAATCTTCTGGGTTTGGCAACGTTGGCTTAGGAGATCAGCATTCAGTTCCGGATCTTGTAGGCTTACCCCAAGGAGCTTTGACATCCAAGCAGGAAGTTCAGATGAAAAGTAATTTTGGACTTCTTCCAGTTCAGGGTCCAAATAGTGGAATTTTCCTGGGAAATCTTCAGGAGGGCAACACGCCAAATGTCAATACATCTTTGAAGGAGTTTAATGGGAGACAAGAACAAGGTGGTTCGCCTGCAATTCAGCAAGCTAAGCAATTTGGTTCTTCTCAGGGTATGGTTCCTCTGGATCCAATGGAAGCAAAGATTTTGTACAATATGGATAGTAATATTTGGGATGCTTTTGGAAGTCGACCTGACACTGGTGCTGGAGGCTTTGGCAATACAATGGAAAATCCAGACTCATCTTATCCTTCTATTCAGAGTGGGAGCTGGAGTGCGCTTATGCAGTCTGCTGTGGCAGAGGCTTCCAGCAGTGATACTGGGCTACAGGAGGAGTGGAGTGGCTTGACTTTTCAAAACACAGAGCACTCAACTGATAATCAAATCTCAAACTTTGTGGACAGCGAGAGACAGCAGACAGGCTGGGTTGATAACAACTTGCAGACAGCTTCTTCCTTCAGTTCAAAACATTTTTCTAAAATTACTGATTCAAGCGTAAGCCCTACCTTCCCTGGCTTCCATCAACCAGGAGTGCAATTATCAGTTGAACAGAGAGAGGATATTTGCAAGGATCGCTCCCATGAATCTGCTGTGAATTACAACCCTCAGAGGCCAGCAGTTCAGGATGGTGAAAAGGATCAAACATTTAATCATTCAAATAATGCATGGTCCAGACAGATGTTTGAGCACTCACAAGGTGCTGCACAGCATAAAAAAGGAGCCTCCACTGATATTTCAACTGATAAAGGCAGTGAGAGCATGGTGAGAAGCCAACGTCAGATGAGTAATGGCCCTCATATTGCAGTTAACTCTTATGAGGGAGAAAATGAAACACATGAAAAGCAGCAGAATTATGAGGAAAGGGAGAAATCTAGTGACTGCTTGAAAGGCTCAAGTAGTCATGAGCAAGGACATTTTGGGCACTCAAAACCTTTTGGTAACAGTTCTAGCAGTGCAATACATATAGATAAGGTAAATAATGAATTCCCACTATTTGTCGACGATCCTTCTTTTGATTGTATCTTGTCAGTAATTAGTTAGTAATACAATCTGTCCTTTTCACAGGCATCCATTCCCGATCCACATGGTAGTCAGAGAACATCAGAGGAGGTACCTTCTAAAGGGGATCATGGCTCAAATGCCTTGGCTACCTTCCATGGATCACTTCTCCCTGATGGTTCAAATGTCACCGGTCAGACAAGGTTGGGTTTGCTCACACAATATAAGGATTTATTAATCTTGTTATGAGCACTAATTATCATTTTAATTCTTTTTGTCATTCTTTATCATTTCAATCCACTTATTGTTTGCATAATTGTGAAGGATGTCATTCTTTTCCATTTCTTCTAATTATGTAGCAAATCTTGTCTAGCAGTTATTATTTGAGCCTGAACTGCTATAGTTCTTAAAGTACTGCTTGTGATTGAAGATCTAACAGAATTTTAAATGACATAAACATGGCAGTGAACATATGCTTGAGTTGTTGAACAAGGTTGACCAATCATCAGAATACAGCACACTTAAACAGTTTGGATCCGTCGACTGTAGTTCATTGGCTGATATGCATGGAGCAGATTCACGTGATACGTCTATTGCTCAAATGTACTCTCAGTCTTCAGCTTCCCAAGGTTTTGGTTTGAGGTTGGCTCCTCCATCTCAATGGTTGGGCAATTCAAACAGTGTTCTCTTGCCTGTGGCATTTCAACAAGCTGTAAATAATCTCAACTCTAGGCAAGTTAATGCTGAGTTAGGAGAGAAAAGTCAGGCTCAGTTCATGCCTTCATCTTCATTTCATCCTTCCCCCCCTTCACATGAGCTTGCTCAAAGACCACAATGGGAAAATAAATCTGGTATGCCGAGTCATACAAGCTTTTCTCCATTTGTCAATATGCAAGGAAACTCTGTCAGTCCATTCTCACCAAATCGTCCACAAACAAGTAGGCAGTTTCAAGTGCATCCCTCATCTGGTGTATCTGTAACATCTCAATCTTCTCAAGCATCCTTACCTGGTATTCCTAGCAGATTTCCACCTTTTAACCAAGTGCCTAATCAAGATACTTCTCAGTCAATGCACAGCAATGCTAACAATCAACAATTTCCAGTTTTGGATACTTTGCCTGTATCTCAGCCTTCCAACATGTCAAGCACGTCTCAGCAGGGTCAGAATTTTGCAAGGCCGTATAATGTGTGGAGAAATGTACCAACTCAGCGGGAACCTCAAAAGTTCAACAATTTGCCTTCCACCATTGAACCAACAAATAATCGAATGAGCAGCATTTCATGGGCTTCACAAGCATCAAATGATCAAAATCACATAAAAGGTGGATTTAAATCATCAGATCCTGGTGCATCTTTCAATTCACAAGGCTGTGACCGCAGGGAAGAGCTTCCTGGAAAAGAGATTTTTCAACAGTGTATATCATCTGATATACATAATTCTTCATCAAGTGGTGCATCTAAGGGGCAAGAACCTTTTTTAGATGCAAATGCTCTTACATCCAGCTCGCTGGGGTCTCATGCTCAGCAGCAAGATGTTGATAAAATAAGGCACAGTGACAGCCTTTCTCAATCTGCTTCTCAAAGAAATCTCGATTCATTCAGCCATTTACGTAATGACAACCACAATTATGCCCTTCTGCACCAAGTGCATGCAATGAATAGCGCAGACAATGCTTTGGAGGTTCAAAGTGCTGCTCATTTGGAGGGACAGCAGTTACAGGAGAACGTTTCTAGGTTTGGACATCCACTGGATGGCAGACCAAGTTCAATATCACAACCCAGTTTTCCATCTGGGGATGCTCAAATACTTGGCTTCTCAGCAGAAGCGAGAGATGGTCCAGCTTTAAATTCTCCTCTGCTTGCTGCTTCTCAATCTAGACATGAGGAGATGGTCGCTGCAGGTTCTAATGATTCTCACACCCAATCTACTAGCAGCATTGTGTTATCTAATCATACAGAGCAAGGCCATGTGAATCTGCATATGGCTCACTCCTGGTTTAAGCAATATGGGACACTTAGAAATGGGCAGATGTTGCCAGTGTTTGATTCTAGGCTTGCTAAAGCTGCTACATCGCAATTCTCTCTTGGGATGCCTTCTCAGAATTTGCACATTCAGCCTCCTTTGGAACGGTTAGATGCTACTGGTGCTGGCCAAGGTAGCAGGGTGTGGCCAAATGCTGCCCTGGTAGGAGGTCAGCAGTTTTTGTCCCCTTATATGTTACCTTCAGAAGTCACCAATCAAATGTCTGTTATGAGACCAAAGAAGCGGAAGATCATGGAAATTGAGCTTATACCATGGCATAAAGAAGTGATGCACAATTCCAGAAGGCTTCAAAGTATAAGGTGATTGCACAATATCCACTGTTATCTCTCTGTCAATAAATATGTGTAAGTTTGAGTTGCCAGGAAGGTCTGGAGAGGATTTTTGGATGCTATTTTCTCTTTCCTTCTGCTTTTCCTTTCATTCATAAATTATCTAAGTCATAATATCAATGATATTACCTTTTACTTCTTTGCTCTCTTGATGACTTAATATGTTTCTGCAGTGTGGCAGAACAAGACTGGGCACAGGCCACAAATCGGTTGATTGAGAAGGTGTGCTTCTAGTTGAAGGATTGTGTAACCAAAGTTTTTCCATATCATCTGTTTTCAATTGCTTTACTTTTAACTGGCAGGTGGAAGATGAGGTTGAAATGATTGAAGATCTACAACCGATACATCGATCCAAGAGGAGGCTCATACTAACTACACAGCTTGTTCAGCAATTGTTTCGTCCTCCATCAGCTTCCATTTTATCTGCAGACTCTGCGTCAAACTCAGACATTGTATCATATTTTGTTTCTAGACTATCATTGGGGGATGCATGTAGTCTTGCTTACTGCATGCTAAAGGATAACATGTAAGTTTCTATTTTTCTTATTTTTGCTTTCAGTAATTATCAGAAAGTTTACTTGCTAGAAAAATGAAAAAGAAGCATTTTATATTACTCGTGGATAGTACTATGGTTTTGGCAGAAGTTATTTTGGGAATCAAAACTTCTTATTTATCAATTCATCTTGTCCAGCGATTCTGAGCAGCCCAAAATTTCTCAGCAACTTTTGGAAGTTGTGGAAAATTTCATAGATATAACAAAGAAGCTGGAGAATGACTTGCAAAGGTAGAGTAGTTTTCACCAGTAATAAGACTATTTTTTTTTGGCAGTCCATAATATAAACTGTTCATTCTAACAACAATCACTGATCTCAATATACTCCATTTGATATTGCAGATTAGACAAGACAGCATCAGTTGCAGGCATCAGAGCAGAGTTGCAGGAGTTGGAAAGGGTTGCTGTCATCAATCGTTTTGCCAGGTTTCATGTTCGGGGACAAATGGATGCCTCTGGAACCTCATCATCCTTTGATGTGCCAAAACCGGTTCCCCAGAGATACATCACAGCAATTCCCATGCCTCGGAATCTACCTGAGGGGGTACAATGTCTTTCACTTTGAATATCAACTATTTATTGCGAACGGAATCCTCTTTTTGTCTGATTCTGCATACCACACTGTTACCTATGCCCCTACTGTTATGACTCTTTATTAACTTGAAAGATTGACATGCAAGGAAGAAGTATAGTGCAAAATGGAATGGTGGACTGGTGAATTCCCAAGTGACTAGAGCTGCATTTTAGTTTTTAATCGAAGGCCAATTGTTGTCATTTTTGAGAAAGTATATATTGTTTCTTGTATATCTTAATGAAATTCCAAGGAGAATAGGGAGTACTCAGATCAACTTTTCATAGAGCAAGAGGATCAGTAGTGTGGATGTTCTCTAGTGCTTGTTACATAAAAATTAGTTAAATCTAGCTAATATAATCTGTTTCTGCAATTACTTGTCTAGCAGATCCCTCTCCCCTCTTTCTTTCCCTAACCTCCTATGCAGGTATGAGCTGGAGAAAGGATTGGTGACATCTTGAAGACGAAGGTAAATTAATAGGGCAGGCAAAAAATTGATGAACTTTTACATTGTTTTACTTTAAATTACATAGTGAGGGATTTCTTAGAGTAGCTTCCACTGATGGGTTGCACTTTGTTTAATTGGATATTGATGGTAGTGGGGCAAAAGAAGGTTCTGTGTAGGCACATGTGTGTGTTGTTGTTATCTTGACTTTGCAGTCTTTTTGGGGAGCACCAAAAGAGATCTCGCTGAAAAGGATGCAGAAACTTGCTTCACTAACTTTTTTATAAGGGATTTTGTTTTGTTTGAAAAGTACAAGGTATCAGACATTGATTCTGTTGACCCTCGATGTTCCCAAAGGGTAAGTGATAAAAGACAAGAAATGGCTTTATATGACCTAAAGGAGAGCATAGTTATTTTGAAGCTTGGAAGGTTTCTTTCTCTCTCTTTTTTAATAAAAATTGACTGGAAGTATCAGTGACACGTCAGTTTTCTTAGGCGATTCTTGTCTTTATAACTAATGAATCCACCCTGTCAGCATCAGTATCAGTATCTGATTCATGTTCGGGAAAGTGATGTGAGATACTGTGAAAGCTGAAATCTTTTCTAGCTAGAAGGTGATTCAGTAAAGAACAAGAAACAAGCACTGGTCAATTAATTATTTTTTTGTAATTTTTAATATAATAACTAACTTGTGGGGCTACTTTGTTATACGAGGAGAGGATCTCTAATTGGTGGGCAACCAACAAGACCTACCTGACAATGTATGGTGGGGATGTGTTTTCTTTTGTTTTCAAACATCCAAACATGAGAATGTTCCATTCTTTCCTTTTTTTTTTGGGAAAAACATTTATATATTTATTTAGTGCAAATTATATGATGATGTCATCATCTTCACATGGAGATTGAGCCTTTTTGCCTCTCATAGAATATGGGCCCTAGAAATCAACTTCATCCTGGTCATGAAAAGGCAAGCTGTTGATAGCTTGTTTTTAATTATTTTTCTTTTTTTTTTTTTTCTCTTTCCTTGAATTTCGGATATATTCCTTCATCTTCCTTTAGGTTTTGTAAGAATAAAGAAAATCATTTATTATGATAGCATTTCACTTGCGTGGTCCTGTACAAAGAAATTTTATTTATGCAAAGGAATTGGACAAGCCTCCAACATGCCATCCCAATCATAATAAATAACTACTTGGAATCGATTAACTATATCAGACCTCGCTCGTATTACTCCTACAGCGAAAACTCACAAACTCGAAAACAAAGAACTAAAGAAACAATCAAGAAAAAGAGTGGAAGATACTATAGATTTTTACAGGGATTGCAAGAGATATACTGCAGTGGTTCTTGATCACAATCGGCGATGCAATCTGCACTAAGCGTGGTTTAGTTCTTCAGGATCACTTCATTGAGGAGAGCTCTAAATTATGGAGAGCTTTTGCAGACCAAGACAATGATAAAGATCTGAACCGTGATGTGGCAACCTATCTTGGACTTTGGCAACCTATCAATCACCATCTCCACCACCAAAGGCAATGGTGCTAAGTTGATATTTGAATGCTAGCTGATGTGGACGGTCAGTGTCATTTCTGAAAGGTTTAAAATTTAGTTAGCGTGATATGTTAATTTGGAATGAGATTTGAAGTGTTTTCGCCAAAATTGACTTTTCATACAAAAATTAGATATTTTTCTTATTACTAATAATTAAAACATAAATAATATAACTGAATGGCATTCAATGCTCATTATTGTTTGCCATTTTACTACAAAGACAACAATTATTACCATATTATACTGGCAATTAATGATCTTGTGGATACTTCATTTAGCAATAAT
Organism: Excoecaria cochinchinensis; assembly: GCA_947683425.1. Classification (NCBI taxonomy): domain Eukaryota; kingdom Viridiplantae; phylum Streptophyta; class Magnoliopsida; order Malpighiales; family Euphorbiaceae; genus Excoecaria; species Excoecaria cochinchinensis. Next base: position 5,505,707 of record CANTUQ010000066.1, read on the forward strand.
AATGCAAGCAATAATAGTAGTGGCAGTGAAGTAATGGCACTGGCAATGGATGGTCTCAGCGGTGGTGGTGGAAATGAGGGTTATAAAGGGTTAAGGTACCGATGGTGGAAATGAGGGTTATAAAGGGTTAAGGTACCGATGGTGGGAACCAAAATAAATTAAAGCTTATGACAATTGCAGACTGTAATAAGCAGGGCATTGAATTACATATATAGAAATTACTACTGCAATCATATTTATAGAGACACACACAACAGTGGTTCAAGTTTAATCAAAAGTAGTGCTGATTAATTAGAATAATGTGTTTCAAAATTCTAGTAGGTGTGACACATGATAAAGCCTCGATCAGACTTATAGCAAAACAAAATAAGAGTATTAAATTGTTCTCATTAATTATCATTACGTTTTAAGGTACATCTATAACATATATAAATATTTAAATCATTATTTTCTTTGAGAGCTATTTGCGTTATTTTTTAAAATAAATAAACTATATTTATTATCTAAATATTAAATTTTAAACCCATTTTCAAATAATAGACTTCACGTTATTAAATGCAAATAAAATATATTCCCTCAATTCTATTTTATGTATCACTATTGAGTAAAATTTAAATTTTATTTATCTGACACTTATTTCTAATAACACTTTTAGATTTTCAATGAAATTTAATATCTTTTTTCAATTTAATTTTCTTTTTCAATATAAATTAACCAATTAGATTTGAAATTTATTTATTTTTTCAATTTAATTTTTTTTAATGAAAATTAATCAATTTGATTCAAATTTCATTGTAACAAAAATAACTTTTTATTTTGGAATCAATCAGTAAATAAAATAGTTAAATTCAAATACTCACAATTGAGCATGGCAGACATACAAAACTTAACAAACTTAACTGAATAAAATTGAGCCTCTTATTGCTAAGAATGCTTTTATTTTATTCAAAGCAAAGTTACAAAATAAATTGATCATTACTCTTGGGCAATGATACAAGTTCATAACAAGGTAAAATCTAAAATGACTTGGTTTCAATTGGATCATTGTCTTAACCACAACTGATAATCAGATCCTTTATCAACAAATTTCTGCCAGCTTCCATCCAGATTATTCTCCTTGGAGGGGTTCCAATCAAAATGTCCAAGCTTCATCACCAGTGTATCTCCAATCTGTGCAACATACCCCTCATTGTTTGCATGCAATATCTTCACAGAGCTCCGGCAATGGATACCAGCTCGTCTTCGAGCCTCAACCAACTCCGTGATGATATCTCGGATCCCAAAATCATAGAAATGGTCGTAAAATATTGTAGGCTGAAGAATCAAGCAAAAAAAAAAAAAAAAATCCATGTTAGATAACAAGATGTAGAGGAAAAAGAAATTTCAGATCTAGTTAATTATCATTAATTTTCATAGATTGCACCCTCTTTAGAGAACCATAAAAACAGTTTCTTTGTGTTAATTCATACTATGCATGCATGTTCAGGCACAGAGAGATGCATTTTCTACATGCTACTTGGCAAGTTTAAGGGTTTAGAACTAACTGTTCCAGGATGGGTCAAAATATATGCATATCCCTGTGTCAGTTTATCTCGTGGAAATGGCCAATGACCCTGAAACAAAACAGAAAAATAGTTAGTTCATTTATCTCAATCTCTATGTCTAATTAAATTTGAGGAATTGAAAATGTGAAGTTTATTATTCAATTTCACATTTCCAAATTCCAGCAAAAGAGAATACAAAATCAAGAGAAACATCCATGCAGAGCTCTATGGGCCTTCAGTAATTATGGATAGTAACTGGTAAATTTCTTAGTCATTGACTGGTGCTGCTGCAAATTTCATGCATGACTTTCTTTATAGCTAAAGATTACTACACAATGCCATCAATTTCTTTGTCTATTGTTAAATTTTACAAGACTATGCTATCAGTTTGAGTCAAGAAAGATGCCTAATAACTGAAGTGTGAATGGTGAGAGTGATAGTTTATTCTTGCTAAATGTATGCCGTTAGCTCAATAATTACTAAATTGCACCTTGCTTTCTTGCACACACCCTTCTATGCCTTTGTTCCCTTTCACAAGCATGATATGCAGAGCATATTCCCCAGCACTACCATTAGCACATGATTCTAGAGAGCCAGAACCTCTAAAAACTGAGAATTGGTACTTCTCTCCGTTGAATTTTAAGTAGGCGAACTTTTTATTTATAATGTTGTAAGAGAGTATAGACCATATCCAACTTGTGTTACCAATAGTAAAACTTTATTATTATTCTTTTGGAGAAAAGGAAAAAAAATCTATGACTTGTAGGGGTCAAACTCTGAATAGACCGTTATAAATTCATTAACAGTTTAACACTACACAGGATAAGAATGTCATTTATCCTATATTGTCAGAAATAGCCATAGCAAGCAAATTATTAGAAAATCTTGCAAGTTTGGTAACTTCATAGGACTTTAAAGTGACGCTTTCTTGGGTTGTGCACATGAGAGAGAGAGAGAGAGGAACCTGTGTAGATCCTGTGTCGTGATTCTCTAAAAATGTAACAGCACGAGAAGGCCACCATCCCATAACTCCCGTTGGTTTTCCTTGAGGATCTATCAACCTCCAATATTGGTTATGCAAAGCAGAGTGGAGGATACCCTGTGCCAAACGCCAAGGACATGTAAAAAGGAGGATAACATGCAAAACAAGGACAATCATGAACTAATAGAAAATTCATAATGCTTAGCAGGTTTTTGGCATTTAGCAAAGTATTCCAATAATTGAAGACATTCCATTTTAAAAAACAAAACATAAAATAGAGCAAATTAATATGAACATATTGCTCTTCCATATTTCCTTTTTCCTTCTGTATTTTTCCAAGGAAATCTTGATAATGGAAAAACTCAAAAGCTTCTAGCTGATATTCTAAAAATAAGAAACTCAACACCACAATTACTCTCTCATTTTCTTTCTAAGGAAAAATGCCGCAGCATGTATATGCAAATACTGAGTTTTATTATTTCAAAATATTATTCGCTATTACAAATGTTTGTCACCAAAAATCTGCTATAGCCATGCAACTTTTTCTGCCTGAATTATGCATCAGGTGCTTAAACTTGGTGCTCTGCGGAGACTGATCCATAATTTCGTTCAAATGATAAGTTCCTGAAAGTGAGTGTGACTTAAAGAACTTTTCAAGTGAATGGCAATGACAGAAACTCAATGAGGCTTTTCTTTAGGTAAATTGAAAGCTTAAAATACTTCTAAGAAATGCAACTTCTTTAGTATGCTAAAATTTATTGGAAACAAAAATGAATAGAGAAGAACAAAAAGACAAGGAAACAAATGCAAAGATCCTGAAATAATTATTAACATCCCTGAATGGAAAGGTCTTTGGTATATCTAACAAACTTATAGTAGGTAAACCAAGATAAAATGACATTAGCTTCCACTATCATATGCATTAATCTATGAATTTCTTCTTTTAACATGCACCCAGAGAGAGAGAGAGAGAGAAAGATGATAGAGAGTTTAGTAGTGGTTTCGACTTAATAGCTGAAGACAGAAGCTAAAGAACATGAAAATGATGGAGGAACGGGAACAAATGCCATGCCTGGAAGTCTTGAGAAAAAAACATATCCTCAAAGTATCTATTTGGCATGACATAAAGAGAAAGGTATAAAGAAAAGTTTTCAACCATAAAAACTCCAGAGTAGATCCGAACATTCTATTTTGACCAACACTGAATTCTTTTGAAAGGCATTAACCCGCATGCTCATCCACATAAATCTAAGACAAAAGCATGCCACTAATTCAAATATTTATTTACTTCACTTTCATCTAAGTAAGATAACAAGAAAAAGGTATTGACTTGCAAGAAATATAGTTAATATGAAGGCAAAATTTGCAGAAAGAAGCATGGTAGTTGTTCTAAACATATTCAGGAATTAAGGGCATTTAAGAAAAGATATGCAAGATAGAACCCAGAAAATACCTTTGTTGTAACATCAAATGCTGAGGAAGTACCACCTGTGGCATTGATCCAATTGACTATCCTTTGTCGATGAGCATCTAGCACAAAAGAAAGCTTAGATTACCATGAAATATGTTTTTACCCTACAACAACATAAATTTATATTTCTTCCAGCTTGCAAGAGATAAAAAATTTTACATTTGAACTTTTTTCGCTTACATCAAGATGCACCCTACTGAAAAAGCAGAATATTCTAGGATTGTCATAGCCAGTAATGCCATATGGCCTTATGCTGCTTGTTCTTCTTCATTACAAAGCTTAGTCTAAGCTGCAAGTGTTATTAATTATTTAGAATTTGATGAATTTGCCAATCAGAAATAAGGCATCCCTTGAAATAATTAATTTCAGATCTTCATCTTTGGGTTGCAATGATTGTCACAGCACATTTATCTAATAACGTTAGTACTTCTGTAACCCAAACAAGGTTAATTAGTTTTTTATCAAGTGAAGGAAAACTTCTTTTGGTCTTCCAATAAGGAAAACGGGGCCTATCATCCATATTTTTCCTACTGACTTACCAACTAAATCCAGGCATTAGTAGTGTACCTTGGTTGTAACACAAACTACCATTTTCATAAGCTAAACTATCCCAGTATTCGCCAATAGCAAATGCAGGATTTGAAGCTTCAATATAGTCTTTAACATATGTACCAGAAAAACCTCTGCAAACAACACAAAAGAACAAGTATCAGTGTCTCAATAGGTTACAAGGAAAAGCAAATTTGAATTTTTTTAAAAGAATCAAGAGAACCATAAAGTCCACCTCACGAAGTCAAGGCGCCAGCCATCAAAACCAATATGATTTCTAAGCCAATTTAACCACTCCTTTATATCTCTACGTACAAAGTCTTGTGAATGATCGACATTTGGAGCTGCATGGAAGATATCACCTGCATAGAATACAGATGCTTTCTTAATACAGTAGTAATTCATGTTGTAAAAAGAAGTAACCATAAAGTGAAAAATCCTAGCACTTTTGAGAAGGATACAATATGGACAAGAAGCTGAATAGTTTGCTTCCACTAAGATTATGGCCTCATTAGCTGTAAGTTGCAATTTCTTTTTTCTTTGGAATGAAATATTCATATGAACTACATTCCAGAAACAGAAAAGTGAAACTGCAATTACATGGCCATATGTGTTTTCACAACTTTCATTTTACAATATATCACTGTTTTTCTCTCAACATAAATCAATTTGGCCTGACTGCATACCACTTGAAGGATTTCCACGACCCTGGAAATTGGGATCATCACAAACAATGGCTTCTGGACCCCATGCAAGCTTTCCACCATAAATATTCCAAACACCATTTGGACTCTGAAATCACATAGACGATGAATTTACCACAAGATGCTCAATCTAAAGTTCAAGCATGTACTTGAGTATCTGAAGTATGGATTTTATACATCTAACAAACACATCACATGAAACCCATAACAGCTAGAGGTATGGTCAAGCGCAGGTTGGCCTTATCTTGTACTGAAATTTTTAAGGCCCGATACATACCAAACCTTATGTACTTGCGATTTTTGCCACTTAGCCTAACCTCCGATACCCCCCTTTTTTTTTTTGCTTAATCTGACCCTTGTACACGCATTCTTGGTAGAAAAAGCACATATTTTAATTTTTCACATTCATTGAAACACCTAAATTTGACATGACTTCTCAAATGCTGGCATGGAGTGTCAGCTCCAAGGTAGCTCAAATGTGTTTTAATGAACCCTAAATTGTAAAAACATGTGCCCTGTTGCACCAAAAATGAAAGTAGATGTGCCAATTTGAGAGGAAAAAAAAGTACAATGGGCTAAGTGGCAATTCATGACAATTACAAGTTTGTATGTGTTAGGGCATTTTTAATTAATTAATGCAAATGGCAATTATTCAAAATAAAAATCTAAACCCTCAAACTTATAGTTGAGGCCCCAAGAGTAGGTTATATTTCTAACATATGAACTAATCAAAATTGTAAATGTACTTAGGAGAACAAGCACAAAAAATTAGGAAGGTTTTGTGCAACAAGTTTCAATTTAAAATCACTGTAGAGACTTGAGTTCACATTCAAAATTGAATACAAATACTACATATCATTTAATGGAGAGCATGATTATCAACATGAGTGAGGCTTGAACCAGTGTCATAACAAACTTGTCATTCTTTACTGCAGCTGTTGCATGATAGGTTGTAAAGTAGAATCTAATAAAGTATGCCATTCTCTCAAATGGCCTCCTGGAATTTAATTGATTGAAAAATCAATCATCAAGCGCAGTGGAGCTATCTAGAAAATTTGAAATCAATTTTATTATACTAGATAAAGAAGTAGGTTGAATAGTCTCTTTAAATAAAGCTATACTTGATTCTTGATTCTTAGGTATTATGTGGAAAAGTATGGCACAGGTGAAAAGTAGGTCGACACATGTATTCTTAGCCTAGATGAGTAAGAAGCAAGCTGGAACTGGACAAATGAACTTGACTGAGTTCCCCATCAATTCAATTCATAACAATGCACACTTAAATCGAAAGGAGCAACATGCTGAGCTCTATTTCCAATAACCAGAGATATAACTCTTTGGTACCTCTTTATCTGATAAATGAAACCAAAAAGAAGTTGAATTAAGTTTTTGTAGGGGCCAGTATAGAGTTGTACAAGCTCATTCTTATTGTGAGAGCAACTATCCTTTTCATCACGGGCTCCAACATAAGGCAAGTAACATAAAAATAAGAGACATATCAGCTACCTGTTTCTGCGCACATCGATGATTTAGTACAACATCTCCTAAGGCCTGTACACACAGACATGTTAAACAATATCCTTAATATTGTTAGCCAGTATATCCAAAACGTATGACAATCATAAATTCATATCAAATGTAAGAAACTAATTATCTTGATAATTAAGATTAAATTATGCGCAGAACTGGAATACGGGCAAAAGCAGACAAATGTGAAGGAAAGAATGCAGATTGATAAAATATTCTCAAGGTCAACTCAAAAGAAAAATTGCAAAAATTTATGAATTCAAATGACATGAATAAGCAATAAATAGAAATAGAAGATATGCTTAATTAAGAGATTAACTTATCCTGAAAAAGGCTCCTGATTAGCCAGTATACCCAGTTAAATAAAGAGATGTGATAAAAAAGCATCCTTTCAAGTCCCCTATTCCTTTTTCCCTTTACCAACTTGCATTCTCATGCATAGCAACCAGATAAGACAAATTTCATTATGAACTTTCAAATAAAAAATGCTTCATGTATAGTAATAATTTTCAATGGTCTATACACTATTCTACTTAATATCACTTCAATTTTTTGCATACAAATTCAAAAGTGACTTCTCTTTTCAACAAAGTTAAGTCTCTGACTTATGCAAGTAACAAGGGATTAATCCATAAAAATTTTCCACATTTGTTCCAATAAAATTTTAGATTACAAATCACAAATTGTGATGCAAAATTGCACAAAAAAGACTAATACTTAAGTCTGAAAAATTAAATCTTACCAGAAGATCATGAGAATGCATTTCCTTTATGCAGTACTTCAGCTCTTCCTCAGAACCGTAGGACGAGTTCAAGTTGTAGAGGTCTGAAGGCATATAACCTGCACATTAATCACAAATATTTATGAAATTTCAATTTTAAATTTGCTAAATAAACAGTCAGGGCTTCCAATTAGTTTTATTAAAACATTAACATTCAAGTCAATGGAACCCATCACTAAGGCTTTCCTTCACTATCATAGGCATCAGAATAATGTTTCTAAATGCCAAGACAGTAGATATACTGAATTTAAATGGCACGTATTAAAGAACAAAAAAAGGTAACTAGTATACTGACCACTTCATTTTCATTGGAGAAATGACCTTATATGTTGTACATATGCACACATGCGCGCGCGCACACACACATAGACAAAGGAACCAAAATTTTTTCAGACAAACCTTGAGGAGCAACAGATTGTGTGGGTGGTGGGAACCACACTGAAGTTATCCCACATTGTGATAAATCAGCAGCTTTAGGAGCTAACTCCACATACCACCTTCTTCTCCAGCTTTCCCAATTGAAACCTTGGAACTTCAAGAGTGATATATTAAAATATAGAAGTGTCTGTATGTGTGTATGTGTGCTGTAAATACACCAAATGCACAAGGAACCAGGAGTAACATAACCAATCCTTGAAAAAGCAAATTTCAAATGCATCCCCCTACAAAGAGCTAGACAAGATTTGTTGAAAACCACTAAAGCACAAAAGAAATAATGATAATAAAAGGAGTGCTTCTTAACCACTAAGTTGATCTGTTCAGAAACTGGTACACACTGAAAACTCACTCTTCCCCCAAGCTCTCATGGAAAAACAATATGGCATAATCCGCCACACAGTCATATACTTCTAGTAATCCATCTCATCCTTTTCATTGTAGCTAAATAGTACACTAAAATAATATGCTTGAGATGGATGCTCTTGTTTTGCACCTCATGCAATCAAACATAACGCCGTGTGGCTGATAGTAGAAAATTCAGGCAATGCTGCATTGCATGGTTCACGAAGAAGCATTTTACTCAGGAATATGCTAATACGAATAGGAATCAGGATTCTGAAAAACTCATAACATAAAACAACAATTATATAAATTTTTTCAAAAACTGTCATATATATCTGCCCAAACTATTTTTAATGCTCAAAGATATCTAACTTTTAATCCAGTTTCAATATAAACTTAACCAACACAACCCCCAATTTCTTTTCTGACTTCAGCTAAAACCTGAAGGAAGTTCTTGAAAATTATTTGTTATAAACATTTAAAAAGATTTCTTAAAAATTTGAATCTCAATGCAAGCTAACATGGTAGGCATTCTTCAATACTAACAAATGAAGATATGAATGATACAAGAAAGTCATGCTTGCTATCAGTGAGAGATGAACAGATTCCCCAATATGATTTTTCTTTTCTCTGTTGAAATTTCCTTGTGCTTTCATTAAGCAAAGATCTGTGATTTTGTAAGAAAATATAATAAAAATTTTAATATTTATATATCAAAACCTTCCAGTAAAATATCAGAAATTACCCTAGGATAAGGCATATATTAGACACTTAACCTTTCCAGCACAAAACTACATCAATCAAGCACCCGAAGCTGTTATATAACTGCATTTTGCATTAAAATAAATATATAAATAAAGAATCAAAATGCATTTTTCAGTTTGATCAGTATACTAACCACAATCTCACGTCCCGTACCGGTTCCTGGTTCTGCATTGAAGTCCACACAATTACTAAATCAGATATAGACCAGGTTCTGTTATTACATTATGTGGAACATGAAATGTATATTGGAAGACAGACATACCTAACTTTTTATGTTCTACGGTCCTCTGCCACTGTACTGTGCTTCGTTGAAGAGCCCGCTCCAAGTCCTCCCTCCTCTTTTCTATTGTTTCTTTCTCAATTACGTGCTCAATTAGTGCATCCCCTTCCTTTGGCTTTTCTTGAGCAATTGACCACACTTCATCACGTTTGGGCATATCCAGACGTCTGAATTTGGATGTGAATGCTTCAGATACATCAACCTTCTTAGGTGGAAACTTGGGACGGATAGTCCTGATCCTCCTTGCCCTCCAATGAGGAATCTCTTTACGAGGGCCATCACTCAAGAGTTTCCATTTCTGTGCATCATTCTCAGTCAAAAGATCTATACGCCCTCCATTGACTACAAAGACAGAATCTCCACTCTTCTTGTCCTCTAAAAATAGAGACTCAGCCATTTCTGCTCTCTCCTTCCACATCTTTAGAGTGGCATCTGAGGCCCTTAATGACCTATGCAATGATTCGCATCTCTTCTTATAGGCATTTTCTGTTGTTTGTGCTGTTTCTTTAGCAGCTTCAATAGAAGCCTTGATGCTTTCCAGCTCAGCCTTAAAAGCCTCTGATGCTGCCTTCTTTCTTTCTGCAGCATCCTCCTTCATTTTCTCCAACAATATCCTAATTTCCTCCTCTCTTTCAGCAACCTTTTGCTTGTTTGACTCCTGAAATTCAAGCAATGCTTTCTCAGCATCGTTGGCTCGGAGTTCATAGGTTTTTGCTTGTGCCAGGACCTTGTCCAATTCTGCCTTCAACTTATCAATGTCACTTCTTGTAATCAGTAACTGAGATTCTAAATCACTTACAACTCCTTGTAATTTAATATTCTCTGATTTGATGGAAGCGATCTCATCAACCGGATAAGTATTATCAGTAAACATAGCCGCAGATTTTGTCACTTGGTCACAAGCTTTTTCAGCTGCATCCAGTGCCTTCTCTATAGCATTTTTTGACTGTTCCACTATTGACAATATGGTACCTTCAGATGCATTCTTAATTTGTTTTTCAATCTGAGAAGCTGCTTCAGCAGCAGTAATTTCAGCAGCAGAGACCCTCATTTTGGCATCTTCTAATATGTGAGATGTTGCTTGCTGAAAAGCAATCTCTGCTAGCTTTTCCACTTGTACTGCAAGTTCAACAGCATCTTGTTTTACAAGGACCAGCTTAGATTCCAGAATGGATTTCTCATCCACTGTCTGCTGCAGCTTCTGATGGAACAATGATTCAGCAGCCTTGAGCTCTGAAATAGCTAACTCTTTGTCATGCAGTATGGCGGCCACATACTCCTGCTGTTTACCCTCAGAATGAACCAAGTCTTTGAGCAACTGATCCTTCTCTCTTTCGATTGCCTCCTGTCTGGCTTGGGCCTCGGAAAGAGCTTGCTTAGCTTCCATTAGTTCGTTTGCAGCACTTTGAGGGGGGTCACTCGAACCATCCTGCTTTGAAATTTAGCAACCATGAGTCTCTCTTATGTACCACTTGACACATAGCTTCGCTATTGAATCTAAAACTCAAAACTTCTATTCAAACTAGTTTACCATTATTACAGGCATGCCAACTGTTTCACAATACTTTTTTGAAAATAAGTCTGACAAGGCTATATTTATATGTCTAATATTGATGGTGAAGCACCAGTTCTGATAGTACTGTTATCTTCATTGACCAAGTAAATCGTCTTGACAACCCCTCGAACCATAAACTTTTAGTGATCTAATATAGCAATGGAAGGCCTGATAGTTGTGTTAGGATATGGCCCGCTAACTAATAACTTCATCAATTAACTAATTTTATATGACTGCATGACAATATATGACATACGTGTAAATCTTATGATTCATGTACTAACCTGTTCTGAGTAGAAAAGACCGAAAATACCATATTTGAGTTAATAAATGTTTAGGGTCAAAGGTATTATGGCACCCATCAAGAGGTCATCATGTCCAATAGCCCTCATCACAAGCATAAATATCCCAAAATCCTAAACTAGAACATTTTAGAATTTAAAAAACCGGCAATAATTAAAAATATCCTCTCATTTTAAACAGTTTTCTGCCCTAATAATAATAATAAAAGCAAACATCAAACAAAGTTTGCATGCGCAAATGATTTCTTGGTGGGACTAGGACCTACTGGGGGCTTAAAGGGGGACTGGCCTTTCCCTTTTTTTTTTTTAATTTTTTTTTAACAAGAAGGGGGACTAGCTTAGGAAAACTTTCCACATCTTACATCCTCCGGATTCCTTTTTTTCTTTTCCTTACCTAGACTTTTTCCTCCACCCATAATTTAAATAACAAATATATCGTCCATATAGTGTAAAGAAACTATATACTCTTGTAAACAAATTAAATTGCACCAAATCCAATACATGCTTACCGTACTTGATAAAACAACAATTCTTGATTTACAATGCCAGTTATCATTGAACAATAAATTCCTGCAAAAAAGCCCAAAAACTTTATGAAATGTAAGATAACATTTAATTCTAAGCCATGATCCATAAAAAGGAATAAATAATTACGGATAAAGATGGAACCTTTTTCTTCTAGAGGCTCTGGAAAAGATCAGAGGACGCCACAAAGGACACAAATTTGAAACATTCTTATCAAATGTGGTCGAAGAAACAGGGTGATAGCCGGGGAGAATACCAGATGAGGCCCCGGACAAAGAAATGGCTTCCATTTAGATCTTCAAGTGAAGAAATTCATGATTTAAAAATCAATAACAAGATTAACCCAGAAAATGATTTCGGTAATGTATAAAAATCAAGTAACTGAACCTATGATGAGTGATCATTCAAATGGAGAAAGAAAAATACTGAACTGGATCAAACAAAAGAAAAGGGATTAAAATTTATGAAATGATCGTCAGGAATTAGCTTGGATTTCGACTGAGATGGATAGTGCAGGAAATGCGGAATATTTGCATGTCTAAATAAGGGAGGAAATGGCAAATGGCGCGAGAACTCGGCCAATTTGTGGAGAGTTCTCACTGAAGCTTTGGGATTGCAGAAGAGCATGTACGTTTGACCATCTTTTTAATGACAATTGTGCCCTTCCGGTCATGCAAAACCATTTACTATTTTTTCTATATCCAACTTATTAGAAGTTTGCCTTTCTTACATTGCTTCTCCACTTTTTCTTTTCATGTCCAATCAGCACAAAATTTCATGTCTAATTAAATTTAAAAATTAGGTATAAATTAATTTGACATTGCATATAAAAAAAAAAAGTTTGTATTTGATTAAAGGAATTATTTTTGAATGTTCTGAAATAAGATAATTGTCTTTAATTTTTTTTTATTTTTATCTAAGAATTATTCGAAATAATGTAATTTTTTATCTTATCTTATACAGTAATCAATTACATAATGTTACAATTTAGAAATAAAATAAAAATGCTATTATTCCTTAATTAAAAATTAAGTTTTAAAATAACCTGATATTTATTTTTATCCTAAAAATTTATTTCCTTTTTTCTCTTATTATTAGTTTTGCAATTAAGACTGAGGACAGAATTGTCATTATGAAAGTTTAGGCCTCAGTCACGAGTAGTAACGTGCACGTTCATGTTAAAGCGAAGGAACTTTATAGCAAATCGTCACTTTCTTCTTTCGTTTGCTTGCTTTTGTTTGAAGGCAATTAAAAGCGACTCAAGTTTTCGGTACTAAGCAAAATAAATGAATAAATAAATTTGTATGCAATTAGATGTCATATTGTTCTGATATTTAAAAAAATAAAAAATTATATATCATATTGTTCATTTCTTTTCTTTATGTCATTTTCTACTATGAATTTCTTAACAATCTTTGAATGCTTGTGCATTTAATCCTTAAATCATTATGAAAAAAAAAAGTTATGTCTAAAATTAATGGAATTAAATGATTATGAAATTAAAAGTTACATGTTAATTAAGCTCATATTAATGAGCAATTTAATCAACATAAACTAAGTTGGCAAAGTGTACCATTAAGCCACAAATAATCCTTGGTAAAATGTGTCATAGCAGAAGGTTTCATTAGATTGAACCTGTTTAAAGATATCATGTACTGTGTTGAATATGGTTCAATAAAATCTGTTGTGTTGCCTACATTCAATATTTATATAACAAACCAACAAATAAAAAGGAAAAGGGGCCATATTTGTTAAAGATCATAAAAAAAATAATGATAAACTGCTAGTGCAAGAGCCTGATCTTCCACATTAATTTTGGAAGTGTCATTCTTCATCCAATACATGATTATATCTGTTCCCCCCCCCCCCCCCCCCCCCCCCCAAAATAGAAATATCATTTTCTCTCATATTTCTGTAGAATTCTCTGAGCACGACTCTAGACTCGATCCAAGTCTGAGCTTATAAAGCATTAAAAATTTGCAAAATTACAGCAGTATCCTGACCTAGACAACTTACAAAATCAATCAGTGGTGCCAGGATTCATATACATCCAATTGCCTTGAACAAAATTGATTTAAGCCTAAACCCTTTAGTTGGCTTCTTTGTAAAGAATCGGATTGCCCTATCTTAATGTCGCTTACAAAGTCAACAAGGCTGATACAGAGAATGTTCCTTCTGGTGACATGCATCTTCTCAGTAAGTTAATTCCATCTTCACCACAATTCTACACTTCAGATGAAAACCAACGAGAAAATAAACAACTTAATGGATAAAGATAGCAGTTATTCCTAATTAAATGTGTCGAAAATAATTTAAACAAGCAGATTATAGAATAACTTTACAGAAAAGAAAGTTAGAATGCATCAACTCCTTGCACATACGGAAGGTTAAAAACAAAATCCCAGTTACAACACTGATCCTCCAGGTGGGAGGAAGAATTTTCAAGTTAAAATATCAATAGACCATATGAAAGCATTATGATTCTTACCTTAAAGCACAGAAATGTCAGATGAGATGCAAAGTTTACAGTCAGCTCCACCACTGATCACACTGTCACCTTTCCACCAGTCAGCACATAGCACCTGTATTACAGAGCACGCCTGCATAACTAAATATCCACACTTTTATGATAAAAACAGACATATGTAACTGATGGCATTCTACCTTATCATCATGTGATTCAATGATTGACAGAGGCCACTGCAATAACAATCACCATTTTAGAACATAATTTCAACATTTTTCTCAACCAATCCTATAGCACCCAATATGTGATTTTATAACATGACTTTTCTTTTTCAGTCTTCATTTTCTATTCTAGGAAGAGGTACAGTAATAGTTAGAAGTATACACAAGGAGAACACAGTACCGCAGTTCTTAGATCCCACAACATAACTTTCCCATCGTAGGATGCAGAAAGAATATGAAACCAGGATTTATCATGCCACTTGCAAGCTGAAATCCAAGATTTGTGGGAAGAGAACTGATAAATTGGAGCAGAGGATCCTACAAGAACAATGAAATTAAAATGTGTGAGAGAAAGGTAAAGAGAGAGGAAGGGGGTAGTAATACTCATTCTCATTATATGGACCTGGTTTTCGTGGATCCCATATCCTAAGGATTGGGTCAGAGCCCCCAGCAGCAATGAGGGCTGAACCTTCACCTCCAACATGTACACAATTAAGGGCTTTTCCACAGAACTACAAAAAGCAGGACAAAATTAGCAAATTGCATGAAACCTTAAGATGAGTTTCATATACATGCCACTTAATATAGGCACAAGCAGGCATGCATGCAGATGTGTGTGTTTGCCTATATACTGCACATCCATATGGTTGAGAGAGGATGCAATTTTATCCTCACGTACTATTTTTGATGAATCTTTGCCCGTCTCGACATCCCAACGTCTAACAGAATGATCCCATGATGCAGAATAAATTGTTCCATGTTCTGGCCAAATAACAGATGATACACGTTGTGTATGCCCCACAAGTGTAGACAAAGCCTCCCCCTGAATGCAATAGACAACATGAATTTGAATTAAAAAAAAAAAAGTCACAAGAATGGGTAATTATTAAGATACTTCTCAAGTTAACAAAAGCAAGAAAGAATACAAGTAATCCATAGCATACTTTGCCACCCAAACACACAAAAATTGCAAGAATAAATCAACAACATTTCAACAGGAAGAACTTTTTTAGAACTTCTTTTTTTCTGTTACTGTTCCAATGAAACGACCCTTTGATAACTAGGCAATACTAGGATATGCTCTAGTTCAAAATAACTATTGCTCATTTGAAAACCAGTTAATTTCTTTTCCACAGTATGAGAAGTTCTCAGTCTCACATACATGATTATGTAAAGTACTTGAGATCAAGAAACAATTTCAAGCTTGTAAACATTATCTCATTCTCATACCCAAATGGGTTCAATTAAGTTGTTAATCACACCTGAAAATCCCTTTGGTTTCAAAAGTTTATGGAGCAAGTGCAACCACAATTATGTTTTAAACAAATAGAAGCATAGAGCATAAATGACATGAATTACCTCCAACTGAGATTCCTCAGCTTTATTTTTCACTTTTCTCTTCTTGATAGAGACCAAATTGCCTTCTGTATCCGACTCATCTGTCCTCCATAAATTGATTGCACAATCCCAGGAACCCGAACAAATCTAATAATATAATCATAGACAATGAAGAATAGAGCTTAAGTTGGAAAGAAGAAGACATGCATGATGGTAACAACAAGGAAAAAAGTGATAGAATAGACCATGCTTCCGGAAGTCTCTGCTGCAACACTTTGAACAGATGCATTGTGCCCACGCAAAATTTTGAACGCTCTAACTGTTGTAGGATTATTTTCAGGCTCCTCTGTATCAAACTTTCAGAAAAGAGAGGAATGCACTCAGTTATGGGACAACTTCATTTTTATTAAAACAGTAACTTCAATTCAATTACCTTCCACAGCCTCAGAGTTTGATCTTTCGAGGCTGTGGCCAATGTAACAGCATTTACACCTGTAAATAATAAGACAGCCCAATGAATGGAAGCATAAAGAATAAACTACTAAAATATGAAGCAAAAAAAGAACAGGTTTCAATAGCTTACCAAGCAAGGGAATAAAACAAAAATATTACACAAAAAACACTCGATAAAATGAAAACAAGTGTCGCTCTGTGTGTGTAGTATTTTTCCACCAGCTTATCCTATCATTCTGATGTAAGAGGTGTAGATGAATCAAGAAATGTTTTTAGTAAAAATCATACAATGCCAATGAAAACATATAAGGAAATTATTCTCTCTCTCTACATATATACATATATATTCCATACACCTCGTTTCTGAAGCCTTATTCTGTTATTAAAGACAACAACCTTTAGGCCAAAAAAAAAGGGCACTGCAAATAATCAATAATATCAAAGAAGAAATTTTGATTAGAGATATAATGGAGAAAACCAATGAAAAGAAAAAGATACAGCTGATGATGTATATAGGGCTTTGAAGTATGAAGTGCAAGGGCACTTTACATGCCTTTATCAAACCATAAAAACTTTATTTCTCAAGCCCATTTATACAATGAATTGATTGATGTCAGAAAAAAGAAATATCCATAACTTGAATTTAAGACATAGTAGTTCCTTAGGGATGCTTTAATTAGCACCATCATCAATTTCTAGAATTATTGTTGATCGTTTCAAGCAGATATGTCAATGAAAAGATTAATTACAGTATGCATTGTGTTTTCACAGATTGGTGGACATTAAACATTCTATTCCAGATATGCTTGCGTTCATCCTTAACTTTGAGGACAACGCAAGAATTAAACATTTAGAAAAGTGATAATGAGACAAATAATAAAACCACTTTCAGCAAGAATAGGTATTTCCTTGTTTATACCTTCTGGGTTGATGACACTAACAGAGGTAATAGCATCGTTGTGTCCCTCAAGTATGTGGGTACAACGTCCAGCAGTTTTCCATACCCTAAATTGTGATGAAGCAAGTAATTGGGTAAAATATAACAAGAAGAATATGCAGTTAACATGTAGGAAGGGTACACAGAACTCTGGCTATATTCACCTTCCAAAACCATCATAGCATCCTGTCAAAATGAACCTGCAGAAAACCACAACTTAGAGCAGAACAATGCAGTGAAATTCACTATAGTCACTACAAGAAAATCCAATCACGCCATGACATTCAATGTTAAGGTCATCAAGCATAGTTTGAGCTCTGATGCCCACAAACTAGTAAAGATATTCTCTGAGTATGGGAAGAACTGCCAAACCTTCTAATATGAGAATTACTCAAATTAACAATTTCTATTAAGGTTCTTACCCTTGAATTTTTAAACATCACAATCATTAAAGGTACAAGTGCTGTAGGGGCATTGGGAAGGCATGCATTGCCAAAAATAAAATAAAATAACAAATATGGAGATGGTGAAAATCATTGAAAGTTCATAAACTAGGGATGGGAAGTGTTTCTTCTCTAGTTTTTCATGCCTACACAAAAAATACAGCAATTAATCCAGTCAAGTCTTTTGACACATAAAAAAATATAGGTAATGAAGGTTTAGAAACTTGATAACCTTGATAAATGAGTTACATGATCGCTTTTCATCTATTTTCAGTTTAAATAACCAGTTTCAATTAGACTGCCTTCATATAATACTGTAGCTACATGTGTTCACTTAGAAAATTATCACAACCAAAAGGTTGGCAATAATGTCCAGGTAATCAAAGGGTTCTGCTCAGTAAAATGTACCATAAACTAAAGAATTCATGCTTACCTAGGAGAAGAACCATCAACGGCACTGACCCAATCATCATGCAAAGAAGGCTCCTCTTCTTTTCGAGGGGCCACAGCCTTTATGTATTCAATTTCCAGTACCTTCTCCTGTAATGTCAAAATGAATATAATGTATCAGACGGTGATCGCAATTGCAATTGGCATTATAAGGGGATTCGCTAAAGAAAACTGCCATTATCAAGTTGCAGAAGTAACTCCAAGCTCCATAATCCGTATGTGTGCTGCGCATTTCATCATTCCAAGATATACATCATAATAATGGATAATTTTAACATTCTATCTCATCTCTTTCAAGGAATTATTGGATAACGGGGGAAAAAGAAAAAGAAAGAAAAACAGTACAGTATATACATTATGTTGTGCACTTTCAGCAGTGACTGAAACAGAAATCAATCAGTTGATGCAACAATAACAGGGACAAGATAACTTACCGCAGAAATGCCCTTGACAAGAAGAAACTGCTCAATTGACATACGAATGAGCTCTCCATCAATAAGGAAATCAAATGGATGACTCTCCCAATCAGGATTCCCTGCCCATATCTCAAACTTTAACAAAAGCATAGAGCAATGGAAAAAAAAAAGACTCTAAATTTATAATTTTCAAAAAGGTAAGGAAACAAAAATGAAAAAGATGAGATTACTTAAAGAGAAGAACAGGAAAATAAAAAAAAAAAATCAAAATTTCCTTCTCCACGTAAAATCAGTACGTGCATAAAGAAGAAAGTACCGGCTTTCAGGAGGCTATTGACAATGGCAGAGAGGCCAAGACGGGTGAGATTAGCTGGGATAGTGATGGTAGCAGTTGGGACTTTGAATGGAGGCTTCAATGTTGTAACAAATCGTGCTTGAATCTGCCTTTCTTCTGTATCCCCTTCCATGATTTCCAATTACAACAATATCAAAAGTAGATGCAATAGAAATTAAGAGATGCAGGGAGGCGTAGGGTTTTAGGATGATCCAGAGGAAAGATAATAAAGACAGAAGGCTTGAAGTTAGGGTTTTAGAGAAGCATATTATTGATTAAGAAAGATGTCGTTTCGACCATCTAAAAATAACTTCAAACTGTCGTTTTTGTCGAGTGGAAGAACGCTATGTTTCATTGATGTTGTTTTGCTCCAATAAGGCAAAATGCATTTTTTTTTTAAATTGCGTTTTTAATCACATTAATTTAGAGTCGCTGAATTTAAATAAATTGATAGTATAATTTTAATATTTTTTCATTTTATTTAAATTTAATTATATTAAAAATAAAAATTTAAGAATTTAATGTAATCAAATAAAAATTTAAATATCTAATAAAAAACCGTATAAATTTATTTTTCCATTTAATTATCAATAACAAACTATCCAACAACCAATATAAGTTAATATCATTGAATTTTTGAGAAAAAAAGAAATATACACTTCGACATGAAAATCATTTTTTTTTATTAATTTTTATTGTAAATTGAATGTACAAGTTTGGTGGAGAATGCAGCCGAATTTTGTCTTTCATATAAAATTACTGATTTTGCTTAATTTATGAAAAAAAAAAGTCCATATTTATGAGAAAAATTGAGTATTCATTTGGAAACTCAAAATCCCATCAAAATCAGATAATGTTATATTTTAAATCAAACTATATTAATTATTAAATATAAATTGTTATTTGATAACAGCTCTAAAATTTCAGCGCCGGAAACCTGAAATGTCACCTGAAATCAAAGAACGCCGACAGGTTTCCGCTCTAAGATATTCCGACGGTCAAATTAACAATCAAGTTGTTTCTTTTTTAAGGAAAAATATGATAGAAAAAAGAGATCCATTTCCAAGGATAGAACATACAATTTTATAGCCTTCTTCCTTCTTCATAACCGTTGTCCTTTTAATGGGCTTTTATTATGTAACGGCTCTCTTAATGGTGTGCCTTTATTGAGTAACGGACGCCTTTATGATGAACCTTTAAATAGCAACGACTATATTAATAACATTACCGAGCTACCCCTTTGCTTCCGAGCTTCTTATAAGCGGAACTTTCATTCGGGAATAGAGCTTAGAAACATAGGTGACCCGAACTTCAATGGGCGGGCAATAACCGGATTAAGTCCCTCCTGTTGAGCATGACATTTATGTCATCTAGGGCAACTGGTAATTAGCAATTCAGAAAGTAACTGCCATGCGCGTGAAGCGCGAAGAACGGGAAATGACGCTTCGTGCAACGCAAAATGACAGCCAAATGCCAGCACACCATCATTGTGACGCTTTGATACCCGCGCTTGCCTTAATGACGCCTGACACTACCTCTTATCCACTGCCACCTGTCCTCTATTCATTGGCTTGCTTCGCCTATAAATGGCCTTTACCTTTTAGGGATTTCGCTCTTCTTCTGCATTTGAACATCTGCATTCTTCCTTTCTTCCTCTTCATCTTTTATCTGTTGATCCCTTGACTGAGATTCGAATACATACCTTCTCAATACATACCTTCTCAATCCTTCTACTCCGGCACCTGCTGTTCCTGATTTACTGTTAGAACCAACCTCAAAATTTTCAGGTTTGTTTCTTCTCTCTCCTTTTCCAACATGAGCGCCTCTGAGAGTTCTACTGAGAGAGTGAGGGTAGAAGAAGGTCTCGCTGCCCAAAGTTCCTCCAATTCTCCTGGCCCCCTCCAACAGCCAACGGAAGGGAAGAAAGAACAACGCCGATTTCCCAGAGTGGGGAGCATAAGTTCCACCCTGAAGTCCATTGACATGGCACCGCTGCGAGAAAAGCTCGGGATTCCCTATGAATATGAAGTCCGCGCTGCCAATGCTTCTCTTAGGGCCAATGCCAATTTCCAGGGAAAGAAGACGATAGTTGTTTATGAGGCGAACTTTGAGGCCGGGGTGAATCTTCCTCTGACGGCCTTCAAATTAGAAGTCTTGAATTATTATGACATGACCATCGGTCAGCTCCACCCAAATGCCTAGTGCACTCTTTCCGCATTACAAATATGGTCTGTTGAGAATGATATAGATCTCACTCTTAGGCTTTTTCGAGCTACTCACAACGTTGGGCTCCGAGCTAATGGAGAAGACCACAACTATATGCAGTCTCGTTCTGGCTATGGGGTGTTTGTTGGGAATCCAGAGTCACTGAAGAAGTGGAAAGATCGATTTTTTGTAATAAAGTGTGAAAAAGACTTCCCTTTTCGAACTCAATGGGGTCGATTCATGAATCGGAATGACAATCCCCTACTGCTCAGTTAGGATGAGGAACGAACCCTGGCTCGATGGAGGGATTTGGGCAAGGAGAAAGTTGACATTAACTTGCAGCTCCACTGTGGCATACCTCTAATACCCCAAAGACCGAGCTTTAAAAGAAAAGGTAATCTTCACTTCTTTTCCTTGGATTCTGATCTGTCTCTTAATGTTTGCTTTTTTGCAGCTATGAAGAACTCAAACCCAAGCATGGCCGAGCTAATCTGCGCCAAGAAGAAACAAAAGACCTGAGGTGCTGG
Source organism: Excoecaria cochinchinensis (assembly GCA_947683425.1). Taxonomy (NCBI): domain Eukaryota; kingdom Viridiplantae; phylum Streptophyta; class Magnoliopsida; order Malpighiales; family Euphorbiaceae; genus Excoecaria; species Excoecaria cochinchinensis. Next base: position 5,527,263 of record CANTUQ010000066.1, read on the forward strand.
AACTTCTACGATCGCTTCGAGCATCGCCCCAAGTGAAGGTATTCCCGACCCTGTCTCTGCTAGGGCTAGTAAAGTTCTTCCGACAACTACTCTGGGCCTGAGCGATCCAACAGGGAGTCCTTTGCCCATGGCACCGCCAGCATCGCTGATAAATGTGTCCAATACTACTCCCCCTCCCTCAACATCTGTCGGGCATCCTAGCACAGGCCTAGAAAGCATACTTGTGCCGGATCCAAAATCGATGGTTGAAGAGCTGAGGGCTCTGTCGGATAATGCGCGTCAGTTCTGGCAACGACATGGGAGAGGTTGGTCGAAGGACAATCCGGACTTCAACACCTTTGCTCATCTGATGTCTTGCGTTCCTGCCGAGACGGCCCTACTACTTCATCTTGGGGATGACCAGCTGAGCAATGTGATGAAGAGACATGAAGTAGAGCTAAACACTTAAAACGTTTGTGGACTAGAATTAGCAAACCCGAGGCTAATTGCCTGTTTGTGCTCGTAGGGGAGCATGATAATGGGAGCCGCTATCGGCAAGATGAACGCGCTGATAAGCCTGCGCAATAAGGCAGAGAAGGAGGTTACTCGGATGAAGCAGGAGCTCGGTTCAATGAAAGCCAAGCTTGATAGTGCTAAGAATCGAGCCAAAGAGGCCGAGTTGAAAATACTCTCCCAATCCAAGGAGGTTACCAAGGCCCGTGATAGAGCTGCCAAGGCTGAAGCTCTTTTAAACCAAGAGAAAGAGAAACGATGTGCTGCCGAAGCTAGTCTAGCTGAGGTTCAGCAAGCTCGAGAGTCTTGGCTTAAAGAGAAGACCGAGCTGGAGCAGAAGTGTGCTGACCTCCAGTACCGAGTAGCTGACATGGCTGCAGATAAATGTATTGCCTTCGGGGGTAAACTGGTTAAGTCAATTATGGACCGGTATCCGAATATGGATTGGTCCTGGCTGGATGAAGTTTATCCCGATGATTGAAAATCCGAGCTGACTTGTAATTTCGCAACCATATATATAAAAAGTATTGTTTATATAATTGCGTATGTGTATGCTTTGTGTTTTTAATCCCGATAGCATGTATGTAAATCTGGTTGTTAAATGTCCGAGGCTATGCTCGGCAAACAAACTCGTTATTGATAATGTAGCTGTACCCAGCTTAAAAATACATATGCTCGTGGCGACCATGCCGAAATGAGCTTATAAGTAATAAAACAAATGCTCATGGCTATAACGCCGAAACGAGCTGAATTACTGAAAATGTTTTTTAAGATTGGAGACATTCCAAGAGTGGGGGAGCAATTTTCCCGAGAGGTCTTTTAGCCTGTAGGCGGTCCCATGAACTTCATGCACCATGTAGGGACCTTCCCAATTCGGACTTAGCTTTCCGACCCCCGCCACCGTTTGAGCTGTAACAACTTTTTTGAGAACTAACTGTCCGACCTGAAAAGATCGAGGCTTTAAGTGGCGATCATGATATGAAGACATCTTCTGCTTGTACATCGCTGATTGCATCTGGGCAAATTCTCTGATTTCCTCCGACCGATCTAGGTGGTATAGAAGAGAGGCTTCATTCTCGGTAGCATCATATGAAGAAGTTCGAGTGCTGGGAAGTCCTACCTCGCATGGAATGACAGCCTCTGTCCCATACGTTAATGAGAAAGGAGTGTGACCAGTAGCTGCTTTAGGGGAGGTTCGGTATGCCCAGAGTACATGAGGGAGTTCGTCCACCCAGTGGCCTTTTGCATCATTCAGCCTCTTTTTTAAACTAGCAAGGAGTGTTCGATTTGTGACTTCGGTCATTCCATTTGACTGGGGATGATATACCGAGGTAAAGCACAACTGTATGTTGAGATCCGTACAGTAATTTTTGATGGAAGCACAATCAAACTGCTTGCCATTATCTGATATGAAAGTGTGTGGAATACCGAACCTTGTTATTATAGCCTTCTGAACGAACTTGATGATATTCGCCGGAGTAATTGTAGATAGGGGCTCGGCCTCCACCCACTTCATAAAATGATCCACTGCTACTACCAAGAACTTTTGCTGACCGATGGCTAGTGGAAAAGGGCCGAGGATATCTATTCCCCACTGTGCAAATGGCCAGGGGCTGTGAATGGGCACCTGTGGAGCTGCTCGGCGATGTAGTAAATTACTGAATCGCTAGCATTTGTCACACTTCTGGACAAGATCTTTGGCATCTCTCTCCATCGTGGGACAATAGTAGCCTTGTAACAAAGCTTTTCGAGCAATTGTTTGTGCACCCTTGTGAGCCCCACAAATACCTTCATGGATCTCTCGAAGTACATAATCGCCTTCTTCAGTGCTTAAGCATAGATTCCACGGATGCGAAAATGACCGCTTGTATAGTTTATCTTCTAAGATAGCATACATACTGGACCGCCTGACTATCTTCCGAGCCTCAACCGTATCATCCGGTAGCAATCCCAAGGCCAAATACTGATATATCGGCAACCGCCAACCCTCCATTGGCTCATTCAACTGTACCTTGTATGTTTCATACGCTGGTGAAGTTATTACCGTCCATATGATGTCTGCCGAAGTCACCCTATCCAAACTGGAAGCCTGTTTAGCCAAGGAATCTGCTCCCTGATTCTCAATTCGAGGAATCTGCTCTATTGACCACGCACATCCCTTCTTCTCCAACTAGGACAACAGCAGGGCAACTAATTCCTTGTACCGAACCATGGTGTTTTCTTTAGCCTCGAACCTGCCCAGCGACTGGCTCACCACCAGCTGTGAATAAAAAAAAATGACCAAGAAATCAGGCCTGACCTCCAGAGCGAGCTGTAATCCGTAACATAGAGCCTCGTATTCTGCGACATTGTTAGAAGCTGGGAACGCTATGTGAGCCATTCCTTTAATGTTTATTTTCTCGGGCCCTATTAGCACTACTCCGATGCCTGCCCCTTCTGACGAGGATACCCCATCAACGAACAACTTCCAACATCGGACAACTGGCTCTGGAGGTGGAGCATGAAGCTCAGCTACAAAATCTGCCAGGACTTGAGCTTTCATGGCTTGGCGAGATTTATATCTAACATCCAACTCACCCAACCGAGCTGCCCACTCCGTGAGCCGGCCGGACGCCTCTGGTCTTTGGAGTATCTTCCTAAAATTAGTGTTGGTCCGAACTACCACCGTGTGTGCTTGAAAATAAGGCCGCTGCTTTATTGTCATGACGATTAATGAGAATGCCAATTGCTTCAAGATCGGATAGTTGAGTTCAGCCCCTCTCAACACTTTGCTGACATAATAAATGGGGAACTGCTGGGTGCCCTCTTCTCTGATGAGAACCAAGCCTACGGCCCCTGGGCTGACTGCCAAATATAAGTAGAGGATCTCACCTGGTTGCGGCCTACTCAGTAATGGTGGCGCGCTCAGAAACTGTTTTAACTCTCTAAAAGCTTACTGGCAATCTGAGCCCCACTCAAATTTCTTCAGATTCTTGAGAGCCCTGTAGAAGGGAAGACAACACTTAGCTGAATAGGAGATGAATCTACCCAAGGCTGTCACCTTGCCATTGAGCTTCTGCACGTCTCTAATGGATTTCGGAGGTTCCATCTGTAAAATGGCTTGAATCTTGGCTGGATTGACTTCTATGCCCCTTTTCGAAATCATGAACCCTAAAAACTTGCCTGACTGTACTCCAAAAACACACTTCTCCGGGTTGAGTTTTAAGCCGAACTTCCTCAGAGTTTTGAAGGTTTCTACAAGCTCGGTCGGAAGATCTCGAGAGGATTTCCCCTTGACGATCATGTCATCTACATACACCTCCATGTTTCTTCTGAGCTGATTAGCAAACAACTTGTTCATTAATCTCTGATATGTAGCGCTTGCATTCTTCAATCCGAACGGCATCACTCGGTAACAATATGTGGCCTGATGTGTAATGAATGCTGTCTTTTCCTTGTCCTCCGGGTGCATTGGTATCTGGTGATACCCAGATGAAGCATCCAAGAAGGCATACTCCTCAAATCCTGCCATTGAATCAACCAAGAGGTCGATATTTGGCAAAGGGTAGCAATCTTTAAGACAGGCCTTGTTGAGGTCCGTGAAATCTACACACATCCGCCACTTGCCATTAGCCTTCTTTACCAGGACAACATTGGACAGCCAGTCCAGATATAAAACTTCCCGAATGAATTGATTCCTGAGCAATACCTCCGTTTCTTGTGTCATTGCTATCTGCCTTTCTGGGGCATGATTCCGCTTCTTCTGCTTGACAGGCTTGATGCTCGGTTTGATATTTAAAGAGTGGCACATGACATCTACAGAAATTCCCTTGATATCTGAAGGCTCCCAAGCAAACACATCTACATACTCTTGTAGGACTGCAATGAGTGCCCGTAGTTCCTCCGCTGTTTTGCTTGCTCCGATCTTCATTTTTCGTCCTGGGACTATCTCCACTTCTACTAAAGAATAGAATGGCTCCGTTTTCCTCTCTTCTCCCATAGAGACATTGTAACACCCCCTACTCATACGTAGGCGATCCCATCCGATAAGGAGTGAGATGCCGTATGGGCAAAGGTGCCACCACGCAGAAACAGGATATACATACATTCATACATAAACATACATACCGAAATACAAGGTAAATAAAATTTTACAAAACCAGTCATGAAAGAAGCTGATCATGCATTAATATAACGAAAAATATTACATTACTGTTTGTTCAACCCCAAAGGTACAAAAGATAATTACATATCCAAAAAAATACATATACATATGCGGAAGCTATTACAAAACTAACATAAGAGAGTTCTATACAAAAAGAATCATCTAAGACTACAAAAGATCAAGTCCTACACTAAACTCTGCTGTGTTGGCTTGGCTGTGACGACTCTCCCAAAGCAAAACTCCTTCCACACCTGCACGGGTAGACACACCGTGCTAAGTGATAAACGCTTAGTGGAGAAACACACACATGAAAGGGACGGCCACTCATAATGGTCGTCGAGCATAATGCACGCACACAGATGGCATAAGCAGAAATACATATTAGGCATAAATAGGAACATGCAGCATATAAAGCCGTGCATATAATCATCCTGCGTCACACTCATAATATTCAGATACTTGTTATCATAATTACGTCAGGAACTGATTCACCAATCGATCATGCCACTCATCCGTAAATCACATACTTTATCATCATGTCAACCAAATTCACATAAGGCATCTGCAGACTCAAAGGTAGTGGATAACGAGTGAACGGACAGTAATTTACGGGTACAAACCGATTACTGACAGTACCTTACGGGTACGAATCGCAAACCATTTACTTTGTCATTTACAAAACATTTTATTAAGGGACCTTAAACAAGATCCAAACACATTTAAGGGTTCACGAGGAACCAAACGGGGACCTGATCGGGGTCCAAACTGAACTGAGGCTGCAGCTATAAGACTCTATTAGGCATGCCTAACTATCCACTAAACTGACTCTAGCAGGTTATGCATAATCCATTCAATTCATTCCATAATATCCCAAAATCATATATATATATACATATAGGCATATTCATATCATGGATTCGCATTCGTATGATTCATAAGTTAACAGATATAAGACTTATAGTCACTAAAAGAAACTGGAGTTCGAAACCACACACACACCAAGGGAAAATTCATTCAGCATAATAAGGCTGTCGCGCTCGCGACAGAGACCATAGTCTCATCGCTGCACGCGCGCGACAGACTTCGCGATCGCGGGGAGGAGGAAAAAGCCTGACTCTGTCGCGCTTGCGACCCTGTCGCGATCGCGACAGAGAGCCTAAACATCGCTATCGCGGGCTCGCGATAGCAAAGGCCAGCATTGCGCTCTGTCGCAATCGCGACACCATCGCGCTCGCGACAGAGAGCACACAACAGCTTTTGCTATCACGAGCTCGCGACAGGGTCGCGTGCTTGCGGCAGCACAGCCCAGGATCACCGGTCTCTGTCGCACTCGCAACAGCAGATTTTTTCCTCTCCCAAAACTCACACACAAACACGCAAATCACATCCAATGGTCTCTTACCTCAAATCCAGCCACCCATCACCATCAATACCCATAATATAACATTTATCATCAAGTAATTTCACACCAAACATCAATTCAAACTCACAATCCCAACAATTATCAAAACCCATAAATTTGCAGCAAAACCACATCAATACTCACAATCACTACAATAATCCCATGCTCATGCAAAATTTCCTTTCCCAAACAAAAACCCATAACATACTTGCCATATCAAGAGCATATTACAACCCAATTTCCAGAAATCACCAAGAACACATACATGAACATATTTACATACAAAAACAGGAAATTTCCCAAACCTTGTATCCTTTGCTCCTAATGCTTAGATCCACTAGGTCCCGCCTTCTCTTTACCCTTCGGTTCATGAGGAGGCTCAACTAAGCATCAAATCATCAAAGCACACAAACTCAAAACCCTAACTTCAAACCCAAGACCAGAAAAATGCAAAGAAGAAGATGAAGAACTTGGACTACACAAGGGAGATGCATAAACTTACCAAGGAAAAAGCAAGGAGATGATTAATTTCCACCACTTGAGGCTTGAATCCAAGCTAGGGCACCACAATGAAGGAGAAGAGAAAGAAGAGATAGGAAGAGAAGAGAGAATGGGATTGAGGGAGAAGAAATTCTGCTTTCCCTTTCTCTTTCCTCTTCTTAATCCTTTCTTTCCCCCTCTTGCCAAGTGTCCTTATCCTAATGGTGGAATTCAATCACTCACACCCAACAAACATACATCATGGACACACAATGAACACCCTACTAAAACACACCCTATCATGGTATGAGCAACCACACATAATGCAACTCCCACTAGATACACCCTACTAAGGTATGAATGCTCACACATAACATAACCCACTAATGCATATCCTACTATGATATGCTCATGCACACACTATCACAACCCATAAATCATGCAATATACCCAAAATGCCTTTATGATCATGCCAAACACATACTAACTCATGCACACTCACAATAGGGGGCAAACGGGGTGTGACAGACATCTAGAGAATCCAATGGCAAGGCCTGATTGGCGTCTTTCAACATCGTAACATACGTTTCCCGGGCTGCTCTCTGACTCCCTCGCAGTACTACCACACCCCTAGAGGTAGGCACCTTGAGCAACAGCTTTCGCATAGACATGTATGCGTCCACCCCTACTAATAATGGTCTTTCGAAGATGACGTTGTATGCCAATGGGATATCCACGACTATGAAGAAGCTACTGCAGGTCTGGGTTACTTCATCATCTCCGAGCTCCAGTGCCAGTTTAACCGACCCTTCTACCTTGACTGGCTGACCCGATATCCCGATGAGTGGCGCGGACACTGGCTCCAAGATGTTATCTGACATCTTCAAGGCCTTGAATGCCTGCAGGGTAATACGATTAACCGCATTACCCGTATCCACAAGAATACGTTGGACCAGGTAGTTTTGGACTATCGCCTCCACCACTAAAGAATCTGTGTGTGGTTGCTTGACATGACCATCATCCAAGCTGGAAAATTTCACCTCATAACCTGCTGGTGGCGGTTTGGAATCCACAGAGAACACTTCCTTCGCCTTCCTCTTCCGAGAATCCTCAAAGATGTCATAATGCTTCCCCCCTGCAATAACATGTATGACTCCAGTTGGGGCTTTTCTGCTAGTGCTCGCCCGGTTATCCTGACGTCGAGGAGATCAAGATCTATCTCTAGCTCGTTCCTCCTTTACGAACTGAGCGAGCTTCCCTTTTCTGAGCAAGAACTCTATCTCCCTCTTGAGCTGATTACAATCATTTGTTTCATGGCCCTTGTCCCTATGAAATGCACAATAGAGGTCCTGATTCCTACCAGAACCCTCCCTTATGGGTCTGGGCCAACTCACCTTGTCATGCTCTTTCATCCATTTCCGAATCTGTGCCTTGGAAGCATTCAATGGTGTCCACTTGTCTTCTCTCCATTCTGTGGATCTTGACGAAACCACGTAAGCCCGATGTGAACTTCCAGAACCGCGACCCCGCACGTCATTCCTCCCGGCGTTCCGGTCATGCACCGACCTATGCAAATCTCAGTTTGTATCTTCATAGAGTGAGCTATTTCGGAGCCGTCTGGCTTCATCCATCCGTATATACTTATGAGCCCGGGACATTAGCTCAGTAAAGTCACCTGGGGGTTTTTTGCTGAGGAAATCGCTAAAGTCCTGGCATCGGATGTTCCGTATGAGAGCGTTGTTGGCCACCTCCAGGTTCAAGTCCTGAATATCCATTGCTACCGAGTTAAACCTCTCAACGTAGGCCCGCAAAAGCTCTCCTTTGTCATGCCGAACCAAATTGATATCCGCAGAAACTTTTGTGGGTCTGATAGCAGCCACAAATTTGGCAATGAACATGTCGCTGAACTGAGCGAAGCTCGCAATAGAATGCTCGGGCAAGTTCCTGAACCAAATTTGGGCCGACTCTGTCAATGTTTGAGGGAAAATCTTGCACATGGCTGCATCATCCGTGGTGTGAACGAGCATCGTGTGGTGAAATTGGTCAAGGTGAGCCCTGGGATCAGCGCTACCATTGTATCTTGGTAGGTTCGGTAACCGTATGTTCGGGAATGGGGCAGACAGAATTTCTCTAGCCAATGGTGAGCGAAAATTGCTCTGATACTGAAGAGTATTCCTATTCTGGTACTTCTGCATCCGATCCTCAAAGAGCTTCTCAAACTGCTCTTTCATCAATCACTCTAAACTTCAAGCTACTAAAACCTTGAAAATTCTCCAACAAAACATAGGTTCACTATGACAACAAACCAACCAAATTTGACAAAAATAAACAAGACTAACTACCTAAAGGAAATATCAACAAACACAAAATAACAAAGTTTGAGAAGAAGTTCTGCATTTAACAAGTCCGCAGCTGGACTTTTAAATACCGTTAAGGATCCGCAAGGTTGACGATCGCTAAAGCCCCATCATATGTTGATTCAAAATAAGGCTTTACACGATGTCCATTTACCTTAAACTCGTTCTCACCCTTCGGGTGCTTCAATGTTACTACTCCAAATTTGTCAGCTCCCACAACTTCATAGGGTCCCTTCCACCGCGATTTTAGCTTTCCGGGAAATAACCGCAGTCTGCTATTATATAAAAGAACTTTCATACCTGGAATGAATTCTTTCCTGACCAGTTTCTTGTCGTGCCATTTCTTTGTGTTTTTCTTATACTTCTCTGCTTGTTGATACGACCAATGGCGTATCTCTTCCAGTTCATTCATCTGGAGAAGTCTCTTCTCACCTGCACTCTTAATATCAAAATTTAGAAACTTGGTTGCCCAATAAGCCTTGTGTTCTAGTTCGACAGGGAGATGACATGATTTACCATAGACAAGCTTAAATGGGGATAATCCTATAGATGTTTTGAATGCAGTTCTATAAGCCCACAAAGCTTCATCCAACCTTAAATACCAATCCTTCCTAGATGAATTTACAGTCTTCTCTAGGATGGCCTTAAGTTCCCGGTTGGACACTTCAACCTGACCATTAGGTTGAGCATGATAAGGGGTGGTGACCTTATGCCTAACTCCAAATTTTTTCAATAAAGCCTTAAATTGATGATTAACAAAATGTTTACCACCATCACTAATAATCGCTCTAGGCGCTCCATATCGGATGAATATATTCTTTCTCAAAAAATCTAGTACAACTTTGGCATCACATGTTCTAGTGGCTATAGCTTCTACCCATTTACTCACATAGTCAACTGCCACTAAAATATACTCATACCCATAGGAAACAGGAAAAGGCCCAATAAAGTTTATCCCTTACAAATCGAACAGTTCTACCTCAAGAAAATTGGTCAAATGCATCTCATCTCTCCTAGAAATGTTGCCTATCGTTTGGCATCTATCACAAGTTTTCACAAACAACTGGACATCCTTAAACATAGTAGGCCAATAAAAATCAGAAGATAAAATTTTCGATACCGTTCTATTCGGCCCATGGTGTCCACCAGCTTCTCCGCTATGACAAGCCGTTATGATCTCACCCTGCTCTTCATCTGAGATACACCTTCTGAGCACTTGATCAGCACACAGGCGAAACAAATAAGGGTCATCCCAAATGTAGTGTTTGGCATCTGCTTTCAGCTTCTTCCTTTGCTGCCATGTGAAGTCCTTCGGGATAAATCCTCCTGCAAGAAAATTAGCCACATTAGCGAACCAAGGAACAGAAATTTCACTTGCAAATAAAGCACAAATATGTTCATCAGGGAATAAATTTAAAATTTCCCCTTTTTCAATGTGATCATTCTCTAATCTTGACAAATGATCCGCCACAAAATTCTCTGCCCCCTTCTTATCTTTGATTTCCAAGTCAAACTCTTGCAAAAGAAGCACACATCTAATCAATCTTGGTTTGGATTCCTTCTTGGCAAATAGGTGTCTCAAAGCTGCAAGGTCGGACCACACCACAATTTTTACACCCAGCAAATATGGTCTGAACTTCTCAAAAGCATAAACAATTGCAAGAAGCTCCTTTTCAATTGTGGTGTAGTTAACCTGTGCTCCTGTCAAGGTGTGACTTGTATAATAAACTGCACAAAATACCTTCTCCCGCCTTTGTCCAAGCACTGCTCCAACTGCATAATCATTAGCATCACACATTAATTCAAAAGGCAAATTCCAATCCGGAGATATAATCACCGGGGCCAAAATGAGCCTTTGTTTCAAAGTCTCAAAAGCTAGCATGCATTCACTATCAAAATCAAAAGCTGCATCTTTCATGAGCAAATTGGACAAGAGTTTAGCAATTTTTGAAAAATCTTTGATAAAGCGGCGGTAAAACCCTGCATGTCCTAAAAAACTCCTAATGCCTTTGACACTAGTTGGGGGTGGCAATTTTTCTATCACTTCTACCTTGGGCTTATCGACCTCTATCCCTTTCTCGGAAACTTTGTGCCCAAGCACAATGCCTTCTCTCACCATAAAGTGACATTTTTCCCAATTCAATACTAGGTTGGTCTTTTCACACCTCGCTAACACTAAATCGAGATGCTCTAAATAGCTCTCAAAATCTACCCCATAAACAGTAAAATCGTCCATGAATACCTCCATAAATTTCTCTATGAAGTCATGAAAAATAGCCATCATACACTGCTGAAATATAGCCGGTGCATTACATAATTTGAAAGGCATTCTCCTATAGGCAAATGTGCCATAAGGACAGGTAAAAGTTGTTTTCTCTTTATCTTCAGGGGCTATGGGGATTTGCAAATATCTCGAGTACCCATCTAAAAAACAGTAAAACCTATTCCCTGCTAGCCTCTCTAACATCTGGTCAATAAATGGCAAAGGGAAGTGGTATTTTCTTGTGGCATTGTTTAATCTTGTAAAATCAATACAGAATCTCCAACCCGTAACTGTATGAGTTAGAATCAATTCATTTAGCTCATTCTTAACCACTGTCATCCCCCCTTCTTAGGCACACACTGCACTGGACTGACCCATCTACTGTCAGAAATAGGATAGATTATACCTGAGTCAAGGAGTTTAAGTACCTCCTTCTTTACCACTTCTTGCATTGCCGAGTTGAGTCTCCTTTGGGGCTGAGCTACTGACTTGCATTCTTCCTGCATCGGGATCCGGTGTGTACAGTAGCTCGGGTCAATCCCCTTTAAATCCGATGTTTCCCATCCAATGGCATCCTTGTGCTTTTTCAATACCTCAAGCAGCTTTTTCTCCTCAGAACCTGTCAACAAAGAGGAAATAATTACTGGTTTTTTTCTCAATCTCTAAAAACACATATTTTAAATGAGACGGAAGGGGTTTAAGTTCAGAATTTGAATCCCCTTTTTTCGGATTAGGCTTGTCTTGCTGTGATTCCTCCTTTTCACCTTCTTTCTCCACAGCTGCTATCACTTCTCCCCCTATCTCATCTTCTAATGCTTCATCCTCCAATGAATGTATCAAACTCACATTCAATGGATCATCTAGCAACGCATTTTCCTGAACTTCCTCTACACATTCATCCACTGTATCCACAAAATAAATAGACTCATCCATATCAGTCGATGGATATTTTTGAGCCTTATTCATGTCTACCACTAGCTCTTCATCATTGAACCTTAGAGTGACCGTTTGACCGTGTACATCGATTAAAGCCTTTGCAGTATTAAAAAATGGCCTTCCCACAATAAGTGGTACCTTACGATCTTCTTCCATCTCCATCACCACAAAATCCACTGGGAAAATGAATTTCCCCACTTTCACTAGCAAATCCTCAATTACCCCCTTGGGTCTCCTCACCGACCTATCTATAAGCTGGAGTCTCATTCCCGTCTCCTTGAGCTCTCCAAGATTAAGTTTCCTGCAAATAGAATATGGCATCAAATTTATACTAGCACCTAAATCACATAAAGCATTTCCATAAAAATTTTCACCAATTTCACAGGGTAACGTGAAACTACCTGGATCCTCCAATTTTTCAGGAATCTTGTTCATTATTATAGCACTGTAATTTTCTGTGAGCTGCACAGTTCCATGCCCTTCTAATTTCTTTTTATTTGAACATAATTCTTTCATGAATTTTGCATAGTTAGGCATGTGAGCTAAGGCTTCAGCAAATGGTAAATTAATATGCAGTTTCTTAAACATCTCTAGAAACCTAGCCAACTGCTCATTTTTCTTTTCTTTTCTAGCTACAACAGGAAATGGCAATCTATTAGTATCAAGATCCTCTACTTTAGGATTCACTAGACTCTTACCCTTATCACTTATAGGAGCATTTTCATTAACCTCTACCCTAGAGTTAGAGATACTTACCTTCCGTGTTGGCTCCTCCTTATCTGATGATGGTGAAGAAATTTTACCTTGATCCTCTCTTTGCACTACCTCCTTGCCACTTCTCAATGTGATTGCTTTAGCATATTCCTTAGGATTCCGGTCCACATTCGAAGGAAAAGTCCCCGGTTATCTTTAAGACATAAAAGTTGCAAGTTGTCCCAATTGAGTTTCTAAATTACTCATGGAAGCGTCTTGATTCCGGTTTCATTGTTCTCGAGATTTTCATCTTGCTTCTTGGTTAGCCATGAATTGTTATTGGCTAGTCACAAACTGCTGTTGACTGTTCATGAAGCTAGCTAACATATCTTCAAGGCTTGGCTTTTTCTCTTGAACAGGTGGCCTGTGTTGATATCCCGGTGGATGGTAAGATTGAGGTTGTGATTGATTTAAACCCTGCCCTTGGTTGTAATTTGGTAGATATGGTGTTTGATAGTGGGTGGATGTTTGAGGTAGGTATGACTGTGTGGTTCTAATGAATGTTTTGGTTGAAGGGAGCTCTCACTTGTGGTTAAGAAGATGATGCGTTCTAATTTCCATCCTTCCAAGAGAAATTTGGGTGATTCCTCCAACCCGAATTGTATGTGTTACTGTAGGGATCATTTCTTCGGTAATCTCCCACAACATTTATGTCTCCCATTGCTGCACCCTCTTGAACATACTGCCCGCCTTCATACAGCCCACTCTCTTGAGAAACAGCGGCTACATTCTGAACTTTCAATCCACTCATTTCCTTCTGCATTGACTCTATTTGTGCCTTCAGCATTGACACTTCATCCACATTACGTATCCCTTGCTTTTTTGGAACTGATCTAGGAGTAGCTCATTGAGAATCATTTGCTGCCATCTCATCCAATAAATGGAAAGCTTCTTCCGACAACCTATTCATGAAAGAACCTCCCGATGACGCATCTAACAGAGACCTTATCTGAGGTGTAACTGCAGAATAGAAGTTTGTCATCAGATGATAAACAACTATCTCATGGTGTGGACAGCTTCTCAATAATCTCCTAAACCTCTCCCAAGCCTCATGAAATGGCTCCTCATTCATTTGGTTAAAACCCATAATATTGTTTCGAATCTTCGCAGTCTTGGTAAGAGGGAAAATCTCATCAAAAATTTCTCTTGCAACTGATCCCATGACCTAATTGATTGGCTTGGTAACATCTACAGCCATTCCCTTGCTTTTTCAATCAATGTGAAAGGGAACAATTTTAGCCTCACTACATCAGATGTGACACTCGGAATCTGAACCGTGTCACTAACCTCCAAGAATATATCCAGGTGTTGTGCAGGATCTTCCAATTCTGAACCCGAAAACTGATTTCTCTGTACCATGGTGATGGTGGCTGGTTTAAGCTCAAATTGTACTCCCCTAGGTAGTATAATTGTCCTATGATCTTCGATCCATCTCGGTACAGCATAATCCCGTATTGTTCTCTGCCTAGGTACCTCTTCCCTATACCTGCCCGGCATTTCTTCCTGTGCCCTCGGCACTTGTTCATTCTCGGGAGGAAGTTCATTAATAGGAGGATCTTCCATATTATTCTCTCTATTATCTCTCCTACATTGATGTAAAGTCCTCTCAATTTCAGGATCGTAGGGTACGACTTGCCCTTATCTCAATCTGTTCATGTACCACGATTACCTGAAAAGAATAAGCAAAAATAAAATAAGAAAAAGAAAACACATACAAATAACAATCAAAGCTCATAAATAACGCCAATTCTTGGCAACGGCGCCAAAAACTTGACGCGATCTCAGCAAGTGTACTGAATCGGCAAGTAATAAAGTGGGGTAATTAGGACCCCGAGTTATCGTACCAAAGGGATTGTGTGTGCAAGTTAAGAAAATCATGTGTATGCTAAAGAATTCCCAATTGATTGATTTGAATGAGTTAACTATTAATTAAAAATAGCAGAATTAAATATCCAAAACATGCAAATAGAATTTGATAAATGAAATTGACAGTATTTTTTGGAAAAAATGAAATAATAGCAAAGGAATTAACAAGTAAGTGAAATCGATATAAAAGAAACGTTGCTCGAGTTCACTCATCCACCCCATACCCAATTATGAATTTATTTAATCTAAGAAACATAAATGAATGAATTCGGGATAACCCTCTTAACCCAAGCATCCCAATCCGGAGCCAGCTACTCTAATTATACGACATCCTAATCCGGAGCCAGCCATACAATTAGACTAAGTACGGGTCTAAAATCCTAAATTCAGTTTGTTTTCCCATTCCGGAGCCAAATAACCCAAAACTCATTTATCTCACTCCCTCCTCTAATTTTAAATCATAAAATCCTGCACAAATAGATTCCCTATCCGGAGTCGTCCACAAGATACAGCATTCATAATAGAAAAATTGAGTAATATATATTCATAGAATTCAATCCATACAAACTCAACAACCAACAAAGATATATGAATAAAATTCATTCATCAAAACTGGAAATTGACTTGAGAAAATAAATCCCATAAATTAACAATAAGAAATAGCGAAATAAACCATTCATTCATATAAGTAATTTCAAAAGATGTTCAGAATTCACATAATGGGTATGGAGATTCAAAGATCCCCCAAACAACTAAGAGACTACTCACAATCCATTACAAAATCAAAAGAACAAAGGAAACAATAAACCCAGAAATTCATTGAGGAGAAAATCCCGATTGAATCCCACATTCTTCAATCTTCTTCTTCGAATCTTCGATGGAAAATAGCTCAAGACTGTGAAAATTTGAATAAAATTGCTGTGTAAAGAAATTTAACTAAGTGTTTTTATGTAATTCTCTCAACTTGTAATTTAAATCTAAAGAAAAATCTTGAATCCTTAATTAAGAACAAAAGAAAAGCTTAGAAAAATTCCATATCTCAAAACCCTAATTGAAAAACTCCGCCAAAAATAATCTCCCCCGCAGCCAAAAATAAAATTTAACTTTATAGATCTCGAGGGGTCACGGTGGCAATGAAGTGCTTGCCACCGTGAGGCATCATGGGTCACGGTGGCAACCAAATGGTTGTCACCGTGAGGCTGTCGAAAACGCGATTCTGCTAGATGCACAGGAGGGTGGTCACGGTGACAACCAGATTTGTTGCCACCGTGAGATGCTCAACTTCAGCTACTGCCCAGGAATTTCTTATGTCACGGTGACAACCAGATTGGTTGCCACCGTGAGGTGCTTACTGCCTGTATTATGCCTGATGAAGATTTATGTCACGGTCACAACCATTTTGGTTGTGACCGTGAGGTATGTATGCCCAGATTCTGTTTTTGATCCTTTTGAATGTCACGGTCACAACCAGTTTGGTTGTGACCGTGAGGTACCTAAGAAAAACCTGCAAATAATTCAAACTCAATCAAAAAGCTAACAAAAATGCATAAAAATTCTAATTTAACTAAGATTGACAAAATTAACCTAAAGTAATCACAACATGACAATAAACACAACTAAACACCCAAAAATCATACGAAAACACTATCAAAACTAAGTAACTAAATTGAAGTTATCATATTTCAAAGTCTTTTGCTGTATAATTGCTAAGTTTTCTCATTTTAAAATGAATTGACATGCTGTTTAGGTCTTACCACTTAATTCTTTATCGCTGATTTAATATATACTAATTATTCTTGCATATTAATTAATAACTTTAAGTCAAACTTACTGACAGAATTTAATTCATATCTTCAAAGAAGATATTTATACCTATACACTTACATAAATACATACACTATCACTTTAAAAACTGATATACCATTCAAATAATAAAATCCAACCTTCATTATCACAGATATATATAACTCATGAATTTTGCACTTCAATATTTATAAAATATTCCTACCAAGTCAGTCACTTCAATAAGCTAAGTTATGTCCGTTTATTTTAGAAAACTCAACTAATTTTTATCAAAACTTCATATCATGCCACAATTCAAAACTCAAACATAATAAATAAAATAAGAAAAGGTGAATTTAGTGGTTGCAAACCTTAAATCATAGCAAAATAGCTCAAATTCCCCAACTTGAACCTCACTGAAATTAACTCAAGCTTCTACTTCCTTCCCTTTTCTCCTTCTTCTTTAAATTTCCTTCTTCTTCTACAGAGTTCAAAAACCAATTTCATCATTAATCCAACAAAACTAAAAAACAATGACATTTAAACCAACAATTAATGGCCTAAAACGATGAATTTAACTTATCCAATCTCTTAGCCTAAGAAAATTAAACTTTAAATCCTAAATCCCTAATGTTTCCAAATCTATCACCCTCTCAAATCTCCTAAAAATGTCAAATTAAACCTCACCCTGCAGCTGCCATTTGCAGAGAAGGGGGCTAGTGGCATGACCGGTGGTCGGCAGCCATAAGAAGACGTCGGAATGGAGCTGTAACTCTGAGCAAAAAGCAGCAAATGAAGGGAAGAAATGGGGCGACCATTGCGCGCGAGGAGAAAGATAAGAGAGGAAGGCCGGTGATAGCAACGATGAACGGAGGGGGTAGAGATGGCGGAGATGGAAAGGAAGGGGAGAAATAGATGGGGGGGAGGCGGAAAAACAGGGGAAAGAGATCGGGAATGGGAGAGGAAAGAAAAGAAAATATAGGGAAATCCAATGTGTGGAGGGACAAGCAAAACGACAACATTTTGCTATTGCAGGGCTGCTGTCTTTTTTTTCTTTTTTTGTTGGATAATTTTGTTCTAGTCCCTTTTATCTTCTCTTTTTAAATTCCTCTGTAATTATCCTTTAATCCTACTTCCCAAGTGCTTCATAATTGGATTCCTAATTAAATCATTTTCATTTTTATTCATTAATTATTAAATTTTATATACATGTCCAATTTGTGAGGTTATTAATATTTCAGGGCGTTACATTGACACTAAAACTAGTTTATGTGAAACTTTGACAGATTTTCACCTAAGTTCACTTCTAAGGCATAATTCGCTAATTTCGCACAAAATAGCTCTAAATCAATACACCAACAGCATTTACACATCTAATATAGTTTATATAATGATCCAATTCTAACACAAACACATGCAATGAAATTAAGCATTCTTAAAACCTTGTTTTAAGCCAATTCTCCTTTCTCTTGGTTACTCCTTCACTTTCTCCTTCTTTTTGCTGGAATTTCCCTCCTTATAGAATGGGCTTTCTTACTCGGACTCAGATTTAATTATTCAAATGGATTTTAAATCCAACTAAATTAAATATGTATGGTCCATAACACTTATGGATCATATTTAATTTAACTTGATCTAAGAATTAGGCCATTAAGGCCTTCCATCTATTGTCTGCATAGAAGCCACTCCCAATGGGCTTCTGAGCATATGACTTTCTTAGTTTTAATTCCTCAATTGATCCAAAATTATTATTTTAATCTTATAACATTTATAGTCAAATAATATTTTATTCCAAATCAGAATGAATCAGTCTGGTCCATTATTTCAGACTGTTCATAGAAAACTCTGCGGACTTTTTTGTGTATGCATAATTAATTAAACTCCTTTTATTAATTATTCCTATATTTATTTTCTCTATCCATAATAATGTCAAATATTATCACATCTGTCTTTTTACCATTTTACGATTCCCCTATAGGTGTGTGACCCATTGGAATTTTTGATTCACTTGACAGTACAAACATAATTTAAATTAATGAATTGCATGATTTAAACTCTTTAAATCATTGTATTAATTCTCTAATTAATATTTATATTTATATTCATATACAAATCATGCGAGGCTTCTAGTCAAGTATCATGATTACCCAAATGACAGAAAAGTCAAGTGATTTTGACTAAACCCTTCCATAAAACAGTTATCGTGCAATTACTTCTTTTACCATATTTTATCTCATTTAGGTTTTGAGTATGGAATATGTCAACTCATATAAACCTAAATAAAATTGTTCTCATAATTTGACCATTGTTTCCAAAATGCCTCTTGTGGATCTCATCCACCTTAGCATTCTACTCTGGCCACAGATTCTTTGAACGATATTATTGAACTTATGAGATAACTCGCATAATAAATCTGGGACGGTGAATCATTTATTGATTACTTAATTATCTTCAAGTAGGTTATGATATACCCAACCTCCTAACTATTTTCATCCCTCGATGGAGGTAAGTAGTTATGGAGTCAAAATATATCACCCAGTACTTAAAATAACTTTGGTGATTTCAAGTTTGAGAATATTTGCACTACTGCTAATATAGAGATTCCTCACTAATATACATTTAATATCCATGTGAGGATTCTCATGGCAGGTCTCCAATATTCTTATTCTTCTAACAAGTATCCATATGTCAGCTTTGATCATTTCGATGATCATAGTTATGAGAACACCTACTTGAACCATTCAAGAAATATATCATATGCTAGTCTATCAGTATTAACAATATCCTTTCATGTTAATACTATGACTATATATATTTAGGTATTAATATATTTACATGTAATAGGCATCTCACATCATGAACTCTTTCATGATTGCTTTTGCACTGTATTTATAATACTAAGAACTACATTTATTAATTTAAGATATAATATCAAGCCAGATGCATTTATAACATACCATTAATAAATGAATATAGCCTTCTCATAAATTAAAAATGAGTTCATATATATGATAAAGTTCTCTAATCTATATGGGCTCTAGGCATACTTTTAACACCAAACTCTTAGATTTTATCTGCATATGGATTCATGTTCAAGTGCCCTTCTATTTTCTCTATTAGTATAGTTTTCTTCCATATGTTTGGGATACAGAATAAAGAGGATAGCTCCAAAGTAGAAGCATAAAATAGTACACAAATTTGATTACTAAGAAAGACAATAATTACAGTGATGTTTGAGGTATGCACTCTCAAAGCCTCACTAGCTTACATGTACTGGAATTGGGTGGCTTTAAGATGTTAATTTGGTGCAACTATAAGATCAATTACTTCCTTTTGATTGTGCTCGCTCTTGTTAAGACGAGGGCAGCAATTTTTTTAATAACTTTCCATTTATCTGTATTTCAATATTGATTAATTTTACTAATTTTCATCTATGATCAATTTCTTACTTAGAGGCTAGTCAGGTTGCTTCAATATTCAATGAGATTCTCGGGTCAATTTCACTCATGGTCACTCAACTTGTCACTTATCGCGCAAAAGTAATCAACTTTTTTTTTTTCTGACTTAAATGTCACTGAACTTCTAATATTTTTGCAAAAAAGTCATGTAAATCGGAATTCGGCATGAACCCTTGCCGGATTGATGACATGGCATATGATACGTGGCGACGAATAGTAAATACAAGACTTTTTTGCAAAAATGTTAGAAGTTCAGTAATATTTAAATTAAAAAAAAAGTTGGTTACTTTTGCGCGATAAATGATAAATTTAGTGACCGTGAGTGAAATTGATTTAGATGTACCATCTGTTGGAAATATTATTAAACGACATGTAGTTTCTGACATGGCATGCCATGTCATCAATCCAGCGAGGGTCCTCGCCGGATTCCGATCTACATGACTTTTTTGCAAAAATATTAAAAGTTCAATGACATTTAAGTCAGAGAAAAAAAGTCGGTTACTTTTGAGCGATAAGTGATAAGTTGAGTGACCGTGAGTGAAATCAACCCTGAGATTCTCCAACACAATAAATTCGGAGTTGGAGAGTTCAAAATCGGGTATGTATTTGTCTATATTGAATTTTAGTCTTCTAATTTTTTTTTCTTGGTTTATGAATTGTAAATTCCTTTTTTTTCCTCTTCTTTTGCAAGGTGGCTCATTTCCTTTTTCTTGGAAAGTAGTTGTTAAAAGATTACTTCACATGGCAATTACAGGTCCAATTTATCGTCTATAGATGTTACTTTGGTGCAAAATTTATAGGCATACTGGTTATGCCTGACTAGCAATGGAAAGCTAGAAACATATAGAAGAGACAACTGAAGCTGCTAAACCGATATTGTACGCCATTGGATTTGTTTGTTCGGAGATCACATGCTTACCATGATAGATTTGTGAATCTTGCATTTCCTTTGCTAATTATAGATATATAATAGTTGGGGTAATTATGATTCAAAAATATATCTAAGGATTTAAGAGATAAATGTGTATTATTTTTAATAATTTAGAAGTAAATTTGTCCCAAAATATATTTAAAGGACAAATATGAACAATAATTAATATTTAGGGGCAAATGTGCCCCAATCCCTAAAATTGATGGCTAAAACAAAAACTTCGAGAAGGGGTGTTTTGTAATTGATGACTTAGGAGTAGGGCTGTGCATCGGTCAGGTTCGGGTCAACCCGAACCGAACCGACCAACCCGAAAACCGAAATGCATCCCCTTTTTCAAACCGAACCGACCCTATGTATTACTAGGGTCCCGAACCGAATAACCCTTTAATGTTCGGGCCCCGAACCGAACAACCCGTTAACCCGATCTCCCATCTTCATCTTCATCTCATCCTTCCCAGTTCTCACAGATCTCTTCCTCTCTGTGATTTTTCAACTAAATAAGAAACAGATCTAGCAAAAATCCATCAAACACACACAAATCTATCACAATTCACAAAAAATAAACACATCCATCAAAAAATAAAACACAAATCCATAAAAAAAACACATGAAATCAGATTTGAGAAAAAGAAGAAGGCGAAAACGAAGGAGGAGCAAGAAAATCTGAGGGAGAGAAATGGAAACTCGAAGAAGACGAGGACGAAAAGAAGGAAAAATCAAATATGAGGGAAGAAAATGAAGTTCAAGAAGAAGACAGACGAAGGAGAAGAGGAGAGAGAGAGAGGGGGGGTAACTAGCGCAGGATCGTCAGTTACGGCAGAGAAGACTGATCGGCAGTGACGGCGAAGAAGACGGAGGGAGAGGGAGAGATCGTGGGTCGTGGGTGGGTGGTGAGGGCTGAAGAGAGAGGGGCAGAGTAAGAGGTGAGATCGAGAGAGAGGGGCAGAAAGTGGGATGCAAAGAACGGGAGGGGCAATTGGGGAAAGGGAAAAAATAAAGAGGGTTTATATACCCTCTTCGGTCGGGTTCGGGTTCTGAAGATTTTAACCTGACCCGAACTATTATCTTTTTTAAAAAACTGACCTGAACTGAATATTCCGAATAACACTACCCGAATTACGAATAGGTAATTCGGGTCGATTTATTCGGGTTCGTCGGGTCGGGCCGGTTCTTGAACAGCCCTACTTAGGAGGGCCGAGGGCGCAATCCCTATCCAACAATTCCGGGCACAGGATATGAAAAACATGAATTAAGTTTGTACTGGGCGTTGCTGCTTCAATTCAATGGCGTCTTCTCTGCCCTCATCTATCTCTGCAATACTGACTCAGCCTTACCGCTTCCCCAAAGTCCAGACTCAATCGTTCTTCTTCAGCATCAGATTTCTGTCCAACAATTACTATTGCAGCTTCCATCGCCATTTCGCTCCGCGGCTGCCCCTTAAAAGGAACACCAATTATTACAACCTTTCAAGAAGGTTCTCTCACTCTCTCCATTCTTTTTCAGATAAGAATGATGGCCCTGGTCTCCAACACTTCGTCGCTCAGGCTGCTCTCTCTGGTTCTCAAACTCTGGCCCCGTGAGTTCTCACTAATTTGATTAGATTGGGTTATTTGCGACTTTGTGTTTCAGGAATTGTAACAAGCTTTTATATGTTTCTGTGTGTGTTAGATAGAATTTGAGTTATAGTATCGCTTACTGTTCCTAGTCATTAGAGTGAATTTTGCTTAATGGGATTTCAGTTATGTTTGTGCTTTAACTCAAGATATGATTACTTGTTACATATGATGTGGTCTGAATTGTTTCAGGATTCATGTCGTCTTATTTTGATCTTTTCCTCTGTTATAGCTGTTTACTATAGCTCAGAAGTTTATGTTTTGGATTTTAATTTTCTTTGATTAACAATTTAATTTTGGAAGAATAACCCGTTTTGTAAAATAGAACTCTTACCTTGAATTTCCTTTTCCGTTTTTGTCAAGACTTGCACCTGCTTCAGAAGTTTCTCCAGATACTGAAGTTAATCCAAATGCCCGTATTTATCATGAGACTTATGGATGTCAGATGAATATCAATGATATGGAGATCGTGCTATCTATTATGAAGAATGCAGGATATAGTGAAGTTGTGGACAATCCTGAAAGTGCTGAGATTATATTCATTAATACTTGTGCTATAAGGGACAATGCAGAGCAAAAAGTGTGGCAGAGACTTAATTACTTTTGGTTTTTGAAGAGACATTGGAAGAGCAATGTTGCTATTGGAAGGTCACAATCCTTTCGCCCTCCAAAGGTGGTGGTACTTGGATGTATGGCTGAGAGGTTAAAGGACAGGATACTTGATGCAGATAAGATGGTTGATGTAGTTTGCGGACCCGATGCATACAGAGATTTGCCTCGATTACTTGAAGAGGTAGACTATGGCCAAAAGGGGATTAACACTCTTCTTTCATTTGAAGAGACATATGCTGATATTAGTCCAGTTCGGATTTCCAAAAATTCAATCAGTGCTTTTGTCTCAGTGATGAGAGGATGCAACAATATGTGCTCATTTTGCATCGTTCCTTTTACTAGAGGTAGAGAGCGATCACGTCCTGTGGATTCAATAGTGAAGGAGGTAGGGGAACTCTGGGGAGAAGGTGTGAAAGAGGTAACACTTCTCGGTCAGAATGTGAACAGCTATAATGATGCATCTGGGATTGAAAAAGAAGTTGAACCAGGATCAGATTGGAAATTAAGTGATGGCTTTTCTAGCATGTGCAAGGTGAAAAAGATGGGATTGCGTTTTTCTGATCTCTTGGATCGGCTTTCAACTGAATTTCCTGAGATGCGGTTCAGATATACTTCTCCACACCCTAAGGACTTTCCAGATGACTTATTGTATGTAATGAGATACAGATATAATATCTGCAAATCTATCCATTTACCTGCACAAAGTGGGAGTAGCACAGTTCTCGAGAGAATGCGTCGAGGATATACTAGAGAGGCTTATTTGGATCTTGTGCAAAAGATAAGAAGAATCATGCCAGATATCGGTATAAGCAGTGATTTTATATGCGGTATGCATACTGCTTATCAAAGTACCATATTTTGCATTTAGACTTCAATGTGCTTTCCTTGGCAGTTTTATTGCTAGATGGTTATATATAAAAATATGACCTTATAAACATTAATCTGAAGGAGCTCGAGGCATATTTCTGTGATGCTTATTTTTTATTCTTTGGGGCCTAAATGTTAGCGTAGGTAATATTTATCACCCTGGGAATTCTTTACATTTATTTGCCAATGTATTTATGTATTCTGATCATGTTGCTGCATGTTCTTTCTTGCTCAATTTTTTTTTTTAAATCAAACTAATGCGTGATGATGAGAAGCTAAAATGCCATTTGTTATCTAATTTTTCAATGGCAATGTTGTCTTGCCATTATCATTTTAAATTTTATATTATGCATCTGAATTGCACCTAGTACAGGAAAAAATTGGAACTTCAATTTGATATTATGCTCAGAGTATTTAGATTCTTTTTTAAAGGTTTCTGTGGAGAAACGGAGGGGGACCATGAACAGACACTAAGTCTTATCAAGTCAGTCGGTTATGATATGGCATACATGTTTGCATATAGCATGAGGGAGAAAACCCATGCTCACAGAAACTATATTGATGACGTTCCTGATGATGTCAAGCAAAGGAGGCTTACAGAATTGATTGAGGCTTTCCGTGGGAGTACCGGTCAGTGTTATGACTCTCAAATTGGATCCATCCAACTTGTGTTGGTGGAAGGACCAAACAAAAGAGCTCCCGATACAGAACTTATTGGCAAGAGTGACAGAGGCCACAGAGTTTCATTTACCAGTATGCCAGTGCCAATTAAAGCTGAGGATGCAAGTAAAGAGCGGAATCCTTTCATTGGTGACTATGTGGAAGTTCGTATATTGAAATCTACTCGAGCATCACTCTTTGGTGAGGTCCTTGCTATTACTAAATTGAACTTATTCTACAATAATGTGGATCAAGAATCTGTCGCCTGTGCAAGTTGATACATTCTTGGTGACTCCTGAATAATGGAATGCTATACAAATCACACTGAGTTTCAGAACACAAATTTCAAAAAGCTTAGTTTTTCTGAAATTATTGAAGGACGGCTCTGTTCTTTGTTGGTTATGTTGTACTGTATCATTCTGTGGGATTCAGAACTCTTTGCGCTCACCATAACCTGATTGGACAGAAATGATGTATTACGTTGGTCTGACCCTGAAAGTGATTCAGGTCAGTGGCATATAATTTGTAGTGTAGAAACAAGTTCTAAGAGTCTGGTTCACTATCTAATTCCTCATAATGGCTTAAGATGCAGTATTTTGTATATTTTAGCTTCAGATGCTAGGTGTGTCGTGCATAATTTTTTCAATGATAAATGGAAAGAATTCCTATTTTAATGTCTACATTCGGTTACTTGCATCTGTTGGAAATTAGAACTTGATGAGATATTAATGGCATCAAAGTTAGATGGCCATGAGATTTGATTTAATGATACAAGAGTCATCTTCAAGACTATAAGGATACAATGTCTTTTTTCTGCATTCAAATTCCTGACTGAGCCCTGTGAACTTTCTTTCATTATTTTGCCCTTTTTTCTTTTAAATGCGATTTTCCAAGTGAAAGGTAACCTTGTTACCAATGGCTGCTGCGTATTCATTGATGATGCCACCTTATCCATCTAAATCATCATTTCTCCACAACTAGGCAGAACTCCTATTGGTTCTGTTCTCTAGAAAGATTTGCAGTTCGGATATGGTTGTAAGAAAGAATGATTTAAACGATCAATTACAGATTCAGAATTTGAATTAATTAAAAGAGAGAATACATAAAAATACACCGGTAAATGAATTTAGTTACACATCTCAATTTTATAAATAATATTTTATGTTTGAAGTTGGCAAAAATAAATTATGTATTTGAATTTGACAATGTGCATATATTACTACTTTTTATCTCACTGAATTTTTTTGGGATTTGAATTTTTTTTAATTAAATTATATCATTTTAATAAAACTGTATTACCACCTAAATTTAATAAAAAAATTCATGCACCAAAAGAATTCAAGTGATAGTAAGTATCCGTTTGTCAATATTAGTGTTAGGGGAAATATATAAACATTAGGAGATGACAAATAATGGTGCCTACCTCTTGTAGCGCAGAAACATGTTGTGGAAGCGTTACAAGAATTCCCTTAATTTTTTGTCACTGGTTTGGTTTTTACCTACGTGCGAGATAAGAGCAGCTAATTCACAATCTAAAATTTCCTGAAAGATTAAAAGCAAAAAACTGTGAGTGGAAACGAGCAGTTTTGTGGCGTATATGTTTTCTCGTTACCAAATTATGAGATCTCCCACCTATTTATAAAAATCCTATTAACTAGAGACCTATCTCTAGTATAACACGAACTCTTTTTTGAGATAGGATTTGATAATTTTAATCAGATTAAATTACTCAATTTTATATGGATTGGAACTTAATCCATAATAGAATTATGGGTGCATCCCAACTCAATTATTTTCCACTCGCACATGACGGAACGAATTTCATTCATAATCTTCAGTTATACAAGCTAATAGATTGTGTGACCAGCATACCTCGAGAGCTCTAGTGCTATACACTTGTTAGAGATATATAACGTCCCGAAAAATGAAATCCTCTTTTCCACGTATGTCTAAACTTAGACTGCCTTCTCACAATCACTGTTTTAACTCATGATCTCATAAAACATGTTTCATGTTCACTATTATGTTTCTACTTATCGAAACAATAATAGACATGTCGGTGAACCACGAATTCTTATGAATATGATCAAAAGGTTATCTTCCCCTCTTATTGTATTACATCCATCATAATTCAACTCGCTTTTCTAGTTAGATCCACCAAACCTAAATTTTTCTCGGACCTTTTGGATAATAACTAAGCTAGCTACATTGAACCATACTTCAGAGATAAGTTAAGGGTCCTGAGGGTTTAAATATAAGTAGGGTCTAAATATAAGTAGAGTCTCATAATAGAAAAAGTTGAGATCAATAATATTATATTCCCATTCCTACGGTCACTTAAGCACACACAGTATAAAACATATGTTATGATGTTCTTTTCTTCCCTTAAAGGAGCACATGTCTTACAAAGGGGTGATCACGGGGTGGGGCGGGGGCGGGGAGTGGCTCCCCACCTACTGCCCCGTGCAGGGGCAAATCCCCCCCGTCCCCGGTAGGGATCCCCGTCCTCGGCGGGGATCCCCATCCCCAATAAAAATACCCAACTCTAACTGAAATTTTTGACCCCAATGGAGATTCCCGACCCAAATTAAAAATATTTCACAAAATTTACCTTACAAAATTTAATAAATTGATGACTTAAAATTAAAAACATCTCATACAATTTAAATACAAATATTTATTAACATCTCATATAATTAAAATATAAATATTTGTAAACTTCCATATAATTCAAATATTTATAATATCACTTGGACAACTTCTACATCGATGACTATCAACCTGAAAAAATTTAATATATATATATATATATATATTAATTTTTTTTCGGGGCTGGGACTTCGTTCCCCGTCCCCGCCCTGAATTCAAGGGCGGGGATTTTTTTCTCCCCACCCCGCCCCCACAGTGAAAAAATTTGGGGATTTCCCGCCTCGTTCGGGTTAGAATCCCCACCCCATGGTCATTCATAGTCTTATATTTAAAAATGTGTGTATATATATATATATATATATAACACCATATAGAAGCGTAAGGTTGCTATGTATTGAAGTACCCAACTTTAGTCTGCTTACTTAAGGACCACTTTTGGTTTTTTAAACAGAAAATGGTAGTTACCTATAGCAAACCATCAGATTTCATACAATCCTTATTTGGACCTTAATCCAAAGCATACAACCTTATGTATGACATTATCTCGCACCTTAACAAGACTAATCTTGTAATTTCTGCAAGACAGCACTTTTATTTTGAACAAACTCTCCAGCAATCTCATATGTTCAAAATTAGCTCATCTTAGTCATTGCTAACTCATTAGCAAAACTAAGGTAAACACCCTTTTGAATGGGCTACTTCTCTGTTTGACATGCTTAATCTAAAATAAATAACAGTAAATGTTCATACATTAAACATTCACACCCATGTATTGCTAAAAATGAATTTTATTATTATTTAAAAATAATAATGTTAAGGGATTACAAAAATAAAAATAGTACACATCAAATTCTACGTAAAACTTAAAATCTAATATGTCTCTCAAACACATCTTTCGTTACAGGTTTAGTCAACGAATCTACAATCATATCATGCATAGATATGTACTATAAGTTTACATCTTCTCGTGTGACAACATCTCTCGTATATTGATATTTAATGTCGATATGCTTAGTCCTACTATGAAATTTTGGATTTTTCGTGTAAGCTATCGACGATTGACTGTAACTAGTTCCTCTGAGGTAGTTAATTTTAAATGGTCCATTAACCGTTTCAGCCAAATTGCCTCTTACATTGCAGCTGCGGAAGCAACAAATTCAGCTTCCATTGTTGATAAGGCTACACATGTTTGTTTCTTGCTACTCCATGAGATGGCATCCTTGCCAAGCAAGAATATGAAACCTGAAGAGGATTTCCTCTCATCCACATCTCCTAACCAATCGGCATTGGTGTATCCTCTCAATTGCAGATCCTTACCTTAATAACAAATAGAATAATCTGCTATACCTTTGAGATATTTGAGTATCCTCTTTACTTCTTTCCAATGTGCTTCGCTTGGGTTAGATTGATATCTACTTACCACGTCCACTGCGTAGCATATATTAGGTCTTGTACACAATATTTCATACATAAGACTACCCATGGCATTGGCATATGAAGTGTTCCTCATTCGTTCCACTTCTTCTAGCATCTTTGGACACATCTCTTTGCTAAGAAACTGATTCTTAGCAATGGGGTTATCAACGGGTTTGCAGTTCTGCATATTGAATCGTTCAAGGACTTTGTTGATACATGTCTCTTGAGAAAAAGACAACAACATTTTCGAATGATCTCTTGAAATCTTAACTCTAAGAATGTATTCTGCATGACCCATATCTTTCATTTCAAAGTTGGATGATAACCAATCTTTGATTTGATTTACATACCCTTTATCATTTCCAGCTATTAGTATGTCGTATACATACAATGATAGAATGACAAAGTTATTTTTAGAGATTTTGTAATACACACAATGGCCTTCATCAATTATGTTGAACCCATTCGACATGATCGTATCATGAAATCTCAAATACCAGTGTCTTGAAGACTGTTGAAGGCCATAAATTGATCTCTTCAATCGGCAAACCTTATGTTCGCTGCCTTTTTCAATAAAACCTATAGGTTGTTCCATGTAGATTTCTTCGCTCAATTCTCCATTGAGAAAAGCAGTCTTCATATCTATTTGATGTAGCTCTAGGTCTAAACTTGCCATTATGGCAAGAATTAACCTTATGGATGTAAATCTTACAACATGTGAGAAAGTTTCCTTATAGTCAATCCCTTCCTGTTGTGTAAACCCTTTAGCGACTAGCCGAGCTTTATATCTTTCGATACTTCCATCAGCCTTTCGCTTCACATTAAGAATCCACTTATTCCCAATCGGTTTGCATCCTTCTAGTAGATCAATAAGTTCCCAAACACGGTTTGATCTCATGGATGCCATTTCTTCTTCCATTGCTTTAATCCATTTTTCTTTAGCCAGGCACGAAAGAGCCCTTGTATGTTTTTAGACTCTTCCTCGTCTTGTGGGGTAACTAAAAGGGTTTCGTTCGAGCCTTCAATCTCAAATTATCGACGTGGAACACTTTTCCTTTTAGTTTTTTGCAGTTCCAAATCTTAATAAACATGTCTCGTATATTCATCATAATTCGAAATGGTCCCACTAGGACCATATCCGTACTCCCACTAGAGTCAGGAATACTCTCACTCAAATCAGGGTCTTGAATATCCATATCGTTAGGAGGAGAAAGGTCTTGACCTTTTTCCTCTAATTCCCTCCTGCTTGAATGAAGCAATCCTGATGGTTCCTCCTCTTGAGTTTCATAAAACGTGAAATCTTGATTCACTTCGCTTAAGTTTGGAAATTAATTCTCTAATAATACGACATATCGTGATTCATATTCTATCACTGTACCATTTTCTTGCTCGTCCATGAAAACGTATCCTTTTAATACTTCAGAATATCTCACAAAGATAATCTTTTTACCTCTTGGTCCTAATTTACTAAATTTACGTGAGGTATCATGGATATAAGCAGCACAACCCCAAGGTCGCAGATAGCTTAGGTCAGGTTGCCGACCAGTTCACAACTCATAAGGTGTGGAAGCGACAGATTTGGAGGCACTCAGTTTAAAACATATATGGTAGTTAATAAAGCATCTCTCCAATAAGAGATAGACAAATTTGCCTCTACCATCATAGATCTACTCATATCAAAGAGAGTCCTATTTCTCCTTTTTACAATGCCATTTTGTTGTGGAGTTATGGGAATGGACAACTAACGTTCAATTCCTTTTTCATCACATAAAGCTTTAAATTCATCTGAAAGATATTTTCAATCTCGGTCAGTTCTTAAAGCTTTGATATTTTTGTTTAATTGATTCTCAACTAAATTTATATAAGTTTTGAAGCAACTCAATGATTCTGACTTGTGAGAAATCAAATAGACATGACCATACCTAGTATAGTCATCTATAAATGTGATGAAGTAGTAGCCCCCTGCCTTGCCCTTCTATTCATTGGACCACAAATGTCAGAATGAATTAATTGCAATGGAGATTCAGCTCTAGTTCCTTTTCTAAACGGTTTTCTAACTAATTTTCCTTTAAGGCAAAGCTAACACGTAGACAATTTACCCTTACTTAAATCACCTAATAAATTTGTTTTGGCTAATCGACTCATTCGATCTTGCCCAATAAAGTTTAATCTAGCATGCCATAATTTCACATGATTCTCATAACTATATGAAGTAGAAGAAATCAAAGAAAAACTAGTTTTATTCAAAGAGTCAAGATTTATATCCATAGCAATAAAATTATTTGAAATAAAACCAGAACCATAATAAATATTATCCAAACATAAGCGTACACTGTTATCTTTAAAATGTAAATCAAAACCAAGTTTTAAGAACATAAGAACAGAAACTAAATTCCTACGAATATCTGGGGCATAAAGGACATCATGTAGGAGCTGGGTTAGCCTTTATGCAAGAATATCTACATGTGTCAATCCCTCGAACAACCACTTTGGTGTCATTGCCTACATATATATATTTTGCTCCATATGGCATTTGCCAGAATTCAATAAAGGCATCTCGATCGTTTGTTACGTGGTCCGTTGCTCCTGAATCAACCAGCCAAAAAGGATAAAATTCAGTTAGTAATACAGAATTAGATATACAAATTTCACTCACTCTTGAGTTAGAATTGTGTACCTGATTGGGCACAGTGTAGTCTCTTACATAGTGTTCTTTCTGTTGGCAATTATAATATTTCACTTTATAAATGTTTATCTTCTTCTTACCTTTGAACCTCTTACTATTCTGTTCCTTCTTTTGCCTTTTATTTTTCTTGGCATGTTCGTTATCCTGACCTTTGAATCTTTTCCTTTTGTTCTGGTTTGAACTCATTCCTCGAGAACGGGACCGTGCCACATGCACTTTAGCAATGACCTTAATTGTTGCCAATCTATCCTCTTCTAGCTCCAAGTGACGAGCGATATCTTCAAATGTCTTGACACTGTCCATGTGAGTCATTTGCATCTTTATATGCTCATAACTCTTGGGTAAGGAACGGATGATATCTTGGACCTGCTACTAGTCGGTCAACTTATGACCATATTCACTAAGCTCACTCATTATGTTCTCCATCTCTTTGAGATGTTTTCGCATTGTATGATCAGGTATTTTCTAATAAGTATCAAATTTAATTGTCAATGATTGGAGCTTAGTCAGAGTCACTCCTTCGAAATTCTGCCGCAAAGCTATCCACAGATCCATTGAGTTTTGATACTTGTGAAATTGCTTAGTGATATCATCCTGCATAGCACTTAGCAGGATGATACAAGCAGTGGAATTCTTTTTCTTCCATGCAAAATAGATATCTCGGTCACGCCTATGCTGGGCTGTATTGCCATCCTTAGGTTCAGCCATAACTGAACTTAAAGTTTTAAGAGGCTCTTGCTTCTCAAGCACATACTGGATCTTCATACTCTAGATTTCATAGTTTTCGCCATTCAATTTCAAGTCTTTGTTTAATTCGGTAATAATTAATTTAGAAGTAGAAGCCATTTGTATCATTTGATTCAAATGAAACAAAGTTGCACGTTATTATGGGAGATTAAGCAATACATGCAATTTACTATACACCTGAAATAATAACCTAATAAAGTCTTCTATTAGGCTCAAATTTGAAAGGTTACTAGAAGTATCCAATTACCCTCTAAGTTCTAATGTCTAACTTTACAGGTTAAGATTTCATACATAGTAAATTTGAATTATTGGATTATTAAGTTCTCAAAATTATGAGGGAAATTATATTGGTTTTTACCTTATTAGGTCTTTACTTAATAATCATGCAATCATTTTACTCTTAAAACATTGTAAGGCAATTAATAATTAAAATAAACACATTTATTAAAAAGTTAAATGCCAAAAATAAATGCATTCATTTTAACCAATAAATAAATCCAATAGTCCTAAAATAAGACACTTATGTCAAACAACAATAATAATAGGAAACATAAATCATATTAAATAAAAAACAAACGCTAACTATAATTGACACTCATGTCAACTGTTCTAGAAATATAGATATTCTCAAAATCTTCCTAAACACTAGGAATGATTCTTTGACTATCTTTATCAATTCATCAGGCAACTCATAAGTTCGCTGATGAAGCCATGGACAATGCACATTATGTCCACTTCTCAATTTTATCACAGATGGAATGTTGCTCCTCAACACTCCTCTTTTGGTAACTTTAGCCAAAAAATGGATGATAGATTTTTTATAAACTCTATCTCCTATGTACGAAGTAGTTTCCAATAACTCTCTGAGTACTAGATGATATTCAAAAGAGTCAATCAACGTTTTAATTATTACTTTATCATCCCTTCCCAGACTTAAACCACTTATCCAAATGCACTCTTGCATTTCTTCCTGCATAGTTACAATATGATGCACTATTGCATCAATATCATCAGCTCGGATCTTTTTCCGCATTCGCATATTGCTCACTAAACATACTCTTGCATTTCTCAAAGCAATCCCATACATGGTTCTAGGAATCATAGGTGTCCTTATCAATATTTCTGAAACACAATACATAAATTTAAGTAGTAATACACTTATGTATAAACTTATATGATTGAAACACATTTCAATCAATAAATAAGGACAAAATCACACAAAAACTTTCAAAATATTTTTCAAAATAATTCAAAATAGAAAACGCATTTTCCATAATTTTGTGAAATTTATTTTAAAAATAAAAATAAAAATATATTTTATGGTCATTAAAAGATTTTGAAAAAATGACCAAAAAATCATAAATATTTTGAAAAACACATTTGAGGAAAAAAGGAGCTGATTTGATGGTCGGATAAGGCTGCTCGTGGCCAAACGAGTCGACGGAGGGAAGAAAGACGCGCCCATGCTGTAACACCCCAATACCCCTTGGGAGGATATCAGAGCGCTACGCACACAAATACATAAATGTACAACTAAAGCGGAAGCAATAAGCTACTATAAAGATCAAAATAATCAAATTATAAATGATCGTCAAATTACAAGAGGATACTTGGCAAAAACATACACATATAAATATTTACATTTACATATACGCATAAAGCTATACAAAATGTACTAGCAAAAGACAAAAAGGACTACAACTAGAACTCCTAGTGGCCGACCTGCAGATGCTCGACTCCAAACCGAACCTGCAACCTACACGGGAAAAATACCCGTGCTGAGCGAAGGCTCAGTGGGGAGAAACAAAACAAATACACAAAATAACATTCCTCACACATACACATAATATGAGCAAGAGAAGTTCATATGCATTAATATACTATAATCACTCTAATAACAAATCAAGTACCAACATAAAACATATTCACTATATCAAAACGATTATCAGAGACTACGAACAAAGACAAAACACTACTACTGGGAATTTTCATAAACATATACACATATCGGCATGTCGAGCTCAATAATAACCACAATACACTAGCCTGAATTTATATGGGTAGTGGATACGAGTACACTGGGTACTGCGAGCAGTATCAAACACTAGAGACTGAAGCCTTAAAACATTTTAAAAACTTTTAGATACCCGAAGGTATCAAACACTAGACCCAAACGAGAACAAACACTAACAGCTGCAATCACTAGCTCTTTATAAGCATGCTTATCTATCCACTACTATGACCATTCAGGCTCAAGCATAGACACGTTATACGATAATCACAAACTTATGCTAAATCGAGTATCCGAACAATCAAGGCATAAGTCAATATAGACATTATAGGAAAAGAATGCACTGGAATTATATATATATATATATATATATATATATATATATATATATATATATATATATATATATAAACACATACCCGCAAAGAGTGAGAAACCATGGAAAAGCAACAAATAAAACACACTTGAAAATAGGGTAGGTTGCACCCGCAACACAGGCAAAACTCGCCCCAAGTCACGCTCGCGCTAAGCTCCGCACTCGTGGAAGACAAGAAGATAGGCCTCTATCGCATTCGCGACTTGGGTCGCGCTCGCAACAGAGGGCGGGTGGTTCCTCGTCGCACTTGCGCACATAGGCGCGCTCGCGATGAAGCACAGCCCGACAGATGCTTGGCTTACCGAGCTCTCTGTCGCACTCGCGACAGAGAGCATCTCAGCAGAAGCTCGCCTATCACGGACAGAGTCATGAATTTCACTCTATCCGAACTTTTCTACACCTCACTCACTATCCAAAACCAAAACCACACAATCATGCTTAGACCCTCAAATCAAACAACAAATAGCATTCAAAACATGCTAATACACATGCCAATAATATTATACAATCACTACTGGCAATATATCACAATTGAACAATAAAAACTAACCTAAATCCATGGTTTTGAAAATCGGACCGGACCGGCCGGTTGAACCGGTTCAACCGCGAATCGGATAAAAAATCGGTCCGATTCAATATAAAAATCAGAAATGTCAAAAAAACCGGATTTCACTGTTTAAAAACCGGGTTGAACCGGTCAGAACCGGGTTAAACCGGTCAAAACCGGATTGAACCGGTCAAAATTAAATATATTATATTTTTATATTTTTATAAAATTTATTTTTATAATTAGGGTTAATAGTTGTTTAATATTATTCTATTAAAAATTTATATTTGATTATAAAACTAATTTATAATAATAATAATAAACTTGACAAAATTGAACATTTTCACTATATTTTTATTTTATATTTTTTTAGATATTTAATAACTAAATAATTTAAATATAATGGAATATTAAAAAACAATTTAATATAAACATGATATTTATAAAAATAGTTAATAACGTCACAAAAATAAATTTACAATTGAAAATAAAATTAAAAAAATTATAAATTCAAAATTATATTTTTCTTATAAATTTAAATATTTAACAAAAAAATTCAATTGTTGTGGTTAATTTTTTACTATTATTAATAAAAAATAGTAAAATAAATAAAAAATAGTTAATATATTGATATTTAATAATTAATATGTTGTTTAATTATATTTTTTATATACTATATTTTTAATTTTTTATTAATAATTATATTTAAAAAAAAAAGATAAAAACTCCGAGTCAACCCGATCGAACCAGTTGACTCCTGACCCAGTTGGCAGGCCGAGTCGATGTCCGGTTCGGTTTTAAAAACATTGCCTAAATCACACCCAAATTAATTCTAAACACATAGAACAAAACCCACATGCAACTACTACACACACACATAACATGCTCCATATATCCAATTTTCAGAATTAACACTCAAAAACCAAACACAACCATATAGCAAAACTCCCAAACCTCAAGAAGCTTCAGAAATCCGGCCCCTCTTCACTCAAACCTTCTCTTTTCCTTTCTATTTTCTCTTGTCAGCAGCTTGCAAAATAACCCAACAAACTCATAAACAATAAAACCCAAATCCAGAAAAATGGGAAGAAGAAGAAGAAACTATACTTGATATTCAAAAACCCAACCACTTACCTTAATAGCTTAACACTTAATCCCTTAAAATCTCAGCTCAAAATGCATGGAAGACCACCCAAGAAGGGAGAACTAGCAGCAAGAAATGGAGAAGACAAAGAAGAAGAAGAAGAAGGAGAACGAGAAGCTTATGTGAGAAGGAAAGAAGAAAGCCCAAAATCTACCTTCTTTCATTCTCTCTTCTTTCTTCTTCATTAATTGCTCCCAACCACCTTGCTTAGGTGTCACAAATCCATTGGTCCAACTTAATAAATCTTGACTTATTACTCATTAGTCCTTGGTAATTGTCCAATTAATCACTAACACAATTATTCCTTGCCTTAACTTTATTTTTCTCTTCAATTTAGTCCTTAATTAATTTAATCTTATACTTGCCCAATTACAATTGTACCTTTAATTACTCAATTAACCATGCAACTCCTACTAAGCACCTTTTTGGGTTGTTACACATGCACCATCACACGCCACATGCAACCGCCCACTTGACTAGCCACGTGTCACAACCTCAATGTGCCATGTGGCATCACGTCAGACCTACTACCCAATACATGTCAAGTAACTATTGGTCCACCTGGTGCCCACGTGGCTCTAGGATTACACGTCAGCGCCGCGTGTCATGACACATGTCATCCACGTGGCATTGTCTCATTGAGCCACGTGGCACTGATAACACGTCATCATTGACATGTTGCAGGACCTCAGTCATCCACGTGTCACCCCTGCTGTGGGCCATCTAGCATCCATGTAGCGCACAAGTGACACGTCTCTGCCACGTGGCTTGACCATTGTCATCCACATGGCATTGGACTATTGGGCCACGTGTCAATAATGACTCTTCATTATTGACATGTGTTTGCGCGCATATGGGCCACTACACACGCACACACGCCCAATGTGTAACGGCGCGTGCATGCCACTCGCCACCTTCCCGGTGTTTTTTGCTATTCGAATTTCGGCCTGTGGGGTTTTTAGTGTTTGTGAATCTAATGTCAAAAATTAAAAATCTCAATTTCTAATTTAGCGTTTTTAACATCTATGTTGGTCTCCTTAAGTCTTGGTGTACACATAC
Source organism: Excoecaria cochinchinensis (assembly GCA_947683425.1). Taxonomy (NCBI): domain Eukaryota; kingdom Viridiplantae; phylum Streptophyta; class Magnoliopsida; order Malpighiales; family Euphorbiaceae; genus Excoecaria; species Excoecaria cochinchinensis. The sequence continues at coordinate 5,564,514 of CANTUQ010000066.1, forward strand.
ACAATTTTTGAGCCGCAATATATACACACATATATTTTCCATACAAAAAATAAATTTTTGTTATGTTTCATGCATCCTAGATTTGCTAATTTTACACATAAATTTTAGATCACTTTAAAGCCACATGCCAAGACGCAAAAATAACGACTTTGATACCAATGTTAGGGGAAATATATAAACATTAGGAGGTAACATAAATAATGGTACCTACCTCTTGTAGCGTAGAAACACATTGCAGAAGCGTCATAAGGATCCCCTTCATTTTTAGTCACTAGTCTGACTTTTACCCACGTGCGGGATAAGAGCTGCTAATTCACAATTTAAAAGCCTTTGAAAGATTAAGAGCAAAAAACTGTGAGTGGGAACAAGCAGTCTTGTGGCATATACATTTTTTCCTTATCAAATTATGAGATCTTCCACCTATTTATAGAGATCCTATTAACTAGAGAACTATCTCGAGCATAACTCAAGCTCCTTCCTAATATAAGATTTGGTAATATTAATCAGACTGAATTAGTCAATTATATCTGGATTAGAACTTAATATATAATAGAGTTATGGACATATTTCAACTCTATCAATCAGAATATAATATATGCACAATGCCAAGTTCAGGTAGGCAATGAATTGCTTTTGCCAATTTCAGGTATGTAAGACATTATTAATAAAGTTACTGTACCTAACTAAATACGTTTTTATGTTTTTTTTTTAATAAAAAAATGAGCTCATGCCTTATGAACAACTACCATTGCCTATTTAGTCCATTTGAGTCCGAAATATATATATATATATATATATATATATATATATATATATATATATATATATATATATATATATATATATATATATATATATATATATATAACTTTAATATGTACGTGCAAAGCACATAATAAATACTTTTAAAAATAATTATTAAAATAATATAAAAAATATTTGAAAGTATCATAATATAATTTTAAGAAAATATAAAAATTAATCAAAATTTCTATTTTATTATATTGTGATAAATATAACGTATGTGTATAGCTATTGAACTCTATCATTTTTTCCAATTTTAGTAGAAATTTATCTTTTTGAATTTGTACCTATTAATATCCTTTTATAGATTGTTTTGTTGACAAAAAGAATTAGTAGAAAACTTTATGCTCATATTTTCTTGCTCATTACTTTTTTTTTCTATAACAAATTATTAATATGATCAAATCTCTATTATAAACTTTGATAATTGAAAGTTAATAATTTGTTATAATTCGGTACAATTAAATCTCTATAAGTCTTGATAATTGAAAATTGATAATTTACTACAATTTGTCTCTAATGAATCAAAATTTTGATTTTCAAAAATTAAAAGGCAAGGAAATCTGATATGTATAACTGAAAAAGCCTAGATTGTCTTTATCTTGAGAAGAGGGAGAGCCGATCGGATGAGCGAACTCTGTAAGAGAAAGTGCCCGGTCGGACCAGGCTTAAGCACTCTGAAACTTTAGTTAGTAGCTTTCTAGAGAGAGAATGCTTCGAGATAGAAATTCAGAGATTTAATACCCGGTCCCACTGTTGGTTGGGCTATTTGTAAAAGACAGTTGAGGTGCACTTGAATGCCTGGGATGTGATAACTGGCAGACAGAGTAGGTGTGCGGCGAAGTGACAGGGAGCAGGTGATGGGCATGGGCGCTGCCTTGTGTCAGACGGTTGATGGGACTGGTGGTCACATCAGCCGATCGGGCGTGTGCGCTACCTTAGAACTCATGCCTGCTACTCTTTGCTGTTGGGCCTTGGGCCTTGCCAGTGGATTAGGCTGACTGAATGGGCCTCTTTGCAAATGATGTTTGCATGGTTATCACTTGTCCCCCCTCGAACTGGTCCGATCGGGCATAGATTTGCCTTGAGTGAATCCATTTGGATAGTGCCCCCTCTAAGTTGTTCTGCTTGGGAGACATACGTTGGCGAGATTTTTGAATTTTGCAAGGTGCTTTTTTCTGAAGAGGCGCCCCTATTTGCACAGCTGTGTTCATTTAATGCTGCGCGTGCTCCGAGGGTGGCGCTTTGTTCTTCGTACGACAATAATGCCTTGAGGACACGTGGCATGCTTCTTATGGTAGAATGGTTGGCATGCCTTAGAAGCTTTAGCCTATAAATAGGTGGCTTCTGTGCAGTTTTTCCCTCATTTTTACAATCCCTAGCGAAGCTTTGCCAAAATTCCCTCTTGTATTTTCCATACTTTAGCAATTCTCACTTGCTTGCTTTCAAAATTCTTCAAAGTTCCAACTATCAAGTAAGCACCTCTTTCACCTTTCTCTCCAATTTCTCCTTGCTTTTCATTTTTCTTCTGCATTCATTCCCTTTAGAAGTTAGAGATTTGCATTTCTTCCTTTTTTTCTCTATAAAAAAGGCTTTCAGTAGCAGCCAGTCAATAGATAGAAGCTTCATGGAGGAATACAGGGGTAAGCCACCAGTTGAGCGCTGTTCCCGATTGAGCCCTAGAGAGGTGGTTGAGATTCCTGCCAAATATGGCCTTCCAGACGACATCTTCGTGATGCCTTGCTCCGATTCCATGGCAGTGACGGAGGGGCCCTTTGGGAAGGATCAAAACGAGTGGTTCATCTGCCACTTGTGGAGTTTGGATGCAGGGATGCGTTTCCCCTTTGGCGCATTTGAGATTGCTATACTAAAGGGTTACGGTATCGCCCCCAACCAACTACATCTAAACGGGTGAAGATCGGTGGCATGCTTCAAGATCTTATGCTAAATAGAGGGAGTAGCCCCGACCTTGGATCTCTTCACCCACTTCTTCTACATCTCATGTCGAAGTGATTGAACATAATACTTTTTCACCACCCAACCGAGGAAGAAGCTGATCAACGTTCCCAACCTCCATGAAGGGGTTCAAGGAGAGATACTTCCTAGTGGGAATGGCTGGCGGCTTTGGTGTGAGTCTTGCTCGATCGGCAGAGGCCAATTTCCTGAAGGACCAAGCCGCCGAGCAGTTCATGTATGAGGCCGACATCCGAAAGTTGATGGGCGCGGTGGCCAGGAAAAAAGGGCCTTACGAGTCCAAGCTCCTCTTAGGGACATCGTATGGACCCTCTAGCTCCGAGGCTGCTGAAAAAGTCGAACGCGAGCATTAGGATCGGGACAGAAGGAATAACATAAATTGTTAATCGTGCATTGTATTTGCATTGAGTATCTCTTTTTGTGAGAAAAACTTATCTTGTTTGTGTTTGTAATGCAGCTGCGATGGCTGGTGGAGAGGATATGACTGTGCTGTTAAGCTTTCGGGCCAAGGCCAAGAGGGAAGCCGAGCGAAAAACTCTGGAGGAGAGGAAAAAGCGGAAGATCTTGCCCGCTTCAGAAGTCCAGGCATTGCGGAATACAATGGGTGCTCCTTCCACTGCTGCCTCGATCGCCGCTGTCCCTGTCTCCTTTGCTAACCCTACTACTGCTACTGTCGCCCCGGCTGCTGCTGTTGTCTCATCCTCACGCCCGACTCCGAACATCTCAAAAGACCGGCAATCTCATAGGCGGCAATTAGTACTGCGGGATGCGTCTGATGAGGAGGAAGTGCCAGGAGCCGTCTGTCCTCCCAATATTCAGTCCCTGAGGGAGATGGTGAAGAGAAAAGCTGCCCGTCTGGATGAGGCTACCCAGAAGCAGACCGAGGAATCCGCTCAAAAGAAGGCCGCTAATCTGGTGGTTAAGGTAGACGCTCGCGTTGCAGCCAGAGGCAAAGTAGTTATGCAGGGCGAGCCGACCCGGCGGTGCCTTTGAAGGATTTTTTGAAGGAGAACTTCGGCAGTGACTGGGCAATTAACAAGGTGGCCAGTTATCTTTGCCGGGGTATTCTTTAGGACAGTGACTACAAGGACATGTCTGACTCTAGTTGCAGCATGTTCAATAATCAGGTCATAGAGGTGAGAATCTGCTTTCTTGTTTTTTGCTGTCTGTGAAGTAATGATGTCTTCCCCCACTGATGTAGTGTTTGCTGTCCTTTCTTAGTTGGCCAGGAGGGGTCTATGTATGCATGGCATGGCCAACCTGCTGAAGGGAAAAGCAGAGGACGTTGCTAAGGTGAGGGCAGAGGCAGAAGCCCGCTATGATACTGTCCGGAAAGAGGCCTCCACTCTTCGCGTAGAGGTGGTGGGTTTGAAAAAAGAGTCTTCTGCCTTCCAGTCGGAGGCATCGGCTTAAAGAAGGAGGCTGCCTAGTGTGCTCAGGAGCTAAAAACTCGACAAAGCGAGGTCGACCGACTGAAGGGAGACGTCGCCCGTTTGGCTGCCGATAGTGCTCAATGTAAAATGTTCGAAAAAGAGGTAAACAGACGGAATGCTGAGTGCCGGCTTCTGAGCATTGATGTTGCTAAAGCCAAAGAGGAGAAGGGCCAAGCTTTGGTAGAATGCGACCAGTTGCACGCCAAGCGGGACTCGCTAAAGGTGGCTTTGGAGGACAAGGAAACCTCCTAGAGGAAAAAGCTTGAAGAGGAGCTTGCCTCTCAAAAGGAGCAGCTTCTTGATCAACTGGGAGAGGCTTAGGGGAAGTTGCTTTCTCGTCTGATCTACGAGGCTGGGAGGCACTTTCCTGCGGCCGATCTCGAATGGATGGAGGACCCCGCAGCTTTACCCGACCCTCTGTCCAGTGATGATGAGGAGGAGGCTTCGGGAGAGGAGGTTCCTGAGAGAGCATCCGGAGGAGACCCCTCCTTGTCTGAAGTTCGTCCTGACGTACCCCCCGAAGCCAAAGTTGGGGCGCCTATGCCGGCAGAGCCCGTCTCCGAAGGGGCAGCTGAACCTTTTCAGCCCACTGCCGATCCTTCTCAGGCTTTTGCTGATCCTTCTCAGACTGCCGCTGACCCCTCTCAGGCTGCCGATGAGCCATCCACAGAGCCTTTGTATTAATTTTTGTACATTGCAGAATCAATTTTTTCTTCAATAAATTGCCATTTTTGCGCAAGGTGCGGATTTCTATAATCATGATGTAACACCCCCAGCTCCCACACGTAGCATTTCGCAGGGTAAAGAGCTACGGCAAGTAGAAGGTGTTACCAGACAAAGACATTTATGGCAATATAGAAATTAGAATAATAAAATTCCTAACATCCAAACCACAAAACACGCACACACCATCATTCGCACTGAAGATTAATACATCTCGTTACAATTGCTAAATCAGTAAACTTAATTACAGCCGACAACCACAAAAACATTCTATAACTTCTACCAACATCGTTGGCCAAAGTCACAAAGAACCGCTGCGCGACTCTGGTCTCCTAACCTGCACGGACAAACAATCGTGCTAAGCGATACTACTTAGTAGGGCGAAACAAATAATGGGCAGCTACTCACAGTGGTTGCCGAGGCAAACACATGTAATTCAATATATATATAAATATATATACATAAACATGAAGTATACTGGTTAAGGCTATCATAAATTCATATTCTTCTTCTCATACAAAACATAAACATTTTCTTATATACATTTGTTTACATACCATAGCCAGAATTTACGTTATTACCTAAGCAATTTACGATGACATTATGCTTACTCATGGTTTGCTTTATTTAATTAATTAACTATGTGAATAGTTATACCTCCCTGGGTTACCAAAGATACATTTGCTAATGAGGCATTTAAGTCATATCGATTCCCGTTATTACTAATATTTCCAAAATCATGCAGATCAAAGTACCAGTGCTTGCGTTAGAACATTCTATTTATTTAAACCATTACTGTTCAAAGCTAGACAAAACATTTAGATTCCAGATTTGGTTCGGGCTCGAAATAAGTATTCCAAACTTCCTACGTATCCCTATGGTCGGGAATCAGAACCACGTAGTTCTACAGAAACTTATACACACATATCCCAAATTTAATCTTAAGCCATTTCCCAAATCCAATTTATCTATATCATGCTTAATACTTTATTATCTCTTACTTACCAATCAAGACATATATAACTTATGAACAGATTAATAACAGGCATCTCTCACATACGAATTTTTATGCAAACAGTATTCATTCATGCATACTTATTAGCACAACATCGTTTGCTATATCTCTTTTCGATTAACTGACATTAGGTTCAGATACATAACCATTTAGGTATTCGATGATACCACACAATTTCACATTCGAGTCCGTAACGGCTCCAGAACAGAGCGTAAAGCACCAGCCAAATGGTATTAATCACAATTGTATCAAATGTTTATTCACATAACTTTTGTACATCATTACAGAATTTATCAATTCAATCACATACTTTTATTTTCATTAATTGCCTGCTAAGTCCTAGGGGTGGATAAGCGAGTAAACAATGACTGTACCTTATGGGTACGAATCGAACAGTGACGATACCTTATGGGTACGAATCGAAAAGCAACATCACATTTTCTCATTCAAAACATTTTACAGAGTGGATCTTAAATAAGAGCCATACACATAGAGGTTCGCGAGGAACCAAACAGGGACCTGATCAGGGTCCAGAACAGTACAGAGGGCTGCAGCTAATAGAACTCTATAAGCATGCCTATTTATCCACGACTCGACTAAAGCAGGCTAAATTTCCATATTATTATTATTGGATTCGTCTCATTTCCTCATACATACACATTCCACAATATGCATAACATTCTTTCATTTTTAATTAGGCACATGCATTCATTTACGTATAACATCTCATATGAACATCTTAAGCATATCTATGTTATTAAATATCATGCCCATATTTAGTCTCAATAATTACATTACAATTATCATAATATTACCCATATAAATAAGCATATTATATTGCATATAGGGGTAAAAATCCATGAAGAAACCATTTGAAATTCATTTTAGAAGAGAAGGGCAAAATCGAAAAAACAGGGCAGGGGAAGCTCACTATTGCGATCGCGACCAAGTTGCGCTCGCGACAGAATGGCATCGGACACGAGTCGTGCAAGTTGACATGACTCGTGTCGATGCCTTGCTCTCCAAAGCAAGTCGTGTTCTGAAGCACGACTTGCGGCCACCAATTAAGAGCACGACTCTGAGTCACACGCAGCCTTCACGTGTCGTGAAAATTCTTCATGACTCGTGAAGGCTTGCTCCCTCGCCGTTCCCTGCCCAGCGGCACGAATCATGCACGTCAAAGACTGCACGAGTCATGCTGCTTGACACGAGTCGGACGCCCCTCATTCTCCAGTGCAAAATCAACGTGGAACGGGACTTCACGAATCTGTCGCGCTCGCGAGGGTGTCGAGGTCGCGACAGCATCGTGACTCCTAAATCCCAGAAAAACACAGAGAAACCCAGAATTTGCAATCCAAAACTCATTTTGACCCAAAATCAAACCAAACCTCATCTTACCTTCAAATAAGCCTTCCATCATCACATATATAATAAAACATGACTTAAATCCACAATTTACACAATCAAAATCATGCTTAGCAAAATCAAACTTCTCAAGAACACAAACCCAGAAATTTAAGTAGATGTTCATCAAACTTCAATTTTCCAGAAATTCTCATGTAAACACAAAAATTACAAAATTTACAAAGTCAATAATTTCTCAAACAAAATCCCAAACCTTTAACTCCTTTGCTCCTATTAGCTTTCTTGGTTGCTCTTTCATGCTCCTAAACCCATCCAAGATCTTTCCCAACCAAAACCCTCATCAAACTCACACAAACAACAAAAACCCTAGATCAAAACACACTCAAATAAAATCCAAAGAAGAGATGAAAGAGGCCAATAAAACTTACCAATCTCACTTGTGATGATCAATTTCCACCAAGGAATCATAGCCAAAGAGGAAGAATCATGATGGAGCAAAGTGGGAACAAGAAGAGGAGGAGAAAGAGGCATGAGGAAGAGAGAACAGGAGAGCTTGGAAAAATTATGCTCTTCCTTTTCTCTTTCCTTGCCTTAAATGCCCCTCTCTAAATCCTTGCCACATGTCACCACATAATTGGTAGAACTTGACCATTCACACTCTACACCCATACACAACACTACACACAAGGTTACCTCCACTAACACATACACTACTTCCCTCTATACATGCGCACTCTATTAAAACCCACAAATAGATGTTTACGTCAAATTCTCTTTTAAATCCTTAAACTCTTATAACCTTAGACATAGATATTCATAATTTACTATTGGTCGCACTTATCGGAACTTTCACTTAAATTCTTAAATTATCCGTCTGACATACCAAACACTTCAACTTGCACAACTTCGGTCGCTACTCATCCTCAATATGCACAAATCCTTCTAGGGTACTATAGACACCGGATCCTGAGGTAGCCCAGGTCAGAGTTACCCAATGATGATAAGACGCCTTTCCACAGGCAAAAAAGTTAAAGGTGATAATTTTCTTTTCAAATTTGCATTTTAGAGTGAAAAGATAAAAAAATAATAAAAAATATTTTAAAAATTAGTTTTGAAAAATGGGGGCTTAAAATTATAGCATTTTTAGTCAATTTAAAATTAAAAAAAAAAAAAATCGGATCGCGAGTGTCGGGCGCGGCAGCGCGCAGGCGCGTTGGCGCCCAGCTTGAGGGCGCCCGGGCGCTTAGCGCGCAAAGGCAACGCGCAGCGTCGCCAATGCTGCGTGTCGCTAAAAGCGCGCGTAGCATTGCGTGCACTGCACGCCGCACAGCGAGCTGGCGCTCGCGCTTCGTGTGCGAGGCTGCCGCTCCGACGCCCGTCCCTATGTAGCGACGGGCGTCCCTACTTCTGGCCGTCGCTAAAGGGTCTGATACCCCTTTTTTCCGATTTTTGCACCTAAAAATCAGTTTTTTATCCCTTTTTTCAAGGTTTTAAGGGATTTTTTTCATTTTTAAAAATAAAAATAGGTAATATCTGATTTTATTAAATTTTATCCTTTTAATTAATATTTTTTTTCTTATTTTATTCATATAAAAAGAATGAGATGAAAACCTAAAAGGGGGATTTTGGCTAGGGTTTTTTCTCTTCATCTTTTTTCTTCTTCTTCCTCTAAAACTCTAAAAAATTCCAGATTTTTTCCCTACCAAAGAAGAACAAAAATATTGAGTTCATCTTTCATTCTTTTTTTTTTCAACATAATTTCTTCTAAATATATATTTAGAAGGAGTTTTGTTGTTTGATTAATTTTTGGAGACAAACACAACAATTGTTTGTCCTCAAAAATTTTCTTAAACTTGTATTTGTGTTCAATAAAATTTTTTACATTGATTTTGTTTTGAATCTCTTTTTGATGGAAAATTAATTTTGATACAAAATAAAGTAAGTGTTTGTTATCAAAATCTAATTTTTTCCATTTGATTTTTATTTTGATATAAACCAAATCATTTTTTCTTTAATTTTAATCAGTAAAAATCTTTTTTTATCAAAATAATTTCTTTAGGAAAAGAAATCAATTCTTTGTCCTTAAAGAATTTTTTATCATTTTTTATTCTATTTCTTTCTTGGAATAAAATTCCAACATTTTTATCATATTACACTCTAATATTGCAAATCATGAAACAAAGAAATCGATCATCATTTTACCTTCATCGAATCTGAAACTCTGAGGGTAAACATTTTGGGCTTATTCTTTTTTTTTTTTATTATTTTTGTTCATGTTTAATTTATTCATGTATATTTTTATTAACTTCATTTATTTATTTATTTTATTTATTTCAGATTTATTTTATTTAACTTGTTTATATATGATTGTATTCTTATTCGTGTATATTATTATTATTTTTATTATTTTCATTTATTTATTCATTTATTCTATTGTTTTTATATTTGTTTTAATTTAATATGTCAATATATTATTTTGTTCATATAAATATTGATTTTCTTATCATTTCTAACATGTAAATATTGTTTTCTTTTAATTCTTAACATGTAATTAATTTATTTCATTTTAACTCATCATTATTTCTAACATGTAATTAATAAATTCATTTTAATAGATATTTTTACCATGTAATTATTTTATATTAATTGTAATTACATTAATTAATCATGTTGTTCATTTAATTGTTTTCATCATTCTTTAATTCATTTATTTTATTATTCTTTCCTTTATTATTTTATATATTCATTGATTTGATTATCTTCATCATTATTGTTGTCATGTTCATATTTTTACATATTAATTCATTAACATGTTATATTTTATTCCAATCACTTCATTTAATCCATTTGTCATTAATAACACATTTTTCTAGTTCACTTTAAACTGGTAACATTTTAATTCATTTTTGATTTTGATATCATTTCATTTCATTTTATCTTATCATTTATTTTATATTTAATTGATTTTAATTGATTCAATTACTAACATTATTTTATTTGTGTTTTATTTTATTTCACATCTTATTTTTTGCTTGGGCATTTTTACGAGCACACGGGGAGATCCAAGAGGCTCGTTCGGGTTACATATTTATTTTCTTCGTTTGTAATATTTATTTATTTTGGATTTTTTATTTATTTTGCCATGTAATTTTCTTATAAAATTATTTATTTAGGCCCGCTAGAAAAAAGTCACTAAACCATTTTTATTAATTAATTTGAAATTTTTTCTAAATAAAAATGGGACCAATGTCTCAATTTTCTCCATCCAAAATAAAATCATCACATCAAAATTGTTTTATAATAAATATGCATGCGAGGACCAATGTCCTCATCATTAATGAATATCCCGTTTTATGCATGTTTGTATTTTATTTAGAATGGGGGTTGTATTCCGCCCCTAGTTTTGTTGTAATATTTTTACATATGCTTTATTTTATTTACGCTTTTAATTATCGCTTCCACTACGTGATTGATATGCGCTTTAATTAATTGCATTAAAATGAATGAGAAATGGGATGAAACTCTAAATTCAAAACTCGATTATAAACTTAACCAAGGTATGAATAAATGGGAAGTCCCGAACTTACTCTGGTCTTTGGGGCTTAATGAGGCAAGAGGTATAGGACTTCCAAGACACCTCTTGAGTCTCACCAAACGACTTAAATTTACAATCCTAAGCTCCAGGGGGTAGAGGCCGAGACCTCCAAGATCTCTCTGGTGTGCCCAAGATGGATATGTATGCGCTGTCTTAGGCTCGCTGAGGCTAGACGACCCTTCCCAATGTTCTATTGGGTGGCGACTCCAAGAAACCTCTTTGTTGTCCAAAATAGATGCACTTGTAAATACCTTACAAGTTTTAATGAATCCCATCCCGATCGCTCTAAAGCGGGTCCTCGGGAGGCCACGGGGTTCGGCACGCGTCACAGTGGCGACTCCACTGGGGACAAATTCAAGACTTCACTTTGAAAGTGCCTTGGTTAAAATTTAAAATTGAATTTTAATTTAAAAATTTCATCCTTTTTCAAAACTGCATTGCATCTCATTAGAGCCTTAGATCTACGCTAGTTTGGTCCCTCTTTTTAGCCCCGGTGCGTTCCCGAAGCACGACCCTACGTTCACTTAATGTAGGGAAGTGTTAAGGATAATCACTAGCCCAAGCCTCGTACCATCATGGTATATTAAATGGTGATCCAATCGGTCGTTATGCTCGTGATGAGCTAGACCCGTTGGCAGGGACCATGCTTGGGTAGCCCTAAAGCAACACCACCTTTGACTAAAGCTCATGTAATGGCAATAGATATTTCCCCTAGGTGGTATGAACCGTAATATCTTGCTTGCTATATGGATCATTTTGTATTGGACAAACCCAAATAATTTGTTTGGTCACCTAATCAAAGGCTTTCATGCCCCGATAGGCCCATGTCAACTTATTCGGGCTGCCTAAATACATGATGGTCAAAACCCATGCGTATGCACATTAGCTAAGAGAGGTTATACTGTCGATTTTTTATCATGCACCATGCGCGTCCATCGGGTTCCCTGTTAACCCATATATCAAGCCCACCTAGGACAGAGACCGCATGACCTCGTGTGTGGGGGCAATAAGGTTGGAAGGATCTATCTGCTTGCATGTGGTTATGGATGATGCATAGCATATTCATGTCAGTCATGCACAAATAAATTTCTGTATTTCTTCTACATGTATACATCTTATTCTTTATATATAATTATTACATGTACATATTATCCTGTATATAGTTTTTCAAATGCTTCACATGTATCATCGTAATCTCTTTTAGCCATTGTATATCATTTTTGTTACACAGCACGACCATGCATTGCGTATTATTCATGCATCACTCTAACTCTTTAAACTTTTTAGCCATCAAAGACCACTTTCCTAGCTGGTCAGGGTTTCTGACAGTCGCATTATCAGAGGGTTTTGATTGAGCAACCACAATTAAGTCAAGCGCAATCAATAGGCATTCAGAGAATCTCCAGAAATGGCCGATTCATCGAGGGAGGCAGATGCTACCAGGGCCTTGATAGCTGAAGAAATGGGTCGAAGGTTAGAAGAATTCGAGAACCGGATGATGGCCATGATGGTCGCAATGGCTCAACCAGCTGCACCACAGAACATGGCGCCTCCTCCCATGAGACAAAATGAATAGGAGGAGGCAAGAGAGGATCAGCTGGAGGATGCACGTCCACCACCAGTAGACCTAGGGGCTGCCATATCAGGAGGGCAAAAGAGAGGAGTAGCCCATAAAATGGAAGAGGACCTAGAAGGGGATGAATATAGAGAACCCCTGTTAGTTAGAAGGAAAGCACCCCATACAGAAGATACCATCTGGAAAAAGATGGAAGAAAACTTCGAGGCAATGGCTAAGATGTTAACAAGGGGCGAGGAATGAACCCCGAAGACAAAGAGCTGGATGGAGAAGATCTAATCCCCTTGAACTTTAAGATGCTTGACGTCCCAAAATTTGATAGCACATCGGACCCCACCGCTCACATCAAGCAGTACTCTTTGATAATGAAAGGTACCACACTAACAAGGAGGCAGAAGGTAGAATACTTCTATTTAAGTTTGACAGGTCCCACGGTGGGCTGGTATCACGGGCTGGATCGGAGAACAAAAGAAGACTGGGATCTACTGATAGAGGAGTTCCTCCAGCAATATGACTGTAGTACAAGGATGGAGGTCACCCTGAAAGATCTAGAGTTACTACAACAAAAGCCGAACGAGTCATTCCATGAGTACTTGACCCGATGGAGGAACCGGGTAATGAAGATAAAGAAGAGGCCGGACACTCCAGACCAGATCAGGCTATTTATTAGGAATGCCAGCCCATACTTGAAAGATGGGTTAAAGATGAAGGGGTTGAAGGACTGGGAGTCCTTAAAAGATATAGCCATTGAAGCTGAGGCTGAGCATCTGGATAAAATGGTTAAATCTGTAAACCTGGCCTTAGGAAACAGCAGTGGCAATGGGGGAAATACTAAGGCAGCAGAGGTCTCAACCACCGGAATGACTCCTAAACACCTCACCATCTCGGGCAAGCCTCTATCTTGGCACTTCACTCGTTTCATCAAGGAAGGGAAGTTGCAACCCTTGCCAGCTAGGCCTGCCCCAAGTCAGGGAAAATCGAGGCACAAAACAGACTGGTATTGTGCGTATCACCAGTACACAGGGCATCGGACAGACTATTGTCGCCATATGAGAGATCGCATTCAAGAATTGGCTCCTGGCCTGGATGAAGAAAGAAAGGATTAGAGTTGTTATAATGCTTTTCATTTTCTAAAGTGTATTCCTGAACTATGCACTTGTTTATCTTTTCTGCTTTAATAATATGGGCTTTGCTTATATATGCATTTTTATATTTTATGCCTTGACGACCATTGTGAATGGCCGTTCATAATTATTGTGTGTTTCCCCACAAAGCGTTCATCACTTAGCACGGTGTTTTTACCCGTGCAGGTGCAGAAGGTGTTTTGCTTCGGGAGAGTCGCCACCAGTCAAGCCAACACAGAAGAGATTAGTGTAGGTGTAGACATCGGGTCCTGAGTCAGCCTAGATCGAAGTTATCCAATGATGATGAGATGCCTTGTCACGGGCAAAAGGTTTAAAAGTGATGATTTCCTTGAAAATTTGTATTTTAGAGTGAGAAATTAGAAAATAATAAAAAATATTTAAAAAATTAATTTTGAAAAATGGGGCTTAGATTTATAATATTTTTGTAAATTAAAATAAAAAAATAAAAAAAATAAAAAATTTTCTGATCGCAAGTGTCGGGCGCGGCGGCGCGCGAAGAGGCGACGCGCAGCGTCGCCAATGCTGCGCGTCGCTAAAAAGCGACGCGGAGCGTTGTGCGCGCTGGAGCACGCGATTTCCACGCCTTTGCGTGAGGTTTCCGCGCGGAGCTGCTACAGGAAGCCCGTCACCCTATAGCGATGGGCTTCCCTCCTCCCCTGGCCGTCGCTATAGGGTCTGATACCCTCTTTTCCGATTTTGCACCCTTTTTTCCAATTTTTTCATCCAAAAATCTGTTTTTTATCCTATTTTTTTGGGTTTTTGAGTTCAAATTAAATTCTAAAATATTTTTTTAGATAATTAATTAATAAAACTTGATTTTATCATTAAAAATAAAAGAATTTTGTGTTAAATAAATTTGTTTTCCTTAATTAAATTAGGGCAACCTTTTTTATCTTATAAATACTTTATGATGAAAAATCAAAAGAGCCTCCACACATTTTTTTGGACCTGAAATTTCCAGAATTCTTCTTCTATTTTCTCTTCAAAAAATTTCAGATTTTTCTTTTAATTAAAAAGGTTTAATTGAAATTGAAAAATTAATTTTCAATTCTTAATTATTCCAATTAATTTCTTTGTTTTCCTCCATAAACACAAGAAATTAATCATCACTTTGAAATCAATTTCTTTTCAATTTTAACCATACAAATCAATTCCTTTATTTTCTCCATAAACAAAGAGAATTAATTTTATTGCTAAATTATTCTTTCAAGCAATTTTCCGGAAAATCATCACTTTTCCTTCATTAAATCCAATACTCTGAGGGTAAATATTCTAGGCTCAATTTCTATTCTATTTTATTTTTATTTAATTTATTCATGTATATTTTATTTTTTTTATTGATTCATTTATTACTTTCATTTATTCATTTGTTTTGTTGATTTTACATTTGTTCTATTTAATTGTTTATATATGGTTTGATTTTTATTCATGTGAATATTGTTTTCTTTTAATTCCTAACATGTAAATAATTTATTTTATTTTGATTCCTCATTATTTTTAACATGTAAATAATTAATTAACTTAAATTAATCTTTTTGCCATGTAAATAGTTTATATTAATTATGAACACATCAATTAACCTTGTCATATATCATTATTATTTTCATCATTCCTTTGTTTACTAATTTTTATTATTCTTTTTATCATTATTACATGATTTATTTGTTATTATTTGTTTATTTATTCATTCATTTATTTTTCACTTTTCATCATTATTTTCATCATGTGTATATTTTCATGTATTCATTAATTAACATGTTTTATTTTATTTTCATCACATCATTTAATCATTTATCATATATAATGCATGTTTCTCATTTATTTTGGTTTGTTAACATTTTGATTCAATTATCATTCTTTTCATGTCATCTTATTTTATTTTAATTTGTTATTCATTATTTTGTATGTTTAGTTGATTTAATTGATTTAATTACTAACATTATTTTATTTGTATTTTATTTTTTATGTCTAAACTCATTTTTGGATTGAGCGTTTTCACGATCACACGGGGAGGTCCAAAAGGCTTACTCGGAATATTTATTTTTCTTTATTTATAATATCTTATTTATTTGGCTTTTTCCTATTTATTTTTGCCATATAATTTTCTTGTAAAATTGTTTATTTAGGCCCGCTAGAAAGAAAGTCACTAAACCATTTTTATTAATTAACTTGGTATTTTTCCTAAATAAAAATGGGACCAATGTCTCAATTTTCTCCATCCAAAATCATCACATAAAAACTGTTTCATTATAATATGCATGCGAGAACCAATATCCTCACCATTAATGAATATCTCGATTTATGCATGATATGTATTTTATTTACAATGGGGGTTGTATTCCGCCCCTAGTTTTATTGTAATGTTTTTACATGTGCTTTATTTTACTTATGCTTTTATCGCTTTTCTTAAATGTATGTTGTGCGCTTTAATTAATTGCATTAAATGTATGTGAAATGGGATGAAATAATAAATTCAAAACTCGATTATAAACTTAACCAAGGTATGAATAAATGAGAAGTCCCGAACTCACTCTGGTCTTTGGGGCTCAATGAGGCGAGAGGTCTAGGACTTCCAAGACACCTCTTGAGTCTCACCAAAAGACTTAAATTTACAAATCTTAGGCTCCAGGGGGTAGAGGCTGAGGCCTCCAAGATCTCTCTGGCTAGCCCAAGATGGATATGTATGCGCCGTCTTAGGCTCGCTGAGGCTAGACGACCCTTCCCAATGTTCTTTTGGGTGGCGACTCCAAGAAACCTCTTTGTTGCCCAAAATAGACGCACTTGTAAATACCTTACAAGTTTTATGAACCTTTCCTGATCGCCCTAAAGCGGCCTTTCGGGAGGCCACGGGGTTCGGCGCGCGTCACAGTAGGTCTTAGCTTTTGTAGTCTTTGATGATTCTTTTGTAATAGAAATTTCTGTATCAGTAATTTTGTATAGGTTCCGCATTTGTATATTTTTGATATGTAATCATCTTTTGTTTCCTCCTGTTGATTAGAACAGTAATGTAATGAATATTGTTACATTAATGCATGATCAGCCATTTTTTTATTCCTTCGTAAAGTTTTAAATTACCTTGTATTTAAGTATATACGTTTATGGATTAATGTATGAGTTGTATTGTATTTGTGTGTTTTTGCGTGGTGACACCTTGACTCATATGGCATCTCACTCCTTATCGGATGGGATTGCCTACGTATGGGAAGGGGGTGTTACAATTTTTGGTATCAGAGCCTAGGTTTAGGCATTTTTGGGTGATGTTGTGGTTGTTGTGCATGGAGGTGTATATGCCTAGGACTGTGTTAGCTGATTTAGTTGTCTTGCTATTTATTTTAGATAGCTTCTAACTTTGTTCGTGGATCACTTGAGGAGTCCGCCGAGAGTGTGAAACCTCAAGCTGTTGATCCTTCGATTTTTATGTCGGCTCAACCTGCTAGGGTCCAGCCCGAGGCCGCAGCCATGCCCTTTGAGGCTATGCTTAAGCTATCTCAGGACATGACTCGAGTTTTGGAGAGAGTGACTGCTCCTAAAACCCCTATAGAGAGTTTGAGAAGGGCTGGTGCTGAAGATTTCTATGGCACGGGTTTGGATGTGTCAGAGCTAGTTGAGAAATGGTTAGACAAGGTGAAGCGTACCTTGAGAGAGATTCAGTGTCCTCCTGACCAGCAGGGAGAGTGTGCAGTGGCTTTGCTACAAGGGTCAGTGTTCCAATGGTCGGAGTTAGTTTGCAGACATCCTCAGTTACCAGTTCCAGTCACATGGGATTTCTTCGCTAGGGAGTTCGAGAATAAGTATGTGACTCAGACCTATAAGGATGCCAAGTGGGCACAGTTTTTGAGCTTGAAGCAGAGGGCTATGTCAGTTTTGGAGTTTGAGAAGGAGTTTAACTGGTTGTCTAGGTATGCTCCGCAGGGTATTTTGATAGATGAGTTTCGAATTAAGCACTTCGAGGCCGGGTTGAATGAGTCCTTAAGAGCTATGTTGATTTCCTTGATGAGCACTCTGGGAGTGAGTTATTATCAGATTGTGGAAGTTGCTGTTAGAGCTGAGATGTCAGAGACCGTTCTCAGAATCCTTCCCGTGGTGGTTAGTTTTCCTCATCCTCGGGTAAGAGGTCCCGAAACCCACAGGATGAGTCCTCATCTAGTCCGGCTATGAGAGGTAAAAGATGGGGTTTTGCAGCGGTATCTGGTTCTGGTAGAGGTGGTAGATCTGAGCCTATGCCCATATATTCAAATTGTAGTAAGGCTCATCGGGGTGAGTGTAAGTGGCTCATAGGTGGGTGTTTCAGATGTGGGAGCACCGAGCACTTTTTGGCCAAATGTCCGAGGTTGAATGAGGATCCGAGTGCTCAGAGAGAGACAAGCAGGGTTGGTTCGAATGCCATGCAAGCTACCCATGGTAGAGGTTGAGGTGGTCGACCTAGAGAGGGAGCTGCATCGGAGACAGTTGAGCGACAGTTGCCTGTTCCAGTAAGAGCTTATGCTGTAAGAGCCAGAGAGGAGCAAGATGCACCCGATGTTATTGCTGGTAAGTTCCTACTCCATGAAACTGAATTATATGCTCTAATTGACCCTGGTTCCACACACTCATATTTGTGCACGGATAAGTTAATTGATAAATTGCATGAGGTAAATCAGTTAGATTATGAGATATGTGTGACCAGTCCATTAGGGCATAGTGTCAATGTGAGTAGAGTGTATAGGAATTGTCCCCTTGTTGTTGAGGGAGTTGTGTTTTCAACGGATTTGATTGAGTTGCCCTTCAGAGAGTTTGATTTGATTCTGGGTATGAATTGGTTAGGTAAGCACCGGGCAATGGTTGATTGCCATAGGAAGGCGGTTGTGCTTCGAGATAGAGATCGGTCGTCTGTATTTGTTAAAGGTTTGGGTGCTAGTTCTTTGAATAATGTGATATCCACAATGCAAGCTAAGAGATTCATTAGGAAGGGTTGTGAGGCTTTTCTGGCAGGAGTGTTGGATTCCAAGAGAGACCAAGTTAGGATTGAGGATATTCCGATTGTGCGGGAGTTCAATGATGTGTTTTCGAGTGAGTTACCTGGTTTGCCTCCTGAGAGAGAGGTGGAGTTGTCCATAGAGATAGTGCTTTCCCCATATCGAAAACACCTTATCGGATGGCTCCTGTAGAGTTGAGAGAGCTCAAAACTCAGCTGCAAGAGCTATTGTATAAGGGGTTTATTTGATCCAGCATATCTCCATGGGGAGCCCCGATTTTGTTTGTTAAGAAAAAGGATGGTTCGATGAGGATGTGTATCGACTATAGGCAAATTAACAAGGTCATAGTGAAGAATAAGTATCCATTGCCTAGGGTCGAGGATTTGTTTGATCAGCTCCGAGGTGCGGGTGTCTTTTTAAAGATTGATCTTCGGTCGGGTTATTACCAGTTGCGAGTTCAGGATGCGGATGTGGTTAAGACTGCATTTTGGACTAGGTATGGCAAATATGAGTTCTTTGTAATGCCGTTTGGTTTGACTAATGCACTTGCGGCATTCATGGGTTTGATGAACAGAGTGTTTAGGCCATACTTAGACCGGTTTGTAGTAGTATTCATAGATGACATCTTGGTGTATTCCAAGGATGAGAGAGAGCATGAAGAGCATCTTCGATTGGTTTTGCAAGTGTTAAGAGAAAATCAGTTGTTTGCCAAGCTTAGCAAGTGTGATTTTTGGCTTCGGGAAGTGTCATTCTTGGGTCATATTGTCTTGGCTAGGGGTATTCAAGTTGATCCGGCCAAGATTGAGGCGATAGTTGATTGGAAAGTGCCTAGGGATGTTCAGGAAGTGAGGAGTTTTCTTGGTTTAGCGGGTTACTACCGTCGGTTTGTTAAAGGTTTTTTTGTGATCGCCGCTCTAATGACAAGGTTGTTAAGGAAAGGGGTCAGATTTGAGTGGTCGGATAAGTGCCAGCTTTATTTTGAGAAGTTGAAACGTTTGTTAGTTGAAGCTCCTATACTTACTCAACCCATCTCGGGTAAGGAGTTTGTAATGTATAGTGATGCTTTGGGTGTCGGTCTTGGATGTGTTTTGATGCAAGAGGGTAAGGTTGTGGCTTATGCTTCCCGTCAGTTGAAGCCACATGAGAGGAATTATCCGATGCACGATTTAGAGATGGCGGCTGTGGTCTTTGCTTTAAAGATTTGGGCCATTATCTGTATGGGGAGAAATGTAGGATCTCTATGGACCACAAGAGCTTTAAGTATCTCCTCACGCAAAAAAAGTTGAATATGAGGCAGCACCGTTGGCTTGAGTTATTTAAGGATTACGACTGCATATTGGATTATCATCCGGGTAAGGCCAATGTAGTCGCTGATGCTTTGAGTCGAAAGTCAATTTCAGCATTATTTTTGAGGCGGTTCAGATGGAGGTTCGATGCAGATGGAGCTTTGGTTGCTCAGTTGAGAGTGAGGCCTACCTTGAGATAGAGGATTGGGGATGCTCAGAGTGATGATGAGAGGCTACAGCAGATTGTGCAAGAGGTTAGCTCGAGTAAGCAGTCAGATTTCTCAGTTTTAGATGGGGCGCTTATGTTTAAAAACTGCTTGTGTGTGCCCGAGAATGAGGAATTGAGGAAGCAGCTGCTAAGTTAGGTGCATAGTACGGTTTTCACTATGCATCCTGGGAGTGAAAAGATGTATCGGGACATGAAGCAGTTTTATTGGTGGTTCGGTATGAAGAGAGATATTGTGGATTTTGTGTCCAAGTGCTTGATATGTCAGCAGGTAAAGGCTGAGCATCAAGTTCTTTCGGGATTACTCATGCCTTTATTCGTTCCCGAGTGGAAATGGGATGATATCGCTATGGACTTCGCTTCTGGCTTGCCTTTGACTCAGAAGAAGCATGACTCAGTATGGGTGATTGTGGATAGGCTTACGAAATCAGCTCATTTTTTGCCAGTTAGAGTGGACTATCAGTTGGACAAGTTAGCCAGTATTTATGTGGATGAGATAGTCAGATTGCATGGAGTGCCATTGTCCATAGTTTCAGATCGGGACCCGAGGTTTACGTCTAAGTTTTGGAAAGAGTTGCAAAGAGCTTTGGGTACCAAGTTGAACTTCAGTACGGCATTCCATCCTCAGACAGATGGTCAGTCAGAGCGGGTCATTTAGATTTTTGAGGACATGTTGAGGGCTTGTGTTTTGGATTTTCCAGGTAGTTGGGATAGATATGTGTCGCTTATGGAGTTTGCCTACAACAATAGCTATCAGCTGAGTATCGGTATGTCACCATATGAAGCTTTGTACGGTCGACTATGTAGGACTCCGATTTGTTGGACCGAACTATCCGAGCGTTCCGTTATTGGACCAGAGTTGGTTAGGGATACCGAGGAGAATATCAGAGTTATGCAGCGGAATTTGAAAGCGGCCAAGGATTGACAGAAGTCTTATGCTAATCTGAAGAGGAAAGATGTGCAATTTGAGGTCGGGGACAAGGTTTTCCTTAAAGTTTTGCCTTGGAGGAAAGTGCTTCGGTTTGGAAAGAAAGGCAAACTTAGTCCTTCCTTCATTGGTCCGTATGAGATTTTGGCTAAGGTTGGTCTGGTAGCCTATAGATTGGCTTTACCGATGGAGTTAGCAAAGTTGCACGATGTGTTCCATATTTCGATGCTTCATCGGTATAGATCAGATCCTTCTCATGTTCTGTCAGTCCAAGATATGCAAGTGCAGCCAGATTTTTCGTATGATGAAGAACCGAGAGCCATCCTAGCTCGAGAAGTTAGGTAGTTGAGAAGCAAGCAGATTCTTTTGGTAAAAGTGTTATGGAATCACCATGGAGTCGAAGAAGCGACTTGGGAACCAGAGGATTCGATGAAAGCTCAGTACCCGCATTTGTTCAGTTCAGGTGAGAATTTCGAGGATGAAATTCTTGTTAGTAGGGAAGAGTTGTCACACCCCGTTTTCTCCCTAGTAGAATGAGCCATTTGTGTGTGCATGTAGTGTGTGTGTTTTGGCTTTTGATAAGGGCATTTTGGGTAAAAATGCATGATTGAGGGTTTTGTTAGTATGAGAGTGCATGTATGGTGTTTTTGGTGTGAATTAGTTAGGTTATGTTTGGGTGTGCTTGAGCATATCATACTAGGTGTGTTTGTGAAGTTGTGCTTGTGTGTGTGCTCACACACTTGTAGGGTATTATAAGTGGGGATTGCATTGTGTATGTGCAATGTTGGTTGTTAGGGTGTGAGTTATTAAAACCCACCAATCATGTTGTGCCATGTGGAAAGGGGAATAGTGGAGGGTTGGATAATTGAGGAAAGAGAAGGGGAAGAACAAAAAATCTGTTCTTCATTCCCGTTCTCCCCTTCTCTTCTCTCTTTTACTTTCCCTTCTACTCCCTCTTCCTCTTCCTTTCTTTGGCTAGTTCCTTGTTGGTTGGAGTTGGTGGATTTTGATAATTCTTAGAAGTAATTGGTGAGTTTTTTGCATTTCCATTGCGTTCTTCTTCTTCTTCTTCTTCTTCTTCTTCTTCATTTTCTGGGTTTGGCTTTTTAATCTAGGGTTTGTATTTTTGTGTGTTTATTAGTTTGATGGTTAGTTGAGTCTCCCCTTGACCCGAAAGGCAAGGAGAAGGCTGGTTCTAGTGGAGCTCATTAGATTTGGAGCTAATGAGATAAGGTTTGGGAACTTTCTTTTAAGTGATGTTCATATATGGATTTTTGGATATGCATGAATTTCTAGAAATTTGTGGGTTCTTGATGTTCATTGTGGTTTTAAATGTTCTGGATTATGACTGAGATGTGTTAAAAAGGTTTAATTGTGGGTTAATGAACTTAATTGTGTTCTTGAGTGAGATGATGATGAATAGTGCTGATATTCCAATTTGTGTAAATTGATGTGGTTATTGGCATGATTTAATTGGAATTCTTGATATAGATGTTGTATTTTATGTTGCTATTGTGCTTGGGTTGCTAGAATTGAGGTAAGAAGAGGTTTGAGTTGAATGTGTGTGTTTGAGTGTTGTGAAGAGGGAATTTCTGCAGATTTTCTGGACAAGGGCTGAAATTCACGACCCTGTTGCGAGCGCGACATCGTCGCGATAGAGCCCGGTGAAAGCAGCCATCGCACGTGTCCGAGCTCTTCGCCGAGCCGTGTAGCAGAGCCTCTGTCGCGAGCTTGACAGAGAGCTCGGCTGCCGATCTGTTCTAGGCTGGCAGCTCACTGTCGCGAGCGCGATAGCAAGATACCCTTGTTCCTTCGTGAGATCGTGACGAATGTCGAGGTCGCGACCTGGGCAAGACTGCCTCTGTCGGGAAAGCGACGATGTCGCGATCGCGACAGTGCCTTTTACCTGCCTTGCTTTCTGATTTTGCCTTTTCTGCAATAATGAACTTCAAATGTCTTGACCATGATTCATCCTTACCGTATGCTCTATGAATGTGCTTATATGTCTATTATATTGCGAATTATACATGATGAATTATATGTTGTGCTCAGAAACTTGAATTGGTTTATGTATGACCTGCTAGAGTCAAGTAAGTGGATAGTTAGGCATGCCTAATAGAGTCTTTTAGCTGCAGCCTCAGTTTCATTTGGTCCCCGATCCAGTCCCCGTTTGGTTCCTCGCGAACCCTCAGTATTTGGATCTTGTTTGAGGTCCCCTCCGAAAATTGTTGAATGTGATAAGATAAATGGTCTTACGATTCATACCCGTAAGGTACTGTCTGTATTCGATTCGTACCCGTAAGGTACTATCCGTATACTCGTTATCCATTATTGTGAGTCAGCAGGTGCATTATTTGTTTTGTTCTGCTTTGAAATGGTTACGAGGTTATGATATCTGAATGAGTTTGATGATTCTTATGGGCTATCAGTTAACAAGTATATGAATGGGTATATGTGCTTCTGAATGTATGTCTCTATTATGTATTCATGATTATATATCTGACATGGTTATCCACATTTGTCATATCGAATGTGTTATGCCTTGATGAGCATTGTGAATGGCCGTTCATAATTGTTGTGTGTTTTCCCACTAAGCGTTTATCGCTTAGCACGGTGTTTTTACCCGTGCGGGTGCGGAAGGTGTTTTGCTTCGGGAGAGTCATCGCCAGTCAAGCCAATACAGAAGAGATTAGTATAGGGCTTATCTTTTATAGTCTTTGATGATTCTTTTGTAATAGAACTCTCTATGTCAGTAATTTTGTATAGCTTCCGCATTTGTATATTTTGGATATGTAATCATCTTTTGTTTCCACCTATTGATCAAAACAGTAATGTAACAGATATTGTTATATTAATGCATGATCAGCCATTTTCTTTATTGCTTCGCAAAGTTTTTAATTACCTTGTATTTAAGTATATATGTTTATGGATGAATGTATGAGTTGTATTGTATCTGTGTGTTTTTGCGTGGTGACACCTTGACTCATACGGCATCTCACTCCTTATCGGATGGGATTGCCTACGTATGGGAAGGGGGTGTTATAGTAGCACTGATGAATAACCATGTAAAGGTGCATAACTGAACTTATAAAGTATACATATACCAAGTCATTACATTACATATCAGAATTACATGCCTTACAAAACGTTACAAAACGTACAAGCAAAAACTGGACTATACAACTTATCCCTATACTAGTATAAAAAGAAGACTTCAACTTCTAGTGGCCAGCAGATGCGCGACTCCAAAACCAAACCAATCTTGCAAACCTACACGAAAATAAACATCCGTGCTAAGCGATAACGCTTAGTGGGGATGTAAAAAAACAAAGGACTGCACAAGCATGTATAACAGTATATACATATCATGCCAAGGCGTAAACGCAATGTCAATTACTAAATTATAACATGTACAATTCAATCTTATCAAACCTAACATGCTCAAAGTACCATAAAATTCTTATTTACGTAACACATAACGGAATCTTAATAATATCAAGTCCACTTGACGAACATAACTGAGCCAAAAGCGTTAATATGAAATACTCAAAACAATCAATCCATCACTAAAAGCATAAGCTTGATTATCATAAAAGCAAATAAGAAGCCTAAACTCTCACGGACTGTGGATACGGGTACAAAAGATACCGATGAAATACAGTGTAACGACCGAGCCCGCACAGTACAGACTCGACTCCGATTACGCTCGGAGGAGGACGGAACAGACAGAGCTACGGTGCGTTACTCACAGAACTTTACACTCCCCTTGTGCATTTTTGCCTTCCGTGGGATTTGAACTCAGGACCTGGGGATAAGTCCTTAAATTCTTAGAATCCCACTACCATTAGGCCATATAGCCTAATGGTAGTGGGATTCTAAGAATTTAAGGACTTATCCCCAGGTCCTGAGTTCAAATCCCACGGAAGGCAAAAATGCACAAGGGGAGTGTAAAGTTCTGTGAGTAACGCACCGTAGCTCTGTCTGTTCCGTCCTCCTCCGAGCGTAATCGGAGTCGAGTCTGTACTGTGCGGGCTCGGTCGTTACAATAAAAGGCGCCTTTTATTGTAACGGTCCGGCTTTTATACCCTCCCTCAGGAGCCTCCATCCTGGACGCCCCGAACCGATACTCACATATACAGATATACACATGCATAATGCGGAAGCATACATTCATACCTAACATGCATACAGAAATACGGATTAATTAAAAACTTACCTTGACTTACCTTGCGGCACGGACTGAACATGCATCACTTATGCACACATAGACACTAAACAAAAACACACACAAAAGCATCCATAAGGCCATTCAACGGAAGCATAAGCGAATAATAAAACAAAGGAATAACTAAACATAAAGACATACTAACTATTACGTTCCCAAAAGAAAACTCAAGAACGAAACATAATAATTACATATACAATACTACAGAATTACAAAAGCTGAAATACAGGAGCTGAACCAAAATACAGAACTCTAACTCCCACATGGCCGACCTTGCAGAAGCGCGACTCGAACAGAACCAAACCTGCCACCTGCACGGAAAGGAAATCCGTGCTAAGCGATAAACGCTTAGTGGGGAGAACACACAAGAATATGGACGGCCATTCACAATGGTCGTCAAGGCAAGACACATTCAGATGACAAATGCAGATATACATAGCATATCAATAATCAGGCTGCACAATAAAGGCATTCAATCGATAATTCACAAACAGACCATAAACTCATGTCCAGGATATACCAAAACAGACATAATACAATATACGATACAAATGTCATCATGCTAAACTACATACTATAACTCATGCATAAACCTACATGGGCATCAAATAATATCATTTTACTATGCGGAGTCACAAGAGCTATACACATGCAATAAATATAACTAAGTACCCGTGCATGAACTGACAACCAAACTATCATGTTAAGAATGCTAACCATTTAACATATTTAGACATGCCAAACACATACACTAGTCAAATATCCAAAGGATAACACTTAGAGCATCACAATACCGCTGCGCAATCCTAATATATATTAAACATCTTGCAGAAACATTCAGATAACGGAGACTGAAGGCATAACCACTTAGTATTACATTCATAAAATCAACATGCAGAAAGTACAGTAATCATCACATACTTACCATCACAGCTGCTTAGGTTCACAAGCTAATATGTTAACAAAACATGTTTAAGTCACATGCATAAAGTCTCTAGTCGCATCATAATCAAAGCATTCAGAAACTTATAACAAATCACATGACGAGTACGGATAATCATGTTAGATATAAAGTCATGCTTATTTAAAACAGACATGCATTCTGAAACCCATAGTCACATTCATATACACATAAACTAATTCCTGAGATCTTTATCATAATCAAACGGATATCACATTCATATAATTATTTCAAAGTAATACAAACCAGTAGAGCACCTGCTGACTCACAATAGTGGATAACGAGTGTACTGAACTGTATAGTACCTTACGGGTACAAGTCGACTGTAGGTACCTTACGGGTACGAATCGAAAACCATTTTATTTATAACAAAAGCATTTTACTGATGGGGGATCTTAACCCGATCCAAATTCATTAAAAAGGACCACGAGGATCCGCACTGGGGGGGGTTCGCGAGGAACCATACGGGGGACCTGATCAGGGTCCAATACGTTCAAAGGGCGCTGCAGCTACTGAAAGACTCTATTAGGCATGCCTAACTATCCACTAGACTGACTCTCGCAGGTCATGCATAAACCAATTCACATTTCGGATCGCATAATGCATAAATATATAAACATCATGCATAAATCAGAATACGGTAGACATATAAATATGCTCATAAAGTCGTCATATATCATGCAATTCGCATTGCAAAACATATTACAGTCCATACACTTTAACATTAAACAATGTTCTAAAGCATGCCAAGAATCAGGTAAAGAAGTACTACCATGCCAATGGTTATCAAAACATAATCCTAAACATGCGTCTAGGTGAAGATACTAAGTATATATCATGCATAGTCCAAATTACATTTAAACATAACACTTTGAGTTCCCAGACTAAGTATAATCATGCATTCAGACATTAATCATAATATTCAACTAAATATTTCATAGCATAATATCAATCATACCTCATTCAAGTCATATTCTGAAGCATGCAATAGGTCAATCAATTGCATTTTAGCACTACTCAAGTTACTAAAGCATATCTGGAATACACGTGGAATCATATCATGCCAATAATCCAAAAACGCATAATCTGAATCATGAAATGATACTATATATTTCTAAGCATGACAGATTACTCTCAGAGCATAATTCAATCGAAGATATGCATAACATATCGCTAATCATAACTGAAATAGGCTAACCAATCCGATGAGCAAAATAAGATAGCACTCGATAGAGGAAAGAGCTATAAAAGCATTTGAAAGTCATTTCAAAAAAAACTAGTCATGTGGGGAAACAAAGTAAGACAGAAAAGCCATACAGAAGCGTATAACAGTCTGACATAAATTATACAGAAGTAAAGACCCATACAGAAGAAATAAGAAATCCATTTTGGTTTAAAACTGGGCGAAATCGGAAAAAGGAGCTGAAGAGGAGTCGGTCACAAGTCGTGTCACGACTTGTGACTGACCTCACAGGAGGGTCACGGCGTGACCTAGTGTCACGTCTCGTGACTCTCCTAGAGAATCACGGGACGTGACTCTTTGTCACGCCTGGCCTCACAAGAGTCACGCCGTGACTCTAGGTCACGTGACGTGACTTCCCTCTCACAGAGAGAGGAGTCACGCCTTGCCCCTTACCAGAGTCACGCCGTGACTCTAAGTCACGAGACGTGACTTTCCTCTCACAGAGAGAGGAGTCACGCTTCGTGTCTTGGAGTCACGTCTTGCCATACTCAAGGGTCACGTCGTGACCCTAAGTCACGAGACGTGACTTTCCTCTCACAGAGAGAAGAGTCACGCTTCGCAACTGGGAGTCACGCTGCCCTTCACATGAGTCATGCCGTGACTCTAAGTCACGCGACGTGACTCGCCTCACACAGAACAGAGACGCGATTTTTTTCCATTCGCAGATACCCAGAACTCCAAGAACTCGATAAATTCATTTTCAATCTCATTCAAAACACCACCAAACTCATCTTACCTTTCAATCGGTCTTCCAAACATCAATTTGACATAAAACCAGCTTAATCCATCAATTAAAACAATCAAAACCATGCATAAACACATTTAATCCATTTAAGAACATAAACCCTAAAAGTTACAGTAGATTCAAAACACAAACTCAAAACTTCCAAATCAATACTTGTCATGCATTACTAACACATTTACTCACTTAATCATGCATGTTCTCACGCCAAAACACATCAACTTCCAGAAAATTAAGCAAAGCAAACCCATTTATAAACCTAGTGAGAAATATGGCAGAGACAAGAACACAGAAGCTCTTCAACCATTACATGCATCCAAAATATTCCCAAACCTGGAAATGACGATCCAAAAATCAGGCTTCCAGCTTCAAGATCAAATCTCTCTCTTTTCCTTGCCTTTAACCTTCTTCTTATCATGCAAAGCTTGCACAAACAAAACCCATAATTATTCTTCAAACCCTAACTCAATCAAAACCAAAACCATGAGAAGAAGAAGAATAGCAGAACGTAAAAACCTTAACCCAACTCACCTCTTCAAAGCAAAGCACAATCCAAGCCAAATACAACTCCAGCCAAGTGAGAAAGAAAGGAAAAGCAAAGAAGGAAGAAGAGAAGAAGAAAGAGGAGCATGAGAGAGGGACGAACGGGAAATGCAACCTGTGTTCCCTCTCTTCCTCTTTCCTTTCTTTTCTTTTTCTTCTTTCAATGCTCACCTAACACACCCACATGGCAAATCCTTATTGAACCACAAATTCCACTAAAATCTTACAGACTATGGCATTGTACACACTTTAGTATTCTCCACTTACTTAATTACAGAAATGCCATTAAATCCTTAATATCCAAATTTCACATGCACAATATTACTGTAATACCCTTCCGATCCCGACTTCGCATGCACAATCCGACTAGGGCTATTTTGGGGTGTGACATACAGTATCTAAAACAAATGACATAAGTCTGAAAACATTCGAATACCCGAAGGTAACAAAAGAGACTGAAGTCTCTAGACAAAAGACCATAACGGCCTACAAAGCAGCCGCACAAAACCCTTTATAAGCATGCTTATATATCCACTAACCTGACACTTCAAGCTCGCTAACACTCTAATTACTATAACACATATTCACGTATCCAATCATAATCACATCTCACTCAATTCATGTACATGCTAAACAATCCAATCAATACATATAACTCCTACTAGCAAATAATACCTATGATATATAATATGCATGTTCAAACATATTCATATAGTTCACTATACAAGTACACATCCCATTATGATTCAATAACTAAAAAGCATGTACACATTAATTCCCTTATAAAAGTACTTTGCCATGGCCTCATTTATGTATAATTTCTATTGACAAAAGTTCATATACTCATCTCATAATGTTAAACATGAATTGGATAAGTTATAGGAACTTGAAGAAAAGTTCGGGTGCATTTCGTGAAAAGGATAAACACACAAAAATACTAAAACTAGAGGGGGGTAAAGGTGGGAAAAGATTCATGCCAACCATGGGATCAAAATGTAAAAGAAAGACTATCATATAACTGGTTTTGTCGTGCTCGCGACCCATGTCGCGCTTGCGACAGTAGGCTCCTACCGGTGCCCAACAAGAGTGCTTTCCACCTCAAAGTTGTCCCGCATAAACCAACATCTAAACCTCATTTTTAGGAAAAATGTCCTCTTAACAATTGTTCCCTGGGATATTAAGTTTCTAATGGGACATGTTATAGGTCATTTGGTAATATAAAACATAATATATGAGCTAAACAAACTATACTATTCCAATCCGCCAGAATAGAGACACTTATGTTATGGCCATTTTTGGGACACTTAGAGCCATAATTCGATCATAGTCATTTCTAGGACTTATATAGCTATGGAAGTTATGGTTCTAATGATACAAAAATCAATTAATTTAGAGGTCTCAAACTCCACTTATCACCAAAACATCACACGGAGGTCTGATACAATCCGAGCAGAGTTTTCCCCTACAACTAGGTTTCATACATAATCACTATATTATACACATGGGAATTCAACTAAGACTTCCACACACATCCATTTTACATTCAATTATATCAAATATCAATTAACACATTAAACATGCATCACTTGATATTACATCACAATTCACTACTCCTGTAAAAATCAAAGGGCACACGATCCCTACCTCTTGAAGGGCAGCCAAAACACCTAATCTCAAATGTTGTCCTTGCCCCTCTCAATCCTTCTATCTGAAACTTCAAACACAGTAAAGAACACTAATACAACACCTCTTAGTCCATTACACAACCAGCTCAAACCAAAATAGAAATGGAGTAGAAGAAGACCCAACACAAAGCTAAATCACACTTACCTTCTTAATCATTAAGTAACCTCTTCAAACCATCCAATGCAAAAATTAGCCAAAGGAAGACAAAATCAAAGAAGAAAGAGGAAGTGAAACTGAGAAAGAGAGGGAAAACTAAGAGATATCACTATTTACATGCAAAATAAGAATGAGGAGAGATTTTCCCACTCAAATCACTTATATTGCATGCAAAAGTCCACTTGGCACATCCTCTCAAAGCCACATGTCTATCTTAAGACATGTGTCCCAAACCCTTCCAAACTCCTTGCATGACTGCCACATGTCCAAACCCAACTCAAAATCCCCTTAAATCTCGCTTAAAATGAACTCCAACTAGCGCGTTCTGTCGCGCTTACGACGGGTGTCGCGCTCGCGATGGAAGCTAAACCTGAAATTCTAAAAACAAAAATTTGACCAATCATCACAAATCCTACTAGGATGTATCCGGGTCATTACAGATCCCATTTGGGTACATATAATTTGAGACTTCGGCCTCCCCTTACCTTCGGGTATATATGATTCGAGACTCATATCTCCATATGCTTTCGATACTGTGTCCTATCAGTATCAATAGTACCCGTATCCACTAGTTTAGTGAGTAATCAGGCTATTATATGTTTCCAATGATATGAAAATGGGTATATGCTACATGTTAAGTTCTTGAGATATGACAAAATATATTGAGATAACCCAAGTTATATATTGATGGTTATTTACTTTTTATTCGTGAGTATGCTATATGTTTATGTATATGATGTACAAGTTGTAATAGCCCGAACTATACCTTAGTAGTAATTGGTTTAACTCATCACTTTGAGGAGGTGTGTGTGTGTATTAATTTGTGATGTGGACTAAATTGAAATGGGAGTGCAGGACTTAATTGAATAATGCAAAGAAAGTTAAGTGGCTTATTGGCAATTGTGCATGATTAACACTAAGATGGATTAATTAGCTTAAATAATTCAGAATTTAGTTAAGTGACAATTAAGGGAGACTTGGTGGATTCCATGCGTGGGAGTGTGGAGCTGCCACCCAAGTGCTCTCGGTGCAATATAAGGGTTTTGTAGAGAGAGAAAGTCCATTAGTTGCATGTGTTTTCCAGCCATTTCTATCTCTCTCAAATTTTGCTTTTTCTACTCCTCTCTTTCGTGTGATTCCCTTTAGAATTCTCCATTTTGATCCAATGAATTTTGCTATGATGAACAAGTATTAAGAGGTGGTAATTGATAGGTAAGTGGTTTAGTTGGATTACTCTTCATCTTCTCCATTTGTTCTTTGATTTTGAATTGGTATGGAATTTGATGTTGTGTTCCAATTCTGGAAATTGGACTATGTGTGTAGCTGAGAAATCAAAGCACAATAAAGGGAAAGCTATGATTGGAGAACCTAGCTCAAAAGGAGATCTTTAGGAGCATATGAGAAGAGGTTTGGGAAACTTGCATGTCTTTGGTTATATGTTAGTTGATTTTGTTACATTGAATGTGAAATGTTGGCATTTGCATATTTGTTGTGTGATTGGTATGACATGTTGGAAGGTATATGATTGCTTGAGGAACTCTAATGGCATGTGAATATGAGATGAACAGTAACTAGGGTTGTGGAACATATAATGTGCCTAACTCTATGCATCTTAAATTGAGTTAATTAGAATGGAAATTGTGCAATATGCTATTTAATAAGTTGATTTGCATAATGGTATGACGATGAAATGGTTGAATGGTAAGTTTTGTTAATGGTATAAGAAAAGTGGTTATTTCCAAAGATTGTTTTTTCCAACTTTTGCATAGGTCACGGTGACAACCAAGTGATTGCCACCGTGAGGTATGCAAAGTTGCATTCTGCCTAGTTGTGATTTGTATCTCACGGTGACAACAAAAATTGTTGTGATCGTGAGGTACCGTGAAATCTATTCTGCCCGAAGTGAACTTGGTATGTCACGGTGACAACCAAAATGGTTGTGACCGTGAGGTACCTTGATTTACATTCTGCCTTGAACCAAAGGAGTATGTCACGTTGATAATCAAAATGGTTGTGACCGTGAGATACTCAAGAGTTGCATTCTGCTCGGGTAATTGAGGTATGTCACGGTGACAACCAAATTGGTTGTGACCGTGAGATACCCTAGATTGCACTATGTTTTGGAACCTTTGGTATGTCAAGGTGACAACCAAAATGATTGTGACCGTGAGGTACCCTATTTTTTTGAAAATTCTTAGTCATTCATGATTATTGTCCGAATGGTAAAGCAATGATTAATTAAGTATAATAACACTTAATAAGTGTTTAATGTTGATATCAAATGGGATGATCATATGTGATTAATGAGTTATATGGTTTGTTATGTAATAATCTATGCCATGTTATTCCATGAAATATGTGATGAGTTAAAGAATGGCGTGTTGGTGGCCAAAAATGTGAATTTGACATTAGTTTACAAATGCATGTAATGGAGGAACAGTATTAATAATTGCTCTAATGACTTATTATAACTGTTGGTTCATGTGATCAAACAAATTGATAATGGAATTAAATAATTATATCCTGCGAGTCAAGTAGTGGATAGATAGGCATGCCTATAGGGTTTAAGTGCTGCAACCCAATGCGTTCAATTCCTCTGGAATCACAATGCGATTTGAATCCTTGCTGGATTCTTCAATGTGAAATATTAAAAATGTTGAATTTTACTGTACCTTAGGGTACCAATGCGAATGTGAGTAACTATGGATACACTGTATTTACTGTACCCATGGGGTACCAATGCGATACCCGTTATCAGCATCTATGAACTGTATGCAAGACTAAACTAACAAAAGTATTGAGTGAACAATGTGCTATACGAATAAATAATTGTGAATTCAATGTGAATGAGTACACCATTACAATGAAGATTATTATGCATGATTGAACTATTTCAATATGACTACTGCATATGCGTCAATATGATACATGAATCTTGATAAACTGAATTGATTGTCATTATGCTTGTAATATGTTATATTTTGTAATTGTCTAACTAGTGTATTTTATGCTATATATATGTGTGTATATGTTGTTTCCCCTCTAAGCGTTATCGCTTAGCACGGGTTTGCTAATCTGTGTAGTTTTGAACGTGAGGTGATCGTGAAGGATGAGTTCCATATTGCCAACGGTCAACACTAGGAACTTATAGCATAGGTTTTTGGGTTTTAGGCAATGAGTTTTGTATATATAATGTTAAATCCTTTTGTATCAAGCAGTAAGTAAGGATGTAATAATTAAGTATCGTATCAATATGTGCTTGATATGTATATAAGTAGGTGAATGTGTAAATTGTGTATGAGATATCCACTGCATGTGAATGCAAAAGCGATGAAATTTATTTGTATAGGTTTTAGCATGCGTGAGTGATAGTGTTATGTGCATATATTTGCTATGTGGCGATCATTCTCGACTGCTTCAGCTGAGCTATGCCAGTGGTTGAGAATGGGCATCACAAGTAGTGGTATCAGAGCCTAGGTTTAGTATTTTTTGGGAAGCGGGGTAGTTTAGAGTGTGTATAGTCGTGTTGACCTAATACGGATGTCCTTGTTTAATGTGTAGTTATCGATGGATCCTTCTCATAATTGGAGAGAGGACACGACAGAAAGCGTTAATCCTCGAGAAGCAAAAGTGTCTGGGTCTGGACAGTCTAAGGCAGCCAGTTTTGGTAATGAGGTTCCAATGGTTCCGATGGAGGCCTTATTAAAGATGTTTCAGGACATTGTGAGGGTGCTCGATCGTATGACGACCCCAAAGGCTCCACTAGAATCCTTGAGGAAGCATGGAGCAGAGGAGTTCCATGGTACAAGATCAGATGAATCGGAGCAAGCTGAGTACTGGGTTGAGAACGTATAGAGGGTTCTTGCAGAAATTAGATGCCCTCCGAATCAGCGAGTAGAATGTGTTGTATCGCTGCTTCAGGGTGTTGCTTATGATTGGTGGAATCTAGTCCTGCAGTATCCCATGCTTCCGGATCCGATCACTTGGGAATTTTTCGAAAAGGAATTCTGGAATAAGTATGCAACTAATGCATATTGAGAGGCAAATTGGAAGCAATTTTTGAATCTGAAACATAGAACAATGTCAGTGGCAGAATATGAGAAGAAGTTCTGTCGATTGAGTAAGTATGCACCACCTGGTGTCTTGACTGAAGAGTTTAAATGTCAGTAGTTTGGGATACAAAAAGAAAGAATGCAGAAGAGAAATTCTAACCGTGGTGGGTCTCATTCAGGTAAGAGACCAAGGGATTCTCATATGGCACCACCAGCTGAATCTGTATTTAGTTCAGCGGCTAGAGGTAAAAAGTAGGGGACTTCTCATGTGTTTGGGACTAGTTGAGGTACATCTGGTACCAGGAGTGAAGTGCACGAGTGTCCCCATTGTGGAAAAAGGTATAGGGGAGAATGTTGGAGGATATCGGGTGCATATTTTAGATGTGGGAGCACTGAGAATTTCTTAGCAAATTGTCCAAAAGCATATGAGGCAGCTGGGAATCAATAAGAGCAGAGCAAGGGTGGTTCTAATTTGCCACCGGCTAATACAGGAAGAGGAAGAGGACGTGGTAGAGGTGGCCAGTCCAGAGGTGGAACTGAATCTGAAACAGTGACGCATTGAAGGCTGGAGAGGAACAGGATGCACCTGAGGTTATAGCAGGTACCTTTCTACTTTATGATGTTGAGATATTTGCAATAATTGATCTTGGATCAACTCATTCATATGTGTGCATTAAGAGAATATGTGATAAAATGCCTAATGCGAAATATTTGAAATATGATATATGTGTATCGAGTCCATTGGGGAGTAATGTAAATGTGAATAAAGTGCATAGGGATTGTCCATTAGTAGTGCACAGTTGTGCCTTTCCGATTGATTTGATTGAACTACCCTTTGATGAGTTTGAGTTAATATTGGATATGGAATGGTTAAGTAAACATAATGTGATAGTTGACTGTAAGAAAAAAACAGTGGTATATGTGTTAATCCACTTGTAAATGAGTTATCGGTAATGCAAGCTTATCGATGCTTGAGAAAGGGATGTGAGACTTATTTGGCTCTCGTATTGGATTCTAAAAGAGAGCAGGATATACCGATAGTTATGAGTTTCCTGATGTGTTCCTAGAAGAACTGTCTGGTGTACCACTAATAAGGGAAGCGGAACTGTCTATTGATGTTGTGCCTGGAACAGTGCTAGTGTCTAAGGCACCTTATCAAATGGCTCCTATAGAGCTAAAGGAGTTAAAGATGCAGTTGCAAGAGCTATTAGACAGAGGTTTTATAAGGCCTAGTGTGTCCCCTTGGGGAGCACCAATTCTATTTGTCAAAAAGAAAGATGGATGTAACACCCCTTACCTATACGTAGAGAACTTCACCCTATGAAGAGGATGAAGGTCCCCGATAGATAAGGGTTGCCACCCACAGACGCTCAACAGAACCAATTGCACACCAATCACATATGCAAATGAATAATTAAAATTTCACAACTCATGAGAGAAAGAGTCATAGAGCAAAATATTGCATTTCATTAATATAACAAAGGTGGTTTACGTATTCCAAAAAGATACAAAATGTGCCTGAATAGTTACATATAATTAACATCAAAACAACTTACAAAAGATTCTTTACATAGTTTTAAAAGTACAAGACTTTAATACATACAAAAAGAATACAAGGCCTAAAGTACAAAATCTTCTATCCACTAGTCGTGTTGGCCCTGTTGATGCGAAACCCGCTAATAAACCCTTTAAAATCTTCCACACCTGCACGGATAAAACACCCGTGCTAAGCGAAATCGCTTAGTGGGGAAACAAAGATGCACAACGACTACTCACAGTGGCGTCAACAAATAATTACAAGCAAATGGCACAGTTACTTGTTAAAATTTCATAAACTACTTAAAGCATAACAACATCATAATCATATTATTCCCAATACGCAATATTTCAAAGTTCACATGTAATAATAAATAACATCCTTGCACCTGCTTTATCAAAACAGTGGATAACGAATGCGCGTAGATACCCGAAGGTATTAACATTACTCTCATAACACATAGATACCCGAGGGTATCAAAACAATCTTTTTAATTTTATTTCAAAATATTTTCGCATAGATTCGGTACATAGGGATCACGAAGATCCAGTCAGGGGACCTGATCAGGGTCCAAATCATTCGGTAGCTGCAGCAACGATAACTCTATTAGGCATGCCTAACTATCCACTTATTCTACTCTAGCAGGTCATGCATAATCCAAGGCACATTTCAATTCACAACATATGTTTGCATCACGTATTATCCATGATATAGGAAGCATATTGTTGTGCATTTTTCTAATGATGCAACATACCGCAAGTATACGGTGTACCGCAATAGTACTTTAGATATCGATCCCACAGGGAACGTGTTACACACTATTACTAATTGATTTTAATCTTGTTTACAATGATTAATTGATGGAAAAATGATTCTAAATTAATCTAACATGTAACCTAACTAAATCAAGTTTGTGTGAATTCAAGAAGATAGAAAAGATTAATGATGCTAGATATAAAGATGGAACTTGAATTAATTGTTCTTAATGATTTTAGTATTCTTTTCTTGTAAGCCAAGTTGAATAAATTTCCTACTTACTTTCTCAATATAAGTAAGATTGCCCAAAACATACACATACAAGTCCAATTCCAAACTTTCATTTAAGAACTAGATGATTATACATGTAAATCTTAGGAATAAAACACAACCTATAACAACCATTTTAATATTCTGATTTCTCAAATAATATCTCGATGATGAATTTCCAATTAGATGTAAGAATGAATTTATTTCTCAATCAAACTCATACTTATAATGATCATAGATAATGTACTAATGAGAAATTCTACAATTCAGAACACTTGAATTAATATGAACAATAAAATAATTTAATATTTACATTTAAGTTCAGAATTCACATCATAAAAATTACAAAGAAGAATTAAAAGATAGAATTGAAGAAGGAGATTTCTCAACCCTTTTCAAGTCACCAATTGTAGTCTTCTTCCTTGTATAATACCTTCTCTTCAACACATAAACTCAACTTAAGAAAAACTAAAGAAAATTATTCTAACTTGCAGAAAAATATTCAAATGTTCAATTCTAAGTCTAACATCCTTAAATTACAGTTAAAATCAGTATTTATAACATCAGCTCATGCCCCTTCAGATGCCCTTCTACAAAGGTTGTAATTGTTGGAGGAAAGGTACAACTTTTCAAGTTTAAATTTTAACTTTAGTGTCTAACGGATCCCTCTGTCGCGATCGCGACGCCTGTCGCGCTCGCGACAGAGCACGCCTTCTCTTTCGCTCGCCTTTCCTCGCGTATGCCTTCTCCGCGCCCTGTCGCGACCTCGCGACGTCTTCCCTTGGTCGCGACAGCTCCTTTTCTCTTCTCTTTTCTCTTCTTCCTCTCTTCTTCTTAGCGCGCTCTGTCGCGACCTCGCGCCACCCATCGCGATCGCGACAGAGACTCTTCTAACTTGATTCAATTCTTCTTCTTCTCTCCATTTTGCTCCATATTTTCTCCATTAACTCCATACTTTCTCCATTTGTCTCCTACACACAAAACTTAACAAAACACATAAAACATACCTAATTCCTACAAATAAAAACACTCAAAACATTACTTATAACCACAAAATATAGCCTAAATTATGAGCTAATTAAGCTCATATCACATATAAACACAATCATATAACGAATAGTAAGAATTAACCATGAAAAAGACGTTAGAAGTTCATTTTCGGACAATTGGGTGCTCGGGAAGAAAAACAGGGTAGGTTGGAGCCTCTGTCGCGCTCGCGACTGAGTCGCAATCGCGACAGAGAGGAAATTGGCACAAGTCATGCTGAAGGACACGACTCGTGTCCATTCTCCCTCAGACGTGCTCTGAAGCACGACAGGCAGAACCTCAGCGCAGCACGAGTCGTGCTTGGCTAGCATGAGTCGTGCTGCGCCAGCACGTCTCGCACTGAAGCTCCTCTCCTTCCTCCACTCGTGCTCCACAGCAAGACTCGCACACTGAAGGTGCACGAGTCAGAGGATGGAGCACAAGTCAGACATAGTGCATGCTATAGTGCCAAAACACGAGATCTGGGCATTCCTCTCTGTCGCGATCGCGAGAACGTCGTGCTCGCGACAGAGGCGAGATTTCCAGCCCCAACGAAGAGCTGAGGCCTAGAATTTTCCCTCAAGCAAAACTATTTTGACCCAAAAACTTTTCATCAATTCTTACCTCACATATGGCCTCCAAAACACCACAACAAACATAAATTAACATATTCCAATATTCAATTCTCATCAATTAATCACTTTACATGTTAAGATTCCACAAATCACAAAATCTAGAAATTTGCAGCAACCTCAATCAATCCTCATAATCACTTCAATACCCACACATCTGTATAATCATTTTTCACAACTAAAAACCCATAATACACATGCCAAAAAAAGACCAATTACACACTCAAAATTTCAGAAATTCATGTACACTCACACAAGGACACATGAATATTCAAAGAGCAGAAATTTCCCAAACCTGAAATCAATGAACCTCCAATCAAGGGGCTCCACTCCCCCTCACTATTTCCTTGCCCTTGGATTCTTTAGGAGGATTCTCTGAACCACAACACTAAACAAATTCAAAACCCTAACTTATAATTACAAAACTCATCTAAAGAAGGAGAAGAAGAATAAGAAAACTAATACCCATCACTTACCACACCAGCTTAGGCTACCCCAAACTCACTTGAATTTGCAGCAAAAAGAAGAATTCAAGAAGAAATGAAAAAGAAGGGAAGAGAAGGAGCCAAGTAACGGGAAAGGGAAGAAGAAGAAAGAGAAACGTGAAAAGGAAATGGGAATTAGCTAAAATATCTCTCTCTCTCTCCCAATACTTATCCCATCTTTATCTTTTCTTGCCACATGTCACACTCTTAAAGGATAAACACACCCAACTCTCCTCCTCTATCACTTACCCGATTCTAATCTCCTAACACATACACTACTTTCATGCACACACTCACACTAGAACATAACCCACTTAAAGCATAATAACAAATTAATTTAACAACAATAGACACATGTTCAAAATAAGCCACATACATTTACACACACCCACTTACAAATCACGCAGAAAGAGTTGAACATGAGGCAGCACTGATGGTTAGAGTTATTCAAGGACTATGACTGCATTGTGGATTAGCATCCGGTTAAAGCCAATGTGGTTGCAGACGGTTTGAGTCGGAAGTTGGTTTCGGCTTTGTTTTTGAGGTGGTTCAGATGGAGATTTGATTCGGATGGTGCTTTGGTTGCCCAATTGAGAGTGCATCCGACTTTCAGACAGTCAATTGTGGACGCTCAGAAGGATGATTTGAGATTGCAATGAATTTTGCAAGAGGTTCAGCAGGGTAAGCAGTATGAGTTTTCGGTTTTTGATGGGGTGCTTATGTATAGGGATCGCTTGTGTGTGCCCGAGAATGATGAGTTAAGGAAAAAACTTTTGAGTGAGGCACATATTACGGTCTTTACTATGCATCCTGGTAGTGAGAAGATGTATCGGGACATGAAGCAGTTCTACTGGTGGTCTGGGATGAAGAGAGCCATTGTGGAATTCGTGGCGAAGTGTTTGACATGTCAGCAGGTAAAGGTTGAGCATCAAGTCCCTTCGGGATTGCTCACTCCTTTATCCATTCCGCAGTGGAAGTGGGATGATATCGCCAAGGATTTTGTATCGGGTTTGCCAGTGACTTAGAGAAAGCATGACTCAGTTTGGGTTATTGTGGATTGGCTTACGAAGTCAGCTCATTTTGTGCTGGTTAGAGTGGATTACTCGATGGATAAGTTGGCCAGTGTGTATGTGGATGAGGTGGTTCGATTTCATGGTGTGCCTTTATCGATAGCTTCAGATCGGGATCCAAGGTTCACATCTAAGTTTTAGAAGGAATTAAAGAGAGCTTTGGGTACTAAGTTGAACTTCAGCACAACGTTTGATCCTCAGATAGATGGTCAGTCCGAGCGAGTTATC
The DNA here is from genome assembly GCA_947683425.1 of Excoecaria cochinchinensis. NCBI lineage: Eukaryota > Viridiplantae > Streptophyta > Magnoliopsida > Malpighiales > Euphorbiaceae > Excoecaria > Excoecaria cochinchinensis. The sequence goes on from CANTUQ010000066.1 coordinate 5,605,151, forward strand.
CAGATTTTAGAGGATATGCTTCGGACTTGTGCTTTGGATTTCTCTGGAAGTTGGGATCAGTATGTACGGCTTATGGAGTTTGCCTACAACAATAGCTATTAGTCGAGCATTGGTATGTCACCATTTGAGGCTTTGTATGGTCGACTGTGTAGGACTCCAGTTTGTTGGACAGAGTTAATCGAGCGATCTTTTATTGGGCCAGAGATGATTAGAGATATCGAAGAGAAGATCAGAGTTGTACAGTGAAATCTGAAGGTGGCTAAGGATAGGTAGAGATCCCATGCCAATCTGAACAGAAAGGATATTCGGTTTGAAGTCGGGGACAAAGTTTTCCTTAAGGTTTCACTTTGGAGGAAAGTATTCTGGTTTGGCAAGAAAGGTGAACTTAGTCCTCGATTCATTGGGTCTTTTGAGATCTTGGATAGAGTTGGTCTGGTAGCCTATAAGTTGGCTTTACCGATGGAGTTCGCTAAGATGCATGACGTCTTCCATGTTTCCATGCTTCGTCAATATAGATTGAATCCTTCGCATGTATTGTCAGTTCAAGATGTTCGAATTTAGCTGGATTACTCCTATGATGAAGAGCCGAAGCCTATTGTAGCTCGGGAAGTGAGACAGTTGAGAAACAAGCAAGTCCCTTTGCTCAAGGTTCTTTGGCAACATCACGGAGTCGAGGAAGCGACTTGGGAACCAGAGGCGACGATGAGGATTCAATATCTACATTTGTTTAGTTCAAGTGAGAATTTCGAGGACAAAATTCTTGTTCATAGGGGAGAGTTGTAACACCCCGATTTTCCCCTATCAGTTTGAGCCATGATTGCCATGTGTATATGTGCATGTGTGAGAGTTTGGCATATGTTAAGGGTATTTTGGGTAAAATGCATGTTTTGTGGGATTTTATAGAGTGTGAGTGCATATAGGTTATTGAGTGTGTGTGCGTTGGGTTGTGTTAGTGTGTGCATGCTCACATGTTAGTAGGGTGTGAATTAGTGAGGATAACATTGTGTGTGGTGTAGTGCATGTTGGTAGGGTGTGAGTGATCAAAACCCACTAATAAGGAAGTGACATGTGGCTAGGGTTAGGAAAGAGGTAAATAGAAAAAGAAAGAGAAAAGGGAAAGCAGAAATTCCTATCTCTTTCCCCGTTGCTCCTCTTCTCTCAATTCCTCTTCTTCCTTTTCTCTCCATTTGAGTTACCTAGCTTGGATCCAAGAGATTTTGGTGGGAATTGATCATTCTACAAACTATATTTGGTAAGTTTTGTTGCATTTCTTCTTTTTCTTCATCTTTTCTCCTATTTTGCTAGTTTGGGGTTTTAAGCTAGGGTTTGTGTTCTTTTAATTTTTGGGTGTCTTCGTTAGTTGAGCCTCCTCGCGATCCCAATAGAAAGGAGAAGGCTTGTGGAAGTGGTGCTAAGTGATTTGGAGCATAGGAGTTACAGGTTTGGGATTTTATTTGGGTTTTGTTGGAATTTAATTGTTCGATGTTCATATGGTGATTTATGCCTTTGCTTGTGTTTTTTTGAAAATTGATGTTTGATGAGGCATATTATGGTGTTAATGTTATGGTTATTCAATTGATTTGAGTTATGATGCATGAATATTGAAGTATTGAGCAATTATTGAAGTTTGATGAACGTTTGCTGTAAATTTCTAGGTTTGTGTTCTTGAGGAGTTTGATTTTGTTAATGCATGATTTTAATTGTGTAAATTGTTAAATTAAGTTGTGTTTTATGTTATATGTGATGGTGGGAGGTTTATTTGATAGTAAGATAATGTTTGGGTTGATTGTGTTTGAGATTGGAAACTTGGGTGTTTTGTAAATGTGGAAATTTGCAAAAAATTCACGCAAGAGCTAGAAATCCCAACGCTGTTGCGAGGTCACGACAGGGCTCGGTGATTTCAGCCCTTGCGCGAAGCCGAGCGGATTTGCATGGCCGAGCGGCTGGGCTGCCGAACGCTCGCAGCAAGAGCTCTCTGTCGCGAGCGCGATAGGGTACTTAGCTTTCGAGTGGATTGGACTGTCGAGCTCTCGACTGCCGAGCAGATTGGGCTGCCGAGCGAACGCAGCAAGACAGCTCTATCGCAAGTGCGACAGAGCGCTCAGCTGCCAAGCAGTTTGGGGCAGTCCCCTGTCGTGAGCGCGACAGGCTCTGTTGGTAGCTCACTGTCGCGAGCGCGATAGTGAGATGTTTTTTGTGTTTCTGTGAGAACGACAGATGTCGCAAGCGCGACACCCCTAGTTTCAAGATTGTGTTTTCTTTTGTTATTTCCAATGTTTATTTTCCAAACTTGTTGTGCTATTAGATTTATACTTAAACTATTTTATGAAGTATATGAGTATAATTCGGTGTTTTATGTATGGTTAATTAGATGAATTCTAGAAAGGTGATTTAATGGATTATGCATGACCTACAAGAGTCAGTCTAGTGGATAGTTAGGCATGCCTAAAAGAGTCTTTTAGCTGCAGCCTCTGTACTGTTCTCGACCTTGATCAGGTCCCCGTTTAGTTCCTCGTGAACTTTTACATGTACGGATCTTATTTAAGATCCCTTTGAAAAATGTTTGAAAAGAGAAAATATGATATTGTTTTCTCAATTCGTGCTCGTAAGGTACCGCTACGTGTCGATTCATACCCGTAAGTTACCGCTACGCATTTACTCATTATCCACTACTGTGAGTCAGCAGGTGTTAAGATTTGTTCTGATACGATTATAAATATGTGAATCTGAATGAGTATGATTATAAGTATTTGAATCTGAATGACTCTAATATGAGCATATGAATCAGTTGGCATATGAATATGTTTATTGAGCCTTTGAATGGTTATGAATGGAATTCTATTGTGATTATAGCTTATGATATTCAGTATGCCATTTCATATGTGATTTGCCTTGACGACCATTATGAGTGGCCGTCCATATATTGTTCTTTGTTTCCCCACTAAGCGTTATCGCTTAGCATGGTGTTTTCACCCGTGCAGGTGCGGAAGGTGTATAGCTTTTGGGAGAGTCGCTGCCATTCAAGCCAATACAGTGGGATTGTTGATTGGATATTATTTCTTTTGTATCATCTTTATTTTGTAATAGTGATCTCTCTTGTTTTTAGTATTTTGTAAGCTTCCGCTATGTATCCCTGAATGATGTAATTATGATGGTATCAGACCAGTTTTGTAATTGAATATTGTTATATCATGAATGAATGCTCAGTTGGTTTTAAAGTTTTAATTTCTGCTGTTTATATGTATGTTTATATTATGTGAATGTATTTTTTGTACTGTTCTATTTGGTGTGACACCCCCTGCTCGTACGGGTTCTCACTCCCTCGCGAATGGGTTCCCCTACGTATGGGTAGTGAGTGTTATAGAGTTGGTATCAGAACTGGGGGATTCAGCAAGTATTCCCTGATGGTATCGAAAGCCTTCTGACAGTCTTCATTCAATACTACAGGCTAATATTGTTTGATCAACTTGAAGATCGGCTCACAAATTGAAGTGAGCTTGGCGATGAACCTGCTGACATAGTGCAACTTGCCCAAGAAACTTCTGACATCCTTTTCCTTCTAAAGCATTAGCACCTCCCTGATGGCTTTGATTTTGTCCGAGTCGATCACAATCCCTTTTTGACTGACTACGTACCCAAATAGCTTTCCTGAGGTGACACTGAAAATGCACTTCTTTGGGTTTAATCGCAAATTATACTCACTGATTCTCTACAAGAATTTCTTTAGAGCTTCAAAATGACTGTCTCTAGTTGCTAACTTGATCCTTATGTCATCGATATATACTTCCACTTCTTTATAAATCAAGTCATCGAGGATTTGAGTAGCCATCCTCTGATAGGTTGCACCTGCATTCTTTAACCCAAACGGCATTACTCCATAGGCGAATGTTCCCCACTCCGTTATAAAGGTTGTCTTAATCTGGTCGGCTATTTTATTTAGAATCTGATTGTACCTTGCATATCCGTCCACAGAGCTATACATCATGCAGGCTGCGGCAATGTCTACTAATACGTCGATGTGTTGTAGTGGGAAGTCATCCTTTGGAGAGGCTTTGTTCAAATCTCAGTAGTCCACACATATGCGTACTTTGCGATTCTTTTTGGCTACTAGAAAGACATTAGCCAACAAAGTCGGGTATTAAACGTCAATAAGAAATTTGGCATCAAATAGAATAGTACAAAACATACATATAAACAGCAGACTCAATATGCGTACTGTTCATTAGTTGAATTAAATGGCATCAAATGAATCAATGTCAAATATAAATGAATCGTGATCATGATTATGCATTGTGAAATCATTAGAAACATCGCACAAGTAAGCAAAATTGTTCATATTATTTATTGAACGAGAAAAATCATCAACATTATTAAAAAGTTCTAGCATAAAAGAAAATCAAAATTATCATCTTATTTCTCTACCAACGCAGATGTTACAACTGACAGTTGTGTATTGAATTCGAATTTCGGAGGCACTGCAGCAACCCCTATATAGCTTCACTTTGTTCCCCTACAGCTTTATCTTCCATCTTCTCTTTCCCCTTCACTCGGGTAGCCATTAACCTCTTGGTGATAATCTCCTCGGGTTCTTCTCGGCCCTAGACTGTCCCCTTGGTCATGATTTCTTCAACCCAAAAACCCTCTGCTGGCTTGATCATTCCAATGTTTCAATTGAAGACATCATGAAAGACTTCGAATCTCGGTACAATTCTTCCGTCCACCCATTGAGGTTCGGCCTCCCTTGCATAGGCACATGCTAAAATAGCTGGCAGAAAGCTCTCCTTGATATGAGGGATCTCACCTGTTGCCCTCTTTCTCTTCATTGTGGTGCCCTCATATCCGAGGCCTTTCCTATCCTTCTGACATCTTGTAGCTTTGGCAGCTTGTGGCTCCTGATAATTTTTGCCCAAACCGGCCCCAGGGAGGAAAGACACCCTCTTCATCATGTTCACCACTTGAGGGCTCCCCTCGATGTGCTCTTCCTCACTAATCATGGCCACATGAAACCCATTGAAAGGTTGCCTTGCAATTTCCAAAATGGACACCTAATTCTCCCTAGCCGGTCTGATCATCACCACTTGTCCCTCATAAGGAATCTTGATCATCTGATACAATGTGGATGGCACCCCTCCAAGCTTGTGGAACCACAGCCTGCCAAAAAGTGCTGAAAAGTTGGTTGAAATTGGGAGGACTATAAACTCCACTTCTATCTCAATTGGCCAAGTCATGACCATTGCCTTGAATGTCCTCGATGCCTGTCTTTAGGAGTTATCGTAGGATGTGATTGTGAGGTCAGACTTGCTTATCATCTCCTTCGACACTCCAAAAGCTGCCATTGCCACCAAGGGGCAAACATTTATGGAGGAACCATCATCCACCATGACGCAGGCTATATGCTTCTCATTCACTTGGACCCTTATGTATAAGGGGCGATTGTGGTTACGGCCTTCGGCTGGCAAATCAGCTCTTGAATAAACCAAGTTCTCACCAGCATTTCCTTTCACTATGTGTAACAACTCCGTGGGGGAGATGGTAGTTGCCACTATAGATTCGCTTAAGGCTTCCACCTGCTTCTGCTTATATGAAGGAGACTGTCTCAAAAGATCCCATATTTAAATTTGAGCCAGCACCCTTTTTAACTGCTTTTTTTATTGGGTCTTTCCTCCAGCTCCTTTTTCTTCTGAATTGCCAAAGGACTTGTGGCTTTTCAACCTTCGGAACTACCCTTCCGCTTCGAGTCACTGCTCTGACCTTCTTATCATCATCCCTCTTCTCATCATCCTTCTCTTCCTCCTGATTTGACCCACGGGTCGGCAGACTCTTCATTACTAAAGTTGTTATCTTCATTTCCACTGTCATCAGTAGACCAACAATCTACCGTTACCATGGGAATCCCTTCTTCACTTGCCCCCTATGGGCAAGCGATAACAATGCTTTCTCTTTCATATAAATCCTTCAACATGTACAATTCGGGCAAGCTAGACCCGATCATGAACGTAGGTGGGGGCACATTGTTGTACCTTGGCTTCTTTTGGTTCCCTCTCTTTTTCGAATTTGTGATCTGCTTGGAATCGATCAGATCCTGGATGGCATGTCTCAATGCCTAGCAGTCATCAGTCGTATGCCTGGTGTGCTGATGGCAAGCACAATACTCATTGTCTTTGTGCCCCGGTTGTCCTTGGGTTTTAGCGAGTCTAGGTGCTAAGGGTTGCAACTTGCCCTCATTCATCAATCTTCTCAACACCTAGAAGAAATGCCTTCATAAATTTGAGAAGTGCCTCGAACCGGCGCTTACAACTGAAACTTTGACCATTTTGCGCATTCTGCTACCACCGCTAGAACTTGCTAGTCTACTAGCCCTTTGGCCACCACTGCTCTTTTTAGTGTATGTAACATCCCAAAATGGACCCTAGTGGAAATTACAAGCTTATTACATTGGTAAAAGGGCATAATTATCTTTGTTCATGTATAAATTAGATTAAATAAGTGCTAAATTAAAGAGGAATTAAAGTTTTAAAGAAAAGAAATCAATTAAGTGATGGAATGGTAATATGACAAGGACCAAAGATATTTTAAGTGGGCCAATGAGTTGTTGACACCTTGTGAGGGTAGGTGGAGAGTAATAAATGAAAGAAGAAAAGAAAATAAGAAAGGAAAAAGGGAAATCTTATTTTCCTGTTCCTGTTCCCTTCCCTGCATCTTCTTCTTTCATTTTTTGCTCTTTGCTCCTCTTTTGTTGGATGATCTTCAAGGTTTGAGCTTGGGTTTTATGAGATTAAGAGTTTGGTTAAAGAGGTAAGTTGGTTTTAGGTTTTTATATGAGTTGGAGATCTTGGTTTTTGATTTAAGAGTTTTATTGGTTTAATTTGTGCAAGAATCTAGTGATAAAAGGAAGAGCAAAGGCAAAGAGAAGGTGGGATCTTGAAGGGAGTTTGGGTTGAGCTGCAATTTTTGATGTTTAGGAGTTTATATGTTCTTGTTGTGTTTTGGTTAATTATTTGAATTTCTAAAAAATAAGTTGTTAAATATATGTTCAAATGCATGTTTTGAGCTGAGTTTTAAGTATATGTTTTGTAACACCCCGAAACCACCTTAGTAGAGTAAGCCTTGTGTGCGTGTAAATATGTGTGGTTTATTTTGAGCATGTGTTTATTTTGGGTTAAATTAATTTGTTATTATGCTTTAGTTGGGTTGTGTTCTAGTGTGAGTGAGTGTATTAGAGTAGTGTGTGTGTTGTGGGCTATAGTTAGGTGGGAGTGAGTGTATGGGAATAGTGTATGATTAAGAGATTAGTCTTGAGTGTAGCTTGAAGGATGGGAGTTAGGTGCAGTTAGTATGTGGCCCAATGGGGAGATGCCATGTGGCATGGGAGAGAGAAGAAAAGGGACAGCTGTTCTTCTCCTTTATTCTTATCCCGTTTTCTTCTTCTTTTCCTTCTCTTCCCGTTACTTCTTCATTTTCTTCTTCTTTCTCTTTATTTCTTTCTATAATTCTTCTTTTGTTGGAATCGGGTGAGCTGTGGTGAGTTGGGGTTAGCTGGAGTTGGTTGGTAAGTTTATAATTTAGTGTCCTTCTGTAACACCCCTTACCCGTACTTAGGCGATCCCATCCGATAAGGAGTGAGATGCCGTAAGAGTAAAGGTGCCACCACGCAGATACAGAATATACGTACATTCATACATAAATATACATACTAGAATTCAGGGTAAATTAAAACTTTACAATACCATTCAAATAAGCTGATCATGCATTAATATAATATAAGCATTACATTACTGTTCTGATCAACTGAGAGAAACAATAAATAAATTACAAACCCCAAAAATACATATACAAAAGCGGAAGCTGTTACAAAATCATGTGAGAGTTCTATACAAAAAGAATCATAAGATACAAAAATAAGCCCTATACTAAGACCCTGCTGTGTTGGCTTTGATGGCGACGACTCTCCCAAAATCAACTCCTTCCGCACCTGCACGGGTAAACACACCGTACTAAGCGATAAACGCTTAGTGGGGAAAACACATATAGCATAAAAACAACCATTCACAATGGTCGTCAAGGCAATTCACATGCGTAAGTACATAAAGCCATTCACCATAAAGATTCATATCAATAATCGTATTCTCATTACCGATTGTACTTTTCATCATTGAATCCAGAAAGATATCGCATGCGTTTGCTCATATAACAAGTCATACAAGTACTTTAAACAAAGAAAACCCTGCTGACTCAAGGTAGTGGATAACGAGTGAACAGAAAGTACTTTACGAGTACCAATCGAATACGAAAACCATTTTAACTTTTCATTCACAAACATTTCCAGAAGGACCTTACACAAGATCCAAACACATTACAGAAGTTCGCGAGGAACGAACGGGGACCTGATCGGGGTCCAAACAGAAATAACAGAAGCTGCAGCAAAGACTCTATTAGGCATGCCTAACTATCCACTGACTAGACTCTAGCAGGTCATACATAAACCATTCAATCCATTTCGTGATTGCAAATTAATCATCATCAAATAAGCATAGTCATATCATAATTACACTTGCATATCATTTATAGGATATCAAGCATAAATCTCATAACTGCTAAAGTAAACTGAAGTTCAAGGCACACGCGAAGGAAGAAAACTCATTCAGCATACAAGGGACTGTCGCGCTCGCGACAGAGACCAAAGTCTCTTCGCTGCGCGCGCGCGACAGATTTCGCGACCGCGGGGAGAACGGAAGAGCCAGGCTCTGTCGCGCTCGCGACGGATGTCGCGATCGCGACAGAAGGCAAAGGGTGCTGTCGCGATCTCGCGACGGATCGCGTGGTCGCGATAACACCAGACAACAATACTCTCTGTCGCGATCGCGACAGTTGTCGCGCTCGCGACAGAAGGTATACAGCACTTCGGCTGTCGCGACTCGCGGCGGATGTCGCGTGCTCGCGACAATGAAGCTCCCACTACCGTTCTCTGTCGCGACCTCGCGACAGTCGTCGCGATCGCGACAGAGTCGGGATTTTGAAAATCTGCAGAAATTCTGCAGATTTTCCTCTTCCATTTCCTCCTCCAACCACACAAATCTCAATCAAAGGTTACTTACCTCAAATTCAGCCATCCAAAGCATAAACAACCATAATACAACATTTATTAACAATAAATTGCATGCTATCCATTAATTTACACATTCAATTTCATGAATCAATCAAAAACCCCATTTATGCATTAAACCACATCAACTCTAAAATTCTATAATTAACTCATACTTTTGCAAGAATCACACTTCAAAGCCAATACCCATATCATAAACATCAAAATAAAGGACATCTAACAACCTAATTCCATGAACCCATCAAGAACACACACATGAACATTTTCACATAAAAAGGAAGAAATTCCCAAACCTCAAAATCCTTAGCTCCTAGTGTTTAGTTCCACTTGATCCAGCAACTTCCTTGCCTTTAGGATCCCGGGGAGGCTCAACTAGGAACCCAACCAAAAACAAGCAAACAAAACAAGAATCCAAACTTCAAACCCATTTCGAAAAATAAGAAAATAGAAGAAGATGGAGAACTTAAACAAAGGCAAAATGGATGCATAATACTTACCAAAGACTACTAAGAGATGATCAAATCCCACTAGAACTTCTTGAATCTCAACCAAAGTCCAAGAGAAGAAGGAAAGAAGAAGAAAGAAGAGGGGCGGCGTGAGGAAACGGGAAGCACAAAATGAAAAATCTGATCTTTTCCCCTTTCCTTTCTTTTCCTTTTCTTTTCTTAACCTAGACACATGTCAAGATCCTAGTGGAGGGATTTGGTCACTCACACCCTACATGCCTATATCACACATACTCAAGACCCTCTCAACTAAAGCATACCCTACACTTGTATGCACAACACACACAATGAAACTCTCATGAACACACACACTACAATGGTGCATTTACACACACCCAAAACCAACCCAACTAATACACACCATAGTACCATACATGCATTCACATGCTAACAAAGCTCTTAAAATATGTAGAAATTATCAAAATGCCCTTATTATACAAAAATTATGCAAATGCACACACATACAAAATAGCTCATTCAACTAGGGGGCAAACGGGGTGTGACAACTCTCCCCTACTAACAAGAATTTCGTCCTCGAAATTCTCACCTGAACAGAACAATTGCGGATACTGCAATCTCATCAATTCCTCCGGTTCCCAAGTTGCTTCCTCAACCCCATGATGATTCCACAAAACCTTGACCAAAGGAATCTGCTTATTCCTCAGCTGACGTACTTCCCGCTCTAGGATAGCTCTAGGCTCCTCATCATAGGTAAAATCTGATTGCACTTGAACCTCTTGAACCGACAACACATGGGAAGGATTCGATCTATACCGACGGAGCATAGAAACGTGAAACACATCGTGAAGCTTCGACAATTCCATCGGCAAAGCTAGTCTGTAAGCCACTGGACCCACTCTTGCTAATACCTCATACGGACCAATAAAGCGAGGACTAAGCTTCCCTTTCTTTCCAAATCGAAGCACTTTTCTCCAAGGAGACACCTTAAGAAAAACCTTGTCCCCAACTTCAAACTGTACATCTTTTCTCTTCAGGTTGGCATAAGACTTCTGTCGATCCTTGGCCACTTTCAGATTCGGCTGTACTACTCTAATCTTTTCTTCTGTGTCTCTAACCAGATCTGGCCCAATCACTGACCTCTCAGACAACTCTGTCCAACAAACAGGAGTCCTACACTGACGTCCATACAGAGCCTCATAAGGTGACATACCAATGCTCGACTGAAAACTGTTGTTGTAGGCAAACTCCATCAATGGTACATACTTGTCCCAGCTACCCGGAAAGTCCAAAACACAAGCTCTCATCATATCCTCTAAGATCTGAATCACACGCTCGGACTGACCATCTGTCTGCGGATGAAATGCTGTACTGAACTTCAACTTGGTACCCAAAGCTCGCTGCAACTCTCTCCAGAACTTAGATGTGAACCTTGGGTCCCTATCAGAAACTATGGACAGAGGTACCCCATGCAATCGAACTATCTCATCTACATACATACTGGCCAATCTACTCATCGAATAATCCATCCTAACCGGTAAAAAGTGAGCAGACTTCGTGAGTCGATCGACAACAACCCAAACAGAATCATGCTTTCTCTGAGACAGAGGTAAACCGGAGACAAAATCCATGGCGATGTCATCCCACTTCCATTCGGGAATAGACAAAGGCGTGAGCAAACCAGAAGGAACCTGGTGCTCAGCCTTGACTTGCTGACAAGTCAGGCACTTTGATACAAAGTCCACTATGTCCCTCTTCATACCAGACCACCAAAAGAACTGCTTCAAATCCCGGTACATCTTCACACTGCCAGGATGCATGGTGAAAACTGAACTATGCGCCTCATCCAAAATCTGTCTTCTTAACTCTGCACTATCCGGCACACACAAACGGTTTCCAAACAGAAGAACCCCATCCTGAACCGAAAACTCTGACTGCTTACCCAAACCGACTTCTTGAACAATCCACTGAAGTTTCTCATCAACCTTCTGAGCATCTACTATCTGCTGTCTCAAAGTAGGCTTGACCCTCAACTGAGCTATCAAAGCCCCATCTGAACCAAACCTCCATCTAAACCTTCTCAAAAACAAGGCAGAAACTGACTTCCTACTCAATGCATCCGCGACTACATTGGCCTTACCCGGATGGTAATCCACAATGCAATCGTAGTCCTTAAACAGCTCAAGCCAACGACGTTGCCTCATATTCAATTCCTTCTGAGTCAGAAAATACTTCAAACTTTTGTGGTCCGAAAAGATCCTGCACTTCTCCCCGTAGAGATAATGACGCCAAATCTTCAAAGCGAAGACCACTGCAGCTAATTCAAGATCATGCGTCGGATAATTCCTCTCGTGCGGCTTCAATTGTCGAGAAGCATAAGCCACCACCTTACCTTCCTGCATCAGAACACATCCCAAACCAACACCTGAAGCATCACTATATATAACAAACTCCTTACCCGAGGTGGGTTGAGTTAATATAGGAGCTTCAACTAACAACTGTTTCAACCTCTCAAAACAAACTTGGCACTTATCCGACCACTCGAACTTAATTCCTTTCCTCAATAATCTGGTCATCGGAGCAGCAATCACTGAAAAACCCTTAACGAACCGACGGTAATAACCCGCCAGACCAAGGAAACTCCTCACTTCCTGGACATTCCTAGGCGCTTTCCAATCCACTAGCGCCTCAATCTTAGCTGGATCCACTTGAATACCCTTCGCTGAAACTATATGACCCAAAAATGACACTTCCTTAAGCCAAAAATCACTCTTACTCAACTTAGCAAACAACCGATGCTCTCTCAAAATCTGCAAAACTAACCGAAGATGCTCTTCATGCTCGGATTCATCCTTGGAAAATACCAAAATATCATCTATAAAAACTACCACAAACCGGTCTAAGTATGGCCTGAACACCCTATTCATCAAATCCATGAATGCCGCTGGAGCATTAGTCAAACCAAACGGCATAACAAGGAACTCATAGTGGCCATACCGAGTCCGAAATGCAGTCTTAACCACATCCTCGTCCTTAACACGAAGCTGATAATACCCAGACCGAAGGTCAATCTTAGAAAACACACCGGCACCTCGCAGCTGATCAAACAAATCTTCAACTCTGGGCAACGGATACTTATTCTTTACTGTGACCTTATTGATCTGTCTGTAGTCTATACACATCCTCAAGGATCCATCCTTCTTTTTAACAAACAGGACCGGAGCTCCCCAAGGAGATATGCTGGGTCGAATGTATCCCTTATCCAACAGCTCTTGTAGTTGAGTTTTAAGTTCTCTCAACTCTACAGGAGCCATCCGATAAGGTGCCTTCGACACCGGTGTGGTACCCGGCATAATCTCTATGGCTAGCTCAACTTCCCTCTCTGGAGGCAAACCAGGCAAATCACTCGGAAAAACATCACTGAACTCTCGAACAATAGGGATGTTCTCAATCCTAACTTGATCCCTCCTGGAATCCAAAACCACAGCCAGAAAAGCCTCACAACCTTTTCTCATAAACCTTTTAGCTTGAATAGCAGAAATCACATTGTGCACGGAACTCGCACCCAAACCTCTAACAAACACTGGAGCTCGATTCCTATCTCGAAGCACGAAAGTCTTCCTATGACAATCAACCACGGCTCTATACTTACTCAACCAATCCATACCCAAAATCAAGTCATATTCTCTGAAGGGCAACTCTATCAAATCCACAGGAAACTCAACATTCTCAACCAACAACGGACAATTCCTATAAACTCTACTCACACTGACACTATGCCCTAACGGATTGGTCACACATATCTCATAGTCTAACTGTTCTACCACATGCAACTTATCAATAAACTTATGTGTGCACAAATATGAGTGTGTGGAACCAGGATCTATTAGAGCATATAATTCAGTGTCATGGAGTAGGAACTTACCAGCAATCACATCAGGCGCATCCTGCTCATCTCTGGCTCTTACTGCATAAGCTCTAACGGCACCCTGAGGAGGACGCTCAACTGTCTCAGAACCAGCTACATCTCTGGGTCGACCACCTCGACCCCTTCCTCTACCTCTACCTCTAGTGGCTTGCGGGGCATTCGATCCAACTCTGCTAGCTCCTCCCTGAGGACCCGAGTCTTCACTCATCTGAGGACAATTAGCCACACGGTGGTCAGTGCTCCCACACCTGAAACAACCACCAGTAAGCCACCTACACTCACCCCAGTGAGCCTTACTACAGTTCGAACAAACGGGAGCAGCATCAGACCGGCTACCCCTACCAGAACCAGACACTGCAGCTGAACCTTGCCTTCTCCCTCTTGAAGCCGAACCAGCCGCAGGATCATCTTGCGGGTTCCTAGACCTCTTACCCGAAGATGAGGAAACACCACCTCTAGCCGAACTCCGGCGCTGAGCTCTCTCTCTAATCAAAGTTTCCGCTTTCTCAGCCCTCAAAGCAGCTTCAGCAATCTGATAATACTGTACCCCCGGCATACACATCAAAGAAACTAAAGCAATCTTCAAAGAATCATTCAACCCGGCCTCGAAGTGTTTACATCTGAAATCATCCGTCATGACCCCACGCGGAGCATAACGGGACAACCGGTTAAACTCCTTCTCATAATCCGCAACCGACAGGGCCCTTTGCCTCAAACTCAGAAACTGTGCCCATCTTGCGTCCTTATACGCCTGAGTCACATACTTCTTAGTAAACTGCTCATCAAAGAAATCCCATGTCAAAGGGTCAGGCATTTGAGGCTGCCTACTCACCAACTCCCACCATTCGTAAGCTGAACCCTGAAGCAAGGCTACAGCACACTCGGCTTGCTGATCAGGAGGGCACCTGATTTCCCTCAAGGCTCTCTTAACTTTATCTAGCCACTTCTCGGCTAACTCAGATTCATCAAGCCCAGTTCCATAGAAATCCTCAACACCCGCTCTTCTCAGACTCACTATCGGGGCTTTCGGGGCAGTCACTCGTTCCAAAACCCGAGCCATGTCTTGATGCAATCTAAGCATCGCCTCAAAAGGCATGGCAGCGGCCTCAGGTTGGACCCTAGCACGTTGAGCCGACACCGAAACAGAGACAGACGGATCTACCGCTGGAGGGTTCACACTTTCAGCGGACTCCTCGAGCGCACCGTGAGCAGAATCAGAATTCATCTAACAAACAAGAGGACAACCACATCAGCCAACACAACCCTAAACATAGACATATACACATAAATCACATAAACAATCACCCAGAAACGCCTAAACCTAGGCTCTGATACCACAACTTGTAACACCCCTTACCCGTACTTAGGCGATCCCATCCGATAAGGAGTGAGATGCCGTAAGAGTAAAGGTGCCACCACGCAGATACAGAATATACGTACATTCATACATAAACATACATACTAGAATTCAGGGTAAATTAAAACTTTACAATACCATTCAAATAAGCTGATCATGCATTAATATAATATAAGCATTACATTACTGTTCTGATCAACTGAGAGAAACAATAAATAAATTACAAACCCCAAAAATACATATACAAAAGCGGAAGTTGTTACAAAATCATGTGAGAGTTCTATACAAAAAGAATCATAAGATACAAAAATAAGCCCTATACTAAGACCCTGCTGTGTTGGCTTTGATGGCGACGACTCTCCCAAAATCAACTCCTTCCGCACCTGCACGGGTAAACACACCGTGCTAAGCGATAAACGCTTAGTGGGGAAAACACATATAGCATAAAAACAACCATTCACAATGGTCGTCAAGGCAATTCACATGCGTAAGTACATAAAGCCATTCACCATAAAGATTCATATCAATAATCGTATTCTCATTACCGATTGTACTTTTCATCATTGAATCCAGAAAGATATCGCATGCGTTTGCTCATATAACAAGTCATACAAGTACTTTAAACAAAGAAAACCCTGCTGACTCAAGGTAGTGGATAACGAGTGAACAGAAAGTACTTTACGAGTACCAATCGAATACGAAAACCATTTTAACTTTTCATTCACAAACATTTCCAGAAGGACCTTACACAAGATCCAAACACATTACAGAAGTTCGCGAGGAATGAACGGGGACCTGATCGGGGTCCAAACAGAAATAACAGAAGCTGCAGCAAAGACTCTATTAGGCATGCCTAACTATCCACTGACTAGACTCTAGCAGGTCATACATAAACCATTCAATCCATTTCGTGATTGCAAATTAATCATCATCAAATAAGCATAGTCATATCATAATTACACTTGCATATCATTTATAGGATATTAAGCATAAATCTCATAACTGCTAAAGTAAACTGAAGTTCAAGGCACACGCGAAGGAAGAAAACTCATTCAGCATACAAGGGACTGTCGCGCTCGCGACAGAGACCAAAGTCTCTTCGCTGCGCGCGCGCGACAGATTTCGCGACCGCGGGGAGAACGGAAGAGCCAGGCTCTGTCGCGCTCGCGACGGATGTCGCGATCGCGACAGAAGGCAAAGGGTGCTGTCGCGATCTCGCGACGGATCGCGTGGTCGCGATAACACCAGACAACAATACTCTCTATCGCGATCGCGACAGTTGTCGCGCTCGCGACAGAAGGTATACAGCACTTCGGCTGTCGCGACTCGCGGCGGATGTCGCGTGCTCGCGACAATGAAGCTCCCACTACCGTTCTCTGTCGCGACCTCGCGACAGTCGTCGCGATCGCGACAGAGTCGGGATTTTGAAAATCTACAGAAATTCTGCAGATTTTCCTCTTCCATTTCCTCCTCCAACCACACAAATCTCAATCAAAGGTTACTTACCTCAAATTCAGCCATCCAAAGCATAAACAACCATAATACAACATTTATTAACAATAAATTGCATGCTATCCATTAATTTACACATTCAATTTCATGAATCAATCAAAAACCCCATTTATGCATTAAACCACATCAACTCTAAAATTCTATAATTAACTCATACTTTTGCAAGAATCACACTTCAAAGCCAATACCCATATCATAAACATCAAAATAAAGGACATCTAACAACCTAATTCCATGAACCCATCAAGAACACACACATGAACATTTTCACATAAAAAGGAAGAAATTCCCAAACCTCAAAATCCTTAGCTCCTAGTGTTTAGTTCCACTTGATCCAGCAACTTCCTTGCCTTTAGGATCCCGGGGAGGCTCAACTAGGAACCCAACCAAAAACAAGCAAACAAAACAAGAATCCAAACTTCAAACCCATTTCGAAAAATAAGAAAATAGAAGAAGATGGAGAACTTAAACAAAGGCAAAATGGATGCATAATACTTACCAAAGACTACTAAGAGATGATCAAATCCCACTAGAACTTCTTGAATCTCAACCAAAGTCCAAGAGAAGAAGGAAAGAAGAAGAAAGAAGAGGGGCGGCGTGAGGAAACGGGAAGCACAAAATGAAAAATCTGATCTTTTCCCCTTTCCTTTCTTTTCCTTTTCTTTTCTTAACCTAGACACATGTCAAGATCCTAGTGGAGGGATTTGGTCACTCACACCCTACATGCCTATATCACACATACTCAAGACCCTCTCAACTAAAGCATACCCTACACTTGTATGCACAACACACACAATGAAACTCTCATGAACACACACACTACAATGGTGCATTTACACACACCCAAAACCAACCCAACTAATACACACCATAGTACCATACATGCATTCACATGCTAACAAAGCTCTTAAAACATGTAGAAATTACCAAAATGCCCTTATTATACAAAAATTATGCAAATGCACACACATACAAAATAGCTCATTCAACTAGGGGGCAAACGGGGTGTGACACCTTCCTTCTTCTTTTCTTTGAGTGAGTTTTATATCTAAGTGTATGTTTGAGGTTGAATTCTGGTTTTGCTGGGTTTTGTGGTTTAGAGATTCAGCCTAAGGAGACGAAAGGCAAGGATATCGCGAGTGGTAATGGAGCTCGAAATTGAAACGCCATATTTTGAGGTTTGGGAACGTTTGTGTATTTTGTGCATTTTGTGTATTTTGATGATTTCTATATTATGATTGGAATTGATGATATGGATTGTGTGTTTTGGCTTCTATGAGTTATGGGTATTGTTTAATTTGAGTTGAAAAGCATGGGTTGTGAAGGATGGAGTTAAAATGTGGAAATTTTGCATGTTTTCTTAGAAATTACTGGTTTGAGAACTTTTGGATTTTGATTTTGTGATTTGCTTGATTTGATGACAATAATGAGTTCAAAGGGTATGTTTATGTTGTGTATAATGGTTTGATTGAAGGATTTTACTTAGAACTGAGTTTTGGAACCAAATGAGTGAGTGGGTGAAAGTGGAGAATGAATTTCTGCAGATTTTGGCGTTGGGGGTGGAAATCCCGACTCTGTCACGAGCGCGACGATGTCGCGACGTCACGACAGAGCTCGGTGATCTCTATCCCATCACGCGCGCTGAGCTGCGAGCAGCCGGGAATGCGCAGTAGGAAGTCCCTGTCGCGAGCGCGACGTCGTCGCGATCGCGACAGAGAGCTCAGCGTTTGGCCAAGCTTCTATCGCGAGTACATGCCTGGGCGGGAGCCCGCGACAGCTCTTGCTGGTGCTCACTGTCGTGAGCGCGACGCTTGTCCCGAGCACGACAGTGAGATCTATTTTCGTCTCTAAACGAGCGCAAAGCTCGCCGCGAGCACGACAGGAGGCCAACTTTGCCTCTGTCGCGAGCGCGACACCCTCTAGCTTTTCTTTTTGACTTCTCTTTTATGATTACAATACTTAACTTTCCAATTTGTATTACTTCTAGAATTATGTATAGTCTATTTATATATATAATTGTATTTATATGCTTCCTATATCATGAATAAAACATGATGCAAACATATATTGTGAACTGAAATGTGTCTTGGATTATGCATGACCTGCTAAAGTTGAATAAGTGGATTGTTAGGCATGCCTAATAGAGCTAGTGTTGCTGTAGCTAGTGTATGATTTGGACCCTGATCAGGTCCCCCGACTGGATCTTCGTGATCCCTTTTTACTAAATCTATGCGAAAATGATTTTGGAACAAAATTAAAAGATTGTTTTGATACCCTCAGGTATCTATGTGTTATGAGAATACTGTTAATACCTTTGGGTATCTACGCATACTCGTTATCCACTGTTTTGATATAGCAGGTGCAATAGTGTTATTTGTTATTATGTGTGAATTTCTGATTTATTGCTTATCGGGAATAATATGATTATAGTGCTGTTATGCGTTAAGTTAATTTATGACATCTTAATAATTAACTGTGCCATTCGCTTGTGATTGTTTGTTGATGCCACTATGAGTGGTCGTTGTGCATCTTTGTTTCCCCACTAAGCGATTTCGCTTAGCACGGGTGTTTTATCCGTGCAGGTGAGGAAGGTTTTGAAGGGTTAAACCGATGGTTTCGCATTAGCAGGTCCAACACAACTAGTGGATAGAAGATTTTGTAATTAAGCCTTGTATTCTTTTTGTATATATATTATAGTCTTGTACTATTGAACCTAAAGGATATTTTATAACTGATTTTGTTAATAGTATACGTAATCATTCTGTGGTGCTGAGGCACTTTTGTATCTTTTGGAATATGTAAAGCCACTTCTGTCATATTAATGAAATGCAATATTTTGCTCCATGGTCTTTTCTCAGATAAATTATGAAATTTTAATTTATTCTTTCGCATATGAAATTGGTGTGCAATGATTGATTCTGTTTGAGCGTCTGTGGGTGGCAATCCTTATCTACCAGGGACCTTCATCCTCTTCATAGGGTGAAGTTCTCTACGAATAGGTAAGGGGCGTCACATTTTGTGGTATTAGAGTAGTAGGTTTAGACGTTTCTGGGCTAGAGTATCATAGAAAGTTTGTTAGAGTTGTGTTGGCCTGATGTGAATTGTGGTTTACGTTATGTAGCTATGGAGTCTGCTCGTGGAACGCTTGATGGGTCATGTAACACCCCCTACGTTCCCGTTGGAAGGACGCGGGTGCGCTACCGATGCTACCGACGCAGAAGCATACATTCATACATAAAAACATGTGGAGATACAGCGGAAATTAAAACTTTACAGAAACAATAGCTGAACATACATACATATAATCATTCAGCGGAAGCATAAGGCGAATAAATAAATCGAAGACTAACTTAATACATAAGCGTTTTAACATTACATTCTCTGAAATATTACATATGCAAAAGACTAACGAATTACAAAATCCAAAATACAGAGGTTGAGCAAAATACAAAACTTCTAACTCCTATGAGGCAGACCTTGCAGATGCGCGACTCGAACAGAATCAAACCTGCCACCTGCACGGTAAAAGAACCCGTGCTAAGCGATAAACGCTTAGTGGGGAAAACACACAAGCAATATGAACGACCATTCACAATGGTCGTCAAGGCATAACACATTCACAATGGTAGATGCGGGCATTCATAACACATAAATATTTAGGCTTGCATGGAAAGGCATTCATTCGAAAACTCACATCCATATCCATATACTTATGTCGAAAATAAGCCGAAGCAGACATAACACCAAACACGATACAAGTATTATCATGCAGAACTACTTACAATCTCACATGCATATACTTACTAAGGTATCAAGTATTAGTACCTTACCGCGCCCAGTCACGAGAGATATTACACATGCAACTATCATGCCAAAGTACCCATGCATTAATGAAAAACCCATTCACATGCAACAAAATTTCCATATAATAACGTACCTAACTATCATGCTAAGAACACTAGCTAGCTAAACATACATTTGTCATGCCATAACACACACCCTAGTCGAACCCAAGGAAAGACGTCAAACACCACACGTCCACTGTATAACTCTATCACATAACATAACATATCATGCCATAAACGTAGAAACATGACAACATGCCGAAGATACTATAATAGTTGAGACCAAAGGAACATATAGCCAAGTATTAAATTCAGAGCCTACACTAGTTCAAGATCAGATTCTTATACACTTTTAACTTGCCTCAACATCATCCATTACCACATATACACTTACCGATGCCGATCCACATGCATTGTACCCCAAATAATACATATGTGATCGTTCAATCGTTCAGATTGCCTTATTATGCATACTAATTCACAAGCTACCATAACAGTTAACAGTACAGAATCTCATTCATATACACACTAATTAACCATATCGATTCGTAACTTAAGCTCACATTCGTATACATAATATTTCATATGCTTATAACCTAACTAGTCATATTCACATTCTCACATGCATAACATAATAAAATATGTTCTTAGCATTGGAACGATTATGGTCACAGTCATACACGACTTAATTCCAGTACTTATATCCGCAACTGATGGCATATAAATACATTCACAATATAATATACATATATATAGATACACAGATAAATATGTCCAATTCACATGTTTAGGTGTCACCCAACCCATTCAGAGATTCATAATCATATTTGGATACATAACCGATTCACATGTCCAAAATCATGCTCATACGAATATCGCATTCTCTTGTTCATATTAGACAAAACAAACAGAATACCTGCCGACTCAAAATAGTGGATATCGAGTAATCTGACAGTGCCTTGCAGGCACGGACGGGCCGTACCTTATGGGTACGAATCGGAGTAATCACATAAACTTTATATGAAGTACCTTATAGGTACGGACGGGCGTACCTTACGGGTACTAATTGAATAGCAACGTCATTAATTCTCATTCGAAACACTTTCACATTAGGGGATCTTAAACAAGATCCATACACATTAAATGGTTCGCGAGGAACCAAACAGGGACCTGATCAGGGTAAAGAGACTCTATTAGGCATGCCTAACTATCCACTTAGTTGACTCGCAGGTTAAATTACACAGTTAACGTCCATAGTTCAATTATAGCACATAAAGAATTCACATACTATGTTAAATCAGGACATGCAAATATCATCCACCTTACTAATATACAGCTCTATTAAGTGACAATGTGTGCAAAAATCGATAATTCAACATCCCTAAATCATGTGAAATAAATAAGATTTTATTGCAAAAACAGAGTAGGTCACGGTGGTAACCAGATTGGTTGCCAGCGTGACATACTAGGGATCTCGGCAGAATGCAAGTCTGGGGTACCTCACGGTGGTAACCCATTATGTTGTCACCGTGACATACCCAGACCCCAAAACAGAATGCACTTTTAGGGTACCTCACTGTGGTAACCCATTAGGTTGTCACCGTGACATACCCACTGCCCAAAACAGAATCAAAAGTCTGGACACCTCACGGTGGTAACCAGATTGGTTGCCACCGTGACATATCCAAACTCACGGCAGAATGCATCTGGTGCGTGCCTCACGGTGGTAACCAGATTGGTTGCCACCGTGACCCATGCCCAGATGCGATACCCAAGAGCAGATTTCCAGATCATTCAAGCCAAAATCCCAAAAATTCTCATTTCAACCTAAATATCCTCATTCCAATAATAATAGTAAACCAATCAAACATCAATAAATCATGCCATAAACAAATCCTACTCATGAATTCTAAGAACAACATCAATTTACATAATCAATCTCATCACTATTCATACCACAACTCCATTAATCTCACATTTGGCTCCATAACTCACAATCAAGGTTTTATGAACAATAAGAATCAAAACCCATCACATAATACCCAATAACAACATCAAGAACATCACTAATTTCCAGAATTCATTCAAATAATAACATGCCAACAATACATGAAACACAAATTCCCAAACAAATCATGCATAAACTCCTATTGACACTCAAATTTCTGGAAATCACACACACAAATACACATTCATGACCCAAGAAGAATTAGGGCAGACAACCCAAAACTGAAAATGTAGAAAACAAGTTCCCAAACCTGGAAATCAAAGATCCAAAAATCACTTTTCTAGCTTCAATCTTCAATCCTTTCCTTGCCCTTAAATTTCTTCTTGCCAACCCGAACTTGTACAAACAAAAACCCAGAAAATTACTCATCCAAACCCAATTAACTCAAACAAAAACCAAGAAGAAGAGGAGGAATAAACCCAAAATGCAGGAACCCTAAAAGCCAAACACATACCTCTTAATCTTGCTCAAAAACTCAATCAAAATCACCTCTAAGCAAAGCACAAATCCCAGTCAAAAGAGAAGAAGAAGAGAAAGCAGAAAATGAAGAAGAGAAGAGGAAGAGGAGGCGTGAGAGGGAGGGGAGAACGAGAATGCCAATTCTATGTTCTCTCTCTCTCTCTCTCTCTTTTCTTATTTTCTTCATTCAATGCTCACAAACCACAATCCACATGGGAAGCTCTTATTGGACCACAATTCCCCCTTTGACTTTTAAACACCAAGGCACCATACACTTACCTCATTAGATAATTCTTAGGTAGATATTTAATACCTTGGTACAATACACACAATCCACTAGATAAATGCCACAACAAAATACCCTACAACCATACACCACATGTGTAACACCCCGCTATCCCCTTTGGAAGGATACCGGAGTGCCACGCGGGCAAACCCATATACACGAATCCATATACACATGTATAAACAAAAACCAAATGAGATGTAAAGAAACTTTTAATCATGTAATAGTAAAACCTTTTTTTTTACATATAACATATATCAATATTGTTTTACAAAAAGAGGCTCGTAAGCAAATACATATACAAAAATAATATTTGTTCCTTTACAAAAATTTACTTTGCTATACACAAGCCATATACAAAAATTACAGCGGAAGACTTCAAATAACTTCATTCAAAAAGACTCTTAGTGGCCGACCTGCAGATATCTGACTCCAATCCAAACTCGCCACCTGCACGGGGAAAAGAGCCCGTGCTAAGCGATAACGCTTAGTGGGGAGGAACAAAACAAACGAACAATATGCATATACAATATTTATGACGATACAATAATCTAATGATTTAAAAATCAAAGGCATCAATATATATATACAATACAAGCAATCTAGTATTCAATTCACAATTCTCATCATTCTAAGTATTCAGGTACAAGGTACATAATGTAAAGCTATGTAAGAATTCATATACATCATATACTTGTAATCATGTCAATAATGCATTTCAACATATACAACACATTTAAACATATAGCCTGACTAGTCTAAAATATTTTCTAGAAGTGGATACGGTCAAATGGATACTGATAGGACACAGTATCCCAAGCATATAGAGACATGAGCCTCAAACATGTATTTTTCATATAGAGACCGAAGTCTCGTATTAAATCCATATAGACCCATACAGGATCGAAACAAGGATCCAAACGGACCCACGTATAGCATTTTATCATATAGCAGCTGCACACACACACTGACCTAAGTAAGCGCTTACTTATCCACTACTATGACTTATTCAGGCTAAAAACACAACTCGAAATCATTTATAATTCATGTAAATATGTATATTGATCAAATTCGGAAACATATGAATATTTAATATCACAAACAGGAGATAAAAAGAACATATAACTCACGTTGAAATAATCCATATTCATATAAATTACAAATATTTAAATCATGTATATTAATTACCAATAAGTTATACAACTCAATATTAAGCAATTATTAATTACAATTCAGATATTAAACCCAAACATTTGTCATGTAATGCAAAAACTCTTGAAAACAGAAGTTAAACCTTCATTTTAGGAAAACAGGGCAGCAGGTAGAGGCCGGTCACGAGACACCCAGGCAGTGGTGTCTCGTGACGCTGGTTTCTCGCAAGCGCCACGCAGAGGCGCAGGCAGTCACGGCGTGACCATCAGTCATGTCTCGTGACGCCTGAGAGGGGAGGAAAAAGAAGCACGAGAACACGTAGGGAAACAGGCGAGGTCGCGAGGCGTGATGCTCCATCACGTCGCGACTTCCCAAAGGGAGAAAGGTCACGGCGTGATGCTTCATCACGCCACGTGACTTCCCAAAGGAGGGAGGTCACGGCGTGATGCCCCATCACGTCACGTGATCTACCTTTCACAGACTTCTTCTTCTCTAACTTATTTCCAGAAATTTCAGAAAACGTGAAAAACCAGAAAATCCAGAAAACAGAGTACTTCTAAAATTTAAAACTCCACTTTATCTAAAACCATTTTTCATGCAATCATGATTCAAATACTTACCTTCAAGTCTCCAGAGCACATTCACAGCAATTATAACACAAATAGCACATTTTTACAATTAAAACAGAGGCAATGTCAGAACATTAACTTTCCAGGAAATCCATATTCAATCTCATGCATATTCAACTCATTGCATGTTCATATCATTCTTTTTCTACTGGAATTATATAAACAACATTACATAACTCTAGCATTTCATATACAAACACACACATAAACACATTAATACCAAAACTGGAAACAGGATCCAAAATGGGAAAAACAGACACTCCCAAACCTGTTACTGAAGCTCAAAAACGTCCACTGAATTCTTCAATCCACAATCTTCCCTTTTCCTTTCTCTTTTCTTTTATCCTCAGATGCTTGCAACAGATAAAACCACAATCAAAATCCAATAACAGAATCTCTATAAACCCAAAGGAGAAACAGAAGAACCACTCGGAAACCAAGAGCCACTTACCTTCTGAAAATCTCTACCAAAGCACAAAATCCTAGCTCGCAGCAGATGAGCACACATGCAAGTGAGGAAAAGAGCAGAAAAATGGAGATGAAAGAGATGGCTAACGTGAGAGAGAGCAAAAGAGAGAAAACTTCATGTGTTTAGTTTCCAGAAACTAAAAACATTCAGACCTTTCTTTTCTCTCACCCACGTACACACACCCTCACTCTCCACTTAGCACACATGCACGGTCCACTTAACAAATTACTAACAGCTCTTTTTCAAATCTACAAATAGGTCCTTATAAATTTCTTTTTGCTCATTAACTAAACATTTGCAATTAACATCTTTTATTTTCTTGCAATAATCCTCTTTCACTAACAAATTACCCAAATGCCCTTAAATGTCCATTTAAAATTGCCAAATTCCAATTAAGCCACTTATGGGGTGTGACAACTCTCTCCCCCTTAAGAAAATTTCGTCCTCGAAATTTCCTTACTTATCCAAACACAACTCAAATACCAAAACCGAATCGAAACAAAACTTAACATATAAACACTTACCCGAAGGTCATGCAGCAACAATCACATTTTCAGCAGTCATAGCATATGCCCGATGCCTAGTATGATCTTCTGTAGCACCAGGTCGTTGCACCGTCTCAGATGGTGCTCTCGGAGCTCTACTTGCATCCCGATTGCTTTGGATGACATTAGATCTTTTGCTCTCTTGCTGATTCAGGTCCGCTTGTCGATCAGGGAAAAATGCAAACCGATGTTCCATACTTCCACACTTGAAACACGCCCCGGTAATCTTACGACACGTACCCCAATGGTACCTATGACAATGCTCACACTCCGGTGCTTGGTTTCCCTTGCTAGCATGCGGTGCCACACTACCTACTTCTGAAGGCACCTGAACAGACCCTCTATTTCCTTGCTCAACTGGAGTACCCTTAGATTTCTTAGTACTCACAACTCCCCCTTCTGGTGCTCTCCTCTTCTGTGCCATCTTCTGTTTAATCTCCTCAGATTCCTCTAACTTCATTGCTGCAGCCACAAGCTGATAATACCCTACTGGTTGCAATACAATCATTGCAGACAAAGGACCTCGGAACACCTCACGAAGTCCCTCAAGAAAGTGCCTACATCTGAACTCACCAGTCAACAACTGTTCGGGCACATACTTACTCAGCCGATTGAATTCCTTGTCATATTCACTCACTGTCATTCCTCGCTGCTTCAAACTGATCAACTCTCTCCATTTCGCTTCTTGGTATGCCTTCGTTATATACTTTTGCTCAAACTCTTGCTTGAAATACTCCCATGTCAACTCAGCTGGTCGCTGAGGATTCCTCATCACAAGTTCCCACCAATCATATGCTGATCCTTGGAGCAACGAAACTGCACATGAAGCTCTCTGATCTGCGGGACATCTAATCTCTTGCAAAATTCTACCTACTCTCTTGAACCAAAACTCAGCCACATCCGATTCATCTAAGGCAGTCCCATGAAAGTCTTCTGCTCCTCTTTTTCGTAACAATTCAATTGGAGCCTTAGGAGCAGTCAACCTATCAACCACTTGCAGTAACCCTTGCACTAATGCTGGATCCATACCAACTCCTCTATTTGCACCCACAGCTGGTGCAGGTTCCTGTGCAGGTCTATCCTGTCTTACTGGATCACCTCCTCTGATCGGACTATCTCTACGACCCATATAGACACTGTACATTGTGTCGCCCATATACTCACTTGGATCCGACTCCATATAAACACTACAAAACACAAGACATCTGCATTAGGCCACTATACAAAACTGACTCTCATACATAGACTCGACTCTACACTCAAACAATCACAACATAACCCAGAACCACCAAACTTGGGCTCTGATACCAAGCTGTAACACCCCGCTATCCCCTTTGGAAGGATACCGGAGTGCCACGCGGGCAAACCCATATACACGAATCCATATACACATGTATAAACAAAAACCAAATGAGATGTAAATAAACTTTTAATCATGTAATAGTAAAACCTTTTTTTTTACATATAACATATATCAATATTGTTTTACAAAAAGAGGCTCGTAAGCAAATACATATACAAAAATAATATTTGTTCCTTTACAAAAATTTACTTTGCTATACACAAGCCATATACAAAAATTACAGCGGAAGACTTCAAATAACTTCATTCAAAAAGACTCCTAGTGGCCGACCTGCAGATATCTGACTCCAATCCAAACTCGCCACCTGCACGGGGAAAAGAGCCCGTGCTAAGCGATAACGCTTAGTGGGGAGGAACAAAACAAACGAACAATATGCATATACAATATTTATGACGATACAATAA
This sequence comes from Excoecaria cochinchinensis, assembly GCA_947683425.1. Classification (NCBI taxonomy): domain Eukaryota; kingdom Viridiplantae; phylum Streptophyta; class Magnoliopsida; order Malpighiales; family Euphorbiaceae; genus Excoecaria; species Excoecaria cochinchinensis. The sequence continues at coordinate 5,632,675 of CANTUQ010000066.1, forward strand.
TCTAATGATTTAAAAATCAAAGGCATCAATATATATATACAATACAAGCAATCTAGTATTCAATTCACAATTCTCATCATTCTAAGTATTCAGGTACAAGGTACATAATGTAAAGCTATGTAAGAATTCATATACATCATATACTTGTAATCATGTCAATAATGCATTTCAACATATACAACAAATTTAAACATATAGCCTGACTAGTCTAAAATATTTTCTAGAAGTGGATACGATCAAATGGATACTGATAGGACACAGTATCCCAAGCATATAGAGACATGAGCCTCAAACATGTATTTTTCATATAGAGATCGAAGTCTCGCATTAAATCCATATAGACCCATACAGGATCGAAACAAGGATCCAAACGGACCCACGTATAGCGTTTTATCATATAGCAGCTGCACACACACACTGACCTAAGTAAGCGCTTACTTATCCACTACTATGACTTATTCAGGCTAAAAACACAACTCGAAATCATTTATAATTCATGTAAATATGTATATTGATCAAATTCGGAAACATATGAATATTTAATATCACAAACAGGAGATAAAAAGAACATATAACTCACGTTGAAATAATCCATATTCATATAAATTACAAATATTTAAATCATGTATATTAATTACCAATAAGTTATACAACTCAATATTAAGCAATTATTAATTACAATTCAGATATTAAACCCAAACATTTGTCATGTAATGCAAAAACTCTTGAAAACAGAAGTTAAACCTTCATTTTAGGAAAACAGGGCAGCAGGTAGAGGCCGGTCACGAGACACCCAGGCAGTGGTGTCTCGTGACGCTGGTTTCTCGCAAGCGCCACGCAGAGGAGCAGGCAGTCACGGCGTGACCATCAGTCACGTCTCGTGACGCTTGAGAGGGGAGGAAAAAGAAGCACGAGAACACGCAGGGAAACAGGCGAGGTCGCGAGGCGTGATGCTCCATCACGTCGCGACTTCCCAAAGGGAGAAAGGTCACGGCGTGATGCTTCATCACGTCACGTGACTTCCCAAAGGAGGGAGGTCACGGCGTGATGCCCCATCACGTCACGTGATCTACCTCTCACAGACTTCTTCTTCTCCAACTTATTTCCAGAAATTTCAGAAAACGTGAAAAACCAGAAAATCCAGAAAACAGAGTACTTCTAAAATTTAAAACTCCACTTTATCTAAAACCATTTTTCATGCAATCATGATTCAAATACTTACCTTCAAGTCTCCAGAGCACATTCACAGCAATTATAACACAAATAGCACATTTTTACAATTAAAACAGAGGCAATGTCAGAACATTAACTTTCCAGGAAATCCATATTCAATCTCATGCATATTCAACTCATTGCATGTTCATATCATTCTTTTTCTACTGGAATTATATAAACAACATTACATAACTCTAGCATTTCATATACAAACACACACATAAACACATTAATACCAAAACTAGAAACAGGATCCAAAATGGGAAAAACAGACACTCCCAAACCTGTTACTGAAGCTCAAAAACGTCCACTGAATTCTTCAATCCACAATCTTCCCTTTTCCTTTCTCTTTTCTTTTATCCTCAGATGCTTGCAACAGATAAAACCACAATCAAAATCCAATAACAGAATCTCTATAAACCCAAAGGAGAAACAGAAGAACCACTCGGAAACTAAGAGCCACTTACCTTCTGAAAATCTCTACCAAAGCTCAAAATCCTAGCTCACAGCAGATGAGCACACATGCAAGTGAGGAAAAGAGCAGAAAAATGGAGATGAAAGAGATGGCTAACGTGAGAGAGAGCAAAAGAGAGAAAACTTCATGTGTTTAGTTTCCAGAAACTAAAAACATTCAGACCTTTCTTTTCTCTCACCCACGTACACACACCCTCACTCTCCACTTGGCACACATGCACGGTCCACTTAACAAATTACTAACAGCTCTTTTTCAAATCTACAAATAGGTCCTTATAAATTTCTTTTTGCTCATTAACTAAACATTTGCAATTAACATCTTTTATTTTCTTGCAATAATCCTCTTTCACTAACAAATTACCCAAATGCCCTTAAATGTCCATTTAAAATTGCCAAATTCCAATTAAGCCACTTATGGGGTGTGACAACATGTATATCAAATAATTCCCCTACTTAACTTATTTAATAAATTACTTTGCATTTAGATCCTTATTATCCAAAATCCCTCATGCACAAATTACTGAAATACCCATCGCTTATCCGACTTAGCTTGCCAAGTCCGACTAGGCCCGATTCGGGGTGTGACAACTCTTCCCTTCTAAAAGAATTTCGTCCTCGAAATTCACTTACACCAGAAAGAATTCCCAACACTACACCCCAAGACCCCATCAAACTCATACACTTCACTTTCAAACTACTCACTTGCTTACACTCATCGCCATCGCTATACTCTTAATTCACTTTCTTATGTTCATATCAATCACATTTACCTGGATAATCATTACTCAATTGCACGTCAAAAACCAAAGCACAAACACTTCACATATAGACCACTTGACTTTCGCCAATAGCTACACAAATCCTTTTAATACCTCAAAGATGTCCGTTATACATGCTATTCCCTCTTACCAACAATACCTCTGTTCACTTCCAAAATCATATCACCTTCACTTGCACAAGATTCTGAAATACTCTTTCTACTCAACTTTAACCGAACACAGAACACTTTTCTTAACAGCTGCTAGGCTTACCATTACCACTCTTAACCATAATACCTAATACTCCATGTACACCCTGTCAGCTTCCTCTCAATCAAACACATATGCAAATGATTTTCGTGTATGGTCAAAAGGCACAATGATGTAATGAAAGTGCAATGACTCGTGTATGCAGAGTGATGCAATTGATGCTACAATGATGCACTTTGTCCCATCCCCATGATTTAATATGCTTTCATTCAAAAACTTTTTCTGGAGATAGCTGACAGGTATACAGAGTATTACAAAGACCTTACTGAATCCCAGTGCCCTTCTTTCTCAAAGTACCAAAACAGTCTTCACTCAAACATATCAAAACTAGACTTACCAGAAGCCGCTGCAGACTCTGCTACTTCACTGCGGTGCACAACAAAACTCGAAGGCACACGGGCGGCTCGAAATAATTCCTCTATATCCTTCCTAGCTTGCTGAGCTAGATTCTCCCTCATCTTAGGACAATCAACAATCTAATGCTCCATGTTGCCACATCTGAAGCAAGCACCCGTGAATTTCTAACACTAACCCTGATGTCGCTTCTGGCAGTGCTGACATATTGGCGGTACCCACTTCTTCTTACACTTTCCCTCATGTTGCTTCTAACAATGTTGACACATCGGAGGTTCTTGAATCCTTTTTCCCATTGACACTTCTCTACCTGACACCTTTCTCTTTTGAGGCCCCCTCCGAACAGAATCTTGAGGAATCCGAGGAGCAGTCAACCTATCCAATATTTGAATTAACCCTTGCACCAATGTCCTATCATCGGAAGCAGGACCGAGATTTTCAACCAAAGGATGCTCGAAAACACTCTGATCAGCACTAACTGGATTCACACTTTCCATTATCTCGCCCACATTCTCACTAGGATCAGACTCCATTTAAACAAGACACAAGACACGACACATCTGCATTAGGCCAGGACACAAACCGATTCGCATACAAAGACACGACACATAACTTGTAAAGAGTTAACACTTAACAAATAAGACAACTAGAATCGCCAAACCTGGGCTCTGATACCACTAACTGTAACACCCCTACATCCCCGTTGGAAGGACGTGGGTGCGCTACCGATGCTCTCTCATACACATGCGCACATACACTAAGTAGAAGCATACATTCATACATAAAAACATGTGGAGATACAGCGGAAATTAAAACTTTACAGAAACAATAGCTGAACATACATACATATAATCATTCAGCGGAAGCATAAGGCGAATAAATAAACCGAGGACTAACTTAATACATAAGCATTTTAACATTATATTCGCTGAAATATTACATATGCAAAAGACTACAGAATTACAAAATCCAAAATATAGAGGTTGAGCAAAATACAAAAATTCTAACTCCTATGAGGCCGACCTTGCAGATGCGCGACTCGAACAGAATCAAACCTGCCACCTGCACGGGAAAAGAACCGGTGCTAAGCGATAAACGCTTAGTGGGGAGAACACACAAGTAATATAAAAGACCATTCACAATGGTCGTCAAGGCATAACACATTCATAATGGCAGATGCGGACATTCATAACACATAAATAATTAGGCTTGCATGGAAAGGCATTCATTCAAAAACTCACATCCATATCCATATACTTATGTCGAAAATAAGCTGAAGCAGACATAACACCAAACACGATACAAGTATTATCATGCAAAACTACTTACAATCTCACATGCATATACTTACCAAGGTATCAAGTATTAGTACCTTACCGCGCCCAGTCACGAGAGATATTACACATGCAACTATCATGCCAAAGTACCCATGCATTAACGGAAAACCCATTCACATGCAACACAATTTCCATATAATAACGTACCCAACTATCATGCTAAGAACACTAGCTAGCTAAACATACATTTGTCATGCCATAACACACACCCTAGTCGAACCCAAGGAAAGACGTCAAACACCACACGTCCACTGTACAACTCTATCACATAACATAACATATCATGCCATAAACGTAGAAACATGACAACATGTCGAAGATACTACAATAGTTAAGACCAAAGGAACATATAGCCAAATATTACATTTAAAGCCTACACTAGTCCAAGATCAGATTCTTATACACTTTTAACTTGCCTCAACATCATCCATTACCACATATACACTTACCGATGCCGATCCACATGCATTGTACCCCAAATCATACATATGTTATCATTCAATTGTTCAGATCGCCTTATTAGGCATACTAATTCACATGCTACCATAATAGTTAACAGTACAGAATCTCATTCATATACACACTAATTAACCATATCGATTCGTAACTTAAGCTCACACTCGTATACATAATATTTCATATGCTTATAACCTAACTAGTCAGATTCACATTCTCACGCGCATAACATAATAAAATATGTTCTTGGCATTGGAACGATTATGGTCACAGTCATACATGTCTTAATTCCAGTACTTATATCCGCGACAGATGGCATACAAATACATTCACAATATAATATACATATATATAGATACACAGATAAATATGTCCAATTCACATGTTTAGGTCACACCCAACCCATTCAGAGATTCATAATCACATTCGGATACATAACCGATTCACATGTCCAAAATCATGCTCATACGAATATCGCATTCTCTTGTTCATATTAGACAAAACAAACAGAATACCTGCCGACTCAAAATAGTGGATATCGAGTAATCAGACAGTGCCTTATAGGCACAGATGGGCCGTACCTTACGGGTACGAATCGGAGTAATCACATAAACTTTATTTGATAGTACCTTATAGGTACAAACGGGCGTACCTTACGGGTACTAATCGAATAGCAATGTCATTAATTCTCATTCGAAACACTTTCACATTAGGGGATCTTAAATAACATCCATAAATATTAAAGGGTTCGCGAGGAACCAAACAGGGACCTGATCAGGGTCTAAACGTCCAAAGGTGCTGCAGCTAAAGAGACTCTATTAGGCATGCCTAACTATCCAATTAGTTGACTCACAGGTTAAATTACACAGTTAACGTCCATAGTTCAATTATAGCAAGCAAAGAATTCACATACTATGTTAAATCAAGACATGCAAATATCATCCACCTTACTAGTATACAGCTCTATTAAGTGACAATGTGTGCAAAAATCGATAATTCAACATCCCTAAATCATGAGAAATAAATAAGATTTTATTGCAAAAACAAAGTAGGTCACGGTGGTAACCAGATTAGTTGTCACCGTGACATACCAGGGATCTCAGCAGAATGCAAGGCTGGGGTACCTCACGGTGGTAACCCATTAGGTTGTCACCGTGACATAACCAGACCCAAAAACAAAATGCACTTTTAGGGTACCTCACGGTGGTAACCCATTAGGTTGTCACCGTGACATACCCACTGCCCAAAATAGAATCAAAAGTCTGGACACCTCACGGTGGTAACCAGATTGGTTGCCACCGTGACATATCCAAACTCACGGCATAATGCATATGGTACGTGCCTCATGGTGGTAACCAGATTGGTTGCCACCGTGACCCATGCCCAGATGCGATACCCAAGAGCAGATTTCCAGATCATTCAAGCCAAAATCCCAAAAATTCTCATTTCAACCAAAATATCATCATTCCAATAATAATATTAAACCAATCAAACATCAATAAATCATGCCATAAATAAATCCTACTCATGAATTCTAAGAACAACATCAATTTACATAATCAATCTCATCACTATTCATACCATAACTCCATCAATCTCACATTTGGTTCCATAACTCACAATCAAGGTTTTACGAACAATAAGAATCAAAACCCATCACATAATACCCAATAACAACATCAAGAACAACACTAATTTCCAGAATTCATTCAAATAATAACATGCCAACAATACATGAAACACAAATTCCCAAACAAATCATGCATAAACTCTTATTAACACTCAAATTTCTAGAAATCACACACACAAATACACATTCATGAGCCGAGAAGAATTAGGGCAGACAACAACAAGTTCCCAAACTAAAAGAAAAGAAAAAGAGAAAGCGAAAAATGAAGAAGAGAAGAGGAAGAGGATACGTGAGAGGGAGGGGAGAACGGGAATGCCAATTCTGTGTTCTCTCTCTCTCTCTCTCTCTTTTCTTATTTTCTTCATTCAATGGTCACCAACCACAATCCACATGGCAAGCTCTCATTGGACCACAATTCCCCCTTTGACTTTCAAATACCAAGGCACCATACACTTACCTCATTAGATAATTCTTAGGTAGATATTTAATACCTTGGTACAATACACACAATCCACTAGATAAATGCCACAACAAAACACCCTACAACCATACACCACATGTACACCAAATAATTCCCCTACTTAACTTATTTAATAAATTACTTTGCAATTAAATCCTTATTATCCAAAATCCCTCATGCACAAATTACTGAAATATCCATTGCTTGTCCGACTTAGCTTGCCAAGTCCGACTAGGCCCGATTTGTGGTATGACAGGTCAGCCGAGAGTGCGAATCCCCAAGAGCAAGATCCATCAGTTTTGGGTCTGGCTCAACCTGCTAGGGTGCCACTAGAGACCCCTGCGGTTCTTTTTGAAGCGATGCTTAAGATATCCCAAGATACAGCCAGGGTGTTGGAGAGAGTAACTGCACCTAGGGCACCTATTGAGAATATGAGGAAGTATGGAGCTGAAAATTTCTTTGGCACTAGTTTAGATGAATCAGATAAAGCTGAGATGTGGATTGATAAAGTGAAGCGGGTGTTAAGGGAAATCAGATGCCCTCCAGACAGAGAAGTGGAATGTGTAGTGTCACTATTACAAGGCTCAGCTTATGACTGGTGGAGGTTGGTGCTCAGTCAGACCTAGCTTCCCAAGCCTTTGTCATGGGGGTTCTTTGAGAAGGAGTTCCAAGATAAGTATATAACGAAGGCCTTCAAAGATGCCAGATAGGCGCAGTTCTTGAGTCTCAGGCAGAGAGTGATGTCTGTGGCAGATTATGAGAATGAGTTTAATAGACTTAGTAAATATGCACTGCCAGGAATTCTTACTGATGAGTTTCGGTGTCAACATTTTGAGGCGGGTTTGAATGAATCTTTGAAGGCAATGCTAGTTTCTTTGATGTCTGCCCCGAATGTTAGCTATTATCAGCTAGTTCAGGCAGCTTTGAGAGCGGAGCTGTAGACACCGGGTCCCGAGTAGCCTTGATCAGGATTACCCAATGATGAAATTAAATGTGCTGATTAATAGGCAAAAAGAATGAAAGTTGGAAGTGATAATTTCCTTGTCGTTTTGATTTGTTAGGAATGAATAAAAATGTATTTTAAAAATATTTTAAAAATGTTTTAAAAATTATTTTGGGAAAAAAAGTTAGTTTTTAAATTATTGTGTTTTCATAGGAATTTAAAAAAAAAAATTCTGCCTGAAAAAGCACGGCTGTGCTTCTTCGAGCACGGCTGTGCTTTGCGCTGCATAGCGTGAGCGCACGCGAAAGCACAGCCGTGCTTTTCTCAAAAGTACAGCCGTGCTTTTCTCGAAAGCATAGCTGTGCTTTTCAGTGCAGTACGCCTCCTGACGCCCCATTTCGCCCTTTTCCGTTTTTTTGGTCATAATTTCTTCATTTTAAATGTTTTTTAACTCATTTTTTTTGCATAATTCAATTCAAAAATCCTTCTATCTTCCAACTCTCCAAATTCAGTTGTTTTTTTGAGTTATGGGAATTAAATTAATTTAATTTCTTTAATTAAAAAATCTAAATTTTAGGGGAAATAAAAAGGATTTTGGAGAGAGAATTAGGGGGAATTTTCTTTAGAAAACTTTTTTTTTCTTCTTCTCTCTTCTCTCAACCAAATTCTCTCAATTTCTAAAGGAATTTCCAGCAATTCTTGAGACAAAAAATAACAATTTTTGTTCTTGAGAATTTTTCTTATTTTCAATTGAAAACTTTTTACTTTAAGACAAATAAACTAATTGTTTGTTCTTGAGTAAAATTTATCTTTCAATATTTTATTTTTCTAATCATATTCTTCAAATCAAGACAAGAAATTGGATCATCTACCTTCATCTCTTCAAGATCAATTTTGAGGGTAAACATTCTTGGCTCAATTTCTTAGTTTGATTTTTAATTTCATTTCTTTTTATTTAATTAATTAACATGTAAATTCTTTTAGTTCTATCATTTTATTCTTCTTTTTATTCTTTTGCTTTTATTCAATTGATTATCATGTAAATTTTTTTAGATCTATTATTTAATTATTCATATTTTTACTTCTTATTTCTTTTTTGTTTAATTTGTTCATATCATTATTTCTTATTTTTATTTCTCATTTAATTGTTCATGTTCATATTATTGTCATTTTTTTAGTTCATATATATTATTAGTATCATTATTTAACATGTTTTATCATAATTGGCTTATTTTATTTTCATGTTATTCTTCTTTTTTTAATTGGATTGTTCATCTTCTTTGATTATTATTATTATTATTATTATTATTATTATTATTATTATTATTATTATTATTATTATTATTATTATTATTATTATTATTATGTTATTTGATTGTTCATATTCTATGGTCTTATTATGTTATTATTATTATTGTAGTTATTATTGTTATTTTGTTATTTGATTGTTCATATTCTATGGTCTTATTACGTTATTATTATTATTGTAGTTATTACCATCATTAGTATTATTATTATTATCCTTGTTCTTGTTTATTTTTATTATTACTATTGTTATTTATTTCTTATACATGCTGATTTTTATTATTACCTTTGTTTTTTATACATGTTGGATATTATTGTTGTTATTTTGTATTTTTACACATGCTGAATTTTATGTTTGCATTTTCTATTCATGTTTTTTTATACATGTTGAATTCTATTATCATTATTTTATATTTTATATGCATGTTAAATTGTTAATTTGTTAAATTGCATATTTTTATTACGTCATTTTAATTGGTTTGTCATACATGATGCTTTTTTATTTGCTTTATTTTTATAGTATGTTTAACTCATTTTTATTACTAACATGGCTTTTATTTGTTTCTTTTATTTCAACACTTATTTTTTATGTGTGAGTCTTTTCCATACCAAGTGGGAACCCATGAAGATTTGAAGATCCATTTGGATGTTGTCAATTTTTATTGTTTTCATTATTTTGCTTTCATTATTTTATTTTTATTATGTAATTTGTAATAATAAATTTATTTTTATGCACGTTAATTAAAAAATCACAAAAATATTTATATTAATTAATTTAATTTATTTTCTAAATAAAAATGGGACCAATGTCCTAACTTTCCATTCAAAATAAATTGACACTTTACAAAGTGTTTTCTTTAATTATGCATGAGAGGACCAATGTCCTTATTTTTAGTAAATAACCCGATTTATGCATGAGTTGTATTTTATTTACAAATGGGGGTTGTATTCCACCCCTAGTTTTATTGTATTTTATTTTGCTTTCATTTATTTTATTTACCGCTTTATTTATATGTTTGATATGCGTTTACTTAAATTGCATTAAAAACTGAATGAGAAATGGGATGAAATACTAAATTCAAAACTTGATTATAAACTTAGCCAAGGTATGAATAAATGGGGAGTCCCGAACTTTCTCTGGTCTTTGGCCTCAACGATTACAATCCTAGGCTCCAGGGGGTAGAGGCTGAGATCTCCAAAATCTCTCTGGTTAGCCCAAGATGGATATGTATGCGCCGTCTTAGGCTCGATGAGGCTAGACGACCCTTCCCAATGTTCTATTGGGTGGCGACTCCAAGAAACCTCTTTGTTGCCCAAAATAGATGCAGCTTGTAAATACCTTACAAGTTTTTATGAACCTCTCCCGATCGCCCTAAGGAGGGCTTTCGGGAGGCATCGAGGTTCGGCGCGCGTCACAGTGGCGACTCCACTGGGGACATTAGAGACTTCCCTTCGAAAATACCTTGGTTAAAATTTACAATTGAGTTTTATAAAAATTTCATCTCTTTTCGAAACTGCATTACATATCATTAGAGCCTTAGATTTATGCTAGTTTGGTCCCTTTTCTAGCCCCGGTGCGTTCCCGAAGCACGACCCTATTTTCACTCAATTTAGGGAAGTGTTAAGGATAATCACCAAGCCTCGTACCGTCATGGTATATTAAATGGTGACCCGATCGGTCGTTATGCTCGTGATGAGCTAGACCCGTTGGCAGAGACCATGCTTGGGTAGCCCCAAAGTAACACCACCCTTTGACCAAAGCTCATGTAATGGCAATAGATACTTCCACTAGGTGAAATGTACCGTAATATCGTGCTTGCTACCTAGGCCATCATATATTGAACAAAATCAGTTAAATTAAATGATCTTCATCAAAGGCTTTCATGCCCCAATGGGCCCATCTTAGTTTAATTGAGGTGTTTAAATACATAATGGCCAAACACTCATACGTGTGTACATTAGATAAAAGCTGTTATGTTGCCAATTTTTCACCGTGCACCATACGCGTCTAAAGGGTTCCCTGTTAACCCTTGGATAAAGCCCACCTAGGAAAGAGACTATGCTACCTCGTGTCTGGGGGCAATAAGGTTGGAAGGATCTATCTGCTTGCATGTGTTTGTCTATGTTGCATCAGCACGACCATGCATTGCATTTCAATCATGCATCATCCTAATGAGATGTATTTGTTTAGGCCATCATAGATTCGCTCGGGTGGTTTAGGGGTCCCGACGGTCGGTTGAGAAGGATTCCACTCTTGGGGTTACCAGAGCTAGTGCCGTATCGGAGCACAGATTTTCTTTCAGATAGTAGTGAGATTTTCTCTTCAGAATCATCAAGTATGTCTAATCCAGCCAGTGGGTCTGATGCAACCAGGGCTATGATTACCGAAAAGTGGGAAGAAGAATGGAGGAGTTTGAGGCCAGAATGATGGCCATGATGGGCAACCTTGCCACAACCTTAGCTCCACTTGCAGGGCAACAAGCTGCTGCTCCTATAAGGGGGCAAGATGAACAAGGGGCTGTGAGAGAGGACCCCCCTGCTGTAGCTGACCCACATGTGGTTGAGCAAAGAGCACCAGCACTTGTAGAGCGTAGAGAAGGACCTAGGTCTGAGGTTGACTTATGGGAAGAGGAGCAAGAGGAACAAATGGTAGCAAAGGGAAAGTCACCCAAGCTGGAGGAAGCAATGTGGAGGAAGATGGAGGAGAAATTTGAGGCTATGACCAGGATGATGACGATTGGAAGGGGAATGAATCCCGAGGATCGAGAGCTCGATGGTGATGATCTGATCCCCCAGAACTTTAAGATGCCTGATATCCCAAAATTTAATGGTACCTCTGACCCTGCCGCACACATCAAGCAATACTCGCTGGTCATGAAGGGAACGACCTTAACAAAAAAGCAAAAGATAGAGTATTTCTGCTTGAGTCTCATAGGAGCTGCTATTGATTGGTACCATGGGCTTGAGAGGAGGTCCAAGGAGGATTGGGACTTGCTAACCGAAGAGTTTCTTAAGCAGTACGATTGCAGTACCCGGATGGAGGTCACTTTGAAAGATCTCGAGTTGCTACAGCAGAAGGCTGAAGAGTCCTTCCATGAATACCTTACTCGATGGAGGAACCGGGTTATGGAGATGAAACGCAAACCGGACACTTCAGATCAGATCCGGCTATTCATTCGAAATGCCAGCCCTTACTTGAGAGATGGACTGAAAATGAAGGAACTCAAGGATTGGGAGTCCTTGAAGGACATTTCCATAGAATCAGAAGGAGAATATTTAGCCAAGAGGGGAAATAGCGAGTCCTATGCCAAGAAGGGCTACAGTAGTCAAGGTGCAACCAAGTCAGCTAGTTCCAACAGTGGTAATAGAAATGGAAAGACAGCTGAGGTGTCGGCAACAGGGATGAATCAGAGGTACTTCTCCAACTTGGGTAGGCCTTTATCATGGGTGCTGAAGAGGCTAGTAAAAGAAGGAAAACTGCGACCCCTATCACCTAGGCCGGCCAAGACCCAAGGGCAGCCAGGGCACAAGGAAAATGAATATTGTGCATTTCACCAACATACCGGGCATTTGACAGATGATTGTATAACGCTAAGGCATCGGGTCCAAGATCTAATTGACAACAAGCAGATCACCGATCCTGAAAAGAGAGAAAGCAAGAAGAAGGCTAATTTCAATGTTGTGCCACCACCTGTCTTTATGGTTGGGTCTAGCCTACCAGAATGGTATGTGATGCAGGATTTGTACGGAAATGAGTATATCGCTATCACTCGCCCTGAGGCAAGTGAAGAAGGGATTCCCGTGGCGACGATAGACTGTTGGTCCACTAGTGAGAGTGGAGATGAAAAAGATGAAGAGAAAGATGGAGAATTCACGGATCCATGGGATTCGGAAGAGGAGGAAAGAGTTGAGGCTATAACAAGAAGTGGGAGAGTGGTCCCAGAAGTTGAGAAGCCGCATGACCCAGTGCAATCACATGCAGAAAAGGAGCCAGAAGAAAGTGCCATAGTAAAGCAGCTGAAAAAGACCACGGCTCAGATATCAATTTGGGACCTTTTGAGACAGTCTCCCTCCCACAGACAGAAATTAATTGAGGCATTGAGTGAGCCCACTGTAGCCACTACAATTTCTCCATCTGAGCTGCTAGACCTTGTAAAAGAGGGATCTGGAGAGAAACTGGTGTTTTCTGACGCAGACTTACTGGTAGAGGGCCGCAATCACAATCGGCCGCTGTACATCAAGGCTAAAATTAATGACAAGCATACCGCTTGTGTTATGGTTGATGATGACTCATCCATAAATGTTTGCCCTCTAGTTACACTTCAGGCTTTTAGGCTAAATGAAAGCATGTTGAGCAAGTCTGATTTAACCATCACAGCCTATGACAATTCTCGAAGACAAGCATCGGGAACTTTCAGAGCTCTGGTCAGGACTGGGCCTATCGAGACAGAAACAGAATTTATGGTCTTGCCTATCCCAGCGAATTTCTCAGCTCTGCTTGGAAGGCCATGGTTCCATAAATTGGGAGGAGTGCCCTCTACCCTACACCAGATGATTAAGATACCTCATGAAGGAGAGGTGGTGACTATTAAAGCAGCTAGAGAAAACCAAGTGTCTGCCTTGGGGATCTCTAATCAGCCATTTAGTGGTTTTCATATATCGATGATAGGAGAGGAGCAGGGCTTGGCAGATAGTCCTCAAGTGGTGAATATGATGAAGAAGATGCACTTTCTCCTAGGGGCTGGTCTGGGTAAAAACTCGCAAGGGCTGCAGGATGCTATCACCACACAAGGCCAGAAAGATCGGAAGGGTCTGGGCTACAAAGGAGAGCATGGTAAGAAGAAAGTGTCGGAGAAGATCCCCCATATTTCAGAGAGTTTTGTCCCCTCATCTTCGATCTGTGCTTACACGGGAGAGGAGGAGCCTCTATGGGTAGATGGAAAGATCGTTCTGGGGTTTGAAATCTTTAATGACGTCTTCGACTGGGATGTTGGAGTTATCAAGTCTGCAGAGAACTTCTGGGATGAGGAGATCATGACTCAGTGCAGTGTCTGGGACAGGGATGAGCCTGAGGAGATTGTTACTGATAAGCTATTAGCCACCAGACTTAAGGGAAAGGAAAAGATGGTAGAGCCAGAGCTGAAATTTGAAGATTTGAAAATTTCACCGGAGGTAGTTGAAAAGCCTCCACCAAGCCAAGAAGTCAAAGCCCAGTCGGCTACAACGACATCATCGATAGGGGATGAAGACAATAGTTATTTAGATACTATTTTTATGCCGGAACTTTTTAATGACAATATTAATGTTTCTGATTACATCAATGAGATGAACAACTTTGCTTACTTGTGTGATATTTCTGAAGATTTCATTCCTCATGATCATAAACATGATGCATTCATTTTTAATATTAACTCAACTAACACAACTGCATTTAATCTCGGAACTTTGGAGAATCCAAAGGGAATTTTGATAGCATCAGACATAACTCCTGAAGAGAGGCTAAAATTTGAGAGAATATTAAAAAAATATGAAAAAGTCTTTGCCTGGACCTACGAGGACATGCCGGGAATTGATCGAGATGTAGCCGAACATGTCATTCCAATGTACCCAGAGAGTAAATCGGTCAAGCAAAAGCTCAGAAGACTTAGGCCGGAATGGGCTCAGAAGGTAAAAGAGGAAATCCATAAGCAGATTGAGGCTCAGTTTCTACTGGAGGTTAAATACCCAACGTGGCTGGCTAATGTAGTTCCCGTGGCTAAAAAGGATGGAAAGGTTCAAGTATGCGTGGCTATCGGGACCTGAACAAAGCCTGTCCGAAAGATGATTTTCCTCTCCCTCATATTGATGTGCTGGTAGATAGCGCCGCTGCTTGTATGATGTACAGCTTCGTGGACGGGTACGCAGGGTACAATCAAATCCTTAACAAGATAGTGGATCGGATCAAGATAGCTTTCATCACCGAATGGGGTACTTTTGCTTATCGGGTCATGCCTTTCGGATTAAAGAATGCAGGAACAATCTATCAGAGAATGGCCACTAGAGTTCTTAATGACTTGATCCATAAAGAAGTGGAGGTGTATGTTGACGACATGATGATCAAGTCAGCTACCCGAGAAGGTCACTTTGAGGCTTTAGAGAAGTTCTTTCAAAGGATCAATAAGTATGATCTGCGCCTCAATCCCAAGAAGTGCATTTTTGGAGTTACCTCAAGTAAGCTGCTGGGCCATGTGGTAAGCCGGAGAGGAATTGAAGTGGATCCTGATAAAGTCAGAGCCATTAGGGAGATGCCAGTGCCTCAAAAAGAGAAAGAAGTTAGAAGTTTCTTAGGAAAGCTTTAGTACATCAGTCGGTTTATTGCCAAATTGGCTACGGTGTGTGAGCCCATCTTTAAGCTTCTCAGGAAGAATCAGCCGGTGGCGTGGAATAATGATTGTCAATTGGCCTTTGACACTATTAAGGATTATCTCTTAAATCCACCAGTCTTAAGACCACCACAACGTGCCAAACCATTAATCTTGTATCTGGCAGTAGAAGACAATTCAGTGGGTGCCATGATGGCCCAGGAGGATGACTTTGGGATAGAGTTTGTTGTTTACTATCTTAGCAAGAAATTCCTGACATATGAAGCCAAATATGTGGAAGTGGAAAAGATTTGCTTAGCAGTTGTTTGGGCTTCTAAGAAGTTGCGGCACTATTTTCATTCCTTTAGTGTACAAGCGGTTGCTAAGCATAACCCGCTTAGGTACCTTCAGGAAGCGCCCTCTTTGCTGGGAAAGATGGGAAGGTGGTTACTACTATTGCAGGAGTTCGATATCGAATACATCACCAGGAAAACCATTAAAGGAAGAGCTGTAGCTGAGTTCTTGGCTGAGCATCCTATTGAGGGAGACCAATTCGAATACAATTTCCCTGATGAAGATGTCATGGCCATAGCAGTACAAGGGTGGCAATTGTTCTTTGATTGGGTAGTTAACAGTAAAGGGGCAGGAGCAGGGATCATTCTTACGACCCCGGATGGTGAAAAGCTGCCATTAGCCAAAAAGTTGAGGTACAAGGCAACCAATAATGAAGCAGAATATGAAGCTTGCATCTTCGGACTGGAAACATTGCTGGCTCTGGGGCCAAAGACCGCAGAAGTCTTCGGAGATTCTTCACTAGTAATTCATCAGATCAGAGGGGAATGGTCAATTAAAGAAGAGAGGTTGTTACCTTACGTAAAGCACTTGAGAATGTTGAGCAGCCAGTTCGAGACTTGCACTTTTCACTTCACCCCCAGGGATGAAAATCAATTGGCTGATGCTCTAGCGACACTAGTGTCCATGTGGGATAATCCAACAGGGGTTACTATGAAACCCGTGCTAATCTCTAGCTTGAAAAAGCCTTGTTTTGAAGCTGAGCAGGTGATGGATGTTGGGGCCACTGATGGAAACCCTTGGTACTACGACATTCAGAATTATTTGGAACGGTCAGTTTTTCCAGAGGAAGCCACTGAGAAGGACCAAAGGATGATTCAAAAGTTGTCCACTCAGTTCATCAGTGTAAATGGCACTTTGTATAAGAGACAAGTCGATGGTATCCTGTTAAGATGTTTGGCGGAGAAAGAAGCTGAAAAGGTTATGGAAGAGGTTCATGCCGGAGTCTGCGGAGCTCACATGAATGGCTTAGCCTTAGCGAAGAAGATCATGCGTCAAGGATTCTATTGGCTTACAATGGATACGGATTGTTCAAAATATGTGAAGCAATGCCAGTTATGCTAGCAATACGCGAATTTAAGGCATATCCCAATTTCAGAGCTGCATAATTTGACATCTCCATGGCCATTTGCAGCTTGGGGGATAGATATCATAGGCGAGATACATCCTACAGCGTCTAATGGGCACAGGTTCATTATAGTCGCCATTGATTATTTCACTAAGTGGGTCGAAGCTGAATCTTTCAAGAAGATTGATGCTAGGGATATGGCTAAGTTCATTGAGCGAAATTTGATATGCTGATATGGCCTCCCACAGCATATTGTATCTGATAATGGGGTGCAATTCTTAGCAGAAACTAAACAGATGCTTCAGAAGTATGGAATCCAGCATCATAAGTCTTCTCCTTACCGTCCTCAAGCTAACGGTGCGGTTGAAGCTGCAAACAAGAATGTAAAAAGAATATTGGCCAATATGGTTCAGAGCTATAAAGATTGGGCGGAAAAGCTGCCTTTTGCACTCTGGGGTTATAGAACCACAGTCAGAACCTCTACGGGAGCAACACCGTTCTCCCTGGTATACGGAACCGAAGCAGTTCTGCCGGTTGAAATTGAGCTAAAATCCTTAAGGGTAGTCATAGAAGCCGAGATTCCAGAGACAGAATGGGCACAACAGCGATTGTTGCAGTTGAATCTATTGGATGAAGATAGGTTGAGAGCCTATTATCACAATCAGGTTTATCAAAAGAGACTAGCTCGGTCCTTTGGCAAGAAGGTACGAAAGCACCCATTGAAAGAAGGGGATTTGGTCTTTAAGATGATGAGGCCGGGAGTGCCGGACATACGAGAAAAATTCAGGCCAACCTGGGAAGGTCCGTTCATTATGAAAAAGTTGCTAACAAAGGGAGCAGCAATCTTGGCAGACAGCGATGGGAATGAGTTTAAAGACCCGGTCATTGTCGATAGACTAAAAAGGTTCCACGGCTAAAGACTAGAAAATAAAAAGAAGAGAATAAATGCCCCGCAGGTCGAAAATCGAAAAAAGGCGGCCTTGCTAAAATTGGGCGCCCTGTCAGGGTGAAAATCGAAAAAAAGGCATCCTGGGCAAAAATTAAGGGCTGATAGAAAATGTTCAATCGAGAAAACCCGAGAGGGCTGATTGATAACAGGAGTTTGATGCTTACAAGATCTATTCTGAGATTAGGTGTGGTCTTGTGTTTTTGATTTCTGTCAAATGAAGATCATGTATGATGAAATCATATAGAAATGTACTCAATTTTGCAATGAATAAAGATTACAGTTTGCATTTTCATTGGCTTTTAGTTCTGCCTTAAAAATATATTATCTATTTATCTAATGACTGTCGCCTTTTTGATTTTGTCGGAAGGTGCCTAAGCAGATATGTGCTATTCATTCTTAGCGAAGCTTTTGATAATAGCCTTATCTTGTAGTTCCTTCAAAAAAAAAAAAAAAAGAGGCCGCTAGAGATGAAAACCGTAACTGGCTCTCTAAGCAAAAGTTAGGCCAAAGGGCAGGGTGAAAACCTGAAAATAGGCATCTGCCCTACAAAAAAAAAATAAATATATATATAAATATAAAATAAATAAAAGCCGCTGGATTGGGTTGGGTCCATTCCAGGCAAAAATTAGGCAAATGGTTGTGTGAAAATCCCCTAAGGGACGCATTTGCCGCAAAGAAAAGCTAGTGTGAAAATCCACAAGGGACGCATTACCTTTAAAACAATGACATTCAATGCCTGGAGCAATAGGACGGCATTACTTCAGATAATCCTATTTCAATCAATTAACACACAACACAGAACATGAATCTCGGGTAAATGATCATTGACCAGGGAGGCAAAGGATATACACCGAACGTCTCTTTCAGAAAACTTGTCGACGATCCTCAGGATTCAGGGGGCATGGTAGAGCAGACAAGCTATAACTTCAGCAAACCTTGGACCACCTAGGGCACAATCTATACATTTTTGCAAGCATTTGCATTCCATATCATACACACGTGATTTCTTGTATATTCCTATGCATACAATCTTGCAGGAGAAATCGGCGGGGAACACCAATAAAAGCCGAGTGACGACACCAGTCCAAGCATCTAAAGGAGCACAGCTAAAAAAAAAAAAAAATTCACAGCGGTTAGCAGGATGGCGGCACTACCGACAAGAGGTTAGCATGACCACGGCACTACCAATTCACAGCAGTTAGCACGATGGCGGCACTACCCACAAGAGGTTAGCATGACCACGGCACTACCAATTCACAGCAGTTAGCACGATGGCGGCACTACCCATAAGAGGTTAGCATGACCACGGTACTATCAATTCACAGCGGTTAGCACGATGGCGGCACTACCCACAAGAGGTTAGCACGACCACGGCACTACCGATTCACAGCGGTTAGCACGATGGCGGCACTACCCACAAGAGGTTAGCACGACCACGGCACTACCGATTCACAGCGGTTAGCACGATGGCGGCACTACCCACAAGAGGTTGGCACGACCACGGCACTACCTATTCACAGCAGTTAGCACGATGGTGGCATTACCCACAAGAGGTTAGCACGACCACAACGTCACCAGTTACAACCAAAAGACAGCCTGCCTATAACACGGCAACAACAATCATCATAACTCCGTCCAGCAGGAAGATCGCCGCTTCAGGTACGCGTTTCTTTCCTTTTCCTGAATTTTGGCTCACGTAGGCACCCACACACTAGCCTCCCCAAAATTGGGGGCAACTGTAGACACCGGGTCCCGAGTAGCCTTGATCAAGATTACCCAATGATGAAATTAAATGTGTCGATTAATAGGCAAAAAGAATGAAAGTTGGAAGTGATAATTTTCTTGTCGTTTTGATTTGTTAGGAATGAATAAAAATGTATTTTAAAAATATTTTAAAAATGTTTTAAAAATTATTTTGGGATAAAAAGTTAGTTTTTAAATTATTGTGTTTTCATAGGAATTTAAAAAAAAAAATTCTGCCTGAAAAAGCACGGCTGTGCTTCTTTGAAAGCACGGCTGTGCTTCATCGAGCATGGCTGTGCTTCTTTGAAAGCACATCTGTGCTTTGCGCTGCACAGCGTGAGCGTACGCGAAAGCACAGCCGTGCTTTTCTCGAAAGCACAGCTGTGCTTTTCAGTGCAGTGCGCCCCCTGACGGCCCATTTCGCCCTTTTCCGTTTTTTTGTCATAATTTCTTCATTTTAAATGCTTTTTAACTCATTTTTTTTGCATAATTCAATTCAAAAATCCTTCTATCTTCCAACTCTCCAAATTCAGTTATTTTTTTGAGTTATGGGAATTAAATTAATTTAATTTTTTTAATTAAAAAATCTGAATTTTGGGGGAAATAAAAAGGATTTTGGAGAGAGAATTAGGGGGAATTTTCTTTAGAAAACTTTTTTTTTCTTCTTCTCTCTTCTCTCAACCAAATTCTCTCAATTTCTAAAGGAATTTCCAGCAATTCTTGAGACAAAA
This sequence comes from Excoecaria cochinchinensis, assembly GCA_947683425.1. Taxonomy (NCBI): domain Eukaryota; kingdom Viridiplantae; phylum Streptophyta; class Magnoliopsida; order Malpighiales; family Euphorbiaceae; genus Excoecaria; species Excoecaria cochinchinensis. The sequence goes on from CANTUQ010000066.1 coordinate 5,653,061, forward strand.
AATAACAATTTTTGTTCTTGAGAATTTTTCTTATTTTCAATTGAAAACTTTTTACTTTAAGACAAATAAACTAATTGTTTGTTCTTGAGTAAAATTTATCTTTCAATATTTTATTTTTCTAATCATATTCTTCAAATCAAGACAAGGAATTGGATCATCTACTTTCATCTCTTCAAGATCAATTTTGAGGGTAAACATTTTTTACTCAATTTCTTAGTTTGATTTTTAATTTCATTTCTTTTTATTTAATTAATTAACATGTAAATTCTTTTAGTTCTATCATTTTATTCTTCTTTTTATTCTTTTGCTTTTATTCAATTGATTATCATGTAAATTCTTTTAGATCTATTATTTAATTGTTCATATTTTTACTTCTTATTTCTTTTTTGTTTAATTTGTTCATATCATTATTTCTTATTTTTATTTCTCATTTAATTGTTCATGTTCATATTATTGTCATTTTTTTAGTTCATATATATTATTAGTATCATCATTTAACATGTTTTATCATAATTGGCTTATTTTATTTTCATGTTATTCTTCTTTTTTTAATTGGATTGTTCATCTTCTTTGATTATTATTATTATTATTATTATTATTATTATTATTATTATTATTATTATTTGATTGTTCATATTCTATGGTCTTATTATGTTATTATTATTATTGTAGTTATTATTGTTATTATGTTATTTGATTGTTCATATTCTATGGTCTTATTATGTTATTATTATTATTGTAGTTATTACCATCATTAGTATTATTATTATTATCCTTGTTCTTTTTTATTTTTATTATTACTATTGTTATTTATTTCTTATACATGCTGATTTTTATTATTACCTTTGTTTTTTTATACATGTTGGATATTGTTGTTGTTATTTTGTATTTTTACACATGCTAAATTTTATGTTTGCATTTTCAATTCATGTTTTTTTATGCATGTTGAATTGTATTATCATTATTTTATATTTTATATGCATGTTAAATTGTTAATTTGTTAAATTGCATATTTTTATTACGTCATTTTAATTGGTTTGTCATACATGATGCTTTTTTATTTGCTTTATTTTTATAGTATGTTTAACTCATTTTTATTACTAACATGACTTTTATTTGTTTCTTTTATTTCAACACTTATTTTTTATGTGTGAGTCTTTTCCATACCAAGTGTGAACCCATGAAGATTTGAAGATCCATTTGGATGTTGTCAATTTTTATTGTTTTCATTATTTTGCTTTCATTATTTTATTTTTATTATGTAATTTGTAATAATAAATTTATTTTTATGCACGTTAATTAAAAAATCACAAAAATATTTATATTAATTAATTTGATTTATTTTCTAAATAAAAATGGGACCAATGTCCTAGCTTTCCATTCAAAATAAATTGACACTTTACAAAGTGTTTCTTTAATTATGCATGAGAGGACCAATGTCCTTATTTTTAATAAATAACCCGATTTATGCATGAGTTGTATTTTATTTACAAATGGGGGTTGTATTCCGCCCCTAGTTTTATTGTAAATTATTTTGCTTTCATTTATTTTATTTACCGCTTTATTTATATGTTTGATATGCGTTTACTTAAATTGCATTAAAAACTGAATGAGAAATGGGATGAAATACTAAATTCAAAACTTGATTATAAACTTAGCCAAGGTATGAATAAATGGGGAGTCCCGAACTTTCTCTGGTCTTTGGGCTCAACGATTACAATCCTAGGCTCCAGGGGGTAGAGGCTGAGATCTCCAAAATCTCTCTGGTTAGCCCAAGATGGATATGTATGCGCCGTCTTAGGCTCGATGAGGCTAGACGACCCTTCCCAATGTTCTATTGGGTGGCGACTCCAAGAAACCTCTTTGTTGCCCAAAATAGACGTAGCTTGTAAATACCTTACAAGTTTTTATGAACCTCTTCCGATCGCCCTAAGGCGGGCTTTCGGGAGGCATCGAGGTTCGGCGCGCGTTACAGGAGCGCTCTGAGAATGTTTTGAGAGAGAAGGCTTTGAGGGGAAGGACCTCCAGAGGTAGTTCTTCCTCAGGGAAAAGATCAAGAGAATCTCAAGGGAATCCTGTTGGTGAGTCTCTTGCTAGTTCGTCTACTAAAGGGAGGAGACAGGACTCTTCTAGAGGATCAGGCGCGGGTAGAGGAGGTTCTGGTGGTAAAGGCAATGCCATGCCTCAATGCTCTTATTGTAGTAAGCGCCATTGGGGCAAATGTAGGTGGCTGATAGGAGGATGCTTCAGGTGTGGTAGTACGGATCATTTCCTTACTAATTGCCCGAATCTACATGAGAATGCTCCAGGTCAACAAGAGTGTAGTCGAGCAGGATCTAATGCTCCCAAAGGAGGACGTGGTAGAGGTAAAGGACAGGGTCGTGGTGGATAGCCTTGAGAAAGAGAACTATCTGAGTCTGTAGATCGCCCCATTCCGATAGCTGGCAGAGCTTATACCATGAAAGCCAGGGATGAGCAGAACACACCGGAAGTAATTGCCGGTAAGTTTTTATTGTTTGATTCTGAAGTGTATGCTTTGATAGATCCGGGTTCTACTCATTCTTACTTATGTTCTAGTAAGTTGGGTGCTAGTTTGGGGAGTGAAGAAAGATTGGAGTACGAGATTTATGTGTCTAGTCCATTGGGTCAGAGTGTTGTTGTGAATCAAGTTTGTCGGAATTGTCCCTTAAGAATTCAAGGTACAGAGTTTTGCAGTTGATTTGATTCGGTTGCCGTTTCATGAGTTTGATGTTATTTTGGGGATGGATTGGTTAGCTAAGCATCTAGCTATAGTGGATTATCATAGGAAGGTTGTGATTCTCAAAGATAAAGATCAGTTACCCGTAGTTGTAAAAGGTGAGGGAAGTAGTTCGTTACATGATGTCATTTTAGCAATGAAGGCTATGAGGTTCCTGAGGAAAGGATGTGAAGCATTTTTGGCACTAGTTCTGGATTCATGGAGAGGGCAAGTTAAAGTGCAAGATATTCCGATCGTGAGGGCATTTGAAGATGTATTTCCGGAAGAGTTACCGAGGCTACCTCCAGAGAGGGAAGTAGAGTTGTCAGTGGAGATTGTACTGGGAGAGTCTCCAATTTCTAAGGCTCCGTATCGGATGGCTCCAGTGGAACTGAAAGAACTGAAGAGTCAGTTGCAAGAAATTTTGGATAAAGGATTTATCCGGCCCAGTGTGTCTCCGTGGGGTGCTCCGGTCTTGTTTATTAAAAAGCAAGATGGAACATTGCGGATGTGTATCGATTACAGGCAGCTCAACAAGGTTACAGTAAAGAATAGGTATTCGTTACCGCGGATTGAGGATCTTTTTGATCAGTTGAGAGGGGCAGGAGTGTTCTCGAAGATAGACTTAAGATCGGGTTATTATCAATTGAGGGTAAAGGATATGGATGTGGCGAAGATGGCTTTTTGGACGCGTTATGGTCACTATGAATTCTTAGTGATGCCATTTGGTTTGACCAATGCGCCCGTAGCCTTTATGGATCTAATGAACAGGGTCTTTAGGCAGTATCTGGATCGGTTTGTGGTGGTGTTCATTGACAACATTCTTGTTTATTCAAAGAATGAAAAGGAACATGAAGAACATCTCCGTTTGGTATTACAAGAGTTGAGAGATCATCAGGTTTATGCTAAACTCAGTAAGTGTGAGTTTTGGCTAAAAGAAGTGACCTTCCTTGGATATGTGGTTTCAACTGATGGTATTTGGGTAGACCCATCCAAGGTGGAGGCGATTGTGAGTTAGTCACCACCCAAGAATATGCCAGAAGTAAGAAGTTTTCTAGGTTTGGCTGGCTATTACAGGCGTTTTGTCAAGGGATTCTCAGTATTAGCTTCACCTTTGACTAGACTACTCCGGAAAGAAGTGAGGATTGTGTGTTCTGATAAGTGTTAAACTAGTTTTGATCAGCTGAAAGAAATGTTGATTAAGGCTCCTATGCTTACGCAGCCTGTGTCGGGTAAGGAATTCACCATGTATAGTGATGCTTCTGGAGTGGGCTTAGGATGTGTTCTAATGCAAGATGGCAAGGTAATTGCCTATGCTTCCAGGCAGTTGAAGCCTCACGAGCAACACTACCGGACGCATGATTTAGAGTTAGCGGTGGTAGTGTTTGCACTTAAGGTCTGGCGACATTATTTGTATGGAGAAAAGTGTAGAATCTTCACTGACCACAAGAGTTTGAAGTATCTACTGACCCAGAAAGAGTTAAATTTGAGACAGCGAGGTGGTTAGAACTGTTCAAGGATTATGATTGTATTATTGACTACCATCCGGGTAAAGCAAATATGGTGGTAGATGCTCTGAGTAGAAAGTCAATTTTGGCTTTATCTGTTAGCAGAGGGAGGTGGAGATTTGATTCAGAAGGCACATTGATTGCTCAGTTAAAAGCTAGACTGAGTTTGAAGCAAGAGATTATGGATGCACAGTTAAGTGATCCTATTTTGGAGCGTGCTTACCAAGCAGTGAAAGTTGGTAAGCGGACTGAATTTTCAGTGGATAGTGAAGGAGTGCTTAAGTATGGGCATCGGTTATGTGTCCCAGATGTGAATGAGGTAAAGAAGAAGCTTTTACTTGAAGCCCATTTATCAGTTTTTACTATGCATCCGGGTGGAGATAAGATGTATCGAGATCTCAAACAGCATTACTGGTGGCCGGGTATGAAGAAGGATATAGTGGATTTTGTTTTGAAGTGTTTAGTGTGTCAGCAAGTGAAAGCCGAACACCAAGTTCCATCGGGTTTGCTTAACCCCTTACCCATTCCTCAGTGGAAATGGGATGATGTTACGATGGATTTCGTGACTGGCTTGCCATTGACGCAGCGCAAGCATGACTCGGTATGGGTTATAGTTGATAGATAGTCAAAGTCAGCGCATTTCTTGCCCGTTCGGTTAGACTATTCGATGAACAAGTTGGTAGAGATATATGTGAGTGGGATAGTCAGGCTTCATGGTGTTCCGTTATCCATTGTGTCTGATCGAGATCCTCGGTTTACATCCAAGTTTTGGAAAGAATTTCAGTAAGCTTTGGGTACTCGGCTAAACTTCAGTACAACGTTTTATCCCCAGACCGATGGTCAGTCTGAGAGAGTTATTCAGATTCTTGAAGACATGCTTTAGGGTTGTGCTTTGGAATTTTTAGGAAACTGGGATCGATATGTGCCTTTGATGGAATTTGCATATAATAATAGTCACCAGGCAAGCATTAGTATGGCGCCTTATGAAGTGTTGTATCGGCGGAGATGTAGAACACCAGTGTGTCGGAAAGAGCTATGATAGGTCCGGAGATAGTAAGGGACACGGAAGAGAAAGTTAGAATTGTGCAACAGAATCTGAAAGCAGCCAAAGACAGACAGCGATCGTATGCTAATTTGAAGCGTAGAGATATCCAGTATGAAGTCGGTGACAAGGTCTTTCTGAAAGTTTCTCCGTGGAGAAAAGTTCTTCGTTTTGTAAAGAAAGGAAAGTTGAGTCCCCGATTTATTGGCCCCTATGAGATCTTAGGAAAGGTTGGTCCGGTAGCTTATCGGTTAGCATTACTGACAGAGTTAGCCAAGTTACATGATGTCTTTCATGTATCTATGCATAACATGTGCTCAAAGTGCAAGATATTCGGATTCAACCAGATTTCTCTTTTGATGAGGAACCAAAATAGATTTTGGCTAGAGAAATTAAGCAGCTTCGGAACAAGCAGATACCATTGGTTAAAGTGCTTTGGCAATATCACGGTGTTGAGGAAGCGACCTGGGAACCAGAAGAGGCAATGAGAACTCAGTATCCTCAACTATTTGGATAAGGTTAGAATTTCAAGGATGAAATTCTGTTAAGGAGGGGAGTATTGTAACACCCCAAAACCACCCTAGTAGAGTGAGCCTTGTGTGCGTGTAAATATGTGTGGTTTATTTTAAGCATGTGTTTATTTTTGGTTAAATTAATTTGTTATTATGCTTTATTTGGGTTGTGTTCTAGTGTGAGTGAGTGTATTAGAGTAGTGTGTGTGTTGTGGGCTATAGTTAGGTGTGAGTGAGGGTATGGGAATAGTGTGTGATTAAGAGATTAGTCTGAAGTGTAGCTTGAAGGATGGGAGTTAGGTGCAGTTAGTATGTGGCCCAATGGGGAGTTGCCATATGCGATGGGAGAGAGAAGAAAAGGGACGGCTGTTCTTCTCCTTTATTCTTATCCCGTTTTCTTCTTCTTTTCCTTCTCTTCCCGTTACTTCTTCATTTTCTTCTTCTTTCTCTCTATTTCTTTCTATAATTCTTCTTTTGTTGGAATCGGGTGAGCTGTGGTGAGTTGGGGTTAGCTGGAGTTGGTTGGTAAGTTTGTAATTTAGTGTCCTTCCTTCTTCTTTTCTTTGAGTGAGTTTTATATCTAAGTGTATGTTTGAGGTTGAATTCTGGTTTTGCTGGGTTTTGTGGTTCAGAGATTCAGCCTAAAGAGATGAAAGGCAAGGATATCGCGAGTTGTAGTGGAGCTCGAGATTGAAATGCCATATTTTGAGGTTTGGGAACGTTTGTGTATTTTGTGCATTTTGTGTATTTTGATGATTTCTATATTATGATTGGAATTGATGATATGGATTGTGTGTTTTGGCTTCTATGAGTTATGGGTATTGTTTAATTTGAGTTGAGAAGCATGGGTTGTGAAGGATGGAGTTAAAATGTTGAAATTTTGCATGTTTTCTTAGAAATTGCTGGTTTGAGAACTTTTGGATTTTGATTTTGTGATTTGCTTGATTTGATGGCAATAATGAGTTCAAAGGGTATGTTTATGTTGTGTATAATGGTTTGAATGAAGGATTTTACTTAGAACTGAGTTTTGGAACCAAATGAGTGAGTGGGTGAAAGTGGAGAATGAATTTCTGCAGATTTTGGTGTTGGGGGCGGAAATGCTGACTCTGTCGCGAGGTCACGACAGAGCTCGGTGATCTCTATCCCATCGCGCGCGCCGAGCTGCGAGCGGCCGGGCGTGCGCAGCGGGAACTCCCTGTCGTGAGCGCGACGTCGTCGCGATCGCGACAGAGAGCTCAGCGTTTGGCCAAGCTTCTGTCTCGAGTACACGCCTGGGTGGGAGCCTGCGACAGCTCTTGCTGGTACTCACTATCGCGAGCGCGACGCTTGTCCCGAGCACGACAGTGAGATCTATTTTTGTCTCCACACGAGCGCGACAGGAGGCCAACTTCGCCTCTGTCACGAGCGCGACACCCTCTAGCTTTTCTTTTTGACTTCTCTTTTATGATTACAATACTTAACTTTCCAATTTGTATTACTTCTAGAATTATGTATAGTCTATATATATATATAAATGTGTTTATATGCTTCCTATATCATGAATAAAACATGATGCAAACATATGTTGTGAACTGAAATGTGTCTTCGATTATGCATGACCTGCTAGAGTCGAATAAGTGGATAGTTAGGAATGCCTAATAGAGCTAGTGTTGCTGCAGCTAGTGTATGATTTGGACCCTGATCAGGTCCCGCGACTGGATCTTCATGATCCCTTTTTACTGAATCTATGCAAAAATGATTTTGGAACAAAATTAAAAGATTGTTTTGATACCCTCAGGTATCTATGTGTTATGAGAATACTGTTAATACCTTCGAGTATCTACGCGTACTCATTATCCACTGTTTTGATATAGCAGGTGCAATAGTGTTATTTGTTATTATGTGTGAATTTCTGAATTATTGCTTATCGGGAATAATATGATTATAGTGCTGTTGTGCGTTAAGTTAATTTATGACATCTTAACAATTAATTGTGCCATTCGCTTGTGATTGTTTGTTGACGCCACTATGAGTGGTCGTTGTGCATCTTTGTTTCCCCACTAAGCGATTTCGCTTAGCACGGGTATTTTATCCGTGCAGGTGTGGAAGGTTTTGAAGGGTTGAACTGAGGATTTCGCATCAGCAGGGCCAACACAACTAGTGGATAGAAGATTTTGTAATTAGGCCTTGTATTCTTTTTGTATATATATTATAGTCTTGTACTATTGAACCTATGTAAAGGATATTTTATAACTAGTATATGTAATCATTCTGTGGTGCTGAGGCACTTTTGTATCTTTTGGAATATGTAAAGCCACTTCTGTCATATTAATGAAATACAATATTTTGCTCCATGGTCTTTTCTCAGATAAATTATGAAATTTTCATTTATTCATTCGCATATGAAATTGGTGTGCAATGATTGATTCTGTTTGAGAGTCTGTGGGTGGCAATCCTTATCTACCGGGGACCTTCATCCTCTTTGTAGGGTGAAGTTCTCTACGTATAGGTAAGGGGTGTCACATGTTTGATATGTTAAAAGTAATTTTGGTTTATGTAGATTGGTAAGTGGATTGGTATGAGTTTAAAGTAAGTTTCTGGGTTTGGAAATTTATTGAGCTTTCTTGATAATTTAATTGTTGTTAACAAGTGTTAATTATTGTTAATATGATTATTAACATGTTTAGAAAGCATATGTTAAGTGAATTGAGGTTATATGCATGATAGTATGAGATTTGGGAGAAGATGATCATGTGTTATGTTGAGTAGTTGATGTTGCAGGTCTGGAATTCGCCTCTATCGCGATCATGATAGAGAGCTCGGGTTTCAGACTGGGCAATAGCTTGGGCTTTGATCTTCAGCCGAGCGTGTTCTGTTGCGAGCGTGACAGATGTTGCAAGCACGACAAAGAGCGCAGTAGCAAGTATCTGGCAAGCGGTCCCTATCGCGAGTGCGCTGGCATGCATGAGCGTGACCAAGGCCCCTGTCTTATGTCACGAGCACGACTGTTCGTCGTGAGCATGACCAGTGGAGTTTTGGCTTGTGTCGCGGGCATGACCTTGGTCTCGAGCGCGACAGACCCCTATTTGTAAATGTTTTTCTTTAAGATTCCTTTGCATGGTTTCTCACTCATGGGATTTATATGATTATACTTTATAATATTGATTCTTATTTGCATAAATGAATATATGAATCACATGTTTGTTTCATTAAATCGCCTTATATATATTGATTATTGTGACTTACTCTATACATGTTTACCCAAGAGATGTTTATATGACAATAATACAATAATAGAGTTAGTATAAGCTTGAATGGTTATAGTAGTGGATAGATAAGCATGCTTATTATGGGTTAGAGTGTGAGTGCAGCTGCTACATGTTGGCCCCGTTTGGGTCTTATTGGCCCCGTTTGGGTCTATATGCTTTGAGACTTCGATTCCCCTTCTACCTTAGGGTATATATGTTCTGAGGCCCATGTCTCTATATGCTTCCCATACTATCTCCTATTAGTATCAGTAGTACCCATATCCACTATTAATTGTGAACTCAGGCTATTATATGTGCATAGAATTTGTTATATGCTTATGTGTATATATATTTGAGTAAAAGCAAGATGTAGAGAATGGATATTATACAGATTACTATTACTCGTTTATTATATGCCTATATGTATATACATGTGTGGAGGATGTGTTAGAGATGTTATGGTAAGATTGCCCTGATGAGTATGCAAAGCTAACGTTTATGTATGTTATAGATTTTGTAAAGTTAGTCTTGCATAGAAATGAATGATATTACTTGCGAATCTTATGTAGTGCCACATGATTAATGTTTATGTAATTGCATACCTTTGTATTGTAATTTTGTTTTCGTTTATGGTAATATCTGTATGTGTTTTTTGGTTTTTGTTCCCCCCCCTAAGCATTATTGCTTAGCACGGGTGTTTCCCATGTAGGTGGCAGGTCGGGTTTCGGAGTTGGGCATCTGCAGGTCAGCCACTAGGAGTACTAGTTACAGTTCTTTTTGTCTTTTGCTGCTATATTTTGTATAGCTATGTAAATGTATATATAAAGGATTGGTATATGTAATATATACCTTGCGTATGTAAATAATATTGCGGTATATATACATATATTTGTTATATAATGCTTTGTAATTTGATGATAATTTTTAATGTATGATTAATTTGATCTTTAATTTTGATTTAATGCTTCCGCTTCTGTATGCATATTTGTATGTTGTTTCATGGCGCTCCGATATCTTCCCAAGAGGTATTGGGGTGTTACAGTGTATGTCTCACTGCTTTCCCTTCTCGCCAGATACTCACCTTCAGCCTCAATGGCTATGTAATTCAGCAACTCCCAGTCTTTTAAACCCTTCATCTTCAGCCCATCCTTCAGATACAGGCTAGTGTTCTTGATTAAGAGCCTTATCTGATCCTGGGTATCTGGCTTCCTTTTCATCTCCATCACTCGGTTTCTCCATCGGGTCAGACACTCGCGAAATAATTCACTGGGCTTCTACTGTAAGAGCTCCAAATCCTTCAATGTCACTTCCATCCTCGTACTGCAATCGTACTGCCTGAGGAACTCTTCTATTAATAGGTACCGGTCTTCCTTGGTCCTCCGGTGCAACCCATGGTACCATTCCACTGCGGGACCTATCAGGCTCAAACAAAAGTACTCTATCTTTTGTCTCTTTGTCAAAGTAGTAGCCTCTATTACCAATGAGTATTGCTTTATATGTGCGGTGGAGTCTGCAGTGCCGTCAAAATTTGGAACGTCCGGTATCTTAAAATTTTGAGGGATTAGATCTTCTCCCTCTAATTCCTTATCCTAGGTGTTCATCCCCCGCCCCTTTGTCAGCATCCTTGACATTGCTTCAAATTTTTCTTCCATCTTCTTCTAGATGGATTCCTCCGTCTGAGGTGCCTTTCCTCTTACTAATAGAGACTCCTCGTACTCATCCTCTTCCAAGTCATCCTCTATTCTATGGGCTGCCCCTCTTCTCTGCCTTGCAGACGTGGTAGCCCTCAAATCCACTGGTGGTAGACGAATCTCCTCAAGTGGGGCTTCTCTAGCCTCCTCCTATTCATTCAATCTCATAGGAGGGGGAGCTGGGTTTTACACAGTAGGCTTGGCCATTGTTACCATCATAGCTATCATTCTGTTCTCAAACTCCTCAAACCGTCTACCAACTTCCTCGGCTATCAAATCCCTAGTGGCATTCGCTTCTCTTGGTGGATTGGCCATTTTACTGTCTATGGAAAACTGAGAGGAGGTAGCCTGACTCTTCTCGAAAAGTGAGTCTGAATACTCTACCTTTTCTAGTAACTCAAAGAACGGATTTCTGTGTAGCCGCCCACGGGATCCTCTTGACCACCTGGGTAGATCTATAATGGCTACAAAACATACCCAGTCAGGATGATACATGAATGACATATGATGCATGATCGTCCTATGCAGCGTCAACAACCACATGCAAGCAAATATACCTTTCCAACCCTGTTCCTTACACACACGAGGTTCGTGCAGTCTCTGTCCTAGGTGGGCTTGGTCCATGGGTTCACAGGGAACCCAAAGGATGCGTATGTTGTACGGTGAAAAATCGGCAGCATAACCTCTCTTATCTAATGTGCATACATATGGCTTTTGACCATTGTATATTTAGGCAGTCCAAATAAATCAACATGGGCCTATCTGGGCATGAAAGCCTTTGATTAGTTGACCAATCAACTAATCTGGGTTTGTCTAATACATAATGATCTATACAGCAAGCATATTATTATGGGTCATACAACCTAGGGGAAGTTTCTACTTTCATTACATGAGCTTTCGCTAGGGTTATGATACTTTAGGTCTACCCAAGCATGGTTCCTACCAACAAGGCTAGCTCATCACGAGCGTAATGACCGGTTGGGTCTCCATTTAATATACCATGATGGTACGAGACTTGGGCTAGTGATTATCCTTAACACTTCCCTACATCGAGTGAACATAGGGTCGTGCTTCGGGAATGCACCGAGACTGAAAGAGGGTGCATACTAGCATAGATCTAAGGCTCTAGTGATATGCAATGCAATTTTGAAAAGAGACGAAATTTTAAAATTAAAACTTAATTATATGTTTTAATCAAGGTAACTTTCGAAGCGAAGTCTCGTATGTTCCCTAGTGGAGTTGCCACTATGAAAAGTGCTGAACCCCGGGTGGCCCCGAAAACCCGCTTTTAGGGTATCCGAGAGAGGTTTATAAGATTTGCAAAAAATTGCAAGGGCATCTATTTTTGGCAACAAGGAGGTGTTTTTGAGTCACCAACCAATAAAACATTTGGAAAGTTCTTCTATCCTCACTGAGCCTAAGACAGCGCATGTGTGTCTATTTTGGGCAATCAGAGATATTTTGGAATCCTCCTTCCCATAAAACATTGGAAAGATTCATCTAATCTCGTGAAGCCTAAGATGATACATATACGTCTATTTTGGGCAAGCTAGAGATATTTTGGAGTCCTGACCCCAATAGAACATTTGAATGGTTCGTCTGACCTCAGAGAGACTAAGACAATGTAAATTGGGCCTATTTTTTGCAATAAGAGATATTTTGGAATTCCCTTTCCAATAGGACATTGGAAAGGTTCATCTAACCTCATTGACTCTAAGACCAAAGATAGTTCGGGACTTTCCATTTATTCATTCCTTGATTAAATTATAATTGAGTTTTGAATTTAAAATTTCATTTCTTTTCTCATACATATTATTGCAAAAATTAAAGTGCAGACCAATCACCTTGTGAAAGCGATAAATAAAAGTAAATTAAACAAAACATGATGATTTACAACAAAACTAGGGGCGGAATACAACCCCAACTGTAAATGAATACGAAATACAAAAACATTCATAAAATGGGAGTATGGATTTTCGGAGTCAGGACGCTGGTCCTCGTATGCCTATTTAAAGAAAGAATAATGTTAACATGCTTGTTATGTTTGGATGAAAATCAGGACATTGGTCCTATTTTTTTAAGAAAAAACTATGGTTATTTGTATAAATCCTTTGCCATTTTTAACATTAGTGAGCTCAAAAATAATATTTATAATAAATCAGAATTAAAATTTAAAATAAAAGGAAATAAGGTAAGGAAAATGAAACCAATTTGGTATCCCCAAATCACCCGACAGGATCTCCCTTCTCAGCACCCCCTATCAAAAAGAAACAATTAAAACATCAAAAGCAAATAACATGTTAATAAAATAATTAAATCAAACGACAATAGACAGGATTAATAAAGAACAATGGATAAATAATAAAAGAGAGGAAATTACCTTTAAAATTAGTGAAAACAAAAATGAAGGGAAATAAAATGAAATAATAAAGAAAGGGGAAAGGAGGGCCTAAGGACGGCCCAAATCGCATGAGCGACGGCAGTCCCTGGGCTGACCGACGGGCAGAAGAAGGTTTCTGCGATGGCACATCGCTCGCTTGAGCGATGTCCATCGGTGGAGCTTTAACCCCATTTGTCACCCCTGATCTGAAAAAAAAAAACAAGTAAAATTCAAATAAAACCCAATTTTTAGTCAATTAATTCTATTTCTAGGCAATTAATCACAAATAAATTAATATCAAGCAATAAAATAAATTAGAGGTCAATCCAGAATATTTACCCTCGGAATATTACCTTTTCAAGGCGAATGTTGGGTGATCTTTTCCCTTGAATTGTACAAGGATCAATTAGCAATGCGCAATTTCAGGGAATTATCTCCCGCAAAATTGTAATTTTCAAAATCAAGTCAAGAAAAGAAAATTATTTTTTGTAGCTATTGTGAATGTTAAAAGGACAAATCAAGCAAAAATGAATTGATTTCGCTTTCTCAAATTCACCTTATTTTTGAAGATTTAGTAAGATTTTGATGAAAGAAATAAGAAGAAAACTTTTGACAATTCTTTCGAGATTTTCTGAAAATTATCCCAACCTTTCCGCAAATTTTCTAATCCTTGAAAATGGATCCGAGCCCACTATTTATAGACTAAGGAAAAGGATTTAAATATTTATAAAATTTAAATTTGAATTTGAAAAAAGGATTTACAAATTCAAATTAAAACTGCCAGATTTTGGAAGATATTTGGAAATCGAATCCAATATTTGGTGATATTTGGGAAATATTTTGCAAATCAAATCAAATCCATCATATCAAATAAAATACTTGAGAAATATCTTGAAATCTCATGAAATCTGCTTGAAAAGTCCTCGCCAAGCGCTGCAGATCATCGATCCACGGGGGTCGCTCGAAGTACCGACGGCCGTCTATCGTAAGGGCACCCTCAGTCATTTTGAGCGATGGGCGGTTACATGAGGGACGGGTGTAACAATTCAAAAAGGGCCTAGACGGAATTTAAATGCTAAGTCAAAAATTTAAGGGCATTTTGGTAATTAGTGTATGCGAAATTGGATTTATTAAGGACTTATATGTTAAGAATTAATTAATTAAGTGAAGAGGAGGAATTATTAAGTGTGCTTGTAGTGTATGGTGTTAGGATGTAAATGGGTTAAGGGATTTTATTGTGTGGTCTATGTATGTGTGGTGCCTTGGAGATATTTATGTAAGAGATGCTTGGGTGTGTTTTGTGTATGGTGCATAGTAGGATTTAGTCAAGGATTGGATGATGGAACCATTAGGAGAGTGACACATGGCTTTGGGTTGGTGAGCATTAAATGAAAAGGAAGAGAGAGGTGGGGAGGGCAGATTTGGATGAAGCTTCCTGTGGAAGCTGCCCGTCCCCCTTGTTTTCCAATTTTCCCGTCCCTTTTTCTCTCTCTTTCTTTCCTTTCTTGCTCTCATCCCTTCTCTCACGTGTTCTCCTTGCGCTCGAGAGCGCGCTCGCGACAGAGGATCGCCCAATTCAGATCGGCAGCTAAGCGCTCTGTCGCGCTCGCGATATACGTCGCGCTAGTGATAGAGGCTCTGCTGCTCAGCTCGGCAACGAGCTCGGACGCGGGCAACAGCTACTTTCATCGAGCTCTATCTCAAGCTCACGACGATGTCGCGCTCACGACAGAATCGGGATTACCAGCTATTGCACAGGAAATTTGCAGAAAATCTCACTTTCACAACACCCAATCACACATACTCAATTCAAACTTCCACTTACCTCCATTCTAGCAACCAAACCATCAATTCTAACATATAATACAACATTTATGCCAAGAATTTCAATTAAATCATGCTAAGAATAATATCAATTTACAAAATCAAAATCTCAGCACTATTCATTCCACAACTCAATCAAATACACAATTGGGTTCAATAGCTCATATTCAAGGCTTCATGCATTATCTAAATCAAAACCCATAATTTCCATTGTCAAACATTTATTTATTCCATCTCAAAACTCTAAACAAGTAATGAATAAGTTTTAGACAGTTACAACGAAGTGCGGATGCATTTCAGAAGCAAAACATACCAAAATACTAAACCTAAAGGAGGGTAAGGAAGGGCAAGTGTTCATGCCAACCATGGGGTTCAAAATAAGGGAAAACATCTTCAACAACTTGGTTCTATCGTGCTCGCAACAAGGGTCGCGCTCGCGATAGAAGCCACCTACACATGCTCCATGAAAGGCCGGCTATCAGGACAAATTCTCACCCTGACTTTGCATCGAATAAACCAACCTGTAAACCTAAGTTTTAGGCAAAAATTATTCAGGAAATTGATCCTTAGGATAATAAGAATCAAATGGGAAACATTTCAGGTCACTACGACATCTATAACTTCAGATATGAGCTAAACAACCTATATTGTTCAAGTAACCCGATCCAAACAGAGACACTACGGTTTTTGCCAATTTTTTGGATCTTAGAGGAAGAATTTTCCCAAGGTCATTTCTGAGAATTTTATAGGGATGGAATTCAAGTTCTAATAGCTTAAGAATCACACGATTTAGAGGTCTATAACTCTACTTATGACAAAAACAATACACGGAGGTCAGATAAAAACTGAACAGAATCGCCGAAATCATACCTTATCATCACAACTAAATGACAACCCATCTAACATCACCATCTCAAAACACAAGCAAGAATCTTAACTCAACATACAACTCATTATAACTCGATAAGTCAAGTAAATTTCAAGAAATCACGCCAAAACTCAAGATCACCATAAAACATCAAATTCAAAGAAATTGCCAAACTTATGTATTTTCAATACCAACCCTCATATACATTTATATCAATCAATAACATGGATTACTAACATATTTACCCAAATTAATTCATGCATAAACTCGCATCCAAACCACTCAAATTACTGGAAATCAAACATAAACACACTTATGATCCAAGTGAGCAATTAGAGCAGAGACAAAGCACCCAAACTGAAAATGTAGAACACAGAGCTCCCAAACCTGGAATTGAAGATCCAAAACCACTCTTCGTCAACCTTCAATCCTCCCTTTTCCTTTATCTTTCTCCTTGTCACCAAAAGCTTGCACAAACAAAACCCAGAAAATCCTTAATCGAAACCCCAACTCACAATCAGTCAAAACCAAAAGAAGAAGAAAGAGAACCAAATGCAGGAAACCCTAACCCTAACTTACCTCTTTAATCTTGCTCCAAAACTCAGTCAAACCACCCTTTAGCATGCATAAACTCCAGCCAAAAGAAAGAGATGAAGCAGAAAATGAGCAAGGAAAAAGAGCAAGAGAAGGATAGAGGAGAGAACGGGAAAGGTAAGGCAGAAATCTGCCCCTTACTCTCTCTCCTATTTTCCCTTTTCCTCTTTCTTTTTCATTTAATGCTCACCAACCAACATCCACATGCCAGCCTCCTATTAAACCAATAATTCCATTTCTTTGACTTACCAATCCTTGGCACCATACTCTTACCTTACTAGATAATTCTTAGGCAGATATTTTCAATCCTTAGTACAATACACACAATCCACTAGATAATTGCCTTACATCCTTACTACCAAACAACACACACACACTAGATAATTCCTACACTTAACATCTTTAATTAATTTTGCAATTAAGTCCTTATCATCAAAATTCCTCATGCATAAATTACTGAAATACCCTTAAATTCCCGACTTAGCATGCAAATTTTGACTAGGCCTGTTTTGGGTTGTTATATTTTTCCCTTTCTTCCCCTTCTTCTCACGTTGGCTGAAATTCTTCTCCTTGCCTTCTCCACATTTTCTTCAATTTTTCTTTACTTATTCCACCAAATCAAAGCTTTTTAATTGAATTTTAGCCTTTATTTTCATGAGGGATCATCTCTAGAGTTTGATTTACATAACAGCCTGAATTATACCCTGGTAGCAATATTAGTTTAATTGTTGTAATTGGGTAAGATCTCATTGGGGTTTGCTAAATTTTAGACTTAAGTGTAATTGAATTAAGGACTTGATTGCATACACAAAATAAGTTAAGTGGACAAATTGTAAGTGTGCATTTTAAGCTTAAGTGGGTTTGATTAGCATTAATAGAGATTAATTTAGTCAAATCAAATTGAGAGTTGGAAATGGGATCCGGGTGTCCACCTCTTCTTGTGCCACATTATCACACCCCCTAACCATGTGTAGAGCTTTACTACAATGGTTCTAAAGTCTCACAACAACAAACACATGAACACAAATTATCATTCACATGAAACTCAGGATTAATAATTTCTTTCAAAAACTACATTCAATTACATTCCGAAAATCCATACATTACATTATAAAACACTTAGAGTCTTATATAAGTTTTTGCTTTACAAACTACAACTTCTTTCATACAAAATCTTAGTCTCCTTACACATACCAACTATAAATACACATCTTTTGCTATTACAAAATAACCTACTTATACAGCAAATTCCTAAGGTGTTGGCCCTTGGTGATGCAGGAAGTGTCCTTCAAAATGCTATCTTCAGATACCTGCATGGATAAAACATTCATGCTAAGCGATAACGCTTAGTGGGGAACAAAGAAATATGGATGAACACTCACAGTGATCATCAATACAAATCACATACTCAAGCAACGTATATATATATAATTCGGTTTATTATTATTAGTGCACTCATGCACAACTACATACAAGCAACTGTCATTATCCTCAAGCCAGTATATAATTCCTTGCATTTAATCCTAAGTTCAAATATGTTAATTTTGCTCATTATATCATCTTTCTATTCATTCTTCACAAATCTATAGTTATCACCACTCAATTGCATTACATATATAAATCCACATGTGTCAAATAACTATTAACATTAATAGATGCATAACCACCCTCATCATGTTATAAATACATATCCAAGCAACACATACTTTTATTCAATCCTTAACCATACCACATACTTACTAATTCATGTAAAGTTTACAAATATTTACTTGTTGTCATATCATAATTTACCAGATAATACATATTGTACCCATCATGCATTAAATTAACATTTTTTTCATTGAACAAATATTAACACTAATATATATATAGCACATAACCTATAAAAACCATAGTCACAAATGCACATTACTTACACTTTAACCTGTGAATAATATACACTCACTATTCACATAATTCACAAATTGCAAGTTAATCACTTATTTACTAGCTATTCGTAACTTACCTGCACTTCTATAGTAGTGGATAACAGGTTATCTGTAACACTCCGAAACCACCCTGGTAGAGTGAGCCTTGTGTGCGTGTAAATATGCGTGGTTTATTTTAAGCATGTGTTTATTTTTTATTAAATTAATTTATTATCATGCTTTAGTTGGGTTGTGTTTTAGTGTGAGTGAGTCTATTAGAGTAGTGTGTGTGTTGTGGGCTATAGTTAGGTGTGAGTGAGTGTAGGGGGAGTAGTGTATGATTAAGAGATTAGTCTTGAGTGTAGCTTGAAGGATGGGAGTTAGGTGCAGTTAGTATGTGGCCCAATGGGGAGTTGCCATGTGGCATGAGAGAGGGAAAAGAGGGACAACTGTTCTTCCCCTTGTTCTTATCCTGTTTTCTTTTTCTTTTTCCTTCTCTTCCTATTACTTCTTCATTTTTCTTCTTCTTCCTCTTTATTTCTTTTTATAATTCTTCTTTTATTGGAATCGGGTGAGCTGTGGTGAGTTGGGGTAGCTTGAGTTGGTTGGTAAGTTATAATTTAGTGTTCTTCCTTCTTCTTTTCTTTGAGTGAGTTTTATACGTAAGTGTATGTTTGAGGTTGAATTCTGGTTTTGTTGGGTGTTGTGGTTCAGAGGGTCTGCCTAAAGAGACAAAAGGCAAGGGTATCGCGAGTGGTAGTGGAGCTCGAGATTGAGACGCCATATTCTTGAGGTTTGGGAACGTTTGTGTATTTTGTGCATTTTATGTATTTTGATGATTTCTGTGTTATGATTGAAATTGATGATATCGATTGTGTGTTTTGGCTTCTATGAGTTGTGGGTATTGTTTAATTTGAGTTGAGAAGCATGGGTTGTGAAGGATGGAGTTAAAATGTGGAAATTTTGCATGTTTTTTTAGAAATTGCTGGTTTGAGAATTTTGCGATTTTGATTTTGTGATTTGCTTGATTTGATGACAATAATGAGTTCAAAGGGCATGTTTTATGTTGTGTATAATGGTTTGAATGAAGGATTTTACTTAGAACTGAGTTTTGGAACCAAATGAGTGAGTAGGTGAAAGTGGAGAATGAATTTCTGCAGATTTTGGCGTTGGGAGTGGAAATCCCGACTCTATCGCGAGCGCGACGATGTCGTTAGGTCATGATAGAGCTCGGTGATCTCTGACCCATCACGCGCGCTGAGCTGCGAGCTGCCGAGCGTGCGCAACGGGAACTCCCTGTCGCGAGCGCGACGTATGTCGCAATCGCGATTGAGAGCTCAGCATTTGGCCAACTTCGCCTCTGTCGTCAGTGCGACACCCTCTAGCTTTTCTTTTTGATTTCTTTTTATGATTGCAATACTTAACTTCCCGGTTTGTATTACTTTTAGAATTATGTGCAGTCTAATATATAAATATATACATATATATGAATGTGTTTATATGCTTCCTATATCTTGAATAATACATGATGCACACAAATGTTGTGAATTAAAATGTGCCTGGGATTATGCATGACCTGCTAGAGTCAAATAAGTGGATAGTTAGGCATGCCTAATTGAGCTAGTGTTGCTGCAGCTAGTGTATGATTTGGACCCTGATCAGGTCCCCCGACTGGATCTTCGTGATCCCTGTGTACCGAATCTACGCGAAGATATTTTTGGAACAAATTTAAAAGATTGTTTTGATACCCTCGGGTATCTATGTGTTATGAGTATACTGTTAATACCTTCGGGTATCTACGCGTACTCGTTATCCACTGTTTTGATAAAGCAGGTGCCATAATGTTATTTGTTATTATACATGAATTTTGAATTATTGCATATTGGGAATAACATGGTTCTAATGCTATTATGTGCTAAGTTAACTCATGAAATCTTAACATTCAACGGTGCTATTTGTTTGTGATTAATTTGAGATGCCACTGTGAGTGGTCGTTATGCATCTTTGTTTCCCCACTAAGTGATTTCGCTTAGCACGGATGTTCTATCCATGCAGGTGTGGAAGATGTTTGAAGGGTTGATCCGAGGGTTTCGCATCAGCATGGCCAACATGACTAGTGCATAGAAGATTTTTTAGTTTAGGCCTTGTATTCTTTTTGTATGTATTGTAGTCTTGTACTTTTGAAACTATGTAAAGAATCTTTTGTAAGTCGTTTTGACATTAATTATTGTAACTATTCAGGGGTATTGAGACACTGTTATAGCTTTTTGAAATATGTAAAATCGCATTTGTTATATTAATGTAATGCAATGTTTTGCTCTGCGACTTTCTCTCCAATGAGTTGTGAAATTTTAATTTACTCAATTGAATATGTGTTTGTTATGCAATTAGTTTTGTTTGAGCGTTTGTGGGTGGTAACCCTTATCTATCGGGGACCTTCCTCCTCTTCATAGGGTAAAGTTCTCTACGTATAGGTAAGGGGTATTACATTTTGTGGTATCAGAGCCGTCGGTTTAGACGTTTCTGGGCTAGAGTATTATAGAAAGTCTGTTTAGAGTTGTGTTGGCTTGATGCGAATTATGGTATATATTTTTTAGCTATGGAGTCTGCTCGTGGATCGCTTGAGGGGTCAGCCGAAAGCGCGAACGCCTAAGAGCAAGATCCCTCAGTTTCTTGTCCGGCTCAACCTCCTAGGGTGCCACCTGATGTCCCTGCGGTTCCCTTTGAAGCAATGCTTAAGATGTCCCAAGATATGGCTAGGATGCTTGAGAGAGTAACTGCACCTAGGGCACCTATTGAGAATATGAGTATGGAGCGGAGGACTTCTTTGGTACCAGTTTAGATGAATCAGAGAAGGCCGAGATGTGGATTGACAAAGTGAAGCGAGTGTTAAGGGAAATTAGATGTCCCCCAAATAGAGAAGTGGAATATATAGTGTCTCTGTTGCAAGACTCTGCTTATGATTAGTGGAGGTTTGTGCTCAGTCAGCCTCAGCTTCCTGAGCCTTTGTCATTGGAGTTCTTCGAGAAGGAGTTCCAGAATAAGTATGTAACCAAGGCTTTCAAAGACGCCAGATGGGCGCAGTTCTTGAGTCTCAGACAAAGGGTAATGTTAGTGGCAGATTATGAGAATGAGTTCAATAGACTTAGCTAGTATGCGCCGCCAAGAATCCTTATCGATGAGTTCCGATGTCAACACTTTGAGGCGGGTTTGAATGAATCTTTGAAGGCTATGCTAGTTTCTTTGATGTCGGCTCTGAATGTTAATTACTATCAGTTGGTTCAGACGGCCTTGAGGGCGGAGCGCTCTGAGAATGTGTTGAGAGAGAAGGCTTTAAGGAGAAGGACCTCTAGAGGCAGTTATTCTTCGGGGAAAAGAGCTAGGGAATCTCAAGGAAATCCTACTGATGAGTCTTTAGCTAGTCCGGCTTCTAGAGGGAGGAGACAAGACTCATCTAGAGGATCAGGCTAGGGTCGAGGAGGTGCAGGAGGTAGAGGCGATGCTATGCCCCAATGCTCCTATTGTAGTAAGCGCCACTGGGGCGATTGTCGATGGCTGACAGGAGGGTGTTTTAGGTGTGGTAGTACGGACCACTTCCTTGCTAATTGCCCGAATCTGCGTGAGTATGCTCAAGGTCAACAAGAGGGCAGTCGAGTAGGATCTAATGCTCCTCAAGGAAGCCGTGGTAGAGGTAGAGGACGGGGTCGTGGTGGACAGCCTCGAGAGAGAAAGTTATTTGAGTCTGTGGACCGCCCTGTTCTGACCGCTGGTAGAGCCTATGCCATGAAAGCCAGGGATGAGCAGAACGCACCGGAAGTAATTGTTGGTAAGTTTTTGTTGTTTGATTATAAAGTGTATGCTTTGATAGATCCAGGTTCTACTCACTCTTATTTGTGTTCTAGTAAGTTGAGTGATAATTTGGGGAGTTAGGAAAGACTGGATTATGAGATTTGTGTGTCTAACCCTTTGGGTCAGAGTGTTGTTGTCAATCGGGTTTAGTGGAATTGTCCTTTAATGATTCAAGGCATGGAATTTGTAGTGGATTTGATTCGGTTGCCATTCCATGAGTTTGATGTAATTTTGGGGATGGATTGGTTAGCCAAGCATCGAGCCATAGTAGATTGTCACAGGAAAGTTTTGGTTCTCAAAGATAAAGATCAGTCGCCCATGATTGTGAAAGGTGAAGGGAGTAGTTCGTTGCATAATGTTATTTCAGCAATGAAGGCCAAGAGGTTTATCAAAAAGGGGTGTGAAGCATATTTGGCATTAGTTTTGGATTCTCGGAGAGGACAAGTGGAGATTCAAGATATTCCGATTGTGAGGGATTTTGAGGATGTTTTTCTGGAAGATTTACCGGGGTTACCTCCGGAGAGAGAGGTAGAGTTGTCAGTGGAGATTGTACCGGGAGCATCTCCAATTTCTAAGACCCGTATATAATGGTTCCAGTGGAATTACAAGAACTAAAGAGTCAGTTGCAAGAACTTATGGATAAAGGATTTATCCGGCCCAGTGTGTCACCGTGGGGTGCTCCGGTCCTATTTGTTAAGAAGAAAGACGGGACATTGCATATGTGTATAGATTACCAATAGCTCAACAAGGTTACGGTAAAGAATAAGTATCCATTACCTCGGATTGAGGATCTTTTTGATCAGTTAAGAGGGCCAGGAGTGTTTTCCAAGATAGACTTGAGATCAGGTTACTACCAGTTGAGGGTAAAGGATTCAAATGTGGCGAAGATGGCTTTTCGGACGCGTTATGGTCACTATGAATTCCTAGTGATGCCATTTGGTTTGACTAATGCGCCCGCAGCTTTTATGGATCTCATGAACAGGGTTTTTAGACAGTATCTGGATCGGTTTGTGGTAGTGTTCATCAATGATATCCTTGTTTATTCGAGGAATGAGATGGAACATGAAGAACATCTCCGTTTGGTATTACAAGTGTTGAGAGATCACCAGCTTTATGCTGAACTCAGTAAGTGTGAGTTTTGGCTAAAAGAAATAACTTTTCTGGGACATGTGGTTTCAACTGAAGGTATTCGGGTAGACCCATCCAAAGTGGAGGCGATTGTGAACTGGTTACCGCCTAAGAATGTGCTGGAAGTGAGAAGCTTTTTGGGTTTAGCTGGGTACTATCGGCGTTTTGTCAAGGGATTCTCAGTATTAGCTTCCCCTTTGACTAGACTTCTCCGGAAAGAAGTTAAGTATGTTTGGTCTGATAGATGTCAAGCAAGTTTTGAGCAGCTGAAAGAGATGTTGACTAAGGCTCCTGTGCTTACACAGCCTGTGTCGGGTAAGGAATTCACTATGTACAGTTATGCTTCTAGAGTGGGTTTGGGTTGTGTTCTAATGCAAGACGGCAAGGTAATTGCCTATGCTTCCCGACAGTTAAAACCCCATGAGCAAAATTACCCAACACACGATCTAGAGCTAGCAGCAGTGGTGTTTGCACTTAAGGTGTGGTGGCATTATTTGTATGGAGAGAAGTGCCGAATATTCACTGATCATAAGAGTTTGAAGTATCTGCTAACTCAGAAAGAGTTGAACTTGAGGCAGCGAAGATGGTTAGAATTGTTCAAGGACTACGACTGCATTATTGACTACCATCCAGGCAAGGCAAATGTAGTGGCGGATGCTCTCAGTAGAAAGTCAGTTTTAGCTCTGTCTATTAATCGAGGTAGGTGGAGATTTGATTCAGAGGGAGCATTAATTGCTCAATTAAAGGTTAGGCCAAGTTTGAGGCAAGTGATAGTGGATGCTCAGTTGCAAGACCATGTGTTACAGCGAGTTTGTCAAGCAGTGAAAAAAGGTAAACGGACAGAGTATTTAGTAGACAGTGGGGGAGTTCTGGCATGGTGATCGGTTGTGCGTACCTGATGTGAGTGATGTGAGTAAAAAGCTTTTGCAAGAGGCTCACTCGTCAGTCTTCACTATGCACCCAGGTGGAGATAAAATGTATCGAGATCTCAAGCAATTCTATTGGTGGCCAGGTATGAAAAAGGATATTACGGAGTTTGTTTCAAAGTGTTTAGTATGTCAGCAAGTAAAAATCGACCACCAGGTTCCATCGGGTCTACTGCATCCCTTACCCATTCCTCAATGGAAATGGGATGACTCAATTGAAATGGGATGAGGTGACGATGGATTTTGTATCCGGGTTGCCATTAACACAACGCAAGCATGATTCAGTGTGGGTTATAGTTGACCGGTTGTCAAAGTCAGTGCATTTCTTGCCTATTCGGTTGGATTATTCTATGGACAAGTTGGCAGAGACATATATGAATGAGATAGTCAGGCTTCATGGGATTCCGTTGTCCATTATGTCCGATCGAGATCGAAGATTTACGTCCAAGTTTTGGAAAGAACTTCAGTCAGCTTTGGGTACTCGTCTAAATTTCAGTACAGCATTCCATCCTCAGACCGATGGTCAATCTGAGAGAGTTATCAAGATTCTTGAGGACATGCTTCGGGGTTGTGCTATGGAATTTTATGGAAGTTGGGATCGATATGTGCCTCTGATGGAATTTGCATATAATAATCATCATCAAGTAAGCATTGGAATGGCCCCTTATGAGGTGTTGTATGGGCAGAGATGTAAAACACTAGTATGTTGGACTGAATTGTGGGAAAAAAGCTATGATAGGTCCAGAGATAGTGAGACACACTGAAGAGAAAGTTAGAGTTGTGCAATAGAATCTGAAAACAGCCAAAGACACACAGCGATCATATGCTAATTTGAAGCGTAGAGATATTCAGTATGAAGTTGGTGACAAGGTCTTTTTAAAAGTTTCTCCATGGCGAAAAGTTCTTCGTTTTGGAAAAAGGAAAGTTGAGTCCCCGGTTTATTGGACCCTATGAGATCTTGGAGAGAGTTGGCTCGGTAGCTTATCGGTTAGCATTACCGATTGAGTTAGCCAAGTTACATGATGTCTTTCATGTATCTATGCTCCGTCGCTATCGATCAGATCCATCACATGTGCTCAAAGTGCAATATATTCGGGTTCAGTCAGATTTTTCTTTTGATGAAGAACCGAAGGAGATTTTGGCTAGAGAGGTCAGACAGCTTCGGAACAACCAGATACCATTGGTTAAAGTACTTTGGCAACATCACGGTGTTGAGGAAGCAACCTGGGAACCGGAAGAGACAATGAGAATTCAGTATCTCAACTATTTGGATCAGGTGAGAATTTCGAGGACGAAATTCTATTAAGGATGGGAGTATTGTAACTCCCCGAAACCACCCTGGTAGAGTGAGCCTTGTGTGCATGTAAATATGCGTGGTTTATTTTGAGCATGTGTTTATTTTTGATTAAATTAATTTGTTATCATGCTTTAGTTGGGTTGTGTTTTAGTGTGAGTGAGTGTATTAGAGTGGTGTGTGTGTTGTGGGCTATAGTTAGGTGTGAGTGTGTGTAGGGGGAGTAGTGTATGATTAAGAGATTAGTCTTGAGTGTAGCTTGAAGGATAGGAGTTAGGTGCAGTTAGTATGTGGCCCAATAGGGAGTTGCCATGTGGCATGAGAGAGGGAAAAGAGGGACAGCTGTTCTTCCCCTTGTTCTTATCCCGTTTTCTTTTTCTTTTTCCTTCTCTTCCCATTACTTCTTCATTTTTTTTCTTCTTCCTCTTTATTTCTTTCTATAATTCTTCTTTTGTTGGAATCGAGTGAGCTGTGGTGAGTTGGGGTAGCTTGAGTTGGTTGGTAAGTTGTAATTTAGTGTTCTTCCTTCTTCTTTTCTTTGAGAGAGTTTTATACCTAAGTGTATGTTTGAGGTTGAATTTTGGTTTTGCTGGGTTTTGGGGTTCAGAGGGTCCACCTAAGGAGATGAAAGGCAAGGATATCGCGAGTGGTAGTGGAGCTCGAGATTGAGATGCCATATTCTTGAGGTTTGGGAACGTTTGTGTATTTTGTGCATTTTGTGTATTTTGATGATTTCTGTTTCATGATTGAAATTGATGATATCGATTGTGTGTTTTGGCTTCTATGAGTTATGGGTATTGTTTAATTTGAGTTGAGAAGCATGGATTGTGAAGGATGGAGTTAAAATGTGGAAATTTTGCATGTTTTCTTAGAAATTGCTGGTTTGAGAATTTTGGGATTTTGATTTTGTGATTTGCTTGATTTGATGACAATAATGAGTTCAAAAGGCATGTTTTATGTTGTGTATAATGGTTTGAATGAAGGATTTTACTCAGAACTGAGTTTTGGAACCAAATAAGTGAGTGGGTGAAAGTGGAGAATGAATTTCTGCAGATTTTGGCGTTGGGAGTGGAAATCCAGACTCTATCGCGAGCGCGATGATGTCGCGAGGTCGTGACAGAGCTCAGTGATCTCTGTCCCATCGCGCGCGCCGAGCTGCGAGCTGCCGAACGTGTGCAGCGAGAACTCCCTGTCGCGAGCGCGACGTATATCACGATTGCGACAGAGAGCTCAGCGTTTGGCCGAGCTTCTGTCACGAGCGCGCGTCGAGCGTGAGCCCGCGACAGCTCTTGCTAGTGCTCACTGTCGCGAGCGTGAGCGCGAGACTCGTCGCGAGTGCGACAGGAGGCCAACTTCGCCTCTGTCGCGAGCGCGACACCCTCTAGCTTTTTCTTTCTGATTTCTTTTTATGATTGCAATACTTAACTTCCCGATTTGTATTACTTTTAGAATTATGTGCAGTTTAATATATAAATATATCCATATATATGAATGTGTTTATATGCTTCCTATATCATGAATAATACATGATGCACACAAATGTTGTGAATTAAAATGTGCCTGGGATTATGCATGACTTGCTAGAGTCAAATAAGTGAATAGTTAGGCATGCCTAATTGAGCTAGTGTTACTGCAGCTAGTGTATGATTTTGACCCTGATCAGGTCCCCTGGATCTTCGTGATCCCTGTGTACCGAATCTACGCGAAAATGTTTTTGGAACAAATTTAAAAGATTGTTTTGATACCCTCGGGTATCTATGTGTTATGAGGATACTGTTAATACCTTCGGGTATCTACGCGTACTCGTTATCCACTGTTTTGATAAAGCAGGTGTCATAATGTTATTTGTTATTATACATGAATTTTGAATTATTGCATATTGGGAATAACATGGTTCTAATGCTATTATGTGCTAAGTTAACTCATGAAATCTTAACATTTAACGGTGCTATTTGTTTGTGATTAATTTGTGACGCCACTGTGAGTGGTCGTTATGCATCTTTGTTTCCCCACTAAGCAATTTCGCTTAGCACGGGTGTTCTATCCGTGCAGGTGTGGAAGATGTTTGAAGGGTTGATTCGAGGGTTTCGCATCAGCAGGGCCAACACGACTAGTGCATAGAAGATTTTGTAGTTTAGGCCTTGTATTCTTTTTGTATGTATTGTAGTCTTGTACTTTTGAAACTATGTAAAGAATCTTTTGTGAGTCGTTTTGACATTAATTATTGTAACTATTCAGTGATATTGAGACACTATTATAACTTTTTGAAATATGTAAAATTGTCTTTGTTATATTAATGTAATGCAATGTTTTGCTCTGTGACTTTCTCTCCAATGAGTTGTGAAATTTTAATTTACTCAATTGAATATGTATTTACTATGCAATTAGTTCTGTTTGAGCGTTTGTGGGTGGCAACCCTTATCTATCGGGGACCTTCCTCCTCTTCATAGGGTGAAGTTCTCTACGTATAGGTAAGGGGTGTTACATTATCACTCTGATATTCGTAGATAGCTTTAAGCTAGTATCTGTAGATACTGAAATATTCAATCACATTAGTACCCGTAAGTACAGAAATATTCAATCGCATTAGTACCCATAGGTACAGAATTAATCAATCGTATTAGTACCCGTAGGTACAAAATAATCAATCACCGTAATACCTGTAGGTACCCAATAATCAATCGCATTAGTACCTGTAGGTGCAGAATTAATCAATCCCATCAGTACTCGTAGGTATAAAATAATCAATCACATTAGTACCCGTAAGTACAGAAATATTCAATCGCAATTTGGTATCTGCATATAACTTTAAAAAAAGACACACACAATCACTCACTTTTAGGGAACCTATTTCAGGATTACCCCTGACCCAAATGGGCCCGGCTTATAAAAATCACTCGCTTTTAGCTGCAGCACTTCAGCCCTATAGGCATGCATATCTATCCACGACTCGACATGCAGGCTAGAAAATTGACTCAGTTACTTAAACGAGATTCTCATGATATAAACCTTCACAAAACTGCATTAAATAAATATCGGATAACTCTTAACACTATTCACTTCCATACGTTTATATCTTGTTATCAATCTCACACTTCATCAATAAATTCATACAAATTGTATAAACACATATAGACACATGCTCACCTGAATTGCCACATTATTAGTCTCTATATAATAAGCAATTCATAGGCTCAAGGTTATAAGTTACACCTATACACCAACATTAACTAACATCCTAACATATGATATCTTGCATACACACACATACATGATTTGCCATACAAGCTCATACCTCATTATGTACAACTTCACATGGATTATATATATATACATATGTATGTATGTATAGATACATACATATATGTATGTATGTATATATACATACATATATGTATGTATGTACATATACATGTACATATGTACATATATACATATACATGTACATATGTACATATATACATATACATATATATATATATATATATATATATATATATATATACATATATACATATATACATACAGATATATATATATATATGTATGTATGTATGTGTATATATATATATATATATATATATATATATATACACACACACACATGTGTGTGTGTATCTATATATATATATATATATATATATATATGTATACATATATACATATATATACATATGTATACATATATACATATATATACACATATATATATATATATATATATATATATATATATATATATATATATATATATATATATATATATATATATATATATATATATATATATATATATATATGTATGTATCTATCCACTTATCATTTTTCATACAACTATGTTAAGCATTAACATGTCATTTAATATTAAGCACACATGTATGATTATTAACTAACAAACACTTCAACATTTTTATGTTTACATTATTGACACATCTATAATTTTCTTATGCATGTTTATTCATCAATCAATATCATAACCTACACAAAATAGGACTTTTAGAAAGTATTCCAAACTAGAGATTCTATCGTGCTCATGACAGACCTCGACTACCTCTTCTGTCGCGCTCAGGACATAAGTCGCACATGCGACTGAACCAATAATCAACTTCGGTTACACTCGCGACAATGCCTGCATTCATGATAGAACACATATGGCCCTCATTGCGCACTCAGAGAACTCTGTCGAGCTCGCAACAGAGCCTGAACTTCTCGTTCAAAGTTCCACTCCACATACCTCTTTTCTAGCACATTTCCAATACCCACTTCTATGACTTCTAAAGACTAACATAACATTACCTTCAGTCAGCATGGCCTCATATCAAATGTTTCTCTATATGTTAATATTATAATGGCACAAGTCTCATTATAATTGGACATGAAATTAAGGAGTTATGACCAGTGAAACACCACTAGTTCCAAAAGCCCTCCTACATAATTTAATTACACTTCAAGTACCTTAGTAATTATTCATTTACTCTTTACAAGACTCTAAACATGTGTCGAAAAAGTTCCAAAACGTTTTGGTGAAGTTCGGGTGTGTTTTGGGAGTAAAAACAGACCAAAATATACAAAACAGGGGAGGGTATAAGAGGGCAATGTTTTATACCAGCCTTGAGGTCCTAATTAATAATAAAAGCCATCAAATATCATGTTCTTTCACGCTCACAATAAGGGTCATG
The DNA here is from genome assembly GCA_947683425.1 of Excoecaria cochinchinensis. Lineage (NCBI taxonomy): Eukaryota > Viridiplantae > Streptophyta > Magnoliopsida > Malpighiales > Euphorbiaceae > Excoecaria > Excoecaria cochinchinensis. The sequence continues at coordinate 5,683,227 of CANTUQ010000066.1, forward strand.
CTCGCGACAGAAGCATCCCTTATGTGTCCCAAAAATAAGGATATCAGGACTGCTTATCAATTCAAAATTGCACTGCTTAAACAACATCTAAAACTCATTTTTAGGTAAAACTTCCTTCTTAACAATTGTTCCCTTGGATGTTAAGTTTCCTATGGGACATATTTTAGACCATTTTGACGTCAAAAACATCATATATTATCTAAAAAACCTATACTATTCCAATGAACCTGCCAAAATGGAGACATATCGGTTTTGGCCACTTTAAAGGTTCTTAGAGCTAGAATTTGCTCATTGCTATTTCTATGACATTTATAGGTTTGTCTCTTATGTTTCTAACGGAGCTATTTGTATAAAATTCGGAATTTTCTATCTTGACATATGACTAAAATAAGTAACCAAGGTCTGACTAAATTTGAGCAGAGTTTCCCTTAGAAACACAACATGCCCAAATTATCAAATCTATCAAAACTATCATAAAAACTCAACACAAATATTCCATGTATACTTTAGAACAAGAAATTAAACATTAAAAATTCAATAATACACAAATTTTCCAAACCTCAATTTCCTTAGCTCTAGAGTGTTCACTTGGCACCTTGATCACCAACCTTCTTCTTTCCCTTTTCATAGCCACAGCCATAGCCACATGCATAATCAAATTTCAAGAATTAAAACAAGGGGATTACTATTCAATCAATACACAAAAAAGAAGGAGAAGAAGAAGAAGAAGAGCAGTAACCATTTAAAACCACACTTACCTTCACTATCCGAAATTCAATTCAATCAACCAACTAATTAACCAACCATATTCATGAAGAATTTAGTCTAAGAATGAAGAAGAAGGACAATAAAAATTGGAGAGAGATGAGCCGAAGGAAACATGCAGCAAAAATGAAAGTTTTCTCTTTCATCCAAGCCTTATATTGCATGAAAAAGGTGAGGTGGCATCACCAACAATTGACACCCGAAAATCAACTCAAAGTCCCTTAATCCCAATTAGTCTAATCCCATCTTATTAATGCTAATTAATCCCACTTCTAATTAATCATGCACATTTACTCATTAGTTTCTTAAACTTATTTATTCTCTTCAATTAGGTCCTCAATTTCTCAATTACACTTAAGTCCAAATTACCAAACTCGCTATTAAACTCACCCAATTACCCTAATCAAGCCAACATACTACTACGGTAGATTTTGGGTCATTACACACATCACCTTATGCCATGCAATATATAGTTAGGAGGAATGAGAAAGGACTGTATTTGCATATGTTTTCAGCCATTCATTCTTCAGCCCTTTGGTTCTTCTTTTTCCCATTTTCCATTGCTTTAGTTGGGAATTTATGATATTTCAGCTGAATTGCACCAAATTATGTTTGTGTTGTGCTTAGTTTTAAGTTATCAAGATAAGTGGTTAATTAGTGTGTTCTTTATCTCCTTCTACTCTCTTCTTTGATATTTGAGTTTAATTGGAATTGATCAATTGTATGCAATTCTGAAAATTGGATAATGCGTGTAGTTGTGGAACAAAGGAAAGACAAGGGTAAAGGAAAGGTGGGTGAGCTTAGCACCAAGTGATAAAAAAGGAGCTTAGGAGAAGAGGTTTCGGAAATACTACTTTGTGTGTTAATTTGTTGTGGATTGAGCTCTGGAACACATAGTTGATTTATGTGCTTAAAATGATTAGAAAATGTGAAATTTTTTGGGATATTTGAATTGAATTGACATGATGAATTGATGAGATAATCAATGGCCACGAAATATTAATTTAAGCATGATGCTCTATTTTAAGTGACTAGTGGCATTATTGTGCTAAGTGTAAGATTGTTGCCTAATGTGTTTATGAGCATGTTGTGTTGGGAATTCACGTTGGGAAGTGTTGAGTGAGTTAGAGTTAGGAAATTCCCCAATTTAGACCAATTCAAGCTTGACTAGCTTGTGATAGTAAAACTGAATTTGTAGGGTATTTGACCTATGAGTTTATGCAAGCTATAACTTTAATATTATATCTCTAATTTGAATAAAACATAAAGGCATTAAGTTTCTACGGATGTGTCTTTAAATGTGTAGTGGTAGCCATATTGATTGGGGACTCTATGACCTTCAAAGTGTGTATTTAAGTTGGTTAATTCGGGGGGGAGGGCTGACGCGACCTCAGCAAGTGTACTGAATCGACAAGTAATATAATGGAGTATTTTTAAGACTCCGAGTTATCGTACCCAAGAGACAGTGTGCACAAGTAATGAAAATCAAATATATGCTAAAGAATTCCCAATTGTTTGAATTGATTGAATTAGCTACTGATTAAAAACAAAGAATTTAAATAACCAAAATAAGCAAACAGAAATAATCAAATTAAATTGACGGCAATAATCGCAATAAACTAAATGACGGAAAAATTAACAAGATAAGAATTAAAAAATAGACAAACGTTGCTCAGGTTCACTCATCCACCCCATACCCAGATATGAATCAAAACACATAAAGAAAACATATATGAAAGAAATCGGGATAACCCGCTTAACCCAAGCGTCCCATTCCAGAGCAAGCTACTCTAATTACATGACGTCCCATTCCAGAGCAAGTCATACAACTAGCCTAATCACGGGTCTAAAATTCTAGGTTCGGTTTGCTTTCCCATTCTGGAGCCAAACAATCCAAGACCTAATTATTTCACTCCTCACTCCAATCTTAAACCATGAAAACCTGCACATATGGATTCCCATTCCGGAGCAGTCCAAATGATACAGCAACATGACAGAAAATCTGAAGATAATTTATCATGACATTCAATCATACAATTTAATAACCAATTAAGATACATGGATTAATCCATTCATCAAAATAGGAAATTAACTTGAAAACATTCATCTCATGATTTGACAATAATAACCAGTGAAATAAACCTTCATTCATATATCGAATATCAAAATATGTTTATAATTCACATCAAGGTTAGGGGCTTTAGAGATCCCCCAAACAACTAAAAGACTACTCACGATCCATTACAAAATCAAAAGAATAAAGGAAAGAATAAACCCAGAAATTCATTGAGGTAGAAATCCCGGTTGAATCCCACGTTCTTCAGTCTTCTTCTTCAAATCTTTAATGGAGAATAAAACTAAAATTCTAGAAAACTGGAAAACTAACAATCTCTGGAAATTAAACTATGTATCTAATGAAAATTACTCTCAATTTCTAATTGAAACTCAAAAAACAAGAATGAAAACTGAAGTTTAGAACCGAAGAATAACTCAGAAAATCTCAACCGCCAAAACTAATAGCAAAAACTAACTAAAAAAATTGGAACCCTAACCAAACAGAAAAGTGCGTTTTTATAGTCTCAGAGTGGTCACGGTGACAATGAAATTCATTGTCACCGTGTAGAGTCGAGATTTTCAAATTCCTTTCACGCACAGGAGAGGGTTACGGTGACAATGAAATTCATTGTCACCGTGATGTCTTCAATGTTTCGCTTTTGTCCAGGAAATAATTATGTCACGGTGACAATGAAATTCATTATCACCGTGAGGTACGTGCTGCTCTGATTCTGCCTTGATGATTTTTATGTCACGGTGACAATGAAATTGATTGCCACCGTGACATACTTCCTACTTGCATTCTGTCCAAACGTTTGCTATGTCACGGTCACAATGAAATCCATTGTGACCGTGACCCCTCTAAGTCTGCTCCTGTCTTCAACTTCTCTTTATGTCACGGTCACAATGAGTTTCATTGTGACCGTGATGTACCTAGAACCACACCTGCAAAGACAAATAAAAATCCATCAAAAACTATCTATAATGCATCAAAATTCCAATTTGACTAAGATTAGTAAAATTAACCTAAAGGAAACGAAACATAACACAAAAACACAACTAAACACCCAAAAATCATATAAAAACACCCTCAAAACTAAGTACTATATTGAAGTTATCAAGGGCTTTTGGAGCATTAAATGCTTCCATGCCCATAACGCCTCAAATATAAGACCAAGAATAATGAGAATTGTGCCATTGTACTCTTAACATGTAGATAAGTAAGTGTTTAGAAGGTCATGAAGGCAGATAACTATGTTAGGATGGGTTTTAGACGTCATAAATGTGGTTGGAGCAAAATGCATGAACACAAGGTGTGAGGTGTGGAGGCTTGAACAAAAAATTCAGTTCTGTCGCGAGCACAATAGGGGTCCCGATAGCGACAGAATGCTCCATTGGGCGAAAATCTATTAGCTTAGCCTTCTGTCGGGTGTGCGAGCACGACAGAGGTAAAAGCTGGGTTCTGTCGCAGGCGCAATTTGTGTTGCGATCATGACAGAAGCGAATCTCCAAGTCTATCACAAGCGCGATATGCTTCATGAGTGCAACACTTCTGAATTATTGTAAAGACTTTCAAGTTGACTTATTCTTGTTAAATCAATATGTTTAGTTGATGAATAAATATGCATATGAAAGCTATTATTGCGATATACCATGTGAATATATAAATATATATATATGCATATTTATGTGAGGATGGATGAATTGTGAAGTGAGCAATAGTGTAAATAAGTGATGTGATGCCTTTTGAGATGCTATATTGATGATGATATTCTCTATGATAATGCGAATAATAACTGGATTAATAATTTAGCCTATGAGTTAAGTAGTGGATAGATAAGCATGCCTATATGATCTAAGTGCTGCAGCCAAAGTGTTCGATTCCTCTGGAATCCTAATATGTAGTGAATCCTTTATGGATTCTAAAAGTATATATATAATATTTCTTATTAAATATTTTTGCACCTATGGGTACTGATGCGAAAGTGTGTATCTTCGGATACAAATGTGATTATTGTACTTCGAGTACTAATATGATATTCGTTATCCGCATCATTAAATTGCAGGCAAGGTATTAATAATGAAATAAGCTATAATATACAGAGTGAATGTCGTGTGATAAGATATTGTGAACGCAACATGTTATAAATTAATAAGTAATAATATGGCATTTGAATATGATGTTCTTGTATGTCTTATGGTTATTGTAACACCCCGTCTCCCATCCTAGTAGTTTGACCCATGTGGTGTGCAAGTATGTATGTATAATTTGGCATGTGTTATTTTAAATTGTGCTTTACGCATGAATTATGAGTTTTATTAGAGTGTGGTTCCATGTATAGTAGTAGTGTATGTATGTGAGGGCTTTGTTATAGTGAGGATGCATATAGGGAGTTAGTGTGTGCATTAGTGTAGTTAGAATTGGGTGTGGTGTTGTGTTTGGTTGTAGGGTGTGAGTGATCAAATCCCACCATTGGCAAGATGACATGTGGCAAGGATTTAGAAAAGGGTATAAATGGTAAGGAGAGAGAAAGAGAGAGCAGAAATTCACTGCCTTGCTCTCTCGTTCTCCCCTCCTCACGCAATCTCCTCTCCTGCTCTGCTTCTTTCCCTTGTTCCATTTTGATCCCTCTTCCCTTAGCTAAGATTTTTCGTGGAAATTGATCAACCCAACGGAGATTAGTAAGGTTTTGGTTGGGTTTTCCTCTTCTTGTTCATCTTTTCTTTGATCTTGTTAGTTAAAGATTTGAGTTAGGGTTTTATTGGTTGTGTGTTTTGGGTGTTCTTATTCAGTGGTGCCTCCTAGAGACCCCAAGGGTAAAGAGAAAGCTTGTGGAAGTGGAGCTTGTAATTAGGAGCTAAGGATTTCAAGGTTTGGGATTGTTGTGGTTTTGATGAAATTTATGATTTTGTACTGTGATTTTAATTGTGATAGTTGGTAAAAAAGTTGAGTTTTGTGTTGTTTATGAAGTTTTGTATGGACAATGTGAGTAGTACGTTTGTAATGCTTTATTAATTTTGAGGTATGATAAAATTTGGTTGAGAATTGGGTTAATTTTTGTCGATTTTCTGGGTTTAGGATGATCTATACGGCGGTATGAAATGGGCATATCACCATGTGATCGTATTCTTTTCTTCAGTTTCCCTGTCCGTGATTTTACATGGCAGTAAGGATTTTGCATATCGCCGTGTAAAGTCATTCTGTTTTGAAGGATTTCTGGGTTGTGCATTTTACACGGGCGTAAGGAGTTCCCATACTGCCGTGTAAATGTATTATGTTTTTCTATTCGGTTCTCATTTGGCATGCTACACGGCGGTATAACTTTTCCTTACCACAGTGTAGGATGTCTTACACAGCAGTAAGGTTTAGTTATACCACCGTGTAAATGCCTTCTGTCTTGAAATTTTTTTGAAGTTTTGGATTCTTGTCTCTTTCATCCATTTTAACTTATTTTTTGTTTTAATATTTATTTAGTGTCTCCTCAGCTATTAAATGATATTTAACTGTAATTATTTTTGTTTCATCAAATTATATTGAATGTTATATTTCGATTATGGAATATTTTTTGCATGGCCTGCAAGAGTCAAATTAGTGGATAGTTAGGCGTGCCTAATAGAGTTCAGTAGCTACAGCCCCAATGTGTTCCGGACCCCGATCAAGTCCCCATTTGGATCCTTGCAATCCTTAATGTGTATGGATCTTGTTTAAGATCCGTAATGTGAAAATGTTTTCAATGAGAAAATAATGATGTTGTTTTTCGATTGTACCCTCGGGTAACCCCAATGCGTTCACTCGTTATCCGCTATTGTGAGTCAGCAGACATTTTGTTTATTTATTTGTTGTGACTATAAGTATGTGAATCAGCATGACTTATGAATTTGATTATGAGCTTTTGAATCCAATTGAATGCAATTAAGCTGTGATCTATATATACATGTGATTATAAGCATATGCCATTTTGAATGTGTTTTGCTTTAACGACCATTGTGAATGGCCATTTATATAATTGTGTGTTTTCCCCACTAAGCATTATCGCTTAGCACGGGTGTTTCATCCGTGTAGGTACGGAAGGTTTTGAGCTTTTGGGAGAGTCTTCACAGATCCAGTCAACACAGAAGTTTTGAAGTGTTAGGGCTTAGTCGAACTTAAGATTCTTTTTGTAATATTGAGCTTTCATTGTATTATTCTTTTGTATTGCTTTCGCTATGTATTCTTTTGGAAGAATGTAATTTTGTGACATCAGTTATGTACTGACTATATTTTTGTAATGAACCCTTTAGATATCAATGATTGAGTTTTAAGTTTTTATTTCCGCTGTTTTCTGTATGTTGTGTATATGTATTTTGTTCTGCTTGTTTTGTGACACCCTTGCTCGTACAGGTTCTCACTCCCTTATGGATGGGTTCTCCTACGTATGGGTAGGGGGTGTTACAGTTTTTGGTATTAGAGCTCCGGTTTAGGCATTTTTTAGGTGTTTGTGGTGTACAGATATATGTTTAGGACTGTGTTGGCTAATGCGGATGTCTTTGTGTTTGTTATTGATGGATTCTGTGCGCGGATCACTCGATGGGTCAGCTGAGAGTGCTTATCCCCAAGAGCAAGATCCGATAGTGTCTGGTCCAGCTCAACCAGTTAGGGTACAGCCTGAGGCCACAGCCATGCCCTTTGAGGCTATGTTGAAGATCTCTCAGGACATGGCTCGGGTCTTAGAAAGGGTGACTGCTCCGAGATGCCCTATTGAGAGCATGAGGAAAGCTGGGGCACAGGATTTCTATGAGACGAGTCTTGATGAGTCAGAATTGGCCTAGAAATGGATAACGAAGGTGGAAAGAGTTCTTGAGGAGATTTATTGCCCTCCTGAAAGGCAAGTTGAATGTGTTATTGCCTTGCTTCAAGGATCGGCCTATGACTGGTGGAAGTTGGTCCGTAGGCATCCCTAGTTACCTGATCCGGTCACATTAGAATTCTTTGAGCAGGAGTTCACGAGTAAGTATGTGACCAAGGCCTATAAGGAAGCTAAGTGGGCGCAATTTCTATTTTGAAGCAGAGGGCTATGTCAGTTTTTGAGTATGAAAAAGAGTTTAATAGGCTTGGGAAGTATGCTCCTCCGGGTATTTTGATAGAGGAATTTCGGTGTCAGCTTTTTGAGGTAGGATTGAATAAGTCCTTGAGGAGTACCCCTGTAATCAATTACTACCAGATTGCTCAAGCAATTGTGCGGGCAGAGAGGTCCGAGTCAGTTTTAAGGGAAAGAGCTCTGAGGAGGAATCCTGCTCATGGAGGTTCGTCCTCAGGCAAGAGATCGAGGAACCCGCAAGATGAGTCTTCTTCTGGTCCTGCTTCGAGGGGTAGGAGGCAAGGATCTACAGTTGGGTCGAGTGTCGGTAGAGGTAGTTCTAGAGGTTGAGGTGAGGTTGTGCCTGAGTGTTCTCACTGCAGTAAGCACCATAAGGGCGAGTGAAGGCGGCTCACTTGTTGTAACACCCCCTACGTCCCCATTGGAAGGATGCGGGTGCACTACCGACGCTCACTCACACACATGCGCACATGCACTAAGCAGACACATACATTCAAACATAAAAACATACGGAGATACAGCGGAAATTAAAACTTCACAGAAACAATAGTTGAGCTTACGTTAACTCACATACATACATATAATCATTCAGCGGAATCATAAGGCGAATAAATGAACCGAGGAATAACTTAATACATAAGCATTTTAACACTACCTTATCGAAAATATTACATATGCAAAAGACTACAGAATTACAAAGTCCAAAATACAGAAGCTGAACCAAATAACAAAACACTTCTAACTCCTATGTTGTCGACCCTGCAGACGCGCGACTCGAACCGGACCAAACCTGTCACCTGCACGGGAAAAGAACCCGTGCTAAGCGATAACGCTTAATGGGGAGAACACACAAGCAACATGGACGGCCATTCACAATGGTCGTCAAAGCATAACACATTCATAATAGCAAATGCATATAGTCCTAACAGATAGATATACATGCTTGCATAAAAAGTCACGCATTCAGAAGATCATAACCACATTCTTGTACACATTACCTGATTGTTCTTTCCATTATCATAATTTTGCGGTTACCATATTTCTATAATCATACTAAAGCAACCAAAACAAACAGAATACCATACAGGATACAAGCGATATCATGCAATTACACATACAAATTAACTCTCACTTACTGAACTCACGGGCATCAGATGTCAGAGATTTCACATGCATAGCTACTAATTATCATGCCTTGAAATGTAAACACATGACCACACGCCGAAATTACTACAATAGGAAAACCTAGAGAGAGAACACGTAACATAACACAATATTTATAACATTCCATGGTCAAGAGCACATTCATACGTATCTTGATTCACATACTTCACCATAACAGTCAATAGCACCAAAATCACGTTCATATACATACTTATTAACCATAGTATTCAGTAATTCAAGTTTGCATTCATATACCTATTAATTCATATGCTTATAAACATAACTAATCGGATTCACATGCTCATTAGTACAACATAATAAACTATAACCATGGCATTCAAGAGATCATGATCACAGTTGTACACTTTTTAATTCACATACTTATGTCCATGGCTGATTGTATACTAACACATTTACAATATGATATATGTTGATAATCATGTACAATACACATGCATGAGTCACATTCGAGTACATAACTGATTCACATGTCCGGAATTATGCTCATCCAAATATCACATTCTCTTAATCATATCAGATAAAACAAACAGGATACCTGCTGACTCAAAATAGTGGATAACGGGTGAACTGACAGTACCTTACGGGTACGAATCGAATACTGATATCACCTTACGGGTACGAATCGAATACTGACATCACCCTACGGGTGCGAATCGAATACTGACATCACCTTATGGGTGCGAATCGAATACTGACATCACCCTACGGGTGCGAATCGAATACATTAAAGGGTTCGCGAGGAACTAAACAGGGGACCTGATCAAGGTCCAAACGTAACTGAGGGCTGCAGCTAAGAGACTCTATTAGGCATGCCTAACTATCCACTTAGTTGACTCGCAGGATAAATTACACAGTTAACGTCCATAGTTCAATTATAACAAGTAAAGAATTCACATACTTTGATAAATCAGTACATGCAAATATCATCCATGTTACTAGTATACAGCTCATAATAAGTGACAATGCGTGGTAAAATCAATAATTTAACATCCCTAAATCATGTGAAATAAATAAGATTTTATTGCAAAAACAGGATAGGTCACGGTGGTAACCAAATTAGTTGTCACCGTGACATACCAAGGATCTCGGCAGAATGCAAGTCTAGGGTACCTCACTGTGGTAACCCATTAGGTTGTTACCGTGGCATACCCAGACCCCAAAACAGAATCCACTTCTGGGGTACCTCACGGTGGTAACCCATTAGGTTGTCACCGTGGCATACCCAGACCCCAAAACAGAATGACTTTTGGGGTACCTCACGGTGGTAACCCATTAGGTTGTCACCGTGACATACCTACTGCCCAAAACAGAATGATATTCCTCACACTTTATCATATCATTCATACCAACTATTTGTACATTTATATAAATGCTTACTTACCCGGTTTGCCACATTATGGGTCTTCATTAAAAGAGGAATTCATAAGCTAAAAGCATTGAATCACATTTATCATTATCATATTATATAATCACTCAAATATCCACATGAACCATAATAGCATCATAGATATCTTGCATACTAATACATTCCAATAACATTTATTATCAATGCATGTATCATATAATATTGTTAGGCAATTACTTCAATCACACATTCACTGTTCATATCCCATATATATATATATATATATATATATATATATATATATATATATATATATTTCATTAATCAAACTCATATCATTTGATGTCTTTCATGAGCATATAACTTAAATCTCAATCCATAACTATGCATACTTGTTCATATCATACAGGTTTATATAGATTAAAGTATTATAATACTCAATAATGTCATTATACTTAATCCTATTCATGTACATTTTCTAAGGGATAACTATTCTTAAACTCATTTATAGTCCTAAACATGCATCGGATGGATCCTAGAAAGTTTCAGTGCGATGCGGGTTCAATTGGGGAAGAAAAACACATATAATGGTCAATACAGAAGGGGTCACGGTGGTAATGAATTTGTTATGACTGTGAGGTCCAAAACTAAGCATTATGCCTTCTCTGAGCATTGGTCACGGTGGTAACCATTTTGGTTGCCACCGTGACATACCTAAAAATAGCAAAACAGAAGCAAAAAGTCAGGTCTGCTTTCCACTTCCAACTTTAACCTTTTAAACCGACCTCTACACCTCATTTTTAGGCAAAACTTCCTTCTTAACAAATGACCCTTAGGATGTTGGCTTTCATATAGAACAAATTTCAGGTCGTTTGGACACTTAATTCTCAAGATATAATCAAAAAAACCTATACTGCTCCCCTGAACCCGGCCAGAGAAGATAGCTCTACTTCAAGACCACTTTTGGAATACTTAGAGTTAAAATTAGCTCAAACTTATTTCCAACACATTTGTAGGAATATATCTTGTCTTTCCAACGGCACTAGTTTTATACCATTTGGAGTTCTACAACTCCCAATATAGCTTAATAACCGAAGAAAGATCAAGTGCATTCTAACCCAATTTTTCACCCAAAATCCTATTCACATACACAAATGAACAATTTAAACCAACACTCACTACCATCATCATATATCATCAACAACACATTCAAGAAACTTATATCACGCATAAATATACTAAAATTCATATATATAATAGAGAGTTTTCCCAAACCTGGAAATCAAAGATCCAAAGTCACTTTTCTAGCTTCAATCTTCAATCCTTCCCTTGCCCTTAAGCTTCTTCTTGCCAACCCAAGCTCGCACAAACAAAAACCCAGAAAATTACTCATCCAAACCCAATTTACTCAAACAAAACCAAGAAGAAGAGGAGGAAGAAACCCAAAATGCAGGAAAACCCAAACACATACCTCTAAATTCTTACTCCAAGACTCGGTCAAAATCACCTCCAAGCAAGCACAAACATCCGGCCAAAAGAGAAGAAAAGGAAAAGCAGAAAATGGAGAAGAGAAGAAGAAGAGGAGGCGTGAGAGGGAGGAGAACGGGAATGCAAATTCGGTGTTCTCCCTCTCTCTCTCTCTCTCTTTTCTTCTTTTCATATTTAATGCCCAACAACCAAGTCCACTTGGCAAGCTCTCATTGGACCAACAAACCCACTTTGACTTTATGCACTAACACACCATACAACACATGCACCATAATTGCTCCTCAAATCAATGACTTAAATTCCATGGGACCAAACTCCACTCACACCTAATAATCTCTTATAAAAACTTAACATCCTGAGTACCATACTCAGAAACCACTAGATCAAACCACAACAAAACACCCTACATCCATACACCACATGCACACCAAATAATTTCCCCCACTTAACTTATTTAATTAATTACTTTGCAATTAGGTCCTTATTATCCAATCTTCCTCATGTACAAATTACTGAAATACCCTTAAATTCCTGACTTAGCATGCAAATTCCGACCAGGCCTATTTCGGGTTGTGACAACTCTTCCCTCCTAACAGAATTTCATCCTCGAAATTCACTTACATCGGAAGAATTCCCAGCATTACATTCCAAGTCACGACCAAACTCATATACTTCCCTTTCAAACTACTCACTTGCTTACACTTATCGCCATCATTGTACTCTTAAATCACTTTCTTATATTCGAATCAAACACATTCATCAGAATAATCATTACTCAACTGCCCGACTAAAATCAAAGTCCAAACACTTTACACATAAACCAACTAACTTTCGCCGATTGCTATATAAATCCTTCAATACTTAAAAGATGTCCGTCATATCTATGTTTCTCTTTACCAATAACACTTCGGTCAAACTCCAAAATCCTATCATCAGAAACAGGACCAGAATCTTCAACTGGAGGACGCTCGGAAATATTCTGATCAGCACTAACTGGGTTCACACTTTCTGTTGTCTCGCCCACATTCTCACTAGGATCAGACTCCATCTAGACACGACACAAAGCAAGACACATCTGCATTAGGCCACGACACGAAACTGACTCTCATGCAAAGACTCAACACATAACAAACAAGATAACCAGAACTGCCAAACCGGCGCTCTGATACCACTAACTGTAACACCCCCTACGTCCCCATTGGAAGGATGCGGGTGCACTACCGACGCTCACTCACACACATGTGCACATGCACTAAGCAGAAGCATACATTCAAACATAAAAACATACGGAGATACAACGGAAATTAAAACTTCACAGAAACAATAGCTGAGCATACGTTAACTCACATACATACATATAATCATTCAGCGGAAGCATAAGGCGAATAAATGAATCGAGGAATAACTTAATACATAAGCGTCTTAACATTACATTATCGGAAATATTACATATGCAAAAGACTATAGAATTACAAAGTCCAAAATACAGAAGCTGAACCAAATAACAAAGCACTTCCAACTCCTATGTGCCCGACCAGACGGCGCGACTCGGACCGGACCAAACCTGTCACCTGCACGGGAAAAGAACCCGTGCTAAGCGATAACGCTTAGTGGGGAGAACACACAAGCAACATGGACGGCCATTCACAATGGTCGTCAAAGTATAACACATTCATAATAGCAAATGCATATAGTCCTAACAGATAGATATACATGCTTGCATAAAAAGTCATGCATTCAGAAGATCATAACCACATTCATGTACACATTACTTAATTGTTCTTTCCATTATCATAATTTTGCGGTTACCATATTTCTATAATCATACTAAAGCAACCAAAATAGACAGAATACCATACAGGATACAAGCGATATCATGCAATTACACATACAAATTAACTCTCACTTACTAAACTCACGGGCATCAGATGTCATAGATTTCACATGCATAGCTACTAATTATCATGCCTTGAAATGTAAACACATTACCACATGCCGAAATTACTACAATAGGAAAAGCTAGAGAGAGAACACGTAACATAACACAATATTTATAACATTCCATGGTCAAGAGCACATTCATACTTATCTTGATTCACATACTTCACCATAACAGTCAATAGCACCAAAATCACGTTCATATACATACTTATTAACCATAGTATTCAGTAATTCATGTTTGCATTCATATACCTATTAATTCATATGCTTATAAACATAACTAATCGGATTCACATGCTCATCAGCACAACATAATAAACTATAACCATGGCATTCAAGAGATCATGATCGCCGTTGTACACCTTTCAATTCACATACATATGTCCATGACTGATTGTATACGAACACATTCATAATATGATATATGTTGATAATCATGTACAATACACATGCTTGAGTCACATTCGAGTACATAACTGATTCACATGTCCAAAATTATGCTCATCCAAATATCACATTCTCTTAATCATATAAAAATAAAACAAACAGGATACCTGCTGACTCAAAATAGTGGATAATGAGTGAACTGACAGTATCTTATGGGTACGAATCGAATACTGACATCACCTTACGGGTGCGAATCGAATACTGACATCACCTTACAGGTGCGAATCGAATACTGACATCACCTTACGGGGGCGAATCGAATACATTAAAGGGTTCGCGAGGAACCAAACAGGAGACCTGATTAGGGTCCAAACGTAACTGAGGGCTGCAGCTAAGAGACTCTATTAGGAATGCCTAACTATCCACTTAGTTGACTCGCAGGCTAAATTACACAGTTAACGTCCATAGTTCAATTATAACAAGCAAAGAATTCACATACTTTGATAAATCAGTACATGCAAATATCATCCATCTCACTAGTATACAGCTCATAATAAGTGACAATGTGTGCTAAAATCAATATTTAACATCCCTAAATCATGTGAAATAAATAAGATTTTATTGCAAAAATAGGTTAGGTCACGGTCGTAACCAGATTGGTTTTCACCGTGACATACCAAGGATCTCGGCAGAATGCAAGTCTAGGGTACCTCACGGTGGTAACCCATTAGGTTGTCACCGTGGCATACCCAGACCCCAAAATAGAATGCACTTTTGGGGTACCTCACGGTGGTAACCCATTAGGTTGTCACCGTGACATACCCACTGCCCAAAACAGAATGACATTCCTCACACTTTATCATATCATTCATACCAACTATTTGTACATTTATATAAATACTTACTTATCCGGTTTGCCACATTATGGGTCTCCATTAAAAGAGGAATTCATAAGCTAAAAGCATTGAATCACATTTATCATTATCATATTATATAATCACTCAAATATCCACATGAACCATAATAGCATCATAGATATCTTGCATACTAATACATTCCAATAACATTTATTATCAATGCATGTATCATATAATATTGTTAGGCAATTACTCCAATCACACATTCACTGTTCATATCCCATATATATATATATATATATATATATATATATATATATATATATATATATATATATTTCATTAATCAAACTCATATCGTTTGATGTCTTTCATAAGCATATAACTTAAATCTCAATTCATAACTATGCATACTTGTTCATATCATACAGGTTTATATAGATTAAAGTATTATAATACTCAATAATGTCATTATAATTAATCCTATTCATGTACATTTTCCAAGGGATAACTATTCTTAAACTCATTTATAGTCCTAAACATGCATCGGATGGATCCTAGAAAGTTTCGGTGCGATGCGGGTTCAATTCGGGAAGAAAAACACATAAAATGGTCAAAACAGAAGGGGTCACAGTGGTAATGAATTTGTTATGACCGTGAGGTCAAAAACTAAGCATTCTGCCTTCTCTAAGCATTGGTCACGGTGGTAACCATTTTGGTTGCCACCGTGACATACCCAAAAATAGCAAAACAGAAGCAAAAAGTCAAGTCTGCTTTCCACTTCCAACTTTAACCGCTTAAACCGACCTCTAAACCTCATTTTTAGGCAAAATGTCCTTCTTAACAAATGACCATTAGGATGTTGGATTTCATATAGAATAAATTTCAGGTCGTTTGGACACATAATTCTCCAGATATGGGCAAAACAACCTATACTGCTCCCCTAAACCCGGCCAGAGAAGATAGCTCTACTTCAAGACAACTTTTGGAACACTTAGAGTTAAAATTAGCTCAAACTTATTTCAAACACATTTGTAGGAATATATCTTATCTTTCCAACGGCGCTAGTTTTATACCATTTGGATTTCTACAACTCCCAATACAGCTTAATAACCAAAGAAAGGTCAAGTGCATTCTAACCCAGTTTTTCACCCGAAATCCTATTCACATACACAAATGAACAATTTAAACCAACACTCACTACCATCATCATATATCATCAACAACACATTCAAGAAACTTATATCATGCGTGAATATACTAAAATTCATATATATAATAGAGAGTTTTCCCAAACCTGGAAATCAAAGATCCAAAGTCACTTTTCTAACTTCAATCTTCAATCCTTCCCTTGCCTTTAAGCTTCTTCTTGCCAACCCAAGCTCGCACAAACAAAAACCCAGAAAATTACTCATCCAAACCCAATTTACTCAAACACAACCAAGAAGAAGAGGAGGAAGAAACCCAAAATGCAGGGACCCTAAAACCCAAACACATACCTCTAAAATCTTACTCCAAGACTCAGTCAAAATCACCTCAAAGCAAGCACAAACATTCGGCCAAAAGAGAAGAAAAGGAAAAGCAGAAAATGGAGAAGAGAAGAAGAAGCGGAGGCGTGAGAGGGAGGAGAACAGGAATGCAAATTCGGTGTTCTCCCTCTCTCTCTCTCTCTTTTTTCTTCTTTTCACATTTAATGCCCAACAACCAAGTCCACTTGGCAAGCTCTTATTGGACCAACAAACCCACGTTGACTTTATGCACTAACACACCATACAACACATGCACCATAGTTGCTCCCTCAAATCAATGACTTAAATTCCATGGCACCAAACTCCACTCACACCTAATAATCTCTTATAAAAACTTAACATCCTAAGTACCATACTCACAAACCACTAGATCAAACCACAACAAAATACCCTACATCTATACACCACATGCACACCAAATAATTTCCCCCACTTAACTTATTTAATTAATTACTTTGCAATTAGGTCCTTATTATCCAATCTTCCTCATGCACAAATTACTGAAATACCCTTAAATTCCTAACTTAGCATGCAAATTCTGACCAGGCCTATTTCGGGTTGTGACACTTGTGGTTGTTTCCGTTGTGGAAGCACCGAGCATTTTCTTGCCAATTGTGCAAAGTTGATTGAGAATACTGGAGATGAGCATGAGGCTAGCCGAGCGGGGTCTAATACCTCTCAAGCTAGTTAAGGTAGAGGCTGAGGTAGAGGTCAAGGTGGTCGGCCTAGAGAGGGAGCTCCATCAGAGTCAGTAGATCGTCGTCAGATGGTTCCAGCGAGGGCGTATGCTATGAGGGCTCGGGATAAGCAAGATTCGCCTGATTTGATCGCAGGTAAGTTTCTACTCTGTGACACTAAGATTTATGCTCTAATAGACCCTGGTTCCACACACTCATATTTGTGCATGGATAAATTAATTGATAAGTTCCATGATGTTGATCAGTTATATTATGAGATTTGTAGCGCCCCAATGCCCCTCGGAAGGAACATCGGGATGCCACAACAGAAACATGCAAAAGACAGAATCTAAACACTGAAGCGAAAGCATACATACGAAAGCGAAAGCAGAAGCAACATAAACTTATATACAGAACTTAAAACGTAAACATATATAAAATCATTCCATGCCACTGATCAGAATTACATGCCTTACAGAACGTTTACAAAATGCTATACAAAAGTCCTATACAAAAGGAATAGCACAATTAATACAAAAGGATCACTGCAAGACAACCCTAGTGGCCAGCAGCTCTTGCTCCGAATAGGACCTGCAAACCTACACGAAAATAAACATCCGTGCTAAGCGATAATGCTTAGTGGGGATGAACATAAGCAATGGACTTCCGAAGAAGTCACGGCAAAACATAACACATACATAGCAGTAATAGATATTCGAATTAAGATTTAGAAGCTCATCATATATATAGCAAGCAGGAAAGTACAATACTTAAAGTCAAGCAGATTCAAAAGCAATAACAATTGCTAACATTTAGGAGTAACATAACATATAACCGATACAAGAATTACTTATTACTCAAGTACAAGTATACAACACAAAGATAGCCTGAGATCATGAAGATGGTGGGTATGGGTAACCGAATATTGGCGAGTAGTATCGGAAGACCGAAGTCAAAAGCTTATATACAGAAGACCGAAGTCTAGTTGTCAGAAGACCGAAGTCTAAAACTTTAACCCATGCGGGTTGACAGGAGCAGCTGCAAAACTCTAGCCCTTAATAAGCATGATTATCTACCCACTACCTTGACCGATCAGGCTGAAAAATAACTTAAATAACCAAACTTCTACTCATGCACTCAAATGCGATCAACTTTAATCAATTCATGTACAAATCAAGTAACTCATCATACTAAAACATAGCTTGAAGCACATATCAATCCTCATAAAATGATGTTAAACTAGGTTAAAATGATGCTCAAACTCAAGCATAACATTTACAAATGAAAATAAATCATAGAGCAAAAATAGGGTACCTCACGGTCACAACCACTTGGTTGTCACCCTGATATACCAAGGATGCAAAACAGAAAGCAGCATACGCTAGCTCACGGTCACAACCACTTGGTTGTCACCGTGACATACATCACAATATCCAGCCAGTAAGGAATCAAGGGTATCTCACGGTCACAACCACTTTGGTTGTCACCGTGACATACCAAAGATGTAAAATAGAATGCAGCATAGTCTACCTCACGGTCACAACCACTTGGTTGTCACCGTGACATACCTCACACTCCACGGACTGAAGCTTTTCTTTCATACCTCATGGTCATAACCACTCTGGTTATCACCGTGACCTATGCAAGAATGCCTAAAATAGAATTGTATCAACTGTTCCACAACTCAACTCAAGAGCCATAATTGACCAACATACTTCGAAACCATGGACATGCATATATAAAAGACTTGCCAAACAATATGCCAATAACATTTCAAGGCTCTAAATCAATATCTAACATGTAATCATATACCAATTTCAAGTAAGAACCTGAATCACCAATCATGAACACATGCCTTTCAAAAGCACAACTAATCATGCTCAATAAACAAACTCTAAACAGGTTTAAGATTGTCAAAAATCAAACTAACAGCACATGCATATACACAATCCTATCTCTTAACACAACATGCATCACATATACTCAATTCAATAACACATGCCTAATCTATAGGGCACATGATCCCAACCTCTTGAAGCAGCCGAACACTTCCAAAATTAAACTTTGTCCTTGCCCTTATCAATCCTTCCTCTATCCTCAGCTTCTTGCAAAACCCAATTAAACACAATCCCTTAATCCAAGTTCTCAAACAACTAACCACAAAGAAAGGAGTAGAAGCAGAACTCAACCAGAGCACTTACTTTTCAACCTTATTTCTTAATTAAACTCTTCAATCCAAATTAAAATGCAGAATCCAAAATAAGAAATTATAAAGAGGAAATAAAAGGAAAAAACTAAGAGAAAGAAGAGCAAATCCGGCCACATGCAAGAGAGAATGGGACAAAAAATCCCCCTCACAACCCATATATTACATGCCAAGACACAAGTGGTAAGCTCTCATCAAGCCAAGTATACCAATCTGCCATATGCTCCACTCACATATAAATTCTCTCTTAAGTGCACGGCAAAATCTCCTTAAGTCCCTCAAATCAAATTCTTCCCTCACTCAACTTCTCATTCCATTCAATTAAGTACTCACTTACACTTAAATTTGCATAAATACAGAAATTTGCACTACCAATTCTACTAGGGTGCAAATCGGGTCGTTACAAGATTGGTGTGACCAGTCCCTTAGGTCATAGTGTCAATGTGAGTAGAGTGTTTAGGAATTGAACCCTGTTGGTCCAAGGTGTTGAGTTCCCAGCGGACTTGATAGATTTGTCATTCCGAGAATTTGATTTGATTTTGGGAATGGATTGGTTAAGTAAGCATCGGGCAGTGGTTGATTATCATGGGAAAGTGGTTATATTGCGGGATAGAGATAAGTCTCCGATAGTGGTTAAAGGTTTATGCTCGGGTTCCTTAGGGAATGTGATTTCGGCCATGTAAGCTAAGAGATTCATGAGGAAGGGTTATAAAGCATTTTTAGCAGTTGTGTTGGACTCTAAGCACAGTCAAGTTAAAATTGAGGATATGCCAGTGGTTAGGGAGTTTGAAGATGTGTTCCCTAGTGAGTTACCTAGGTTACCTCCAGAGAGAGAAGTGGAGTTATCAAAAGAGATAATGCCGAGTACTGCTTCTATTTCTAAAGTACCTTATCGAATGGCTCCTGTAGAATTGAGAGAACTTAAAACTCAATTACAAGAGCTATTGGATAAAGGCTTTATAAGACCCAGCGTATCTCCATGGGGAGCTTCAGTGTTGTTTGTTAAGAATAAGGATGGTACGTTAAGGATGTGCATTGACTATCTACAGATTAATAAGGTTACAGTGAAGAATAAGTATCCTTTGCCTAGGATTGAGGATTTGTTTGACCAGCTCAGAGGTGCAGGAGTCTTTTCTGAGATTTTTGGTCTTGGTATTATCAGCTTTGGGTTAAAGATGCAGATGTGGTTAAGATTGCATTTCAGACGTGGTATGGCCACTATGAGTTTCTTGTGATGCTGTTTGGTTTGACCAATGCACCTGCAGCCTTTATGGATTTGATGAACATAGTGTTCAAGCCATATCTCAACCGATTTGTTGTGGTATTTATTGTTGACATTTTGGTGTACTTGAAGAATGCGAGTGAGCATGAAGACCATCTTCGGATAGTGCTTCAGGTTTTGAGAGAACACCATTTGTTTGCGAAGCTCAGCAAGTGTGATTTTTGGCTTAGAGAGGTGTCATTCTTGGGTCATATTATTTCAGCTAAAGGTATTCAAGTTGATCCGGCCAAGATTGAGGCGATTATGAATTGGAAGGCACCTAGGAATATTCCGAAAGTGAGAAGTTTCCTAGGTTTGGCGGGGTATTATTATAGGTTTGTTAAGGGGTTTCCAGTCATTGTTGTTCCTATGACTCAACTTTTGAGGAAAGGGGTTAGATTTGAGTGGTCGGATAAGTGTCAGGCATATTTTGAACAATTGAAGAGGTTATTGGTCAAAGTTCCTGTACTTACTCTACCCGTCTCGGGTAGAGAGCTTGTGATGTACAGTTACGCTTCAAGAGTTGGGCTTGGATATGTTTTGATACAAGAGGGTAAGGTTGTGGCTTATGTATCTCATCAGTTGAAGCCTCATGAGAAGAACTATCGGACGCATGATTTAGAGTTAGCAGCTGTGATCTTTGCTTTGAAGATTTGGCGGCATTATCTGTATGGGGAGACATGTAGGATTTTCACGGATCATAAGAGTTTGAAGTGTCTCCTCATGCAGAAAGAGTTGAATATGAGACAACATCGGTGGCTGGAGTTGTTTAAGGATTACGACTGTATTTTGGAGTATCATCCGAGCAAGGCCAATATTATTGCGGATGCTTTGAGTAGGAAGTCAGTTTTGGCTTTGTTTTTGCAGTGTTTTAAGTGGAGATTGGATTCAGAAGGGGCTTTGGTTGCCCAACTGAAAGCTAAGCCATCTTTGAGGCAGTTGATTGTTAATGCCCAGAAAGATAATGTGAGGTTGCAGTGAGTTTTGCAAGTGGTTCAGACTTGTAAGCAATCTAAGTTTTATGTTTTGGATGGGGTGCTTATGTACAGGAATCGTTTGTGTGTGCCTGAGGATGATTAGTTAAAGAAGAAACTTTTGAGTGAGGCACACACTACGATCTTTATTATGCATCCTGGTAGTGAGAAGATGTATCGAGATCTCAAATAGTTTTATTGGTGGTTTGGGATAAAAAGAGACATTATAGAGTTTGTGGCAAGTGTTTGACTTGTCAGCAGGTAAAGGCTGAGCATCAAGTTCCTTCGGGATTGCTCAACCCTTTACCCATTCCTCAGTGGAAATGGGACGACATCGCCATGGATTTTATGCCAGGTTTGCCATTGACTCAGAGGAAATATGATTCAGCTTGGGTGATCGTAGACCGACTCACCAAGTCAGCGCATTTTCTGCCAGTCCGAGTTGACTATTCGATGGATAGGTTGGCAAGTATCTATGTGGATGAAGTAGTCAGGTTGTATAGTATTCTGTTGTCGATAATGTCAAATTGGGATTTGAGGTTCACATCGAAGTTTTAAAAAGAGTTACAAGCAGCTTTGGGTACTCGGTTGAATTTCAGTACAACATTTCATCCTCAGACAGACGGTCAGTCAGAACGGATTATCAAAATTTTGGAAGATATGCTTCGGGGTTGTGCTTTGGAATTTTCAGGCAGTTAGGACAAATATGTACCACTCATGGAGTTTGCCTATAATAATAGTTATCAGTCGAGCATTAGAATTTCACCGTTTAAGGCTCTTTATGGTCGACAATGTAGGACTCCGGTTTGTTGGACAAAATTGACCGAGCATTCCTTTGTTGGGCTAGAGATGGTTAGAGATACTAAAGAGAAGATCTTCGTGGTTCAGCAGAATTTGAAGGTGGCTAAAGATAGACAGAGGTCTTATGCTAATTTGAAGAGAAAGGACATTCAGTTTGAGATTGGAGACAAAGTGTTCCTTAAGGTATCTCTATGGAATAAGGTGTTGCGTTTTGGTAAGAAGGGCAAGCTTAGTCCTCTATTTATTGGACCTTTAGAGGTTTTGGAAAAGATTGGACCTGTTGCTTATAGATTAGCTATGCCTTTGGATTTGGCAAGGTTGCACGATGTTTTCCATATATCTGGATCCATCGCATGTGTTGTCGGTTCAGGACATGAGGGTTCTGCCAGATTATTCGTATGATGAGGTGCCGAAGGCCATTTTAGCCAGAGAAGTGAGACAGTTGAGAAGCAAGCAAGTTCCCTTTGTTAAATTATTGTGGCAGCATCATGGAGTTGAGGAAGCGACGTGGGAACCAGAGGCAGTGATGACATTTCAGTACCCCTAGTTGTTCAGTGCAGGTAAGAATTTCGAGGACAAAATTCTTATTAGTAGGGGAGAGTTATAACACCCCGTCTCCCACCCTAATAGTTTGAGCCATGTGGTGTGCAGGTATATATGCGTAACTTGGCATGTGTTATTTTATATTGAGCTTTACGCATGAATTATGAGTTTTGTTAGAGTGTGGTTGCATGTATAGTAGTAGTGTATAGATGTGAGGGCTTTGTTATAGTGAGTATGCATATAGGGAGTTAGTGTGTGTATTAGTGTAGTTAGAATTGGGTGTGGTGTTGTGTTTGGTTGTAGGGTGTGAATGATCAAATCCCACCATTGGTAAGATGACATGTGGCAAGGATTTAGAGAAGGGTATAAATGGTAAGCAGAGAGAAAGAGAGAGCAGAAATTCATTGCCTTGCTCTCCCGTTCTCCCCTCCTCACGCTATCTACTCTCCTCCTCTTCTTCTTTCCCTTGTTCCATCTTGATCCCTCTTCCCTTGGGTAAGATTTTTAGTGGAAATTGATCAACCTAAGTGAGATTGGTAAGGTTTTGGTTGGGTTTTCCTCTTCTTGTTCATCTTTTCTTTGATATTGTTAGATATGGATTTGAGTTAGGGTTTTGTTGGTTGTGTATTTTAGGTGTTCTTATTCAGTGGTGCCTCCTAGAGACCCCAAGTGTAAAGAGAAAGCTTGTGGAAGTGGAGCTTGTGATAAGGAGCTAAAGATTTCCAAGTTTGGGATTGTTATGGTTTTGATGCAATTTATGATTTTGTATTGTGATTTTAATTGTGATAGTTGGTAAAAAAATTGAGTTTTGTGTTGTTTATAAAGTTTTGTATTGATAATGTGAATAGTATGTTTGTAATGCTTTATTAATTTTGAGGTATGATAAAGTTTGGTTGAGAATTGGGGTAATTTTTGTCGATTTTCTGGGTTTGGGATGATCTACACAGCGATATGAAACGGGCATACCACCGTGTGATCGTCTTCTGTTCTTCAATTTTCCTGTCCGTGATTTTACACGGCAGAAAGGATTTTGCATACCGCCATGTAAAGTCATTCTGTTTTGAAGGATTTCTGGGTTGTGCATTTTACCTAGGGGTAAGGAGTTCTCATACCGCTGTGTAAATGCATTTTGTTTTCCTATTCGGTTCTCATTTGGCATGCTACATGTTGGTATGGCTTTTCCTTACCACCGTGTAGGATGTCTTACACGGCGGTAAGGTTTAGTCATACCACCGTGTAAATGCCTTATGTCTTGAAATTTTTTTGAAGTTTTGGATTCTTGTCTCTTTCGTCCATTTTAACTTATTTTTGGTTTTAATATTTATTTAGTGTCTCCTCAACTATTAAATGATATTTAACTGTAATTATTTTTGGTTTATCAAATTATATTGAATGTTATATTTCGATTATGGAATATTTTATGCATGGCCTGCAAGAGTCAAATTAGTGGATAGTTAGGCATGCCTAATAGAGTTCAGTAGCTGCAGGCCCAATGTGTTCCGGATCCTAATCAGGTCCCCGTTTGGATGCTCGCGATCCTTAATGTGTATGGATCTTGTTTAAGATCCCTAATGTGAAAATATTTTGAATGAGAAAATAATGATTTTGCTTTTCGATTGTACCATCGGGTACCCCCAATGTGTTCACTCGTTATCCGCTATTGTGAGTCAGCAGGCATTTCGTTTGTTTGTTTATTGTGACTATAAGTATCTGACTCAGCATGATTTATGAATTTAATTATGAGCTTTTGAATCCAATTGAATGCGATTAAGCTATGATCTATATATACATGTGATTATAAGCATATGCCATTTTGAATGTGTTTTACTTTAATGACCATTGTGAATGGCCGTTCATATTATTGTGTGTTTTCCCCACTAAATGTTATCGCTTAGCACGGGTGTTTCATCCATGCAGGTGCGTAAGGTTTTGAGCTTTTGGGAGAGCCCCCGCAGTCTAGCCAATACAGAAGTTTTGAAGTATTAGGGCTTAGTTGAACTTAAGATTCTTTTTATAATATTGAGCTCTCATTGTATTATTCTTTTGTATTACTTCCGCTATGTATTCTTTTGGAAGAATGTAATTTTGTGACATCAGTTATGTACTGACTATATTTTTGTAATGAACCCTTTGGATATCAATGAATGAATTTTAAGTTTTTATTTTCGTTGTTTTCTATATGTTGTGTATATGTATGTTGTTCTGCTTGTTTGGTGACACTCCTGCTCATACGAGTTCTCACTCCCTTGTGGATGGGTTCTCCTACGTATGGGTAGGGGGTGTTACAGTTATTGATAGTATACTTAATAATATGTATACGAAGCATGGATTTAGAGCATGTAATTGATATTACTTGTTATATGGTTGATATTATGTATATGTGTATCTTGTTCTTGTTTTCCCACTCAGCGTTATCGCTTAGCACAGGTTTTCAATCCGTGTAGTTTCTGAAGCAAAGTGATTCAAAGGACGTTCCCACATTTCAGTTGGTCAACACACTAGAGTATTATTTCTTGTGTAGGTTTTGTCTTTTGTATTATAAATATGGAACTAATAGCTTCTAGATATGTCAATAAGTACAATGTAATTTTGGAGCATGATTAATATATATATAATATTGAAGTATGTGTATGTGTATGTGTATTGAAAGTCTTCTGTTGTATGTGAATGAAAGTAATTGGTATAGGATTTTGTATGTCAATGGAATTGTATGAGATGTCCATGTGATACGTGTCGTGACAACCATTTTCGACTGCCGCAATGAAGCTGTGTGAGTGGATGGGAATGGGGTGTTACAAGTTGTTGCATCAGAGCCTAAGTTTAGTCATTTTTTAGTAAAGTGTAGACTATGATGTGTATAATTTTATTGACCTAATACGGATGTCCTTATTTATGTATCAGATCAATGGATCCTTCCCAAGATGCTAAAGAAGAGATTGCTGAAATCTTGAATTCGCGAGAAGTTAAAATGTTTGAGTCTGGTCAGTCTGCACCAGCTAGTGTGGGACATGATGTTCCAATGGTTCCTCTAAATATTTTACTCAAAATATCGCAAGACATGGCGAGGGTGCTTGACCAAATGATAGCACCAAAGGCTCTATTGAAATCTTTAAGGAAGCATGGGGTGAAGGAGTTCTATAGAACTAGTTTGGAAGAATCAGTTTAGGCTGAGTATTGGATTGAGAAGGTTTAGAGGGTGTTGGAGGAGATAAGATGCCTTCCTAAACAGAAGGTTGTATGTGTGGTATCACTGCTTCAAGGATCTGCCCACGATTGGTGGAAACTAGTATTAAGGCATCCAACACTTCTGAACCCTATTACTTGGGAATTATTTGTACAGGAGTTCCGAAATAAGTATATTACGAAGGCGTATAGGGAATCTAATTGGAAGCAATTTCTGAATCTGAGGTAGAGAGCTGTGACAGTAGCAGAGTATGAGAAAGAGTTCTGTAGGTTGAGTAAGTATACACCCGTGGGAGTGCTAATAAAGGAGTTTAGATGTCAACAATTCTAGGAAGGATTGATTGAGCCAATCAAGGCATTGCTGATTTCTATAACAACATATCAGGCTATGAGTTACTACCAGATAGTACATGCGGCCATGAGAACTGAAAGATCACTTGAGATTCAGAGAGTGAGAATGCAAAGGAGAAATCCTAGCAGAGGTGGGGCACATTTGGGTAATAGACCAAGAGATCCTTCAACAGCACCTCCAACTGAGCCAGCTAGTAGTCCAGCTACTAGTGGCAGAAGGCAAGCATCTTCATATGCATCTAGTACTAGAAGGGGTGCATCGGATAATAGAAGTGAAGTGCTTGAATGTCCTCATTGTTATAAGCGACATAGAGGAGACTGTTGGAAGTTGACTAGGGCTTGTTTTGGACGCGGTAGTACAGAGAACTACCTGGCTAATTTTCATAAGGCTTACGAGGCAACTAGAAATCAGCAAGAAGCTAGTAGAGATGCATCGAATTTGCCTCCAATTAATTGAGAAAAGGTAGAGGACGTGGCAGAGGTGGCCGTCTAGAGGAGAAACAGTGTCAGAATCAGTGGATAGACCTCTAACAGCACCAACAAGGGTTTATGCGATGAAGGCTCGAGAGGAGCAGAATTCGCTAGAGGTCATTGCATGTACATTTCTACTCTTTAATATAGAAATGTTTGCATTTATTGACCCTAGGTTTATGCATTCTTATGTATGTTCTAAGATATTATGTGATAAGATGGTTGCTGCTGATTGTTTAGATTATGATATATGTGTAACTAGCCCTTTGGGAAATAGTGTGAATGTGAACAAAGTATTTAGAGATTGCCCTTTAATGGTTCAAGGTCGTGTGTTCCCTGTAGATCTGATTGAGTTGCCTTTTGATGAGTTTGATTTGATTTTGGGCATGGATTGGTTGAGCAAGCACTGACCTGTAGTTAATTATGGGAAGAAAATAGTTGTGCTTAGTAGTAGAGGGAAGTCTAAAGTGGCTGTGAGGGGTGTATGCTCTAATCCGCTTGTAGATGTGATTTCTGCTATGCAAGCTTATCGGTGTTTGAGGAAAGGATGTGAGGATTTCTTAGCCCTTGTGTTGGATTCAAAAAGAGAACAAGTGAGAATTTAGGATTTACTGGTAGTGAGAGAATTTTCTAATGTGTTTTCGAAAGAGTTAGCTTGTAATAGCCCGATTTATACCCTATTAGTAAAATTGGTCTTATGGTGTTAATGTGGTAAAGTTGGTTTGAAGTTTGCTTAATTAAGGACTTAAAAGTCATTAAATGTGGACTTGACTGCATAAATAAAATAACTTTTAGTGGCCAAGCTCTAATTATGCATGATTAGAATTAATTGAGGTTAATTAGTGCTAATGGAGATGAATTTCACTAATGGAGATTAAGGGGAAGTGAGTGGATTTTTGTGTGTCTTGGTATAGAGATGCCACCTCACTTTAGCCATGCAATATTTATGGGTTTGGAGAGAGACAATCTTTAGTTGGCTATATTCTTTCTTTTTTTGGCTGGGTTCCTTTAATTCTCTTCGTTTTCTTCTTCATTAGTTAGAGAACCATGATATTCTATTTAGTGATCAAGCGATCCCAAATTGCATGATAATTGTTGGCATTTAAGGTAAGTGGTTAGTACTTTATTCTTCTTCATCTTCTACTCTTTCTTGTGATGGATATTGGTATTAATCTATTGCATCTAATTCTAGAAATTGGATATTTGAATTGTAGTGGTGGAACAAAAGAAGGATAAAGGAAAAGCTAAAATTGGAGAATCAAGTGCAAAATAGGCTATTAGAGCAAAGGATTGTGAGGTTTGGGAAACATTGCCCTACGTTTGTATTTTGATGAAGTATGACCTTGAAATGCTCAATTGAATATGTGGTTTAAATGAATTAAAAATGTGAACTTATGTGTTGTAATGTAGTAGAGTGACATGATGAATTGATTGGTTAAAATTATGTAAATTATGCGTATTTTATGCTTGTTGGGAAATGAAACCTGTCGTGAAACCTGTGAATATGTTAGGGTAGGAATGTGTAAGAAGGGGTGTTTTAAGTTGGTGAATTAGAGCTTGACTAGTTGTGTTAATAAAGCTGAATTTGGTAGGGTAATTGACCTATGATTTCGTATGAGCTCTAACTTGTGTAGTTTGGCTCTAATTTTAATGAGATATAAAGTTTTTATTTCTTAAGGGTTGTACCTATAAAAGTGTAGAAGAAGCTATGTTGAGGACTGTATGATCTTTAAATGCATGCACCGAAATTGGTTAATTTGATCGGAGGGCTTTTGGGAGCTTGTAAGGTTCCATTAGCCACAACTCCTCAAATATAAGACTAAACATAATATGAATTATGCAATTGTACTCTTAATATGTAGATAATTAAGGATTTAGAAGACCATATTAGCAAGTAACAAGGTTAGGAGGGGCTATGAGAGTTTTATGTGTGAGGGAGACAAGGTGTGGAAGCAAGAGGTTGGTGTAAGGGAGCTTTAGATGGAAAATCTAGTTCAGTCGTGAGCGCGACATAATGCTCATTAGGTGGATGTTAGCTTCGTCGCGGTCGCGCATAAGTGCATGAGCGCAACAGAGATGAGGGTTGAGTTATGTCGCGGGCAAGACTCGGTTCTCGATCGTAATACAAGCAAATTGCCAGGTCTGTCGCGAGCGCGACACTTATTAATGTTTGAAAGGACTTCTTAATTGACTTAATTTGTTAAATCAATATGTTTGAGTGATGAATGAACATGTATATGAGAGTTCTTCTTATGATAAGCATGTGAATATATTTATACATATATATGCCATGATGAATGAACTATGTAGTAAACCTTAATGGAAATAAGTAATGAGACCATGTTTGTTGAATGCTAGGACAATGAGAATAACCGGATTAATAAATTAGCCTGTGAGTCAAGTAGTGGATAGATAGGCATGCCTATAGGGTCTAAGTGCTGCAGCCAAAATGTTCGATTCCTTTGGAATCTCAATGAGTATTGAATCCTCTAGATTCTTAAAGTGTATATGTTCTATTTGATTATTTATGTACCTACGGGTACTAATGAGATAGTTTGTATCTTCGGATACAAATGCGATTACTATAATCTTAAGTACTAATGCGATACCCGTTATCCATGTATTTGAATTGCAGGCAAGGCTTAATAATTAAATAAGCTATACTATAAAGTAAAAGTGAATGCGATATGATTTGCAAACATGAATGTATTATGCTATAGATTGGCATGTGATAATGTGGTTTGAATGTGAGTAAATAGCATGCTTAATGATTAATGGAAGTGTACTTAAAATATAATCTTACGACATGAGTTATAGTGAAGAATGATTTTTGAGCATGTATTATTGTACTTAAGTATGCTATTACTTTATTTATATATGTGTTTACTTTGTATGTTCTTTCCCCACTAAGCATTATCGCTTAGCACGGGTTTTCAATCCATGTAAAGTGGACTAGCGCCCTATCCGATGGCTTCTATTGAGTTGAAAAAATTGAAGACTCAGTTGTAAGAGTTGTTGGATAGGGGTTTCATAAGACCATTTGTATCTCTTTGGGTAGCACCAGTGTTGTTCGTTAAGAAGAAGGATAGGACTATGAGGATATGTATTGACTATAGGCAACAAAATAAGGTGACATTAAGAATAGATATCTGTTACCAATGATTGAGGATTTGTTTGACTAGTTGAAAGGATATGGTGTATTTTCTAAGATCGATCTGCGATCTGGTTATTATTAGTTACAAGTGAAAAAGGAGGATATACCTAAGACTGCATTTTGGACTCGGTATGGGCATTATGAATTTCTTATAATGCCATTCGGGTTGACAAATGTGCCTACTACATTCATGGATCTTATAAATAGAGTGTTCAGGCCATATTTGGACCAGTTTGTAGTGGTATTCATCAATAATATATTGGTATATTCGAAGAATGAGAAAGAGCATGAGTAGCATTTAAGAACTGTACTTCAGACTTTGAGGGTGTCTCTTCTGAGGGTATTAAGGTTGATCCAGCTAAGATAAAAGCTGTGGTGAATTGGAAACTACCTAGGAATGTGCCTAAGGTACGAAGTTTCTTGGGATTGGCAGGGTATTATAGGCGTTTATGAAGGGATTTTCAGTGACTACTCTCCTCTCACCAAGTTACTGCGTAAGGGTGTTAAGTTTGAGTGGTCTGATAAGTGCCAAGCAAGTTTTGAGGAGTTGAGGAAGATGTTAGTCGAGGCACCAATCCTAACTCAACCTATTTCGGGTAAGGAGTATGCTATGTATAGTGATACTTCACGAGTTAGATTGGGATGTGTATTGATGCAGGATGGCAAAGTGATAGCCTTTATTTCAAGGCAACTGAAGCCACATTAGTAGATTTACCCGACTCATGACTTGGAATTGGCGGCAGTAGTGTTTTCTTTGAAAATTTGGCGCCATTATTTATATTGTGAAAAGTGTAAGATCTTTACTAATCATAAGAGTCTCAAGTATCTGCTCACTCAGAAAGAGTTAAACTTAACACAGAGAAGGTGGCTAGAATTATTCAAAGATTATGACTGTATTGTGGATTACCATCCTGGTAAGGCCAATGTGGTGGCAGATGCATTGAGCAGAGAATCGGTTTCAGGCTTGTTATTGCAAAGAGTTAAGTGGAGGATTGTTTCTGGTGGTGCCTTAGTGGCAAAGTTTAAAGCAAGGCCGGTTATGAGGGATGAGTTGGTGAATGTGCAAAAAGGTGATTCCAAGTTACAACAAATTATGCAGTTAGTCAGGAATGGAGACAAGACTGATTATTTAGTGAATAAAGCGGGTGTGTTGTGATACCGAGGTAGGTTGTGTGTGGCACGTAATAAAGAGTTAAGGAAGAGGCTCTTACATGAAGGACATAATACAGTTTTCACTATGCACCCAAGCAGTAAAAAGAGGCATCAGGACTTAAAGCAGTTCTATTGGTGGCCTGGTATGAAAAGGGATATCATGGACTATGTTTCTAAGTGTTTTACCTGCCAACAAGTGAAAATGGAACATCAGGTTCCACATGGTTTGTTGAGTCCCATTCCAATTCCACAATGGAAATGGGACAACATTACTTTAGACTTTGTCTCGGGATTGCCAATGACATCAAGGCAACATGATTCTGTATGGGTAATAGTTGATCGATTTTTAAGTCAGCTCACTTTATACTGATTCGACTCGATTACACCATGGATTGATTGGCTGAATTGTATGTGATGGAAATTGTCAAGCTGCATAGTATTCTTTTGTCTATTATTTCAGATAGAGATCGGAGAATCACTTCAAAGTTTTGGAAAGGTTTGCAAGCTGCATTGGGACCTAGATTGAACTTCAGTACAACTTTTCATCTGCAGACTGATGGACAGTCGGAAAGAGTTATACAAGTGTTAGAAGACTTGCTTCAGGCATGTGTGCTAGATGTCTCTAAAAATTGGGATCAGTATAATCCCTTGATAGAGTTTGCTTATAATAATGTTTATTAGACGAGTATTTGTGGCACCATTCAAAGTCTTGTATGGTAGAAAGTGCCCAACTCCGGTATGTTGGATAGAATTGACTGAACATAAGGCCATTGGTCCTGATTTGGTGAGGGATACTGAGGAAAAAGCAAAAATAATTCAACAGCCATTAAAGGCAGCAAGTGATATCTGAAGAGAAAAGACATTGAATTTGAAGTGGGTGATAAAGTATTTATGAAAGTGTCTCCTTAGAGGAAGGTATTGAGGTTTGGAAAGGTAGGAAAGTTGAGTCCGAGGTTCATTATCCATATTAAGTGTTAGAAAAAGTGGGATATGTGGCTTATCGATTAGCTTTGCCTCCAGCTTTAGCTAAGCTCCACGATGTCTTCTATGTATCAATGCTTCGGAGATATCATTTGGACGAATCCCATATTATTCCAGTGCAAGATGTGCAAGTGCAACTGGACTTTTCCAATGATGAGAAGCCCAAAGCAATTCTGGCAACAGAAGTAAAGCAGCTTCGGAACAAGCAGGTTCCAATGCTGAAAGTGTTTTGGTAGCATCACAGGATTGAAGAGGCGACATTGGAATCGAAAGCAGCTATGCGAGAGCAGTACCCTCAACTATTTGATTCAGGTATGAATTTCACGAACAAAAATCTTTTTAGGAGGGGAGTGTTGTAATAGCCTGAATTATACCTTAGTAGCAATATTGGTCTAATTGGGGTATTTAGGCCGGTTTAATTTGGAGGTTGCTAAATTCTGGACTTGAGTGTAATTGTAATAAGGACTCAATTGAATAAACAAAACAAGTTTTAATGGCCTCATTATAAAAGTCCATGATTAAAGTTAGTGGATGTTTAATTAATGGATAATGGTGATTAAGTTAAAAAAATCAGATTTTGGGTAGAAGTAGTGGAATCCAAGTGTCCATTTCTGCCTTTGCCACCTTGACTTGTTACATGCAATATAAGTGTTTTGAAGAGAGAGAAAAGCCATCTTTGTTGCATGTGTATCGGCTGCTCCTTCTTCTTCTTTCTCTTCTTCTTCATTTCATTTCTCTCTTTAGTCAATCTACTATAATTTATGCTAGTTTGAGTCTTAAAGTGTTGCTTGTGTGGGGTTCATCTCGTATAGGTAAGTAATGTAGTAAATTGGTTCTCTTTCTCCCACTCCTTGTTACCCTACTTATAATGGATGTGAGCATTGATAATTTGTATCCAATTCTAGAAATTGGACTATGCTTGTAGTTGTGGAACCAAGGAAAGACAAGGGTAAAGCAAAGATTGGTGAATCAAGTGCTAAGTAATCAAAGAGGAGCGTGGGAGAGGAGGTTTGGGAACATCACTTTAGTGTCATATTTTGATGTAGTATGAACTTGTGATGCATGATTATCTTATGTGTTTATAATTCATAGAAAA
Organism: Excoecaria cochinchinensis; assembly: GCA_947683425.1. Lineage (NCBI taxonomy): Eukaryota > Viridiplantae > Streptophyta > Magnoliopsida > Malpighiales > Euphorbiaceae > Excoecaria > Excoecaria cochinchinensis. Next base: position 5,716,707 of record CANTUQ010000066.1, read on the forward strand.
TCTGTAATTAAGTGCTACTATGAACTGAATTGGAATGATGTGTTGATGAAGTAGTCAATGGCCATAAAATGTTGATTGGTATATTGCTCTGTTTTAGAGGTTTTGTGATATTACTATGTAAATGGTGAAATTGTTGTTTAACCTGAAGTTGAGTATGATGTGCTTTGCATGTGCACATTAGGATAGTGTTGTACGAGTTGGAATTGGGAAGTTTACCAATTTTAGACCAATTCAAGCTTAACTAGCTTGTGTTAGTAAAATTGGATATATAAGGTAAATGTCCTAATAGGTTTATATACACTATATCTTCAATTGTATAACTTTAGATTGAATGAGACTAAGGGATTTGGTTCCTAAGAAATGTGCTTATAAATGCTAGAAATAGACATTCTGAATTGGGGATCCTATGGTCTTTAAATTGTGTGCTTAAGTTGGTTTAAGCTTGTAGGAGGGCTTTTGGAGCATGTTTTGTCTCTATAGCCATAACTCCTCAGACTTATGGCTAAAAATAATGAGAATTGTGTCATTGTGTTCATAACATGTAGATAAGTAAGCGTCTAGAAGGCCATGAAGGCAGATAATTATGTTAAGATGGGTTTGAGAGGTCATAAGTGTGTTTGGGGTAGAATGCATGATCACAAGGTGTGAAGTGTGGAGCATTGAACAGCAATTTGGTTCGGTCGCGAGCACGACAAAATGCTCCATTGGGCTAAATTTGTTAGTTTGGCTTTTGTCGGATGCACGAGCATTTATGCGAGCCCAACAGAGGCGAATGCTGGGTTTAGTCACGGGTGCGACTTACGTCGCGATCGTGACAGAAGCTAACCTTCACGTCTGTCGCGAGCACGACATTTCTGGATGTTGCAAAGAATTTCAAATTGAATTAATCTTGATAAATTAATATCTTTGATTGACAAATGAATATGCATATGAAAGTTATTATTATGGATACATGTGATTATATATATATATGCATAATTATGCAAGGATGAGTAAATTGTAAAGTAATCCATAATATAAGTAAGTGATGTGATGATGCCTTTTTGAGATGCTCTGTTGATAAACATTTTCTCTAAGATAACGCGAATAATAATCTGATTAATAATTTAGCCTGCGAGACAAGTAGTGGATAGATAGCATGCTTATAAGGTCTAAGTGTTGCAGCCAAAGTGTCTGATTCCTCTGGAATCCCAATGCGTATTGAATCCTTTCTGGATTCTTAAAATGCATTGAATATCTCTTGTGGATTATTTTTGTACCTATGGGTACTGTTGCGAAAGTGTGTAACTTCGGATATAAATGTGATTGTTGTACTCTTGAATACTAATGCGATACCTGTTATCCGCATCTTTGAATTGCAGGCAAGGCTTTAATAATTAAATAAGCTATAATGTAAAAGCGAATGCCATGTGATATAATATTGTGAATGCGATGCGTTATAAATTGATATGTAACAATATGGAAATTGAATACGATTTTCCTAATACATCTTATGAGTATTGATAATGTACTTAATAAAATGAATATGAGGCATGTTAGAAATGATGCATGAATATATGACATGTAAACAATATTATTTATTATATACTTGTTGTTGTATATATATATATATATATATACGTATACTGTTGTGGTTTCCCAATCCATGTAGGTTCTGAAGCGAAGTGACTCAGAGAACGGTCTCACATCTGGGTTGGTCAACACATTAGGATTCGTTCCTTAGTGTAGGTTTTGTTATGTTGTATTATGTATATGTAATTAATAACCTTTGGGCAAGTAAGAATTATAGTATAACTTTGATATATACATATGATGTAATCTATGATTTAAGTATGAGTTATGTTTGCATAGTGACTGTATTCCGCTGTATGCAAATGAAATTAATTAGTATAGGATTCTGTATGTTAATAGAATTGCTTGAGATGTACTTGTGGTTAAAGTTGTGAAAATCATTCTCAGCTACTGTAGCGAAGCTGTGCGAGTGGATGGGAATGGGGTGTTACAAAGTATGTTGGCCAAATGAAATAATTGGGCAATTAATGGATTAGCTTAATAAGTTAATGAATAAAATATTCTAGAATGAATATAGAAATTAAAATTAAGTGTATGGAAACTTTATGGAAAATTTTAGAATTTAATCGGATAAATTTTAGTATAGACATAAATTATGTCTAAAATGAATAGTATTGTAATATGTGTATTTAAAGAGAAATGATATTGAAAGTAATGTAAATGAATAATTAGTAGTGTTAAATTGAAGTGAAAGAGAAAGAGAAAAGAAATAAAATATGGTGTATTAATAAAGTATAAAGGACTTTTATATAAATTACTAACTTAATTATGAATTAAATTAATTTATATGGCATGTAATATAGTAAGCTATTGATAATATAATATGGGACAATGTTGATAATGTGATATTGAATAATATTGATGACAAATGTATTTGTACATAGAAATATATGTATATACTTGAGAATAACTATTTGTTAAAGCGTGTAAATAAAAGTGAATTATGATTGATAATGCAAGTGTTATTAATATACCATGGTACGTCGATGGAAAATGTATGACTATATATATAGTGCAAAGTGTATGATAAATATTGTAAGAATTGTATGTATAAGTGAATTACCGAATAAATACTGAATGAAAAGTATACCTTGCCCTTCGTAGTGGTTTGGTGGTCAAATCTAGATTAAGATATAGTTGGCTAGCCATCGGACCACCTATACCGCGGTTGAAAGTTATGACAATTCGCATCAGTAGGCCAATAACGGTCTACTAAGGTGTAAAAGTGAAAAAGTGTATCGTGAATTGCAGTGAAAGTGTTTGAGTGGTCTTTCGAGATCACTCTATAGTGTTTTGGACCTATGGTGTCTACGTTTCGTGTATCCCGTTCGGAGACTTCTACTAGATTGGTACTGGGGGCAAAATTAATGAAAATGAAATAAAATGAGTAATGTGTTTTAATAAGAGAAATGGAATGGAAATGGATTAATTGTAAATATGTATAAGGAATAAGAATAAGATGGTAATTATGTAAAAGAATGAGATAAAATTGTAAAAATGAGAAAATAAGAGACCAAATGGTAAATTAAGCAAATGGTAGAAATATAAAAATTGAAAAGAAAATTTAGTATAAAAGAATGACATTTAGGGACTAAACGAAAATTTTTATATGATTAGTGGTAATTAATGGACAAATAAAAGATAATCGTAACTAAACAAAAGTATAAATACTAAATTGCAAATTGACAATCTTATTGTTCAATAGAGAATTAAAAGGAAAGTTAAGCTTATATGATGTTAGATGAGATCAGAAAAAATTAAATGTATGTATGTAAGGATAATAGTGATAATATAAATAATAAAAATAGTAAAAGTAATATTAATGTAAATATTAGTCAATAGCATTAAGGATACTAATGATAATAATAAAGTTTATATTAAGATTGTAAATAATTATAATATTCATGTAAGAAAACAAACAATTATAATGTTAGTGAATTAATAAGAAAATGCTAATGTAATGTTAAGAGAATATTGGAATTTATTTAAAGGAGATGTAAAGATAAAATTTATGCATATATAGATAAGATGAAAGATGAATAAAGTTTATTTAATAGAATGATATCAAATGAAAATATAATTACTAATACAATGTTAATGCAAAAATTAAAATTCATAATAATAATACTACATTGTTAATAGAGATAAAAATGTACATAGTAATCTTAATTTTGAATAATAGGAAGTGTAAATAATAAAGTGAATGAATAATAGGACGTGCTATAGAAATGTTAATCGTTGGAGAAAGTAATATTAATAATGATAATACTAGTGGAAGAATAATAAAGTTAATCCTAAAATATTTAATAAAAGGATTAAACTTAATTGTAAATGTAACACCCTGTTTTCCACCCTGGTAATTTTGAGCCTTTTTGGTGTGTATTTTGCATGTGCTATGTTAATTTTGGAGTCAATTGCATGTTGGTTATTAGTATATACTGTTATTAGTTTAATATGTAAGTTTATTGGGGTTTGGTTTAGGTGTAGTGAGGAAGATGGAAGTAGGGTGTGAATTGTTAAATCCCACCAATAGTTGATTAACATGTGGCATGTGGGGGTTGGCTTTATAAGCAAGGAGAGAGAAAATGAGAGAGAGCAAGAACAACCGCCCTCTCCCGTTTCGCCTCCTCCTCCACGTTTTCCTCTTCTTCTTCTTCTTCTTCTTTCTTCTTCTTGATTCTCATCCTTTTTTCCCGCAATTATTGGTGGAATTCAACAATTCTAGAGCTAATTGGTAAGTGTTGGTTCTCCTTCTTCTTCTTCTTCTCCTCTTTTGGGTATTCCCTTTTGTGTGTGTTCCTTGGTCTGGAATTTTGAGTTTTGTACGTTTTGGGGTTTGATTGTTTAGAGATTCTTCCTAAGGATCCCAAGGGTAAAGAGGTTGTTGGAGGAAGCTCAGCCCCTTGATTTGGTGCTAAGGAGATCAAGGTCTTGGCATGTTTAATTTGTGCATTTTTATTTGATTTGTGATATTATGTTTGATTGTTAGAAATTGATGTGTGAATGTAATTGAGCATGTACTTAGGGATGTTATAAGTAGTATTGTTGAAGTGCTTTATTGATTTTGTGGTATTGTGAAATTTGATTGTGAATTTTGATATAATTTCGACTTAATTTCTTGGTTTGTGATGATCTACACGGAGGTATGAAATGGCAATACCACCGTGTGATCATATTCTGTACTTAAGTATTCTTGTCCGTGTGATCATATGAAATGGCCATGCTCACTCGCTATCCGCTATTATGAGTTTGCAGACATTTATGTGATTCTTAATTGTTGTTGAATTGATTGTGTTATTGAATGATATATATATGTATATAGCGTGAATGTAACACCCCCATAACCGCGGGAAGGAATATCGAGGTGCCACAAGCCAAACACACACATACTTGTACACATGCATACACAAAGGCGGAAGCGATAACAAAAAATAAATAACTTGGGCCAAACAAAAGCTCTTATATCATATATATAAACTGTACATAAACAAAATTTTTATACTTATTACATATTCATTTTCGATACATATACAAAACAGTTAACATATACATTATAATACTATGCTTCCTATGTACATAATGATGTTACTCAAAATGTAAGAAACTCTATCTAGTACAAAAATATTTCCATAAAAGCTCCTAATGGCCTTGACCTGCAGATGTGCACCCTCTGATCCAATCCTGAAAACCTACACGGGAAAAACACCCGTACTAAGTGATAACCCTTAGTGGAGATAAACAGAAACAAAAGATTTCGATCGAAGTCACAAATATATCACATGCATATCACTAGTCATGTCATTCATAAATAACCATATACACAAGCTTGTAGCAGATAACATTTACTCTAATCAGTTCCATGTGCAAAAATCCAAGTATAGCAAACAATGGCGATGTCATGTTATATTATATTCATATTCATATACAAGTCTCCACTATATTCATGCCATGCTATATTCATATGCAAATATCCAAGCAATATGGCAAAAATAATAGCGATATCGTGCCATGCTATGTTTATGTATATTTATATGAATCTCTATACATATGCAAGTCTCTACTACACTTCTTGTACACTACAGACCCTACAGTGACCTAGAAAACACTACAAAACATAAAGTAGCCTAAATTCTCGTTAATGGTAGATACGGGCACATTTCGAAACGGAAGACAGAGGTCTCAAAACACTCTCTCTATCTTTATTAAAATAACCATCTCGGAGGTCGGCCGTTTGGCCCAAACGGGGCCGTCATGGGCAGCTGCACTCACTAACCCTTTATAAGCATGCTTATCTATCCACTACTATGACACTTCAGGCTTGACTCAATAACTCAAAACAGAATACTTAATACTACCAGGATCACAATTCCAAATACTATCATGTCAATATATTTACCAATACAGAACTCTAATTACAATGTAAAGGATGAACAAGTAAGCATACATTATACACTAGAGAGAAAACATGCAAAGTAAGACAGAAGTAAACATTTTTCAGAAATAAAGCAGAACGGGAGAGGGTTCACTGTCGCGATCGCGACAAGAAGTTACGCCAGCGACAGAAGCCAGATTGCATAAAGACTCTATATACTATACCAAAATGCATTACAACAACTCAAGCATTAAACAACAATCAATATCACATGGCATGTCGTGTTCAACACTAACTCTTATGCCGTGGCATTATTATCCAGATAACTAATCTTATAATCATTTGATAAACTTAAACATGCATGGCATAGACCCCGAAAATGTTTCGGTGTAAAACGGGTTGAATTCGGGAAGAAAAACACATAAAAATATACAAATTAGTTGAGGGTAAAGGTGGGGAATTGATTCATGCCCACCATGGGCTCTAAATCAAGATAAAAATCACTCTTATGACATGTTCTGTGGCGCTCACGACCCCTTTCGCGTCCGTGACAGTAGGCTACAACAGGAACCTCACGAGACTGCTTTTCACCTCAAACTTGTATCACCTAAACCGATATCTAAACATCATTTTTAGGCAAAACGTCCTTCTTAACAATTGTTCCCTAGGAAGTTATCTTTCAAATGGGATATGTTTGAGGTCAATTAGGCATCTATAACGTCAGATATCATCTACAAAATCTGAACTGCTCAAATGAACCGGCCAAAGTAGAGACACCTCTGTTTTGGCCAATTTTCAGGGTCTTAGAGCTAGAATTTGCTCAAGATCATTTCTGTGACTTTGATAGGTATTGAAGTCGTGGTTCTAAAGGCTCAACAATCACTCAATTTAGAAGTTTAATACTATACTTATGACGTAAACATTAAATAGAGGTCTGATGAAAAATGAATATAGTTTCCCCGAAATCATCTTACACTCAAAAACTATATGTCAATCATCTAATGTCATCAACCCACATGCAAATGATCAAATTTCATAATCATAACCATATATCATAGGGACACTGCAAGTAATCAAAATGAACACATAAACAAGTATACAACTCATACATATCTCTATTCAAGCATAAATTACTCAATCTCAAACACAAGCAAATTAACTAAAATCACACTTGATCCCAACCTTCGAATAGCTTAACCACATCTCTCTAATCGGTTCCAATCCTCCCCTTTCCCTATTCTTGTCCACAGCTTACATGCACAAATCAACCAAGAGAACACTTAAACCAAGCTTTAAACTTTAAACAAAAAATAGAAAACCCAAGTAGAAGAAGAAGACCAATACTATAAAATCACACTTACCTCTACTCAAGAACCAAGCCAAACCCTTCTCTTACTCTTCAAACCAATCCAAGTGGTTCACTCAAGGAACAATCAAAAGAGATGGAAAAAATAAAAGAAAGAAGAGAGAGTTGGCAAGGCAAAGGGGCACGGCAGAAAACCCAAGAAAAAGCAAAAGAATAAAAGAAGAGCAAAGGCCAAAAGCAGAAAATGGAAAGGAATAATGAAGATAGTGGCCGGTCAACCCTTATCCAACCCAAATAAAGCCAAATCCTCTCACATAAATGCCCAACAACTTGCCCTTAATGCCACTAACAACTTCCTTTAATGCCACTCATCCCATTTATTCACTCAAAACAAAAGTCCCATGGCAAGTGTCACACTCCCATGTTGCCACTTGTCAAACTCCTACTCCGCCACGTGTCCGATATGTTGGGTTTCAACGGAATTAAATCACATTAAACGCAGCGGAAAAATTCGAAACCCGAAACAGGATCCAAGTAGATTCGATTGATTCAAAAGGAAGAGATTGAATTACTAACCTTTAGAACGAAATAACTCTTTAGATCGGACTGAAGACGCTGCCTTTACACGAACGTCCTCTATCGGTATCCACACGCACGAACAAATGAGCAGGAGTCGCAGGGGTGCTAGCTCCCTTGAATGCGAATGGATTTCTTTACTTTCTTTCTCAAAGAGTAATGGTGGCTCTGTTTTTCTTTTCCTTTCTTTCACAAGAAAAAGATAGCAGCCACACTAATCCTTGTTCTTCTCAATAACGTGATTAGTGTTTTATTTAGGGTTAAACTCTTTTTATTTAAGAGTTATATCTCATATATAACTGTATGTATATTTTCAAATCCTTTTCCTCTTAGGAAAAGATAAATGAGGATATTATCTCTTAATTCAAAATTAAGATATAATAGATATATACATATATTTATATATATATTTATTTATTTATTTATTATTCTAAATAATAAGAAATAATTTATTAATACATATTATTATCTCATATTCAAAATAAGAGATATTTATATGCATAAATATATATATATAAATATGTAATTTCGAAATTAAATATAAATACCTATATTTATATTTTATTCCGAAATAACCCAATAAAATCCATTCTGTTCATTTTGCTCTTGGTGTGTGTGACCCAATAGGTTTATATTATGTTGGCAGTGGGCCTAATCCCATAAAAGCCCACAAGTCATAATTGGTCTCTAGCAAGACATTATGACTACCCAAATAATATAAATATCGTTAGTCCGATTTTAACCTTGCAATAGAACATGTTATTATCCTTTTGTCACACGATATCTTGTTTGAACATAAGTCATGGTCCATGTCAAACTTAAATTGTTCAAACATATAATTTCTCGATCACCAAGTAGACTGATAAATTCAAATGACATTGATCACACTATCAATTCATTTGAGCACGGCCATGCATTTTACAGTCCTACTTATCGAGGGGCCCAATAGATATCTCTCTCATAAGAGAGGGACAAATTCCATCTTGATTATTCACTTTCCTCCGCATAATTCTCATTATGTCCGATCATAAACTTTATAATTATCCGATTAAAGATAACGTTTGATTATGTCAAAACATAATGATCCTTATGTAGGAAACTATGATAATCTCAGGTCAAAGGATTCAATAATATATCTATTATAAGAACACTTATGACATTAACCCATGAAGTGATCTTATAGTGGGTCTATCCAGTACTTTGTTCTTTAGCAAGTACATATAGATTTGATTTATATCAACATATATAATCATCCCATGATTATCAATGCAAATCTATACTAGTCTTAATTATCTTTATGCCCTTTATTGATAAATGACTAGGGACAACATGAATAACGTTGTTATTCATAAACATTACAATAATGTAACATGCCAATAATATCAATGCGAAGAAAACAATTATATAAATGAAAAAGTAATGATTACATCAAGGTCCAAATGTTTGGCCTAGGGCATAACCACTAACACGATACACATCAAATAATCCCAAATTAATTCAACTCAATTAGGCTTCCCGTGAGGCATTTTGTCGCGCCCACGACACTGTCGCGCTCGCGACAGAACCCACACACAAGCCACGTATTTATCTTCTCAAAACAATTTTCTTATAGCAAAACTTTTAACCTTAATTAAATAGGAAACTCATTCAAATACACTCTCTTATACATATAAACTCTTGAATTACCGAACGAAATTCCGAAATTCTTCAAGGGCCAAATTGGGTCGTTACAGTGAAATTCCTTGAAATGCCATTTTTAATGCGTACTGTTATACTGTTGGTTTGATATGATTTGCTTGTGGCATATGCATGTGTTTGCTTTGACGACCATTGTGAATGGCCGTCCATATTGTGTTTTCCCCACTAAGCGTTATCGCTTAGCACAGATGTTCCATCCGTGTAGGTGCAGAGGTAGTGGAGCTTTTAAGAGTGTCTCCGCGGGCCAGGCCAACACAATAGGAGTGCAGATTTGGGAAGAATAACTTTTTGCTTTTGTATACCTTTTTATATAACTTTTTATAATCTTTTGGTTCTATTTTGTATCTGTCCTTTTGTAATCTTTCCGCTATGTATTTTTGGAAGCTTGTAAGTTTGTATTGACATCATCTGTATAGTTATACTTTTGTAATCAACCTTTGATATATCAATGAAAGTTTCTCAAGATTTATGTTTTAATTTCCTTTGCTACTTATTCATTTACATAGTTCTTTGTATTACTTTGTATCTATGCTTGTTGTGGTTTGTTCGGTGACACCCTTAACCATACGGGCATTCACTCTCTCTCAGGTAAGCTTCCTTACGTATGGGTATGGGGTGTTAGAGTAAACCCATATAATAAGAGAAGAATGAGTGTTGCAAGGTTGTGTCAGGTTAATAATTGATTATTTTTATATTATTGAATTGTTGTGCCCATAATGGGCTGTGTTATTATTTGTTTTGCAGGAGGATGGGTAATGTAATGGCCTCATTACCGGGTTAGCTGGGAATAATTTTTCCCGATAGTGAATAGTGATACCAGGGTAAATAGTATCTACTGGAGTCGAAAAATATTTTATTTGATTATTGGAAAGTATAAGCTACAGTGAGTTTGGGGTTACAATTTGGAGTGAAATCAATGTCATGTATGGCCTCAAAAGTCGAAAATAAGAAAAAGTCACAGATTCTGTAATGCCCCAATACCCCTTGGGAGGATATTGGGTTGCTACACACGGATACACATACTATACACTTATGCGGAAGCAGAATAATAAATCATACATCACACTTGTAGCGGAATATTATCTCTACACATAAGATACTATACATGCATATACAAATAACCTTATCATATGCTTTACTATACTTACATATATCAATGTTAATGTCCTTATACATAACAAGAGTAGGGACTTCAACTTGCTCCTAGTGGCCTTGACCTGCAGATGCTAAACTTCTCACTATACCGGCAACCTACACAGGAAAACACCCGTGCTAAGCGATAACGTTTAGTGGGGATAACTCAAATAATAGACTTCTAATGAAGTCACAAATATAAACATCAAAAGATATTAATAGATGGCAAGCTATTCATTTATGGGCATATTAAAAGAAACGGGCATTTATCATACTTGTAACATAATAAGCATACTATCAAACATGTTTTTAACGTATCTACAACTTTCATGTAACCTATATCATGTTCATATTCTTTTAACTTTAACTATTATCACAAATAACAAGTAAAACCATATCATTGCATCTCATGTACATTCGTATACATATAAACACAATGGCATATCTCTAGAGATATGCACTTGTAAACTCATATAAACATCTTTGATACAATAGTCATGTACTTCTATTAGCATTTCCTGTAAATCACTTACATATAGTAACATCTCGTATATTCATTGCAACAACTAAAAGCCTGTCTCATAATGTAAGTGGATACGGGTAAACATCTAGATAACAGTATCAAACATCTGGAGACAGAAGTCTTAAATCATCTAGAGACCGGGGTCTCAATTCATCTAGATACCAAAGGTACCAAACATCTAGACACCCGTCGTTGCCAAACATCTAGCAGCTGTGATACATCTAACCCTTTATAGGAATACCCATCTATCCACTTCTATGAACATCTCAGGCTTATAATAGTTATTCATGTTAAAACAAATGCATATTCTCATTTATATTCTCATTCCATGTACACATGTATCTTATAGCTCAATACAACATAAAATTCATATATTCTATCCACTATACATTACTAGGGCATACACACCACCTACGCATGTTCATACGCATAAGCAAACATGATTCAACATGCTTAACATACTCAATTAGAAGTGTTAAACTAAATAAGAATCCCATTAACCATCATGATTAACATTTGATAAGGCTAAATAAAGAAAATCACATGTTGGAAATACCTCACGGTGACAACCAATTTAGTTGTGACCATGACATGTTCAGAATTACCAGAATAGAATACATTCGAGAGTAGCTCACGATGACAATCACTTTGATTGTGACCGTGATATACCTCCAAATTCCAGGCAGAATGCAAATCAGGGTATCTCATGGTGGCAACCAAAATGCTTGGCACCGTGACATACCAACTTCATCCGGATAGAATGCAATCCTTGCATATCTCACGATGGCAACTAGATTGCTTGTCACCGTGACCTATGCAAAAATGCCAATACACAGCTGTGTTTTGCCAAAACACAGTTCTGCTCAATAGCACACTTACAATCCTTTTTATACATATCATGAACATGCCTTTCAATTTAACACCAACACAATAACACAATCCATATACACTTATAACTATACAATATACACTTACTTCATATGTCTATATGCAATCAATATGCCAATAATCACACTAATTATCATTCACATCTTGTAAATTAGAGTTCATGCTTGTTCACTTTCCATGCTCATGGCTATTCCAATATTTCAAAACACATCAATTACATACTTTAATTCCAAACTAAATAGCACATACACATCACTTAAGCAAGGTTACACATAACACATATAATTTCTCTAATCATACATTCATACATCTATTATACATTTAAGTCCCAAACTAATCAACACATACACTTGAGCAACATATAATCCCAAACCTCTAAATGAGTAGCTTGAACCAATACTCTCCTCTTGATCAAATCTTATCCTTGCCTTTGTCCTTTCTCTTGACCAATATTTCTTGCACAATCAATTAAAACACATACTCTTAGTCCATTTAACAAGCCCACTCAAACACATCAACGGAAAAGGAGTAGAAGAAAGAGATATTCATACTTCCAACCACATTTACCTTCTTAGCTTACTCTTCAAACCAATCCAAATAAAAACTCTTCAATTCAGTCAAACAAAGAAAAAGAAAGGAATGGAAACTCACGGAGCAAGAAGAGGAAAATCAGAATGGCCAACTAAGAATACAAAGGGAAAATGAGACAAATCTACCTCCACAAAACCTTATATTTGCATATAAAGTCTAGGAGGCATTTCCAGCACAAGCCACTCATCCACTCCTCAAGCCACTTGTTCAATCTCTATGCCACATGTCTAGCTCATAGTAAATAACACATTTAGTCCTTGGCAAACTTCTCTTTAGTGTAATGGCCGCAAAATACCCTAGTTGTTTCGGTATGTCATATGAAGTATGTATGTATATTTATTAAGAGATAAATTCTGAATTTAAGGGTGTTTAGATAATTAATTATAGGGGTGGATTAATCTAAAAATAAAAGAAGGATTTAATTGCAAAAATATAAAGTATGTAAGTGAGTAAAATGACATTATGCATGGGTAAATAAATGGAGGATTAACTAAGTTAATTAACAAAGGATTAAGGTAGAAAATAATGGGTAATTAATTATATGAAGGAGCAGATTTTTGTTAGTGGGAAATGATGGAACATGTGAGAATTTAAATAAGAGAAGTGGGAGCAGATTTTTAGTGGGAATTGATGGAACATTTGAGGAGTTAAATAAGAGTAGTGGAAGCTAATGGGGAACAACTTTTCTTAGTGGGTTTTGCTGTGGATTTATGAAGAGTGGACTCATCATCAATTAGCATTAAGTGTCTAGTGGAAGAGTAAAGTTAGTGGCTAGTGGAGTTTCCATTTTCTGCATCTTTGTACATAGATTGGAGCCTTCTTTAGTCTTTATTTTGTGAGAAAGAAAGAGAGAGGAAGAGCTGAAATTCGTATGTCTTAGAGAGCCATTCTTTTGTACTTGTTCTTCAGCAAATTAAGCTCTCTTCTTCCTTCAAAATTCTGCCTTGAGTGAGTGTTAGTTGGAAGGGTTGTATACATGTAAATTAAGAGCAAAGATCAAGGATTTGTAAGGTAAAATGATGGTATAATCATGCATGTAAAATTCTATTTCATCTACCTATTCTTAGTGTGATTTTATGAGGTTATTATGAGGAATATTAATGCTGAAAATACATGCTTAATAGCTGAAGAAAAGAGGAAGCTTAAAGGCAAAGCAAAGGTTGGGGAATCAAGTGAACAACAACTCCATTAGGAGCTTAGGAGTGTGAGGTTTGGGAACTAAATTAAAATGTGTTGCATGTGTGACTTGTATGTTTGAAATTGATGAATAAATGAATATGTGATGCATGTTGGTTTGTGTTTATAAAAGACCAAGTTAAGGTAAGAAGAAGGTAAGTTTTGGTGTTTATTTTACCCTTAAAATGTGTATTTTGGATGTGTGAAAGATTCTGGTTATATGTGTCACATGACCTCTGTGTAGTAATTTAATTATATATAAAGTTTGGTAAATCCAAATTCAGTGATTCTTGCGCGATTAGAACCATGATTTCCGTACCTACAAAAGTCTAAGAGGGACCAGGAACCTGTTCTGTCTCTAAGAGCCTTAAAAACGATAAAATCCGACATGAACCTACCTAGTCAGGCTCACTGGAACAGTCTGTATTGTTTAATGTATATCTGATGATTTAGAAGTCCAATTGACCTAAAACCTGTCCCATTTGAAAGATAAGACATAGGGGAAGAAATGTTAAGAAGGGACCTTTGCCTGAAATTTAGTGTAAGATATCGGTTTAGGCTGTACAAAATTGTGGTGTGAACCAGTGTCGAAAGTTAGCTTCTGTTTTGCTTAATTTAGTATGTCACGGTCACAATGAATTCATTGTCACCGTGACCACCCCCTGTTTTGGCTTTTTAGGGTGTTTTACTTCCCGAAATGCACCCGAACTTCACCACGAGTTCCTATAACTTGTTCAATACATAATTATCATTGTAAAATGAGTATTTTAAGCATGAGGAAATATGCATGCTAATGTGTACAAATATGTATAAGTGTTTTAAATGTGATAAATCAAGTATGTGAATGATTCATTAAGTGGCCTTGATAAACATATAAGCTCATGTGAACTTGATTAATGTAATTATTCAGTGGATAATAAGAATGTGATAATGCATATTTGATGTGATTAATGAATGAGTATGAGCTTGTCATGATGTGAATAAGAAATAAAATAACTTAAGCCTGCGAGTCAAGTATTGGATAGGTAGGCATGCCTATAGAGGGTCTCTGAGCTGCAGCATAAGTAAGTTAAAGAAAGTTTGATTCTGATGATATGATTTTGATTGAATCCTTGCTGGATTCCAAGCTATAAAAGAATGAATAAGAAGGGTACCCATAAGTATGAAAGTTCTATATGATGAATGTGCCCAAGGGGTACCAAGATATATGAAAATTCTATCTGAAAGAAGTACCTTCGAGGTACCTATATTCTGTTTATAAGAAGTACCTTTGAGGTACCTATATTCTGTTTGAAAATTACCCGTTATCCATAACTTTGAATTGCAGGCAAAATAATCGAATAAATAAAAAGAAAAGAAAAGGGCGAAAAAAAAAATAATCTGATAAACATAAAATAAAGCTATGTGCATGAATTATTTGGATGGATAATCAATTGACATGATAAATATATTAAAGAAATGATGATATGCTAGAAAGATAAATATTATGAATTGATGCAGTATTAATTGGATGAAATGAGATGCTAGCATGTTAACCTATTTGTTGATGAGGCATGTTTTTGTATGTCATAAATGTTGTTGTATAATATTGCCTGTTATGTATGAGTTCCCCACTAAGCGTAAAACGCTTAGCACGGGTTTCTTTAATCCGTGCAGGTACGGAAGTAGGTTCTCGAAGGACGACTCCGCAGGTCAAAGGTCAACATTAGGCTTTGTGTAGGTTTTTGGGGTTATCATTTTGGGATGTGTATGTTGTTCTAATTTTATAAAATAATGATGAAAAGTCTATGATGTACAAAGTATGTTTCGGCATGTAAGTCTAAAGATAATAACATAGTATGTGTAAGATGGATAATAAGTAAAGTGGTGTGCTCGTGTGATGTAATAAGTTTATGTGTGATGCATGTGGAATGGCTTGGGTAAATGTAAGAAGAAATTTTATTTGAGCAAGTTTTTATGATCATATTTAACTCAGTATATGTAAGTTTTTTTTTTGTGTGCACGATCATTTCCTACCGATATAGCCTCATCAGCTTTAGCGAGTGGAAGTGGGCGTGACAAGTTGTGGTATCAGAGCACTAGGTTTAGTCTTTTCTGGGAATAATGGGTAGATAGGATGTGTATAGTATGTTGACCTAATGCGGAAGTCCTTATTTAATTTGTGTAGTTTCAAAGATGGAACTTAACCGCCAAGTGATAGAAGAAACAGCTGAAAGTGTCAACCCTCGAGAAGCTGAAAGGACGGGCACTAGACAAACTGGGCCAGACAGACATGGCAATGAGGTTCCAATAGGACCTATGGAAGCTGTGATGAAAATGACACAAGATATGGCGAAGTTTATGGAGCGAATGATGGCATCCAGACTACCAATAGAATCTTTAAGAAAACATGGAGCTGAAGAATTCTTTGGGACAAAGTTAGATGAATCTGAAAAAGCTGAATACTGGATTGAAAAAGTAGAAAGAATTCTTCAGGAGATACGGTGTCCTCAAGATCAATGGCTTGAGTGTGTGGTGTCTTTGCTACAAGGCGCTGCATATGACTGGTGGAAGCTGGTATTACAGAATCCTGAGCTTCCTAATCCTGTGGATTGGGATTTCTTTGAAAGTGAATTCAGACACAAGTTCCTTACTAAGGCATATCAAGAAGCAAACTGGAAGAAGTTCCTAAGCTTAAAGCAGAGATCTATGACTGTTTCTGAGTATGAGGCTGAATTTTGCAGACTAAGTAAATATGCTCCTAAGAAGGTTTTGACTGAAAGTTTGAGGTGTCAACAATTTGAGGAAGGGCTGAATGAAGAGATAAAGGCTTTGCTGATTTCTTTGACTACTGATCAGAATGTGAGCTACTACAGAATAGTTCAGGCAGCCTTGAGAGCTGAAAAGAATTTTGAGGCTCAGAGGGAATGGAGACAGAAAAGAAGTGCAAACAGAGGAGGTTATAGTACGGGAAAAAGGCCACGGGTTTCTACCATGGCACCACCAGAAGAATCTAGATATGGTCCTTCAGCAAGAGGAAAGAAATGGGGAAGACCTTCAGTAGCTCATCAGAGTCGAGGAACAGCTAGTGGCAGGAGTGAAATACCTGAGTGTTCTCATTGCAGGAAAAGACATTGGGGTGAGTGTTGGAAGGTTAGAGGTGCTTGTTTCGGATGTGGAAGCACGGAACATTTTATTGTCAATTGCCCTCAACCACGTATAGCGGTGAGTAATCAACAGGAGCAAAGTAGAGGTGGTTCAAATATGCCTTCAGTTAATAGAGGAAGAGGTAGAGGACGTGGCAGAGGAAGTCAGTCAAGGTGGGCAACTGATTCTGAGGCTGTGGATAGGCCTGGTGCAGGGTCTATTCGTGCTTATGCCCTGAAGGCTCGTGAGGAGCAAGATGCACCTGAGGTGATAGCAGGTACTTTTCTGTTTAATGATATGAAAATGTTTGCACTTATTGATCCTGGATCTACGCATTCATACATATGTTCTGATAAGATAAGTGAAAGCATGCCTAAAGCTGAATGTTTAGCATATGATATCTGTGTAACAAGTCCCTTAGGAGGTTGTGCAAATGTGAATCGGGTGTATAGGAATTGTGCATTACAAGTTCAAGGTTATGAGTTTCCTGCAGATTTGATTGAATTACCCTTTGATGAGTTTGATTTGATTTTGGGGATGGATTGGCTAACAAAGTATGATGCGGATGTGAAGTGTAAAAGGAAGATTTTGATACTTAAGGATGATAAAGGGAATAAAGTGATAGTCAAGGGAGTTTGTACTAATCCTCTTGTGAATGTGATATCTGCAATGCAAGCCAATCGATGTTTAAGGAAGGGATGTGAAGCTTATCTTGCTTTGGTGTTGGATAGTAAAAGAGAGCATGTAAAGATACAAGATATACCAGTGGTAAGTGAGTTTCCTGATGTGTTTCCAGAAGAATTGAGTGGTGTACCACCAGTAAGAGAAGTAGAGTTGTCAATAGATGTGTTACCAGGTACAACACCAGTATCTAAAGCACCATACAGGATGGCTCCAACAGAGTTAAAAGAACTGAAAGTTCAGTTGCAGGAGTTGTTGGATAGGGGTTTCATTAGACCCAGTGTGTCACCATGGGGAGCACCGGTTTTGTTTGTTAAGAAGAAGGATGGTACAATGAGAATGTGCATTGATTATCGACAACTGAATAAGGTAACCGTGAAGAATCGGTATCCCTTGCCTCGGATTGAGGATTTATTTGATCAGTTAAGGGGAGCAGGTGTGTTTTCGAAGATTGATTTGCGTTCTGGGTATTATCAGTTGCAAGTAAAGAAGGAGGATATTTCAAAGACAGCATTTAGAACTCGGTATGGACATTACGAATTTTTAGTAATGCCATTCGGGTTGACTAATGCGCCTGCTGCATTTATGGATTTGATGAATAGAGTATTCAGGTCTTATCTTGATCAGTTTGTGGTAGTGTTCATAGATGATATTTTGGTTTATTCCAAAGATGAGAAGGAACATGAGCAGCGTTTAAAGATGGTACTTCAGACACTGAGGGAACATCAGTTGTATGCCAAGTTGAGTAAATGTGAGTTTTGGTTACGAGAGGTATCTTTTCTGGGTCATGTAATATCTTCAGAAGGGATTAAAGTAGACCCAGCTAAGATAGAAGCTATTGTGAATTGGAAGCCACCCAAGAATGTGCTTGAAGTTCGTAGTTTCTTAGGTTTGGCAGGGTATTACAGAAGGTTTGTGAAAGGATTCTCAGTTATAGCTTCACCAATGACAAAGTTGCTGCGAAAAGGGGTGAAGTATGTATGGTCTGAAAAGTGTCAGCAAAGTTTTGATCAGTTGAAAAAGATGTTAGTAGAGGCCCCAGTTCTTACTCAACCCATGTCTGGTAAAGAGTATGTGTTATACACAGATGCCTCTGGAGTTGGGTTAGGATGTGTTCTTATGCAAGATGGGAAGGTGGTGGCTTATGCATCGAGGCAACTGAAGCCACATGAGCAGAATTATCCAACTCATGATTTAGAGCTAGCTGCAGTAGTGTTTGCTTTAAAAATATGGCGACATTATCTGTATGGTGAGAAGTGTAAAATCTACACTGATCATAAAAGTCTAAAATATCTGCTCACTCAGAAGGAGTTGAATTTGAGGCAAAGAAGATGGCTAGAGCTGTTTAAAGACTATGATTGCATAGTAGATTATCATCCGGGAAAAGCAAATGTGGTAGCTGATGCACTAAGTAGGAAGACAGTTTCAGCAATGCAGTTGAAGCATGTGAGATGGAGATTTACATCTGATGGAGCTTTGCTTGTTCATTTGAAAGCAAGACCGGTATTGATAGATGATTTGTTAGCAGCTCAAAAGAATGATCCTAAGTTGCAGCAAATTTGGCAGTCAGTGGGCAAAGATGATAAGTCTGAGTATATGGTGGATAAGAATGGAGTACCGCGGTACAAGAACAGAATATGCGTGGCTAATGATAAGGAATTGAAGAAAAGATTGCTTTACGAGGCACATAATACGGTTTTTACTATGCATCCGGGTGGAAACAAAATGTGTCAAGATCTGAAACCACTGTATTGGTGGCCAGGCATGAAGAAGGATATAATTGAATATGTGTCCAAGTGTTTGATCTGTCAGCAAGTGAAAGCAGAGCATCAAGTGCCTCAAGGGATGTTGAATCCACTTCCTATTCCACAATGGAAATGGGAAAATGTTACCATGGATTTTGTTACAGGTCTACCTCTGACTTTGAAAAAGCAAGATGCAGTATGGGTGATTGTGGATAGATTTTCAAAGTCAGCACATTTTATTCCAGTTCGGATGGATTATTCTCTTGATAAGTTGGCTGATCTGTATGTTAAAGAGATAGTTCGTCTTCATGGAGTACCTTTGACAATTGTGTCTGATAGAGATCCTCGGTTTACTTCTAAGTTTTGGAAGAGTTTGCAAGCTGCTTTGGGGACAAGGTTGAATTTTAGTACAGCTTTCCATCCTCAGACAGATGGGCAGTCAGAAAGGATTATCCAAATTTTGGAAGATTTGATGCGGGCATGTGTTCTGGATTTTTCTAAAAGTTGGGATAAGTATCTTCCACTCATGGAGTTTGCTTATAACAATAGTTATCAAACTAGCATTGGCATGTCCCCATATGAAGTGCTGTATGGAAGAAAATGTCGTACTCCAGTTTGTTGGACAGAGTTGAATGAGAACAGAATTGTTGGGCCAGATTTGGTAAGAGATACAGAAGAAAAAGCTAAGATGATTCAGCAAAGGTTAAAAGCAGCAAGTGATAGGCAAAAGTCTTATGCTGATTTGAAGCGAAGAGACATTGAGTTCCAAGTGGGCGATAAAGTATTCCTGAAGGTGTCGCCTTGGAGGAAAGTATTGAGGTTTGGCAACAAAGGAAAGTTAAGTCCAAGGTTTATTGGACCTTATGAGGTTCTGGAAAGAATAGGTGCTGTGGCATATCGTTTAGCTTTACCTCCAGCTTTGAGTAAACTACACGATGTGTTCCATGTATCTATGCTGAGGAGATATAGATCGGATGAATCTCATGTTTTGCCCCTACAAGAAGTAGAAGTGCAACCAGATTTCTCCTATGATGAGAAACCAAAGACAATTTTAGCAAGGGAAGTAAGACAGCTTCGGAATAAGCAAATACCGCTCGTGAAAGTACTTTGGCAACATCACGGAGTGGAAGAAGCAACTTGGGAACCGGAGGATGCTATGCGTGAGCAACATCCACATCTGTTTGACTCAGGTATGAATTTCGAGGACGAAATTCTTTAAGGAAGGGAGAGTTGTAATGGCCGCAAAATACCCTAGTTGTTTCGGTATGTCATATGAAGTATGTATGTATATTTATTAAGAGATAAATTCTGAATTTAAGGGTGTTTAGATAATTAATTATAGGGGTGGATTAATCTGAAAATAAAAGAAGGATTTAATTGCAAAAATATAAAGTATGTAAGTGAGTAAAATGACATTATGCATGGGTAAATAAATGGAGGATTAACTAAGTTAATTAACAAAGGATTAAGGTAGAAAATAATGGGTAATTAATTATATGAAGGAGCAGATTTTTGTTAGTGGGAAATGATGGAACATGTGAGAATTTAAATAAGAGAAGTGGGAGCAGATTTTTAGTGGGAATTGATGGAACATTTGAGGAGTTAAATAAGAGTAGTGGAAGCTAATGGGGAACAACTTTTCTTAGTGGGTTTTGCTGTGGATTTATGAAGAGTGGACTCATCATCAATTAGCATTAAGTGTCTAGTGGAAGAGTAAAGTTAGTGGCTAGTGGAGTTTCCATTTTCTGCATCTTTGTACATAGATTGGAGCCTTCTTTAGTCTTTATTTTGTGAGAAAGAAAGAGAGAGGAAGAGCTGAAATTCGTATGTCTTAGAGAGCCATTCTTTTGTACTTGTTCTTCAGCAAATTAAGCTCTCTTCTTCCTTCAAAATTCTGCCTTGAGTGAGTGTTAGTTGGAAGGGTTGTATACATGTAAATTAAGAGCAAAGATCAAGGATTTGTAAGGTAAAATGATGGTATAATCATGCATGTAAAATTCTATTTCATCTACCTATTCTTAGTGTGATTTTATGAGGTTATTATGAGGAATATTAATGCTGAAAATACATGCTTAATAGCTGAAGAAAAGAGGAAGCTTAAAGGCAAAGCAAAGGTTGGGGAATCAAGTGAACAACAACTCCATTAGGAGCTTAGGAGTGTGAGGTTTGGGAACTAAATTAAAATGTGTTGCATGTGTGACTTGTATGTTTGAAATTGATGAATAAATGAATATGTGATGCATGTTGGTTTGTGTTTATAAAAGACCAAGTTAAGGTAAGAAGAAGGTAAGTTTTGGTGTTTATTTTACCCTTAAAATGTGTATTTTGGATGTGTGAAAGATTCTGGTTATATGTGTCACATGACCTCTGTGTAGTAATTTAATTATATATAAAGTTTGGTAAATCCAAATTCAGTGATTCTTGCTCGATTAGAACCATGATTTCCGTACCTACAAAAGTCTAAGAGGGACCAGGAACAGTTCTGTCTCTAAGAGCCTTAAAAACGATAAAATCCGACATGAACCTACCTAGTCAGGCTCACTGGAACAGTCTGTATTGTTTAATGTATATCTGATGATTTAGAAGTCCAATTGACCTGAAACCTGTCCCATTTGAAAGATAAGACATAGGGGAAGAAATGTTAAGAAGGGACCTTTGCCTGAAATTTAGTATAAGATATCGGTTTAGGCTGTACAAAATTGTGGTGTGAACCAGTGTCGAAAGTTAGCTTCTGTTTTGCTTAATTTAGTATGTCACGGTCACAATGAATTCATTGTCACCGTGACCACCCCCTGTTTTGGCTTTTTAGGGTGTTTTACTTCCCGAAATGCACCCGAACTTCACCACGAGTTCCTATAACTTGTTCAATACATAATTATCATTGTAAAATGAGTATTTTAAGCATGAGGAAATATGCATGCTAATGTGTACAAATATGTATAAGTGTTTTAAATGTGATAAATCAAGTATGTGAATGATTCATTAAGTGGCCTTGATAAACATATAAGCTCATGTGAACTGATTAATGTAATTATTCAGTGGATAATAAGAATGTGATAATGCATATTTGATGTGATTAATGAATGAGTATGAGCTTGTCATGATGTGAATAAGAAATAAAATAACTTAAGCCTGCGAGTCAAGTATTGGATAGGTAGGCATGCCTATAGAGGGTCTCTGAGCTGCAGCATAAGTAAGTTAAAGAAAGTTTGATTCTGATGATATGATTTTGATTGAATCCTTGCTGGATTCCAAGCTATAAAAGAATGAATAAGAAGGGTACCCATAAGTATGAAAGTTCTATATGATGAATGTGCCCAAGGGGTACCAAGATATATGAAAATTCTATCTGAAAGAAGTACCTTCGAGGTACCTATATTCTGTTTATAAGAAGTACCTTTGAGGTACCTATATTCTGTTTGAAAATTACCCGTTATCCATAACTTTGAATTGCAGGCAAAATAATCGAATAAATAAAAAGAAAAGAAAAGGGCGAAAAAAAAAATAATCTGATAAACATAAAATAAAGCTATGTGCATGAATTATTTGGATGGATAATCAATTGACATGATAAATATATTAAAGAAATGATGATATGCTAGAAAGATAAATATTATGAATTGATGCAGTATTAATTGGATGAAATGAGATGCTAGCATGTTAACCTATTTGTTGATGAGGCATGTTTTTGTATATCATAAATGTTGTTGTATAATATTGCCTGTTATGTATGAGTTCCCCACTAAGCGTAAAACGCTTAGCACGGGTTTCTTTAATCCGTGCAGGTACGGAAGTAGGTTCTCGAAGGACGACTCCGCAGGTCAAAGGTCAACATTAGGCTTTGTGTAGGTTTTTGGGGTTATCATTTTGGGATGTGTATGTTGTTCTAATTTTATAAAATAATGATGAAAAGTCTATGATGTACAAAGTATGTTTCGGCATGTAAGTCTAAAGATAATAACATAGTATGTGTAAGATGGATAATAAGTAAAGTGGTGTGCTCGTGTGATGTAATAAGTTTATGTGTGATGCATGTGGAATGGCTTGGGTAAATGTAAGAAGAAATTTTATTTGAGCAAGTTTTTATGATCATATTTAACTCAGTATATGTAAGTTTTTTTTTTGTGTGCACGATCATTTCCTACCGATATAGCCTCATCAGCTTTAGCGAGTGGAAGTGGGCGTGACATTTAGTCCTTGGCCAACTCTCACTTAATCCCTCATCAGAATTCTTTCTTCCAAATACTTTTATTTTTTTTTTAATTTCATCCTCACAAGTACCATAAACTCATACTTGCATAATCTCTCTTGTACCCTTACTATGCAATTAACACTATAATCCTTCTAGGGTATAATTCGGGTCATTACAGATTCAGTATGAATAGTAACTAGTTTGACTGAGTGTTTGACCGGACCGTAGAGGATGCTACGGACCTTAGACGAATAATCTGAAAATATGGACGCGCTCTTATGAATGAATAGAATCATATGGTAATAAAAAATTAATTTTTGGTGACACTGAAAAATTGAATTATTGAACTGATAAATAATTACCGAATCTGGAAATAATTTTCAATTGACCCAAAAATATTATTAGAGTCTAATCAATATATGTTAAGAATCATGGAGTCATTTTTTATGAGGAATTAAGCTTAGAAAGTAAGAAAAAAATAAATGATTTCAGTTTAAATAGTATTCAGTTGACCGAAAGTTTGACCGAAACTTTAAAAATAGCAAATGATATCTAAATTGGATGAAAATTTCAAGATTGGCTGTATATGATATATAGGAATTTTTTGTAATAAAAATATAATTTTTCGAGGACATTGAAAATTTACTGATCGGACTGGTTTGAGTGAATCGGACCTAAAACAGACTCCGATTGAGGTGAAATTTGGTGTACAGCCTTGTTTTTTATATGATATGAATTAGGAAATTAATTTTGAGAGAATTTAAGCGTGGTAAAAGAAAAAAATTAAACTAAGAGTGCAAATTGAGGCATAAAAGTGGTTTGAATTTGGATTGGTACAAACCCATAAACCCACTATAAAAGCCCCAAAAATCTGTATGTTTGCCCAGATTTTTCCAGCAACACGTTCTCCTTTCTTCTCTCCCTCACCTAAAGCCATTTCTTCTTCCCCTTCAATGTGATTTCTTCCATTTTTCTTCCAATTCTTCTGCAATACAACCTTTTAGCTTGATTAGCAGCCCCTAATGAAGGTTATCATAGCCCTAATTTCTGAAGTTGGTGAAGATTAAGAGAGAAATCAAAATTCTAGGTTTTGGGCAAAGATGAGGTAAGTTGTAATTAATGGATTTTAATTGATTTCTTTATTTCTAATAACTCAATTAGGTTGTATATTATTTGTTTATAAGGTTTAATTGAGTTATTAATGGATGATTTCCTTGGTTGTTCTACATTGGGATTTTGGCCTTGATTGTTTTAAGGTGAAGAAGGTGATTCTTCTAAGTTAAAAGAGTGAGAAAGCAAGAAAAAAGAGAGCTAATAAAGATGAAGAGCCATCAAATGAGATTTGGGAATTGTTGTGCTAATTTTTGTGTTATTAAATGGTTACTGATAAATTGGATGTTTGGAGATATTTGTATATTTGTTATATTGATTTGGATTGAATTTGGTGAATTGATGGTGTCAAATTAATTAATTATGGGTTTATTGAATTACCTAGTGCAATTTTGTCCAAAAGGTGGATTGACCTTTGGTGACTGTTTTTGGGGTTAATTTCTTCGGTGGTCATTGAACTTTAAGAGTTGTAACGATTTGGTCACTAAACTTCAATTTGTAACAATAAAATAATACATCTATTATTTTGTAACGAAAAAATCAAAATGATCAGAAATCTGGTTTCGGCGGCAAACGGGAGCTGCTTGAAAACAGTGAAAATTGATTTTTTTTTAACCATAAAGCCACGCCGGATCCATGTCAGATCCGACGTGGCAAAAAATCTAACGTTCATTCTGCTAATAGGTCATGCGCCGGTTGCCATTTCCGATCATTTTGATTTTTTCGTTACAAAATAATACATGACTTATTTTATTGTTACAAATTGAAGTTTAGTGACCAAATCGTTACAACCCTTAAAGTTCAGTGACTACCAAATAAATTAACCCCTGTTTTTGATATAAAAAGAGTTTGAGAACTCCAAATTGAGTAATTCTAGTTCCGTTAGAACAATGACATCCATACCTACAAAAGTTTTAGAAATAACCAAGAGCTAATTCCTGCTTTAATACCCTTAAAAGTGGGAAAAATAGAAGGCTTTTTATTTTGGCTGAATGGCTAGAACCAGTTCCGTCATTGATGTTGTCTGACCTCAGTCCGGTTTTTAGGCCATAACTCGAGTTAGGAATCTCCAAATTGGTTGATTCAAAATGAATTGGAACCGTAATATCGGTGTCTACAATTGTTATAGAAATATCCATAATTTATTTCTGACTCCAAGGACCTTAAAATTGCCCATTTCAGTAGCTAAATTTGTCAGGTGGGTTTTTAGAGGAGTGTTGACACATTTAGGTATATCTCCCGATTTTTGATCCCAAATGACTTGAAATTTTGTCATTAGAAAGTTAACATCCTGAGGATTAAATCTTATGAGACCATTTAGTCTGAAAATGTCGTTTATTAATTCAAAAATGCAGGTAGATTCAGTAAATAAATTCTTCCCCGTGCTATGCACTTAATTTTTGTAGCTTTCGGTGACTGGCTAGAAAGAACAGCCGTGCTTTTAGTAGAACACAGCTGTATTTTCGGCAATTAGATTGATGAAATAGTTAGAGAGCACAGCTGTGTTTTTTATAAAACACGGCTATGTTTTAGAGTAATTTTTTCCTCTTCACCAATTAATCATAGAATCAGTTTCGCACCTCCAAATTAGCTCCAAAGTGTTTAGAAATGCCTGAAAATTAAATGTTACTTATTTTATGATTAGGCAATGAGGATATGTAATTAAATTACATGTGAATTGAATAAATTCTTATGATGAATAATTAATTAATATGATGATTATTTAGCAATAATAAATTATATTTGTTAAGTTTTTGTGTTATTTTATGAATTATTCGTATGATTTAGTTTTCGTTTTAAATCTTCTTTTAACCTGAACTCCCTAAAACTTGTTTGGTATATTCGAATGACTTGTGATTAAAGGATTGACCATGAATATATTGGACTATAATATAAATAATATGATAGGTATTAAATTGATGATATGCAAATAACATTATGCATGATATTATTTAATAAATATTTGGCAATATTAAATAATATTTATCCAGACCTTACACTATTAAATAGGAAATTTTAAGAAATATGCAGATTATTATTTTATGATGTATAATTTATTATCTGATCTATTTTCTGATCCGCTACCTGATTATATGTGTATTATGTTTTTACACAGTAGATTAGAGTATGTAAAAATACATGATTTTGATTCCCAATTCCTGAGATATGTAGGAAACTTGTAATATTTTTTTCAAATCTGAACCAAATTTTGAGAAACGTATGTGTGCCTAGAAATGTACAAGTTTCCTGAAAGTGTTAAAATTTGAAAGACCTGATTTATTTTATGTGTTTTGATGTCAATTAATGATATGATGTTGATAATCACATGTATAATGATTGAATTGTATGGAAAATAATGCAATAATATGGTGAAATTCCATGAAATGTATGAATGGTAACTGAAAGATGTGAAAAGTGGAATTTTGATGCCCTATGTAGTAATCTGGTAGTCAAGTCTAGCTCAAGATATGATGACTGGCCATAGGGACATAAGACCGCGGGTGTTAGCATGGCGTCTCACTTATGGTAGACCAATGATGGTCCTACCTCATTGTATTTAAAAGTCAAAATATTTTGGAAAGTAATTAAAGACAGGGGTAGTCCCTCGGGATTCCTCTGGTATTTTTTAAAAACTGAAGTGATCTTTTATGGTTGTTCAGGTTATTTGAGCCTTTAGGGGTTCACGTCTCGTTTATCCTGGTTATAGATGTCTGCCAGTTTTATACAGGGGCAAATGGCAAAGAAAAATAATAAAATAAGTTAAAAATGATATGAATATGAAATATGAATGATTAGATAAGATATGCATGTGATTATGTGATAAAGATAAGATATGCATGTGATTATGTGATAAAGTTAAGTTAAGATAAGATTGAAAATGACATAATTGTAAATAAAAGAAAAATGAAGGGTAAAATCGTAATATGTAAAATATTTAGGGGCAATATGATAAATATTTACTTTAATTGGTTGGATTGTGATTTAAAAATGTTATTTGTGTGAAAAAGGACATAATTGTAATTAATAAAAAGTTTTATAGGTATAATGGTAATTTTGCACCTAATGGATAAGTATGTAAATATGAAGTTAAGCTATCATATGTGTAAAATTAATGATAAATAATAAGTGCAGATTGAAAAAAAAAGGGTTATAGAATGTGTTAAATGTTTTAAAAAGGTATGGCTAATAAAATAAATGGGTAAATGTATAATTGTTGGCCCAAGGTCACACTCTAATTTTGATGATTATCAAACCTTAAATAAACTCTATTAAGAATTCTGTTCTAAACAAATTTGTGCAGGAATATCTTCTATGAGTTTGTCTGATGTAAAGGATCACTATTCTGAAGAAAGCATGGAGTTTAGTTGTAAATTTGTTTATTGCCTTAGTTTGCTAGAAATTAGGTTATTAATATGTAAAATCAAATTGAGGCAAAATATTCTCATTCATGCATATCATAGTTTTAAAATTGCATAAAAATGTTTTTTAAGTTAGAAAATTATATTTTGATCAAAACTGGTTTTCGTCAAAAATTAGTTCAAATATCTGTGTTTAAGATTTCTAAATGAATTTCTATCTACCAATTTCTAACTGAATTTCTGCTCGTGTCAGAATTCTGGGCAAATCTCAGAATCACACAAAAAGACAAAATAACGGCTAGAAAATGGCTAGTTGGTTTTTTACTTGTCTGTTTTGCCCTCCAACAGCTATAAACGGCTAGTTTATGATTTAAACATCTCAAATCAATTTTTTGAGTATAAATAGATGATGTTTTACCCATTAGAATGTTAGAAAAAGTTTGGAAAGAATTTTGATCTCTTAAGAGAAAGCTTAATTTGTTACTATTCACTTTCCACATCTTTGCACTTCATTCTTTATATATTCTCCTCAATTTGGTTATAAATTTTGTTGTAATCTTAGTATGAGGAAATTATATTAATAAAGATTGTGGGTTGGGGTTGGCTAGAAACCTAGGAAGAATTCTAGTAAGTGTTTTAATCTTTTACTTTGGGAAAAAAATTGTGGGTAGATATACAAATTTAGGATTGTATATTGGCTTTTACTCTTGCCTTTAAAAGAGTTAAGATTGAAGAAAGGCTCAAGTAGTGAATCTTGGGGAGTGGATGTAGGCATGTTGGTCGAACCACTATAAATTCTGTGTGCAAGCTTTTCTGACATCTTTTCTACTCTGTTTTTATATTCTAAATTTTAATTTGTCAAATCTATCCTTAAAGATTTTCTGGAAAATTCTCCAACAGATTTCATATATTCATTTTTCAGAATTATCCTTGAAGTTTTGATTGAAAAAGAAGTTACAAAAATCTTTTCCAAGTTTGCATTAAGTTTCTGTTTTGGAAGTCATAAATTCTGTATTTCTAAACAATTCTGTTCCATTAAAAAATCAGCAAGAAAATTTCGAGACCCCAATTCACCCCCCCTCTTGAGTGTCTTTGGGACCTACATTTGGTATCAGAGCGGTTCTCAATTCCCCTAAGGCTTAACACCCTTGAGTGATCCTACAAATGGCTGACACTCCAGTTGCAACTCCATTCAAGGAAGGGCACTCTGTTCATCGTCCGCCTATGTTCAGTGGTGAAAATTATCCATTCTGGAAAGTTGAAATGAGGCACTTCATCCAATCACAAGACATGGATTGCTGTGATATTATTGAAGACGGATATGAGCCTCCAAGAAAACCAGCAACTGAAGCAGGAGCTTCT
This sequence comes from Excoecaria cochinchinensis, assembly GCA_947683425.1. NCBI lineage: Eukaryota > Viridiplantae > Streptophyta > Magnoliopsida > Malpighiales > Euphorbiaceae > Excoecaria > Excoecaria cochinchinensis. The sequence goes on from CANTUQ010000066.1 coordinate 5,746,118, forward strand.
GGTGCCACTACTGTGTTAAAAATGAGAAAAGAATTTACTGAAGCAGAGAAGAAACTTGTGCAGCTGAACTCCAAAGCTATGAGTATTCTGTTTTGCTCATTACAAACAAATGAGTTTAACAGAGTCTCTGGATGCGATACTGCCAAAGAGATATGGGACAAGCTGGAAGCAACGTATGAAGGTACAAATCAAGTTAAAGATACAAGATTGCATGTTCTGATGGTTGATTATGAAAGCTTTAAGATGAAGCCTGAGGAATCAATCTTTGAGGTAATAAACAGGTACGTAAAATTGACTAATGATATAAAAGCTCTTGGTAAAAAACTTGATGAATATGATAAAATTGCAAAGCTGGTAAGAGGTCTTACACCTAGATGGGAAGCAAAAGCTTCAATTTTATTGGATAAGGATCTTAGCACACTTAATTTTGATAATGTATGTGGATCCCTTATTTCGCATGAGCTTTATATTAAATCTCAAGATGCAGAGAAGGAAAAAGACAGAAAATTGAAGGCTATTGCTCTCAAGGCAGAATTTGGAAGTGATTATTCTACAGGGGATGATGAGATGGAGTTAATCACAAAGAAATTCAGAAAGCTATATAGAAAAGGAAAGAAATCCTACAGAAAACAGCATAAAAAATTCCCTCATCACAAGGCAGAAAATTCATCAAAATCTATTGGAGAAGTTATCTACTATGAGTGCAACAAACCAGGACATATCAAACCTAAATGTCCAAACTTGAAAAGAAAGGAGAAAAAATTCAAGAAGAAGGCTATGAAGGCTACGTGGAGCGATAGTGAAGAGTCAAGCACGAGTGAAGGAGAATCTGGAAATTCTGATGAAATTGGTCTGATGGCAATTTTTGATCGTGAAGAGCAGAATCTATTTTCTGATGAAGAGCAGAGACCTTCAGCTAATGATTCAGAGAAATCTGAAGTAAGTGATTCTACTCTGATTCTGATGGTAATGAGTATGAAAAAATGCTTGATTGTTTTGAAGAATTGCATCATAAATATTGTCTGCTTAAGAAGACGCATACTGAAATGAAAAAGAATTTTGATGCATTGAGTTTGGAACATGAGAACTCTAAGCAATCAGAAATAAAATGAAAAAATGATTTTTCTGATTTAGAAACTAAATATGTATCTTTACATGAAAAATGCAAAGGAAAACAAGTTTGTGTGTGCAATGATAATACTGTTGAAAATGTGAAATCAGTTCATGCAAGTTCATCAAAAAATTTTTATAAGAAAAATTATTTTACAAAAAGGGTTGATAAGGCGGCATCTTATAAAAAATTAGCAACTAATTCTTCTGCTACATGCTTTTATTGTTGCAAAAAATGGCATATTTCAAAATTCTGTTTTTATAAGAAGAATGCTAATTTTGTTAAACAAATATGGGTGATTAAGAATTCTGGAACAGTTACTGCTAACCCTCTAGGACCCAAGATAAATCGGGTACCTAAAAATGCTTGATTTTATTGCAGGTCTGCCTAAGGAGCACCAAAACAGAAAAATTGTATATGGACAGTGGATGCTCCAGGCATATGACGTGGGACAGCACCAAGTTTTTCAAATTGGTCTGAAGTATAATCTATTAAGCATCAGTCAATTGTGTGACAAAAAGAGAAGAGTAATTTTTGAACTGGATCATTGTAGAGTTGAAAATGTTGAAACAGAAAAATCTGTTTTAAAGGGACAGAGATAAGGAAATATATATTTAGTAAGCCTAGAAGACATCAAGAAAAGTGAAGCTAAATGTTTGATCTCAAAAGAAGATTTGAATATTTTATGGCACAGAAAATTGGGGCATGCAAGTTTTCACGTGATTGAGAAGCTGATATAAAAAAAAAAAAAAAGGATTTAGTGAGAGGAATGTCAAGGATGAAAATTGACAAAGATCATGTGCAAAGAGGAGATATTCTGTTAGAATTTGTCTCTACCAAAAATCAAATAGCTGATATATTCACAAAGCCTCTCAAGGAAGATAGATTTTGTCAATTAAGAAGAAAGTTAGGAATGGGTACATCAGAAATTTAAAATTCTGTTGAGGTACGTTTTCTAACGAAATTCTGATAAGAAATCTGCTGGTTAATTTTGAAATCAGTGTGGAAATGCGTGATATAATTTTTTCTTTATTATCTTACTGGTTTTAAATATTAAAATATAGTTTTATGGCTTTCTCTTTCGTGTTCAATTATAAAAAGCTCATATTCTTTATTAAAGAAAAAGTAGTCATTTTATTCTTTATTTAAAAAAAAATTAATTAAATTCGTTTGATCTTCTTCTTGCAAACAAATATCAGTTTGTTGAATTTAGTTTGTGAGTTTATCAAAAGAATGAGATCAATTTAAGTTTTGAGTTTAAAGTCAATGATTATCTCCTTGGAAAATGAAATTTACTTTTTGATTTTTGTCTTTTTCCAAAGTCTTCTCAAGTTACTTTTCATTTAATGTCAAACTTGTTTCATACTCTTCCATTTTAATATTTTATTTGAAAGTGATTTTAGCTTTTCCATCTCCATCCTCTCGTCACTTTCCTTTTAATTTTGTAAAACTCATTCTTTTCTTACCCATTTGCCCAAATTCAAGACAAAAGTATGGTGATTTTGATCACAACCCATCTATTTCAAACCCAAATTCAAGAAATGCAACCTATGAAAATCAAAATCAAACCCAAATCGAAACCAACACCCAAAATTCTATCTGTCATATTTCCTCTGGAATCTTCGATCGAGCTAATCAATTGCGAAATCAATTTTATGGATGGAATCTGGAGGAAGGAAATTGCTGTTGGAATATTCAGGTAACTTAATTTTACTCTAATTTGGTAAAATCATTTTATGGGTTTTGGGCAATATCACCGAAATGAGCTTCATCGTTCAAAATTGGGAAAAGAAAATATTTTTGTTGAAAAATATTTCAGTGACTTGAAAAATAATTTTGTTGTTGGGTTGGCCTTGAAAATATTTTTGATTATATATTATTGTGATAAATTTGTTGTTTTCCTCTTCTATTTTGCTGATAATAAATAGGGGAAGAAAAAGGTTGAATTTGTTGATTGAATTGGTTGTGTTGATTTGTCGATCTGTTGATTGATTTTTGTTAAAAATCAAATTGTTGATCAAAAATTGGAAAATTCGAATAAAATTGTTGATTCTTGTTTGCTCATTGGTTAAATATGCATGATATATATGTTGAGCTGATATATGTGGATTGAATTTTATTGAAGAAAATTTGAGATACGTTGAGTTGGTATTTTGATTGAAAAATGGGTTTATACATTGAATTGAATTTTATTGGAGAAAAATTGCAATATTGAAAATATAAGATATGTGATATGTTAGGAATACTTGATGTGTTTTTATGCAGAAATGATAGTGAAATTTTATTGGATATTGATTGCATCTCTGTGATTATTTTTGGGATTTCTGTGAACTGCTTATTGCTTGTGGACTGTTTTTGTTTATGGTGCAGGCTCTCTTTTTGATTGATGACAAAAAGGGGGAGAAATAGGTTAATCTGCTTATTGGATATGTTGGATATATTTTGTTGAGAAACTTTTATGGATGAATTATTGGTTTGAATGGTTATAATCTTGATCTGTTAAAATTGTTGTTTATAGCTTGGTTATAAGCTTGAACTGTTAATATATTTATATTTTTTATCAGGGCATATATAAGTTTTTATATTTACCCCCATGCACATATTCAGGGGGAGTATTTTTTTTTTGGACTAACCTAGATATACTTCTAATTGGAATTTATTAAGGTTTTGTTATCATCAAAAAGGGGGATATTGTTGGCCCAAGGTCACACTCTAATTTTGATGATTATCAAACCTTAAATAAACTCTATTAAGAATTCTGTTCTAAACAAATTTGTGCAGGAATATCTTGTATGAGTTTGTCTGATGTAAAGGATCACTATTCTGAAGAAAGCATGGATTTTAGTTGTAAATTTGTTTATTGCCTTAGTTTGCTAGAAATTAGGTTATTAATATGTAAAATCAAATTGAGGCAAAATATTCTCATTCATGCATATCATAGTTTTAAAATTGCATAAAAATGTTTTTTAAGTTAGAAAATTATATTTTGATCAAAACTGGTTTTCGTCAGAAATTGGTTCAAATTTCTGTGTTTAAGATTTCTAAATGAATTTCTATCTACCAATTTCTAACTGAATTTCTACTCGTGTCAGAATTCTGGGCAAATCTCATAATCGCACAAAAAGACAAAATAACGGCTAGAAAACGGCTAGTTGGTTTTTTACTTGTCTGTTTTGCCCTCCAACAGCTATAAACGGCTAGTTTATGATTTAAACATCTCAAACCAATTTTTTGAGTATAAATAGATGATGTTTTACCCATTAAAAGGTTAGAAAAAGTTTGGAAAGAATTTCTATCTCTTAAGAGAAAGCTCAATTTGTTACTATTCACTTTCCACATCTTTGCACTTCATTCTTAATATATTCTCCTCAATTTGGTTATAAATTTTGTTGTATTCTTAGTATGAGGAAATTCTATTGATAAAGATTGTGAGTTGGGGTTGGCTAGAAACCTAGGAAGAATTCTAGTAAGTGTTTAATCTTTTACTTTGGGAAAAAGATTGTGGTTAGATATACAAATTTAGGATTGTATATTGGCTTTTACTCTTGCCTTTAAAAGAGTTAAGATTGAAGAAAGGCTCAAATAGTGAATCTTGGGGAGTGGATGTAGGCATGTTGGCCGAACCACTATAAATTCTGTGTGCAAGCTTTTCTGACATCTTTTCTACTCTGTTTTTATATTCTGAATTTTAATTTGTCAAATCTGTCCTTAAAGATTTTCTGGAAGATTCTCCAACAGATTTCATATATTCATTTTTCAGAATTATTCTTGAAGTTTTGATTGAAAAAGAAGTTACAAAAATCTTTTCCAAGTTTGCATTAAGTTTCTGTTTTGGAAGTCATAAATTCTATATTTCTAAACAATTATGTTCCATTAGAAAATCAGCCAGAAAATTTCGAGACACCCAATTCACCCCCCCTCTTGAGTGTCTTTGGGACCTACAATAATGAGTTAATGAGTAAATGATTCTATGCAATGATTGTATGTGCAAATATTCGTTAGATGTTAGGAATGTGGAAATGCCTATCTTTTTTAATGAAGTAAGGTTATAAAACTGCTATAAGTGCGTATTAAATGAATGTTATATTGACGAGTACTGTGAGTGGTTGTTTATATTATGTTTATGTATTCCCCACTAAGCTTTAAACTTAGCACAGGTGTTTCATCCGTACAGGTTTGAAGATAGAAGAGTCATCAGGGACATTCTGTAGCAGTCAAGGCCAATGAGTTTGTAGGAGCATCTTAATAAAATTTTAATTGTTAATTGTAATGTTATGAACTATGGCTTCATTAGTAAAGGATCTGTATATAATATGTGTATGGTAAAAGTATTATACCAATTGGTATGTGAAAGTATTGTGTATAAAAGGAAAAAAAATTTATAACCCTGTTTTTTATATTGGTTCTGTAGTGTTTTGTCCTGTAGTATCCTTTACTTGTCGTCGTACTCCAACCATATTACTGTGTGGAGGGCCATGTACGGGTAAGGGGGTGTTGCAATTAGTGGTATCTGAGCCAGGTTTAGTCGGTTCTGGACGACTAGGAGTTTAGAGATAGCTCTGTACAATTTTGTGTTGGACATAGCGGATGTCCTTGCTCTTTGTATAAGCGATAGGAGTATAAGTCTTCAGAAAGGATAAGGTGTAGTGTTAAAGTGTAAACCCAGTAGATCTTGATTTAACTGCTTCGAGATCTTTTGTTTATATAAGATCTAAAGTTTGTATATCAGCTGAGTTACAAGAGATTCTGCTAAGAATTCTCTTCAGCATAGTATGGACTTTCGGAAGAAGTTTTAGTGAGAATTTCTAAGTTTTACCTGTAGATAGTCGTTCCTTGGGAGAGATGCTCCTCGAGATCATTTTTTATCCCGATTCGTGTATGTTATGGCAGGAATAGTGTGTTAAATAAGGCATAAATGATTATAGAATTGAGGATAGTGTGGAATATACATAGAGAATGTGATGACACTCTATATGCCTGTCAGCTATCTCCTTGGAATCATTTGAACATGAGGATGTTGAGACATGGGGGATGGGAAAAATGCATCATTATTACATAAACTGCATTTGCATCATTCTGCATACATAAACCATCATACATTCATTCCATTTGTATCCCTCATTCATATGTGATAAGCATTTATGTATGTGTTTCCTTTGGAGAGGAAGCTGACAGGGTGTACATTGAGTGTTTGGTGTTAAAAAAAGGATATATTGAGGAAAAGTAAAGTGTTTGTTAATAAAGGTATAAGGTATGAAGAATCAAAGTTAAGAGGAAAAGACTATTTTAGGAATTTATAAAGGAAAGTGTGAGCAAGATTTCAAATGAAGAATAAGTAATATGAATGAAGAAAGTAACATGTATATCTTGTAAATTTGAGGTGTTAAGGAATGGTGTAATAAGATGATATGTATAGAATGATTTGGAAGCAAAGTGTATACGTTTGAGTTCTAAATAGCGAATAAGATAGTAATTGTTATGGTTATTTTGACTAATCTGGAAATAAGTTAGATAAGAAGAGAGTTAAGTGTGATGTGATGAAATGGCTATGTAAAGTGAAGGTGATTTAAGAAAAGAAATTGTATTGATTTGGTAAAATTATTTTGTTAGGAGCCAAATATGATTATAAACCAAAAATATCTTATGACTCCTATGGTTATTAGGATTAAGAAAATCCATTTAAAATACTAGTAAATTGAAGTATACAGACATTAAGAGTTTTGAAGTCGACAAAAGTGAAAAAGTGAAAATAGAAAGTTTAAGGAGATATTAAAATGGTATGTAATTATGCTATGAGACAGGAATTAGTAGAGTGTATATAATCGAATTTTCGAATAGTGATAAGGACAGCAATTTTTATGATAACCTGGAAGTAGCTTAATGGAAGGAAATTTATATATGGGACTTGATTAAATTGGTTTTCATAAGTTTGTGCATAACAGTGGATAAGAAATGTGTTATGGATTTTATGTTATTTTGATCAAAAGAAATTGTTTGAGGCAATAACGAACTAAAGTATTTTGAAGCTAAGAGATTTAAAGTATGTTAAGAATGAAGTGAATGTAAAGAAATACCAAAAAGGAATAAGGTAAAAGTACAATAAATGAAAATAGATAAGTATATGAGAAATAAGTGTACTGAAACGAGTGAGTTATATGTATTATAACTGTAAAATATAAATGTTATATGATTATATAGAATGAATAAAAATGAATGGTAATGATATAGAGTATAGTAGATGGACTGGCCGATATAAGTGAATTTCGAGAATGAAATTTTGTTAAAGAGGGGAGAATTGTAATGGCCTCATTACCGGGTTAGTCGGGAATAATTTTTCCCGATAGTGAATAATGATGCTAGGGTAAATAGTACTTACCGGAGTCGAAAAATATTTTATTTGATAATTAGAAAGTATAAGCTACAGTGAGTTTGAGGTTAAAATTTGGAGTGAAATCGATGTCACATATAGTCTCAAAAGTCGAAAATAAAAAAAAAAAGTCACGAATTCGGTATCAATAGTAACTAGTTTGACTGAGTGTTTGACCGAGTGTTTGACCGGACCGTAGAGGATGCTACGGACCTTAGAAAAATAATCTGAAAATACGGACGCGCTTGTATGAATGAGTAGAATCATATGGTAATGAAAAATTAATTTTTGGTGACAATGAAAAATTGGTTTATCGGACTGATAAATAATTACCGGATCAGGAAATAATTTTATAGTAACTAGTTTGACTGAGTGTTTGACCGGACCGTAAAGGATGCTACGGATCTTAGAAAAATAATCTGAAAATACAGACGCGCTTGTATGAATGAGTAGAATCATATGGTAATGAAAAATTAATTTTTGGTGACAATGAAAAATTAGGTTATCGGACTGACAAATAATTACCGGATCAGGAAATAATTTTTGTTTGACCCCAAAATATTATTGGATTCTAATTAATATGTGTTAATAACCATGTAGTCATTTTTTTATGAGGAATTAAGCTTAGAAAGAAAGAAAAAAATAAATAATTTCGGTTTAAATAGTATTTAGTTGACCGAAAGTTTGACCGAAACTTTAAAATTGGTAAATGATTGATGAAAATTTTCAGATTGGCTGTAGATGATATGTACGAATTTTTGGTAGTAAAAAGAGAATTTTTCGAAGACATTGAAAATTTACTGATCGAACTGGTTTGAGTGAACCGGACCTAAAACGGACTCCGATTGAAGTGAAATTTGGTGTACAACCTAGATTTTTATGTGATATGAATTAGGAAATTAATTTTGAGAGAATTTAAGCGTGGTAAAAGAGAAAATTAAATTAAGAGCGCAAATTGAGCCATAAAAGTAGTTTGAGTTTGGATTGGTTGGCCCAACTTGGTTGGACTTTAAACCAACCCAAAAACCAACTATAAAAACCCCAAAAATCTGTATGTTTGCCCAGATTTTTTCAGCAGCCCATTCTCCTTTCTTCTCTCCCTCACCCGAATCCATTTCTTCTTCCTCTTCAATGTGATTTCTTCCATTTTTTTCCAATTCTTCAATCCAAGCTTTTAGCTTGATTAGCAGCCCCTAATGAAGGTTATAGCAGCCCTAATTTTTGAAGTTGGTGAAGATTAACAGAGAAATCAAAATTCTAGGTTTTGGGCAAAGATGAGGTAAGTTGTAATTAATGGATTTTAATTGATATCTTTGGTTCTAATAACTCAATTAGGTTGTATATTATTGGTTTATAAGGTTTAATTGAGTTATTAATGGATGATTTCCTTGGTTGTTCTATATGGGGATTTTGGCCATGATTGTTTTAAGGTGAAGAAGGTGATTCTTGTAAGTTAAAAGAGTGAGAAAGCAACAAAAAAAAGAGCTAATGAAGATGAAGGAGCCATCAAATGAGGTTTGAAAATTGTTGTGCTAATTTTTGTGTTATCAAATGGTTACTGATAAATTGGATGTTTGAAGATGTTTGTATATTTGTTATATTGATTTGGATTGAATTTGGTGAATTGATGGTGTCAAATTAATTGATTATGGGTTTATTGAATTACCTAGTGCAATTATGTCCAAAGGGGGATTGACTTTTGGTGACTGTTTTGGATATAAGTAGAGTTTAAGAACACCAAATTGTGTGATTCTAGTGCCGTTAGAACCATGACATCCATACCTATAAAAGTCTTAGAAATGACAATGAGCTAATTCCTGCTATAAGACTCTTAGAAGTGGCAAAAACAGAAGGCTTTTTCTTTTGGCCGAGTGGCTGGAACCAGTTGCGTCATTGATGTTGTCTGACCTCAGTCCGGTTTTTATGCCATAACTCGAGTTAGGAATCTCAAAATTGGGTAATTCAAACTGAATTGGAACCGGAACATTTGTGTCTACAATTGTTATAACATCCTAACGATGAAATTGTATGAAGACCATTTAGTCTGAAAATGTCATTTATTAGTTCAAAAATGCAGGTAGATTCAGTAAATGAATTATGCCCTGTACTGTGCACTTAATTTTGGTAGCTTTTGATGACTGGTTAGAAAGCACAGCTGTGCTTTTAGTAGAACATGGTTGTGTTTTTGGCCATCAGATTGATGAAATAGATAGAGAGCATAGCTGTGTTTTTTATAAAACACTGCTGTATTTTAGAGTAATTTTTTCCCTCTTCACCAATTCATCATAGAATCAGTTCCGCACCTCCAAATTAGCTCCAAAGTGTTTAGAAATGCCTAAAAAATAAATGTTACTTATTTTATAATTAGGCAATGAGGATATGTAATTAAATTACATGTGAATTGAATAAATTCTTATGATTAAGAATTAATTAATATGATGATTATTTAGCAATAATAAATTATATTTGTTATGTTTTTGTGTGATTTTATGAATTATTCGTATGATTTAGTTTACGTTTTAAATATGCTTTTAACCTGAACTCCCTGAAACTTGTTTGGTATATTCGAACGACTTGTGATTAAAGGATTGACCAGGAATATATTGGACTATAATATAAATAATATGATAGGTATTAAATTGATGATATGCAAATAACATTATGCATGATATTATTTAATAAATATTTAGCAATATTAAATAATATTTATCCGGACCTTACACTATTAAATAGGGAATTTCAAGAAATACGCAGATTATTATTTTATAATGTATAATTTATTATCTGATCTATTTTCTGATCTACTACTTGATTATATGTGTATTATGTTTTTACACAGTAGATTAGAGTATGTAGAATTAGGTGATTCTGATTCCCAATTCTTGAGATACGTAGGAAACTTGGAATATTTATTCTAAGTTCGAACCAAATTATGAGAAATGGATGTGTGCCTAGAAATGTACAAGTTTCCTAAAAGTGTTAAAATGTTAAAGACCTAATTTTTTTTTATGTGTTTTGATGTGAGCATCTTCTAACTTCAAACTCCAGTCCTTTCTATTTGGAATCACCATTTTCTTGAGTATAGATTTGACTTCCCGGTTGGAAATTTTAGCTTGTCCACCGGTCTCGGGGTGATAGGCGGTAGACAATCGATGTGTAACTCCATACTTCTTGAGCAATGCATCCATGATTTTGTTACAAAAATGTGTTCCTCTTTCACTTATGAGCACTCTTGGGATGCCAAACCTGCAAAATATAGTACTTTTGATAAAATTTACCACAGTTTTGGCATTATCAGTTCTGTGGGAGGTTGAATGGGTGGCACCTGTGCTACCATAGCAGTTAGCGTTGCTAAAAAAGCTTGCGCCGTCTGTGGAGTTAAATTAGGAATAATTGGCTTGGGGATGGACTATTGAGATTGAATTTGCTGGCCAAATAGCTGGATGGGAGTTTGTTGATTTTGGATTAATGGAGGTTGGGTTTGTGAGGGCAAAGCTTGTGCTTGAGTGGTGTGAACTGCAGCAGTGTTCAAATCAAGGAAGAGATCCATTGAGAACCTGTTATGTGTTCGATCCACGCTCACCGCACCAAATGATAACAGCTCCAAAATTCCAGCGCCGGAGACCTGAAGATGTCACCTGAAATCAAAGAACGACGACGGGTTTTCGCTCTAGGATACTCCGACGGTCAAATTAGCAATCAAGTTGTTTCTTTTTTAAGGAAAAATATGATAGAAAAAAGAGATCCCTTTCCAAGGATAGAACATACCTTTTTGTAGCCTTCTTCCTTCTTCATAACCGTTGTCCTTTTAATGGGCTTTCATTATGTAACGGCTCTCTTAATGGTGTACCTTTATTGAATAACTGACGCTTTTATGATGAACCTTTAAAAAACAACGGCTATATTAATAACATTACCGAACTACCCCTTTACTTCCGAGTTTCTTATAAGCCGAGCTTTCATTCGGGAACCGAGCTTAGAAACATAGGTGACCCGAACTTCAATGGGCGAGCGATAACCGGATTAGGCGCTGACTACAGCTCGGTTATCATTATCTAAATTTCAAGTTGCATCATTGATAGACAGAGCATGACTCTATTAATTAACAAACCACATGCATGAAAATCAGAAGGTTATGAAAATAGTTTGTTCTGAACTCAGATGCTACATTCATAATACGCTTCTTTTTGTTACAGATAATACACTTGTTTACCATCAAAGTTGGAAAACAAGAGCAGCTATTAACAGAAGCATCTAAGCAGTTGATCACTTTGCGCAAATTCTACAATCAATTTTGCTACAGAATTTGGCTTATCAACATGGGGAAGGTGACCCGACTCGGCTATTTGTCGAATTATGGCATTCGGTAGCTCAGAATGCAGCTGCTGCAAGTCATTCAAAACCAAGATATCACGCATTCTGAATTAGTAATTTGAGTCTATAAAAGTTTTGAAAAGTAACCTGCATGCATGTACGTACTTTTATGTTGGTAATAGATACGCAGCGGGAGAAAAATATTTATTTGTATGTTAATAAACCCAACATTTTATGATTTTACTTGTTAGTTATTTCATTTTTCATAAACTCATTGTATATTAGAATAATTAATAGTAAAATTCTAAAAATAGGCAAGGCACATTCAAATTCCTCTTTTATATTTAATATCTAAGATAAACATGACAAATAATAATCTTTCCAAATATTTTGTTTCCTTTTAATTCTATTCATGATTAGAACTTACCACTGCAAGCTTGTAGCTTACAATCTGATCAAGCTCCCCACAGATTATGAGAGTTTTCTGCTTTACCTGTATTGAAAACAAATACCACTTTGAGCATCTTAACAACAAACATAACCCCCAGATTTTCTTTTTCTATTTTTGTTTTTCTAATTTCCTTTTCACATGTTTCCTCTAAACATAACATAAAAAAATCAAATTTATTGTTCAAGGAAAAAAAATGAGTACTTAACCTCTTTTATTTGGGAAATAACATTATATCCTCCACTAAACATAAAACTCATAGTTGCATTTTCCCACCAGGGCAGCTGACAGTGTAAGCTCCCCACCTACATTCATAGCATGAAAATGATACAGCCATTTGAATAAACCTTAAACAACTTTAAGTAATTAGACATAAAATTTACCAGGAGAAAGATTCATTGCGTTCTTAATTCTATCTTACCAAAAGAGTGAAATATCATGAAAATGAATGTCCGGAAAAAACAGGAAACACTCACGTTAGTCCAATCTAAGATTGTAAGAAAAGAAATGCCATTAAAGGCCAAAATATTTGCATAAAGGCGCAGGGGAAGGCATTTCAGGAAAGAAACCTGATACATGAAACTTGAAATAGTTAAAAGGTAAAGAGATCCTCCCAGCTTAATCATTTGCCAAATAAAACATTGTGAATCTTTGAAATATACCCCAGCATAGGCTATCATTGGTGGTAATTTGGCTAAATGTTTTGTGCCTTCAGCATATACACTTGGATTTATCAATACTAGCTTCTCGACCTGTAAGGTATGAAATACTATTAATTAAGACAGGAAGCATCCAGGTAGTGCATATGATGTATTTAACTATCTCAGCCTATGGGAGATAACTTACAGCATCAGGATAATTAACAGTAAAATCTACAGCGACAGAGGCTCCAAGGCTCGGTCCAACTAATATCATTGGCCTTTTGATGTAGGACTTCCAAAACTAGTATCAAAACAATGTACAACTCACTATGTCATAAAGCGCAATAAACAACTGAAAAATGAAAGTTGATATTCCAATGCGTTGGAACTTAGAACAGATCGCAAGGTTATACATCGATACAAATGTAGACTATTGGATGTTGAGTTCAGAATTTTGCTTCATGAAGTATTTTGTTGATGCTAGTGAAATTCAAATTTGTACAAGTCCAATGCCTAGGATGAAACAACATTTCAGCAGATTTGGAAAAAAATTCAAGAATGTAAGAGGGTACCTACCTGGTAGAGATGACGACGCTTTGATGCTACATCACATGATGGAAGAATTCCTGTTATACATAATCAATAAAAATCAATCCTGATATTTGATAATTTAAGTACTTGTTAAAGGGAATAATGTAGTATAGAAATTGACATATATAGCATAACTAAAGAGGATTCAAGGTGTGAAGCTTAAACCTAAATCAGAAAAGCCCCACCCAAGAACATCAACTGCCCAAGCCTCCAAACCTGCATCCTCAAGCAAAGGGTATGTGCATCTCCATTCTAAACAAGAGCTAAACACAACACAAAATTGTGAGCCACTTTCTGATTAAACACTGAGAATTTGATTTCTATGGCTCAAATAGGAAACCTGTCAAAGCAATGCAGGAGAACCAATGGATTGTTTTTATTCTTTACCACTGGTTCAATACAACTACTCATGATACAATTTCCTGGAGAGCCCATCTGCAATTGTCAACATAGCAAGTCCAGTTATAGGAAGCACTTGAACTTCATTTCCACAAATTAGAATTGGACAAAATTGCAACCAAGTTTTTAAATTAGGCTGAAAATGACAACATAACAAAGATGGCGTTAAAGTCCAAATTTGTGAAAATATTTGTCATTGTGTAATTCATGTTAAAACCCAACTACCCCTTTTCAAAACAAATAAATAAATAATGTGACTAGATATGACTTCTAATTGTAGTTTCACCTCAATACAGAGCACTTTTAAGATTTATTATGTTCATGGCACACAAAAAAGTTTACAAATTGGTAATATTTATATATATGCATAATAAATACATAATTTACTAAAGTTATAAATTATAAACCTTTACTAAATAAAAATAAGAGTTAATTACAAATTTACAACTAAACAGTTACTCACTTTTCAATTTAATTTTCAAATTAAAAAGTATTACAATTTAACACCCAGTATTTAGTTAAATTTCAAATTAGAGACTTTATTTATAAATCCGTCCAAAACTAACCGAAAATTCCATGAAATCCACAAAATATTAAGGAATATTCCATTAGTTTTAGATGGAATTTTTAACAGACTTCCTAATTTGAAATATAACTAAAAATTTGTTGCCAAATTGTAATTTTTTTTTTATTTTGGAAACTAAATTGAAAAATGGAAATTTGTTTAGTAATTAACCCTAAAAATAAAGAAATGAAAAATTAAATTTGCAATCTTTTTTAAGTTAAGCCCATCATAAAATAAAATATATGAAGTATGAGGATATTTCTTTAAATATTTTCTGTCTCAAAATAATTGTCTTTTAAGATTTTTCACACAAACCAACAAATCTAATTAATAGCATAAATTTTAGAAAAATTTGCAATACTTGATCAAAAATCACCCTTATTTAATTTACTATTGACTTCTTAATTAGGACGAGAGATAATGAGTGAGGAGGAAGATAATTTAAAATTTTGAAAAGATAATTAATGAGGGTGATTTTGAAAAAAGAAATGTAATACTTTGTTGAACTCCTCAAAGCTATAAATATTTTGAGATAAAAATACTTTAGTTTAAACGATTTTTAAGACGGATTGAGTAATAAACTGTTATCGCTAAACTCGAACCGTCTTAATTACATGTGATTTCCAATAGACAAGGTTCTTAAACCATTAATAAGCTAGTTAAATGTGCACGTGTTTTACACTTGATAAGTTATTTTTAGTAGATATTGTAATTATATATTTTTTTGTTCACGATTTAATATAAAAAATTAAAAAAAAAAACAATAAATTAAAAATAGAAATATTAATAAAAAATGAAGTTTTTACTTATAAATAATCAAGCATAAAATTTTGAATAATTTATGATAACCTATTCATATTTAATCCTAAGCTAAAATATAGCAATGATTCCATTATATATGAAGATCAAATTCTCAGGAACAAAAGTTCTTCCATTACTGCTTAATTAGTAATTACATTTTGGAATCTAAATTGATTAATTTTCCCTTGAGTTAATGATAATGCTGACAAAATAATGATAATGATGACAATGCTATCAAAATATTAAACCCTGTAAGCTAAAGCTAAAAAATAGCAAGATGTTAATAATAACACTCCCTCACTTTTTTTTTTTTTTATATTTTACTTTTCACAAAAATTCAAATTTTATTTATATGTTATCTTTAAATTTTTAACGTAATTTAATTTTTTTAATACAAATTAATCAATTATATTTAAATTTATATATTAAAATATTTAATTTTATTTTAAATTTAAATTTAATTAATATTTTTTAATTTTAATAAAAATAATAAATTATTTTGATTCCTGAATAATATACCTCACGAAGAATTTAATCCTGACACCAACTTTTTAAAATTGGACACATCAGACGTATATGGCAACTTCAAATAGTTACGAGACAAAACTAGAGCTGCAGTGTGCTATTGATTACAACAGTTGTATGGACTCTGCAGCTTAGACTATGGACGGTGCAGAGTGCACACTTCCAGCTTAGAACTACGCTGAACCCAAAAATTACATTAAAATTCATGAAACAATAAAATTAAAATTAAAATTAAGAAAAGAAAAGAAAAGAAATGCGATCAAACCTGGACCGGTAGTCTCTTTATTCTCCCTGCCAAAGATCTAGCGAATGGATCTTTGATTTTCTCTACTGCTTTTGGAAGAAAGGAAGGAAATTCAAAGCCATTGTCGCCAGAGATCAAATGCTTAAGAAGATTATCACTGCCTTTCGAACTCGTACTCGCATTCACTCGCATTGTTGGCATCGAAACCAACATGAGATTCATCTTCGATGGTTGATTTATGATCTACACCCAATTTGTGATATTTATGGGCTACTTGTTGTACTTGTTTCGTTAAAAAGCAAACAAAACCACGCAAGATGAAGAAAGTCGAAAGAAAATGGAACAGGCAAATAATCTCTGCTTCGTGCCAAATTTATTTAATACCCATCAGTGTTTGTTTTTCCTTTTTTGTATAAATAAAAAACAGTGTTCTTTTTTACTTTTTTTGTATAAATAAAAATAAATAATTCTCGTGTTCCTAATAATTTAAATAAATAATTTTGTGCATCAAAATTTCAGCATTAATTTAGATTTGTGTGGACCATATACTTTTATTCGAAAGTTTTAAATTTATGCACATTATATACTTTCGTGCACAGTGTCACGACCCTTAAAATTTAATGAATAAAAATAAGTGATTAAATATAAAAAAAAAACTCATGTACAAAAATTTACGAATATACGTACAAAAATTTATAAATAAATTAAAATATATATTTTAAAATATATTTGTATATTCTTATCGATAGTAATTTTATGTTTCATTAAATTATGTCATGCTTATTTAATTTATCAATTTTTTACATTTAAATTGTCTGTTTTAAAAATTTAAAATAGTGACTTTATTTTTCATCAATTGTGCTATGTAATTGATAGATGTACAAGTTTATCTCTGTTAAATACCTTTTCTTTTTTCCTTTTGTTAGTTCTTTTGAAACTTCTTCCCATGGATATTAGCTAAAGTATTTCTTTGGATGATACTTAAAATATGGATCTCCGTTGATTTAGTTTGTTTAAAAAATAATTTTGAAATATTCTTTTAAAGAATTTAGTAATAACTATTAATATTAAGCCATCCAATTTTATATTTAATTCATTCGTTTTATAAATTACTAAAGGATAAAATATGAATGGAAAAAATATTGGATAAGATTTACAAAGACAGTCTTGTTATTTTATTTTATTCTTTTTAAAAAATTACTTTCAAGTATGGGTCGTTTATTTAATTAAAACTAATTTACACTAGCAATTTTCTGCTATATCATAATATTCATTAGTTTATCATAAATAAATAAAAAATTAAACAGAATTTCATATATCACAAATAAATATGTAATAATCTTTTGAAAGAAAGAATTGTACATAAATAAACCACCTCTAAATAGTTTAAAATTTCATTAAGAGTTTAAATTTGTAGATAATAAATCGCTAAAAATATTTAAATTTTATAAAGGGTATTTTTTATCATATATTCTTAAAAAAAATTCCCACACTCAATTTATAAAAATTTTGTACATTTTTTTTACGAAAAACATTTTTATAAAAATAAATCATTTGATGAAAAGTAAAAAAATTATTATTTTTCAATGGTTTCTATTAGGGGTGAGAAAAAAAAATCGAAAATTTGGTTAACCACAATATTGGTACGAAACTGTATCTAGGGGTGAGCATGGTCGGTTAACCGGTCCATGAGTCACAGTCCATTAATATCAGTCTTTTGAAATTCCAGTCCATTACCATCGGTTAACTAGTCCATCGGTTTTGGATTTTAGGATTGGTTACCCAATATTTTTCGGTTAACCACTATAATTATAAATATATTTATAAATAAAATTAAAATGTTCAAGGTACTTAAAAATAAAAAAAATTTCACTATAATATAACATTATTGTTGTTAAAATAAAAATATTTGGTGGATATAAGCAAATTTGTTTTTAAAAATTAATATTTAATAAGTAAATATATTAACCGGTCCATAATCACTTTTAATTAGATAAATTATTATACTTATTAATAGGCAATTAAAAAAACTTAAAAACTTTAAAATAATTAGTAATCACATTTAATTAGAATAAATTGTTATATAAATTGTTATAAATTATTAAAAAACTAATAAATTAACTAAAAATTCGGTTTCGGTTCGGTTAACCAGTCACATGAGTCAAAAACCATTAACCAGTCCATTAATATCGGTTTTTTCAAAACACTAACCATTAACCAGTCAATTACAATCGGTTAACCAGTCAATCGATGCGGTTTCGTATTTTTTTTCGGTTAACCGAGTCCATCGGTTTTTTTGCTCACCCCTAACTGTACCTATTTTTTCAGTTAACTAATCCGATAGATTCTGTTTTATTTTTTTAAAAAAAATTATTATTATCGATTTCGATTTTTTAGTACCGGTTAATCGATTCATATATATTATATTTTTATTTTTATACTTTAAGAATTTTTTTATTTCTTTCTAAAACTTATATAAGGTATTACATTAAAGTATATTTAAATTCTATTTTTACTTTCATACCTTTTTTGTATTTCTCTATAAAATTTATATAACACTTTAAAGTATATTTAAATTATGTCATTCTCCTTAATTATATAAAGTAATATTTATATAGAATAATCAACAAATTTTTACATATGTTATTTTTTATTATATATATCAGTATCTATATGTTACTTTTTTTTTTAATAGAAAAAGGAGACTTTCATTAAGTAGAAGAAGATGGAAAGAGTTAGGTTGGGGTATCCACCTATCATCAAAAATATTTACTGATTGCCCATTGCCTATCTGCCAATAAACACCTTGACTGAGAACTATCATTCCTTCTAAAATACTTCTCCATGTGTAGTTAGGAGAACCACCCATTGCAGCATATGCATAAAGTCACTCCTTGTAATACCATTATCTCGCCACACAGTACATATAGTGATCACTTACCTCATATGACATACCACTATCCATATCATGAAGTTTCACTAAGTTTGATGACCTAGTAAAAATTTTGTTCCCAAACATCAATAATTTTCATACACAGTTAACAATAATATAGTGTATACATAATTTTGTTTAAAAGCTATACTTACGTATGCACATAAAATATAAACCTATCCATACATACTATTAATATTATCCTTTACGATCATATACATGTCATGCTTATGTTTTTATCCTTGCTTTCCGTCACTTCTTTCAATTGACAACTAACTCTTAGCCACTTTAAGATTTCTACTTTCATAACCTGCGCAGACTAAACAACACTACGCGCTGAGTATTAAAATGTCCAGTGGTGGATATATATCCTAAATTTTTTATAACCAATTTCATACACACATGCATCCTTTAAAGACTAACACTATCAATTACTTAAACTTCCTTTTATTATACTATTTGCATTTTCATATCTAATATTCTATGAACAATTATCCATACATACATTTTCATATCTTAACGCTTAACATTAGCATAATTAACATTAACATATTCCTACACCAATTACTTTATTTCAACCAATTGAACTAACTTTAAATCCTTAATTATTATTTCTATTAATAACTTATCATTAATCACCCATATACTTTTATGTCTTAACATTTTAATGGTCGTGCAAATTAATTTATTTATTTTTACTAAATTAACTATCAATATTTTCTTAATTAATAATTCTATAAATAGTATTCTTTTTCATTTGCATATTTCATTGTTAATATAATTCTAACTTATATATTTCCACGATTAACATCAATATTAATAATATTATTCTTACCATTAAGGAATACATATTCACTTTAAATATTAGCATAATTAATTTGAATCCATAACCTTATTATTATTTATATTTCTTTAATTAATATAACCATTAACTATTTCACCATTATTATTATTATTATTATTATTATTATTATTATTATTATTATTATTATTATTATTATTACATTATACAATAATTTCCCATTAACCTTATAATTACATTAATTCGTCAATTATCTTATCAATTTATATTGAAGTCCTTAAATTAATCTTACTATGGTCAATTACAATTTAATCCTTCAATTTTCTTATCAAATACGTGTTAGTCCTTCAATTAACGTTACTATCATTATTTTATAATTTAATTCCTAAACTCTTACTAAATTACAACATTACCCTCCTTTTTCACTTATTTACAACAATGCTATTAATTAATCTTATTTTTGCATTTATTCCATTATTTGACATACAAAATACCATCTAATTCTTAAAATATTATTTTCAAGGCAAATTAAGTTTTAATCCTTATATTTCCATTAAATTACGATTTTTCCATTCAATTTCACTATAATTACAATTACACCACTAGTTATCCATATTTAGACCTAATTCATTATTTAACATGTAAAATTTTCGTTTAATCCCTAAAGTAAATCTTATGCATAATTTTCACATTTAATCCATATTCATTCATATTGTTACTTATTTAACCAGTTAATTACTTATTTTTCATAATTCTCTTTTAATCCTTATATTATCGCTATTTTACTCAATTTACCATTAAGTGACTCATTTACCCATTTTTACCCTTTTAACTCAATCTTTTACATAATTACCATTTTATTCCTATTTCTTTCACATCTTTATCATTGAGTTTTTGCTTACTCCATTTTCTCTTATTAACACTTAATTACTCATTTTTATTCATTTTCATTAATTTGCCCCTAGTATCAATACATAGAAATTTTTGAACCGGATATACAGAACGTGAACTCCACAGGTTCACTACATTAACAGTAATACAATAATAGTAACAGTAATACAATACTGTAGCAGTGACAATATCAATTATACCGTGATAGTGACAGTATCAATACGATAGACCGTCATTAGCTTACTAGAGCGATTCATTATGACTCGTACCGCAGTATAGTGTCTCTATGGCTAACCATCTATATCTTGAGTTAGATTAACTATCAGACTACCAAGGGCATCTTCATCATTCATTATTTCTCTACATTCATTATAAATTTGCATATAACCATTCGGTCATTAGGTACTTTTACATTCATTCATTTTCTTTTCCAAATTTTCAATTTCAATTCACTAAATAATTATTTCTAACATCAATTATGTCATTTCTTCACTTTAGCTCATCATTTTTCATAACTTTCACTTTAGACATAAGCATGCTTAACATATAAAATATTCAATTAAATATTAAATATTATAATTAAATTATCTTGCACTCTACTTCACTTATATATTCATTTTTAAGCATTTCAATCATTAAATTCACAAAATATACTATAAGAAATCCATGATTACCATTCGGCCACAGACTTAGTTTTTCACATATTTTAATTTTTCTTCCATTAATCATTTATTTGTCTAAATTGCATGTTAATTGTCATGAATATACCATTTTCTATCATAAAATATTAAAGTATACCCTTGTATTCCTTTCATATACATTCGGCCCTATGTAGATTTTTCTCCACAAATTTATTATTTCCATTTTAAGCACACAAATCTTCATTTTTAAATTCTTTTAACATGTTCATAAGCTTACTTTCAATTTTACATGCATATTTCACATACTCACTGCGGAACCCCATGGCTAAAGAACCCGAAACCTCTTGAACATATAATATGGTATGAACATGAATAAGAACATATTTCCAACCCTAATGAACCCTCAATCAACTATGTGAATGAAAACGCATATAATAAGGTTGATTTAAACACAGAAGAACAGAATTCGCCACAAAATAAATATTTTGATAAGATTTAAAGTTCTTGATGCAAAAAAAGAAGATAAATATTCCTCTCTAAAGAAAATTTGGCCACACTTAAAAATATTCATAAATTTCACGTTTTAATGTGCATAAGATGCCTTATATAGGCTGGCACTTAAACCTAATACAAGGAGGAATAATTAAACCTAACCTTAATTGAAATAAAAGTCTTAAAAACCAAATAGATGGGCTGCCCACCATGGTTGGCGTGATCCCAAGTCTAAATTGCTTGATTACACATAAATAATTAAATTATAATTATTAACTAAAGCCTTAATTAAAGCCCAAACCAAAATAGCCCCTTAACCCATTAATTAGTACATATATTGCACATGCTTTAACTTACATCCATAACATATGACATATGGCACATGTCAAGTATCACATGACCGGCGCATGTCAAGTCGTCACATAACCGGTACATGTTAAATATAGTTGAAGTCCATCTTGAGAATTCAACCCCTTGATGCCATTGGCCTAAATTGGCTCTTGAATTTCCATACTTTCCACAATTCGCCCCATATATGATTTAAGTGTTTCATTGAACTTCTTAGCTCTTGATCTTGTCATTGGTCCAATTAAGATGTCCCATAGTTGTGCTCACATCAATGATGCGGAACCCCAAGGCTAAAGAACTTAAAACTCCTTGAACATACAATATGGCATGAATATGAACAAGAACAAATTTTCAACCTTAATGAACCCCCAATTAACTATGTGAATGAAAATGCAAATAATAAGGTTGATTTAAACACACAAGAACAGAATTGGCCATAAAGAAAATATCTTAATAAGAATTAAAGTTCTCGATGCAAAAAAATAAGACAAGTATTCCTCTCAAATAAAAATTTGGCCACACTTAAAAATATTCATAAAGTTCACGTTTTAATGTGCATAAGATGCCTTATTTAGGCGCCACTTAAACCAATACAAGTAGGAATAATGTACGTCAAATCCGCAAGTGCACGGTTTACCATTTAGTACTTAAGATATCATTCCCACGAGGAACATGTTGGGTGATATTTTTGCATTTTTTGGCTAAAATCTAGAACATTGGTCCCAATTTATTAATAAAAATCCCAATTTGGTTGTACAAAATATTTTTTTGATTTTTTATTTGACACGTATAAAATAAACTATTTTATTTACAAACAAATACAATCACATAAATAGAGATAGGAAAGATCTCACTCAAGTGATGTAAACTCTTACGTGTTGCAATGTAACAACCCAAAAAGGGTCTGGTCGGAATCCGTGTGTTAAGTCGGATTAGTAAGGGTATTTTCGTAATTTGAGCAAGAGAAAAATTTGGATAATAAGGAATTAGATGTTAATTAATTAATTAATAAGTTAAGGGAAGGAAATGATATGGTGTGCTTATAGTGTATGGGAGTAGGATATAAGTGGATTTAGGGATTTTATTGTGTGGTTTTGGTGCATGGTGCCTTGGATGATAAGTGCGTTATAAGAAATAATTTGGTGTGAGTTGAGTTTGGTGCATTGAAGATATTTCTGTAAGAGAAGTTAGTGTGTGTGTAGTGTATGGTGCCATGAGTGGTTAAGTCAAAGTGGGAAGGCTTGATTTGCTAAGAGAGTGACAAGTGGCTTAGGGGTAGGTGAGCATTAAATGAAAAGTAAGAGAGAGGTGAGGAGTGAAGAGAAGGATGAAGCTTCCCGTGGAAGCTATTCCCTCTCCCTTTGTTTTTCATCTTCCCCGTCCTCTCTCTCTCTTATTTTCCATTTTTCTGCTCTCATCTCCTTTCCTCTTGTGTCTTCTTTGAGCTTTGAGTGGGAATCTTGAGCTTTGAGTTGGGGTTTTGAAGGTAAGTGGTCTGAAGTTCTTTGGTTTTTCGGTTCTTCTCTTCTCCTTCTTTTCTATTTTCGATTGTGGGATTTTGGGTTTGATTTGAGTGAGTTTTGATTGGGTTTGTGCAAGAATCGGAAGCTATAAGAAAGAGCAAGGGAAAAGAGAAAGCGGATGCGTGAGGGCCTCGGTTTGAAGCTGCCATTTCCAGGTTTGGGAGCTGCATTTTGAATGTGTGTATGTGTTTGGGAGTTTAAATTGATTGTGATTGGGAGCTGTGATTGTGGATTACGTTTTTTCCCCTAATTCCTCCTTGGATCGATTCTATTTTGGGATTGCATGTCAATTATAACCTTGAGTGTTTTGTTAGATGAATGCATGTTTAATTAAGTAGTGGTTTATAGTGAAATGTTAGTGATTTAGTGAAGATAGCATGTGTAGTTGGAACATGAACATGTTATGTAATGAATTTGGAGTTTAGTTGTGAGTGAATCCATGATGAATTGATGTTTGATTATTATGTAAAATCTGTTTATGTGGCTTGAGAATGATGCGATAATGTGCAGGAGGCTTGAGGTAAGTGTTTGTATGTGTTGTTTGCATGTATGAGGGATTGTGTGTGAAAAGAGTAGGAAAAGTGCAGATTTTGGGCGAATCTGGGCTCTGTCGCGAGCGCGACAGAGTGCGGATTCGGCCCTTTGTTCTTGTAAAGCGCTCTGTCGCGATCGCGACGTTGTTGCGACCGCGACAGAGAGCTCGGTAGTCGAGTCCTCCGCGCGAGCATACTGCCGCGCGTGCGCGCGAGGAGGAAAGAACTGGTCTCTGTCGCGAGCGCGACAGAGCTCGGTTGCACGAATCTGCCTAGCGTGCTTCGTCGCGAGCAGGCCTTCTGGTGACAGAGGCCCTTCCTGCTTGCCCTGTTTTTCGAATGCGTTTCTTTTGTTCCACTTTGCACGGTTTCTCACTATTGCATGAAATATGTTTGTGTTTATGACTCGTGATAACATTGTACTAGTGTCTTGGTTATGAATTTAATTGATGTTAGAGTTCTGAGTTGAATCTTGTTTTGATTGTGTATTATCGTGTGAGTGAATGAGTTGTCGAGCCTGAAGTGTCAAGGTACTGGATAATTAAGCATGCTTAAGAAGGGGGTTTGTGAGTGCAGCTGCCCGTGTCCGCCCCGTTTGGGCAAAGCGGTTGACCTCCGAGATGGTCATCTTCCGTGTAGTGATAAACTGTTTTGAGACTCCGGTCTCCCGCGCTACCTTCAGGTATTAAAACTGTTTTTGAGATTTCGGTCTCCCGTGCCGTGTTCCCGTATCCTCCACCATTGAATTCAGGCTATTCTGTTAAGTGTCTAGTATGTGATTAGTGAAGTGTTCAAATTATTGCATGACTCTGATTATGTTCATTGCTTCATGTTTTCTGTTTCAGTGTTGATATACCAATAGTGACTCTTGAGCTGTGTATATAAATTTCTGCCCTCTGATGTTTAGTGAATTCTGTATGTTAATATTTATTATCTTGCATAGTGCTCTGTTATGTTTGTTCCTCCCCACTAAGCGTTATCGCTTAGCACGGGTTTTTTTCCCGTGTAGGTGGCAGGTTTTGGGAGTTTGCTCGTGTTGCGCATCTGCTGGTCGGCCACATAGGAGTAGAGTTATTTTTGTTATCTCCTCCTATAATTCTCCTTGTATGTAATATTTTTGTATAGTGGCTTATGTAATTTTTTTGTAAAAGAATGATGTAATCTTTTGGGATTGTATTTAACTCTATATTTTGATTATATGAGATTCATGTTCTGCCTTTATTAATATTCTTAGTGAATGCTTCCGCTTAGCGCATGTATGTTTATATGTATGTTGTGAGTGAGCGTCGGGTAGCGCGCCCGCCGGCGCCCTTCCAACGGGGGCGGCGGCGGGGGCGTTACATGCGACCCACTCGTTTGGTCACAAAAAATGCTCAAACAAATGAGCACGACATTTTTAGCCCCAATAAAAAACAACAATAAAAAAAATATTAGCAATAATTCTAAAATCAGCTAAAATAAAAATAAAGTAGATCTAGTATAAAATTAATGCACAAATAGAATATAAAATAAGTTAAATTAAATACATTGATTTAATATACGAACATCACACATAAAAAACGATAATTAAAAACCATGCAAAGTATGGTAATAATAATAATAATAAATCATGAAATAATACAATGCGAAATATAATGACAATAATGAAAATAATAATAATAATAACAATAATAATAATAATAATAATAATAATGACGATGATGACAATAATAATAATAATGATGATGATGATACTTGAAAATATATTAATATAAAATAATAGCAATAATAATCAAACTAAATGAATTTAACGAATTAATGTGACACAAAAATATATTCACAAGTTGTAAAGTAATGGAATACTGTAATAATGGCCTAAAATATGTGAAAGCCCACGTGAAGCCAAAAGAAAATCATGCAGAGACATATAAACAATGCTACATGAAAAACTAAATGCAATAGTGGTCCACAAATAACAAAATCATGCAAAAGAAAAGAAAAAAAGAAAAGAATGGCTTACCATTTACGTGAAACCATGCAAAGGAAAGACAAAAGAAATAAAGCAACATGTAAAATAATAGAACACTGTAATTATGGCTCAAAAACATAAAAAAAAATACATACTCATCAATACAACAAAAATAAATAAACTAACATAAATAAAATGAAATGAGATAAAAAAAAAAAAAAGATAAATCCAAAAATCTTTACCCTAAGAGTTAGATAATATGGAAGTAAAATATTTCAATCTATTTTCCTTGTCAAAATTTAAGAATAAACTCAAAAATATTCAAGAACACAAAAATTAAAAGTAAATTTTTTGTATTTGTTGTTTTAATTTGATAAGAAAAACCCAAGTTAAGGAAATTATTTTTCCTTTCTTAAGTTAATCCAATTTTAACAAATATTTTTAGATCTATGAAAAATTAAAATAAAATCAAAGAAGAAAATTTTTAGATCTAAGAAAATAAATGAAGAAAATCCAAGAAGAAAATTTTTGATTTAAGAATAAAAAAAAAAAAGAAATTTCAAGAAGAAAAGTTTTTGATCTCCCAAGAAAAAAAACTTATTTTTTTTTAAGAACACAATTTTTCTCTCTAAAAAATTCTATTAGGAAAAATCAATCTTTCTCTCTTTTTCTTAGAAAAATCCCTTAGCAAAAAAATCAATCTCTTAGAAAAACTTCTTAGCCCAAAAAAAAATCACTCATTTCAAATGCCAAAATCCTCCCATTTTATTTTCTTCAAACTTATTTTTTTCAACCCAAAAAAAATGTTCATCTTCCTTTTCTTTTTTGTTTTCAAAGAAAATCTTCATATTTCAACCAAAAAAAAATACAAAATTTCAAAATAAAATCCCAAAAGTCATATTTTACAATTTATTTTTTTGACTTTGGCACCCATAAAATTTGACTAAATTTAATGTCAAAATTCAACCCAAAACACACAAAATCTCAAAAATTCACATAAAAAATCATTTTTTATCCAAAAAATGCCAAAAAATTGATTTTTGGCCGAAATTAGCGCTGGTGGGCGAGAGGGGCGGCCAGCAGGGGCGAGTGGGGCGCGCGCGCACGTAGCGAGCACTCCACGCGCGGCCAGCCTCGTGTGCTGCCGAATTTTTTTTTTTCAAAAAATGAAAATAAAAATAAAGATAAAAGTAGAAATAAAAATGAAAATAAAAATAAAAAATAGAAATAAACATTTTAAAAGTTCTTTGAGACAGACAAAAGGACTTGACAAGGAGATGATCTATCTTTATTTTCTTGCCTATGAATCGGTCTTTATTTTCATCATTGGATAATCCTGATCTTGGACCGCCTCAGGACCCGGTATCTACAGTTGCCCCAAATTTTGGGGAATCTAGAACTTATGTGCCTAAGTGAGTCAAAATTCAGAAAAGAAGGAAAGAGACACGTACCTGAGGCGGTTGCCCCCCTGCTGTACTGTCGTCCATGATCGTGGCTTGATTTATTCCTTGCCAGCTTGTTGGCATGTGAAACCACGGTTAAACGATTGACAAACACCAGCTTGTAAGTGTGTGAAACTGTCAGGTTTTGAAGAACATGATTGATAAAACACCAGCTTGCAGGTGTGTGAAACCGCCAGGCTTTGAAGAATATGATTGATAGAACACCAGCTTATAGGCGTGTGAAACCATGACAGAACGATTGATAAATACTAGGTTATAGGTGTGTGAAATCGCCAGACTTTGAAGAACGTGATTGATAGAAACCAGCTTGTAGGCGTGTGAAATCACGGTTAAACGGTTGATAAACACCAGCTTGTAGGTGTGTGAAACCACCAGGCTTTGAAGAACGTGATTAATAGAACACTAGCTTACAGGCATGTGAAATCACGGCTGAACGATTGATAAACACCAGCTTGTAGATGTGTAAAACCGCCAGACTTGGAAGAACATGATTGATAAAACACCAATTTGTAGGTGTGTGAAATCACGGTTGAACGCTTGATAAATACAAGCTTGTAGGTGTGTGAAACCGCCAGACTTAGAAGAACGTGATTGATAAAACACCAATTTATAGGTCCGTGAAACTACGGCTGAATGCTTGATAAACACCAGCTTGTAGGTGTGTGAAACCGCCAGTATTTCCTGCTAAATTAGAAATTCGTATGCAAGAGTAAGTTATGCATGTGAACGTGCATATGCTATGCAAAATGCAAGTGACACCATTCACCTGAGCGACCCAGGCATTGAGGCGTTGTAGCCTTAGCTGAAATGATTCATGGTCCGGTTTGTTTGATCATGCCCCCAAGGATCTGGAAGCATCATCTCGGCCTAGGGACTCTGACCTATATCTTGGATCATGCGTGACCTTGCCTGAAAGGGATTGTCTGAGGTGATGCTACCTTATCGCTTCAGGCGCCGGAAGTCTATACCTCATCCGCCCGAAGGGAGGTCGTCCGAAGTGTCACCGCCTTATCGCTCCAGGTATTTAAAGTCATTGATTAAAGGTAGTGCGTCCCTTGTGGATTTTCACACTAACTTTTTTTAGTGGGAAATGTGTCCTTTCTGGATTTTCACACAACCTTGTTCCTAATTTTTGCCTGGAATGGATCCAACTCAATCTAGCGGCTTTTATTCATTTCATTTTTTTTATAGAACAGACTGCCTGTTTCCAGGTTTTCACCCTACCCTTTAGCCTAACTTTTGCTTAGAGCATCAGTTACGATTTTCATCCTAACGGTTTTTTTTTTTTGTGGTGACGTGGATACAGTTCCTCGCCGGCCACAGTAACAATGGATAAATTGCTCACATTCAATGGGAAACGATGTATTACCTTTTCGAAAGGAACTATATGACATTTATCGAACGAAAAGAATTGCTCCGAGCATATAATTGCATATATGTACATGTTTCTGTGTGATTTCATTACACGTGATCATTATTTAATAGTAAGCTCAAAATACCAGACCACATCTAATCCCGAGATGGATCTTGAAAGTATCAAAACTCCTGTTATCAATCAGCCCCTTCGGGTTTTCTTGATTGAATATTTTCTCTCAAAATTTCACTCATAAGCCTTTAGCCATTGAACCTTTTTAATCTATTGACATTGATCGGCTCCTTGAATTTGTTCCCAGTACTATCTGTCAAGATTGTGGTTCCTTTAGACAAAAGCTTCTTTAGAATAAAGGGTCCTTCCCAAGTCAATCTGAACTTGGCTCGAAAGTCCGAAACCCCTGGCCTCATCTGCTTGAAAACTAAATCCCCTTCCTTCAGGGGATGTTTCCTGACTTTCTTCCCAAAGGATCGGGCCAATCTTTTCTGATAAATCTAATTGTGATAGTAGGCCCGCATCCTATCCTCATCCAGTAAGTTCAATTGTAGCAACCGTTGTTGCGCCCATTCCGTTTCTGGTAGCTTGGCTTACCATATCACCCTCAAGGATTGGAGTTCGATTTCTACTAGTAGAACTGCTTCTGTCCCATAAACCAGGGAGAAAGGTGTAGCTCCTGTGGAAGTTCTGGCAGTGGTCCTATAGCCCCACAGTGAGAAAGGTAACTTTTCTGCCCAGTCCTTATATGTCTGCACCATCTTGGCCAGTATCCTCTTCACATTCTTATTAGCCGCCTCGACTACCCCGTTGGCCTGTGGTCGATAAGATGAGGACTTGTGGTGCTGGATGGCATACTTCTTGAGCATCTGCTTAGTTTCAGCTTGGAATTGTACCCCGTTATCTGACACAATGTGGTGCGGGAGTCCATATCTACAAATCACGTGTCATTCAATGAACCTGTCCATCTCTTGGTCACCCAGTTTCTTGAAAGATTCAGCCTCTACCCACTTAGTGAAGTAATCGATAGCGACCACGATAAATCTATGCCCGTTAGAGGATGTCGGATGTATTTTTCCTATGATGCCAACCCCCCAAGCTGCGAATGGCCAGGGAGATGTAAGGTTGCATAACTCTGAAACTGGTAGGTGTCTTAAATTGGCATACTGCTGGCATAGTTGACACTACTTCACGTATTTAGAATAATCTGTGTCCATTGTCAACCAGAAGAATCCCTGTCGCATGATTTTTTTTGCCAGAGCTAGACCATTCATATAGGCTCCACAGACCCCTGCATGGGTCTCCTCCATAACCCTCTTGGCCTCCTTCTCATCGAAGCATCTTAGTTGTATGCTATCAGCTTGCCTCTTGTACAACACACCATCTACACTGATGAACTGGGTGGACAATTTGCGAATCATCCTTTAGTCCTTTTCAGTGGCCTCTTCTGGGAATACTGACTTTTTCAAATAATTCTGGACATCGTAGTACCATAGCTTTCCGTCAGTAGCCCCAACGTCCCCAACCTGCTCAGTTTCAAAGTACGGCTTGTCTGAACTAGAAATTAGTACAAGTTTCATGGCTATTCCTTCTGGGTTATCCCACATAGACACCAGGGTGGCTAGGGCATCCGCTAATTAGTTCTCATCTCGAGGCACATAGTTAAAAGTGCAGATTTCAAACTGACCACTTAGTTCCTTCAAGCACCTTACGATGGTAACAGTCGTTCTTCCTTGATGGACCATTCACCCCTGACCTGACGGATTACCAAGGATGAGTCTCCGAAAACCTCTACTACTTTTTCCCCCATGGCTGAGAGTGCTTCCAATCCGAAAATGTAGGTCGCTCTATATCTCAACTTCTTAGCCAAGGGGAGCTTCTCACCCTCTGGGGTTACCAAAATTACTCCCGCTCCGGCTCCCTTGTTATTCACTGCTCCATCGAAGTACATTTGCCACTTCTACACTGTAATGGCTGCCACGTCCTCATCCGAAAACTTATATTCCAATTGGTCACCTTCAATCGGATGATCAGCTAGGAACTCTGCAACTGTTCGGCCCTTAATGGTCTTTCTGGTGATGTACTCCACGTCAAATTCTTGTAGCAATATTAACCATCTCCCCATCTTTCTAAGCAAGGAGGGTGCTTCCTGAAGATATCGAAGAGAGCTTTGTTTAGCGACTGCTTGCATCTTGTAAGAATGGAAGTAGTGTCTTAGTTTCTTTGAAACCCAAATTACTGCTAAACAGATCTTTTCCACCTCGACGTACTTGGCATCATAAGGAAGGAATTTCTTACTAAGGTAGTAAACCGTAAACTCAACCCCGAATTCATCTTCTTAGGCCATCAAAGTGCCCACGGAATTCTCCTCTATTACTAGGTAAAGGATTAACGGCTTAACTGGCTGCGGCGACCGCAAAACTGGGGGGCGCAAAAGGTATTCCTTAATAATATCAAAAGCTTTTTGGCAGTCATCGTTCCATCAGACTGGTTGATTTTTCCTCAGGAGCTTAAAGATTGGTTCGCATACTGAATCAAGTTTGAAAATAAACCTACTGATGTACTACAGTTTTCCCAAAAAACTCCTGACTTCCTTTTCTTTTCGGGGCGCTGGCATCTCTCCAATTGCTCTGACCTTATCGAGGTACACTTAAATTCCTCTCTGACTCACCACATGGCATAACAGCTTACCCGAGGTAACTCCGAAAATGCATTTCTGGGGGTTAAGGGGAAGATTATATTTGTCAATCCTCTGAAAGAACTTCTCCAAGGCCTCAAAATGCCCCTCTCGAGTGACTGACTTGATCATCATATCATCGACATACACTTCCACCTCTTTATGGATCAAGTCATCAAGGATATTGGTGGCCATCCTTTGGTATGTTGCTCCTGCATTCTTTAACCCGAAAGGCATAACTCGACAGGCAAATGTACCCCACTCAGTGATGAAGGCTGTCTTAATCCCATCCACGATCTTATTGAGGATTTGGTTGTACATCGCATACCCATCCATAAAACTGTACATCATGCAAGCTGCCGCACTATCGACTAGCACGTCAATGTGGGGCAAAGGAAAGTCATCTTTTGGGCAAGCCTTATTCAGGTCCCGGTAGTCGACACATACTCGAAACTTTCCGTCCTTTTTGGCTACGGGAACAACATTAGCTAACCATGTTAGGTATTGAACCTCTACTAGGAACTTAGCTTCAATCTGTTTGTCCATCTCTTCTTTTACCTTTTATGCCCACTCTGGTCTGATCCTTCTGAGCTTCTGTTTGACTGGCTTGTATTCTGGATAGGTTGGAATGGCGTGTTCAGCAACTTCTTGATAAATTCCCAGCATGTCTTTATCTTTTTCATATTTTTTCAAAATTCTCTCAAATTTTAACCTCTCTTCAGGAGTTACATCTGATGCTATCAAGATTTCCTTTGGATTTTATAAAGTTCCGAGATTAAATGAGGTAGTATCAGTTGAGTTAAGGTAAAATATGAATGATTCATACTCGTGATTATGCATAATGAAATCATGAGAAACATCTCATAAGTAAGCAAAGTTGTTCATCTTATTGAAATACTCAGAATTACAAACATAATTGTCAAATAGTTCAGGAATGAAAAGTACATCAGAAAAGCTATCATTAACATCTTCCACTGATGCCGGCGTTGAAGTTGATGGTCCACCATCTTGTTGTCTACAATCTTCAAGTTCCCCAATTCTGGCACTGCAGCCTCAACTTTCACTTTTTCCTTGCCTTTTACCCGGGTGGCCAGCAGACTGTCAGTGACGACCTCTTCAGGAACTTCCCGATCCCATGCCAAACTTTGATTGAGGATCTCCTCATCCCAGAAACCTTCTATTGATTTGACCATTCCGCCGGACCAATCAAAAATATCATTGAAGATCTCAAAACCCGGGGTGATCTTGCCGCCAATCCACTGTGGCTCGGCCTCCCCACAATAGGCACATGCTGATGCAGCTGGCACAAAACTCTCTAAAATATGTGGGATCTTTGCAGGCTTTTTCTCAAGCTTGTTCTTCTTGGTTTCAGTAGTATAGCCTAAACACCTTCTATCTTTTTGCCCCCTTGTAGCGATGGGTGCCTGAGGCCCTTGTGAATTCTTGCCCAAACCAGCCCCTGGGAGGAAGTTCATCCTTTTCATCATATTAACGACCTGGGAGCTTACCACCAAACCATCTTCTTCATTCATCATGGTCACATGGAATCCGCTGAAAGGTTGGTTAGAAGTCCCGAGGAGCGACACTTGATTATCACTGGCTGCCTTGATTGTCACAACTTGAGCCTTATAGGGGATTCTGATCATTTGGTGAAGGGTAGAGGGAACCCCTCCCAGCTTATGAAACCAGGGCCTCCTTAGTAGCACAGCAAAGTTGGCCGGGATAGGCAGGACAACAAATTCAGCTTCGGTCTCGACTGGCCTAGTTTTCACCTGCGCCTTGAAGGTCCCAGCGGCTTGCCTCCTTGAATTGTCATAGGCGGTGATAGTTAGGTCAGATCTACTCAACATATCCTCATTCATCCCAAAAGCAGGTAGTGCCACAAGTGGACATACATTTATGAAAGACCCGTCATCCACCATAACGTAAGCTGTATGCTTGCCATTGATTTAGGCTCTAATGTACAAGGAGCGGTTGTTATTGCGACCCTCAATTGGTAGGTCGGCATCGGTGTAGACTACATTCTCTCCAGATCCCCCTTTTACCATGTCTAATAACTCGGTGGGTGAAATAATGGTAGCGACTGTTGATTGGCACAAGGCTTTCACTAACTTCTACCTGTGACTCAGAGACTGCCTCAGTAGGTCCCATACTGATAATTGAGCTGGCGTCTTCCTTAACTGCTTTAAAATCTGGTTCTCTTCCAGCTCTTGTTCCACAGTTGGGGGTATTGGGTCCTGTCGTCTCTCAATTTCGGGTACAACTCTCCCACTTTGAGTGACAGCTTGCACTTTTTGCACCTTCTCTTCACCCTCAGAGTTCCACAAGTCCTCCGACTCATCGGCTTCTTCAGCCTCGCTCTCACTGGTTGAATCCCAACACTCTAGCATGCCAACTTGAGGTTTCTCTTCACTGCCCCCCCCCCCCCCGCTCGGGGCGGATAACAGCCACATAGTCGTTGCCATAGAGGTCCCTCAGCACATACCATTCAGGCAGACTAGAGCCTATCATAAAGACGGGCGGGGGAACATCATTATACCCAGCCATCTTCTTCTTTTCTCTTTTTTCGGGGTCAGAGATCTATTTACTATCAATAAAGTCTTGGACTCGATCCCTCAAAGTCCTACAGTAATCAATGAGATGGCCGGTGTGCTGGTGAAAAGCACAATATTGATCCCCCCTGCGGTTCGGCTGGCCATAATTCTTAGCTAACCTAGATAGCAATGGCTGAAGTTTCCCTTCTTTCATCAATCTCTCCAAAACCCAGGATAATGATCTTCCTAGATTTGAGTACTGTCTTTGGCTCACATCAGTGGCTAAAACTTCCGCTGTCTTGCCCACTCGATTACTGCTGCTTTCGGCACCACTCAACTTACTTCCCCCCTGAGGCCCATAGTTCTTCCGAGTGAAATTATCATTGCTGGTCTTCTTTGCTAGGTATTATGCTTCGGCTTTTATGGCTATATCTTTCAAGGACTCCCAATCCTTAAGCCCTTTCATCTTAAGCCCTTTCCTCAAGTATGAGCTTACATTCCTGATGAACAGCCTGATCTGATCCGACGTATCAAGCTTCCTCTTCATCTCCATAACTCGATTCCTCCATCAAGTAAGGTAGTCATGGAAGGACTCACCAGGCTTCTCCTGCAGTAGCTCAAGGTCTTTCAATGTTACTTCCATTCGGGTGCTACAGTCATATTACCTCATAAACCCCCCCATTAACAGATTCCAGTCTTCCTTTGATCTCTTATCTAGCCCACGGTACCAATCGATTGTCGGACCCATCAGACTAAGGCAAAAGTACTCCACCTTTTGTTTCTTCGTAAGCCCCGTGCCCTTCATAATCAGGGTGTATTGCTTAATGTGTGCCGAATGGTACGAAGTACCATCAAATTTTGGCAAATCCGACATCTTAAACCTCTAGGGCAACAGCTTTTCATCACCCATATCTATGTCTTCGGGGATACCCCCTTTCCCGGCTAACAGTAGACATGTGATTGCCTTAATCTTTTCCTCCATCTTCTTTACCATATCGTCCTCTACCTTAGGGACCCTATTTCTCATGGCTTGGGGAATTACTGGCTCATCCTCTTCCTCCTCTACGAAGTCATCCCTTAGGTCTGGGATCCTTACTCGTCTCTGCTCAACTGGTGTCGCCGCTCTAGGCTCTACAATTGGTTATTGCACAGTGGCAGCTACTATAGGAGTTTCCCCCACAACAGGGGTTTCAACTTGCTCCATAGGAGGAGTCACAGATGGTTATCCGGCATTGGGTCCCATCTGGGCGACGATGTTCCCCATCATAGTTAACATCTTCCTCTCAACATCCTCAAATCTTTTGTCCAAATCTTGCGTTGTTAATGCACCCGTTTCTTGCGGTAAATCTGCCATTACTGACCCAGAGGATTGTTCCGAAGAAGAATCTGAATTTCTATCCTAATCTAAATCTGATATAGGTGCTAACCCTGGCAGCTCGGCCAATGGACTTCTAAACAGTCTCCCACGGGAATTCCTAGACCACCCAAATGAATCTATGATGGCTGAAAGACTCAACTTGTTAGCGTAATACATGAATGACATTAAAGATGCATGATCGTGTTGGTGTAGCATCCACAATCACACACAAGCAAATAGGTCCTTCCAACCTTATCTCTCCCACACATGAGGTAGTGCGATCTCTTTCCTAAGCGGGCTTAGTTCATGGGTCAACGGGGACCCTATGAACGCGCAAAGTGCACGGTGAAAAATCGGCAGCATAATATCTCTTATCTAATGTGCATTCGTATGAGTTTTGGCCATTACCTATTTGAGCACTTCAATCTCATTAAGATGGGCCTACCGGGGCATGAAAGCATTTGGTAAAAGGCCACTTAATTTGCTTGATTTTGTCTAATATAAAATAGCCCACATCACAAGCATTGTATTAAGGAGCATGTCACCTAATGAAAGTTTCTATTTGCCATTACATGAGTTTTGGTCAAGGTGATGATACTTTAGGGCTACCCAAACATGGTCCCTGCCAATAGGTCTAACTTATCACAAGCATAGCGACCAATTGGGTCTCCATTTGATATACCAAGAGGTATTAGGCTTAGGCTTGTGATTATCCTTAACACTTCCCTACAATGAGTGAAAGTAGGGTCGTGCTTTCGAAATGCATCAGAGTAAAATAAGGGACTAAACTAGCATAATTCTAAGACTATAAAATGATGCAATACAATTTTCGAAAAGAGGTAGAATTTTAAGTTTTAAAAACCCAATTATACATTTTAACCAAGACACTTTCAGAGCAAAGTCACGAAGTCCCCAATGGAGTCTCCACTATGACATGCACCGAAACAGAAAAGGCCCTCTTTGGAGCCTGCTTTTAGGGCCCGAGGGATTGGTTCGCGTCATTTGATCTTTGGTAACATGAGACATTTTGGAATCCCCACCCAATAGAATATTGGGAAAGTTCATCTAACCTCATGAGACCTTTAGGCACCTTTTAAGGTATTTTGGAGTCGCCACCCAATTTGCGTGAAATTGAAAAAAGGTTATCTAATTTCTATGGTCTAAACCAGAGAAAAGTCTGGAACTCCACTCTTATTTATCCCTTGGTTAATTATAAGTGAGTTTTTAGATTTGAAAATTCCATCTCTCTTCTCGCGCGGTTAGTGCAATTTATTAAAAGCGCATTTCAAGTATCAAGAAAGCGATAAAATGAAAGTTGTAAAGAAAGCAGTAAACACGCAAACACGCCATCTATCCTTTGTTTATGCGGTAGTGCCGTGATCGTGCAAACCCTCCATGGAGCAGTAGTGCCGTCACCGTGCAAACCCTTCTGAAGTGATAGTGTCGTGGTCGTGCAAACCTTCCGTGGAATGGTAGTGCCGCCATCGTGCAAACCCTTCTGAGATTTAAAGCGGTAGTATCGTGATCGTGCAAACACTCTGTGGAGCGATAGTACCGTCATCGTGCAAACCCTTCTGAAGTGATAGTGCCGTGGTCGTGCAAACCTTCCATAGAATGGTAGTGCCGCCATCGTGCAAACCCTTCTGAGATTTAAAGCGATAGTGTCGTGATCATACAAACCCTCCATGGAGAGGTAGTGCCGTCATCATGCAAATCCTTCTGAAGTGATAGTACCGTGGTCATGTAAACCTTCCGTAGAATGGTAGTGCTGTCATTGTGCAAACCCTTCTGAAGTGATAGTACCGTGGTCGTGCAAACCTTCCGTAGAATGGTAGTGCCGCCATCGTGCAAACCCTTCTGAGATTTAAAGAGGTGCCCTCTGTAAGCCCTTTGGATGATTATTTGGATTGATATTTGTACTGATGTCGTCACTCGGCTTTTATCGGTGTCCGCATTGAATTTTTCTTGCTGCAAAACTGGAAAACTAAATGTGCAGGAAAATTGGTAAGCATGCAAGTAAAATGCATGAGTCACGCAGGAATGCAGGATAAGAATTCATCTTAGTGGATTTGGATGCGACAGCTGGTTTGGTCACAATTTGCAGTAGTATCGGTACCCTTTGAAATTGCTTTTGAATTTCATGCCTTTGGGGATTACGAAATTCTCCTCTGATACCTGTAGTCATTCTTTTAAGGTATTGCGTCTCTTGGAGATTTTCACACTAGCTTTTCTTGGTGGAAAATGCGTCCTTTCGGATTTTCATATAACCCTGTGCCTTATTTTTTGCCTGAAATGGACCCAACCCAATCCAGCGGCTTTTATTTATTTCATTTTTTTTTTGTAGGATAGACTGCCTATTGCCAGGTTTTCACCCTACCGTTTGGCCTAACTTTTGCTTAGAGCACCAGTCACGGTTTTCATCTCTAACGGCCATTTTTTTTTAGAGAATCTGAGGTTGTCGTAAAAGATCTTTCAGGTATAATCGGTATGCACTTACGTCTTGGATCATGGTTGCTTGAACTTGGTTTTTATCATGAAGATGCTATAGAATTGGCTTCACAGTTGATAGCAGGATAAGTCGACTGAACCGCTTGAGTAGCGAGAGTTGCAGAGGATAGATAGTAACCATATGCTGATTTTATGCCAGAACCAGATAATTTTGAGTATACAAGTTGAACTGCTCTAGTTACATCAATATCATTGGATAAATGCACGTATTTCAATTTGATTTCATAACACATGATCATCATTTGGCATTAACTCGAAAGAATATGAGGCCTCATCTAATCTCGAAATAGATCCTAAAAGTATCAAACTCCTGTTATCAATCAGCCCTCTCGGATTTTCATGATTGAATATTTTCTCTCCTTTTAGTATTATTATTATTATTATTTTTATATTTTTTATTAGCCTTTGCCATAAATCCTCCTTCAGTCCGTCGGTATTGATTAAATTTGCCTTCGTTTTTGCTAACAGGGGAGGCTGCTCCTTCTGAGAGTGGTTCTTTTTAGCATCGAAGTCTTGTTCTTGACCCTTGTGTGAACTGGTCGAAATAACGGGTTTCTTATTTGGGACTTGAATGTGAAACTCCACACTTTACTTTTGTCGGCTTTGGTGGTTCAATTTCTGAAGTGACTTTTAATAGTTAAGATTGAGTTATAGGTTAGGCTTAAATGGCTTGGAGGCAAAATTGGGGTTTTTGTTTGTTTGTTTTTGTTGCTTCTTTTTTTTTTTTGAAAGGGTAAAGAGCTGTCCTTCTGAGTTTGGCTATAAGGGTCTCGGATGGTTAATTGGTTTTGGGATACACATTTCAAATGGTTAGGATGAAAGGGGTCATACTGTTGAGTTAGATATTTCTCGCGAAGGTCCTGAGTTTTATTCATCCAAATTTTGATGTAGCTCTCGGAATTTGATCTTATTTGGCAGCACCATATGCAACCCAGATGTTGTGGATGCAAAAGAATGGCTTTCAAAATTCTGTTTGTCATCATGTTGGCACATGGAAGCAGCATGGTCTCAAGAATGTCCTTGTCAATTTTCACCATATCATACTTGGTTCAGGCAAAGGCTCCTTTTTTATTTTTCTTTTTTATTTATTTTATCTCTTAAAATTATCCTTTCTTCAGGAGTTACATCAGATGCTATCAAGATTTTATCTTTGGATCCCTAAAGTTCTAAGATTAAATGAAGCCGTATTTGATGAGTTAATGCAAATGGTTGTGGTCATGTATAGCGAAATCATGAGAAACATAAGCAAAAACCATCAATATAATTAAAATGATCAGTACTGCATACAACATTATCGAAAAGCTCAAATATGAAGACAAACATATAAAGTCGCCTGAGTGGTTTCATGACTTCTTCCTCGAGATCACCCATTCTCATTTCCAGATTTGAGAGATTGGACATACCTATTGACTGTGAATGATTTTGATCTTCTGTCTTTCCCACTTATCCTGACGACCATATTGAAAATCTTTTTGATGCATTCTTCAGGCAAAGATTTGAGTTTGCCTCATATTCTGCCCTTGCTCTTTTTTTTTTAAGACTTTTATCTCAGCTGGATCACACTCTGAAGCAAGTCTCTTACCTCTCCCATGCTCAAATGGTGAAAAAAGTGAGGGTTTGCCCCCTGAGTGAACGACTTGAGGAGGTATGCTAGCCGATGACCCTGCCATGAAAGTCTCCCCAACCTTGATTGGTTTGACTAGGGTAATAGTAAGTTCTCTAAGTTATCTCTCAAATGCAATCATTACAGCGGCCATTCTTTCACTAATCATGCCTAAAACCTTCTTTTCAAACTTCTTTAGTCTCATATCCAGCTCCTCAGCGGTCAGGGTACGGGTTGTGTCAGATTCTCTCGGTAGGTTGGCCACTTTTAGTTTTGAAGTATACTGTGAAGAAGAAGATTTGCTGGTTGTTGAGAGTAACTCGGAATCCCAAATAGACACTAATTCTAGTAATCCAAAGGGCGAGTCTGTCCTCACTAGTCGATCGTCAGAATCTCTAGTCCACTTGGATGAATCTATGATGGCTGAAAAGCTCAGATTGTTAGAATGATGCATGATTAAAATGCAGTGCATGGTCGTGTTATGCAGATGGTCCTCGATGAGTGAAAGATTACAATGATACAATGTGATGC
Organism: Excoecaria cochinchinensis; assembly: GCA_947683425.1. NCBI lineage: Eukaryota > Viridiplantae > Streptophyta > Magnoliopsida > Malpighiales > Euphorbiaceae > Excoecaria > Excoecaria cochinchinensis. The sequence goes on from CANTUQ010000066.1 coordinate 5,786,273, forward strand.
ATGGAAGAAATTATATGTAGGTTGATATGTGAAAAATAATATGCAGATGAAAAGATATGTACACACGCAACATGTATTATTATTCATATATACATATATATTTGTTTATTTTATTATTTTTTTCTTCCGGCATGCATAAATGACATGTGATGTACAAGCATGCTGTGCAGCATCCACAACCACATACAAGCAGATAGATCCTTCCAACCCTATTTCTCCCACACACAAGGTCGTGTGGTCTCTTTCCTAAGTGGGCTTTATCCAAGGGTTAACAAGGAACCCATTGGACATGTATAGTGCACGGCAAAAAATCAGCAGCATAACACTCTTGATTTAAAGCACATACGTATGGGTATTTGGCCATTATATATTTAAACAATTCAACTAAATTAAGATGGGCCCACCGGGGCATGAGAGCCTTTGATGAAAACCATTTAATTTGACTGATTTTGTCCAATATATGACAGCCCGAATAACAAGCATGGTATTATGGTATATTTCACCTAGTGGAAGTATCTATTGCCGTTACATGAGCTTTAGTCTAAGGTGGTGTTACTTTAGGTTTACCCAAGCATGATCCCTACCAACAGGTCTAGCTCATCACGAGCATAGCGACTAATCGGGTCTCCATTTGATATACCTTTTGATGGTACAAGCCTTGGGCTGGTGATTATCCCGAGCACTTCCCTACAATGAGTGAAAGTAGGGTCGTGTTTTAGGAACGCACCGGGGTAGATAGGGGACCAACTAACATAATTGTAAGGCTCTAGTTGATGTAATGCAATTTCGATTAGAAATGGAATTTTTGATTCTTAACAACTTAATTATAATTTTAACTTAACTCGCTTTTGGAGCGAAGGTTCGATCATCTCCGGTGGAGTCGCCACTGTGACGCTCGCCGTAACCCAGCAAAGGCCCTCGTTGAACCCGCTTTTAGGGCTCGAGGGATTGGTTCGCTTCTTTTTGATCTTGGGCCTCATGAGTCATCTTGGATGCCCCATTTCTAATAGAACATTGGAAAGGATCATCTAAACTCACAACGCCTTTAGGCACTTTTGAGGCATTTTGAAGTCGCCACCCAATTTACAAGAAATTGGGAAAGGTCTCTAACCTCTATTGGTCTAAACCAGAGATGGTGTTCGGAACTTCACTCTTATTAATAACTTAAGTTTATAAATGAGTTTTTTAAGAAATTAAAATTTCATCTCTCATCTCACGCGATCATGCATTGAATTTAAAACGCATTTGCAAGCATATTAGAAAGCATTAAATAAAGCAATAAGTAAATAAATAAATTACAAATGAAAATTGAGACAGAACAATCCCCAAAAATGAATAAAAGATAGGACAGAACAATCCCCCAAAATAAAATAAGAAAGCATAAATAAATAAAATTCGCACCAAAATTAAATACAAGGGCCCAAAAATGAATAAATAAACACATATCAAATAATTAAAAAATGCATCATATATAAATCGGATCATTTATTATATAGGAACATTGGTTCCATTTTTATTAACTTAAAAAATAGAGAACTATTTTTGGGCATTGACTGAAAAAATTGGGATGAGTGATCCCATTTTACGAAAATTAGTTCTCTATTTGATAGTGAGATTTTATTGGCTAAAACAGGATATTGGTCCATTTTATTAAGAAAAATTCCAATTTATCAATTATTGTAAAAAATCATGATTTTCTATAGCGCGGAAAATATAAAATACATTTTACATATAATACATAAAGATAGTAAATAAAAATGACAACAATTAAAAAGGCAAACTCTCAACTTGATGGTCTTTGGTCTCCCGATCCTTTAACCCGAGTTCAAAAGTAACTCGCAATGATAAATAAATTAGAGACAACAAAACAAAATAAAATGAAATGTTAGTAAAGTAGATTTAATAATTAATGAACAAATAAATTAATTGAATAAACTAATTAATTAAAACGATTAATAGGTCAATCAAGTAATAATCAATTAAATTAATTAAGTATAAACAATAAATTAAATATAAAACGTTTGCATTAATAAAATATAGATTGAATAAACAGAACAAAGAATAAGTGCAAAAGAACAGCGAAACGAAAGGGGAAGAACGAAAGAAGAAAAGCCGAAGAGGGGTCACGACTCGTGAATGCATTTCATGAGTCGTGAAATGCATTCACGACTAGTGAAATGCATTTCACTAGTCGTGAAATGCATTCATGACACGTGAATGCATTTCACGAGTCGTGAAACGCATGCACGATTCGTGCAATCTGATCGGTGGGAGAAGAGATTCAACAGCACAATCCGATCGGAGAAACACGATTCAAGCAAAAATAAAAGCAAAATCCGATCGGCAACCACAAACTAAGCAAAACGAAACTCACGACTCAAACACACAAAAAATAGGGGTAAACAGAGTATTATGAGCAGGCCAAATAAACACAAAATCATGCGATCAAAACGTACAAAATATCATGCAAATATGTTTAATGAATCATAATGACAATAAACACGATGAACAAATTAATAAAAATCAAGCAACAACTAAATAGAATATGTACAAGGAGGAGACATAACAGGTGCTGCAAAACAAAGAAAAGAAAGGAGAAAGAAAGAAAAGAAAGAGAAATGGCCCCTCAGTATTTACCCTCAGATATTGATGTTAGATTTGTAGATGAAGAAGCTCTAGATTTCCTCTTTGGTTTGCTTGAGAAGAAAAAATTCAAAACGCCTTAAAAATCAAAATCGTTTTCTGCTCTCAAAACTTTCTTTTTCTGTGTGCTTTCTATCTTTTTAGATTCATCTCAAAAAATATCTCTCTCTAATCCTCCCTCTTTTGTAGTTTCTTTTACTTTTTCTTTTTATATCAGACATGCATTAGGTGATTTCTCACCCAATCCACCATCAGCCCATGCCTTTCAAACCAACTCCCTTGAAAACATGAAAAAGGAACGTGCTGGAAGGAAAAGAGGAGCGTGAAGCAGCCTCTCACCCGAGAGATGGGCCTCACATAGTGAGGCTGCATCTCACCAACGTGAGATGGGCCTCACAAACGTGAGGCTCCATCTCACATGGGCGAGATGGGCCTTACCGCACAGGGCCCCCAAAAACTTTTTTTTTTTAAATTAAAAAACGAAAAACATATTTTTCGAGAAAATCATCACTTCTATATGTCTCCTGCCCGTGAGCAGGTATCATTTTCATCATTGGGTAATTTTGGTCTAGGGTGCCTCAGGACTTGGTGTCTACACACATGTAATGCATGACTGTCAACTTATGCTACTTCCCCTATTCTAATCTTAATGCTTATGTTCTGCGTTTTTGCCAGCCTCGGAGCTAGAAGACTTGAACAACATCCCCAAAAGATAATTAGAGTCATAGGGTTCTCCTTGCCTCGCCACAGCATCCATCAATTTCTTGATGTCGGCCTCATACAAGGGCTGATCGATAGCTTGGTCTCTAAAAATGGTGGTTCCTTCCGATCGGGTAAGCTGCACCCCGAACCCACCAGCCATCCCCACCAAAAAATACCTCTCCTTGAACCCTTTCATCAAGGAGGGGACGTTGACGAGCTTCCTCTTAGGTCAGCTAGTAAAGTAATACTCCGTCCCATCACCCCAACCCGAGATATAGAAGAAGTGGGTGAAGAGATCCAGAGTCGGAGCCACTCCCTCTATCTTGCAGAAAATTTTGAAGTAGGCCACCGACCTCCACCCGTTCGGATGTAGTTGGTTTGGGGCAATCCCATAACCTTTCAATACTGCTATCTCGAATGCACCGAACGGGAGCCTCATTCCTACATCCAAGCTCTAAAGGTGGCAGATGAATCACTCATTCTTTCGGGGGCCGAAAGACCCCTCTGTCATTGCCATGGAATCAGGGCAAGGCATCACAAACACATTTGCAGGGAAAACATATCGAGAAGAAATCTCAGCCACTTCTCTAAGGCTCAATCTGGAAAAATGATCAGTCGCTGGCTTGTCCCTGTATGCCTCCATGAAACTCCTATCTATTGATTAGCCACTGTTGGAAGCCATTTTCAGCGGAAGTGGAAGAAGCACAATAACCCCTAGTCTCTAATACGCTAAAAACTGGAAAGAACGAGAGGAAAATCAAAGACAAGCGAGCAGGAATTACTTACTTACTTGGATAATCTTATAGGAACTCTGAAAAATCTCTAGGAACAGAAAGTGAGAAACCGCCAGAATATGAAAGACGAAAGAAATGAGAAGAAAATTTGGCAGAGTTTCTCTAAGGGTTGCTGAAAAGTGAAGAAAAAACCACCCAGAAGTTACCTATTTATAGGCAAAAACTTCTTGAATACGCCAATCATCTCGCCACAGGATGCTCGCCACGTGTCATCAAAACATCATTACTTTACGAAGAGCGAAGCGTCACTCTCGACGTGCGCACAGCATTAAATGAGACAACTGTTTGAATAGACGCATCTCTTCAGATGAGCGCCTTTTAAAATTCAAAAATCCCGCCAATGGTTGCTCCCCGATCGGAGCACCTCAGAGTAAAACTCTCCCGATCGGACCCTTTTGAGGGGGGACAAGTGATAACTATGGAAATGTCATTTGCCAAGGCCCAGACAGCCGGACCAATACACCTGGCAGGGCCCAAAGCCCATCAGCGAAAAGCACCAAGCATGAGCTAGAAGCCAAGACGGCGGTCGCATGACGTCCGATCGGACTGATGGGACAGCAAGTCCTATCAGTCCACTGACACAAAGCAGCGCCCACGCCCTTCACCTGCTCCCTGTCGCTTCGCCGCTCACCTGCTCTGACTACCAGTTATCACACCCCAGGCACTCAAGTGTATCCCTCCTGTCTCATATAAATAGCTCAACACACAGTGGCACCATGTATTAAATCTCTGAGACTCTCTCTCTAAGAATTCTCTTTCTATAAAGCTACTGTAAGCACCGTGTCCCGGAGCGGTCCGGATCAGAGATTACCCTGTGATGAAATCAGTATCCTAGCCTGTATAAATGGTTTGGATTTGGGGGTTTTGGTCCCGCGTTCCATGAGAAATGAGTCTTTTTAGAGGGGGAGAAAACAGGGGATTTTCGAGTCAAAAAGCTTTTTTTCCTCCACAGACGGCCAGCCCATCTGTGAAGTCAGCCCATCGCTTAGGGTCATCGACGACTTGTGGTATTTTCCGACGCCCGTCGGAAAATCACCGCCCCTGTCAGGATGCCGCCTGGTTTCCTGGAGCACGCAACCCTTCCGACGCCCGTCGGTGGATGTGGCAGGGCCGTCGGACGAATCCTTGTGTCAAAAGGATTCTTCCGACGCCCGCCTCCATGCACCAACGCCCGTCGGTCGTGTCTGGCTTATAAAAGCTCCGGATTTTCAATAGAAAATGGTTCCAAAAATTTCTGAAGAGGGGAAACTCTGCCCAAATTCAAGCATATTTTCTCTCTCTTCCAGCAAACACATTTCATAAAGAAATCTATTTCAAAAGAGAATTAAATTCATCAAAAAGGACTAAAACTAATTAGTTTTCCTTAGATCTTGATTGCAAAGACAATATTTTGAAGGGTTGAGAAAGAAATAATCTGTTTTCCTCTATTCGATCCTTTATCTTGCTTTTCGTGGAACACGCGGGGCTCTAATCAACACAAGAATCTCACCCAAAGCGATTATCTGAAGGTAAATATTCCGGATTCCTTCTTCATATCATTTCACATTTATTTTTTATTTGTTGATTCTTTCAATTTCGTCATTATTTTTCTTTATTTCGACTCTCATTACATGATTTTATGATAAAATCTCTTTTTTGGCTTTAAAAGGAGTTTTTCTCTTCCTGTTTTTTCGGAGACAGTGGTGACCGACGGGTCATCTCCATCACCGACGCCCGTCGGTCACCCCACCTACAGACGCCCTCTTTTTTGAGTGACAGACGGACATGTCGGTTATCTTGACTGACGCCCGTCGGTCACCTAAAAGAGGCTGTCGGTGGTTCTGTCTCTTCCCTTTTAAATGATTTTCTGTCTTTTTCAAGTCCCTTTAGATTCCCATATATTGATTTCATGTATATTGACATCTTTTAACTTTTTATGAGTGTATATTGATTCTCTTGGACTATCCCGAGTTGGAGCGGCTACCTACCATATTTGGAGGATTTCGTCCAGTTTAGTTTCCTAATCCTCTTGATTATTTCTTTTATTGATTTTCTGTATATGGATGTACTCTTTCCATATCTCGTTAATGTATAAAAATGACTCAATGTTTTATATTCAATAAAATGAGGTTTACACAAAAGCAAGGGTCCAATGCCCTATTTTTATCCAATAAAGATCATCACAAATAAAAATATCCACTTTTGATAATGGTGCATGCGAGGACCAAAGTTCTCAAAAAATAGACAATGCCCCGATTCGTGTATGTATCGCACATTTATAAAGGGAGTTATATTTTGCTCCTCGTATTATTGTAATTTATCGCTTTCAATATTTATCTTGCTCATTTAAGGCTTTCCAAATATGAATAAATGCGCCTTTAATCAATTGCATCGTGTGGAGAGAGAGCGAATCAAATGATAATTAAAATTTGATCATAAAATAATCGAGGTAGAAATAGATGAGAAATCCCGGACCCAGCTCTGGTCTTTGGGCTCAAAGAGACTAGAGGTCTACCCTCCAAGATACCTTTTTGTGCCACGAGACTTTAGCGCTAATTCTAGGCTCCTTGGGCGAGAGGTTTACCTTTCAAGACCCCTCTGGCTGGCCCAAAATGGATACCAAGCGCAGTCTTAGGCTCTCCGAGGCGAGAGTAAATTTCCCAATGTTATATTAGGTGGCGACTCCATGATACCTCCTTGTTGCCCAATATAGACGCACTTGTGATTTATCGCAAGCTGTCAACGGACCCACAAATGCCCCGATTGCCCTCAAGCGGGCGGTCAAACGGGTATGCCGCGGGGATCCGGCGCGCGTCACAGCTACTAACTTAAGTTTCGGAGTGCTTACGCCTGGTCCCACCGAGCACTCTTTCTTGCAGATTTCAAGAATCCGATCAGCTCTCTCTCTCCCTCTTTCAGATAAAGACTCCCACGTCTTATCAATTCTTATTTGCGACCATTCAATTCTTGTGCATAAAATAATTTCCATTATGTCATTAATTTTGTAAGATCATTTGCTATCATTTTCATTCATTTTTTTTTTAATTAAGATCCTTATTTGCCAAAATAATCCAAATGGCTTTATCGACCTACTTGGATTGGAGTGGTCGAAACCTGACACTGCACTCCAATTCGGTGTAAAAAGAGGTCGAAACCTGACACTGCTCTTTTTAAACCAAATCTCATATGTGTTTGAATTGGAGTGGTCGAAACCTGACACTGCACTCCAATCCGGTGTAAAAAGAGGTCAAAACCTGACACTGCTCTTTTTACACCAAATCTCATATGTGTTTTTGGAGTGGTCGAAACCTAACACTGCACTCCAATTCGGTGTAGAAAGAGGTCGAAACCTAACACTGCTCTTTTTACACCAAATCATGATTTCCATTTTTCTATCTTATGTCACAATATAGCCTGCCTTTATTATTTTCATGTCCACCATAAGTTCCATCTATTCACGTCATGTGCATATGAATTCATGTGCTTAATTATTTCTAAATGTTATATATGATTAAACATAAGTCATAAATTCATTGTACATAACTTGCTTATTTCACATATCATATGTCATTTATTCCATAACCATGGTTGAACATTCATAATATGTTCATTTCTATTTCCTTCATCCATATTGCCACACTAAAACACAATCTAGTTTATACATTCATGCCTAAACATAGTGACTTATATTCATATGCATATAATCTAAACACTTTTGTTATCTTATATACAAGTTAAAACATTCATTCTATTTGCAATAATACTTGGCCAAAATCTCATCTCATTTATAATTACTATAACATATTTGATTAGTTTTATTTGTGCTATTATCATTAAGTTCTTTAAACCATACAATATCTCGACAATTACATATCACATAATGAATTTATATTATCTATAATCAAACAAAATCAACAGTTCTATACGCATCAGCAGGATAAAATACCAATAGGTCAATTAATCAAGCATTTCCCCACATTCAACTTTACCCATAATATACACAACTTGAGGACTGTAAATCCTACGAGTTTAATAGGCTAAGGGTAATTAACTACCCAAAACAACTCATGTAATACCAATTTGGTGATTCAAATTTGAATTTACTAATATACTAAGAAATTCCCTATATATATATATATATATATATATATATGTCGCTCTTAATATTCATACATAATCACAATAATTGGAGAAAAAGAAAAATTAATAGTCTATTTACCTACACACGAATTTAACATTCATTACTAATGATTAAATGCCCATTTATCAATTTAACTCAACTATTATACCAAATATAGCTAAGAACACAGTATAAGAAAATTCCATTACAACTTAATTTATCCAAAAACCACATATAAAAATAATTTTAGTAAAGACATACCATTTAGAATCAAATTCCTATAATTTTTAGCTAAATTCTGTCGGGCTCATGTCTAATTCGCCGGTCACCGGAGTCTCGCCAGAAGAGCGCCACCACTGCCTGAAGGTAGCTGGGACCATCGCGAGTCCGTTGGAGGTGGTCACACGCCCAACTGTGCGTGTCGTTTGGTCGAAATCGGCGTCAAAATGTTTCGACACGCTCCTTCCCGATCTGATCGTCACTGGACACCGGAAGACTCACCTCATCCCCAGCAGCCTTCCGGTGCCATCCGTGTCACCGCCCGACGTCGAAGGTGGCCGAAAAATGGAGAAACGTTTTCAGTTTTTAGGAGGTAGAAATCGCGAAAAATGGAGACAGAGGCAGCGGAGGAGAACGTTGGCTGAGTGGAGGAGATGTCGGCGTGGCTGATGATTGCGGCAGGAAATGTCAAAATGTCGCCGGTGCAACTAGGAGTTCTCTCCTGCCTCCCTCCCGTCGCTCTCTTCCACCCCTTCCCCTCTTCCATTCTGCCTGTCACACTCTCTTTCCTTTCCCTCCTCTTTTCTTTATTCTATTTAAATATATATTTTCTATTGTTTTTAGAAAAATCTTGACTTAATATTATTTATTTTATTTAATATTTATTCTTTACTTGTCTTTTCATATACATACATATATACATACATACATACATACATACATACATTTACTTTATTTTTACTCAATTAACTTAAATATTATCATCCCTAAATCATAAAAAAAATAAAAATTGAACGTTAAAGTGTCTTAAAATGTACTATTTTCAATCTCTAGCTATTATTTTCGAACTCAAATTTTCGGGGCATTATATATCGGGTCAAACTTTGACTTTTGATCAATTCTAACTCTATTTGTTATAAATTGTAACTTGAATTTTATGTTACATTCCTAATTCCATCTAAAAGTCATATTTAATAATATTTAATACTCATTTATGCCATCAGGTTTGATAATTACTATCCCAGGTCAAACTTTGACCACTGGTCAATCTTGATTAAGTCTATCACTATTCACTACAAAACCGACACACAAATTTTATTTCAATTTTTAACCCTCTAAATGAACTCGTTTCAACGTTAAATTTGATTATCAGGCTGTCATTGAATAATACTATTCAATGCCAAATAAAGTGCAATTCGGGTCTCCGGTGACTATTCATCTCGGAATGCACTATTCACAGTCCATAATGTACTATTCATGAAATCAGAATTTTTAAGGCGTTATACTGCTCTACTCTAGAAATTTTAAGTCACCTAAACGAAATTATTGAGCTACTCTAGGATTTTCAAAATTATTTAATTTTGAAGTTTTGAACTTTTTTCAATTTTTTATATTCATTAAAGTACCGGAAACTTGCAACGAAGCCCAAAAGCTCCATGTTCTTGAAAAAATAATTCTCAAACTTGCACTATGTAGAAAGTTATTTAGAATGTTTAGAAAAATTGATTTTAAAATAGAGCGAGTTTGAGAATTATTTTCTCAAGAACATGGACTTTTTAGACTTTGTTGCAAGTTTTCGATACTTTATTGAATTTGAAAAGTTGAGAAAAGTCTGAAACTTTAGAATTCAGTCTTCAAAATAATTTTAAAAATCTCAGAGTAGCTTTATAATTCTGCCTAGGTGAGTTAAAATGCCTAGTGTAGAGTAGGCTCGTATTGAATAGTATCAAAGTTTTAAATTAAATATTTTGAAGTGATTTTATTGGTTTTGGACGTGTTTGAAGAAAAAAAAAGTTTTGGAATTAAAAGAAATTGATTTGAGACAATATCATAAATTTAAAGAAATTAAAAAACATGCAAGAACTTAATAAAAAATAAAACCAAAATACAAAAATTTAAATATAGTTTTCAAAATTCAAAAATTAAATTAGAAAAAATTGAATAATGTATCTAAATATGTGTTTTTCCTCCAAAGAAATTCAATTAGCTATAATTCCATAAAGTTCAAACTATTCAATAATTGTATTCTACTTTTTCCTTGTTTCAAATAATTGACGTATGATTTAACTTTTCAACTACTTTTTTTTTATTTTCTCACGCTCTTTCCTTTGAATTTTAAGTGTTTATTCCTAATTTTTTTTTTGCACAAAAAGGAAATAATCAAACAATTTCAATGTTTTTTTTTTAAAAAATAGAATCAAATAATCGCAACTTTTTAAAAATATTTGTGATATTATAGGTGGCAAAATAATTGAAAAAAAGTAGTAATCAATTGAATTATAAACGAATAAAAAAATCATAAATCATAAATAGGTTGAGTGGGCTGATTGAATAAGACCCACATGAATCATTGTTAAATGGATGATAATTTATTAAATTATAAAATAAATTAGATTATAAACAGATTAAAATTTATGATATTATTATTTTTATCTTTAAAAAATATTAAAAAAAAAGTTAAATACATATGAAAACACTCTAACTTAATGATGTAGCGAAAGTAGCAACGATATAAATTTTTGAAAACTCAATCAATCAATATGAAATTATTGTTTATCTCCAAGTTAACAAAATAAACCTATTTGTAGCTTTTAAACAAATCCTAAATAAATAAAGCTGAAAATTATAAATAAATCCCTTAATAAAACTTTAAAAGTTCTGAAACAGGTCAAAACGATTTAATTTGAGCTCACCACAAGCAGTTACACGTAAATCCCGTAATGACTATAGATCACACAAACCAGTTCGTTTTAATATATTATAATTCTCGTAACTCTAACCGAGTAAAAAATTATGACCCGTCAAAATTTTTGAATTTTTTGCCGATCGCCCAGTTTAGAAAATTTGTTGCGATCTACTTTGTGTCACTTAACTTCATAATTTATTTAAACGCTTAAATTTTAACAATGACCTATTAAGTATCTATACTTGTCAATTTTGTAAATAATAAATACTATTTTTAAAAAAATTAGGCATGTGACACTCAATTGTACTAATGTAGCATTTGAACAATGTTAATGAAAACATATATCCCATACGCACAGTAAAACTTGCAAAAATTGAAAATTGAATAGATTGAAATTCTTATGTATTTTGATGATTTTTTTTTATGTGATAGTTGAGAATCACACGCTTTAATTTATAAAATGGACAAATGGAAGTATTCAATAGGTCACTATTAAAGTTTATATATTCAAATAAATTATTGAGTCAAGTTCAACTACCCATATATGTATTAAATCAATAAAAAATTATGTATGTATAAGATATAGAGTTGGAAAAAAACTAAAAAAACCGTTAAACTGATTTAAAAAATCTAGTCTAAACCGATTTTAGCAATTAATCAGTTCAATTGGATGTGAATATTGACTTTAACTTTTAAAATTATGGTTAATAGACTTAAACTTGGATTTAAGTATCTGGTTAAACCGTTGGTTAAAGGTTAACTAGATATATATATATATATATATACACATACGCATAAGGATAATTTTCACATGTATCCATATTTTGCCCTAATCTTAGAAAGTATATAACTGATAAATTAATGTTTATTTAATTTTATTTTAGTGTATTGTTATTAAATTTGAATGATTTATATTTTATGTTTAAAACTTGGAGAATTTATATAGTAATTTGATGGATAAACTGAAGTTTTTTTTTATGTAAAATTTATGTTCATTTTTTCTTAACCATTAACCAATGGTTAAGGATAACCGACCGTATTGATTAACCGGTTAGCGGTTAACCGGTTGTTAATTGACTGAATTTAAATTTTTAATTTGAAAAATGAATTTTAATTGATTGAACTTGAAAAATAGGCTATGCATTGATTAATCAATACATACCCACCACTAATAGCATATGAAACAATTATTTCCATATTTTACAATATATTAAAAGTTATGAAATTAAAAATAATATAAACGGATTATTAGGACATCACAATACATACCAGATCCCGCGGATCACATAACAAATTGGGTGGGATGGATAATCACTTTTGCATGTCAAATGAGTCAAATTATTGCATGGGATAAAAATTGCTACCTCTATTAGTTATAATTAATTAAATTATTTCTCATCAATATTCTTAATAATTGTTTTGAATTCATGATTTTAAATTTTTATTCTCACTTTTATTCCTTTCCAAAATGGAGAGAAAGTAGTAAATAGAACAATTATCTTATTTTTCTCTTTAATTGTGGGAGAATAAATTAAATTTTTCTTATATTTACTATAAGTAACCAAACAATGGAGAAGGAAATTAAAGTAAATCAAATTTATATTACCCTTTTTTTCACTAAAATAAATTAAATTTACATTACTTCCATAAAAAAATGGTTAATTAAAGAAGAACAAAATTAGAAAAAATAATTGACACCTTTTAATATTTTAAGAAAACCAATAAAATTTTGAAAATGATCACTCTGAAAAATCTAACTCACTTACAAACCATGTGATGAGTACTTGTTTATGAAAGCTTAGGGCTAGGACATACTATTCTCATTCTTCTTTCATTTTCACTGACTTTACGTGCCATTTTGTTGGCTCATTGAGAAAGAAAATTACATCACAAGCTCTCCCCGGCCTATCCCTAGACAAAGATTTATTTGGTTTTTTTTAAAAAAAAATATTTCTGATTTTGATGTATTTTTCAAAATATTTTCGACATTGGTGTTTTTTCAGAAACCGCAACTGACAGCTGCTATTTCTGACGTCCAAAATTGCATCTGCAATTATTATTATTTTAAAAAAAAAATGAAGCGGACAGGCAGCAAAATGCTGCTTGTCCGGTAAGGGTGACAAAAAAAACCGATGGGCTCGGTTAACCGAAAAAAAAAAATTTGAAACCGAACCCATATACTGATTAACCGATTGTAATGGACTGGTTAATGGTTAGTGTTTTGAAAAAACCGATATTAATTGACTGCTTAATAGTTTTTGACTCATGTAACCGGTTAACCGAATCGAAATAGAATTTTTAGTTAATTTATTAATTGTTTAAAATATCCATATTTATTATTTTTTATTATTTCTTGATTTATCAAATCAATAATGAAAATCAGAATATATTCGAAAAGTTATATAACAATTTATCATAATTAAAGGTGATAATGTATTTTTTTTTCATTATACTAATTATTTTAAAATTTTTAAGTTTTTTAAATTGGTTATTAGTAAGTATAACAATTTATCTAATTAATAGTGATTATGGACCGGTTAATTTATTTACTTATTAAATATTAATTTTTAAAAAAAAATTTGTTTATATCCACCAAATATTTTTATTTTAACAACAATAATGTTATATTATGGTGAAAAAAAATTTAATTTTTAAGTACGTTAAACATTTTAATTTTATTTATGAATACATTTTATAATTATAGTGGTTAACCGAAAAATGTTGGGTAACCGGTCCGAAAATCCCAAACCGATTGACTGGTTAACCGATAGTAACGGACTGATTAATGGTTAGTATTTTAAAAAAATCGATATTAACGAACTAATTTTGTTTTACTCATGAATCGGTTAACCGGTCCATTCTCACCCCTACTGTCCGGTTGTTTTTTTTTTTAAATGTTAATCTTTTAGCTGCAGACAGTAGGTAAAAGCTGCGGTCTGCAGCTTTTACTTTTTTTAAAAAAATATATTATTTTATTTTTAATAAATAATAATTAATAATTTTTTATTAAATATTAAATTTAAAATTAACACAATCATAAAAATTTTGTTTTAAATATATATTGACTTGATCTTTTTTAAAAAATATTGGCAAATAAAATTAATAAAAAAATTATTATATACACATGAGGCGAATTAATATTTATTAAAAATTGCCTGCAAATTTGTTTCAAATTTTAATTTTTGAAAAAATTGACATTTACTAAAAAAATTAATTGGTTTTTTCAAAAAAAAATAATATCAAAAATATGGAAGATGCAAGATTTGTGTTAATTTGTGTTTTTTTTTGTAGTGGATGTAGCGAAAGTAGCAACGATATAAATTTTTGAAAACTCAATCAATCAATCTGAAATTATTGTTAACCTTCAGGTTAACAAAATAAACCTATTTGTAGCTTTTAAACAAGTCCTAAATAAATAAAACTGAAAATTATAAATAAATCCCTTAATAAAACTTTAAAAGTTCTGAAACAGGTCAAAACGATTTAATTTGAGCTCACCACAAGCGGTTACACGTAAATCCCGTAACGACTATAGATCACACAAACTAATTCGTTTTAATAAATTATAATTCTCGTAACTCCAACCGAGTCAAAAATTATGACCCGTCAAAATTTTTGAATTTTTTGCCGATCGACCCAGTTTAGAAAATTTGCTGCGATCTACTTTGTGTCACTTAACTCCATAATTTATTTAAACACTTAAATTTTAACAATGACCTATTAAGTATTTATACTTGTCAATTTTGTAAATAATAAATACTATTTTTAAAAAAATTAGGCATGTGACACTCAATTGTACTGATGTAGCATTTGAACAATTGTAATGAAAACATATATCCCATACGCACAGTAAAACTTGCAAAAATTGAAAATGGAATAGATTGAATTTCTTATGTATTCTTATGATTTTTTTTATGTGATGCCAATCAGTATAGTTGTGAATCACACGCTTTAATTTATAAAATGGACAAGTGCAAGTACTCAATAGGTCACTATTAAAATTTAGATATTCAAATAAATTATTGAGTCAAATTCAGCTACCCATATATGTATTAAATCAATAAAAAATTATGTATGTATAAGATATAGAGTTGGAAAAAAACTAAAAAAACGGTTAAACTGATTTAAAAAATCTAGTCTAAACCGATTTTAGCAGTTAATCAGTTCAATTGGATGTGAATATTGACTTTAACTTTTAAAATTATGGTTAATAGACTTAAACTTGGATTTAAGTATCTGGTTAAACCGTTGGTTAAAGGTTAACTAGATATATATATATATATATACACATACTCATAAGGATAATTTTCACATGTATCCATATTTTGCCCTAATCTTAGAAAGTATATAACTGATAACTTAATGTTTATTTAATTTTATTTTAGTGTATTGTTATTAAATTTGAATGATTTATATTTTATGTTTAAAACTTTGAGAATTTATATAGTAATTTGATGGATAAACTGAAGTTTTTTTTTATGTAAAATTTATGTTCATTTTTTCTTAACCATTAACCAATGGTTAAGGATAATCGACCGTATTGATTAACCGGTTAGCGGTTAACCGGTTGTTAATTGACTGAATTTGAATTTTTAATTTGAAAAATGAATTTTAATTGATTGAACTTGAAAAATAGGCTATGCATTGATTAATCAATACATACCCACCACTAATAGCATATGAAACAATTATTTCCATATTTTACAATATATTAAAAGTTATGAAATTAAAAATAATATAAACGGATTATTAGGACATCACAATACATACCAGATCCCGCGGATCACATAACAAATTGGGTGGGATGGATAATCACTTTTGCATGTCAAATGAGTCAAATTATTGCATGGGATAAAAATTGCTACCTCTATTAGTTATAATTAATTAAATTATTTCTCATCAATATTCTTAATAATTGTTTTGAATTCATGATTTTAAATTTTTATTCTCACTTTTATTCCTTTCCAAAATGGAGAGAAAGTAGTAAATAGAACAATTATCTTATTTTTCTCTTTAATTGTGGGAGAATAAATTAAATTTTTCTTATATTTACTATAAGTAACCAAACAATGGAGAAGGAAATTAAAGTAAATCAAATTTATATTACCCTTTTTTCACTAAAATAAATTAAATTTACATTACTTCCATAAAAAAAGGGTTAATTAAAGAAGAACAAAATTAGAAAAAATAATTGACACCTTTTAATATTTTAAGAAAACCAATAAAATTTTGAAAATGATCACTCTGAAAAATCTAACTCACTTACAAACCATGTGATGAGTACTTGTTTATGAAAGCTTAGGGCTAGGACATACTATTCTCATTCTTCTTTCATTTTCACTGACTTTACGTGCCATTTTGTTGGCTCATTGAGAAAGAAAATTACATCACAAGCTCTCCCCGGCCAATCCCGAGACAAAGATTTATTTGGTTTTTTTTAAAAAAATATTTCTGATTTTGATGTATTTTTCAAAATATTTTCGACATTGGTGTTTTTTCAGAAACCGCAACTGACAGCTGCTATTTCTGACGTCGAAAATCGCAGCTGCAATTATTATTATTTTTTGAAAAAAACAAATGAAGCGGACAGATAGCAAAATGCTTCCTGTCCGGTAAGGGTGACAAAAAAAACCGATGGGCTCGGTTAACCGAAAAAAAAATTTGAAACCGAACCGATAGACTGATTAACTGATTGTAATGGACTGGTTAATGGTTAGTGTTTTGAAAAAATCGATATTAATGCACTGCTTAATGGTTTTTGACTCATGTAACCGGTTAACCGAATCGAAATCGAATTTTTAGTTAATTTATTAATTGTTTAAAATATCCATATTTATTATTTTTTATTATTTATTGATTTATCAAATCAATAATGAAAATCAGAATATATTCGAAAAATTATATAACAATTTATCATAATTAAAGGTGATAATGTATTTTTTTTTCATTATACTAATTATTTTAAAATTTTTAAGTTTTTTAAATTGGTTATTAGTAAGTATAACAATTTATCTAATTAATAGTGATTATGGACCGATTAATTTATTTACTTATTAAATATTAATTTTTAAAAACAAATTTGTTTATATCAACCAAATATTTTTATTTTAACAACAATAATGTTATATTATAGTGAAAAAAATTTTAATTTTTAAGTACGTTAAACATTTTAATTTTATTTATGAATACATTTTATAATTATAGTGGTTAACCGAAAAATGTTGGGTAACCGGTCCGAAAATCCCAAACCGATGGACTGGTTAACCGATAGTAACGGACTGATTAATGGTTAGTATTTTAAAAAAAATCGATATTAACGAACTAATTTTTTTTTACTCATGAATCGGTTAACCGGTCCATTCTCACCCCTACTGTCCGGTTGTTTTTTTTTTAAAATGTTAATCTTTTAGCTGCAGATAGTAGCTAAAAGCTGCGGTCTGAAGCTTTTACTTTTTTTAAAAAAATTATTATTTTATTTTTAATAAATAATAATTAATAATTTTTTATTAAATATTAAATTTAAAAATTAACACAATCATAAAAATTTTGTTTTAAATATATATTGACTTGATGTTTTTAAAAAAATATTGGCAAATAAAATTAATAAAAAAATTATTATATACACATGAGGCGAATTAATATTTATTAAAAATTGCGTGCAAATTTGTTTCAAATTTTAATTTTTGAAAAAATTGACATTTACTAAAAAAATTAATTGGTTTTTTCAAAACAAAATAATATCAAAAATATGGAAGATGCAAGATTTGTGTTAATTTGTGTTTTTTTTTGTAGTGGATGTAGCGAAAGTAGCAACGATATAAATTTTTGAAAACTCAATCAATCAATCTGAAATTATTGTTAACCTTCAGGTTAACAAAATAAACCTATTTGTAGCTTTTAAACAAGTCCTAAATAAATAAAACTGAAAATTATAAATAAATCCCTTAATAAAACTTTAAAAGTTCTGAAACAGGTCAAAACGATTTAATTTGAGCTCACCACAAGCGGTTACACGTAAATCCCGTAACGACTATAGATCACACAAACTAATTCGTTTTAATATATTATAATTCTCGTAACTCCAACCGAGTCAAAAATTATGACCCGTCAAAATTTTTGAATTTTTTGCCGATCGACCCAGTTTAGAAAATTTGTTGCGATCTACTTTGTGTCACTTAACTCCATAATTTATTTAAACACTTAAATTTTAACAATGACCTATTAAGTATTTATACTTGTCAATTTTGTAAATAATAAATACTATTTTTAAAAAAATTAGGCATGTGACACTCAATTGTACTAATGTAGCATTTGAACAATTGTAATGAAAACATATATCCCATACGCACAGTAAAACTTGCAAAAATTGAAAATTGAATAGATTGAAATTCTTATGTATTTTGATGATTTTTTTTTATGTGATAGTTGAGAATCACACGCTTTAATTTATAAAATGGACAAATGGAAGTATTCAATAGGTCACTATTAAAGTTTATATATTCAAATAAATTATTGAGTCAAGTTCAACTACCCATATATGTATTAAATCAATAAAAAATTATGTATGTATAAGATATAGAGTTGGAAAAAAACTAAAAAAACCGTTAAACTGATTTAAAAAATCTAGTCTAAACCGATTTTAGCAATTAATCAGTTCAATTGGATGTGAATATTGACTTTAACTTTTAAAATTATGGTTAATAGACTTAAACTTGGATTTAAGTATCTGGTTAAACCGTTGGTTAAAGGTTAACTAGATATATATATATATATATATATACACATACGCATAAGGATAATTTTCACATGTATCCATATTTTGCCCTAATCTTAGAAAGTATATAACTGATAAATTAATGTTTATTTAATTTTATTTTAGTGTATTGTTATTAAATTTGAATGATTTATATTTTATGTTTAAAACTTGGAGAATTTATATAGTAATTTGATGGATAAACTGAAGTTTTTTTTTATGTAAAATTTATGTTCATTTTTTCTTAACCATTAACCAATGGTTAAGGATAACCGACCGTATTGATTAACCGGTTAGCGGTTAACCGGTTGTTAATTGACTGAATTTAAATTTTTAATTTGAAAAATGAATTTTAATTGATTGAACTTGAAAAATAGGCTATGCATTGATTAATCAAAACATACCCACCACTAATAGCATATGAAACAATTATTTCCATATTTTACAATATATTAAAAGTTATGAAATTAAAAATAATATAAACGGATTATTAGGACATCACAATACATACCAGATCCCGCGGATCACATAACAAATTGGGTGGGATGGATAATCACTTTTGCATGTCAAATGAGTCAAATTATTGCATGGGATAAAAATTGCTACCTCTATTAGTTATAATTAATTAAATTATTTCTCATCAATATTCTTAATAATTGTTTTGAATTCATGATTTTAAATTTTTATTCTCACTTTTATTCCTTTCCAAAATGGAGAGAAAGTAGTAAATAGAACAATTATCTTATTTTTCTCTTTAATTGTGGGAGAATAAATTAAATTTTTCTTATATTTACTATAAGTAACCAAACAATGGAGAAGGAAATTAAAGTAAATCAAATTTATATTACCCTTTTTTTCACTAAAATAAATTAAATTTACATTACTTCCATAAAAAAATGGTTAATTAAAGAAGAACAAAATTAGAAAAAATAATTGACACCTTTTAATATTTTAAGAAAACCAATAAAATTTTGAAAATGATCACTCTGAAAAATCTAACTCACTTACAAACCATGTGATGAGTACTTGTTTATGAAAGCTTAGGGCTAGGACATACTATTCTCATTCTTCTTTCATTTTCACTGACTTTACGTGCCATTTTGTTGGCTCATTGAGAAAGAAAATTACATCACAAGCTCTCCCCGGCCAATCCCGAGACAAAGATTTATTTGGTTTTTTTTAAAAAAATATTTCTGATTTTGATGTATTTTTCAAAATATTTTCGACATTGGTGTTTTTTCAGAAACCGCAACTGACAGCTGCTATTTCTGACGTCAAAAATCGCAGCTGCAATTATTATTATTTTTTTATAAAAAAAATGAAGCGGACAGGCAGCAAAATGTTGCCTGTCCGGTAAGGGTGACAAAAAAAACCGATGGGCTCGGTTAACCGAAAAAAAAAAATTTGAAACCGAACCGATAGACTGATTAACTGATTGTAATGGACTGGTTAATAGTTAGTGTTTTGAAAAAACCGATATTAATGGACTGTTTAATGGTTTTTGACTCATGTAACCGGTTAACCGAATCGAAATCGAATTTTTAGTTAATTTATTAATTGTTTAAAATATCGATATTTATTATTTTTTATTATTTCTTGATTTATCAAATTAATAATGAAAATCAGAATATATTCGAAAAGTTATATAACAATTTATAATAATTAAAGGTGATAATGTATTTTTTTTCATTATACTAATAATTTTAAAATTTTTAAGTTTTTTAAATTGGTTATTAGTAAGTATAACAATTTATCTAATTAATAGTGATTATAGATCGGTTAATTTATTTACTTATTAAATATTAATTTTTAAAAACAAATTTGTTTATATCAACCAAATATTTTTATTTTAACAACAATAATGTTATATTATAGTGAAAAAAATTTTAATTTTTAAGTACGTTAAACATTTTAATTTTATTTATGAATACATTTTATAATTATAGTGGTTAACCGAAAAATGTTGGATAACCGGTCCGAAAATCCCAAACCGATGGACTGGTTAACCGATAGTAACGGACTGATTAATGGTTAGTATTTTAAAAAAATCGATATTAATGAACTAATTTTTTTTTACTCATGAATCGGTTAACCGGTTCATTCTCACCCCTACTGTCCGGTTGTTTTTTTTTTTAAAGCTAAAAGCTGCGGTATGCAGCTTTTACTTTTTTTAAAAAAAATATTATTTTATTTTTAATAAATAATAATTAATAATTTTTTATTAAATATTAAATTTAAAAATTAACACAATCATAAAAATTTTGTTTTAAATATATATTGACTTGATCTTTTTAAAAAAATATTGGCAAATAAAATTAATAAAAAAATTATTATATACACAAGCTTTAAGATTGTACAACTATCGCTTCACTATCTTAATTAATATTAAACTAATTTTGCATCATATTTATGGGCATCGAATTTTTGTATTTGATTCTCAAAAATATTAAAATCCCAGTTTTATTTTAATTTAAAACTAAAAATATACATTTATCATTTAACAAATAATACAAAATGAGCAAATTATTAACTAAGTAATTATTTACTTTGCAAGAAAAAAATAATAGGTGGTTATTAAAAAAAATCAATTAATTTTATAAAAAAGAAATCTTGCATCTTCCATATTTTTGATATTATTTTGTTTAGAAAAAACCAATTAATTTTTTTAGTAAATGTCAATTTTTTCAAAAATTAAAATTTGAAACAAATTTGCATGCAATTTTTAATAAATATTAATTCGCCTCATGTGTATATAATAATTTTTTTATTAATTTTATTTGCCAATATTTTTTTAAAAAAATCAAGTCAATATATATTTAAAACAAAACTTTTATGATTGTGTTAATTTTTAAATTTAATATTTAATAAAAAAATTATTAATTATTATTTATTAAAATTAAAATAATAATTTTTAAAAAAAAGTAAAAGCTGCATACCACAGCTTTTAGTTGCAGCAGTTAAAAGATTAACATTTAAAAAAAAAAAAACAAAAGCAATGCTTTTGCTTGTTTTAAAAGCTGCCGGTCCGACAACTTCATTTTTAAAAAAAAAAATAATTGTCAGAAATCGCAGCTGTCAGCTGCGATTTCTGAAAAAATACCAAACTTGAAAATATTTTGAAAAGTATACCAAAATCAGAAATATTTTTTTAAAAAATACCAAATAAATCTTTGTTCACCAATCCCTACTTGTCCTTGCTAAAGAAAACGTCGGCCACAAAACATCACTTCTAATAAATAACCGATACTGTGGTTCTAATTTTGCTTAGACCCTGTCTATAATAAAGGATTATATTTGTATAATAACTTTTTTTTAACTTCATATTGTGAAAGGTGAGTGCTGATTCAATACATTGGTTATATTCCACTAAGGAACCATTAAAATAAAATTAGTTATAATAAAGGATAGCCTTGTGCATAGGTCGGGTTCGGGTCAACCCGACCCGAACCCAAAACCCGAATTTTCACACCCGAACCGACCCCAATTATTTATAGGGCCCCGAACCGATTAACCCGAAATATTTCGGGTCCCGACCCGAATAACACGAATTTTATTTTATTTTTCCAATTAAACCTAATTAAACAATATTATGAAAACTATTAAATACATAATTAACATATTGAGTATCTAATTAACACAGTCACCATATAACATGAAAAATACATAATTAAATCCCTAATTAACATATAAAATAGTAACCTTATAATATGAAAAATACCTAATTAACATATTCACCATCTTAAAATGTCCAAATATTACAACAAATTAATAACAACATTCTTATCTTTAATTACGAAATTAAAATTGAATTGTTCACTGGATGCCACCATCTTCGATATTTGATTTCTTCACGAACCACTTATTTTATATAAATTAAGAAAAATAATAAAAAATGTTATTAACAAGTAGAAAATTAAATAAAATTTAAATTGTACTTAATTAAAGTTACCATAATATCAATTTAAAATATTGAAATATGATAATTTCGAAGCTTAAAGTAAAGAATTAAACCAATAATCTTAGTTCTCAACAATTCCTTTTCAAATTAGAAATGTCGTTCCAATTTGTCACAATTGTGGCCAGTGCTTTAGTTAAGACATGAGGTCAGATAACATTTCTTGTTTTGCTTTAGTTAGGCTAATAAACAATTGAATTCAAGTGTTGTTCAGGCTATCTGTTTCTTGTCTATTGTAGATATTCTCTTTTATCTCAAAAAGCAAGTCCTTTATATTACTTTTTTATTGACATCCACAATAGTTTTGAGCCTTTTAAACTCGCCAATATTAACCACACATCCTGTAAAACTTAACTATTTCTGTATTTCGAACCCTTGGGTTTCAGAGAGATAGTGAGCCTCATCATGGACATTCTTATTATAGCTCTCTCACTTTTGGGTGGCGTAATTCGCTAGGTAATTTACAGAATAAGTTTAATGCAATTTCAAGTTCAAAAGACAGTCTGCTTAACCTTAAATTACAGTAAACACATTCCTAATTACTGTGATCTCAGAGTGAATGATAATTAACATACACAGGCATAAGCAAATCCCAAGCATAAATAAGAACCTAACAAATTTAAAACTTCTATGCTACAACTCTTTATGGCAGAAGACTTTCATTTGTAAACTATCAACTAAAGTTTACAAATTAACCACTTAAACTATCCTACTTACGCAGGGTGCAGGCATATAAAACAAAATATAAAGATAGCATAAGAAGAAGAAGAAGAATAACTCACTTTCGTTGAGGCTACCGGCGGCGAAGACAAGCGGCGACTGCGATCTCTTCCACGAGCGGCAACAGAGAAGGAGACGAGCGGCGATAGCGATGGAGGAGAAGAGCGACGGGGCAGAAGAAGTTAGGGATTTGGTGCGTGAAAGGTGAAACTGAAAAGGGGAAAATAAGGGGCAGACCGGGTTTTTTCCTTTTAATGGTAGGTGAAATTCGGTTTGTTCGGGTGGTTTGGTTTAACCTTGATTTTTACTCGAACCGACCCGAACCCGAAATTTTACATATTCCCACACCCAAATCGAACTGAATTATCCGAATAACCTTATCCGAATTTATAGTTCGGTTCGAGTTATTCGGATCGGTTCGGTTTTTGCACACCCCCTCTCCATATATATATATATATATATATATTAACTTCATATTGTGAAAGGTGAATGTTGATTTAGTGCATTGGTTATATTTAGGAATAAGTATGTACTGTTAAATCAGTTTATTGTGTATTTTTCATATATATAGTCCATTAACGTGAGTTTTTTTAAAATATAATTTCAAGTTCAGTCTATTAATACTTAGATAATAACTAAATGCGGTCAGTTAATTATTGAAAAAATTTAACATAACAACTACCCTATATTTCATTAAAAAATTGATCATTGAATTGGTTAATTAAATGCATGAAACAATTTGGACTCGATTTTAATTACCGACTTAATGGTTTTTTAATTTTTTTCCAGCCCTACTAAATAACATGGTTTCTTTCCATATTATTATATTATATTTTATAAGCAACTATTTTTAATACTCCTTCAATTCTAAAATAATAGTCCCATTTTTCATTTTATTTGTCCCATAATATAGCCTACTTTTTATTTTTATTTTATAACTAGTTTTAAATTATCTATAATACACTCAAAAAATTGTCTAAAACTAAATAAATTTTTAATTAATTGCATGACTTTTTTTAATAAATTAATATTTAGTGTTTGTAGGTCCAATAAAATTAAAAATTTAATGAATTTATATTTTAATTACGATGAAGTTGCAATTTTTAGAACTGCTTAACATTATAAATGATAAAATAAGGAATACAATGGGTAAATAATAGGAAAAATTATATTATAAAACTGTATAAAAATGAACATATTTTAATTTTTGTGTAAATATGGACTATTATTATTTTGGGAGGAAGGGGTAATATTATATATTCGCTGTACTTGACATGACACGGCTTTATTCTGCAGTTAGGAAATGCTCACGTGGCTGATTTTTAGTTTACGTGTAGCCCACCGATTGGCAGTAGCGTCCTCCCACGACACCAAGGTCCACCACCATAGTGGTCAAAGTTAAAATCTGATCGAGTAAGTAACCTTGTTTGAGTTGTTTCCTCTTCCCTTCGACCAATTAAAAGCGAATAAAGGCCACCTGTAAAAAATTTCCGGCGCAAATCTGGAATAGAAAACGAAGGAAAATGGCGGAGGAAAACGGTGCTAGAGTTTCCTCGGACGATCCCACTTCGATTAACGATTCTTCACAATCGAGGCCAAGGTATTTAGATTTAAACCAACGAACTGATAAACCCTAATTTTGTTTTGACATTCTTACTTATAACAACAATTTTGGTTTTACGCCTCCTTTTCTTTTCTTTTTCTCCTTGCTAATTGATCTTGATTAGGGTTTGTAGCTATATCCTTAACTCTTACACGGTGGAAGGATTCATGGCATTAGGCTGGCTAATTGTGTAATTGTTGTTGAGATTGACACTGGAAGGGGAAATTGGTGAACTAGGGTATGTTTGATAATATCTGTTAAGCTATGACCCGTGTTTGATTCTGTTGGGATTGGATTATTGGATGGAAGAGAAATTACAGATTGTTTGAGGTATTATCCAATGGGACATGATTGTCATTGTCTAGATAATTTGTTTTGCATGTGATTACAGCTGCTGGCTTTGCTCGACGGCAGTTCGGGTTGAATCAAGTGAAATTTGAAAGCTGGGAATGCTGATGGCGATGCTTGCCTTTTTTTTTTTTGTAATGTATTGGAGTCTTATTGTGCATTATTTGCACTTTCTAGGAAATAGATGTTATCTGTATTTTCTTTTATGGAAATAATAATAAAATGATAAAACTAAGTACAGGAAGATGTAAAATCTGTTTAACTTTTTCTTTTGGGGTCAAAGATATATGTGAATGTGGGATTAGAACCGTTTTAAGTAATTTTAGCATCACCTGGCGCTATTGTAAAGCATTTACTATTTTTCTTTGTGTCTAATTTTCACTGTAAATTACTAAATGAAAATAAAAAGGAGAGAAAATCGTATATTTTTAAAGGGCAATGAACGTGGAGATGGATGCTGTCTACATTTAAACCACTTTTTGTATAATCCTATCCCTTAGAGAATGATGTTTACTTTATAGGCCACCAACATATCTTAAATGTTGTGAAAAATTTCAGATACAATAATGCTACTTCTGGAGTCTTACTCTGTTGTGGATAGTTCAATGCTGATAGTGCTGCAGCTTCTTCTTTTTTATTTTTTATTTTTTTCCTTCTTCTTCTTCTTGAGTGGATGAGGGTAATCTTGTTAGTTGATGTGTTTCTCTTATAGTTTGGCAAGCATGTTTGCACAAATCCAAACATTGGCTATTTTAATGTACTAACAATTGGGCGATGGTTCAGGAAAAAGAGAAAGTGGGATCAGCCTGCAGAGTCATTGGTTTCAGCTGGGGTTGCAACAATATCTGCTGTTGTGCCGTTTGGCAACATGGGATCTATTTCTGGAATCTCTCTTCCAGGAATTACTTCAGTCTCTGGTGCTCTTTTAACCAATCAACATGTGGCTAATTGTGCAACCACTCCACCACTGTTTCAGGTGCCTTCGATGCCACAAAACACTGCTACTGCAGTCACTAAATCGAATCAAGTGAGATCCCTTACAAATCATAATTTTCCCATTTCAATAGCACCTTATGCATTACTTAAGTATATTGCCTAGACTTTGGTGTCGTTTCCTGTAATGGTGTATTAAAATTATGGAATGCCTTCAAGAAGAAAGGATTTGTTATTTGATATTGTTTCATCAATTTATTCCTATGTAACGTGATAAAACCTTTTCTCAGTAATTTTCCATGGTTTTATTTCCTTAAACATTGCCAGTAAACTTTTGCACTGTAAATTTCTCCAGTTCATGTTAAATATTGCATAGCTCCCCTTTTTGTGGTTGTGTGAACCTTGTATTTTTTTTTTCAGCCTAAGATTCAGGATGAGTTAATAATAGCACGAGAAATTGTCATAAATGATGCGGAATCCTCTGTGCGCTACAAACTGACAAAGCGTCAGACACAGGAAGAGGTATAATTTCTTCCATTTGGTTCACATAAGTAAAAGATGTCTTTTATGGACATTGATGTGAATA
Source organism: Excoecaria cochinchinensis (assembly GCA_947683425.1). Taxonomy (NCBI): domain Eukaryota; kingdom Viridiplantae; phylum Streptophyta; class Magnoliopsida; order Malpighiales; family Euphorbiaceae; genus Excoecaria; species Excoecaria cochinchinensis. Next base: position 5,813,314 of record CANTUQ010000066.1, read on the forward strand.
ACTTTTATCTTCTACTATTGGTGAATTCTTTACTTGAAGATTCAGAAGTGCACTGGTGCTGTGGTGATAACTAGGTAAGTGGATCCTTGTAGGCATATCTGAAGGACTTATTTTTTTTTTAATTTCTTATGATTAATTGATTGTTTTGAATCGCCACCCATCCAAAAAACTGTTTGTGCTGGATTTCTATGCAGGGGCAAGTATCGGCCACCAAATGCTGTAGCTGATGGTGAAAGACCATTGTATTTGCACATTTCTGCTGGGGCTCATGTAAGTTTAAATTGTGGACTCTCAAAATTTTCAGGATAATATGCTCAACTTATCACTTTTTGAGAAAAGATGTGAATGCACTTATGCTGATAAGAGCCGCTTTTACCTGACAATTTACTTCTCCACTGACCTTTCAAATGATAATATGAGATCCATGAATTGACTTAACATTTTGTTTAAACAGTTAAATAGAAATTGAATATATTTTGATTGCTATATAGTCTAATGATTATGTATTTAATTTGTGGTCTATCTTTTCTGCTCCCTCTCAACTTTTTGGCCTTATGATTGAAGCATTAGCCATCCTGTTGACCAGATTTTAACCTATGAGGCGTATGAAAGCGTTTGTTGCCACTTTATTTGTTGTTCCTCAAAAAACATTTTGATATGTTAACTTTTGAAAAGATTGAGGACGTGAAATGATAGTAGCTGGCATTCTACTGCATAGGAATCCCTTTCCCTTGTTTGTTTTGCATCTGAATTCTCTCAATAACATAAAATTATACCTTTTCAGTTGAAAGACACAACAGAACGGATTTTGGCAGTGGATCGTGCAGCTGCAATGGTTGAAGAAATGTTAAAACAGGGTCCAAATGTACAGCCTTCTTTGTCCATTTTTCCAATGGCTGCAAGTGCTGGAGTGAAGGTGTGCATCCTTGCATTTCCTTTCAAGTCTTTTTGGCATTTATATGTGTGTTGAGAAAGAGCACCCTCTGGCATATCATAGTTGAAACCATCCTAACCTTGCTCTTGGAAGATATCCTTTTTCTCTTTTTGGGTATATTCTGGCGATAGACTATAGAATAGTTGAAACACCATTTCTTGCTGCTGTTTGAAAAACATCTGAACTGTTCTTTCCTGCCACTGAAAGCAGTTTATTAAGCTGTTGAAATTGGTTTCATAAACTAAACATTGAGATCTTTATAATATTGTACAAATCTCTAACAGAAAAAGGTTTCTCAGGCACTGAGCACGTCTGTGTTTTTGGGCTTTGATGCAGACCCATCACTTAACATTTCTGCTCGAATTCGTGGACCAAATGTAAGTTCTATTTTTCTTTGCCTTCCCCGATTCTTTTTGTTAAATGTAGGATTTGGCAGAATTGTTCTTATCTTCTTATCATTTTCCGATAACCGATTTGTACAGGTATTATCCTGTTGTACAGTTCACTATAAATGTGTAAACTTAGATATGCAATACATTTTCGTGTGAACCATGTCAATTATATTCTGTGATCCTAGTATGTGCCTAATTTATAATTTTTTAGGTCAGAGCAACAATATTTTAGTTATTTATTTATTTAGTTTACATGCATATATGTGTTGTGTTTTATGAAGATGAGAGATTCTAATGTTTGAAGCTTTCTCTCACATCTCCATACCATTGGGAGAAATTGTTTTTGTGTTGGTGGTGGTTCGATATTGTACATGCAGGACCAGTATATAAATCACATTATGAATGAAACAGGAGCAACTGTTGTACTAAAAGGGCGTGGCTCTGGAAATTTTGAGAACCCAAATGACATAGGTACCTTTTGGCTTTTTCTCAAGTTAACACTCCTTGCCAGTAAGATTGCTACTGTTTCCTTCATGTTTTCCTTATCTAATATTATTGTCATTTACATCTTCATTTGGTGCAGAAGCACAGCAACAACTTCATCTAGTCTTGTCCGCCAATAATTCAAAGAGTCTTGAAGATGCAAAACGATTGGCAGAAAACCTTCTGGATACAATTAGTTTGGAATGTGGTGTCTCCAGGTAATTAGCCTATGAATAATTACGCTCGTTTCTGTCTACACTGTACACCATGGATTAATATGGTTTTTCTTATCTCAAATGCAATTCAGCTTTTGTTAGTTGTCTGTTTAGGGCATATACAGCTTGATGTTGGCAACCTGGTGATTTAGTTGTATCAGTGTCTCATGCATTTATTTTTGCTGTTGGTGATTTTGCAATTGTTACAGGGTCTCATCATGTAAGGTTTATGGTGCTGTTCCACCTCCACAGCAGTTATTAGCTGGGGCGCAGAGTTCTGGGAGCGAGCAGAAATTGGATATAAATCTAGTTACTGGATCGACAGTACCAGAAATGAGCTCCACACTTCCTATTCCGGCTTCTTCAGCTACAATACATGAGACAACCTCTGTCTTTTCCCAAGGCACTGTGTATCAAACTGGAGGAGCAGTTAACAATGGGCAGCCTCAACCAAACTTATATGCTCATCCCCGGCCTTCAGTGAATGGAGGAACAAGCTATAGTGGATATGGTGGGATATATCCTCAGGCCACACCTTTGCAACAAGTTGCTCTTGCCCTTAGACAGTCAACATCTCCTATTACTTCTACAGTTGCTCCTACAACTTCAGTTGCAAGCACAACCCCAATACCGAGTACAGGCTCAAATCTTGAGAAGGAGAGACGCCCTATGCAGAGGCGGAAGTTTCAGGAGTTTGGTACTTCAAAGGCTCATCAGGTCCACCTTCTCTGTCTCTATTTTTTTCCCCTTTTTGAACCCTGTTTTGCTGAATAGACATAACTTTGCTTAGTTTATAGGGTTTTGCAGCAGTAAGCTTCTTTCTAACAATGTCTTTCAATTGTGAAGGGCTGCATTTTATAAACTTGTGAGAATTAAATTGGTAGAGTTTATTAAGAGGGAATGGACTGCAAAATTGCGTCTTTTGTGGGTACAAAGTGTGTTGTTGTAGTTTGCAGTTTTGATTGGCTGCATGGTGCCCATTTATGATTGTCAATGATCTCCATTGTTATTAGTTTTGCAATCTGTTTATGTATTGTGTTGGCAATCCAAGTATCAACTTGTTTAGAATTTCATTACTTGATTGATAATCTCTATGATCCTAAGAGGTTTTCAATATGGATATGAGAAGGATAAGTAAGACTCATCTCTAAGTTTGTTTTAGTTGTGGTTATATTCATCTAAACCTGATGCTTCACTTATGGTTATATTCATCTAAACCTGATGCTTCACTCTGTTGAATTAGAAGGATAATCTGTTGACTGTTATTGGAGATTTTCTTTTCAATATTTTTATTTGGTGGACTTTGAGGTTGATTTGGATCTCGCTATTGGTGGAATTTGAGGTGGATATGGATGGATTCATTTCTTAATGCTCAGTTATAGCATCCATGTTAGACATTATGTTGCAAAATTAATTGCCCTTATGAGTCTAGTTACCTTGCTAACAGTAACTCTAATGCTTTTCTTTTCTGTTTGATGAGCTGGATTGTATGGTATAGGGATGTTGCTTCTTTTGATCCTGCTGTCAGGTTCTGACTCAGTTTATTTATCTTGTTGAATGTCTGCTTGGGAGCTTATTTAGAAAGTTGGCCTGTTGGTTCTTCTGCCAACTTTAGTAATCCCTCTTTTGATACAGGGTCTGGCAGCCACCAACCATCAGTTGTGCTAGCTGTATATAGGAGCTTGACTAGCAAAAATTATCGGTTTAGATTACAACTCTTTTAGCACCAACCTCATCTTGGTTTGCCTGTTCTTATTTTATTTGTTGTATGCGTCGTTATGAGACACAACTTGTACATGTAATGAAACTCAACACATATGCTGTGCGGGACAGCTTGTTTGTTGTGTCCTATGGATTGATATAGGCATCTTCACTGCTGAACTTTCACTTGATTCAAGCAATGAACATCTGTGTTGATGAATGCTTCTATGCCCTTTTCTTCAAGGATGTGCATGAGTGTGTGTCACTTTTTTTTCATTCTATTTAAAATTTATGTATATCATATGCTGACTTTTATTGCCTTAATATTCCAGGTATTTTCTCTGACCTTCTAAGAAGCTAACTGGCTGATGCTGGACCTCTCTGTTAGGGCCATTAGTTTGTATGTTTCACAGGGTTTTCAATTTGAAGGCACTCAACAATGGACTCTTGCTGCTTCAGAGCACTGACCAAGAATTTATATGATTTTCTGATTGGTGCTTTATCTTAGTTGGTAAATAGTGTGAATGCCTTTGGTACAAAATATAACCCATTGCCATTGTCCTCGTGATAGTCATTGCAAATGTGCATGAATTGATGCCATATCACTAAAGATGCTGTGGGGGCAAAGTAGCTTTTGTTCAGTTTAGCCTATAAAGTGAAGCTGTAAACATCTCACTTTTATTAACTATAAATGACATCAAACCAGCCAAATCACTGTGAGTGAGAAATTTAAGTCAACTCAACCATGCCTAGGTGACATTTTCATCAAAGCTGGCATGAATGACAATGCTTGATTATCATCACTAGCAAGGACATAGCCTTTGCATGTTGGTTGGAATACTCAATTTGCGAGTAACGATCCTTTGATGCTAACTTCTATTAGCGAAGTACCCCATTTCCAATATGTTGTTTTGGTGCTCTGCACCAATTTGTTGTTTATTTTATCATGTACTTCTTGTTTTGTTGCTTCAAATGAGATTTTTAATCACCTTAAAACAGTAAGTACCTCATAGTTTCTGACTATGAATTTAAAAGTAACTGTACAGGTTAGCCATGGTCAGCTATGCATTTCAAGACAACTCTTATTAGGACACTTTCGCATGAACCTCTAAGTTATTCCGCCTTCTAGTGAAATATATGGTTTAGTTTTTCATGTAGATCTCTTTATAAAATACTAATAGTTGAGGGAATAGTGTTTCAAGCATGTAAGAATGCTGAACACTTTGTGCAATCCCAACAGTGCCATTTGCTTTTTGAACCCATCTTTTCCTGTACTATTATATTTTTCAAAGGATGGTGACCTTTATTTTATGTCAAATGTGATATGAGATTTTGACATTTAAAATTTATCTAATATCTAATTGATATTGAGAATCTAGGCTTTTGCATTTTTTTTTCTTCTAACTTACTGCAGGGATCAGAATTGTTAAAGAATGGCGAGCAAACATCGGCAAATGGTTTGAGAAATTTATCAACTATGCCAGCTCCAAAGAAAATAGTCCAGTCATCATTGAATGGAATGCCACCGCCTCCTACCGGAGCCATGCCCCTTCCTCCATTATCAAATGGGATGCTGCCACCTCCACCTTCAAGGACCGTGTCTCAACCATCTCTAATGAAAGAAATGCCACCACTGATACCACGAACTATGCCACCACCACCACCATCCCTGCCAAAATTTCGCTCTTCCCATGCTACAGAAAACCAAAAGGAGAAGAACACCAGTTTGAACAAAAGCAAATCTGATACTGTACCTGGTATGACTGGAACTCAAGTCAATTCATACTGCTTTGTTTTATTTCTATTTCTATATCTTTTTCCTGACATGAGGACTGGTTTTACATGTATGAATCAAAATCAAAATCAAATCAAATAAATAGAACAAGTAGAAGAATAGAGAGTGGATGGCTTTAACGTTGGTCTGTTTGTGGTGGTCTTCCTGACATTTTATTTTTTAAATCTCAACTGTTAGTTGTACCAGACACTTTGGTCAAATTAATGGAATATGGAGAAGAAGATGATGATCCTGATGAATCCAGTGAAGAATCTGATCATGGCAACTCCAACACTGCAGCAGTTCGAAAACCATTTTGGGCATTGTGATCTGGTCTTGTGCATGCCATGCCGGTAATAGATTGGATTGCCTTAGATATACTCGTTTAATATGTAGGAACTGCAGGAACTTGATAGAAGTTATCACCAAGCTACAGCTTTCTGGTGTCTGGGATCTATGATTCTCTTGGACGTTTTGGCTGTTTGTCGCAGTTGCAGGATGGCGAGGGGGATCAGTGTTGTATTTTGTTCATACTTAGTGTCTTAAGTGTACATTAATAGTTTAATGGATCCCTTGGTTCTAGGAGTAGATTAAATGTTAAGGTGCAGTCAGATTGGTTGATACCTCGATGGTGATGCTTCGACCCCTTGTAAAGCAGAAAGAACGTTAAATTTGAGAATGAATTATCTTCATTTTGATATGGCTTCAGTTCAAATAGTTCTTTGGTCAATTTGTGATTGTGTTTTGTTACCTGTTCGGGGAGAACAGACTAAATTCGCAACGATTTAATTTGATTTCTAGGTGATAACTGTGTAACCAATTTGATTCGCTCCACACACAAATTACTACTCAAAACAATTTATATGGTGTCAGTAGCTCTAAAGATAGCCGCACAACTAGCCCAAGTTATCATTTCTATGGAATTTCAGTGAAAATCAATTTGAGATCGAATTGAATTTTTGAGTTTCTATTGAGTTTGGCCCAATTAAAATTGGCACAATCAAACTGAATTTGAATTTATACAATTTTAATTTTTTGATTATTTTGCATATAATGACATAATAGCTGATGTGGCAAAAGCATTAAAAATAGAAAATTATGCGCAACAAGGTTAGAATTTTTTGTACTCTCTATCTACTCATGGTTGCATTCTTTAAAACTGATAATTATATCTATCACATTATTATACAGCACCTCTGCTTATCTATTACTTCAAATTGCTAAAAATAACTATCTACACCATCATGTAAGAATTAACGAAGGGATTAAATCTTGGTAAAATTTTATTTTAGTTTGTCTCTAGCAAATTATTAAGTAAAATCATAAATTCATGAAAGAGATTATTTAAGATGGATTTGTTGACGTATTGACCATTTTACCTCTATTTTTCTTTATATTATTAAATATATAATTATGGTATATAGCAATCTAAACATTAACAAGATGCATAGACATGATTTAGAATATTTTCTTTTTTTTTTTTATGAATTTACTTAAATATAAACATTAAAAAAATTTATATTACCTTCTGCTGGATGGACAATGATAAATTTCGGAAAATTAGAAGATAGTGAGAGGCTACTATGGCGTGGAGATAAGGCCAATCGGATCAACGTTACTTTGTTCCTGCAAAAGAGTGTATCCGATCGGATCAGACGTTAACACTCCGAAACTTAAGTCAATAGTATTTTAAAAAGATAAAGTAGTGAGAATATTTCAAAAAACTTGTGTGTTACCTGAATGTACAATTATTTGGAATATTTATAAGAGATGTAAAGACCCACTCAAGTGTTGTAAGTAAGTATGCTAAGATGTCAAAGCAGGTAGACAGCGACATGATAGGGATCAGATAGACTTGAGGCGTGAGCTAGTGGACTGACCGGGGCATCCCTTTGTCAATCAGATTGGACGTCTTGCGCCGTCAATTCTTTTAGCTTTTGAGGCATTTAAATGTCACGCGCCGAACCCCTTAAATTAGTCACGGGCCTACCATGGTGAGCCTGGTGTCATGGGCCTGTTACGAGCTCTAGGCGGAACCCGGTTTAATAATGGACATTATCGGACGACATCTGAGTCATTGTGACTTTTAATTCAATTGACCAAGTAATTTAAGCAGTACAGAACATATATACATATATATTACCTGCAAATTTCTGCCCATAAATAATGTATCCAAAGACTCAGCCATATTCGTGTGACTTACAACTTTAAATCCAAATACAATGTCTCTATTTCATTTTCATTTGAACCTACAAATTCTCAAGTAGCTAATGCCGAAAGTCAAGTCCCTTTCATTTTCGGTGGACTCAAGACAGAGCTTGAAAATGATACAACAACTACTACCTTTTTGATATTATGCGTTGGACCCCATTTTCATAACACTGCATTTAATACGATTCTCTGATTTGTCTTTTATTATTATTGGGTTAACAACGATTAGGCATGTTGCTGACTTATTTTCCAACCTGACATTTTAATTTGTGGCCGTAGTTAATTGTTAGATCTTATTCAATTAGTTTTTGTAATCATATTATGCACCCATCTTATAGTCATTGTTTATATATATTCCATAATATCTCACGTTCAATGTTCCAAATTGACGCAACGTGCCACATCAAAATTTTAGTACGAACTTCATATTTCTTTTTTTTTATTAAAGTAATTTTAGTTGTAATTTTTAAAAAGTTTATTTATTTTTTATTTTTTTATGGCTAAATCGTTATTACGGTATAAATTCAAAGTTTCTAACTTCTCAAAACTAAACTACAATTCACCTCTTTAAGGGAAAAAAAAGAAAGAAGTGTTGCATGCAGAACTCCAATCTGTTACTGCACCACCTTCAACTTGCGTTTGACCACTTCGTCTTATCTCCCAAGTTCTCAGCAATGCACTGAAAGCATGTGGCTGAAACTGTGAACCAATTAATGAATCGGGATACCACTTGGATGCTACTTGTCCATTTACATTAAAGATCTGTACCTACTTATTTCAAATACCATCTTTAAATTTTTAAGTTCAGTTTGCATTTGTTCATGATATTACATTTTTAAAAATGATTCAGGAGCTAACTCCAAATCTTACAGTCCTGAAAGCAACTTACAGTAATACCTATACAAGTATGGCAACCCAAGGTTACACAAAACTTTACTTAAGATATATTTTCTTTCTGGTTACAAATTGGGGAATCCATACAACATTCATTAGAATAGAAACAACTGTTTATTAATCAAATAAAACTTAGAAGAGCAATAGGAGGACAATAAGATAATAATATGATGAGATATAGTAAATCTTAAAGCCTTACCTCTATTAAATCTATAGCAACAAACCTATACTATTTTGTTGTTATCTCCTGCAAGGATTGTGCAATGATCTTTGAGAACCCTGGAACAGATCCAACAAATAGTTCTCTAAATCATCAGCGCTGTACTTAATGTGCTTGTCACTTATGTGATTGGTATGTCTTCCCACAAATGTCCGATAGGCCTGGATCACCTTGAGAGATGTTGAAATTTGCAAGTCTTCCCGAAGCTGGGGGTCAGCAATAATCCATGCTGTCTGAGTTCTGTAAATTTCCTCAAGAGCAAGATTAAAGTTCCGAAACCTCTCCTTCAGAAGGGCTTTCGAGACTGAATCTGAATTGGGATTTCCCTCCTCTCTCAACAAAGCTAGAACTGAACTCCAAGCAGCTCTCTCATAGCTCATCGCATGCTGCTGGAATTTCCAGTTGCGCCTTCTTATCCATTCGTCCCTGAATATATGCCTAAGTTCCGAATTCTTTATCTTTTGAGCCATGTAATGTATGTTGTTCATCAAGAAGATGTGCTGCAAGGAAGGATCTTTGTATAACTTCGCCTTATCATCAAGGTTGCACTCTAGAATAGAAGCAACTGATCGGAAATGACGAGTTACTGGGGAAACTTCATTTGTACTTTCACTTCTGTTTTCTTCTTCTGCAGATGGACTCATATCGGGGGACAATGAAATGGAATCCTCTCCATCATGATCCCGAAGGAGAAAATTGAGGGTCTCGTGGTAGTCGGTGAGAGTGTTGATATAATTCATCACATACCGAGTGAGAGGGTGAATTCCTCCTCCAGGAAAAGGATTTGGGGACACGCTTGATGCAATGGCATTCTCAAATTCATGAAATGCAGCCTTAACAGAGTCCCCCAATCTCCTCAGAACCTCACGGCAGTCTGTTCTAACACAAAAACCAGCATCGTCTGAGTATAAAGAGTCTATATCTGGAAGAAGATCTGCAAGAACCTCATACATATCAAGAATAGGAAACAGCTTCTCTGGTTTGTGAGGGCCAATAGATATAGCATCACCAAAATTCAATAGCTGCAACATTGAAGCCTTTGAAGCCTCAGCAAAACAAACCAGATTAACCGTTCCAAGCTCTGCAAAAATTTGTTCAGTGAGCCATTTCTCGCTAGCAAGATAGACCCGCACAAAGATCTTCATAGCCCTTACCCACCTCTTGATTTTGGAGTTCAAGCAGCCCCACTCCAATTTAAGCACATCCTCAATGCTCAGTTTCTCCATTTCAAGGATAAAGAGACACTCATCCAAGGCATCTCTTCTGACACTAATGTATGCCTGGGAACACTCGTGGCCATAATTGGAGATGAACATTAGATTTGCAATAAACTTTAGATCAGAAATCACTTCTGGATGAACCAAATCAATGATGTATTCCTCTGAAGTTCTGCTAACACTGTCTCTATTGATTGATTCCTCGAACGATTCATCCCCAAGCGACATTACTGAACCAAAATCTGCAGTATCCTCTTCGCTGGAGCGGAAAGACACATGCTCTGGCTCAAAAGGTTGCCTGTTTTGAACAAGAATATGCTTAAACTCCTCCTCAAGCCTTGCCATTGCAATTTGAAGGATGTCATGAGACCTCCGCAACAGCTCCATTTGAGCACCATCCTTACACAGAGATAAGGTCTCCAACTTTTCTACCAACTTTCTGGCCTCATCAGCTGCATTTAGATATTCAGTAGCTTCATCAACACCCGAATCCCATATCGAAGATTGATCCGTCTCCCAACTCATAATCTTCTCCTGAATAACATTTAGCAGTTCCTCACTCTCAGTTATTTCATCACCCTTGTTTTCATTTTCGTCTAATACTGTTATGTTAGACAGTCGAGAGCCTAGGTCTGCCAAAATTTTCTTAGCATCATCAGTGAGGTTCTTCTTTGTTCCCAATGCCCTAGCAATGTGTTTTGCCGCGGCAATCAAGTCTTCCTCTCTTTCCAATTCAGGAATCACAGAGCCACAATCCCCCATAGCTAAAGAATCAAAATTGAACCCCAATTACACACTTGCTCCTTGAAACTGCCTTCTCCACTGTGCTTAGGCTTCTAAAATCCAAGCAATAGCCTTAAATTCCCAAAATCAGGGTATTAAGTGCTTACCCTCTAGATTGGAAATTGAATCACGTGCCAGATGATAACTGGTGAAAAGGGGCGAATCATTAACTGATCAAGAAAAGGAACAGACAAACGTAAAGTAATTAGCAAGAATCATTACTATTACTAAAGAAAGTCCAAGCTAATGTAAGAACAGGGAACCTATTCATTTGATGGATAATAATAATAATAATAATAATAATAGTAATAGTAAGAGCCATAAAAGAATCCCAAAAGCTGAAGATCGCAACAGTATAATAGAAAACGTACAGAGATCAGAAAGGGGTTGTAAAGAAAGCCAAGAGAAATACATAGCTAAAGACAGAAACAGAAACAAAAGAACACGAAACAAACCTGAAAAGCCTGAGCAAGATCTGAAACAACAATGGCAAAAGTAAAAAGGTGTAAGCTTTGAGACGGTGGAAGTCCAGAGAGAAAGGAAAGCAAAGACTTTTCGATGAATTGAAGAAAACCCAGAAGAGTTTTCTATTAAGAAGTTGCAAGGACTAGCAGATTATTTTTTGAATATTGAAGGTATTTTGGCCTTTTGGGGCTACAATTTCTATGGCCGATCTCTGTCTTTGCTTTTCCTTTTTCAAGGGAGCAGCACGAAGCTACTTTTACTGTTTTTTTTCTATGTTGTTGTTTTGTGACTATTGACTATCTAATGGTCTACGCACCCACGTTCTACATTAATACGTGGAACTTAGCAGACATTTGCTCTTTTATTTATTTATTTATTTTCTTACTTGATGATGCTCCGGTGCTACAAGACATTGAAAAATCTTCTAATACCAATTGTATTATTTTTGAAAATCATTTTCGGTTAATATATATTATAAAAAAAAAAAATTAGTATTGTTTTTAACATTTATAGTGATTTTCTGGTAGACGGGGATAGAATAGAGGAAGATTAATGCAGACAATTTGAAATAAAATTTTATTTCTTGTACGAGTTTCTCAATGACTTGTATAAACTCAAATGTTTAGTTAGTTGATGCAGAAAGTCGTAAAAATAGTTTGAGGAAGCCATTTCTGTTGGCATTATGTGTTTGAAGAAATCAAGAAAACGATTGAAGATGGGCAATATGTAACAAGTGGCGTATGACATGAACTTTAGTGGAGGTGGAGGTCCAATTGACTATTCCATGCTTTCAGTCTTACATGCGTAATTTTATATATATGAGACCGACTCAGAGCTTCATCTCTAGACATTAAAGCCCTTCAACAAAAAGTTTATTATTGTAAAGTATGATGACTATTTAGCAACTCTATTCACTTCAAAATAAATATTATTTGGTACTTTAAAAAATAAATTTGTTAGAAACTTAAAGCTTATTTTGAAAAAAAATTCATATAGTATGTCCAACCGTTGTTTTTAACACACAGATTAAGAAAATAATTATTATATTTTAATATTACAAAAATATATTATTAATTAATTATATTATTTTTTTATTAATTAACATAAAAAGTCAAGACAACATAAAATAGAAAAGTGCATTAAATTTATTATTAAACTCTAAAAAGTAAATTAATTTTTTTAAAAAAGAAATGATATAGTAATAATGATTTTTTACTTATTGTTAGATTTGAATTTTGAACCACAATAGCGTTTAAATAGAAAGTCAGCATTGAATTGTGGGTTATATATACATGGAGTTTTGGTCAATATTTGAAGAACATCAAGATATTGTTTGCTAAAAATCTAGAAGGGCTGCTGTTGTGAGCTGTCTATATTTTTCAAAGATTGAACCTTGAATTTTAGAGTTTACAATCTCCTAAAATATTACTCATGCAGCAACGTACTTCTTAAAACTCTGTAATATTCATATCAAAATCAAATAATTTAATTATCTTAAGGATCATCCTTAGAGATTCTTAGCTTGAATTTGGGTATGAAGGGCTGCCTTGTTCTTGCCTTCTTGCTTCCAATGATTTAACCACTAATGAAATTTGATAGCATCTAAATAAAAGCATTATGCGATTATTGGATTTGGAAATGATGATGATCGAAGCTATAAATTCAGATTTCCACGACAGCTATTATTTAAAATTTCCACGACGACAGCCATTCCAAGTTCCATATTTAGACTTCAAACAAAGAAAAACCAACATAGACTAATAGAATTTCAATCAAGAAAATAGAGTTTTACTTTATCCTTTCAAAAAACAAGACCTATATGCGAATTGTTATTCTTTCAAGCAACATTTCACATTCAATCCATATCTCATGCATACAACGGTGCTTCAAAAATAATCATAAAATAAAAAATTGTTCAATCAGAACACGAAAACGAAAACGTGATTGAATTTGTCCTAACTATTTTTAGAGACAGAATTGATGAAAGAAGAAACTTCTCCTATCATTGGACGCTTGAATTGGAAATCAATATTTGAAATTAATGCATAATTACAAACAAAACCTTCACCAAATCATTAATTACTACACAATTGAGCTTTTCTAATTTCTTCCTACCAATAAATGGTTAAAAATGAGACAATCTTTTTGTCTGCAACGATCCCATTACTCAACAAACTTGTTATCTAATAAATTAGAAAGAAATTCTTCTTTCTTTCTTTTCTTTTCTTTTCTTTTTTTTTGTTTTTCTAATTATATTTATTATTTAAGACTTAGGAAGGGGCTCTCCTTTTAAAAATGATTTGAAAAGCTGAAGAGCTGCTCTTGGCTTGAAAAGAGGCACTTCATGCCCAGCACCTCTTACTGTTGCAAATGTCAATCCTTCATATACTTCTGTCCACCCTCCCACCTATTAACAACAAAACATTAATAATTAATGCTTGTTTGATTAATTTAAAACGAAATAGACATTAGAATTAGGATACTACTGACCTGTCTTTTAACATACCAAGGGTACCATGGAACTTTTGTTGCTAATTTCAGCTTTGCAAGGGAGTATCTAGTAGCTGTAACTGGCACCACTGAGTCCACGTCCCCACTTTCAACAAAATTAAATAAACCCATGTTAAATAATGTTTAATGTAATTAATGGTAGATTAAAAGAAACAAAATTTTCCTACCTGAATACCCAAATTCTGAGGCCACCTGCAATCAGTTCTCTGTAAATTGGGAGCACAGAAAATTCTGTGTCGTTCCAATTTCGATTCAGAACTTCACTGTATTAATTAACATAATTATTCAGATTTTGTTGCACATAAAATATTTTTGGATAATTTATGTAAATGAAGAAGGGTAATGTTGACCTGCAGGCAGTCCACTTATAAGGAATTTTGGTGAGATTGGCATGGAGCGCTTTCTGAACATCTGGCCTATTGTAATAAATCTCAGCATATTTTTCAGTACAAGGATCGTACCCTGATAGCTGCCTGAAAATCTGATCATATACAACATTCAAATTAAATTAAACAAACATTAATCGCTAGTTTAGCAATGTGAATTATAATTAAATACCTTACGAGGGAGGTGAGGCAATCTCATAGCTTGCATAGAATGTGAGGTACCATCAGAGTTGTTACAGGGTGGTGCATAAATGTTATACTGATCAATGTTACCAAATTCTTGATCCATAGCATAACTATATAATGATTCACATTCATCTGATTCTTTTTGCCTGCGAAAATCGCAGGTGCTCATCAGTTGCTGATATGTTTTATCAGAGATCATGGCATGGCTCCACCAGTACGTCACCGTTCCCAGATTGTCATAGTATGTATCTGTAACTGCATTTCCTACCTATTTATTTATTTATGCTCATTAAATATATAATGTCATGTCTTAATTTTCATAATTCCATACAAATATATTCATGAAATTTAAGACTTACCATAATTCCTTTGAGATTTATTGGATACTTGGATTTTCTATTGTGTATCATTATTTCTCTAGCTAGCTGCGGAACATAATGCCCTGCATAACTCTCCCCTGTAATGTACATTTCGCGATTTTTGTATCGAGGGAATCGATTCATCCACTGAACCAGGAATTCCAGTGAGTCCTCAGCTGCGTCGAAATTCCCAATTTCAAAGAAACAAACATGGTTACTTAATGCTGATTAACTTGCTATTTCGAAATTGGTCAAATAATTGCTTCTTTTGCTACTAATGAAGAAGACTAAGACCATTCTTTAAATAAGGTAATTTACCCATAATTATATAATAAAACAATGATATCAAATATGGAAAAAATATATACCGGTGCGAATATCGCCGGTATCTTCCAAATCGGTGGAGCGGTTGGTGTAAGAGAAGCCAACACCCGCAGGGGTTTCCAAGAAGAGAAGATTAGCCACGGTGTTCCACGAAAATTTGTTAAGATATAAACCTGAGGCTGTCTGGTTTATTCTAAATGGGCCAATTTCCTCTGATGCCCCATAGGCCACAGAAGAGCAACCAGGTCCTGAAATTATCACATTCTTACATGCAAATTAACTTATTTTAAAGAACCGAGATGAGAAAGATGTTCATGTTTACTTCAACTGAGATGGGGAACTCTTTGTTTTTGGTGAAAAATAGTTAAAAATTATGAAAAGTTTCTGTATATAGGAACCAAGATTAGAGTCAGAAGTTGTTTAGGGAGATTAATTAATTCCCTAACCAAATGCTTAACTCGAGTTTATATTAATGAAGTGATAAGCAAATAAAGACAGTGTAGCTGCTGGTAAGGCTACTGTAGTATTGATGGCTGCACCTACACAAGCTGACATGATTGGCTGGCTAATTAACTGCTTTGACAAAATTATGAGACCTGTTTTTAGTTGCTTTCAAGCATTTATCTCTCTGATTACCCTATCCACATAGAGAAAGAGTGAGAAAAACTAAATAATAATAATAATAATAATAATTTATGCATATTTTTTTCCCTCTATCTTGATCTCAATTGTATAAATAGTTAATAACGCTGAAATATATTACTGTCAAAAAACTTAAAATCTTATGCAAATAATTCTGAAATCATACAAAAGATTTTATCTGAAGAATGCTAAAAAAGAAATTAAGAGAAAAACCCGTGTGGGTGGGTTCAATTTAATGGCAGTTAGGTCATTCATGTTTTAGGCATTGGTAGGCCAATGGAGTGAGAGCAGTAGCAATCTCCTTTGTTTCTTTTCTTCTTTGGCAATTTTAGCAAACAACAAACACAAGTCTTTATCTTTGAATTTTTTTCTTTTTTTTTTTATGAAGAAAAATAAACAGAGATTATAATTAACAAGTTCATGCTTTCAACAAGATACAGAGAAGAGAAGTTCATTCATTGCCATGTCGGCAACAAACAAGTCATTGTCTTGTATAAAGACATAAATGAGAAACAAACACACAGCATTGTATTCAAACTGACTGTACCTCTAAACAAAGAAAAATTCCATAATAATTAAATCATTTCAATCCCCATTTACCAATATAACAGTGGCAACATAACTTCAATTTCTCATAATTACCATCTAAACAAACTTACAGAAACAAGGTGAGGGAAATGGAGGGAAGGAAAATGGGTTTACCTCCATTGAGCCAAACAACCAGAGGCTTAGATAAAGGGTCATTAGAAGCCTCAGTAAGCCAGTAAAAGAGAGCTCTGCCTGCTTTTTTCTCAACAGTAACATACCCAGAAAATTGGTGAAAGGAGACGTTTGGTTGGCCAGGAAGTGAAGCTATTCTGTCTTGTTCTTCTTCTTTAGTAGCTGCATGAGTAAGAAGTAGAAACAACATAAAAACCATGGTCACAAAGATCTGTTTTGTAGCCATGGCCATAAAGAAGAAGAAAAAGATGGAAAGAAAGAAAAAAGGAAAAAATAAAAGAGCTTGAGTTCCTAGTTGTGTGTGGGTGATTTGATATATGGAGTGTGCTATTCAGGTTTGGAATAAATAGGAGAGAGAGTGAGTGAGAAATATAATGAATTATCATCTTCCTATGTCATCCCCGTTAATCAATATAGAATAACTATTTGCCCACTCTCCTTTTTTTTATTTTTTTGAAATTTCCTTTTTTTTTATTTATTTTATGATTAAACTAATAATTACGGTGATTTAATACCGTGCGCACTAGTTACGATCACGGTATATGCGTACATCGAATTAATACTCAATTTAAAAAGAATGAAAATGATATGTTTAGTTGAAATATTAATTTAATTTGGTTAATTTAATTTAAGTGTCAAATTTAAAAATTGGAAAAAGTGTTTTAATTTCAACTCAAGAACAAGGCAAATGATATCACATGGATATCGCTTGCCCATGAAACAGTCCCTTCAATCCTCCATTAATTCCTCTTGTATTCATGCATAAGTCTTTGACTACCTTTTTCTTCATAACCATTATTATCACTTTCTAATGATTAAATAATTTTTTTATGAACTTTGAATTAATTTATCAATACATACCTGACCATTTCATTTTTATATTAATTTAATCGATTAGTTCCAAAGAGTTTTGACTAAATTTAATAATTTAGCATTTTACACTATATTAATAATGTTTTAGAATATATTATTTTGGATAAGGGTTGAGATGAGTTGTTTTTATGAGAAAAAGAAAAGAGGGGGTTGGTCGTATACGGTAGTAGTTGCATTTTAAATGTGAAGGGGGCAACAGTTTTGGAGTTCAGATTTGGAGCTAGTTATGATGATTGTGTAAGTGTTGTTGCAGAAAAAAGGCCTTAAATATGGTGTAGGTGTGCCACTAACCTAGTATCGCAATTGCCTTTTCTTGCACCAAAATTGGCCAAAAGGTTTTAAATCTTTAATATCTTTCATGCGTGATTCAGTTTACTTTTCTTGTTTTCTAACCATGCTCCTAAAACTATTTTCGTACCCCGTCCCGTGCCTATTATATATAATATACCTCCTTCTTTGGCACGGGTGGATTACGCCAACTATCACTCTAACAGATCTCCTAGCAGTTTTTTTTTTTTTTTTAATTAATCGATCCGATTTTTCGATTGATTTTATTTTGTATTTTTAACATTTTCGGATCATACATATTATGTTTTACACCTTAAGAATTTTTTTATTTTCCTCTAAAACTTATATAAAGCAATAATTTAAATTATATTTTTAATTTTATATCTTAATTTTTTATTTCTATATGAAATTTATATAATACATTAAAATATATTTAAATTGTGTCATTCTTTCTAACTATGTAAAGCAATACTTATATGGATTATCATAATAGTCTTTGACTTTGTGTATATTATTTTTTATTATATATATTGGTATATATATGTATCTTACTTATATTGCATTTAATTACACTTTCTTATATTTTAGAGTGTATGTTTTAATATCTAATTTTGTCCAAAATTTTCTTTAGCTTAGAATTATGCATGCTAATTTTCAATAAATATCAAATTTATTTTATAATATTAGTTATTAATTAGTTGAAATAATTAATTATAAGAAGTGGAGAATGATGAAAATGGAATATGAATTTTAGCTAGTATATTATGTTTATTTTGTAATTTTTATTTTAAATTATTTTGAACATTTGAAATTAAATTGAACTTTATCTAATCTTTATTATAATTGTATGCTAAAAAAATTTAATGGCTAACTGAAAAATATGAGTTAATTAAACTACAAAAATCGAAAACGATTGACTAGTTAATTGCTTTTAATATACTAATTAACGGTTAATAATTTAAAAAAAAATCAATTTTATTGGTTAAAAAAATTGCTAATTGACCGATTAACCGGTTCATATTTATTCCAGATTTGGATATATTTGTTATTTCATTTCCACATTTGTTTTTATTTGGATCATTAAGTTCACGAAAGGATCAATTTGTAAATGCTGATGGGGACCAAGTATTCTATTATTAAATTAGGTCATTTAATGTAGGGATTTTTTCCCCCTTTTATTTGAATTGATTCCATATACTATTAATATACTACTAATAATTACATGAAGCCATATTCAATTACTATTACGAGATCAATTTTCTATTTTATTTAAATGTACTTGTAATTTTACTAAATCAAAATTATTAAATAATTTACCCTTTTAGGAAATGTACTCCTTGTTATCTCATTATACGTTTCACCTAATTTTATACCTTAGCAAATACAATAACGTGAGAATTTAATTAAGTGGCATCACCGCATTACAATTCTTAATAATATTTTTTTTTTGAGAATTACAATTACTAATAATTAATATTATGCACTTTTTGTATTTTTTATTTTTATTTTTGGCAGAGTACTCTTTTTTTTTTTTTGAATTAGGGAATTAGATTTTGAATTTTATACAATATTTTAAAAATAAACCAGTATAAATTTTCAATTCAGTTATTAAAAAATAAATTATGAAATAAGGGTATTAATTTATTTTTTATTTTTTGTATGGTTCCCTTTCCTTGCACGCGAGGAAGGTGTGATAAGTCGTTGAATTCTAAAAATGGCATGGTGTGAGGCCATGGTTATAATGGCTATGATGATTAATGTTTTGGACTTCCATTCTCCCTTTCTCTTCTAAGGGTCCTCTATGCTACCCAAAAGCTTTTGAACCCCTCCCCTACATTTTTATTTTCATAATTATCTTTTTTTAAATATCACACACTCTTTCCTTTTTCTCTACTTGTTTTTTTCAGATATTCTTATTTTTATGCATGTGACGCATATAATTAGAAGTCACTATGATTTGATTTTAAATTTTGACCAATATCCAAATCGAATAGATTAAAATTAGAGCTAATAGCGAAAACCAAATTGAAGCTTATAATAACCAATTCAAACCAATAAATCAAAACTCTTTTACGTTAATAACGGAAATCGAATCAATTGAAAATATTTATTTATGCAAATAATTTAAAATTTTTAATTATTAAATTAGTTTGGTTGAATTAGATTTGTGGATAATTAATGAATTTCAGTTTTTGCAAACTGCAAAATTTCTTTAGAAGATTCTTCTACTGAAGTTTCTATTTTTTTTAACTTGGATTCTTTGATTCTTTTATACCCTAACCCCAACCAAAAGGGATTGGCAGGATATTTGCTTTCTTTTCGTCTTGTTTGGAATTTTTTTTGAGAAAGTCTATAAAGTCCGAAATAAAGAAGAGCAAAGGAAAGAAAAGAAAGACTTAACTCCATAAGGGCAGTGAATACCTAAGATAAGTACAAGATTGGGTTAATAGTAAAAGACATAAATTGGTGATATATGGTTGTCTTCCACCTATGACAATTGCAGAATATGAAATCTTCTTCAACAAAATCTCAATTGAGTACAAAAATTGCCTTATGCATGCAAATGGAAATGGGGGCAGCAGAAATCCTTGTGAGATTAGATCAGGAGATGATATGGCCATCTGCATGAGTTTTCTACTCTTAATAATAACAATAATGATTTCAAAGAAGAAGAACAAATAAATATCCCACAATTCGAGTTTTAGCCCCTAAAACTTTATGAAAATATGCAATGAACCCCTTTAATCTAAAATTTATCTAAACTTGAACCATCCAGCCATTGAATTCCAAGTTTTATTCAATTGCATTAAATATATACAACGGGCTGCCTTCCCATTTTAATCTATGAGAAGCTAAATCATGATAAAATGGAGAGCTGGATTAAGGATCTAATTGAATAAATATTTTCATAAAATTTACAAAAGAGTATAATCTAAGTATTGATACGTAATTTAGAGTAGAAATAGGGTGTAAGTAGTAGGTGTATACAATATAGATATCATGGAACAAAGATGCAATAATGAAATTTATGACCTAACAAAGAGAGTAGTTGGAACTTGGAATGGAAGGGCTTAGAAGTGAGAAGTGAAGGCCCTCCACTTTCAACACTCTTCCGCTATTTGCAGTTATTATAGAGAGAGGAAAGGTGGTTAATTTTATCATAAGTAACTAAAATTATGCACTGGATAAATTAAAAAAGAAAATTTTATAATATAAAAATATATCAACTTACTAATTTTAATCTAAAAAATCATTTTACTCCGAAACTTACCAATCCAAATATATAGTTGATATGCCGACTTATAATAAGGCATCTAAAAAATTGACGCATCATCAAGCAAATAAAATAATAGCAACTTTTTGGACATGTGTCGATAAATTAACATGCCAACTATATATTTAGATAAAATTTTGAGTAAAATAATTTGTTAGATTAAAATGAATAGATTGAAATATTTTGTGTTATAATTTTTTTTTTGGCAATTTTTCTATTATAAATTATAAATCTAGAGATTGTAGGTGAAATTAACCTAGAAAAGGTGAGTCACTCTCCATTACAACGTTGCTCTTTTAGTACAGTAACTTCTATCTCTATTTCTTCACTAACCTTGAAATGCGCATAAGATAAGCTTCAATTACCTAATCTCGTCTCTAACCTTCTACAGACTCTTATTGCATATCTGAAAATTTTAATGCGTTTTTTTTAATCTTTAATTTAGTACTCTATTTATATTTATTGTTATTTTTTTATATTAATTAATGGAATGATAATTTAATCACTTACAAATACTTTTTAAAATATTAAAATATTTTAATAATTATTTTAATATGTAATTGAAAGCGATTTTTGGATGAAAATTTTTTTCTATGTTTTTGCCGCACGAAACTAATGTTGTCGTCTAAGATTTGATATTCTTTGCCAACATATTTTAATTTATTTTGAAATTGTAGAATCATAAATTAAGATTGGAATTTCATGAATTAACTCACATATTTCATAACTGTTATCATCAATTCATAATTATTCATAAAGAAAAAAAAATTGTAATACTATGGTCACTATACAATATAATTTAAAACGAAAAATAATTTAACTATTTTTTTATAACATAAAAGTCATAAAAACAGAAAATTGGATATTTCGACAAACTCCCCTTAGAATTCACGTTCACACACTTTGACACGTTATCCAATTTTTTATGTCATTCACTAACTAGATCCAACGTGATATAGAATAAAAAAAAAAATCAAAATCACATTTTTACAGTTTATCTCTCTTTCTTTTGCTTCTATGTCTCGCTGTTCTCGATCTCATCTCATCTTTCTGCATTACAACTATAACGGTTTTCAATTTATGATGAGGATGAATAAGAAGCCATTGAAGAAGAGAAGAAGATGAGAAAGATGAGATGAGAATGGGAGAGAGTGATATTCAAGAGAGAGAGAAAAGCGAGAGAAAGAAACTGTAAAAATGTGATTTTGAATTATTTTGTTTGCTTCATGTCATGTTGGATCTAGTCAGATAATGACATAATAAATTGAACGATGTGGCAAGATGTGTGAACGTGAATTCTATGTGTCGGTTGTCGGAATACTCAATTTTCAATTTTTAATTTTTATGAAATTTGTACTATAAAATAAAAATTAAATTATTATTATCGTTACAAATAGTTTAAAATTGCAAAAAAATGGAATAATTACTAATGTAATTAACTTCCAAATGACGCCTGCAGCAAGAAGGAAGTGTCATTTTTTTTATCAGAATAAAAACAAGCTAGCAAGTGTCGCCTATATTTGACTGGCCATCGTTAATTAGATTTTTGTGAATTGTCGTTTTGGCTCCCAAAAAGCATGATTGCAACTTTTTCTTTTAACATCATTCGGACTCGGTCACAGTGCAAATTCATTTATTCTCACCTTCTCAATTTATTAAAAAAATGTTCACAAATGAAAATATTCTTAAATATTTATTTCATTTATTTATATTACACTTTTGAAATTTTGAAATTAAAAAAAAAAAAAACACACTGGCTTTAAACTTATTCAAATCATCAAATTTTAAATAATACTCCGTAGGTTACAATTTTATACATCCACTTTTATTTTTACAGTTTAAAAAAATTAAATATTATTTATAATTTATTAATTATATATGACGTATATGACTTATTGTGTAAAAATTAAAATAATAAGTAATACTTAGTTTAATATTTGAAATGAAAATCAATTTGAATTATTAAGTTATTAAATATCAAATTGTTTTAAATTTTATTTGAAAAATAGTATAAACAATTTGTTAATTATTAAAAAATTAAATTAAAATATTATATGTAATTCAAAATTTAACTATTATTTGAGAAAACTATACATAATTGAGCATTACTAAAGTGCCCATATGATATACAGGCATACTTACCGTAAAATCGATATAAAATAATTTTTTTATTTTTTATCCGATTGCATAATTCGAATTATTCTTTCTTATCTAATTAATTTAAATTGAAAGTTTAATCTAAGTATATATATATATTTCTTAAAAAATTTAAAAATTCTGTCGCTTCATAAAACAGGAAAAAAGGTTGTGTAATATGATACAGCACAGTTTATAATTAGGGTTAATGCAGAAACTTGCAGCGTATCAGAATCCACAGTTTCTTTGATTTGTACAACTTCCTTCAGTAAATGATTCTCTGCTAATCACACGTGCCACCCCTCTTTTATTGTCCAATCAACTGTTGCCGCGTGTCGTCCGTCTGCTCAAACGCCTAATACCAGTTCCAATCGCTTATTCATTTCGCATTTAACATCAAAATAATTAAAGGATTTAATTTTTCCAATCCAATCTCATTTAATTTTTGTCTGCTTTTAAAAGAAAAATGTCTTTTTTATACGATTTTTTTCCACAGTTACTAAGTTCCATTTATTGTGAATATTACTGCTGCCACAATTTCATTTAAATTCACAACTTTTATCTCCTCAAACATATTAAAAAAACATTAATTAATATTAATTTTATAATAAATTTTTTATTACTAAATATTCTTTTATCAAAATTCAAGAACAATTTTGTATTATTACACTTGCCGCACTATATATATATATATATATTGAAAATCATATGTAGTTGAAAATAATTAAGAGTTTGATATTTTTTTAATGGAAAAATATTTTATTTCTTCATTCCCAAAAATATAATAATAAAAAAAATAATAATTGGCCCTATGTTAATGGATTGGTTATGATGGAGATTTTTTTGTTGATTAACTCTTACCCGTAGCATCTTAAACTTAGAATGAGAAAGTGATATATCATACATATACAAAAGAATTACAAGTTGAAAAGAAAATAGATAGGGGTGAGCAAAGATTGGTTCGGTTCAATAACCGAACCGATAAAATCAAAAACTAAAATTTTATGATTTGAGCAAACCGAACCGAATCGAATTTATATAATAACCGAACTCAAATTGAACCGAAATATTCGATCGGTTCAGTTAATTATACAACCAAAATTTAAAAATTATAATTAAAAAAATTGTGTCTAAAAATTATGCAAAATTACAAATTATAAAACTAAAATAAATACATCCAAATTGAAAAAAATTGAAGTCTAAAATAAAAATACGGTTTCAAAATACATTGTACAGCTCATAAAAAAAAATATCATTTCAATTTTTAAATATAAAATAAATAAAATAATAATTTTAGAGATAAATCGTTCGGTTCGGTTATTTTTCAGTTTTTGTCTTTCAAAATCGAACCGAACTTGCTAGAATTTTAAAATTGAAACTGAACCAAAAATTAAATAAAACTAAAAAAATCGATCGATTTGATTCGATTTTAACTAAAATTTGCTCACCCCTAAAAATAGATGTGTGAAGAGTGATTTAAAATTAACAGGGATGGATGCATGCATGTATGGTCTAATTAATTTGAAATGTCACGTTTTCAAGTCAATGAAAGTGAAATTCTTTTATATCATATATAGCAAAATAGAATCTTTGACTGGCGATGTTAACTTTTTATTTTATTTATTTAACCCTTTATATGAATATAACTGAACAATGATGTCCTAATTTAGACTGCATAATTGATTTCGGTTCAATCTTATAATTTAGCAAGTGAAGCACTAAACGGCGAATTAGCTTAAAGTCCAAAACATCACTTCCGAGTTGATTGGGAGTGGTTAACAAAAATTTGTATTTTTCTTTTATTATAATTAAGATGCACACGTGCATCAATTGACACGTGCTGCCCTTAGATGTGATTAAAAAAAAAAACCCAAATATTATTAGAAATCAAATTCACATCAAAGCAAACCGATATCCAATTAAGGGCCCATGAAAGAATAATTTTAGCCACATGAGACAATACTCTCTATTCATCCGAACCCATGGACTGAAAAGTACTATCTTTGAATCTTTCAAAAAATAAGAAGGCTTAATATGTAATTTGTCCTTTCAACTTATACTTTTTTACCATGCGTCTCTTTCAACTTACAAATTTATTAGTTAAATACTTAAAGTTAATTATATATATAATTATAAGTGTTTATTACTGACTGTTCAACACATGTGGCATAAAAGGTGGTGCCGTGGCAAAAAAAAAATGCGCATTTCATGCGTAGGAGGCGCGTGACACATGATTAATATAATAAAAAAAATATAAACCCTTATTTCCTCTTCCATCTTTCCTGTTACCACCACCTCCTCCATCTCCTCCATCACCTGCATCCATTTTTTTCGTCACTGCCTTTTCCATCTTTTTTCAGTCGCTGGTTGTCAACATTTTTTCCTATTTTCTCCCTCCAACATGCGACGGCAGCAGCCCGGCCTTCTTCTCCTTTTTCTTGCATTTTCTGCTTTAGTTGCAGCCCCAAATCCTGCCTTTTCCTGTCACCGTTGATCACCGAAACACCAACGGCGGCTTCCTTCTCCCTGAACGCCACCATCTCCATCATTGCCCTCTTATCCGAACAACTCCTCATAAATATCTTCAGCATCTCTAGGGTTGAATCGGTAAGAGGGGTTAGGATGCTGCCGCTTTAGAATCTCAATGTCATATAAATCGTAGATCTGCCGCTTCTAAAGGTCACTGAGAACATCATAGGCTTCAAAATTTTGTTTGAATTTGGCTGGCGCTTCTTTTTCTTGTAGTAATCAACACCCATTTTCTTTTTATCTTTTCAGCCCGGCGCTTCTTTTTTTTTTTTTTTGCAATGATGATTAAAAAGAAGGTTAATTTTTTACATGATGATTTAGGAGACTAGAAATTCTTTGTTGAATGAAAATGTTTGATGGATTTCAATTGATACTATTTCCGTTAAGGGAATCAAGGGTCATTTGAACTATCTCCCTTTTAGTTGCGTTGGTGATAACCACTGTGAATAAATTAAAGCTTGATCTCAGGTAGAAGATTATGCTCACTTTCATTGTTAGCAGCGCAATATGTGGCGCAAAAATTAGAAAGGAAAATTGTGTAGGAATTGTCATAATTCAAATAGATTTTTACAGAATTTGTTAATATTACCAAGATTTTTAACTTTTGATTAGATGAGCAAATTGAGTTCTCATGCACCAACTTCTTTGTTTTACTCTCAAAGTTTTGCTTCATGCATCTTTTCTCTCTCTCTCTCTCTCTCTCTCTTTTTTTCACTTTGCTTGTTTCTGCTTTTAAATTGCCTTTTTCAATTATTTTTTGTTTTCTTTAAGCTATAAATTGAAAGGGATAGAGAGAGGTGGTTTGTGGGAGATTCTTACCCGCAAATATTTTTCATACGATATCATCTAGAGTTTGTGATGTTAGAATTGAAAAATTGATGGAGATGTAGGCAACGATCACTGTGATCGTGTTTTGATAGAAACGGGAAGTGAGAGAGAAGGGAGAGAAAGGGGGAAGAGAGAGATTATTATTTAATTCATGTGTCATTTTATTATTGGTAAAAAATAATGGGACAGCCATATCATGCTATTGCACTGAACGAGTGTTCAACAATTACATATTGTAAATATAATTCTATTAATAATCAATTTTAGGTGTTTAAATGGTAAACATGTAAGTTGGAGAGGCGGATTAAGGGACAAATTGCACATTAAGCCAAATAATAATAATAATAATAATAATAAAATACATACAATTCCAAAAAAGGTATCTAGTCAAACTTATTTTGTGTGTGATGTGGTCCTCTTAGTAGAATTATTTCTACATTTTCATCATAATAAATTCAAATCCATCAATTATTATGTTTACTTCCATCAATATAATTAAATGCTATCAAGTAAAATATTAACACCAATATATATAATAAAAAATAACATATATAAATGTTACTCAATTATTTCATGATAATAACATAATTTAAATATAATTTAAAGTATTATATAAATTTTATAAAGAAATAAAAAAATTTAAGTTATAAAAATATAATTTAAATAGATTTTAAAATATTAATTTATGTAAGTTTTAGTGACAAATAAAAAAAAATGAAAAAAAATTTTAAGGCATAAAAATAAAAATATAATATATATGAACCGGTTAAGCATGTACTAACGATTAATTAGTACCTAAAAAATCGAAAACGAATCTATCGAACTAGTTAGTAAAAAAAAATTCGATTTTAGATCGATTTTACGGTTAACCAAATTTTTAATTTTTTTCTAACCCCTGATGCAAATAATAATACAAAAGTCAAATTAGACTGATTTGGACTACTTTGCTTCTGATTTAAGAAGAAATCGGGTCACTTTTGCTTTGCTAGAATATCCTATAATCCATGGGTTACCATGATCATATATTTCTGCTCATAATTTCCTTTTTTTTATAAAAAAAAATAAAATTATTTTAAAATTTTAATTTGATTTGGCACGAAGAAGTATAATTGAGTGAGATTCATGATCCCAGAAAACTTATGTCTTCTAATGCAAATTTTGGCCAACTGGCTCATCAAAATATTCAAAACAATATATATATAATAGAGTTCCCACGAGGTAAATTAATAAAAAGATATTTTATAATTAAAGGAAATAATTTTTTATAAGCGCATTCAATGAAAGTAAAATATTGGCATATAATCATACAGTTTGAGATCCAAAAGATTATTTTAACTTTTTTAGCAAGAGATTCCTTAATAATAATCACAAAAAAATTGTCGTTTTAGTTTTTTTTTATAAAATATTTTAATTAGGTAATTTAGGCAAAAAGAGTTAGATTAATATGCATTAAGATAACACACAATGCCAAGGGATTGATTTACAATTTTATATTATTCCCACTCTCTACTTTCTATTTCCATAAAGATAAAGATGTGAAAAGATAACCAAATTATGTAATTTGTTGTCTTGCCAAATTTTATAGTATAAAAATCGGATTAGATAATTGGAAATCAAATCGGATTAGATGTGATTTGTTGTCTTAAAAAAAAAAAAAAGGAAGTACTTCGCATAATGCCTTGATTGAAAAGAATTATAAATAATTGCGATTTGACCAAAATATCAGATATTTCTTGTGGTTTTAATCGCAATCATATTATTGGACATGACAATTAATTTCAGTATTAATTATTTCATAATAATTCGTCTGTTCAATAATATCTATCATTTTTTCTGTTTTTTTTTTTTAAATTAAAAAATATTAATTAAATTTAAAATTAAATATAATAGTTAATGACTAAATTATCCTTATTTTTATTATTTCGAAAATTGTAACCTAAATTTAATTGGTTGAATAAAATTGAAAATTTAATATGAAATTAATACCGAATTGAAAATTGAAATAAAAAAAATTAATGTTGTATTGAAAATTTAAAATTGACATCTAAAATGAAATATGAAATTTTTTAAAAAATAAAAATTATTAAAAAACGGAGCAAGTATTTTTTTAGAGAAGAATCATGGAAAGTATGGATATTTTTTTATTATTTTTATAAAAAAAAATAAGAGTGAAAACTCAAATTTGAGGCCTCTTATTGGTACTAACTTTATCATTTAAATGTCTCTATGAAGACTTTTTTATTTTGTAACATAAAGGATAAGTATTGTTTTAGGGATAATTACAAATTGACCTCCAACAATTTATGGGAGCAACAAATTCAGAAAATATTTTTAGAGGGAATATAATAATACATATTAGCCTACTATACTCTTAAATGGGTCAAAAAAAAAAAGTACTAAAAATTTAGATAGAGGGGCAAAATATTAAAAATGAGTGGGAAGGAAAATTTAATATTCTTATGGGGACAAAATAACACATTTTAGTCAATTAAGTATTTTAAAGGGGTAAAAAGTATTAAAGAGTTAAATTGGATTATGACTCTAAATGGTTCATTGTTAAATGGATTGGGTTACAGACAAGACAAGATTTATAACTTTTTTTTATATATTTTTAAATTTTATTCATTAAAATTAAAAAATTATGCATTTATTGCCCATAAAAAATTACTTTCATGTTTACATTATATAAAAAAAGTTATAAAATTATAAAATGGTCATATATGGGCCTGGTTTGAGTTATAATCCAAATAAGTTATATATAGATCGGATCAAATGGTTCACATAAAGGATTAGATTATAAATGGGTAATTAGTAGGTGGAATTGGATTCGATAAAAAAAAAAAAAAATACGGATAATTTGGATGAGGTAAAACTTTGATGAGTTTTGATGTAAGGCAAAAATAACACATATAATGAGTTCTAAATATATCCATTGTTTAGGGTGTTATGTTAACCATTCATTAATATTTTGACTCCTACATTAGGATTTCCGTCCAAAAAGCATTAAATTTAGAATTATTAATATCCCAACAATTTAAGGACCAATTTATAGTTATTCCTAAATTTTATGGGTAATAAGGGGGAAATTGCATTTGTATACCCCACACAGCCCAAAACGCAGCAGCCCATAATCCATATAACATTGAATAATGACGATTTTCTTCAATTCTTGTGGATTAGCAGGACTAGTGATAGTAGAATATTAAATGACATTTCCGTTACTATTATCATGACGTAATCAATCATACAACAATAAATTACTTTGCCTTGAGTTTAATTATATTTCTTAAACTATCATTATGTGTATTAAACATTCTACCTACACAATAATTCAGCTTTGTTTTAATAATTATATACATTGGACCCCACCATTTTCGATAGCTAACTTAAACTTATCTTTTCCTAATCAAGAGATAATTTGACCGTTGGTACCCTTTCTAGAAATTAGACCGTTGCAAAACCCTCTTTACCTTTAAAGCCTATACCCCATTTGCAAACCATTCAATTTCTCTTCAAATTTGTTCTAAAATCTAAAGATCCAGTTTCTCTTTGAATTCAAACTCATCTGGCTTTTCTCCATTCTTCTTCTCTTACCTTTACAGTACGTAATTAAATTGAATATGTGTTCTATGGAGACTTTGCAAGAAACTCTAATTAAAGAGCCAAAGCAATCAGAGGAACCCAAAACTCCAATTCAAGATCAAGAAACAGAGCCAAAATCAACGAATTCGAGCAGCGACTTGCGGAAAAGTAGTACACCAGATCGTCTCAAAGTTCCAAAGGCATTCAAGTATCCTGAAAGGCACTCGCTCATTTCCCCTTAATTATTTGCTCTATTCTATTTAATTATTGTTCTCATTGTTTGTGTTATTGGGTAAATTTCAGGTACAGAAGCCCAACTGATCTTATGGTTTCACCAGTTACAAAAGGCCTTCTTGCAAGAAACAGAAAGCCTGCTTCTCTCTTTCCTCCTACCATCAATCAGCCTAGGGTATATTTATATATCTAAAACTGGATTTATTATAATTAAGTTGTAGATGAATATTAAATTATATGTGTGGTTATGGCTGCAGGTCCAGGATGTTCCTCAAGAACTGGTCTCTTTCAAGATTGAAATATGAATTAATATTTTTAATTCCTTCTTGGTGGATAATCAGATGGATTCTTGAACTTTATGAATTTGTCTGCAGTAATACTATTGTTTCTGTTGTTTTTACATGAAATTTCTATCATTCTATATGAGATGTATTGATTTAATGAAACGTACTGAACTCCTTTTTTCCCCATATATTTTGATTCAGTCTGCTACAAAACTATGTTAGATACATGGATTTGGAATTGGTTAATACGTGTTCTGAAAAAACAAAGTAGAAAGAATTGTTAATAGATCAATCTAAACGAACTTCATACCATTGGACAGAACCAACATCTCCATCAATTTCAAGTTCACAGACAGAAGCAACCAAGAAAGAAACAGCTTCATCAATGGTTTTAAATCTTGCAAGATCAGGTGGCAATCTTGGCTTTGGCCAATTTTCGAGATACTCTTTCAATTTAGCTTTCAGTTCTTCTTCAGATACGAACTTCTCCTCTTCCCCTGGTTCTAATAGTACATAAGTTTCACTCTTCTGATAAACTCTTCTCCTTCTCATTGCTTTAGCCTCCACCGTTCTTCCTATCTTCACCTTACCAATTCAATTAAATCAGCTTATCAAGATTACAAAAATTAAAATACCAATCAAAAAGATTGTACCTTTGCTGAGTCGGTGGTGTGCAGGCATGCGAAGTTATTACAGCTGTATTTTAGATAATTGGAAGAAAAATTTTCTGCAATTCCTTCTGAATTTTGTAGAAATTGACTTGTTTTTTCTCTCAGAGTATTTTCATCTGCAAAATTCAAGTGGAATTCAGTAAGCTATGTATATATATAATTGAAGGGAATCAATTAAAAGGGTAGAGCTTACAGTTAAAATTAATGAATCCATGGCTAAGGAACTGTTTTTTCAAGGCTATCTCCATGGAAACTTCACTGCTTGCAGGAGCTCTGAGTATGAATGTTTTTTCCACTGTGTTAGAGCAGATAACGTGAATATTATGAAGATAGGATATTAATTTGGACCTCTGTTTTTCTTATATACCCTATCCTCTATTTTCCACATTTTTTAGGGAATTATTATTATTATTATTAAACTATCCTTTCCTTTGCAAAACCAAATTCAGGTGTTTGGAATTAATTTTTGTTTTTAATTTTTTATTTTTAAAAAACTGAAATCTGATTTAAGATTTTGATTATTTGTTTCTAAAAGCTGTTTTATTGAAATAAACTCAAAGAGTAGTTTTTTTAGTACGTCTTTCCTGCCTATCTCCTTCCGAATGCTTGCCAAAACAAATCCATTAAGCTATCCTTAGAAGTTAATTGTGGAGGATCTTTAACTTATTTTTTCCTAATTTATTTTCACAAAATTTAAAATTTCTACATTCCTAAATTTCAAACCTCTATATTGAAAACTTATAAATTCATGCTTCATAAAATTCAAAAACTCATTATGATCAAATAAGATTTTGACATGTATGAAGAAAAAATTAAATTTAAATATTAAACGCGCTAGAAATATAATTAGTGTTGATTTAATATGCACGCATATTATTGCGTGTAAAATTTAAATGTTAGTATATCTAAAATAAAAAATAATATATTTTTCTTCTTTTAAAAGATTATTGTGTAAATATAAAAACTTTTACTCTTAAATTATTAGAATAAATGAAAAAATTATAAAAAGTATAAAAATAAATAGTTTTGCTTGTAAAGTGAGTAAAAATAAAAAATTATTCTTCATATACTAAAATGATAAAAATAAATAGTATTGCTTTTTATATACTAAAATGATAAAAAATTAAGAATGATGTGTCAATACCATAACAGATGGCAAGAGTTGCAAGAGACATCAATTAAAAAAAAAAGGGTAAACCCATATCCAGCCCCCTAAACTTGTTAACAAAAATCATTTCAACCCCTAAACTCTAAAAATAACCATACAAGCACTTAAAGTTGATTTTTATGCAACAAATAAACATAAAATCGCAGTTGATTGAAATGTGAAATGCGCGTGGGATACAGACGCGCTGATGTGGCAAATGGACCTATTATATTATGACACGTGGCCAATGTAATTGCAAAAAAAAAATTGAAGGAAGCAAATCGGGGAAGCAAACACAGATTGGCTGGTCCCCAAGCAGCCCTTGAATTCCATGAACTACTAGCCACTCATTTTGATACAAATCGGGGAAGCAAACAGAAATTTCATTGAGCATTACAAAGATATGTGAGAGAGAAATAACTATGAGACTTGAAACTTGTTTTGAATTTCTTCTCTTGCAATTTTGAGAGCTTTGGTTGATTTTGAAGCACATCTTGTTCAGATGATGATGATGAGGGCCTAGTTTCTTCATCTCGTTATTCTTGTTCATCTTCTCTTCATTTAATGTAAGGAGAGGCATAAATTTTGGATTTGGCCAATTGTGGAAAGAGGATTTTTATCTCCTACACCACTTGTTTGCCATGACTAATCTTCTTCTCTTGTTGAATGGATACTTTGGTTTGTCCAGATCCTTCACTGTACTTGCACAACTTGCATCTGATAGATTTGCAAATGATTTTGATTTTCCTGTGAAATGATTCGATAATCCTCTCCTACAATCGCACTGCCAATTTTAGAATCTCATCAATAACAAAATTTATTCATCTTTACATGCAGGAACTAATTTTTGCTGAAAAAAATTTGTAACACAAAGGGAAATTTTTTTTTTAACTCACTTGATTGGAAGAGGCTCTTCCAGAGAATCTAAAGAACTTAAAGCTCCTTTAGATAAATTGCTGCTATCGACTTCATCTCCTTCTTCTTCATCGCTATCATCCGGAGCTCCAATAGACGAAGAACTATTCGATAAATTCTCAGGTTCATTTAACCCGATCATGCTCGAGATCAGGCTTCCGCTTCCATCTACCTCCTCTTCCTTTAAGACGATGCAAGGTTTCTCCTGCGAGGAATTAGGAACGATGAACGACGCTGCCGATGAAGAAGAAACTTCGATGCTAAAAGTTGGGCCCACCAAGACTTCCATTCGGAGTACTTCACATCACAGATCTGAAATCAATTAAAACTAACAAAAAATCAAAATTTAAAGAGACGATGATAGAAACCCTAACAAAAGAGGAAGATCTAGCAAGAAAAGATTACAGATTTAGTAGAGATAAGATTTATGCAGGTAGGACCCTACTGAAAGAGCAGAGTGAGTGAGTCTGAAGGTTGAAGAAGTTGTTTAGAATTTAAAATGTATTTTTTAAAAGTTATCAACCAATAAATTTTGTATTAACGCTTTGGTCATGATTTGCATTTCACGCGTCTTGCCACGTGAGATTGTGTGTTTATTTGTTTCATAATAGTTAAATTCAGGTGTTAATATAGTCATATTAAAAATTTAGGGGTTTAAATGATTTTTGTTAATAAGTTTAGGGGGCTGGATATGGGTTTACCCAAAAAAAAATTATAATGTCCAAGCCCAGCTCTTTTTTTTTGAATGAGATACACACAGATAGCGAAAGAACACACTTTTTAGCCCAGCTCTTAAAAATAGAAGGAAAATAATATGGTAGACAACTAAATTCCGGAAACAATAAAATGTTAGTATGATAAAGGCAGAAATTTTTTTATTATATCTGAACAAGTTTCGTTTTACTTTTTGAATAAAAAAATGAAAAACCAAAAACTAAAATGAATACGAAATTAGCCTAAATTAGCTACTTTGAAAAAATGTTACTATTCTTGCGCAAGAACGTTATCACATTCCATAATTTAATGATGATTTTGCTTTTTATTTTTTTAAAAAATTTTGGTTGCAGAATAAATGTGATGTTTATTCTGTTTATCTTTTCAAAATTTTATTATACCAAATTCATTTATTACCTTTTATATATATGCTGAAGAAATTGTTAAGGCTCAGTACCTAAAATTCTCATGTATTTGTTTAATTTTATTATTGATACTTATACTTTAATGGTATTTAATTTACCATCCATATTTTAAAAAGTGTAATAATTTGCTACATAACTGAACAATATTGTTAATAATTTACCACCCAGGAAGTGGAGAGTGAAATGCACGCAATAAAAAGCGTGAGACATGAAAGGATGACCTCTTTAATTTTAGCGACGCCTACTTTCCGTCCCTAATCCGTCGATAAATTTTATTAATGATTTTTTTTAATGTACAAGTATGCAAAATCTTGAATTAATCTCATAAAAGTTTTGCATCATATGAGAATTCTTTTATATTAGTTACATATTTGAACATTCCCTATATAAGTAAACATTTTGGTTCAAAGTCTCATCCATACAAACAAAGTAAAAAAAAAATGATAGGATGATAGGAGAGAAGAGGAATAGATCAAAATTGAAATCTCACTTGCAATTCCAAACAATGTTGAGTGGAGAGTGTGAAATCTGAAGAATCAGAATTGTATTTCCACTCTATTACTTACTGTTACAAAGAGAAGTATTTATACACAGCTACACGTGAGAAAAGATAGGAATGATAAATACAGAACAGAGTAAGAGATAAATACAACGTAATAAAAGAATAGAATGTGGTATATATCCCTTAACACCCCCCTTCAAGACGATGGGTGTCTTGCACATGAAGGCAGGTTCGAAGTTGAAGGAAGCGAGTGTCACCCAGCGGCTTGGTAAAAATGTCCTTTAGAGCTGGGCGTGGTAGGTGGAGTTAGTGTTGATGGACCTTGTGCAAGGAGGGCGGATGGAGACTCCTGAAAACTCTTCAACAGTACTTCATGTGCAACTAGATGACCATACAATTGATAAAAGGAGGCTGGTGAAGATTGTAGAGCAAGTGTGGTGATAATAGAATGATACTCGAGTCCACGGTTGCGGAATATTATTGCATTGAATTATGCCGTTGAAAGTGGTGCGCCAGCAGAGGCAAGCTCATCAGCAAGTGCTTTGGCACGTTGCAAGTAGACAGTAACACCAGTGTCCGTCTTTTTGAGTTCCTGCAATTCTATATGTATTTGTAGCTGGCGATTTTGAGAGACAAAGCCAAAAGCATTTGCCAAGGCTTGCCAAGCATTATAAGCAGTTTCAACACCTACAACATAAGTAAAAACATCTTCAGTTAGAGAGGCAAAGAGCCATGTGAACAGAGTTTGATCCTTCTTAAACCAGGATTCATATTCTGGATTGGAGATAAAGGAATTAGAATCAGTTGGAGAGGGAATAGTGGTAGCAGGTTTTTGGCTAGTTCCATTAATGTGACTCATGAGCTGATGACAATGGAGAATAGGGAGGAATTGAGTTTTCCATGTCATGTAGTTTGTGCGGTTTAGTTTGATGGTAAAAGCATGGTTGGTGGAAAAAGGTTGGGAATTTGAAGTGGGTAAGTTGTTTGTCATGTTTGTGACCACGGTGGAGGAGGTGATGACAGGGGGCTGTGCTGTTGGTGTTGAGGGATCTGCAGGCGTGGAATTGCTTGAGGAAGTAGAGGACATGGAGAGGTCTAGGTTAGCTCTGATACCATGTGAAATCTGAAGAATCTACTGTTACAAAGAGAAGTATTTATACACAGCTACACGTGAGAAAAGATAGGAATGATAAATATAGAACAGAGTAAGAGATAAATACAAAGTAATAAAAGAATAGAATGTGGTATATATCCCTTAATAGAGAGAACTGGCCTGTACTTGAAGGTGAAGTTGCTTCAAGTATTCAATAGCCTCATCCAGCATAGAAGCCTTATCAGTTTACCACAAATGACAAATAGCATCAAATGTTCATATGTTGTATGAATAAGCGAAAGATGCTTAATACCTTAACATGTGCTCTAAAAGATCCTGAAGACAAAATTTTCACCATTCTATCACTAAGGAAGTTCCTCAAGAGTTTTCCTAGCCTATCTATCTTCAAACTTAAGAAATGATTGATTTGAGCCTTATTCTTGTAGCCATTATTATTGTAGCATTTTGCAGGCCTAACTCAGTTGTCCTATCTAACAATATAGTTGTTTCAATATGAGCATCGAGATTATTATTCCTGTAGGCAATAAGTGATGCAAAACCAATAACATTCACTGGAGGTAACAACATACACATCGAATGCCAAAATAGGCTTGAACCAGATCTTCCCCTTTCTATATCACTTCCATTCACAGTGAAACTATTAACAAAGGCATGAAAAAGAGAGAGTTCTTGAGCTCATCTTACTTCTACTGTGATGCCTTCACCTACTAACACTTGTTTCAAATTGTTGTGTGAAGCATTCAGCTGAAAACCAGCAACAGGAACATGATAAGACTTATTAATCTAAGATAAATGACAAATAGCATCAAATGCTCATCTGTTGCATGAATAAATTCCTAGAGAACCAAAGTTATGTCAAGATATTGAACATCAAATAAAAAGAAAATAATAATTATGAAAATAAGCTAACTGAAGGAGGATAAGAAATTACAATGATAAATAGTAAACTTACTTCTAAATCATTAACAAAACCTTTAACTGAACGATATGGTGCATAAGCAATAAATTCAAATTCCAAACTATGCGGAATTTTTATTATATTTAGCACAAGCAAAAGCAAAACCAACATTAGATAGTAGAAATTTAGAGCCATATACATGCCTGAGGAACTATCATCTCATAATTGAGAATCATTTGATGATCCTATGAAATCCCTTTACTAAGCTCCTCTACTGATACATGATTTTCTTCTATCTTGCAAGCTATATATACACTAACAAGATCATAAGATGAGTGAAAAAACAAGTTCTTAAGAAATCGTAAAAAAAAAAAAAATCACAAAAGAATGATTTGTAACTAATGAGCCAAATGAACGCCATTTATTATACATACCAAAGAGCAATTCAATTGATCAAAATTAACATAAGGAGTCTAATTTTCCATACCCCTATACACTAATTGAAAAATCAACATACAACTCGAGAAAAATTTCAGAAACAAATTCAAAGACATGTTAATATCATACATTCTCAAACACATACTTGGTTGATGGCACAAAATCGAGTGAGGGAGAGTGAGATTGAGATAGAGAGAGCGAGATTAGGACAAAGAGAGAGTGAGATCGAGATAGAGAGAGAGCAAGTTTGAGACAGGTAGAGCGAGATTGAGAGCGAGATCGAGATAGAGAGACCGAAAGTGAGAGTGAGATCAAGAGAGAGTGAGATTAAGACAGAGAGTGAGATCGAGATCGAGAGAGAGTGAGATTGAGATAGAGAGAGTAGATCGAGTAAGGAATAGAGAGAAATAAAGAGAGAGAAATCGAGCAAGGTTGAGTGATCGTAAGAGAGCGAGAGAGAGATCGAATTAAGGTTCCATTGAAGTAACTATGCCTTGATGTGAAGAACCGTCTCAAAACTAGTAGAAGCAAAAAAGGAAGAAGATGGAGGAAAGGGGGTGGTAAACGATTGAATAAGGTAAGGAAGAAGATGTATTTTTTTTTGTCTATTTTGCCACGCGTAAGCCATCCATTGGTCTATTTATACATAAGCAGCGCATGTGTTTCACTCGAGAACGTATATCTGGAATTTGTTTGTTAGGTGATAAATTATAATGTTTTTTTAAAGTATGGGTGGTAAATTAAACGTCATTAAAGTATAGGTATCAATAATGACATTTATACATGGAGAATTTTAGGTATTAACACTACAAAAAAAAGGCAAATAGCGACTAAATTTTGCGACTGATTTTATTTAGTCGCTAATTTGCAACCAAATAGCGCTGCAGCGAGATTCAGTCGTGTTTTTAATAGAAAAGAAAAATTAGCGACTAAATTGCGAGAGTCAGCAAAATTAGTCGCAAAATTAGCGCGCGAATTAGTCCTGCCTTTTTTTTGCGACTAAAATAGCGACAGTTCAATTAGTCGCTAATGTTTTGCGACAAAAAGTAGTCGCTAACTTTGAAGTTAATAATTGCGACGAAAAAGCGACAAAATTTTTAGTCGCAATATGATGAAATGTAATTTGCGACTCAAACTGCGACTAAATTTATTGTCGCTATATTTTTTAAGTATTTAGCAACTAATTATTGTAGTCGCTGATAAGTCGCTAATTTTCGATTATTACACAGACCCAAATAGACCTAAATCCCTAAATTTTACTTATCACCCAAGACACACCAGTGCGGGCGATTGGAAACCCAGCACCCCTAATTTTGCCGATCCCCCCGCCCCCGTTGTCGGCACTGGGCTCTCCATTTGCTTCTACATTTTGAGAGATGAGTATGAATCCTGTAGACCTTACATAACATGTTCCCGTTGTTTGAAAATTGATATGGGTGACTATATTTAGTGTGAAATTGATGCATACCTTTGGTTTTCTGGCGAGATTGAAGACAAAAAAAGGAGGAGGAAGGAGGTACGATCTGGTTTTCTGAGGTTAGAAATAGAACCTCCGATGCTAAGGGAAAAAACGGGTATGTATGCCTTGAATCTTTTGTCCTCTAAAATAGAATTTTTCCTTGATTCTTCTGTCCTCACATGAATGGTACATACATTTGTGATTAAGAATTTGTAAGAATATTGTGATCTTTATGGTTGATGTCTTTGATTAATTGTATTTGATCCTGTGTGTTTGATCTTGGGTGTGTTATGAATGTAGCTAGTTTTAGATTTGTGTATGAGGAACCTAAGTGGACAAAATAGCTGTATGATTGATGACCCAAATGGTTCAGAATTCTTTGCTGGGAAAAAATAAAAGAAGTCAATGTAATTTCTTGTTTTAGAACTAAGAAATGCCTAGCTGACAAAGTTATTATTGATTATCATAAAAATTTAGGTGATTACACGGATTGGTTTGGTTTTTAGGCCTAAGATTTAACAGTTTTATATTTATTTTTCCAGACATGTAAATTGTTGTTCATTGTCCAAGGGTCATTAATTGTCAATTATATAATCCTTAAAATTAAATAAAAGCAATTGATCAGAACGGGTGAACTGCTATCTCTGTTTCTTCATTGTTTAGAATATACATTTTGTATTGAGTATTGTTTATTTCTCCTGTCAAGTAAATTAAGCTGAAGCAATGTGAACAAGCTATATATATATAGTTAGAGGCATGTAAGAGATTGCTATATTTTGATCTTCACACTTTCCTACTTGCATATATTTATTAAATATGTGGTTAAATGTATACGCCTACTTTTCATAGCTAAGCTGAAATTACTTTAAAAGGGTATTAAGTAGCAATGAAGTGACAGCCAGCACATGGCCTAAAGAACTAAAATCTCTATAAGCCAAATTCAAGTGAATTAAGAAACAAACAATTCAACAATAAAATACTAAGTGAATACAATATCCTACTAACTTTGATGAACAAGATTGTCTTTTCGAAAACAGAATATGTTAATTTATGGCAATTAAATCTATATGTTATGATACTAAAATAGGAAAATTCAATTTTTCACCAGCAAAAGATTTATTTTCCAAGAGAAAACAATTAAACCAAGCTAACTATTATATATGGTGTAATAGAA
Source organism: Excoecaria cochinchinensis (assembly GCA_947683425.1). Lineage (NCBI taxonomy): Eukaryota > Viridiplantae > Streptophyta > Magnoliopsida > Malpighiales > Euphorbiaceae > Excoecaria > Excoecaria cochinchinensis. The sequence continues at coordinate 5,853,216 of CANTUQ010000066.1, forward strand.
TGGTCAATGGATATAAATTATTTAACAATAAAGAAAATATGTGTAACTAGTTTGAAATGGGCCAATGGCTTCTTAACTAGTTTGTAAATGGACTGATCTTATTAGGGTACGGAGTCACTATTATTTGAAAGCTTCTAGACTTGGAAGGTTTTAGACTTTATTTAAAGTATTTCTTTCTTCTTTTATTGAATTTGTTCGGAAATATAGTGGGGCTCACTTTGTCCTTAAATTGGCTTTGGGTAATTTTCACTTTACCTACCCCCTTAAATTATGAAGAAGAGCGAAGATAACTTTTGTGATTATACTGAAACATAACATTAAAATTCGAAGTATATATGCCAATAAGTGTTCCTTTTTTTTATATTTCATTAAATTTAATTTTAAAGTATGTAGGTAACTTGTTTTGAATATGCTGATATGGTTGTTTTTAGTAGTAGACGTAATAATTAAGGTCATATATTCTATTCTGCAACAAGCACCATTTGATTTTCTTTACTTTTTTTTAGCTAATTGCATATAGATACTTGCTTGTATTGATTTATTTTTCTAATCTTATATTGTTAATGAATTTGGTACTGAGTTTTTTATAAGGAAATATATAGTGATTTTGTTATTGAATCACATGAATTTCTTCCTCATATTGTTATTTTGGTATTTAAGTTTCAAATCTTATAAAATTGTACCTAGTGAGAAAAGTGACTCAGACTATGCTATGTTCTTTTGAATAAAGGGGAATACTAAACATTTATTTATTTTTCTTGTTTTGTTGAAATCTGAATATTTAAGTTTAATGGAATCCTTAGATCATAGTTGGATGTATAATCGACGAGATTCAAGTGAAAAGACTAATGCATCATTTGTATATGGTGTTGAGAATTTTGCTAAATTCGCCACTTCTCATCCAGAAGAAATGAGTGGCGATCTTATTAGGTGTCCATGAAAAAATTGTGTGAACCGAAAGTTCCATGATGTGAAAACTGTTATGAGCCACATCCTCCGTAGGGGTTTTATTCGGGATTATTTGGTTTGGAATTGCCGTAGGGAGACGCACATTACTACTAATGTGCCGAATTGGAATCCAATAATTAATGAATCAGTTGGTGGTGCAGAGGTTAGTAATCCATATCAGCAAATGGTTCTTGATGCAGTCGGTCCTAATTTTTTCCCGATAACCATTGGCAATAATATATTCCGGAAGATCAAACTACTTATAATCATGAACAAGGCATTATATCTAACCCAAATGAACCCGGTCCATCAAATTGGGGTGCAAATTCTACGGATGAGCCACCAAATCCTCAATGTCAAGAATTTTATGACCTTCTGGAATCTGGTAATGCAAAGTTGTATCTCAGTTGTGATAACCACTCGCAGCTTTCGGTAGTTGCTCGGATGTTGTATGCAAAATTCGAATTTAATCTAACGAAAAAAATTTATTATGCAAACATTCAACTATTTAAGGAAGCTTTGCCTGAGGGTAATATACTGCCTGAGAATTTCTACCAAACTAAGAGTCTTGCTAGAAGTTTAGGATTGCCCGTTCAGAAAATCGACTGTTGCAATGAGAGATGTATGTTGTATTGGCGTGATGATGAAAACTTGACGCATTGTAAGTTCTGCAATCACCCAAGATTCAAACTGCGTGCAGGATCTCGGAAGAACAGATCAAAATCATATAAGAATATGTACTACTTTCCACTGATACCAAGGCTTCAACGATTGTTTCAGTCAAAAGCGACAGCACCACATATGAGATGGCATTATGATCATGTCCAAGATGTTGGGGTTATGCAGCATCCTTCCGACTCCCTATCTTGGAAACATTTCAATGAAACTCATCCTTCATTTGCCGCTGAGACTAGAAATGTAAGGTTGGGGTTATGCACAGACGGTTTTCAGCCATTCGGACAATATGGGAGAAAATATTCATCATGGCCTGTAATAGTCATGCCTTACAACCTGCCACCTTGGATGTGTATGAAGGAAGCTTATATATTTCTAACTATTATTGTACCTGGCCCTAAGAATCCAAAATAAAAAATTGATGTCTTCTTACAGCCCTTGCTTCATGACTTGAAGGAATTGTGGAATATTAGGGTGCCTACATATGATGTGTCAACGAAGTAAAATTTCATGATGAAAGCTGCACTTATGTGGACAATCAATGACTTTCCAGCATATTCCATGATATCTGGTTGGAGTATATCTGGGAAGTATGCATGCCCTCATTGCATGGAACATACTCAATCATTTAGACTAGAAAGTGGTGGAAAACAAACATGATTTGACAATCATAGAAAATTTCTCCCTATTGATCATCCATTTGGGAGAAATAGAAGGAATTTTAGAATCGGGCATGTCGAAACATTGCCACCGCCACCAATAAGAGATGGGGAACAAATTCTGTAAGAAATTGAATAGTGGGGTCTTGTGAAAGTTACTGAGCTTGATGCGGATGAGATTAATGGTTTTATTTGTCAGTTTTGTGGCTAGAGAAAGGAAGCATTTTTTGGGATTTGCCTTATTAGAAAACACATATGATTCGACATAATCTTGATGTCATGCATATTGAGAAAAATGTATTCGACAATGTGATTAACACGGTCTTAAATATTGAAGGAAAAACCAAAGACAGTGCCAAAGCCCGTTCAAATTTGGAAAAGTATTGTTGTCGGCCAGAGTTAGCAATGGATCCAATTAGTGGCAAATTTCCAAAAACATGTTACACACTGAATAAAGAATCGAAAAAAGAATTGTTTGAGTGGTTGTCAGAACTTAAGTTCCCAGATGGATATGTTTCTAACTTGGGTCGGTGTTTTGACATGTCAAAACTAAAATTGTATGGCATGAAAAGTCACGATTGTCATATATTCATGCAGCGATTGATTCCTGTTGCATTCCGGAAGTTACTACCTGGAAATGTGTGGCAAGTCCTCACGGAGTTAAGCTTATTTTTTAAAGAATTGACATCTAGTACTCTCCGAGTTGAAGGTGTCAAAGCATTGGAAACAAACATCCCCCAAATTCTGTATAAGCTGGAGAAGATATTTCCACCGTCTTTCTTTGACTCAATGGAGCACTTAATGGTACACTTACCATATGAAGCAAGGATTGCTGGCCCTGTACAATATCGATAGATGTATCCGTTTGAAAGGTAAATATCAGTATAACAATTTACATTATGTAGTGTCAAACTTTACGGGCGATAGCACGTATAAACTAATTATTTATACTGGTCGCATGCAGGTTTCTCCGAACGCTAAAAAAAAAGATTGGTAACAAAGCAACAGTTGAGGCATCTATTTGCAATACGTATTTACTTTGAGAATTATCTACTTTTTTCTTGCATTATTTTGAACCGCACGTCAGTACTAGACAACGACGACCACCTTGTAATGATGATGGAGATTGTCGGGAAACCAGTACTGAAAATTTAACAATTTTCACTTACCCTGGCCGAGCATGCTCAGAAATTCGAGACAAAGTATTAACATCAGAGAAGTATCAGGCAGCGCATACATATATTCTTCTAAACTGCGAGGAGGTTGCGCCATTCTTGAGGTAGGGAGTATTTTATTTAAATATTAAACTGCGATATATGCAAGGATTTCTACTAAGTGAATAACGGAAATTTTTTTACTGCATTGAACATGATTGAATAATTGATGAAGTGAACGGGGGCACATGCACAAATTCTTTCCATGATGAGCAAATTGGTTTTGCTATTTGATATTTCTATTTATTCATTTTTAATGTTTATCAAAGTATTTTTTTTTTCAAATAAAAATGCCAGGTCTCGAATAGCAATATGGATTAAATTGTTTTCCCACCTGTAAAATAGGTCCGACAAACAGGAATGCTATCTAGTACGATAGAACAAAGATATAATTAGGATTTTTGGAAAAAATATTTTTTTAAATTAGTGTGTTTATAAAAGTAATTTTGGGTCTGCAATTCTTTCTTCTTCTTCTTTTAAATAATAGCTTTGGGTTTCATAATTTTTGCACAATGAATGTATTACTATCATGAACAATGTTTTTATATATATATATTTTAATTTTTTTCCTAGATTAGTTATTAATTGTATATATGTCAGATAAATTGCAAATCTTTCTAAAAAAAAATATTTAAAGGGTGGCAGCTTTGTTTTTTATATAAAGAGACTCCATTCTATTTTAATTCGATGTTTTACATTCAAGTATGCCTGTCAAAATACACCCATAACCCAACAATTCACCCAAACTCATTCAAAAAAACTTAACCCAAACCCAACCCAACTAAAAAATGACCCATTAAAACCCACCTAAAATCTACCAACTCATAATCCAACCCGTTTGGGTCTATTTCCCTATACCCAACGGGTCAGTTCCCAAATCTCTATCTCCCTGCCCTCCTTCTTTTCTGTTGCTACGTTGCCTTTCTTCTCTATCTCTCTCTTGTTCTCTAAATCGGCAGCTCATCAGCTCGTCAGCCGGCAACCGCCTGTCGCCGGCTATCTCGCCAGCAGCCTGACGCCGGCCATCTCGCCATCTCTCATCTCTCTCGATCTCGGGTATTTTACTTTCAATTTATTACTGCTATAAGATTGATATAATTATTTGATATATCCTTTTTCAAATCCCATCTTAGATTTTGTTAATGTTTGTAGTTAGCTAATTAAACTGAAGGCTTATTATCAAGAGTTCAAAGAAAGGCCTTTATATGTTACCAAATGGAGGAGTGGATGACGTTATTATTAGATGAATAGTAGAAACAGAGTAATGTAGATATCATTTGTGTGTTTGATTTCTCCAGGAAATAAAAAATCTGTCTATATTTATTTGTGAATTCTTTGCTCGGTGTCCAACTAATTGATGAAAATGGTAGTACATGAGCTCCTATTAACATTGAATTACAAAAGGACTGGTTTTTGAGCAGTACACGTATGATTTTGCAAATTGACAATAAATCTCAGCAAGTTTCTGCAAGTGAGCAACTCCATTTGATATATTTATTTTACTTTTTTTCCATTTTTGCCCTCTCTTTTTCTCTGTGCTTTCTTACTAGATTACATTAACTTGACAAGTACATGCTAGTTCATGAGTTATTGTTGCAATTTTGCTGTAATTTATGGAGTCAATCGAATTATGGAATTCACAGTGCCGATGATATTGGGTGCTCCTGCTTCTGGTAAGGGTACCCAATCTGAGTAGTTATAATGCTGGTTAGAGGGTCATGTTTTGGTTTCTCTTCACACATGCTAGAAATTGAAACCACCCTTTGTGTTTGTGACTGAGATTCCTGTTAAGGCATTTTGCAGAATTTTGTATAATGAAAATTTTAAAAATAGACAGTGGTAATGAAAATAAATGTGAAGAAAAAAAAAAGCTAATGGGAATTGTAAAAGTATCATTAATCTTTATATATATATATATATTCAGTTGCAGTAAATTATGATTTTGAGCTGCTTTTTGTTTGAATATATATATACATAATTTTCGTGGAATTAATTTTCGTGGCAAATTTATGCAGTTCTTTTATTTTATGGCTGAAAAAGTTTACATTTCATATTATAAATATGATTTAGGATTGAACAGATTGTTTTTCCAGCAACAATAGAACAGAGTGGGTTAATTTCTACATGCGTATATACTATAGAGGTGCTAAAAAGTAGAATGACATAAGACATATCCTAGGTTTGTTTCCATGGAATAAAAACAAGAACTTGAGTTGACATTTTAGTGCTAGTTTGATTTTCTGTTTTTATTTAAAGTCTGTTATAAATGATTTTTGTTGGAACCATTGGAATATAAGATTGATGAATTTGGTTTCCTTGGAATATAAACCAAGTGTCTTTATTTAAGTCAAGTGTCATTCCTGTATGTTTTGCTGCTTAATGGCTACTTCAGTAAAATTCAGTTTCAAGAAAGATATAATTGCAAAATTCTTGATTCACGTTTCGGCCCATATAGGCCTTCACCGACCCATTTGGAACATTTGACCCATTTGGGTCAAAATGGGTCGACCCAAACCCACTCAACCCATTTGGGTAATTGACCCATTTATGACCTAACCAATTTTGACCTATTTACGACCCACCCATTTATGACCCATCCATTTATGACCCAACTCAAACCCGCCCATTTGCCACCTCTACATTCAAGTTCTGAATACTAAATTTATATTTAAATATTTGAAAAAAATGCTTTAATGCCTCATTTTTTATGTAAGGGAGGGATGAGAGAAAATTCAAACTAGATATTTTTTTAGTACATTGGGATTAATATCTAGCCCTGAAATGTTTTATTAAAGACTTTAATGCCTTTAATTTGTAGGCATGTATGTGGACTTTGGATATAAGATATAAATTTGTCATCGCTTATACATTAAGCCTATTTTTCACACACATAGATGTACTTAAAATTGTGTATGGTTATATTAGTTTATAGACCAATTAGTTAGTGATAGATTACAATTTAAGAATTAAGAGAACTAATTTGTCTGCAAGACACTCTATTACTAATATCAAAGAGCATTTCTAGGCAAGGGGAGATTTACATGGTTGTACTATCTGTCGGGAGCTCTTATTATTTCCCATTTATTTTTTTTGTGGATGATAGCTTCTTCTTTTTTAGAGCTGAGGAAAGGGAAGCTAGAGTGATGCATGATATTCTTTCGGTTTATGAGAAGGACTCGGGTCAGGCCATTAATCTTCAAAAATATGGTATTTTCTACAGCTCTAATGCATCTCGTTCTAATCAAGATTAGGTCTTGCAAATCTTGGAGGTTATGGGTTCTTTAGACACAGGAAGTTATCTTGGCCTCCCTTCTCTTATTGGTAGAAAGAAGAGGACTATTTTTGCTTTTCTTAGAGATAGATTGTTGAAAAGAATTCAATAGTGGCAAGGCAGATTTTTATCTCAAGCGAGTAGAGAGATTCTTACTAAATCGGTGGGTCAAGCCATTCCTTCTTTTTGTGTGAGTGCTTTTTTATTGCATGTTTATTGCCTGTCACACTTTGTGAGTAGCTTCAAAAAATGATGAATTTTTTTGGTGGGGCATGAAACCGAATGGAGTTAGGAGAATTAATTGGTTTTCTTGGAGCAGATTATGTGCTTCAAACTATAAGGGGGGTGTTGGTTTTAAGGACCTTCATAACTTTAATTTGGCTTTATTGGCTAAATAAGGGTGTAATATGGTAACTGTAGACACCGGGTCTTGAGTCGGTCTAGATCAGAAATTACCCAATGACGAAAACGATGCCCGTTTCTGAAAGAGCGGGTGGAGTTCGTGAATTTTGGCCCTTCACGCTCACGAGGAGTAAGAATTTTTATTTGCACTTAAAAGAGTTTGAAAATGGACTTTTTAGCTCAAGAAATGAATTTTGGCACTACGGACGGCCAGCCCGTCGGTCGGACGGTCATCCCGTCGGTTGGGTGCATCCCGTCGGTCGGGTGAGGCGGCCACCGCCCCTCCCGATCGACGCCCGTCGGACACCCACGGACAGCCCGTCGGTCGTGCCTATATATAGCGTTTTCCTTTCATTTTCCAAAAAAAAAAGAGTTTTTTTGGGTACTGTTATGCTGCCAAAATCTTTCTAAATCCCGACTTTCACCTCAAAAGCTTCTTTACTTTCATAAAAACTCCATTAAACACAAAATCTTTCATTCCTCGCGAAGCGTGAAGGACCAGATCCAACTGAAACCATTATCTGAGGGTAAGTATTCTGGACACCTTTTTTAGCTTTGCTCTCGCCCTATCGGATCGGATTGATTTGGCGCCTGACATCCCGGTCAGATTTGGCCCTTGTTGTTGCTTGCCCGATCGGATCGGATTAGCGCTTGCTAGCCGATCCGATCGGATTGGAGTTGCGCTCGGATCGGACGTGTGTCTGTCTGGGCCGATTTGCTTAGTGTGAGACGGTCGGTTGGCGAGTAGAGCCTGCTCGGCATGTTGAGTTCCGCTCGGCATGCAGGGTCGGCTCACTTGCAGTTCCCGATCGGCCAGGTTTGGCTTAGGTCGAACATCCTCAGGCCCAATAGCATTAGGCCCATGTAAAGCCCAATATTAGATCGAAACTTCGAGTCTAATTGTATGTAGAAGTAGCAGCGGCTTTGTTGCATCATTGGAGCCGCCGATTCCTGCATTTGCTTCTCCGAACAAGGTTCGATTTCTTACGTTTTAATTGTACTTTAATAACACCGTCTTCAATTCTCCTTTTTAGTTTTCATAATTTTTATCTGAATTTTACAGTTAATTTTCTTTTCAGTTCAATGTGAGTAGAGCATTCCATGAACTTTTTTGGGGGATTAGATCTCTATCTCCCTTAATAATTAAACTGTAGAACTTGTAATCCATCGATAAGGGAAAAAAAGGTGAAATCTCTTTCGTTCTCATTAACCTAGCCGCCACCCACCATTCCCAGTCCTCTTCTTCTTCACTCGAAGTTTTGTGATTTGATTTCTTTTTCTTTTTCTCTGAAAATAATAAAAGAAAATTAAAAGGGTGAAGGAATATTAGCAAATGGAGTATATAAGCATAAGTAGTGTGGAAGCATCTCTAATAAGAAGCCTAATGTTTTGACTAATTTTAATTAGGATTTTTAATTATCTTTGACTGAATCATACTGTTTCATAAAATTAAAGAAATATTGGTATAATGAGTTTACTTTTCTGTCATGAAATTGTTTAGCATTTACTTTTTAAGAGGAGCACCATTTGACTTTGAAGATGACCAATTCTAAGTTTCTATTTAAATGGTAACCGGATTAGCAACTGGTTTTTGGAAATGCTGCCTCAAAAATTCCAAATTTTCAACATCTAATTAAAACCTTAAAATTTCTTGCTGCAGTGCTGCTTAAGAAAATTCCTTTCTTACAATGTTCTTTAGGTTGGAAGTTATATATTATAAACTGATTTAGAATTTAGAAATAGTTGAGTTGGTTATACCTCCCTAAAATTAATTTGGATATACGACTAATTATAATTATCCTCACAACAACTAAGTATTGGAGAACAAGATCGTTCCCTTTCAAGTATAAACTGTTTTTATAATAGCATGAAATTAATTATTCTAAATTCATTATTTCAACAAGATATATTAGAGCGACTAATCTTATGGTAATTATGCAATTTGTACAAACATTTTACTCTCTAAACACCTTGGGATAATTGCCACTCTTAATTTTTTTTTTTAAATAATTCAATCAAAAAATTAGATAGAATTCATTAAAATGCTTATTAAAATTTGGCTCTATCCTTGCACATGGCGAGTCTAAATGCAAAAATGCTCACGTACGTACCATGAGTTTGCTTGTGAGATTGACTTAGATTCAAATCCATTACTTTCACTCCTCGCATATATATTAGCTATGCCACCATAATTAATCATGCTATAACCACAAGAGAAATAAATATAATTAGCCCTTGATACAAAATGTGATTAAAAATAATTCTATCTTCTTTTTTTTTCCTAAAGATATAATAAAGTGTGATTTTTCGTAATTGGTTGAAAGATTAATTAACTAATTATTGTCGAGATTCAAAAGCACCTGTTCTGCGCATTATTTTTTTATGATTAAACAAATGAATGGTAATAATTTAATAAGTCAAATGTAGGTAGATAGGTCAAGAATTGAAGTGTCCTAGTTTTTGTTTCATGGAAATAAGGACAAAAAAACATTGGTATATATTATGTTCTCCGGCTAAAGTTAAAGTGTTATTGTTTGAAAAAAGAGAACAAATGCAATTATTTTATAGGGATCTTTACATAATTATACACAAAATAAAAAAAATTAACAAAAAAAATACAATTTTCAAAATATTTCAATTATACAGTATTTTTAAATTTTATTTTCATTTTTACCATTTTATTTTTCAAAAATATCAGTTTTTGTTTAACATAAAACAAAAACATCACTTTTCGTTTACCTTGATCACTTTCCTCTTTTTTCTTCTACGATTCGTTCACTATGGCTGCGTACTCGAGCGATGTGTTTCTCGGGAACGGGACATTGCCAGCGTACAGCTTGAGCAAGAAGAACGAGACGAGTTTTAGAAATGTGGTGGTTTCGGGATCGAACGATCTGGACGCCGAGTCGGTTAACTCGTTGAGATCGGATCTGAAGAAGAAAAACGGGGCCGTTTCGCTGAAGATTCAGCTGGATACTAAAGTGAAAGTGAAGATTGGCGGATTGAAGACGAAGAAGGTGGGAATTAGAGTAAATTGCGAGGGAATTAAAGGAACAATACCGAAAGGTAAGTCGCCGACGGTGGCCGTTACTAGTGGCTCTAAATGTAAGGTTGATCTGAGAATCAAGATCTGGAAATGGACTTTCTGATCTGTTAATTACTGTTTGCCTGCTTTCTCCTTCTATTGAAGCCGTCGAAATCTGGTGGAGGGAAGCAGAAGAAAAAGAAGTGGAGCAAAGGAGAGCAAAAGGAGAAGGTTAATAACATGGTATTGTTCGATCAAGCTACCTATGACAAGCTTCTTCTGAAGCTTCGAAGTACAAGCTTATCACTCCTTCTATTCTCTCGGATCGTTTGAGGGTAATTTTTTTGCTTTCTCCTTTTCTATTCTGTTAATTAGTTCATTAGTTTTTCAGTTATTGATAAACTTGTTCATATGTAAAGTTTGAAGCTTTTGTTTGTTTTGAGAGAACTAAATGTAAAAGAAAAGAAAATTCTTTGATTGCTAAGTGGAGAGGGAAATTACCGTTCTTTCTCCTTCTCTTTCGTTAATTATTTCATTAGTTTTGTTGTTATCGATAAGCTTGTTCTTGTGTAAAGTTTGAGGATTTTGTTTGTTTTGAGAGAATCGAATGGAAAAGAAAAGAAAATTGTTTTATTACTTATTGGAGAGGGTAATTCCCCTAACGAATTTGTTTTTCTTTTTCCCTTTTAGGATTTTGACAGTTTAGGATTTTGTTTGAAGCTTGAAGTGGTAACTTTTGATTTTTCTTCCCTCTTTATTCTTATAATTTTTTAAATTTTTCTATAGTTCTCGCCTGGACCATACAATTGGCACTGTTAATTTACTCTTTTAGTGTTTGTGGTGGTTAATTTGTTATATTTTTTGGAATATCAAATTGTTAAATTTTTTGCTAATATATGAGCTTTGCTAATAGTTATTTTAAAAAAATATATGATTTTTTTGTCTTTTAATTTCACTATCAAGTTCTTTCGGTTTAATAATGCGATAAGGCTGATATTAGGAGAGACATGAATGGAAATAGACAAACCAGTTGGATGAATGAGCTACAAGGAGATTCCATTAGACTTTTTATTAGGTGTATATTAGCTGTATATTAGGTATATATTGTGCGTATATTAGGTGTATATTAGATGTATATTATGTATATACTAGATGTCTATTATATGTATATTGTTTGTATACTATGTATATTATGTATATATTAGATGGGTATTAGATGTGTATATTAGGTGTATACTATATGTATATTAGATGTGTATTAGATGTGTATTGTCTGTATACTATATGCATATTAGGTGTATATTAGATGTATATTAGGTGTATATTATATGTATATTAGATGTATATTTGATGTGTATTGTCTGTATACTATATGCATATTAGGTGTATATTAGATGTATATTAGGTGTATATTGTGCGTATATTAGGTATATATTATATGTATATTATGCGTATATTATATGTATATTTTGCGCATGTGCTAGCTGTATACTTGTATATTGTGTTCATACTTGACTATTACATGATGTATATTAATTTGATATTTTTTTTCATAATCTGTTAGTTGTATAAGGATTTGAATTTTGAATTTTGCCTCTTTGTAGTTTTACAGAGCTGAATCTTAATGGAATAAAGACAAACAGGCTTGTCACTGATAGCCTTTTGCTAAAAAGTCATGCTTGTCACAACTAATGCTTGGAAGCACTGGCATCGGAACTGTAAGTTAATTTAAACACTTCATCAAAATTCTAGAGGGGACCAATTGTTTGTTACTCATGTTTGGAAATTGATGTTAATTTTAGGATGGGGCAGTTCAATTAACTGAATCATTGTTCAGTCGGCCTCAAAAGTCTATGAAACTTGACCTGTCATATTGCGGAATAACAACAACATATATTGATAAACTTAAGAATGATGAAACTCTGGTTTGTGGCATTCTTGAACTGAACCTTGAAGGGAATCCTGTTCTGCAAGAGGTTTGTTCTTCAAGTTGATTATCACACTATAGTTCTTCTTGTACTGTTAGTGTTTTTCTTTTTCCTTTTCTTCCCTCTCCCTACAGAATACAAGTTGCTGGGCTGGAGTGAACAATTCCGAACTACCAAGGGTTGATTGCATTATGCACTCCATGGTAGCATAAATGCTAAACTTCTTTTACTAACTGAAACATCTGAATAAAAAGTATCAAAAGCATGGGCATTCATAGACCAAATGTGTTTCTAAACCTTTAAAGCATTCAACTCAATCTAGTGCTAAACTTCTTAAGAAGTTATATTTCTAGGCAAAACTAGAATTGAATAATATCTTCCTGAACAAACAAGGACAACATAATATCTTTTGAAACCATTAAGGAATATAGTAAGAGTTTTTATTGAAATAATATATTATGAAACGGAGAAGGACCAAATTATGAATTTAATATCAAATTAAAGACTCCTACATACATCTGGGCTTCTGCCAACAAGTTCGTCATGGAAAACTGACTACTATTTCAACTATCATTGGGCCAACTTGGAATTCTCTATTCTGTCTCTCTGCAAGATTATCTCAAAGGCTGCAGTGGGACATGATCCTACCTCCAACCCCTGCAAAACTAGGGACTGATACTAATCATTTGGGAAGATGTTGATTGACAACAAATAAAATGCTTTTGAGATGAGCACTTAGTTTGCTTGTGTATTTTGTTTATTAATTTCTTGTCATGCTAGGCAGCATTTTCAAGTTCTCTTTCATAGAATGAACTGGACCAGAGGTTATCACAGGGATGGAGTGCAATAGTGTCCTTGCTTATGAATCCACAATGCTGTCTGAAAGTTTTGGTCCTAAACAAATGTCAGTTGGGGCTCACTGGAGTTCTTCAAGTGATCAAAGCATTATCAGGTTTGTAAAGAAATCATAATATATTTTTGGTATGAACCCTATAAGTGTGTTGATTTGTTTGTTTATTGATTTGGGTAGAGAATGACCTTCTGGAAGAGCTCCATCTAGCATATAATATCAGCATTAGGGCTGTTCAAAGTTTGGCCTGAACCGACCAATCCGACAGAGTCAAACCGCACCAAACCAGGAAAACACGGTTTAGATGGGTTTTAGGTCGGGTTGGATTATATTTTCCATTTTAACCTAACAAAGAGTCGGGTTATGAAGAGTACGTCGGGTTATTCGGTAAACCGACCATCTTCTTCCTTCTCAGTTCTTCCCTCATTTTTGCCTCACCATCTCCATCGCCACCACCGCCGATCTCCCTCACCCCTTACCATCTCCATTTCACCGCTACCGGTCTCCCTCACCTCCATCCATTTTGCTGCTTATCATCTCAGTCTTCATTCTCGCCTTTACTATTCCCTCTCATCTGAACTCACTACCGTGCCACTCGATTGCTATGCTCTCTCGTCATGCTTGGATTTCTGACTTGTGAGTAACTTGTCTCTAATTTTTGACTTAAGTACTTCTCTGATTTTTCCTGTTTTATACATTCTGCTTTTCATTCTCATCTCTCTTTTTCTCAGTCATTTCTTGATTTGGACAGTCACCGGACTCACCATCGGCACCGATCGGTTGAAGTTCTCTCTTCTCTTTTCGATTGTGAGTCATTACCTCTCTAATTTTGCATTTTCAACTTGGTTGGACATATATACATATTTATGTGATTGAATTCCTTTGAATCGTGATATTTTCTTGCCATCCATTCAAGAACTATTTGCCGAATCTGTGTTTATCTGGTGAATTTTTGAACATACAGGGGGAATACCCTTAAAAAAAATGCTGCTCCAATTACCTCTCCATGGCTTTATTTTCACTTTCTTGTCCTCTCTATGAAACTCTGTTGAAAGTAGTTTGATTAATGGATTTATCTGTGTGTCAAATATTAAAATTACCCATCAAGTAGCAGATTAGATGAAAGATTTATTAATAATCAAGTATGTCAAATTAAATTGTGTTCCCTGTTCTCTTCTTCTGTTGTTTTGTTGGAATTGACACTCATTAAAATTACTTTGTTTTATGGTTATCAGATACTTGGATTTTTTTAAGTTAGTTTAGATTGGTTTTAGTTGAGAAATTTTCTTTGGAATTTCGATTTATGGAATAGGGGAACGAAAATGTATTAATGGACTATTTTGTTATAGGAGTGATAGTAAATTTGACTTGTATGTTCCATTATCATGTGATGGAAAAGTTTTTATTTGGAAAGTGATGAGTTGCACTTGGTGGATTTTCCATGGAAACAGAGGTTGGAGTTAAAGGGAATGGTGAAGCAGACTTTGAGGCAGCAAGAGTTGAGGAAAGTTACTCTTATTTATTTTCAATGAAGCAGCTCACTGATCCTGTTGTTTACAAGCTTGTCCGATTTCATTCTCAAATTGATATATATTTGATACATATTTTGATTAAAGTCTTGTTGAGTCATCAAACAATTGAGTTGGGATGGCTAAAGATTGAAATTTTGATAGCAGTACTTGGAATGAGAAATTTGAAATCTTTTTTTTTTTTTAACATAATTAGATTTCATCTCACTGCTTATGAAATTGAATCTCTTTTTGAAATGGGAGGTAGTGAAGAAATTTCTGTTTTGGTATCAATCTTTATGCTTTAGTGCAGCTATCGGCTTTAAAGCATATGTTATTGTGGCAATTATTGCAATGCCCAATTGCCCATATCATCATCTGATAACATAGCACCCATATCATCTGTTGGGGCTTTAGTTGTAGCAGTAGTTGTTTTGGTAATTTCATTGATTATGGTATAACAGGTATTAGCTCTTCTGTTTTGTATCTTTTCTTTTTTTCCTTTATTGGATGATATATTTCCATCGTGCTAGCAAACTCTGATGATCTCATGCTATGCATCTTAGGAATGGTGTATCCATCTTACATACATGAATGTAGCAATTTCTATATATATATATAGAAAAAAAAAAGAAAATTTGCATTTTTTAAAATAAAATGCAATTTGTAATTTAATATGATTATTTTTTATTTTTTATTATATTTTATAACATATTTAAAGAGCTAAAGTTTCAAAAAAGGAAAAAACCGCTCCAAACCGTTTTCAAACCATTCTCAAACCGTCCCAAACCGTTATAGATTATGATGGTTTGAGTTGGTTTTTAATAGATAAACCATTAATCTTCATATATATTAGGTTGGGTTGGGTTTATTTGATTTTTGAGCCAACCCAATCCATGAACAGCCCTAATCAGCATGGAAAATACTAAGATGCATTATGATCCAACAGCCAAAAGTAGTGCAGACATCATACAGCCTGACTTCGATGCATATAATTCTTCTTCAAAGGTGTCCAGACATGGCAGGTGCAAGTTTATTTTGTTAATCTTGCTATGATAAGAGTCATGATAAGTGATAACCCAGCAAATATCATTTGCTCTAAGGCCCATCCTGTCGGCCCATTTAAACTGGCAAGGCCCAAAGCCCATCAGCTAAAGGTATCAGACACGAGCTCCTAGGCAGCACACATGCCCGATCGACTGATGTGACCACCAGTCCCATCAGCCGTCTGACACAAGGTAGCGCCCATGCCTACCATCTGCTCCCTGTCATGTCGCCGGATACCTACTCTGACAGCCAGTAATCACTCCCTAGGCACTTAAGTGCCTCTCGACTATCTCTTATAAATAGTCCAGCCAATGATGGTACCAGGTATTGAATTCACACCATTATCTCTCTAAAGCACATTTTCTCTCTAAGCTACTAACTTAAGCTTCGGAGTGCTCACGCCTGGTCCGACCGGGCTCTTCTTACTGCAGGGTTATCTCATCCGATCGGATCGACCACTCTCCTACAGATAAAGACATTTTTGGATTTATCATTTGGTGCTCTCGTTGAGAGATGGCGAACTCAAGATCCAATGAGAATACAACCCCCATGGACCTCGACCATGACGACAACACTCGTGCCATATCAGGCACCTCGAGAAGGAGAGAAGCGCCCGCCAGGCCCCCCATAAGGGCCAACCTCCTTCCCGAATTCGATGATGCAGCAATAAGGCAACCAGAGGACACCCCCATCACTGTGAGAGACATGCGCGCTATTCTCAGTGATTTTACAAAAAGCATTGTCCAAACCCTCAAGAAGGGTAAGGTGCCAATTGCTTCTGAAAGAGCCCAAGAGGATTACCTCATGGGCGAAGACTTCAGGAGAAACAGGAACAAGGGAATCATTATTAATGAATCCCGAGCTCAGGGAACCAGGAAAAGTGCAATCAGAACCCCAGGTAAGAGCGACAAGGGGAAGCAGATAGTGTCTGCAAGTAGGGCCTCTCCCTACAGCAATAGGTCCGCTACTATGTCTGCAAGGGACGATGTGTCCTACATGTGCACCCCAAGCCGCGGCCAGACTAGAAAGCACAAGGGCGAGTCCACCGCCACGACCCTGAGCAAACAGAACCCGTCGAACAAGCAGGACCAGTGGTTTATGCAGAAGCTCAAGCAGTTTGGTGTCCTCGCGCCCAAAAGAGGCGCCTTCGAAGGAAACACTTGTGGGAACACTGCCTCCCCCTTCTGTAGAGAGATCACCGATGCTGAGCTCCCCCCCAGGTGGCGAGATGTGGTCATGGAAAGGTACACAGGCAAAACAGATCCTGCCACACACTTGGCAGAATACTTAACCAAGGTACAGGTCTATACTTATGACGAAAGAATAGCCTGTAGGGTTTTTCCCACCACTTTGGGAGGGGACGCACTGACGTGGTTCCATGAGCTGCCCATGGGATCTGTTACGTCATTCAGACAGTTAAAGGAGCTGTTCACTATGAGGTTCATTGTGCAAACACGCGCGCCCAAGACGGTGAACGACCTGTGCAATCTTTACCAAAGAACCGATGAAAGTCTTCGAGACTACATCGACAGGTTTCAAGCTACCATGTCTGAAGTAAGAAACGTCAGTGTGGAGATGGCGACTACCGCCTTACAAGGGGGCACCACTGACCGACCACTTTTTGAGTCACTTACAACAAGACCCCCATCCAGCTTCGCCGAACTAATGGAGAGGGCCAGGCAACACATCCAGCTGGATGATGCCCTCAGGTCCAAAAGCAGAGGAAGGACCAGCGTTCTGGACCGCCTGCAATATCCGGACAATCGCTCTACTCAAAGAGCCCCCGCTTCCGATCGGACAGCTAAAAGCCAAGATGGAGCTCAAAGTTCCAGAAATTCAGGCCAACCCAGAGGATCGGGGAGAGACCGGAATCCGCGTCCAGACGACCAGGCAGAGAGGACATACACCACCCTCAATGCTACTCCGACTGCGGTGCTAATGTGGATCAAAGAGAAGCACCGCAGAGTCAATTGGCCCAGAGACCTCTCCGGAAGAAGTCGGGATACAAGGGACCCGAGCAAATTTTGCGAATTTCACAGAGACGTCAGTCATTTAACCGACGAGTGCACTTCGCTAAAAAAAGAAATCGAAAGGCTGATACGCCGTGGGGCCCTCAGGAGATTCATAGGCCCGGCCAGAGGGGATGAACCCTGCAGACAGCCGAAGCCTAGAAGGGACGATCCTGACTCAGACGACGATGAGCGCCGGAACCCCAGAAATGCCGATCCGGGCAGGCCCTATGCAGGGGTGATAAACGTGATCACCGGAGGGTCGTCCTATGGAGAAGATCTCCCCAAAAAGGGGAAAGGGAAAGGCGTCTACCTCTCCCGCTAGGCAGAGCAGCCAGCCTCAGTCACCATTTCCAGCGAATACGCGCGAGACGTCCTGTTCCCCCATGAGGACGCTCTCGTTGTAAGAGCTCGGATAAATAACTTCAATGTGAAGAGAATTCTGGTGGACAACGGCAGTGCTGTCAACGTCCTAACTCTCCAGGCATACCGAGTCATGGGACTCCCGATCGGAGAGCTCAAGCTGAATGCCACTCCTTTGATCGGCCTGGGCAACGCCACTATCCCCGTGGCGGGATCTGTAGAGCTCTTTGTCGAGCTCGGCCAAGAGGCAATAGCTCACGCTTGTAAGGTAATTTTCATGGTTGTTGACATGACATTTGCCTACAATGCCATTTTTGGCAGACCATTGCTTTTCCAGACCGGAGCTGTGACCTCCATCCGATACATGGTGATGAAGATTCCAACCACAGGAGGCGTCGCCATCTTGAGAGGTGACCAGAAAGCATCCAGGGAGGCTTATATCACCATGATAAAGCAACAGCGAGAAGCAATGGTCGTAGAGCCCGGCCTCGAGCAGCAAGAGCAGGCGGAAAGGCCCAGGATGGACCCGGCAGAGGCCACAAAGGCCAGGTCGCTAGATAAAGGCAAAAATGTTCAGGTGGGGACAAGCATGGATAGAATGACTGAAGAAGCCATCATGCATGTCTTGTCCATCAATCAAGCGACTTTTGCCTGGAAGCCAGAAGATATCCCTGGCGTGGACCCCAAAATAATCACCCACAAGTTGAATGTGGACCCAAGCTTCCCTCCGATCCGCCAAAAGTTGAGAAGGCACGCGCCCGATCGGAGGAAGTTCATTTCAGAAGAGATTGATAGGCTACTCAAGACCGGAACCATCCGAGAGGTAGACTACCCTGAATGGCTGGTTAATGTGGTGTTGGTCAAGAAGAAGTCTGGCAAGCTGCGAATGTGTGTCGACTTCACCGACCTCAACAAGGCATGCCCCAAAGACAGCTATCCCTTGCCAAGTATAGACCAATTGGTAGACGCCACAGCATGCCATGCCATTTACTCTCTCCTAGACGCATATGCCGGCTACCACCAAATTCTGATGTGGCTCCTTGATCAGGAGAAAACCAGCTTCATCACAGACGACGGAACGTTCTGCTACAGAATGATGCCGTTCGGACTGAAAAATGCTGGGGCCACATATCAGCGTCTGATGAACAAGATTTTTAAAGACCAGATCGGGCAGAATGTCGAAGTATATGTTGACGACATGATCGTCAAAAGCCGAAGCGCCGAGGAACATCCAGCCGATCTGGCAAAAGTTTTTGACACTCTAAATAAGTTCCAGATGAAGCTCAACCCCGAGAAGTGCGTCTTCGGGGTACCATCAGGAAAATTCTTAGGATTCCTAGTCTCTCAACGAGGGATTGAGGCGAATCCAGAAAAAATAAAGGCCATCCTCGGGATGCAACCCCCCAGGAGCATAAAAGACGTCCAGAAGCTGAATGAAAGAATAACAGCCTTGGGACGATTCATTTCCTCTTCCGCCAAGCGCTGCACGCCTTTTTTCAAGAAGCTGAGGAAGAGCGAATCTTTTGTCTGGGGGGAAGACTGCCAGCAAGCCTTCGAAGAGCTGAAGGCATTCCTCACCAACCCGCCGCTGCTCAGCCGACCGGTACCAAGTGAAAATTTATACCTCTATTTATCCACCTCTAAGGAAGCTGTTGCAGGTGCTTTGGTCCGAGAAGAAGATACCCAACAGCTACCCGTGTACTACGTAAGTGAAGTACTCAGAGGTGCAGATCTGAGAAAGGGACCGGTTGAGCAGCTCATTATTGCCCTCATGATGTGTGCAAGAAAGCTCAGACCATACTTCGAGGCGCACACTATTGTCGTCCGATCGGGCCATCCTCTCAGGAAGATACTCCAGACGCCTGATCTGGAAGGCAAAATGGTGGGATGGGCGATTAAGCTACAGTCTTGGGATGTCAGATATGAGCCCAGAAAAGCTATAAAGGCCCAAGCTTTGGCAGATTTCATCGCCGAATTTGCGGGTGAGGAACAGCCAAGTCAGCCCAAGCCACAAGGCTGGGAAATGACAGTGGACGGCGCAGCAAACGACACTCAAGGAGGCGTCGGCATAGTAATAAAAGGCCCTTTGGGCATCACAATAAGGTACGCCATAAAGCTTAATTTTAAAGCTTCTAATAATGTGGCAGAGTACGAGGCCCTTCTTCAAGGGCTCAGGCTGCTCCACGCCATCCGACCGGAGTTGGTGGCCATTAGGAGTGATTCCCAGCTGGTAACAAGTCAAGTTTTGGGGACCTTCGAAGCACGTGAATCCACGATGATCCAGTATTTAACCAAAGTTAAAGCTGCTTGCGCAAAACTGAAAGAGGCTGGGTCGGAATGGGTGCTACAGAAAGTCCCAAGAGACCAAACTGCTGAGGCCGATCGGCTGGCGAAGATGGC
The DNA here is from genome assembly GCA_947683425.1 of Excoecaria cochinchinensis. Taxonomy (NCBI): domain Eukaryota; kingdom Viridiplantae; phylum Streptophyta; class Magnoliopsida; order Malpighiales; family Euphorbiaceae; genus Excoecaria; species Excoecaria cochinchinensis. The sequence continues at coordinate 5,873,515 of CANTUQ010000066.1, forward strand.
TGCTTCCGTACAGAGCGTTATAGAGGAAAACATTGTCGTTGTAGACCAGACCTCCTCCTCCCTAAACGAGCCGGAGATGATGGAGATCGATCAAGAGAATGAAACCTGGATGAGCCCAATTAAGCAGTTCCTCCTGACAGGGCGACTGCCCGAAGACAAGGACGAAGCTCGAAAGGTATCTCGAAAATCTCTCAATTACTCCATCATTAACGGTGATTTGTACAAAAAAGCTTTCAGTCACCCTTGGCTCAAGTGCGTGGCGGAGGGAGAGGGGGACTACATCCTCAGAGAACTCCACGAAGGCATATGCGGAGCGCACGAGGCAAGCAGAGCCATGGCAAGAAAAGCCCTTCAGACGGGATATTACTGGCCTAGCATGCTCAAGGACGCCCTGGAGAAAGTAAGGATATGCCCGCAGTGCCAAATACACGGCAGGATTATAAGGCAGCACGGAGCAGACCAACAGCCGATCGGAGTCGCGTGGCCGTTCGACCAGTGGGGTATGGACATCTTAGGACCCTTTCCCCAAGGCAAAAAGCAGATGAAATTCCTCATAGTAGCGGTGGACCACTTCTCCAAATGGATTGAGGCTGAGCCGGTAGCCACCATCACAGCCGAGAGGGTCAAGAGCTTTACATGGAGGAACATCATTTGCAGGTATGGCTTACCCAATGTCTTTATTGCAGATAATGGCAAGCAGTTCGACAGCTCCGTCTTCAGAAACTTTTGCCAAGGCTTGAACATCAAATTAAAGTTCACATCTGTCACTCATCCCCAAAGCAACAGAATGACTGAGGTCTCCAATCGGACCATCTTGGAGGGATTGAAGAAGCGACTGGGTCAAGCCAAAGGCAACTGGACTGAAGAACTGCAGAGTGTCCTGTGGACATACAGAACGTCCCCCAGAACAGGCACTCATCAGACGCCATTTTCTCTTGTTTACGGCTCCGAAGCAATGATTCCTGTGGAGGTCGGCCTCCCTTCTTACCGATCGGTTCTTTACTCCGAGCGGGTGAACACTCGGGAGAGATCCCAGGACCTGGATCTCATCGAAGGAAAGAGGGAGGACGCCTACGCCAAGATCGCTGCCTATAAACAAAGAGTGGCCAGATACCATAATTCTAAAGTAAGGTCCAGAACCTTCAATGTAGGTGATCTGGTGCTCAGGAAGGCAGAACTAGGCTCGGGAAATGCCGGAGTTGGGAAGCTGATGCTGAATTGGGAAGGGCCCTACGAGGTTTCTAAAGTCCTAAGTCCGAGCACTTACAGGCTCCGAACAGTGGAGGGGCAAGATATCCCCAGAAGCTGGAATGTCGAGGTACTCAAGAAGTACCATGTCGCATAATGTATGAAAACCTGGCAATTGCCCGATTAATAAAGAGGTTCTTTCTTTGAAGCATCATGTGTAATTTATACACTAATCTAAAGTGTTTGCTTTACGGAGGATCCTACCTCCCCCCCCCCCCCCAAATATTATCTGTATTTTAGAGGATCTAATCTCTCTCGCTCGGTTATGCAATTTTTATGCAATTCTACGAGTACTCTCGACTATACAATCCTCATGCAGTTCTACGAGTATCACTCAACTCGATTTCGCGATAACTATGCAATTCTACGAGTATCCCCTAGCTCAGTTATGCAATAATTATGCAGTTTTATGAGCATCGCTTAGCCTAATTGCGCAAATTTTATGCGATCTGAAAAGCCAGACTGACCCGATCGGTCACTATGCTTTGACGTTATTTTAATTCAGGAAGTACTTGTGAAATTTAATGCGAATTCTAACTACGAGTTTTAATTAGCTCGATCACATTGCTAATTTTAGTACAAACTTATGTATACGTTGATTTGCAGAAATATGCAGTTTTATTAATAGAAATGCCTCCACTATACAATTTGTAAATAATTGTTACAAGTATATAAAAAAAGGGGGGGGGGGGGGGGGGAAAGGAAAAATTAAAGCTAAATTCCTAGGCTAACTATCTATATCTACAATCTCCACTTCGCCAGGAGGATCGACGACTTCTTCGACGATTGGATCGAGGGTGGCTTGAGAAGGGTCGGCAGCTGACGGTGCAGATACTGCCCCCCCTTCAGAGACAGGCCCAGTGGAGGAAGGTGCCATCGGCTCGGCATCAGGTGCAGGAGGAGCCTCTACTTCAGCTTCGTGGACTGAAGACGCCGCAAGCTCCATTTCAGAAGGAACCTCTTGAATAGTCTCCAGAGGTAAAGGACCTTCTTCAGAAGTTCTTTCGGTGATTTCCCCCTCGGGAGCGCCTTCGTCATCATCGTTTGGAGGAGCAGGCAGTGATGCCGGGTCGTCCATCCATGACAGATCCGCCCCAGGGAAGCGCCGCCCAGCTTCATGAACTAACCGGGACAACAGCTCCACCTGAGCGTCTGCCAGCTCATCAATCAGGTGCTCCTTTTGAGTGGCAAGCTCAAGCTCAAGAATCTTCGAAAAAGAGGCCTCCGTCTCCCCGTGTGACTTCTTCAAGGACCCCACTTCTGTCCGAAGCTGCTCGCCCTCTGCCTTCAGCCTGGCATTCTCAGCAGCCAACTCTCTGCACTCAGCATCCAGTCGGGTTGCATCTGCCTCGAACCGCCTTAGCTGGGCGCCCTCCGCAGATAAGCGGGCCACTTCCCCTTTCAGCTTGTCGGCCTCGCTCTGCCGAGCCTTCAGGTCTTGAGCACTCTGATAGGCCTCCTTTCTTAGGGCCACTGTCTCTGATTGCGAGGAAGCATACCGCTCCTCTAGCTTGGCAACCTCGGCTCGAAGGTCGGAAGCTTCCTTTTTAGCAGCCTCACAGCGCGTGGTTGCCTCCGCCTTGGCCACGGCGCCTGACTCGGCCCTCCCTCTCTACAAATGGGCCATCATGTGCAGCCGCTGTGTCCTCCTGGCAGCCTACACAGAATCAAGACTAAAAGGCTCAGACACAAAGGTGTAAACGAGCACCAGAACAGTCAGTAAAATACTTACGTCTATCAGCTGTTGTCCGATAGCTTGGGTTTCCCTGCTGAGCTGACTGGCATCGCCAGCATCCCGATGATCGTCATCCCGGAGAAGACCCTTGCAAATGAAACCGGCCACCTGGCCCACCGACCAGTCATCACCAAAGTTTTCTCTCAGAACTTCCTTCATAGGAACGACCCGTCGATCGGATGAACGCCTTGGAGATTCGCCGTGCTGCACAGCTTTGCCTCTTGCCGCAAGCCGAGCATCCGATTCGGCGATCAGCTCAGCAGCCCTCTTTTTGGCCGCCTCCTCGGCCTTTTTCTTGGCAGCCTCCTCTGCCCTCCTCTTAGCGGCCTCCTCCGCCTCTCGGATGGTAGCACCGATCAGCTGATCGTCTTTGTCTGACTCATCCCGAAGAGTGTGGCGCCGACGGCGTAATGGCCGAGGAGAGGCCTCTTTTCGAGGCACAGTCGTTGGACCAGCAACAGTGGAGGCAGGCGCAGTAATGGCAGCTGGGGGTGCCGACGAGATTGGTACGGCAGCGATGGCCGGAGTCGTCGTAGAAGTACCGGCCGTCCCCTTGGAGGCTTGAAGCTCGGAAGACAGGATCAACTTCCTCCTCTTCCTTTGCTCCTGGGCCTTCTTCTCCGCCTCGCGCTTTTGGCGGATCCGATCGCCAAGTTGTTTGGAGGCCTCACTCCCACCAGCCATCTCAGCTGCACAACAAAAAATAAGCTAGATAAGTTTTTTCGTACACAAATTCTCTTCATAAAACATTAATAAAGTGCAATGAATGATTTGATGCACGATGTTTGGGTTTTTTCTGATCCTAACGCTCACGTTCTACGTCCTCAGCGTCTTGAAAACCGGGCGAGCCGAACAGTGTCCGCAAAAGGAATTTGGACTCGTAAGGCCCTTCATTCCTGCTGACGGCGGCCATCAGTTTTTGTATATCATTTTTGTAGAATTCCTGACCGGCGGCTAGGTCCTTCAGGATTTTGACCCTAGCCGATCGGGTAAGGCGTACTCCAAACCCACCCTTCCTGCCCACCAAAAAATATCGTTCCCGATACCCTTTCATGGAGGTGGGGACGAACATCAGTTTCCTCTTTGGGCGGCTAGTGAAGAAGTACTCAGTTCCGTCGCTACGGCCCGAGATGTAGAAGAAGTGGGTAAAGAGTTCCAAGGTCGGTGCCACCACTTCTATTTGGCAAAGGATCTTGAAACACGCCACCGATCTCCAGCCGTTCGGATGTAGTTGGTTGGGGGCAAGACCATACCCCCTCAGTAACGCCATCTCAAAGGCGCCCAACGGGAACCTCAGGCCTGCGTCCAGACTCCAGAGGTGGCATACGAACCATTCGCCGTCGTCTTGGCCGAAGGGCCCTTCAGTCACCGCCATTGATTCAGGGCAGGCCAGCACTGATATCTCCTCGGGAAGGCCGTATTTAGAGGGGATTTCGGCCACTTCCGCAGCGGATAGGCGAGAATGCGGCTCAGCGGCTGGTTTATTCTCATACCACTCCAAAAAAGTTGTGTCCAATGCTTCAGCACTACTTGAGGCCATCTTCAACAAAAAAGTATGAAGGGAAGGCGCAACTCTCTTTTCTAAATGAAATGGGTGTGAGAAGAAAAAGGAAAATCGCAAAGAAAGCAAAAAGAAAAGTTACTTACTTGATGAAAAAGACTTGAAGGAATTCGAAGAGGAGGTAAAGAGTAGTTGCAGAAATCTGGGAATCAAAGGAAGATTTTGGCAGAGCTTCGCTAGAGATTTCGAAAGTAAAGAAGGAATGATTCACAAAGTCCTCTATTTATAGACGGAAGCTTCTCAAAAACGCCAAACGACGCGCCATTCAGCAAGCGCCACGTGTCAAAGGATATTATGTCTCTGCGAAGAACGAAGCGTCGCCCTTGGTACGCTCACAGCATTAAAGGAGAACAGCTGTCATAGCAGGCGCGTCGCTTCAGAAAAAGCGCCTCCCAAATTCAAAATGCGCGCCAGTACTCGTCTTCGGATCGGGAATTTCTATAAGTGATTCCATCCGAACGGACCAACAAAAGCAAATCTATGCCCGATCGGACCCGTCGAGGGGGGACAAGTGATAACCCAGCAAATATCATTTGCTCTAAGGCCCATCCTGTCGGCCCATTTAAACTGGCAAGGCCCAAAGCCCATCAGCTAAAGGTATCAGACACGAGCTCCTAGGCAGCACACATGCCTGATCGGCTGATGTGACCATCAGTCCCATCAGCCGCCTGACACAAGGTAGCGCCCATGCCTACCATCTGCTCCCTGTCATGTCGCCGGATACCTACTCTGACAGCCAGTAATCACTCCCTAGGCACTCAAGTGCCTCTCGACTATCTCTTATAAATAGTCCAGCCAACGATGGTACCAGGTATTGAATTCACACCATTATCTCTCTAAAACACATTTTCTATCTAAGCTACTAACTTAAGATTCGGAGTGCTCACGCCTGGTCCGACCGGGCTCTTCTTACTGCAGGGTTATCTCATCCGATCGGATCGACCACTCTCCTACAGATAAAGACATTTTTGGATTTATCAATAAGATACTTGTGATTATGTAATGGTGTGTTACAGATTTGTAATTGAGGAAATGTAAAGGCTCTTCAAACCTTATGAGATTCATATGTTGGAAATAAAACGCAATGTCTCTTATTAGTTATTAGTAAGGTCCAGCAAACGTAGCAAAGCTTTGTAAACTATTTTATTTTATTTTATTATACTGGTGAATCACATGTGAATTAATTTTTTTTTTATAACACAATTTATAATATTTATAATATTCATATAAGAATTATTATGATCAAATATATGTAGACAATAAGCAAATTAAATACGTTTAAAAATTATAATTTTTAGAAGTTAAATTATTCTATTTAGTAAAATTGGTATGGTCAAAATATCCTATTATTTATTAAATTTGATATAACTGCTAAAAATAATAATAAAATACTTTCATAAAAGTTAGGAAACAGGTAAAAGACTTCTAATTAACCTAACTGTGACATAATATTCAAACCGATTTTATAATGATAATTTCATTTATCTATATTTTATTATTAAGATTATTTAAAAAAATTTAAATTAAAATATAAAAGCATTTTAGTTCACAGAAAATTTTCAGACACCTCATGCTTTTATATGTAGTATGATATAAATCAATAAGTAAAAGTCCACTAATTCCTAATTTTTAATTGGATTTTCCGTAAAGAGCTTGGGGTCATTAAACAACAAAATGTGGTAATGAATTGTTAGAAAACAACGAAAACGTTAATTAGGAGTAATACATTGAAAGAAAAAAGAGAAAAGACATTTATGAAATATATTTAAAAATACTGGATAATTGTGAAAAAAATTTAAAAAAGTGATATTTTTGAAATGATACATAAAAAACTGTCATTTGGTGTAATTTCCTCTATTTTATACATGGAAAGCCCACAATTTTGTGGCAGACGTAATTCAATTTGTTTCCATGCCTTTAGCTTTTATGGTAATAACTAATAAGTTATTAATAAACATTTATACAACTGTTGGTTCGTTCTAGCGATAAAAAATTCAAATTCGTTCATATAAAATTTCAATTTTTATTTTTATTTTGTATATACCGTTAGAATGATTGTTTTTAATTATAAATTAAATAATACTCGATTTTAAATTAGTGGATTTTATGAGTTTAAAGATATCGGACCAAATAATGGGAGTCATAGAAAAAAAAATTAATACATTATTAAATATGTAAACATCACTGGGTCAATCCTTAAAAAATGGGAGCACGTCGGTAATGTATATAATACTAGAGTTCAATTTCTTGCTTCTCTTTTCCTTTAATTAATTAGCAATAAATATTTTATAAACAAAGTTTTAGCTTTTTGATGCCCTCTAATCCTATACAATTATACACTAATCTAGCACGAGTTTGAATTAATTTGATTAATTGACTTAGAATACTGAATGGTTTATTAAAATAAAATTGATTTGATGAAATCTTTACGTAAAGTATATAAAAATAATGATCAATTATATATAATAATTTATATCAAGAATAATTAGCTTTTCCTGATTAAGTAACAAAAATCCGGGGCCCGTGTGAATACAAGTTCATGTTTCCTTATTAAATTCACCCAAAATAGTATTTATTAATATTATGAATTGGTTCTCCAAATTAATATATATATATATATATATATAAACATATATACCAACCAATACTTTTGTAGTGAAAAGCTGGGCCGAAACAGATAGATCACAGCCGTCCACGTGACCCCATATGGCAAACGAGTGGCCACATAATTCCATCCATCATATGACCATCACATGCATACTGTTATATATTAGTAGCAGCCTCAGCCAATTCCTTGATTTTCAAAGTGTCATAAAACCCTTTTCAATTGCGTGATCTACGCTGCCAATTAATGCAGCTAATAGCTAGGGTCCCGCAAATAACACCTAAAATATTACTCCCTCTGTCACACTTTAAAAGGCTATTATCCTTTTTTCACGGTAATTAAGAAAATAATTGAAATACATCAATTTCATAAAAAAATAATATAAAATGACAAAAATGTCCTTATTTATTACATTGGAAAAAGAAAAAGTAAGTGATATATATTTAATAAATTATATAATAAATAGGGATAAATACGTAAATTTATTTCTTAAATTGCGAAAATAACATTTGGAGTGGGACAAATAAAAAAGGGAAAAAAGCCTTTTAAAGTGGGACGGAGGGAGTATCATTTGAGCCTCAATCGAGCACGTGGACAAGCAAATGAGTACGAAAACTAAAGAGATAAAGAGTCTCTAAGATCTCGATCGGATTGATAAGACACAACTGTCAATAATCTATTGACACGTATTTTTATCCCGTCTCTCCTGCAATCACGTTGCTGCAACCTATTTTGATATCAGGTAGATCATTCAAATGAATTCTTACACTCATATAAATACTAGATCACTTTGTACCTAAGTAACAATATAATCCAATAAGATAACTAAGCCGATTGCCTTTCATCCCGGCCTGATCGGTCAAAACTTCTCCGCCATATCAACCTCACTTTCTTATAATTTTCCAGAAATTATCAATACTAATTTGTGATTTTTGGGGGAAAAAAAAAGAAAAATGATTAATGAGTTTGATTGTAATCCATAATTAATGTGACAATAGTTCTGTAATCGTAATTGTTACATGAAATTATTTGATTTTCCAACTAATTGAAACAACTTCATCCCTAATCATTTTAACACGAGGATTGGATGTTTCAATATCAAATTTATATTCTTGGAAAAAGAAAAATTATGTAATAAAATCTAATGGTGTATTTATCATTAATTTTATCAACACATGAAATATCAATAGAAAATTATATGTATACCACTAGCTGTGAATATAAACTGGTTAACTGGTATATTAAAAATTTTATTAATCAGTCAATTAGTTTTTCTCAACTATTTTATCGATTTCAGTTTTTAATTGATTTTATATATCGATATTTGGTTAATCGTTAAAATTTTTTTAATATATAAATTTAATAAGTTATACGATTAACAATGTTATTTTTAATAGTTAAAAATACTTCAAAAATAAAAAATACATATAAAATCAAAATTTTCATAAGTAATTGTAAAAATTAAGTATATTTCATATGAAACTAACAATAAAGTGCTAATTATGTACATCTAATGAATAAATGATTATAATAAAAAGATAATTTCAATGTTATGTACTAAAAATATGTATAATAATATTTTAGAAGATCATATATCATAAAATTTATAAATTACAAAATATTAAAAAATTTAAATGTAAAAATCAAAACATAATATATAAAAAGTATATAAATGGTTAACTATTAACTTGTTGGTTTCTAAAAATAAAAACTGTAATTCTGAATTTTTGGTTTGGTTCGCCTAAAATCACAATTTTTCGGTCAACCAAAAATTCGATTTTTTTTTCTCACCCCTGCATACAACTAATAGTTTAGTAATTCAATATTAGTTTAAAAAAAAAGTAATTCAATTTTTTTTATCAGATCAGAAATATATATATATATATATATATATATATACATATAAAATGAACGTGTACAAAAAAAATGCAAACTCCTCAATTTCTATATATAATTCTAAACTCCTCAACTTAAACCACATCGAGACCATCACTGCTACCGCCACCTCTATCACCACACCACCGTTGCTGCTGCCACCACAACCACATTGCTGTTGTCTCCACCACCATACCGCTGCGGCCTCCACCATCACCACACCGCCTCCACCACCATAACCACACTGCTGCCGCTTCTACCACCACCACCAAGCCGTCGCAGTTGCCACACCGCTGCCGTCTCCACCACCACAACCACACCGCTGCCACCTCTACCACCACTACCACACCGCTGCTGTCTCCACCACCACCACGCTGCCGCCTCCACCACCACCACCACGCTGCCGCTGTCGCCTCTACCACCACCGCCACTATCACATAGCCGCTGTTGCCACCACCACCACCAAAATTATTATTATTATAATATACATAAATAATTAAAAAATATACATGAAAAATTAAAAAAAATATGATACAATTTTTAAATATATAAAATAGTTTTCTAAAAAATAAATAACAAATACTAAAAATAATTTTTAGATTTTAAAAATAAAAAACTAAAAATCTATAATTTTACCGAACACACTCCTAATTTATTGCTTTTGTTATTTTAGGAGAATGATTAGCGGAGTTTCGAAGTCAAAACCTCTCATACATTAATATCAGTATTTACTATTGAAATGTCGCTTTAGAAACCTCTTTACTCTTCTTTAATATTATTCTTATGCGGCAAATCTTGTCTTTTCTTTTTCTTTTTTTATAAATTTAGAAGACAAAGCTAATTCAAAATCAATATTAAAGATTCAAAATCAGTACTAAAGACGAAGAGCAATTTACATTTTTTTTTAACACCAAAACACTTTCATTAAACCAAAGAAACAACGTTACATGAAGGTGAAAAATCTCAAGACATGAAACTTTGGGAACAATTTACTTAAAAGTGAAAGCAGGAGATTTTTTTTTTTGGTAAAGGAAAGGTAAATAATTTTAAAAGTTATGTATGCTCTTTTTTTTTTCTTATTTTTATATTTTCTATTTCTTTTTTTGACTGTATAATAATATAAGAATTTTTGTAATTATGTTTCATTTTGACACGAGGTCCGGTTAAAACTCAAACTCTTTACCGTTTTAATCAAGAGATTATTACCAATAAATTAAAGGGCTATTTGAAATCATATTAAAAAGTTGGCTTAATACACGCATATATACTTGATAATTTTATAAATAATAAATATAAATTTATATCGTGTTTAAAAATTTTACTTGTTTTAGAGTTTCCCATTAAATCATGTTCCAAAATTTTAGCATTGTTTTTCAGGTAGCATTGCTTTAATTTTATATATATATATATATATAAATTGGTGCTAAGGAGATTGAGACCTTTGGAATTAGATTTATCAGAATTACATGATATTTTCTTATTATTATTTTAAATGAGAATTGAAATTCGCAATTTTATAATCCTAGAAACGACTATAATATACTAAGACTGAGATAAAATTCCCTAATGACAAAGTTGTTCGCTAACTTCAACCTTTCAAGCAGACCATTTTTTGATCATGTACTATTTTAGATTAAGCGAAAGCAAATTTGAATAATAAAAATTAAGCGACAAAATTTGGTCGTATATCAAAATTAGGGGGATCAAATTTAAATTTAAATAATCTATTTTAATTGAAAGTCGTAAACTAAAAGGGATAAATTTGAAATTTAAAAAATTTTTTGAAGAGAAAAATAATTATTTTTAAATTGCTCCCCTCCTGTAACACATGGATTCTTTCATGTTACGCTGTAAGTTCCGACTTGTAAAGAGTTTGAACTCTGACCTTTAATACGAAAAAATTCCGCAATGACCCCGAACTTAAGTAAAATTTCATTTTCTACTCTTTTTCTCTTTTAATAATAAAAGTATATTTAGTTTTAACTTTCATAATAATTGCATTAAAAAAAAACAAACAATCAACTATCATCAAATGGTGAAAAGGGCAAATTGGTCTTTTAAATTTATCTCAATAATTTTTTAATGCAAATGTCTCCTTAGTTAATTAAATCATTTATGTTTTGATAAAGCCAACTTTATCATTAAATAATTAAAATTAAGCCATATAAATTTTTTTGTATTAATTAAATCTATAGCAATGATAATTAATTCTATTTTGCAAAAATGATCATATGCAAATATGGATTCTAACTTATTAATATCTTATGCATACGATGTTTAACCAATATTTTTAAAATCGAACTGCTAAGTGGATTATGATTTGACCGATTCGATTGATTTCTTTTTAATATACAATAATTTATAATTAATTTGATCATAGGTTCTTTTGAAATTTGTCAACCTAATAATTAAGGGATGGTTGCATTATTCTTTTGGCAAAAAATAAATTTATTATAACTTATAATATATTTTATTTTGACAATGATAAATTTATGTTTTCTTTTAAAGTTTACATTATATATATATTTTTTGTCAAATGGAAAAAAAAAAAAAACTCTTTTAAAAGAATGAAGAGAAAGATAAATTGATATTAACCATTTCTTTGTTGGGTAAAAGTAGGGGTAAGCATGGTTGGTTAATCGGTACATGAGTCCCAGTCCATTAACCAGTCAATTAATATCGATTTTTTGAAATTTCAGTCCATTACCATCTAGGGGTGTTCAAAAACCGAACCGACCCGAATAACCCGAACCGAAATATAAATTCGGGTGAAATTATTCGGTTCGGGTGGAGGAATATGGAAAATTTCGGGTTCGGGTCGGTTCGGGTGAAAATGAAGGTAAACCCGAACCGCCCGCACCAACCGAAATATAACCTCTCTTTAAACCCGGTCTGGGTCTGTCCCTCATATTCTCATTTTCCCTTTTCGTTTTGATAACTAAATCCCTAAAATCCCCCCGTCGCTCCTCTTCTCCATTGCTCGTCGCCGCTCGTCCCCTTCCTTGCTGTTGCCGGTCGTCGTCGCCACTTCTCTTCGCCGCCGGTAGCCTCCACGAAGGTAACTTCTTCTTCTTCTTCTTCTTATTCGGATAGTAATTCTGATTTGGTCACTGGTCGATGGAAGATGTAATTCAACTCCCAGTCTCAATTAACTGACCATTAACTTTATGGATTTGAATTGTACAATATAATCAAGAAATGAAATTATCTTTATAGGCAAAATTGCTACCGGAGCGCTGTGTTCCAATATTCCCAGGTCTGTCTTAATGCTCTGTTGTACAATAACATGTAATTTGTATATTTATAGTAGCCTAGTTTGAATTCCCAGTAAGAAATGAAAGAGTCTGGGAAGAAATAGTTAGATCTAACAAAAACAATCGGTAAAGAAGATGCCAAAAATGTAAATGAATAGGGTAATTGGTTACAGCAATCATCATGAGTAGTAGACTATGTTAATGGGAGACATCAGCCCATATAGAAGAGATTTTTGTAGTTACTGGTACAGTGTTGTATTCTCATTCTTCTGCTGATGGATTTTGGGAGAGATTTTGTTATTTTTATTTTTCAGTTAGTGATTTTTTCATTGTCTGTGGGAGTTGGCCAGTTGTTAAATTGTCTTCTTTTCTGTTACATTTTCCTGTTTAATTTATTTTAATATCCTTAATGAATTTCATCGTTTCTGTAAATGTATTTTTTTTCTTGGCCGAGAAAAAGAGTAAATCAATACACTGGTATATATCTCAAATCTAGTGTATCAACATAAAATTGGTTCTCATTGTAAGGTATAACAAGTTTATAAAGGTCTAAATAAGATGATATTCCACAGTCCATACATTCCAAATCATGGAAATAATTAAAAGTTCGATCTTTGGACGCATGATTCCCAAGCCTTTAGATTAGGTCAAGAACTAAGCACCATCTATCAGTAGTCTTCCATACATAGAAGTTTACAGAATAGAGCTGCTAAATTGGAACGAGGCATTTCATATATTGGGTTGGGCGAACAAATGTATTTGGGAAATAATGACTATTCAAGAATTCACTTTGTTCCATTAAATGAGATAATTTGCACTTTTTCTATTTCGCTTTATATGATTATTTTGAGCAAAATTGGCTGATTAGATATTCAATATGGTGACTATGCTAATTAGATATTCAATATGTTATGTTAATTATGTATTTAATAGTTTATAATTAGGTTTAATAAAAAAAATAAAATAAAATTCGGGTTATTCGGGTTATTCGGTTCGGGCCCCGAAATATTTCGGGTTATTCGGTTCGGAGCCCTATAAGAAGTTAGGGTCGGTTCGGGTGTATAATTTCATGTAAAATCGGGTTTCGGGTTATTCGGGTTCGGGTCGGGTTGACCCGAACCCGACCGATGCACACCCCTATTACCATCGGTTAACCAGTCCATCGGTTTCGGATTTTCGGATCGGTTACCCAATATTTTTCGGTTAACTACTATAATTATAAATATATTCATAAATAAAATTAAAATGTTCAAGATATTTAGAAATTAAAATTTTTTCACTATAATATTATATTATTGTTGTTAAAATAAAAATATTTGGTAGATATAAGCAAATTTGTTTTTAAAAATTAATATTTAATAAGTAAATATATTAACCGATCCATAATCATTTTTAATTAGATAAATTGTTATACTTACTAATAGCCAATTAAAAAAACTTAAAAACTTTAAAATAATTAGTATAATGAAAAAAAAAGTACATGATCACTTTTAATTAGGATAAATTGTTATAAATTATTAAAAAATTAATAAATTAACTAAAAATTCTGTTTCGGTTCGGTTAACCAGTCACGTGAGTCAAAAATCATTAACCAGTCCATTAATATCGGTTTTTTCAAAATACTAACCATTAACCAGTCCATTACAATCGGATAACCAGTCCAACGGTTCGATTTTGATTTTTTTTTTCGGTTAACCAAGTCCATCGGTTTTTTTGCTCATCCCTAGGAAAGAGGGTGAGCAAAAGCCAGACAAAACAAAGGGAAACTATAAGGAGGAGCCTTCTCTGTCTCTGTCTCACGATTCCAGTTCATTAATTATTATTTTTTTTTTCTGACCGCCGCAAATATTGAGAAAATGGGTTGAACATCCTCAGGCCCTTACATTAGGCCCATATAAAGCCCAATATTAGATCGAAACTTCGAGTCTAATGGTATATAGAAGTAGCAGCCGCTTTGTTGCATCATTGGAGCCGCTAATTCCTGCAATTGCTTCTCCAAAAAAGTTAGATTTCTTACGCTTTAATTATTCTTTGATAACACTGTCTTCAATACTCCTTTTTAGTTTTCAGAATTTTTATCTGAATTTTACAGTTGATTTTCTTTTCAGTTCAATGTGAGTAGAGCATTCCATGAACTTTTTTGGGAGATTAGATCTCTATCTCCCTTAATAATTAAACTGTAGAACTTGTAATCCATCGATAAGAGAAAAAAAGGTGAAATCTCTTTCGTTCTCATTAACCTAGCCGCCACCCGCCATTCCTTGTCCTCTTCTTCTTCACTCGAAGTTTCTTCTTTCTTCCCTTTCTTTTAATTTTTTCCCCTTCTTTTCATACTTCAGGCGTAATAAATCATTCTGATTTCTGCAAAATAAATTTCACTTTGGTAGGATTTGTTCTAGGATTCATAGATATTTCTACTGGAATTTTTTATTTTTAAATTTCTAAGACCTTTGGATTAAATTTTGAGAAACCGTTAGCCTTCGTGCAAGATAGTAAAATAGATTCAATTTTGTGTAAATATATTTTTTCGATCTGTAATTTGTTTGGTGTGTGTTATTTTGGGTCTCAGTTTTTGTGTTATATAGACACCTTCATAAAGTTAATGATTTTTTTCAGGTGAGTGGAGGAAAAAAAAAAAGAAACGAGCTTCAGTCCTTGAGTGGTGCCTTCATTATAGGGGAGTTGCCTTACCCGAAGGATATTTGTTTTTCCCAATCCAGATTCTGGTATATGTTGAACCTTCACAAATTTGTATGTACGTATGAAGGACTGTATCATTTGTGTAATTGAAATTGAAACCTACTGATCAAATTAGCCCAAGTTCTAGTGTGATTAAACTTAGTATGCCTGCAGTGCCCTTTGTACCTAAGCTTTGACGTTGCAAGTTTCTGAAAATAATGTCATTACCTTGATACACAAACACATGCACATAAATAAAAAAAATATCGAATATTTATTGTCATGATGTGTATTTTGAAAATTTAGATCATGGCTAGGTGAATTGGTATTGTTGTTTGGTGCTAGCTTTTCATTGCTAGAAGGATAATTTTTATTTTTTGATGGTTAGAAAACAAAATTACCCAAAATTTTGGTTAACCAATTAATTGTTAACCCATTTCAATCCACTGGTTTAGGTATAATTTTTATATAATCTCTACTATATCAAGCTACTAAGCCGGTCTTTTTCTACCCTGGCTCCTGGCTTTGGGTTTTAGGTTTTTGCAGGTTTACATATAGATAGAGAGGGGAAGGAATGGGGAGGAGAATATTAAATGATGCGTTGAGGGCAATGGTGAATGCAGAGAGGAGAAATAAAGCTACGGTGGAGTTGCAACCCATTTCTAATGTCATGTCTTCTTTCCTCAATATTATGAAAAATCGAGGTAAATCTATTCAACTATTTTATTTTTTCAATTTGTTTACGTTCATTGGTTTCTTGCGAGTAATGTTAGAGAAGGATTTTCACTCTATTTTTCATTGTTTTAAGTGATCTGCATGGTTTGTTAGGAATTGAATTTGCATTTGTTGTTGAGAAAACCCCTTTAAATCTACGTTGTAATATTTAAATGTGATCTTATTGATTCAAACACATTATGCAGAGACTTGTTTTTGTTTGGTCATGTTTCTTTGCACTGTACTGCTCCTTGGACCCTTATATGGTTCTTTGATAATTAAATTTGCCAGCTGCTGTGTCTTAATTTTCTTACAAATATATAATGAATTTTCATTACTTTGATGTTGGAGTTGAACCCTGTCAAGTAATATGCTGTATGTGCAAAGTTAATTGCCTTTTAACTTTGGCTATATTTTTCTAGGATATATCAAGAACTTTCAGGTTTTTGATCCACATCGAGTGGGCAGGATAACGGTTGAGCTTCAAGGCAGGATAAAAGATTGCCGGGCTCTCACATATAGACAAGATGTCAAGGTCAAGGATTTAGAAGCCTACAGATTGCGGATACTTCCTACGCATCAGGTTAGTTTCATTGTGTTTTATCAGATATACCAATTTTGTTTGTTGGATTTTAAATAGTTTGCTAATAGATCACTTCACTTATATTCTTGTATATCTGTTTGTGCAGTATGGTTATGTTGTTATAAGTACTCCAGAAGGTGTACTGGACCACGAAGAGGCAAGTGGTCGGAATGTTGGTGGTCAAGTTCTTGGTTACTTTCATTAGGTGTCTGTACTGTGACCAGCACTATTAGAGAGTTCGTGGACAAAGTCGTCAAATATTACGTTTGTTCAAGGCTGAAAAGGTTGTATTAAACAATGATTAATTGTAAAAGGAGCTGTTGGTGTCAATTAATCCCCGGTCAGTGATTGAACATGATTGAATAATTGATGAAGTGAACGGGGACACATGCACAAATTCTTTCCATGATGAGCAAATTGGTTTTGCTATTTGATATTTCTATTTATTCATTTTTAATGTTTATCAAAGTATTTTTTTTTTCAAATAAAAATGCCAGGTCTCAAATAGCAATATGGATTAAATTGTTTTCCCACCTGTAAAATAGGTCTGACAAACAGGAATGCTATCTAGTACGATAGAACAAAGATATAATTAGGATTTTTGGAAAAAATATTTTTTAAATTAGTGTGTTTATAAAAGTAATTTTGGGTCTGCAATTCTTTCTTCTTCTTTTTATAAATAATAGCTTTGGGTTTCATAATTTTTGCACAATGAATGTATTACTATCATGAACAATGTTTTTATATATATATATATATATATATATATATATATATTTTAATTTTTTTCCTAGATTAGTTATTAATTGTATATATGTCAGATAAATTGCAAATCTTTCTAAAAAAAAAATATTTAAAGGGTGGCAGCTTTGTTTTTTATATAAAGAGACTCCATTCTATTTTAATTCGATGTTTTATATTCAAGTATATCTGTCAAAATACACCCATAATCCAACAATTCACCCAAACTTATTCAAAAAAACTTAACCCAAACCCAACCCAACTAAAAAATGACCCATTAAAACCCACCTAAAATCTACCAACTCATAATCCAACCCGTTTGGGTCTATTTCCCTATACCCAACGGGTCAGTTCCCAAATCTCTATCTCCCTGCCCTCCTTCTTTTCTGTTGCTACGTTGCCTTTCTTCTCTATGTCTCTCTTGTTCTCTAAATCGGCAGCTCATCAGCTCGTCAGCCGGCAACCGCCTGTCGCCGGCTATCTCGCCAGCAGCCTGACGCCGGCCATCTCGCCATCTCTCATCTCTCTCGATCTCGGGTATTTTACTTTCAATTTATTACTGCTATAAGATTGATATAATTATTTGATATATTCTTTTTCAAATCCCATCTTAGATTTTGTTAATGTTTGTAGTTAGCTAATTAAACTGAAAGCTTATTATCAAGAGTTCAAAGAAAGGCCTTTATATGTTACCAAATGGAGGAGTGGATGACGTTATTATTAGATGAATAGTAGAAACAGAGTAATGTAGATATCATTTGTGTGTTTGATTTCTCTAGGAAATAAAAAATCCGTCTATATTTATTTGTGAATTCTTTGCTCGGTGTCCAACTAATTGATGAAAATGGTAGTACATGAGCTCCTATTAACATTGAATTACAAAAGGACTGGTTTTTGAGCAGTACACGTATGATTTTGCAAATTGACAATAAATCTCAGCAAGTTTCTGCAAGTGAGCAACTCCATTTGATATATTTATTTTACTTTTTTTCCATTTTTGCCCTCTCTTTTTCTCTGTGCTTTCTTACTAGATTACATTAACTTGACAAGTACATGCTAGTTCATGAGTTATTGTTGCAATTTTGCTGTAATTTATGGAGTCAATCGAATTATGGAATTCACAGTGCCGATGATATTGGGTGCTCCTGCTTCTGGTAAGGGTACCCAATCTGAGTAGTTATAATGCTGGTTAGAGGGTCATGTTTTGGTTTCTCTTCACACATGCTAGAAATTGAAACCACCCTTTGTGTTTGTGACTGAGATTCCTGTTAAGGCATTTTGCAGAATTTTGTATAATGAAAATTTTAAAAATAGACAGTGGTAATGAAAATAAATGTGAAGAAAAAGAAAAAGCTAATGGGAATTGTAAAAGTATCATTAATCTTTATATATATATATATTCAGTTGCAGTAAATTATGATTTTGAGCTGCTTTTTGTTTGAATATATATATACATAATTTTCGTGGAATTAATTTTCGTGGCAAATTTATGCAGTTCTTTTATTTTATGGCTGAAAAAGTTTACATTTCATATTATAAATATGATTTAGGATTGAACAGATTATTTTTCCAGCAACAACAGAACAGAATAGGTTAATTTCTACATGCGTATATACTATAGAGGTGCTAAAAAGTAGAATGACATAAGACATATCCTAGGTTTGTTTCCATGGAATAAAAACAAGAACTTGAGTTGACATTTTAGTGCTAGTTTGATTTTCTGTTTTTATTTAAAGTCTGTTATAAATGATTTTTGTTGGAACCATTGGAATATAAGATTGATGAATTTGGTTTCCTTGGAATATAAACCAAGTGTCTTTATTTAAGTCAAGTGTCATTCCAGTATGTTTTGCTGCTTAATGGCTACTTCAGTAAAATTCAGTTTCAAGAAAGATATAATTGCAAAATTCTTGATTCACGTTTCGGCCCATATAGGCCTTCACCGACCCATTTGGAACACTTGACCCATTTGGGTCAAAATGGGTCGACCCAAACCCACCCAACCTATTTGGGTAATTGACCCATTTATGACCTAACCAATTTTGACCCATTTACGACCCACCCATTTATGACCCATCCATTTATGACCCAACTCAAACCCGCCCATTTGCCACCTCTACATTCAAGTTCTGAATACTAAATTTATATTTAAATATTTGAAAAAAATGCTTTAATGCCTCATTTTTTATGTAAGGGAGGGATGAGAGAAAATTCAAACTAGATAATTTTTTAGTACATTGGGATTAATATCTAGCCCTGAAATGTTTTATTAAAGACTTTAATGCCTTTAATTTGTAGGCATGTATGTGGACTTTGGATATAAGATATAAATTTGTCATCGCTTATACATTAAGCCTATTTTTCACACACATAGATGTACTTAAAATTGTGTATGGTTATATTAGTTTATAGACCAATTAGTTAGTGATAGATTACAATTTAAGAATTAAGAGAACTAATTTGTCTGCAAGACACTCTATTACTAATATCAAAGAGCATTTCTAGGCAAGGGGAGATTTACATGGTTGTACTATCTGTCGGGAGCTCTTATTATTTCCCATTTATTTTTTTTGTGGATGATAGCTTCTTCTTTTTTAGAGCTGAGGAAATGGAAGCTAGAGTGATGCATGATATTCTTTCGGTTTATGAGAAGGACTCGGGTCAGGCCATTAATTTTCAAAAATATGGTATTTTCTATAGCTCTAATGAATCTCGTTCTAATCAAGATTAGGTCTTGCAAATCTTGGAGGTTATGGGTTCTTTGGACACGGGAAGTTATCTTGGCCTCCCTTCTCTTATTGGTAGAAAGAAGAGGACTATTTTTGCTTTTCTTAGAGATAGATTGTTGAAAAGAATTCAATAGTGGCAAGGCAGATTTTTATCTCAAGCAAGTAGAGAGATTCTTACTAAATCGGTGGGTCAAGCCATTCCTTCTTTTTGTGTGAGTGCTTTTTTATTGCATGTTTATTGCCTGTCACACTTTGTGAGTAACTTCAAAAAATGATGAATTTTTTTGGTGGGGCATGAAACCGAATGGAGTTAGGAGAATTAATTGGTTTTCTTGGAGCAGATTATGTGCTTCAAACTATAAGGGGGGTGTTGGTTTTAAGGACCTTCATAACTTTAATTTGGCGTTATTGGCTAAATAAGGGTGTAATATGGTAACTGTAGACACCGGGTTCTGAGTCGTTCTAGATAAGAAATTACCCGATGACGAAAACGATGCCCGTTTCTGAAAGAGCGGGTAAAGTTCGTGAATTTTGGCCCTTCACGCTCATGAGGAGTAAGAATTTTTATTTGCACTTAAAAGAGTTTAAAAATGGACTTTTTAGCTCAAAAAATGAATTTTGGCACCACGGACGGCCAGCCCGTCGGTCGGACGGTCATCCCGTCGGTCGGGTGAGGCGGCCATCGCCCCTCCCACTGCCTCTGCCGATCGACGCCCGTCGGACACCCACGGACAGCCCGTCGGTCGTGCCTATATATCGCATTTTCCTTTCATTTTCCAAAAAAAAGGAGGAGTTTTTTGGGTACTGTTATGCTGCCAAAATCTTTCTAAATCCCGACTTTCACCTCAAAAGCTTCTTTACTTTCATAAAAACTCCATTAAACACAAAATCTTTCACACCTCGCGAAGCGTGAAGGACCAGATCCAACTGAAACCATTATCTGAGGGTAAGTGTTCTGGACACCTTTTTTAGTTTTGCTCTCGCCTTATCGGATCGGATTGATTTGGCGCCTGACATCCCGATCGGATTTGGCCCTTGTTGTTGCTTGCCCGATCGGATCGGATCAGATTAGCGCTTGCTAGCCGATCCGATCGAATTGGAGTTGCGCTCGGATCGGACGTGTGTCTGTCTGGGCCGATCGGCTTAGTGTGAGACGGTCGGTTGGCGAGTAGAGCTTGCTCGGCATGTTGAGTTCCTCTCGGCATGTAGGGTCGGCTCACTTGCAGTTCCCGATCGGCCAGGTTTGGCTTAGGTCGAACATCCTCAGGCCCAATAGCATTAGGCCCATGTAAAGTCCAATATTAGATCGAAACTTCGAGTCTAATGGTATGTAGAAGTAGCAGC
Organism: Excoecaria cochinchinensis; assembly: GCA_947683425.1. Lineage (NCBI taxonomy): Eukaryota > Viridiplantae > Streptophyta > Magnoliopsida > Malpighiales > Euphorbiaceae > Excoecaria > Excoecaria cochinchinensis. The sequence goes on from CANTUQ010000066.1 coordinate 5,894,583, forward strand.
GGCTTTGTTGCATCATTGGAGCCGCCGATTCCTGCATTTGCTTCTCCGAACAAGGTTCGATTTCTTATGTTTTAATTGTACTTTGATAACACTGTCTTCAATACTCCTTTTTAGTTTTCATAATTTTTATCTGAATTTTACAGTTGCTTTTCTTTTCAGTTCAATGTGAGTAGAGCATTCCATGAACTTTTTTGGGAGATTAGATCTCTATCTCCCTTAATAATTAAACTGTAGAACTTGTAATCCATCGATAAGGGAAAAAAATGCGAAATCTCTTTCGTTCTCATTAACCTAGCCGCCACCCACCATTCCTAGTCCTCTTCTTCTTCACTCGAAGTTTCTTCTTTCTTCCCTTTCTTTTAATTTTTCCCCTTCTTTTCATACTTCAGGCGTAAAAAATCATTCTGATTTCTGCAAAATAAATTTAACTTTAGTAGGATTTTTTCTAGGATCCATGGATATTTCTACTGATTTTTTTTTTTAAAATTTCTAAGACCCTTTGGATTAAATTTTGAGAAACCGTTAGCCCAAAATTTCGTGCAAGATAGTAAAATAGATTCAATTTTGTGTAAATATATTTTTTCGATCTGTAACTTGTCTTGTGTGTTATTTTGGGGCTCAATTTTTGTGTTATATAGACACCTTCATAAAGTGATGAATTCAATAGTGGCAAGAATTCAATAGTGGCAAGGCAGATTTTTATCTCAAGCGAGTAGAGAGATTCTTACTAAATCGGTGGGTCAAGCCATTCCTTCTTTTTGTGTGAATGCTTTTTTATTGCATCTTTATTACCTGTCACACTTTGTGAGGAGTTAGGTGAATTAATTGGTTTTCTTGGAGTAGATTATGTGCTTCAAACTATAAGGGGTGTGTTGGTTTTAAGGACCTTCATAACTTTAATTTGGGTTTATTGGCTAAATAAGGGTGTAATATGGTAACTGTAGACACCGGGTCCTGAGTCGGTCTAGATCAAAAATTACCTGATGATGAAAACGATGCCCGTTTCTGAAGGAGCGGGTGGAGTTCATGAATTTTGGCCCTTCACGCTCATGAGGAGTAAGAATTTTTATTTGCACTTAAAAGAGTTTGAAAATGGACTTTTTAGCTCAAAAAATGAATTTTGGCACCACGGACGGCCAGCCCGTCGGTCGGACGATCATCCCGTCGGTCGGGTGAGGCGGCCACCGCCCCTCCCACCGCCTCTGCCGATCGACGCCCGTCGGACACCCACGGACAGCCCGTCGGTCGTGCCTATATATAGCGTTTTCCTTTCATTTTCCAGAAAAAGGAGGAGTTTTTTGGGAACTGTTATGCTGCCAAAATCTTTCTAAATCCCGACTTACACCTCAAAAGCTTCTTTACTTTCATAAAAACTCCATTAAACACAAAATATTTCACTCCTCGCGAAGCGTGAAGGACCTGTAGACACCGGGTCCCGAGGCGGTCCAAGATCAGAATTACCCAATGATGAAAAATGATATTTGCCAGTGAAGGTGTCAAAAATGATGTTCTCCTTGTTGTGACTCCCCTTACTCCGATAAAAATTTTGATTTCTTCCCTAGCGTTCGAACGGGATGATGCCCCCTAGCGCTTCGATAGGGACGCTTCCCTAGCGTCCGATCGGGATGCTCCCTAGCGCTTCGATAGGGATGTTTCCCTAGAGGCCGATCGGGATGCTTCACTGGAGTCCGATCGGGATGTTTCCCTGGAGGCAGATCGAGATGCTTCCCTGGAGTCCGATCGGGATCTTTCCCTAGAGGCTGATCGGGATGCTTCCCTGGAGTTCGATCGGGATGTTTCCTAGAGACCGATCGGGATGCTTCCCTAGAGGCCGATCGGGATGCTTCTCTGGAGTCCGATCAGGCCTCCCCGCTCCTGCTCCCCCTGTGCTGTCGTTTTCACCTGCAGTTTTCTTTTGGTCAATATTTCAGTCTGTTACATTTGTTTCACATTTTAATGATATTTTTGGTTAATGAGAAATTAGAAAGAGCATTTTGTCTCTTCCCATTTTGGGACAAGAGAGAAAACAAAAGATAAGCTTTGTTTTCATTTGAAAAGGGCTGCATTTTGATTCAAAAGAAGAAGGAACTTGGTTTTCTCTCAACCAAGAAGAGCAGCCGTGGGTTTTTGAAGAATATTGAAAGTTTTAATTTTTTCTTCTTGTTTCTTCTCTTCAAGAACATTTTTAGTTCCCGGATGATCTTGAGCTTGGAAAATTAATTTCCTTTGCTCAACCTTCCACCGAAAATATTTGTCATCAAAATATTTTATTTTTTTTGAGTTAATTTGTCCCAAAATACAAATTTTTATTTTTTTCAAATATTCATCAGCACAAATCCAACAAGGAGAATGGATCCAGACATCCTAGTTTCCAATCCATAATTTCTGAGGGTAAACACTTGGATCAATTTTATTTAATTATTTATTTGTATATTATTTCTTCTATTATGGATATCTTTGCCCTTTTTGCTACAAATATTATTCTTATTTCTCAATAATCTAGACTTTATTTGCCACTGTTGATGTTTTGACTTGCTCATCATCTATGTCTCACTTGTTGGACTTTTTGTGATTTTAACTCCCTTTTTGCCTTTGGCCGACCGTTCCTCTCCATCTTCTTTCACTATTATTATTATTATTATTATTATTATATTTGTTTATCACTTCATTCTACTGTTATGCCCTTATTATTGTTATTATTGCCATTATTATTTTATGGTGTTAATATTATTAGTATTATTTGTGTACTATTATGTTATTATTAGTATTATTACTCTTATCCTGTTACTACTACTACTACTATTATTATTATTATTATTATTATTATTATTACTATCCTGTTCATATTTATTATCATTATTTTGTTGCGATGCATTACTATCATTCTCATCATTATTATTATTATTATCATTGCCTTTGGTCATTATTTGTTCCTTTTATTGCTACCGTCTTCATTAATGGTTTATATTGTTATCACTATTTATTATTGTGCACAACATTTATTTTGTCTTCACTTGATTAATTTTTAGAGTTAATACTAATGTTCTTAATATTATTTTTGCCTGAGATTTTATTTTGAGTCGGGTTATGTGAGCGCCCCGCGGCTCCCCGGATGGGTCGCGACGTGTAGACGAACACTCCATTTTGGTGAGACCTTTTCAATCCCTCTCTTTATGTTGTGATTATTTGTAAATATTTATTTTATTTGTGCACGTGTGCTATAAAAAGTCACAAAAATATTTCTATAATTAAATGGGAATTTCGATTAATAAAATTGGGACCAATGTCCCTCATTTTAGCCAAACTATAAAATATCACAATCAAAACGAAGAGTCAATTTTCAATAAAATGGGATCACTCATCCCGGTTTTCATTCAAACAATCAAAACGACTCTTCGAACCCTCTTTAAGATTAACGCGAAGGAACCAACGTTCCTAAATTTCGAACAAGTGTGAAGGAACCAATGTTCCTAAAATAATGCCCCGATTTATGTATGTCTTTTTGTTTTGATCTTGTGTGAGTGTTTTAAATTTGAATTCATTTTTTTTTGGGCCCTTATAATTAATTTTGGGGCAATATTATTTTAGGGGTTGTATTCCGCCCTTATTTCCCTTGTAATTGTGTGCCTGCGTGTTTACCGCTTTCCTTTATCGCTTTCCTTTACCGCTTTCTTTATTGCTTTATGGCTTTTGTTTATTTTCTTTACTTGCATGATATGCGCTCTTAATTTAAAATGTATCGATCGCGTGAGATGAGGGATATAATTTTAAGAAGTTAAAAACTCACTTATAATCTACCAAAGCATAAATAAGAGGGAAGTCCCGGACACCATATCTCTGGTTTAGACCTTTAGAGGTGAGAAACCTTTTTCCAATTTCTTGTAAATTGGGTGGCGACTCTAAAAACCTCAAAGGTGCCTTTAGGCGTCATTAGGCTAGGTGGTTTATCCCAATATTCCATTGGGAGGGATACACCAATGATGTCTCATGGCGCCCATGATAAAAAAAGACGCGAACCTATCCCTCAAGCGAGGGGCCGTTGCTGGGCTTGAGCGGTTCATAAGCGTGTAGCGCGCGTCATAGTGTCGACTCCACTGGGGACTTTGTGTTTGAGACTTCGCTTCGAAAGTGCTTTGGTTAAAATTTATAATTGGGTTTTTAAAACTTAAAATTCTATCCCTTTTCAAAATTGCATAATATCATCTTAGAGCCTTAGAATACGCTAGTTGGTCCCCTATCTACCTCGGTGCGTTCCCAAAGCACGACCCTACTCTCACTCATTGTAGGAAAGTGTTAGGGATAATCACCAGTCCAAGCCTAGTACCTTTTGGTATACCAAATGGAGATCCAATTAGTTTCTATGCTCGAAATGAGCTAGACCTATTGGTAGGGACCATGCTTGGGTAGCCCTAAAGTTTCATAACCTTGACTAAAGCCCATATAATGGCAAGTAGAAACTTCCACTAGGTGGTATGCTCCTTAATAGGATGCTTGTGATATGGGCCGTTATGTATTAGACAAAATCAGCCAAATTAAATGGTCTTTCATCAAAGGCTTTCATGCCCCGATAGGCCCATCTTAATGAGATTGAAGTGTCCAAATACACAATGGCCAATCACCCATATGCGTGCTCATTAGATTAAGAGTGTTATGCTGCCGGTTTTCCACCGTGCACATCGCGCGTTCATAGGGTTCCCCGTTGACCCATGGACTAAGCCCACCTAGGAAAGAGACCGCACTACCACGTGTGTGGGAGAAATAAGGTCGGAAGGATCTGCCTGCTTGCATGTGGTTGTGAATGCTGCACAGCATTCTCATGCATCACGTGTCATTCATGCATGTTAATAAAAAATAAATAAATAAATAATTACATATTACATTCTATGTGTGTATACCCTTTTTCCTGCAAATTATTTTTCACATGTAAATATCATCCTACATACAATTTTTTTCCATGCATTGCATTGTATCATTGTAATCTATCCACCTGCATCGCACGACCATGCATCTTTAACTGTCATCTGATAACTTCAATATAGTATTTAGTTTTGATTGTATTTTTATAGGATTTTTGGGTGTTTAGTTGTGTTTAATGTTTTATTATGTTTCTTTTAAGTTAATTTTGTTAATCTTAGCCAAATTAGAGTTTTGTTGCATTTTAGAAAGCATTTTGATTTAGTTTTGTGCCTTTGTAGGTTTTTGCTCAAGGGGTCATGGTCACAATGAAAATGGTTGTGACCGTGACATAAGGAGGATTGCAAACAGAAGCTGATTTCGCAGGGGTCACGGTCACAAAGAAACTGGTTATGACCATGACATAGATTTTTCCTGGGCAGAATGCAAAGGTTGAAGACCTCACGGTGGCAACCATATTCATCACCACCGTGACATGTAAATTTAGCAAGGCAGAATCAAAAGTGAAGGTACCTCACGGTGGCAACCAAATTCATTGCCACCGTGACATAGCGTTTTCCTGGGTAGTAGCGAAACTTTGAAGACCTCACGGTGGCAACCGATTTCATTGCCACCGTGACCCTTCTCCTGTGCGCGATAGGAATGGCATTCCCGATACCTCACGGTGGCAACTGATTCCATTGCCACCGTGACCCCTCTGGAAGTATAAAATCGCAACTTTCTATTTGGCTACGGTTCGGAACTGGTTAATTAGTTTTTGTTTTTAGTTTTTGCGGCTGAGATTTTTTAAGTTATTCTTCTATTCTAAACTTTAGTTTTCAATTAGTTCTTGAGTTTTCAATTAGAAATCGAAAGTAATTTTCATTTGATTCATAGTTTAATTTCAAGAGTTTGTTAGTTCTTAGTTTTTCCAGAATTTTTAGTTATTTCCTCCATTGAAGATTTGAAGAAGAAGATTGAAGAACATGTGATTCAACCGGGATTTTCTCCTCAATGAATTTCAGGGTTTATTCTTTCCTTTATTCTTTTGATTTTGTAATGGATCATAAGTAGTCATTTAGTTGTTCGGGGGATCTCTGAATCTCCTACCTATGATGTGAATGATGAACATCTTTTGAGTTTATGTATGAAAGATTGGTTTATTTTGCTGGTTCTTATTGTTAATTTATGGGATTTAATTTCTCAGTTCAATTTCCAGATTTGATGAATGATTTATTTCATATATCTTTGTTTGTTATTGAATTTGTTAATTGGATGCCATGAATGTATTTTATTTTCATATTTTTCTATCATGTTGCTGTAATGTTTAGACTGCTCCGGAAGGGAATCTAAATAGATAGGATTTTATGATTTAAGGTTTGAGTGATGAGTGAAATAATTAGGTTTCGGGTTGTTTGGCTCCGGAATGGGAAAGCAAACCGAATCTAGGATTTTAGACCCGTGCTTAGGCTAGTTGTATGACTTGCTCCGGAATGGGACGTTATGCAATTAGAATAGCTTGCTCCAGAATGGGACGCTTGGGTTTAGAGGGTTATCCCGATTTCTTTCATATAGGATTCATAGATTGATTATATTCATAATTGGGTAAGGGGTGGATGAGTGAACTTGAACAACGCTTTTATAATTTGATATCTTTGCTTGTTAATTATTTCTGTTTTTATCAGTTATTGCTGTCATCTTAATTTCTTTTAGTTTTGCATACTTAGTCAGTAGTTTAATTTATTTATTTTTAGTTTATTTGTAATTCAATCAATTTGATAATTGGGAATTCTTTAGCATACATTCAATTGTCATAACTTGCACGTTCAGTCCCTTGGGTTCGATAACTCGGAGTCTTAAATTTACTCCATTATATTACTTGCCGATTCAGTACACTTGCTGAGGTCGCGTCAAGTTTTTGGCGCCGTTGCCGGGGAATTGGCGTTGTTTGTGAGTTTTGATTTTTAATTATATGTGTTTTTATTTTTCTTATTTTATTTTTATTTTGTTTCTTATTCTTTTCAGGTAATTGTGGTGTATGAGCAGATTGAGACAAGAACAATTAGCACCCTACGACCCTGAAATCGAGAGGACTTTGCATCAACGAAGGAGAGCCAACAGAGATAACAAAATGGATAACAATCCTCTTCCAATTGGTGAGTTTCCTCCCGAGAATGAACAAGTGCCGAGGGCACAAGACCAGAATCCGGGGAATTATAGAGAAGAAGTCCCTAGGCAGAGGACAATCAGGGACTATGCTGTACCAAGATGGAATGAAGATAATAGGACAATTGTGCTGCCAAGGGGAGTGCAGTTTGAACTTAAACCAGCCACCATTACTATGGTACAGAGGAACCAATTTTCGGGTTCAGAAGTGGAAGACCCTGCACAGCACTTGGACATATTCTTAGAGGTTAGTGATACGTTCCAGATTCCAGGAGTGACATCTGACTCGGTGAGATTAAAGTTATTTCCTTTTACTTTGATCGAAAAAGCACGAGAATGGCTGCAAATGTTACCGAGACAGTCAATCAGATCATGGGACCAATTACAAGAGAGATTTCTGACGAGATTCTTCCCTCCAACAAAGATTGTAAACATCTGCAATAGTATATTGGGTTTTAGTCAAATGAGCGACGAGCCTTTTCATGAAGCCTGGGAAAGGTTTAAAAGACTGTTGAGAAGCTGTCCGCACCATGAGATAGCCATATACCACCTGATGACCACATTTTATTCTGGGGTTACACCACAGACAAGATCTTTATTGGATGCTTCATCAGGAGGGTCATTTATGAATAGACTACCGGAGGAAGCTTTTCATTTGCTGGATGAAATGGCGGCAAATGATGCTCAATGGTCAAATCCTAGGTCGGTTTCGAAAAGACAAGGAATACATACTGTGGATGAGGTGTCAATGCTGAAGGCACAAATCGAGTCAATGAGGAAGGAGATGAGTAGTCTGAAAGTGCAGAACGTAGCTTCTGTGGCTCAAGAGAGTGGATGGTATGAAAGTAGGCAGTATGGCCAAGAAAGTGGAGCAATGGGAGATTTGAATGCTGTAGGGGATTACAGAAGGAATGATCCATACAACAACACCTATAATCCGGGCTGGAGAAATCATCCAAACTTCTCTTGGAAGGATGGAAATCAAAATGCTTCATCATCTCAGCCACAAGTTAGAGCTCCCTTCAACCAAAACACTCAGCAGAACCAAGGGCAGCCGTACCAACCACCGTACCCACCCCATCACAACCAAGGGCAAGGATTTATTCAATCACAAGCTCAACCCTATCATCCACCGGGATACCAACCGAGGCCACCTGTGTAAGAAAAGAAGCCAAACCTTGAAGATATGTTGTCTACTTTCATAAACAGTCAACAGTAGTTTGTGAATAGCCAGCAACAGTTTATGGCTAATCAAGAAACATGGTGGAAATCTCAAGAGCAATGGAACCGGAACCAAGAGGCTTTCATGAGAAATTTAGAGACTCAAGTGGGATAGCTGGCAAATTCTATGTCTCAAAGGCAACCGGGAACATTTCCTTCGAATGTAGATCGGAATCCAAAAGAAGAAGCTAAAGCTATCACACTGAGAAGTGGAAAGGAAATGGTACCGAGAGAGGACCAAGGTAAAAATTCTTCATCATCAGAAAAGGAGGAACCGACACGGACGGTAAGTAATTCTAACTCTAGGTTAGAAGTTAATGAAAATGCTCCTAAATATGATAAAGGTAAGAGTTTAGTAAATCCTAGGGTAGAGGATCTTGATATTAATAGAATGCCATTTCCTGCTATGGCTATACAGGAAAAGAAAAATGAGCAAAAGGCTAGGTTTCTAGAAATGTTTAAGAAATTGCATATAAATTTACCATTTGCTGAAGCTTTAGCTCATATGCCTAACTATGCTAAATTCACGAAAGAACTATGTTCTAATAAAAAGAAATTAGAAGGGCATGGAACTGTGCAGCTCACAGAAAATTGTAGTGCCATAATTATGAACAAGATCCCTGAGAAATTGGAAGATCCAGGTAGCTTTACTTTACCCTATGCTATTGGTGAAGATTTTTATGGTAATGCTTTGTGTGATTAGGGTGCCAGCATAAATTTGATGCCATATTCTATTTGCAGGAAGCTAAATCTTGGAGAGCTTAGGGAAACGGGAATGAGACTCCAACTGGCAGATAGGTCAGTGAGGCGGCCCAAAGGAGTGATAGAGGATCTTCTAGTAAAGGTGGGGAAATTCATTTTTCCAGTAGACTTTGTGGTGATGGAGATGGAAGAAGACCGTAAAGTGCCATTGATTGTGGGGAGGCCGTTTTTAAATACCACTAAGGTGTTGATAGATGTTCATGGTCAAACGGTCACCCTACGGTTCAATAATGAGGAGTTAGTAGTGGATATGAACAAGGCTCAAAAATATCCATCTGAGGATATGGAGGAGTCTGTTTATTTTGCAGATGGAATAGACGAGTGTGTGGAGGAAGTGCAGGAAAAACTGGTTGGAGCTGATCCAGAAAATATGTGTTTGTTACATGCATTGGAAGAAGAAGAATTAGAAGAAGAGATGCGGGGAGCAGAAATAGAAATTATGGAGATAAAAGATGGAAAAGAGGAATCACAAAAAGAAGAGTTTAATCCTAAAAAGGGGGATTTAAATTCTGACCTTAAACCTCTCCCCTCTCATTTGAAATATGTGTTTTTAGAGCAAGATCGGAAACCAGTAATCATCTCTTCTTTGTTGTCAGGTGAAAAAGAAAAGCAGCTGCTTGAGGTGCTGAAAAAGCACAAGGGAGCCATTGGCTGGGAGACCTCAGATTTGAAGGGGATTGACCCAAGCTACTGCACACACAGGATCCCAATGGAGGAGCAGTGCAAGCCGGTAGCTCAGCCTCAAAGGCGACTCAATCCGGCCATGCAAGAGGTAGTAAAGAAGGAGGTACTTAAACTCCTAGACTCAGGTATTATCTACCCTATCTTTGATAGCAAATGGGTTAGCCCTGTGCAGTGTGTGCCTAAAAAGGGGGGAATGACAGTGGTAAAGAATGAACTGAATGAATTGATTCCAACTCGTACAGTTACGGGTTGGAGAGTCTGCATTGATTTTAGGCGGTTGAATAATGCCACTAGGAAGGATCATTTCCCTTTGCCTTTTATTGATCAGATGCTAGAGAGGTTAGCGGGTAATAGGTTTTACTGTTTTTTAGATGGGTATTCGGGATATTTGCAGATTCCTATAGCCCCTGAGGATCAAGAGAAAATGACCTTTACCTGCCCATATGGCACATTTGCATATAGGAGAATTCCTTTTGGGTTATGTAATGCACTGGCTACGTTTCAACGGTGTATGATGGCCATTTTCCATGACTTTATAGAAAAATTTATGGAAGTATTCATGGATGACTTCACCATATATGCGGCTGATTTTGAGAGCTGTTTAAAGCATCTTGATCTAGTACTAGGGAGGTGTGAAAAGACTAACCTGGTATTGAATTGGGAAAAATGCCACTTTATGGTGAGAGAGGGCATTGTCTTAGGGCATAAAATTTCAGAAAGTGGGATAGAGGTGGATAAAGCAAAAGTTGAAGTAATAGAAAAATTACCACCTCCAACAAGTGTTAAGGGCATAAGGAGTTTTTTAGGACATGCAAGGTTTTACAGGCGCTTTATTAAAGATTTTTCAAAAATTGCAAAACCCATGTCTAATTTACTCATGAAAGATGCTGTTTTCAATTTTGATAGTGAATGCTTGCTAGCCTTTGAAACTTTAAAGCAACGGCTTATTTCAGCTCCGATGATTATATTTCCGGATTGGAATTTGCCGTTTGAACTAATGTGTGATGCTAGTGATTATGCAGTTGGAGCGGTACTGGGACAGCGTAGGGAAAAGATATTCGGTGTAATTTATTATGCTAGTCACACTTTGATAGGAGCACAGGTTAATTACACCACCACAGAGAAAGAACTTCTGGCGATAGTTTATGCGTTTGAAAAGTTCAGGCCGTATTTGCTGGGTGCAAAAGTGGTGGTCTGGTCGGACCATGCAGTCTTGAGGCATTTATTTTCCAAGAAGGAATCCAAACCAAGGCTGATTCGATGGATGCTGCTATTGCAAGAGTTTGATTTACAAATCAAGGATAAGAAGGGAGCTGAGAATTTTGTGGCAGATCATCTGTCCAGACTGGAAAATGATCATATTGAAAAAGGGGAAATTTTAGATTTATTTCCAGATGAACATATTTGTGCCTTATTTGCATGTGATACTTCTGTTCCTTGGTTTGCTAACATAGCAAATTTTCTTGCAGGAGGCTTTATGCCTAAAGATTTTACTTTGCAGCAAAAGAAGAAGCTACGAGCTGATGCCAGACACTACATTTGGGATGATCCCTACCTTTTCAGATTTTGTGTGCTGACCAAGTGTTAAGACGGTGCATCTCAGATGAGGAGACAGGTGCAATCATTACAGCTTGTCACAGTGGTGAAGCTGGTGGACATCATGGGCCAAATAGAACGGTAATGAAAATTTTGTCTTCTGATTTTTATTGGCCAACAATGTTTAGAGATGTTCAATTTTATGTGAAAAGTTGTGATAGATGCCAGAGGTAGGAAACATATCTAAGCGTGATGAGATGCCCTTAACTAATATGCTTGAGGTAGAATTATTCGATGTATGGGGAATAGATTTTATGGGACCTTTTCCAGTTTCATACGAGTTTGAATATATTCTGGTGGCAGTGGATTATGTAAGCAAATGGGTTGAAACTGTAGCCACTAGGACTTGTGATGCAAGAATTGTTCTAGAATTTTTGAGAAAAACTATTTTCACCAGGTATGGAGCTCCTAGAGCCATTATAAGCGATGGTGGTAAACATTTTGTTAATCACTAATTCAAAGCTTTATTAAAGAAATTTGGCGTTAGGCATAAAGTTACAACCCCATATCATGCTCAGGCTAATGGTCAAGTGGAAGTGTCAAACAGGGAGTTAAAGGCCATTTTAGAAAAGACGGTCAATTCCTCTAGGAAAGATTGGTACATTAAGTTAGATGATGCTCTATGGGCCTATAGGACAACTTTCAAGACATCGATAGGGATGTCCCCTTTCAGGTTGGTTTATGGGAAGTCCTGTCACCTCCCAGTGGAATTAGAGCATAAAGCTTATTGGGCTACCAAATTTTTGAATTTTGATCTTGAGAATGCAGGTAAGTGCAGGTCTTTGCAGCTGAATGAACTAGAAGAGCTCCGATTCTGGGCTTATGGTCATGCCATGAAATACAAAGACAACACCAAGAAATGGCATGATCGAAAGCTAGTAAGGAAGGAATTTGTGCCTGGGATGCGTGTACTCCTTTATGATAGTAAGCTGCGGTTGTTTCCTGGTAAGTTGAAATCAAGATGGAAAGGACCCTATGAAGTAGTGGCCGTTGGTAAGTTTGGAGTGGTTACATTGAAGCACCCGCGGGGTGAGATTGAATTCAAGGTGAATGGACATCGTGTGAAGCCATGTTTTGAATCTACATTTGATTGTGCTTCCACGATCGTCACTCTTGCAGATCCTTGACGGGTTTTAAAAGTCCAGCTGCGGACTTGTTAAATGCAGAACTACTTTTCCTTTTTATTTCTTTTTGTTGTTTATTGGTTTTTCTTTTATGTATTTAGTCTTGTTTCGTTTTGTCAATTTTATGCTCAAAAAAAGAAACTATGTCTTATTGGAGAATTTTCATGTTATTTGTCGATGGAAGTTTGGAGAAATTGAGTAACATTTTGCAAGTGTGCAGGTGGTCACGGTGGCAATGGATATTGTTCCCACCGTGACCATAGGGAATGCATTTTGGAATCTGATTGCTGCACAGTCACGGTGTCAATGAAATACCTTGCCACCGTGACCAAATAAAGGGAGCATTCTAGATTGAAAAAAAAATTGGTATATCACGGTGACAATGATTTCCATTGTGACCGTGAACCCCAGGTAATTTACATTCTATTTGTTGTGTGCATATGTCACGGTGGTGATGGTTTTCATTGTCACCGTGACCCCATATGAATGACATTCTGTTTTCAAAATTGGATATGTCACGGTGGCAATGAAATTCATTGTGACCGTGACATGTTCAACTTTTGCTTCTATTTTGAGAGAGTGGTATGTCACGGTGGCAACTCAGTTGGTTACCACCGTGACTTCTAGGCGGTTCGATTCTGGATTACAAATTTAAGTATGTCACGGTGGCAACTACATTGGTTACCACCGTGACCCCAGAGCAAAAATTTTTAAAATCGCAGATTTCTTTCTTTTCGTTCTCACTCTCTCGAATAGTTTTCTCTCTCTGCTTGCCTATACTGTGTTATTTGCGCTCTTTGTGCTCTCTATCTCTTTCACGACTGCAATCCTTGCGATTCTGTACCAAGTAAGTATCTATCTCTTAATTTTAATTTTCCTCTACTTAATTTCTTTTTGTTTTCTCCTCTCTCGTTCCCTGTTCTCCTTTGACTCCATGTCTGTGTTTTTGCCCTAACGGTGTCCGATGTTCTTATGTTTCCTCTTTGATAGTTTTTAATTCTTGCTGTGCATTCAATTAATTCTTACTTCCCTCCTCAATTTGTATATTTATTCATGTGCGGGAATGATAGAAAGTAGAGGTTTAGGGCTTTTTCGTGCATACTTTGTATTGAAGATTTAACCACAATTTTTGGATGGAATTGAAAATTATCAATCTTTAATTACTTGTTCTACTTTCTTCTGTTGAATATTGCAAATTTGGGGGTTAGTTTTTGCCTATGGATTCTTTTTCCAGGGAGTTGAAAAAGTGCACACCATGTGTTCGATAATATTTCCCAATGAACCATCTTCCTGATTTTTGTGTTTTAAGACAATTTAGAATGATGGAACCTATTGACCATATCATTAGATTATGCTTAATTGCTATTAATGCACATTCTTAACCTCTTTGTAATTTGATAGCACTTGGTAAAATTACGTTTTAGTTGAGGATAACTATAATTGGGGAGCATTTATTGCATTGATGAGATAGATGGATTTTTGCTTGTTTTCACTGATATTGTTATCGATTTTGGAAATTGTTGTTGTGCAGTGGCTCCAAAAAGGAAAAGCACAGCTTCTGCTTCTGGCTCTACCAGCCAACCCCTAAGCCAAGATTCCGTGGATATTTCAAAGGTCCCGAAGTGGGTTCCGGGCCTAAAGAAATGTGCATACGTTTTTTTCTCTAAGTGTTCCTACGTCCCCACCACCTATCTTGATTTTGACCTGCTGCAGAAACTCGGGATAAGAAATCAAGTTCAGCACCTCGTTGCTAACATCGGCTGGGAGAGGGTTTTCTCGACCAAGGAGCCAGTTTATCCGCAATTAACTAGGGACTTCGTGTCGACTATCACATGTCGACCGGGTCGTAACCTGGCCCAGGACCCAGGTAATGTCTCATTTTGGTTAGAGGGTACACAGTATAATATGACGTTTCATGAATTTTCAGAAATTTTGGGTTTTCCACCCCCTGCCCACGATTCTTTTGATAATTATGACAAAGATGCTGCTTGGGCTAGTATTAGAGACCCAGCCACTGCTACTATATACGTCTCGGGGAAGACAAAGTCCCACCATTTGGCTGATCATATCTTGCGTATAATCCACCGATTCTTCCCCCTTGCTCTTCTCAGCCATGTTGATTCTGCAGGTCAGGTAAACCTGCCCGAAGCCCTGTTTCTTGCCTGTATGGTACGGGGTATTCGGATCAATGGTGCTACCCATTTCTGGCACAAATTGGAAGAGATGCAATGGCATCCAAAGAAGGTAAAGAAAATTGCGCTAGGGGGCTTTGTCACTATGATAGCAAAGAGGATCAACCATCCATTCGACAAGAACAAGACATTATCTTCTATTCTTGCGATCGATGATAAAATGCTCAGGAATATGAAGGTCATTGTCAAAGATCCGACTACCGCTGATGGCTATAGATTGGCAACGCGGGATGAGTATTTGCAAGGTGTTGAGAGGGGATTAGGTGGGTTGCCACATGAGGCTGAGGAAGCAGCTGAGGAGGCACCAGTACCTCCTACTCCAGAGCATGCACAATTTGCCACCGCACAATATGACGCCTTTATTGAGCGTATGGACACACTGTCGGACTCCCTCGCTGTTACGCGAGCTGATTTCCAGTCGCAGATGGATCAAGTCCTGTTCGGCCTATCCTCTTTGGCTGCGCAATTTGATGCGCATT
This sequence comes from Excoecaria cochinchinensis, assembly GCA_947683425.1. Classification (NCBI taxonomy): domain Eukaryota; kingdom Viridiplantae; phylum Streptophyta; class Magnoliopsida; order Malpighiales; family Euphorbiaceae; genus Excoecaria; species Excoecaria cochinchinensis. The sequence continues at coordinate 5,909,700 of CANTUQ010000066.1, forward strand.
TTCCACCACCGCCACAGGATCAATGAAAAGAGAGATTTCTTATCTATTGTTTTAATTTTGTTTATTTTATTTTTATTTTCCTTTTTGATATGTAATATTATTACTTGCTGGGGGCAGCAAGTTTTTGGTGTGGGGTAGGAGAAATTTACATTCATATATATATATATATATGTAATTAACAGTATGATGTGTCCCATGCATGTTTATTTCTGTTTATTTCTGTTTTAGTTTCTTTCTACTTTATTGTTGTTGCTTGAATATCTTTATCTTAGCTTGGCTTAACCTCAGTTATTCCTGATTTGAATGGTTTGAACTTTACTTGGAGAATGGTATATCTTAAGAATTGATCATAGTAATTGAGTAGTTGTAAGTTTTAGAAGCAAATTAAATCTCAATCAGTCATATATCTTGTGATTTCCAATCTGTTATGCACTATAGGCTGATTTGTAAAAATTTAAAAAATCCAATGCGTTAAAGTTTTTGAGTGAAGGAATGGTAGGATAGTTAGAACCTTCCTCATCACCCTTCGAAACATGATAACAACTCAAACAAATTTAGGACATGATTAAGGCAAATTATTTCTTTGAAAGCAACTTTAAATAGCTTTTGACCTACCTATTTATATTATTTCCATTGCTAGCCCAGTTGAGCCGATATGGTATGCTAAAAGCGTACTACGCAATTTTTTTGTTACACTCTTAATTTACCATTTAGCCTAAATGCCTTTGCCTACCCTTCTCTAAGAATTGGCCACTCTAAGATTGGGTTGGAATATCATTGAAAGTTAAATAAGGGTATCTAATGTTAAAATAGAGGGAGTGTGAGAAGAATTGTTGAATTTAGTGGGTGTTATTTTGTAAGGTGTTAATTTTTCCCTTAAAGAAAAAAAAATGGGTATAAGAGAATCGAGACTTTGGGTATCCCAATTGGATTACTGAAAAAAAAAAAGAAAAAAAGAAAAAAAAAAAGAAAAAGAAAAAAAAAGAAAAAAAGAAAAAAAGAAAAAAAAAAGAAAAAAAAAAAAGAAACTTGAGTTCGATGTATTTTATGTATGGGGAAGTTGAGACAACATTGGAAATTATGGGTAAATTGAAGGGAGGTCATGGAAAATTTTGTTCAGTATTGGAGAGTTGAAATTGTGGGTAGAGTGGCTGATTCTTACTTTGAATTCTTTTACTATTCTTGTTAGCCAATCACTTAACCTTACATTTCAATCCTGGAATAAGTCATTTTGATCCTGTCTTTGATATGAGTTGTTTAAGTGGAGATGACTCTTGTGGTTCCGGTGCTAAAGGAGAGGCATATGATTATCCTGAGTTTTAAGTGCAAAACCTGTATGCAAATTTATTTGCATATTCATTTTCTTTGCTTAATTACTGGAATGTATTGGTTGTTTTGTTTTGAAAAGAGAAAGTGTGTTTTGAGCCTAGCACACACACAAGTGAAATTATTTGACATAAACTGATTTGAGAATTTTGTAGCTAAGACCCTTCTACTTGGTGCTATGACTGTTGTTAAGTCTTCGCATTCTGAGTTAGAGTTTGAAATTTCAGGAATGTGGATAGTTCATTTACTTGAGGGCGAGCAAAGTCTAAGTGTGGGGTATTTTGATAACTTCAATATAGTATTTAGTTTTGATTGTATTTTTATAGGATTTTTGGGTGTTTAGTTGTGTTTAATGTTTTATTATGTTTCTTTTAAGTTAATTTTGTTAATCTTAGCCAAATTAGAGTTTTGAAACATTTTAAAAAGCATTTTGATTTAGTTTTGTGCCTTTGTAGGTTTTTGCTCAAGGGGTCACGGTCACAATGAAAATGGTTGTGACCGTGACATAAGGAGGATTGCAAATAGAAGCTGATTTCGCAGGGGTCAAGGTCACAATGAAACTGGCTGTGACCGTGACATAGATTTTTCCTGGGCAGAATGCAAAGGTTGAAGACCTCACGGTGGCAACCATATTCATCACCACTATGACATGTAAATTTAGCAAGGCAGAATCAAAAGTGAAGGTACCTCACGGTGGCAACCAAATTCATTGCCACCGTGACATAGCGTTTTCCTGGGTAGTAGCGAAACTTTGAAGACCTCACGGTGGCAACCGATTTCATTGCCACCGTGACCCTTCTCCTGTGCGCGATAGGAATGGCCTTCCCGATACCTCACGGTGGCAACTGATTCCATTGCCACCGTGACCCCTCTGGAAGTATAAAATTGCAACTTTCTATTTGGCTAGGGTTCGGAACTGGTTAATTAGTTTTTGTTTTTAGTTTTTGCGGCTGAGATTTTCTAAGTTATTCTTCTGTTCTAAACTTTAGTTTTCAATTAGTTCTTGAGTTTTCAATTAGAAATCGAGAGTAATTTTCATTTGATTCATAGTTTAATTTCAAGAGTTTGTTAGTTCTTAGTTTTTCCAGAATTTTTAGTTATTTTCTCCATTGAAGATTTGAAGAAGAAGATTGAAGAACGTGTGATTCAACCGGAATTTTCTCCTCAATGAATTTCAGGGTTTATTCTTTCCTTTATTCTTTTGATTTTGTAATGGATCGTGAGTAGTCGTTTAGTTGTTCGGAGGATCTCTGAATCTCCTACCTATGATGTGAATGATGAACATCTTTTGAGTTTATGTATTGAAGATTGGTTTATTTTGCTGGTTCTTATTGTTAATTTATGGGATTTAATTTCTCAGTTCAATTTCCAGATTTGATGAATGATTTATTTCATATATCTTTGTTGGTTATTGAATTTGTTAATTGGATGCCATGAATGTATTTTATTCTCAGATTTTTCTATCATGTTGTTGTAATGTTTAGACTGCTCCGGAAAGGAATCTAAATAGATAGGATTTTATGATTTAAGGTTTGAGTGATGAGTGAAATAATTAGGTTTCGGGTTGTTTGGCTCCGGAATGGGAAAGCAAACCGAATCTAGGATTTTAGACCCGTGCTTAGGCTAGTTGTATGACTTGCTCTGGAATGGGACGTTATGCAATTAGAATAGCTTGCTCCGGAATGGGACGCTTGGGTTTAGAGGGTTATCCCGATTTCTTTCATATAGGATTTATAGATTGATTATATTTATAATTGGGTAAGGGGTGGATGAGTGAACTTGAACAACGCTTTTATAATTTGATATCTTTGATTGTTAATTATTTCTGTTTTTATCAGTTATTGCTGTCATCTTAATTTCTTTTAGTTTTGCATACTTAGTCAGTAGTTTAATTTATTTATTTTTAGTTTATTCGTAATTCAATCAATTTGATAATTGGGAATTCTTTAGCATACATTCAATTGTCATAACTTGCACGTTCAGTCCCTTGGGTTTGATAACTCGGAGTCTTAAATTTACTCTATTATATTACTTGCCGATTCAGTACACTTGCTGAGGTCGCGTCATCATCCATGCATCATGCTAACCATCTGAATCTTACAGCCATCATAGATTCATCCAAGTGGATTAGAGGTTCTGACGGTCAACTAGTGAGCACAAACTTGCCCTTTTGGATTGCTAGAACTAGTGCCTATTTGGGATTCTGAGTCACTCTCAACGACTAGCAGATCATCTTTGATGACAGAATTACCACGGGGGACTGGTGTTTTAACAGTGCAAGACCTAGATAAGAGACTTGGAGAATTTGAAAGGAAAATGCTAGCCATGATGGAAAGTATTGTTGCTCAAATGGCACCAAACGCTAAGCAGCCGCCCGTGGCCCTTACTGTCGAACAAGTCGAATCGCCTATTAGGGAAGAGGCTCATGTCTTAATTGCCCAAGAGGTAGATGAAAGGTTTGAAAAGCTTGAAAAGAGATTGTCGGCCGCAATTAAGGAGAGGTTGGATGCTATGGCACTAGTTCTTCAAGCCCAAGTTACTACAGCTACACTTAATCGATACAAGCCAGTCATAGTGGCGACTCCCCGAGCACCTCTTGATGATACTACTGTTGATACTGTAAGTTCAGAAGTTGGCCACTACGGTAACTGCAGTGCTACTCGAAGGATAGGGAAAGCAGTAGTGGTTGAGACGGCCCAAAGGCATTACTCTAATTTGGGCCGCTCTTTATCCTGGGTACTGGAGAGGTTGACCAAGGAAGTTAAGCTAAGACCACTAACACCTAGGCCAGCTGCGACTCAAGGACAGCCGGGGCATAGGGATGACCAGTACTGCGCTTTCCATCAGCACACCGGACACCTGACAGATTACTGCCAAACTTTGAGGAACAGGATCCAAGATCTTATCGACACCAAGCATATCACGGATCCTGAAAAGAGAGAGAAACAGAAGAAGGCAGACTATAATGCAGTTCCTCCGCCAAAGATGTGATCGGGTCCAATCCACGAGAAGAGGACTATGTTATCTTTCAATGCTTTATATCTTTTTTATTTTCAGTACTCTTATGACAGTTTGGATTACTATAATATGATGAACAATTTTTGCTTATTTGTATGATATTTCTCTGATTTTATTTCCTATGATCACAATGCATTCATTTATTTTGACGTTAATTCAATTAATACGGCTCCATCTAATCTCGGAACTTTGGGGAATCCAAATAAAATCTTGATAGCATCTGTTATGACTCCTGAAGCGAGGAAAATTTTGAGAGATAATAAAAAAAAAGTCTTTGCCTGGACCTGGTATGACATGTCAAAATTGACGAGGACATTTTGAGGACCATACTACTTCCTCGTGCCATCATGACGATAAGCAGAATTTTTGAAATCCATTCCTTTGCATCCGCAGCATCTGAGTCACATATGGTGTTGCCAAAATAAAATCAAGCTCCGAAATTTACCCCGAAAGTTGGACGAATAAAACTCAGGACCTCCACGAGAAATATACAACTCATTAGAACCGAACAACATGACCTCTTTTCCCCCAACCATTCGAAAGGTGCATCCCCAAAACCAATTATGATCGACCCTTAACCATCAAGAACCCTTATACCCAAATTTCTTACTAAAACTCAGTGCCCGACCAAATTGAATAGCGGTGGCCCCAATATTTAAGAAGGAAGGTGTGCGCATGTATAAGTTTCAGGATTCGAACAAAGCTTGCTAAAAGAAATTTGGGGTTAAAAAAAAAACAAACAAAATAAATAAAAACAAAAAAAAAATCACTGCAAAAAAAAAAACTAAAAAAAAAATAATAAAGAGAGAAGAAAAGAGAGAATTGGTCAGGGGGCAAGGGAATGCTATTTGGGGGCAAGCTTTGTTCAGATCCCGTCGACCAACACACACCCGTATTTTGCCGCTCTCTTCTTGCCACTAAGAAGGACCTAAAGACTGATTCACAAACCATCCATCCAATCCCAGTCGTCGAAAGCCATTTTGAAGCTTAAACCATCAAAGCCAATAAAAGTACCCTAGATCACCCGAGCCTAACCATCCATCCAATCCCGGTCATCAAAAGCCACCTCGGAGCTTAAACCACCAAAATCGATAAAAGTATCCCATATCATCCAAGCCTAACCTGTCACCCTATCTCAACCACTGAAAAGGCATTCCAGGATTTGAACCACAAAAGCCAATAAAAGCAAAACGTGAGATTTCACATCCAAGCCCCAAATAAGGGATCCACCACCTCAACCAGTCTGCACAAAAGACAAGAACAAGACTTGGGTATGAAAGAAGCCACTCTCCGAAAGAGTAGCCTCCCCGGCTAGCAAAGACGAAAGCAAATTCAATCTACACCGACGGACTGAAGGAGGGTCCATGGCAAAGGCTAAAAAAAAATTAATTAATAATAAGAAAATGGGAGAGAAAATATTCAATCATGAAAACCTGCGAGGGCTGATTGATAATAGGAGTTTGATGCTTTCAAGATCTATCCCGAGATTAGATGAGGTCTCATATTTTTTCGAGTTAATGTCAAACAATGATCATGTGTCATGAAATCAAGCTGAAATATATACACTTATGCAATGATACATCAGCGTGACCAGAGCAGTCCATCTTGCGTACTCAAGGATGTCTGGTTCTATCTACCCTCTGCCACTCTCGCCGCTCAGGCACTTCAGTCAACTCATCCTGCTATCAACTGTAAAGCCAATCCTACAGCACCCTCATGATGGGAATCGAACTCATACAACCACAATCTAAGACATAAGCACATGCCGATCATACCTGGAAGATCTTTCGCGACAACTTCAACCTCTCTCTCAAAAATAAAAAAAGGGGTCGTTAGAGTTGAAAACCGTCACTGGCGCTCTAAGCAAAAGTTAGGCTAAAGGGCAGGGTGAAAACCTAGAACCAGGCAGTCTGTCCTATAAAAAATAATAAACGAACAAAAGCCGCTGGATTGGATTGGGTCCATTCCAGGCAAAAAATAAGGTACAGGTTATGTGAAAATCCAGCGAGGACGCATTTCCCGCTAAGAAAAGCTAGTGTGAAAATCCACAAGTGACGCACTCCCTTCAAACAATGACTACAGGTACCAGAGGAGAATCTCATAATCCCCTAAAGGCATAAAATTCAAAGGCAATCTCAGAGGGCGCCGAGCCGACTGCAACTGACAACCAAACCAGCTGACGCCTACGAATCCACTCGGATGAGTTCTTATCCTGCATTACCGCATCACACATGTATTTCACGTGCACGCTTACCATTTTTCCTGCATATTTGGTTTCTAAGTTTTGCATAAAGAGAGACTCGATGTCAACATCAATACAAGCATCAGATCAACATCAATCCAAACACCAGCTCAGTCAATCAATCCAACGACAAACCGAACACTTCTCAGGGAGCACCAGCAGAAGACTTCTCAGGGAGCAGCAAATCAGAGACTTCTCAGGGAGCATGAATCGAAGACTTCTCAGGGAGCAGCAAATCAGAGACTTCTCAGGGAGCGTGAACCGAAGACTTCTCACGGAGCAGCCAGCGAAAGACTTCTCAGGGAGTAGCAAATCAGAGACTTCTCAGGGAGCATGAACCGAAGACTTCTCAGGGAGCACCAGCCGAAGACTTCTCAGGAAGCAGCAAATCAGAGACTTCTCAGGGAGCAGCCAGCCGAAGACTTCCCAGGGAGCAGCCAACCGAAGACTTCTCAGGGAGCATTAGCCGAAGACTTCTCAGGGAGCAGCAAGTCAGAGACTTCTCAGGGATCATGAACCGAAGACTTCTCAGGGAGCAGCCAGCCGAAGACTTCTCAGGGTGCATCTAACCGAAGACTTCTCAGGGAGCATCCAACCGAAGACTTCTCATGGAGCATATAACCGAAGACTTCTCAGGGAGCAGCCTGCCGAAGACTTCTCAGGGAGCACCAGCCAGTCAACCAAAGACCTCCCAGGGGGAACCACCTCAGAAAGTATAACACTCAAACAAAGCCTTCCAATCTGGGAAAACGACCGCCTCAGGTACGTGTCTCTTCCCTTCTTTTCTGAATTTTTGCTCATTTAGGCACCTAGGTCCTAGAGTTCCCCAAAATTAGGGGCAACTGTAGACACCGGGTCCCGAGGCGGTCCAAGATCAGAATTATCCAATGATGAAAAATTATATTTGCCAGTGAAGGTGTCAAAAATGATGTTCTCCTTGTCGTGACTCCCCTTACTCTGATAAAAATTTTGATTTCTTCCCTAGCGTCCGATCGGGATGATGCCCCCTAGCGCTTCGATAGGGACGCTTCCCTAGCGTCCGATCGGGACGCTCCCTAGCGCTTCGATAGGGATGTTTCCCTAGAGGCCGATCGGGATGCTTCACTGGAGTCCGATCGGGATGTTTCCCTGGAGGCAGATCGGGATGCTTCCCTCGAGTCCGATCGGGATCTTTCCCTAGATGCCGATCGGGATATTTCCCTGCAGTTCGATCGGGATGTTTCCTAGAGACCGATCGGGATGCTTCCCTAGAGGCCGATCGAGATGCTTCTCTGGAGTCCGATCAAGCCTCCCTGCTCCTGCTCCCCCTGTGCTGTGGTTTTCACCTGCAGTTTTCTTTTGGTCAATATTTCAGTCTGTTACATTTGTTTCACATTTTAATGATATTTTTGGTTAATGAGAAATTAGAAAGAGCATTTTGTCTCTTCCCATTTTGGGACAAGACAGAAAACAAAAGAGAAGCTTTGTTTTCATTTGAAAAGGGCAGCATTTTGATTCAAAAGAAGAAGGAACTTGGTTTTCTCTCAACCAAGAAGAGCAGCCGTGGGTTTTTGAAGAAAATTGAAAGTTTTAATTTTTTCTTCTTGTTTCTTCTCTTCAAGAACATTTTTAGTTCCCGGATGATCTTGAGCTTGGAAAATTAATTTCCTTTGCTCAACCTTCCACCGAAAATATTTGTCACCAAAATATTTTATTTTTTTTGAGTTAATTTGTTCCAAAATACAAATTTTTATTTTTTTCAAATATTCATCAGCACAAATCCGACAAGGAGAATGGATCCAGACATCCTAGTTTCCAATCCATAATTTCTGAGGGTAAACACTTGGATCAATTTTATTTAATTATTTATTTGTATATTATTTCTTCTATTATGGATATCTTTGCCCTTTTTGTTACAAATATTATGCTTATTTCTCAATAATCTAGACTTTATTTGCCACTGTTGATGTTTTGACTTGCTCATCATCTATGTCTCACTTGTTGGACTTTTCGTGATTTTAACTCTCTTTTTGCCTTTGGCCGACCGTTCCTCTTCATCTTCTTTCACTATTATTATTATTATTATTATATTTCTTTATCACTTCATTCTACTGTTATGCCCTTATTATTGTTATTATTACCATTATTATTTTATGGTGTTAATATTATTAGTATTATTTGTGTACTATTATGTTATTATTAGTATTATTACTTTTATCCTGTTACTACTACTACTACTACTACTACTACTACTACTACTACTACTACTACTACTACTATTATTATTATTATTATTATTACTATCCTGTTCATATTTATTATCATTATTTTGTTGCGATGCATTACTATCATTCTCATCATTATTATTATTATTATCATTGCCTTTGGTCATTATTTGTTCCTTTTATTGCTACCGTCTTCATTAATGGTTTATATTGTTATCACTATTTATTATTGTGCACAACATTTATTTTGTCTTCACTTGATTAATTTTTAGAGTTAATACTAATGTTCTTAATATTATTTTTGCCTGAGATTTTATTTTGATTCGGGTTATGTGAGCACCTCGCGGCTCACCGGATGGGTCGCGACGTGTAGACGAACACTCCATTTTGGTGAGACCTTTTCAATCCCTCTCTTTATGTTGTGATTATTTGTAAATATTTATTTTATTTGTGCACGTGTGCTATAAAAAGTCACAAAAATATTTCTATAATTAAATGGGAATTTCGATTAATAAAATTGGGACCAATGTCCCTCATTTTAGCCAAACTATAAAATATCACAATCAAAACGAAGAGTCAATTTTCAATAAAATGAGATCACTCATCCCGGTTTTCATTCAAACAATCAAAACGACTCTTCGAACCCTCTTTAAGATTAACGCGAAGGAACCAACGTTCCTAAATTTCGAACAAGTGCGAGCCTAAAATAATGTCCCGATTTATATATGTCTTTTTGTTTTGATCTTGTGTGAGTGTTTTAAATTTGAATTCATTTTCTTTTGGGCCCTTATAATTAATTTTGGGGCAATATTATTTTAGGGGTTGTATTCCGCGCCTATTTCCCTTGTAATTGTGTGCCTACGTGTTTACTGCTTTCCTTTATCGCTTTCCTTTACCGCTTTCTTTATTGCTTTATCGCTTTTGTTTATTTTCTTTACTTGCATGATATGTGCTCTTAATTTAAAATGCATCGATCGCGTGAGATGAGGGATATAATTTTAAGAAGTTAAAAACTCATTTATAATCAACCAAAGCATAAATAAGAGGGAAGTCCCGGACACCATATCTCTGGTTTAGACCGTTAGAGGTGAGAAACCTTTTCCCAATTTCTTGTAAATTGAGTGGCGACTCCAAAAACCTCAAAGGTGCATTTAGCCGTCATTAGGCTAGGTGGTTCATCCCAATGTTCCATTGGGAGGGATACACCAATGATATCTCATGGCACCCATGATCAAAAAAGACGCGAACCTATCCCTCAAGCGAGGAGCCCTTGCTGGGCTTGAGCGGTTCATAATCGTGTAGTGTGCGTCACAGTGGCGACTCCACTGGGGAATTTGTGTTTGAGACTTCGCTTCGAAAGTGCTTTGGTTAAAATTTATAATTGGATTTTTAAAACTTAAAATTCTATCCCTTTTCGAAATTGCATAATATCATCTTAGAGCCTTAGAATACGCTAGTTGGTCCCCTATCTACCTCGGTGCGTTCCCAAAGCACAACCCTACTCTCACTCATTGTAGGGAAGTGTTAGGGATAATCACCAGCCCAAGCCTAGTACCTTTTGGTATACCAAATGGAGACCCAATTGGTTTCTATGCTCGAAATGAGCTAGACCTATTGGCAGGGACCATGCTTGGGTAGCCCTAAAGTTTCACAATCTTGACTAAAGCCCATGTAATGGCAAGTAGAAACTTCCACTAGGTGGTATGCTCCTTAATACGATGCTTGTGACATGGGCCGTTATGTATTAGATAAAATCAACCAAATTAAATGGTCTTTCATCAAAGGCTTTCATGCCCCGATAGGCCCATCTTAATGAGATTGAAGTGTCCAAATACACAATGGCCAATCACCTATACGCGTGCTCATTAGATTAAGAGTGTTATGCTGCCGGTTTTCCACCGTGCACATCGCGCGTTCATAGGGTCCCCCGTTGACCCATGGACTAAGCCCACCTAGGAAAGAGACCGCACTACCACGTGTGTGGGAGAAATAAGGTCAGAAGGATCTGCCTGCTTGCATGTGGTTGTGAATACTGCACAGCATGCCCATGCATCACGTGTCATTCATGCATGTTAATAAAAAATAAATAAATAAATAATTACATATTACATTCTATGCGTGTATACCCTTTTTCCTGCACATTATTTTTCACATGTAAATATCATCCTACATACAATTTTTTTCCAAGCATCGCATTGTATCATTATAATCTATCCACCTGCATCGCACGACCATGCATCTTTAACTGTCATCCATGCATCATGCTAGCCATCTGAATCTTACAGCCATCATAGATTCATCCAAGTGGATTAGAGGTTCTGACGGTCAACTAGTGAGCACAAACTTGCCCTTTTGGATTGCTAGAACTAGTGCCTATTTGGGATTCTGAGTCACTCTCAACGACTAGCAGATCATCTTTGATGACAGAATTACCACGGGGGACTGGTGTTTTAACAGTGCAAGACCTAGATAAGAGACTTGGAGAATTTGAAAGGAAAATGCTAGCCATGATGGAAAGTATTGCTGCTCAAATGGCACCAAACGCAATGCAGCCGCCTGTGGCCCTTACTGTCGAACTAGTTGAATCGCCTATTAGGGAAGAGGCTCATGTCTTAATTGCCCAAGAGGTAGATGAAATGTTTGAAAAGCTTGAAAAGAGGTTGTCGGCCGCAATTAAGGAGAGGTTGGATGCTATGGCATTAGGTCTTCAAGCCCAAGTTACTACAGCTACACTTAACCGATTCAAGCCAGTCATAGTGGCGACTCCCCGAGCACCTCTTGATGATACTACTGTTGATACTGTAAGTTCAGAAGTTGGCCACTACGGTAACTGCAGTGCTACTCGAAGGATAGGGAAAGCAGCAGTGGTTGAGAAGGCCCAAAGGCATTACTCTAATTTGGGCCGCTCTTTATCCTGGGTACTGGAGAGGTTGACCAAGGAAGGTAAGCTGTGACCACTAACACCTACGCCAGCTGCGACTCAAGGACAGCCGGGGCATAGGGATGACCAGTACTGCGCCTTCCATCAGCACACCGGACACCTCATAGATTGCTACCGAACTTTGAGGAACAGGATCCAAGATCTTATCGACACCAAGCAGATCACGGATCCCGAAAAGAGAGAGAAACAGAAGAAGGCAGACTATAATGCAGTTCCTCCGCCAAAGATGTGATCGGGTCCAATCCACGAGAAGAGGACTATGTTATCTTTCAATGCTTTATAGCTTTTTTATTTTCAGAACTCTTATGACAGTTTGGATTACTGTAATATGATGAACAATTTTTGCTTATTTGTATGATATTTCTCTGATTTCATTTCCTATGATCACAATGCATTCATTCATTTTGATGTTAATTCAATTAATACGGCTCCATCTAATCTCGAAACTTTAGGGAATCCAAATAAAATCTTGATAGCATCTGTTATGACTCCTAAAGCGAGGAAAATTTTGAGAGATAATAAAAAAAAAGTCTTTGCCTGGACCTGGTATGACATGTCAAAATTGACGACTACTTCCTCGTGCCATCATGACGATAAGCAGAATTTTTGAAATCCATTCCTTTGCATCCACAGCATCTGAGTCACATATGGTGTTGCCAAAATAAAATCAAGCTCCGAAATTTACCCTGAAAGTTGGACGAATAAAACTCAGGACCTCCACGAGAAATATACAACTCATCAGAACCGAACAACATGACCTCTTTTCCCCCAACCATTCGAAAGGTGCATCCCCAAAACCAATTATGATCGACCCTTAACCATCAAGAACCCTTATACCCAAATTTCTTACTAAAACTCAGTGCCCGACCAAATTGAATAGCGGTGGCCCCAATATTTAAGAAGGAAGGTGTGCGCATGTATAAGTTTCAGGATTCGAACAAAGCTTGCTAAAAGAAATTTGGGGTTCAAAAAAAAAACAAACAAAATAAAAAAAAAACAAAAAAAAAACTCAAAAAAAAAAATAATAAAGAGAGAAGAAAAGAGAGAATTGGTCAGGGGGCAAGGGAATGCTATTTGGGGGCAAGCTTTGTTCAGATCCCGTCGACCAACACACACCCGTATTTTGCCGCTCTCTTCTTGCCACTAAGAAGGACCTAAAGACTGATTCACAAACCATCCATCCAATCCCGGTCGTCGAAAGCCATTTCGAAGCTTAAACCATCGAAGCCAATAAAAGTACCCTAGATCACCCGAGCCTAACCATCCATCCAATCCCGGTCATCAAAAGCCACCTCGGAGCTTAAACCACCAAAATCGATAAAAGTATCCCAGATCATCCAAGCCTAACCTATCACCCTATCTCAACCACTGAAAAGGCATTCCAGGATTTGAACCACTAAAGCCAATAAAAGCAAAACGTGAGATTTCACGTCCAAGCCCCAAATAAGGGATCCACCACCTCAACCAGTCTGCACAAAAGACAAGAACAAGACTTGGGTATGAAAGAAGCCACTCTCCGAAAGAGCAGCCTCCCCGGCTAGCAAAGACGAAAGCAAATTCAATCTACACCGACGGACTGAAGGAGGGTCCATGGCAAAGGCTAAAAAAAAATTAATTAATAATAAGAAAATGGGAGAGAAAATATTCAATCATGAAAACCTGCGAGGGCTGATTGATAATAGGAGTTTGATGCTTTCAAGATCTATCCCGAGATTAGATGAGGTCTCATATTTTTTGGAGTTAATGTCAAACAATGATCATGTGTCATGAAATCAAGCTGAAATATATACACTTATGCAATGATACATCAGCGTGACCAGAGCAGTCCATCTTGCGTACTCAAGGATGTCTGGTTCTATCTACCCTCTGCCACTCTCGCCGCTCAGGCACTTCAGTCAACTCATCCTGCTATCAAATGTGAAGCCAATCCTACAGCACCCTCATGATGGGAATCGAACTCATACAACCACAATCTAAGACATAAGCACATACCGACCATACCTGGAAGATCTTTCGCGACAACTTCAACCTCTCTCTCAAAAATAAAAAAAGGGGCCGTTAGAGTTGAAAACCGTCACTGGCGCTCTAAGCAAAAGTTAGGCTAAAGGGCAGGGTGAAAACCTAGAACCAGGCAGTCTGTCCTATAAAAAATAATAAACGAACAAAAGCCGCTGGATTGGATTGGGTCCATTCCAGGCAAAAAATAAGGCACAGGTTATGTGAAAATCCAGCGAGGACGCATTTCCCGCTAAGAAAAGCTAGTGTGAAAATCCACAAGTGACGCACTCCCTTCAAACAATGACTACAGGTACCAGAGGAGAATCTCATAATCCCCTAAAGGCATAAAATTCAAAGGCAATCTCAGAGGGCGCCGAGCCGACTGCAACTGACAACCAAACCAGCTGACGCCTACGAATCCACTCGGATGAGTTCTTATCCTGCATTACCGCATCACACATGTATTTCACGTGCACGCTTACCATTTTTCCTGCATATTTGGTTTCTAAGTTTTGCATAAAGAGAGACTCGATGTCAACATCAATACAAGCATCAGATCAACATCAATCCAAACACCAGCTCAGTCAATCAATCCAACGACAAACCGAACACTTCTCAAGGAGCACCAGCCGAAGACTTCTCAGGGAGCAGCAAATCAGAGACTTCTCAGGGAGCATGAACCGAAGACTTCTCAGGGAGCAGCAAATCAGAGACTTCTCAGGGAGCGTGAACCGAAGACTTCTCACGGAGCAGCCAGCGAAAGACTTCTCAGGGAGCAGCAAATCAGAGACTTCTCAGGGAGCATGAACCGAAGACTTCTCAGGGAGCATCAGCCGAAGACTTCTCAGGAAGCAGCAAATCAGAGACTTCTCAGGGAGCAGCCAGCCGAAGACTTCCCAGGGAGCAGCCAACCGAAGACTTCTCAGGGAGCATTAGCCGAAGACTTCTCAGGGAGCAGTAAGTCAGAGACTTCTCAGGGATCATGAACCGAAGACTTCTCAGGGAGCAGCCAGCCGAAGACTTCTCAGGGTGCATCTAACCGAAGACTTCTCAGGGAGCATCCAACCGAAGACTTCTCAGGGAGCATCCAACCGAAGACTTCTCATGGAGCATGTAACCGAAGACTTCTCAGGGAGCAGCCTGCCGAAGACTTCTCAGGGAGCACCAGCCAGTCAACCAAAGACCTCCCAGGGGGAACCACCTCAGAAAGTATAACACTCAAACAAAGCCTTCCAATCTGGGAAAACGACCGCCTCAGGTACGTGTCTCTTCCCTTCTTTTTTGAATTTTGGCTCATTTAGGCACCTAGGTCCTAGAGTTCCCCAAAATTAGGGGCAACTGTAGACACCGGGTCCCGAGGCGGTCCAAGATCAGAATTATCCAATGATGAAAAATGATATTTGCCAGTGAAGGTGTCAAAAATGATGTTCTCCTTGTCGTGACTCCCCTTACTCTGATAAAAATTTTGATTTCTTCCCTAGCGTCCGATCGGGATGATGCCCCCTAACGCTTCGATAGGGACGCTTCCCTAGCGTCCGATCGGGACGCTCCCTAGCGCTTCGATAGGGATGTTTCCCTAGAGGCCGATCGGGATGCTTCACTGGAGTCCGATCGGGATGTTTCCCTGGAGGCAGATCGGGATGCTTCCCTCAAGTCCGATCGGGATCTTTCCCTAGAGGCCGATCGGGATATTTCCCTGCAGTTCGATCGGGATGTTTCCTAGAGACCGATCGGGATGCTTCCCTAGAGGCCGATCGAGATGCTTCTCTGGAGTCCGATCAAGCCTCCCTGCTCCTGCTCCCCCTGTGCTGTGGTTTTCACCTGCAGTTTTCTTTTGGTCAATATTTCAGTCTGTTACATTTATTTCACATTTTAATGATATTTTTGGTTAATGAGAAATTAGAAAGAGCATTTTGTCTCTTCCCATTTTGGGACAAGACAGAAAACAAAAGAGAAGCTTTGTTTTCATTTGAAAAGGGCAGCATTTTGATTCAAAAGAAGAAGGAACTTGGTTTTCTCTCAACCAAGAAGAGCAGCCGTGGGTTTTTGAAGAAAATTGAAAGTTTTAATTTTTTTCTTCTTGTTTCTTCTCTTCAAGAACATTTTTAGTTCCCGGATGATCTTGAGCTTGGAAAATTAATTTCCTTTGCTCAACCTTCCACCGAAAATATTTGTCACCAAAATATTTTATTTTTTTTGAGTTAATTTGTTCCAAAATACAAATTTTTATTTTTTTCAAATATTCATCAGCACAAATCCGACAAGGAGAATGGATCCAGACATCCTAGTTTCCAATCCATAATTTCTGAGGGTAAACACTTGGATCAATTTTATTTAATTATTTATTTGTATATTATTTCTTCTATTATGGATATCTTTGCCCTTTTTGCTACAAATATTATGCTTATTTCTCAATAATCTAGACTTTATTTGCCACTGTTGATGTTTTGACTTGCTCATCATCTATGTCTCACTTGTTGGACTTTTCGTGATTTTAACTCCCTTTTTGCCTTTGGCCGACCGTTCCTCTCCATCTTCTTTCACTATTATTATTATTATTATATTTCTTT
The DNA here is from genome assembly GCA_947683425.1 of Excoecaria cochinchinensis. Taxonomy (NCBI): domain Eukaryota; kingdom Viridiplantae; phylum Streptophyta; class Magnoliopsida; order Malpighiales; family Euphorbiaceae; genus Excoecaria; species Excoecaria cochinchinensis. The sequence continues at coordinate 5,925,999 of CANTUQ010000066.1, forward strand.
ATCACTTCATTCTACTATTATGCCCTTATTATTGTTATTATTACCATTATTATTTTATGGTGTTAATATTATTAGTATTATTTGTGTACTATTATTTTATTATTAGTATTATTACTTTTATCCTGTTACTACTACTACTACTACTACTACTAGTATTATTATTATTATTATTATTATTATTATTATTATTATTATTATTATTATCCTGTTCATATTTATTATCATTATTTTGTTGCGATGCATTACTATCATTCTCATCATTATTATTATTATTATTATCATTGCCTTTGGTCATTATTTGTTCCATTTATTGCTACCGTCTTCATTAATGGTTTATATTGTTATCACTATTTATTATTGTGCACAACATTTATTTTGTCTTCACTTGATTAATTTTTAGAGTTAATACTAATGTTCTTAATATTATTTTTGCCTGAGATTTTATTTTGAGTCGGGTTATGTGAGCGCCCCGCGGCTCCCCGGATGGGTTGTGACGTGTAGACGAACACTCCATTTTGGTGAGACCTTTTCAATCCCTCTCTTTATGTTGTGATTATTTGTAAATATTTATTTTATTTGTGCACGTGTGCTATAAAAAGTCACAAAAATATTTCTATAATTAAATGGGAATTTCGATTAATAAAATTGGGACCAATGTCCCTCATTTTAGCCAAACTATAAAATATCACAATCAAAACGAAGAGTCAATTTTCAATAAAATGGGATCACTCATCCCGGTTTTCATTCAAACAATCAAAACGACTCTTCGAATCCTCTTTAAGATTAACGCGAAGGAACCAACGTTCCTAAATTTCGAACAAGTGCGAAGGAACCAATGTTCCTAAAATAATGCCCCGATTTATGTATGTCTTTTTGTTTTGATCTTGTGTGAGTGTTTTAAATTTGAATTTATTTTCTTTTGTACCCTTATAATTAATTTTTGGGCAATATTATTTTACGGATTGTATTCCGCCCCTATTTCCCTTATAATTGTGTGCCTGCGTGTTTACTGCTTTCCTTTATCGCTTTCCTTTACCGCTTTCTTTATTGCTTTATCGCTTTTGTTTATTTTCTTTACTTGCATGATATGCGCTCTTAATTTAAAATGCATCGATCGCGTGAGATGAGGGATATAATTTTAAGAAGTTAAAAACTCACTTATAATCAAGCAAAGCATAAATAAGAGGGAAGTCCCGGACACCATATCTCTCGTTTAGACCGTTAGAGGTGAGAAACCTTTTCCCAATTTCTTGTAAATTAGGTGGCGACTCAAATCAACTTCATCGAGTCTCCTGCTTTACCAGTTCTTGATCAACTCTTAAAAGACGTAAGTTTCAAGTTACCATTATTTATTTAATACATTAATTATTTACGTGTTGACTTTATTTGGATTAATTGCAGAAAGAGAATGAAGGGAGTTATGATTTTGGATTCGTGGATGCAGACAAAGGAAACTATTATAATTATCATGAAAGGCTAATAAAATTGATCAAGATTGGTGGGATAATTGCTTATGATAATACTCTGTGGGGAGGAACAGTTGCTTGGCCTGAAGAAGTTGTTCCAGAGTTTAAGAGAGAAATAAGAACCTTTGCTTTGGATTTTAATCGGAAGATTTCTGGTGATCCTCGTATTGAAATTTGTCTTGCTACTTTGGGTGATGGTCTCACCATTTGCCGACGTGTCTACTAATAATTTTCTCCCAATAAATATATTATATTATATAAGTGGGGGCAACAAAATCTATACTTATGCCTACGGAGCATTTATAGTTGAAATTTCCATTGTGTGAAAATCCGTAGCATTGAAATTAAAATAAATAAGCCTTTTAAACAAAGTAAAGAAGATTGCTCTCAATCTTTCTTTTTATTTTTTTATTTTTTTTTTGCTGTAATGTCCCAAAATATACCATAGTAGTATTATGACATGTTCAAAAGTGAATAATAAAAAATGTATAAGCTAATTACTAGCTCGAAGATAAACTAGACAATAGTTCAAAACTGAGAGGCAATTCGGTCATCATTTTTAATTGAGATATAAATGCATAAATAAATATAATACGTAGGTTAATATGTAAATGAGATCAAGTTACATGCTAATATGTGATTAAAGAAAGTTTTGTGGTGAAATCATAAATTTATAAAGTTGAAAATTTGGAATCAATTGGAAACTTACATGTGTATAAATCTAGAAGGTGCAAGAAAATGGGAAAAAAAAGGAGGATGTGTGGCCGGTTCATTAAGGCCTAAAAATACAGATTTTCTCTCCTTCTCCCAAAAAAAAAAAATATTCTGCCCATAAGTCCCTAGAGAGGCTATAGAGAAGGAAAGCAAGGAAAAGCCAAAGGAAGTGAAAAAGTATGGGAAATTTTAACTTATTTTCTTGTGTATGGAATTTGGACATGAAATAAATTGATGTGTGACTTGTTAATTTATGATATGAAATTATTGTTTATATGCCGGATTGAAGTGGAAATGCATGGATGTTGGTAGAATTATTTTAACTTGTTTATATGCCAAAGGAAGTGAAAAAGTTGGAATCGATGGGAAACTTACATGTACATAAATCTAGAAGGTGCAAGAAAATGGAAAAAAAAAAAGGAGGATGTGTGGCCTGTTCATTAAGGCCCAAAAATACAGATTTTCTCTCCTTCTCCCAAAAAAAAAGTCCCAAGAGAGGCTATAGAGAAGGAAAGTGTTGGTTGTAAAAATTATAACATATATAATTTAATACGCGGAGGTAACATTAATAAATGATACTTATTTCTTGTAGCGCATAAACTCGTTACGAAAACGTCTACAAGGATCCCATTTGTTTTTGGTCACCGGTCTGGCTTTTACCTACTCATGATAAGAGCAGCTAGATCACAATCTAAAAATTCCTGAAAATTAAGATAGAAAACATGTGAGTGGGAACGAGCAGCTTTGCGGCGTGTACGTTTTCTCGTTACCAAATAATGATGATCACACCTCTATTTATAGAGATTCTAATAGCTAGAGACCTAACTTTAGTTTAACTCAAACTCATTCTGAAATAGGATTTGGTAATTTTTATCAGATTGAATTACTCAATTCTATCTGGATTGTACCCTCACTACAAGAAATCAGAAAAATAGAGACGGAAAATAGAGACTGAATTCCGTCTCTAATTAACAATGGCGGTCTTTAAATTTAGAGATCGAAAATTTTCCGTCGCTAGTTTTAGAGACGGAAAAATTATTTCCGTCTCTAAAAATAGAGACGAAAATGCTTTATGTCTCTAATTCTCTAATTTTAGAGACGAAAAGCCGATTCGTCTCTAAAAATAGAGACGGAAATTTCTTTCTGTCTCTAAAAATAAAGACGGAAACTAATTTTTCGTCTCTAGACGGAAAAATTAGTTTCCGTCTCTAAATTAAATACATATTTTTTTAATATATTATTAACTATATTTTTTAATTATATTTACTATATTTTCCGTCTCGAAATCTATTTTTAATACATAATTTTTTTTAATAATAAAACTACAATTGCCAAAATTTATATAATGAAACAAATGTTAAATAAAAATTAAGTAAATTAAATAAAAGTATAAATAGTAATGTATTAATATATATATGTAATTTAGTAAGACTACAAACAATATTACATTTACTAATTAAAATTTCATAAATTCATCGTCACAATTCTCTACCATCTCGGCCAAGGTCTTGAGATTCTTCACTGGCTTGCCATTTAAAGCAAGAACCTGCATCGGGATGCAGATTAGCTAGCATTCAATAAAAGACAAGATCAAACCAATCCAGCAATTATAGACTGCATTCCTCACCTGTGTATTAACAATGTCCTCGTAACCAATATTAATATCAGCCACAAGCACCTTCCATAGAGTTGACAGGAAATAATATCAGTAAGCAGAAGGCAATCAAAGGAAAATATCACTGAAACAATAGAGAGAGAGGAAACCTGAAAAACCACAACAAGCTACTCATCTGGGGATTATGGCATTGAATGCATAAGTTTGTCTAAAAGCTTAACAGGAGCTTTATATTCATATTCTTTGCTGTACTGAATGAATAGGCAAAAAGAACAAATAAGACAAAGCTAATGTCGCATGAAAGTTTCATGCAAGAGTAAGCTGCAAATGGTGAGTAATTTAATGGACATAAAGCAAAATATTAATATGAAAAGTTTATTAAAAAGAGAAATAATCTCTTAAACTTTATGGATAATTAACAATAGTTTAATGCTGGCGTTGTTGAATAATATTTAATATAACCATATTTTTGAATAGATATATATATATAAAAAGATGGAGCAATACAGGAACCACGGTGGATTGGTTTAATAGATTTTGATCCAACTTTAATTGACTTTTCAATTATTGATTTTCTTTACTTTTATAGGAGCCATGGCTAATGGGTTTAATGGAGGATGTTTGAGAAAGAACCTTAATACACTCAAGAGCACTCAAATACTGCAAAAGAAAGAAAGAGACAACAAACTAGTTGTAAGAGGAAATTTATCAAACACTTGGTGGGCAGGAAAATTATAGAACTTATTACCGTTCAATGCAATTTATTCATGACCACAAATGCCTTCCGTATCAACAAGAACTCAAAATTTTTTGAAGAAAAAATAGGCACTGATTTAAACGTGCTTTTAATTGACATTAGAAATTTAAGTATTAACCATCTTAAACTAAGTCAAAAATAGCAAAAATAATTACTGTGTTAAAATTATGTGTTCTGCATTCTTCTAGCTAAATTTCAGAATCTAAAGGTCATAAAGCCAGAACAAAAGCATAAAATTGAAAACTACACATGAAACTATATATATTATTCTACATTTAATTGCAATATTACATTTACTAATTAAAAAAAAAAAACCAAATACCTGATGCAGATCTTGCCGGAGGGAGTACGCCGGAGCAGGCGACGAGGCGGAGCAGATCGCCGGCGTCGACTCGTCGGTGGCATGGGGACCGAACAGCGAAGGGCACCGGAGTGGGGAGGGGCAGCGATCTGGAACAGGTGGAGAGGGGGGAAAGAAAGAAGAGGGGAAAAAATGAGGAGTTAGGGATTTAATCCCGAAATTTAGAGACGGAATAATAATTCCGTCTCTAAATAGAGACGGAATAAAAGTTCCGTCTCTAAATAGAGACGGAATACAAATTCCGTCTCTATTTAGAGACGAAACTCCAATTCCGTCTCTAAAAATAGAGACGGAATTCGTATTCCGTCTCTATTTAGAGATGGAATAGGAGTTCCGTCTCTAAATAGAGACGGAGTTTTTATTCCGTTTCTATTTTTAGAGACGGAATAGGAGTTTCGTCTCTAAATAGAGACGAAATTTGCATTCCGTCTCTATTTAGAGATGGAAAAATTATTCTATCTTTAAATACCGTCTTCAATTCTGGAGGGAAACAATCCCGCCATTTTTAGCGACCAAATTTAGAGACGGAATGATTTCCGTCTCTAAATAGAGACTAAAATTGATTTTCGTCTCTAAATAGAGACGAAAATCATTCCGTCTCTATTTTCTCTTTTTCTTGTAGTGTTTATCCATATTGGAGTCATGGGCGCACCCAAACTCTATCATCTCCCACTCGCACATGACGGAACGCATTCCAGTCTTAATCTTCAGTCGTACTGGCAGATAGATTGTGTGATCAGCATACCTCGAGAGCACTAGTGCTATACACCTGTTAGGGATATATAGCATCTCGAAAAACAAGATCCTTCTTTTCACGTATGCCTAACCCTAGATTACATTCTCACATTCACTGTTTTAACTCATGATCTCATAAAATAATTTTCGTGTTCACTATTATGTTTCTACTCATAGAAACTATAATAGGCTAGCCAGTGAACCACGAAACCTTATGAAAGTTATCAAAAGGCTATCTTCCCCTCTTACTGTATGCCATCCATCATGATTCAACTCGCTTTTCTAGTTAGATCCGCCAGGCCTAAACTTTTTTCGGACCTCTTGGACACTAACTAAGCTAGCCACATTAAACCATACTTCAGGGATAAGTTAAGGGTTCTAAGGGTCGAAATATAAATAGGATCTCACAATAGGGAAAGTTGAGATTATTACTATTATTAAATTTCCATCACTTTGGTCATATAAGCACACACGGTATAAAACATGTGTTATGGTGTTCTTTCCTTCCCTTAAAGGAGCGCATGTCTCACATTTCAATAATGTGTATCTCAAACACCATACAAAAGCGTAAGGTTGCGATGCACCGAAGCACCCAACTTTAGTCCGCTTACTTATTTTAGACAGAATATGGTAGTTACATATAACTGACCATCAGATTTCATACAATCCTTATTTGGATCTCAATCCAAAGCATACAACTTTATGTATGTCTTTATCTCTCACCTTAACAATACCCATCTTATAATTTCTGCAAGACGGCACTTTTATTTCAAACAGGTTCTCGAGCATTCTCTTATGTTTAAAAATTGCCTCATCTTAGTCTTTGCCAACTCTTTGACAAAACTAAGGTAAACACCCTTGTGAGTGGGCTACTTCTCTGTCCGACATGCTCAATCTCATATCAATAACAGTAAATGTTTACACATAAACATTCACACTCATGTATTGCCACTAATGAGCTTTGGTTATTATTCACAAATAATAACGTTAAGGGATTATATAACAGTACTAAATAAATTCTATGCAAACCTCGAGAATAACTTACATGAAAAGCATCCCGATCTTACACCAAGCCAAGTTGAAGTGAATATTGACAAGTACTTCGCCGACTGGTTCAAACTCTATGTAAGGCCAACACTATTTCCATATATAACCTTTAAATATCATTTTACATTGGATTGCTGATAACTTTCTCATGTTTTCTATTTTGAAATAAGGTCCGCTACAATGGGATTGACAATGAATACCTCTGTAGTTTGTCACAAACACCATTACGGAGAGTGAAGTGTTACTCAATCTATTTTGTCAATGGATTCAAATTTCACACAAAAAGCCATGCTTCTGGGAGACGTTCAATGAATAGTGACATTTGTGTAAAAGGCTCCAACTCATGCCATAGTATTGGTGATTACTATGGATGGATTGAGGAGATTATAGAGTTAGAGTACCCTTCGTTACCAATAAAACGGACAGTATTATTCAAGTGTCATTGGTTTGATCCCACTATAGACATTGGTCTTAAGATACACAACCAATATAGAATGGTTGATGTAAACCAATATCGTCGTTTCAACAAATATGAGCCATTTATCCTAGCAATGCAAGCTACTCAAGTGTATTATGCAAGATATCCCTCTTTGAGAGTAGATAGATCTAACTGGTTAGCTGTGTTTTCAGTAAAACCAAGGGATTTCATTGTGATATCAGATGCAAGAGATGGTACTGCTACTACAAGTTCTAATGCCTTCCAAGATGATGAAGTTACAGTGCATGATGTAACAGCTGATATTGGTAATGGAGATGATATTGATTTGCGTGACCCTACGGGAGTTGTGATTGAACTTGACAGTGTTTATGAGGTGGTTAAAGAACTTGAAGAGGATGATGATGAAGAAGAATTCTCTGATTATGATAGCAATGAGGACGAGGATGAGGAATTTGAACATTTGTCTGATAGTTACTAATTGATCAAAAATAATTTTTTTGAGTATCATGTTGTAACGTGTAAAACCTTTAAATTATATATATCACATGAGAAATAGCATTGATACGTGCACTTATGAAACTGTATGTAATTTATGTTAAACACATACATGCATAGTTTACCTTTTTTGTAGGTATGGGTCATGGTATAGGACGGGGCATTATACGTCGAGGTCGACGGGGGGAACGCTCTAGCTGAGATTCAATTACTCCATCTTTTGGAGACATGCCAGATGTACCGGGAGACCTTTTATCGGAGAATGCACATACGCCTCCTGTCACATTCACGCCATCTGCATAAACTCTTACTCCACACACAACCAACAATAGTACATCGACTACATGTCAAGTGGCAAGTGAAAATAACAGTCGATTGCGCATTACAGTGAACCAAAGGGGCATGTAAGTATTAACCCATACAAATTGCGATTAAGTGATAATAACATGTTTAACCACATTGTTTTTATATTATATACTTTGCAGGCTGGAACCTTCCTCACAATGCTCCAGAATCATAACCAGCAGTTTCCACCAGCGGATAGACATTAATGGCGTTAGTTGGAAGGAGGTTTCTAGAGAAATTAAGGAGTTTTATTGGGGAGAATTCATGGTACATTCGAATATTGTTGAAACTTTTTCATTACAAATTTAAGTTTGCAAATTAATTGGATTATTTCATTAGTGTATTTACTAACGATTTTGTTGTTACGTGTATATACAGAAAATGTGCCATTGGAATGCTGATGCAAATGGTGTTATTAGGGCAGGTTGGGAAACAAAGGCAGCTCAGAGGTACAAGAATTATGTGTACCACATAAAAATCGCCAAGTAAAAGCCGAGAGACTTTTCAGAAGCTGCATGGGTTAGGTGGAATGAGATTTTTAATCTACCTCCACGCATTCAGGTTTCTAATCAGAAAAAAATCAATCGCTATGGAGGGTCTGAAGAGAAAGCTCCTGGATCATACATCGGTGGGACCATTTCTATTGGTGAGCATATCTCACGATTGGTAAGTACTTTAATTATAACAGAAATTATACTTTTACATTAGTCAATTTCAATTATCATAATGTTTGCCAATTGATTTGTTCAATTGAGTACTTTTGAAACATTTAGCCTTTTTTATATGGATTATACAGAACCAATTAAATATTGTATTTCAATTACGTGCGAATTGTATGATAATATATTGATTGATTTACGTATTGGAGGATAGGCAAATTATGTTGGAGTTTGTTAAGGGGATCGAAGTACATTTGTGCTTTTAAGAAGTGTAAAATGAATTTTTATTTACAGGAGGTTGTCAATATTATAGGGGAGGTGCTGCCAAAATTTTTATTGATTTTTTTAAGAATTTTCACTTCATACATTATAATGAAATAGCATAAAGACGAAAAATAATGCAAGTTCATGTTTGAATAATAAAGCAAGTAGTTATCTTCGTTAATCATCTTTTTCTTTTCCAATTACTAATTTCTACTGCACAATATAGGAGAAGGAGTTGGGCCGGCCACCTACAATTCTCGAGGCCTATCTGCACACACATACTATAAATAATGATGGGAAGACTTATGTGGCGGATCGTAGCAGGGAGGTACATGTAAGTTAGATGTACTTTAATTATTCATAATATTTTCAGTTTTTCAAATGCTAAATTATTATAAAATATGAATTGTTCTTATATTTACGTTTATTAAAAATTGTTGTTGTTTACCAGGAAAGGTTTGAGTAACTCCGATCTGAAAGATCACAGGATGAGTCGTCCGTTGATGAGTTTGAGTTGTTTATCGAGGCCGCAAGATGCAATAAAAGGAAAAAAATATACGGTCTAGGCTCATATGTGTCTCCTGGTCTTTATCCATCCGGACCATCGTGTGCTGCTGGTGCAAGCACATCCTCTCATTCCGGTGGTACTTGCTTGACAAAAGAAGATGTCAAGGAGATTGTCGCTAGGACTATTCATTCGTTGCTTCCGCACTTGGCCCCTCAGCCACCAGCCACTTAGCCCAGTACCACCACTACATCACCTGCACCACATGATGATGTCGGCCCTTCATGTCCGCACGGTCCTGACCCGCCTGATGATTCTCATTTTGGTAGTGGTGGCCTTACCTGAACATCAATCTCCATATCTTTTTTTTCTTTATGTGTGATACTATTATTGCAATTTATTACTTAGAAAGATAATATGTGGCACATTAAGGTTATTATTTTAATTTAGTTTTCATGTATTTTTTATTAGATATATATACTATGTACGTACGAATATTAATTATATATGTTTTGGATTATAATTTTATAAAATTGATTATAATTTACATTTATATTTACATTTATTTATTTCATTTTATAATACCATGAAATTTTATATAAAAAAAAATTCAATAAATTAGTGACGGATTTGTGACAGAAAAATCCGTCGCTGACCTTAGCGACTGAACATATATTAGTCGCTAATTATTAGCGACTGATTATTTCTGGCGACTAACTGTCGCAATAACATACTGGCGACAACATATTGCGACAGTGATTTGCGACTATCCGTCGTTCTGTCGTTAAAGATTATTAGCGACTAAAATCTTCATTTTAGCGACTAAATATGTCGTCGCTATTTCCTATTTTTTTTTGTAGTGTAAGCCAATTGCTAATATTAGTGTTAATGATAATGAATACTTAATAATTTTTTTTTTGATTTATTATAATTGCAGTAAATATAGGGTATATCTTTTCAACAGCGCACATTTTATGCATGACACAAGAATTTAAGGTGAGATATTATTTAAGGAAATTGGAACTCCCCACCATTGAGATGAACAAAAGTTGGTTGAATAAAATATATTATGACCACGGAAAAAGCAACTGAATATATGGCAAAAACTTGAAAATTTAATAGATCATACCAGTAAATTTGGAGTTTTTGGCGACGAAATCAAACTCTGAAGATTAAATTATTTTCTTTTTAAAGAAAAAGAAAAATAACAGTGAGTAATAGTCGTGGAATAATGATCAAGAGGTTATAACTTATAATAATTTGCAAACAACCATTTTTTTTATCTCTCTCGTTTTTTATTTTGACAAGTTCATATATAATTAACGACAAAATTGTGAAAGGCTATAAAACTAATAATTTAATCACTCAATTCCAAAGATGAAAAATCTTGACCAAGTATTAATTCATACCAAATACCTAATTACACTATTATCTATCTTTGACAATAATAGGGTCTATTGATCTTATATTCTTGTTAATTATGGACCGTATCTTGTAGGGTACGTACACCATTCTGGATTCAAATATGATCTTTTAATTAATAATTCAATAGTTAACAACTTTGCAATTTGGCTTGCGAAATCATAAATCAATCCATATATAATTAATCAATGCAACTAAATTTAATATAATATAAATTTAAATGATTAAACTAATATAAATATTTTTAATGTTAAATGAAGGAAATTTATTTATTTATTTATAATTATATTAAATTTCCACATGAATAAAGAATGAAACAGCTTTTATTGACAATGCATATGGTGTATAACTGTTTAATATATGTGGCAACTGAAAAATGCATGCGATAAGAAAAATGAAGGGATTGAGACTTTACAACAAATGTAGTTTACAGCAAGAAGTAGTTTTTATTCAGTTAAGTGGACAGTTTTAAGAACAATGAAAATAAATAAAGCTAAATTTTAAAGCATAGATAATAAGTTATAAACAGTTGGGAAGCAAATGCTGGTCGCATTTAATCATGGTTAAAATCGAAAACCACTCCAATAACAACTAACTAATACTCTACTATTGGTCTATTCCAGCGTAGGGAGTTTCATTAAAAAAACAGTAATTCAAAATTAGTTCAGTAAGAAAAACAATATTTACAATACACCGAAAATTTCTCCTAGCCTTCCACTTCTATAATTTCTAACATGCAAACCCTACTTCTCTGTCCTTAATTCCATGCCCTAATTCTTTCTTAATTGCTTCTGCTTCCTTGTTTTCCTTTCTCTTTTCTCAGATTAACTTTGGATTAATATTGCACATTCTGATAAATTCAAGTAAGTCCATAATCTTTATGTTATTATGTTAATTAGCATTTTTTTAATTAGTTTCTGGGAATTTAATTAAGTTAGCTAACTAGCTTCTCATATGCATTATTTTTAAACAAATTTTTATACGGAATAGAAATTGATTTCTTGGTTTTTCTTAAACAAATTCAAGAAGTGTCGATTAAACCTATTACTTATATTTGAAATATAGATGAGTTGGTATTGGCAAATACGTGAGCAAAACACAAAATACTCATTAATTTCTTCTGCTCCATCATCAGAATTCAATGGCTACTACAGGCTTGGAAAAGGATAATCCAGTGGATTCGTCGATGGAATCGAAAAAAGGACTAAATTCCGAACCGAAAGGATCAGTTGCGACAGAAAATTCCAACACTGTTCAAAATGCATGCACAAGCATTCCTGAATCAGTTCCAATATATCCTATAAGTAGCCAAATGACAGTTCAAGGAGGAGGCTATGACCCCAATCGCATTCCATCTTCGATCTTTGCAAGCAAATCTGCTACACCCATGGAATGGAGTGTTGCTTCTAATGAATCATTGTTCAGTATTCATATGGGAAACAATAGCTTCTCAAGAGACCATGTTTTTATGTTATATAAGTCTGGTGAATTTCCCAAGTTAGAGGATTCAAGCACCAATCTTTCACCGGCGCCACTTCCTTTTAATCAACCCGAAAACGTCGAAAAGAAGAGCCAAGATTTGAGGAAGGAGACCAAATATTCTGAGGTAAATAATCCTGAATCTGAATTGCCTGTGTTTAATCCAAGGGCACCTTATGCGGAACCTGACAAATTTGCTATCCAAGAAAAGCCTCTTCCGGTTCAGGCCGATGAGGTCCGACACTCTTCAAGCAGCACTCATTCTTTTCAATTCCCTCTGTAAGTGTTACTTCTTCATAAGCATTTTGTGTATAGGCATTTTATAAATGTTAAGAAAATAGTTGATGGTAATGAAATGTTTGATTGGTGGTTAGGTTGGAAGGGAATTACATAGGAGGAGGTGGGTCAGTGAAAGTGGGAACAGAGAGGATGGCATCACCTAGGCGCCGGCAATACGATATGCATCCACAGCCAGCTGAAATGCCACCAAAGTCTAGCAGTGGAAGCAGTTGGTTTGCCTGTTTTTCTTGTTGTTCATCTCACGGTTGTTGAATTAATTATCATTCTCCATGGATCCTTCATTTTTTATACTTTGTGATTAATTATTTGGAGCTTCTAATTGCACAACTCACAACTCCTATATATCCAATACAAATTCTTTTGACTGTTGAAAAGAATAATCGCATTATTGATTGAAGATTACTATTGAGTTTGTGATGTTTCAGGCTCATTTTGTCTAATTCTGACAAACAAAAACACAACTTCCTAGTTTTTATAATTGTTGATTGACTGCTCATTAGTTCATCATCCCAAGCACAGTTGGGCCCAGTGGGGGGCAAGCTCATTTGACTACAGCCCAAGCCCATAAATCAATTTCTCTAAAATAATATAACCATGGTTGCTAATAATAATAATAATAATAATAATAATATCCTTAGTGATAACTTAATTTCATTTGTCTCTCTTATCTTTTATTCATCCTTAAATAAAATAATAAGGTTTTTTTGTATTTAACTATAGTATGCCAAGTTGGCTCGATTAAAATTTAAAACTATACAATATGCCCCGTGATGTCATTCTTTCCTAATCCTTACATCATTCGAGTCTCACTCCTCTTTGGTAATTTCACATTGTAAAATATAGAATTAATTAATTTAATCATCACATGCTCACAGACTTTAATACGATTTTTGTCTAGCATAGCATACTGGAAAAATAAAACAGTATATATGTAGGAAAATAGTTTTTAAATTGATAATACAATTTTTTATTTATTTAAAATTAATAATACTTTTTAGTTTTTACAAAAGAAATTATGGATTAATAATAATATGGAAAAATCAATATTACAATATTACATAAACAAAAGAATTTTTATTTATTTATTTTACATCTTCTGCTATTATTTCGTTTATAAATAAAATAAAAAATTACACACTTAGTCTAAAAAGGCACTTAAAAGTTAAATGTCATTATCAAGCCTTGATAAGTGTAATTAGGAGTTTAGCAGCAGAGGCATTAATTATAATTAAATTAGAGACAGTGCAGGTTGGGCCTGGTAAGAAGACAACCCACGTGGACCCCTTGATCCACGGCCACGTTTCGACTTTAAGGAATCTTTATTTTATGTACAGGTGAGCGGATTTCGGTTTAAATTAGAAAATCGAACCAAATCGATCGATTTCTTTAATTTAATTCGGTTTTTTGATTTGATTTCGGTTTTAAAAATAAATTAATTTTAATTATTTTGGTTCGGTTCAGTTTGAAAAGGTAAAAACTGAAAAATAACAGAACCGACCGAATAGTGATTAATATATATATATTTTTTCATTTTTTACAAAAATTCACTTATTTTTGTATTTTTAATTCAATTTAAAGGGTTTGAATTCAAATTAAACGTATGTACATTTTTTAATTTGAATGTTTTTATTTTAGTTTTATAATTTGTAATTTTGTATAATTTTTTAAATAATTTTTTTAATTATAATTTTGAAATTTCGATTTTATTGATTAATTGAACCAAATCAATTGAAAATATCGGTTCGATTTAAATTAAATTATTATATAATTTTAATTCGATCCGATTTATATAAATTTTAATAAATCGATTTTTAATTATTTCGATTCGATTATTAAATCGAACCGATAGTTGCTGATCGTAATTTTATGTTCTTCAAACGAATTCATTTATAACACCTCAACCACCTTGAAGTTGAGCCCTTTGCTTGACGGAGTTGATGCGTTCATTGACCCGCCGATGGACCCCACTCCAACCCAGTATGTACCGTGGACCCCACTTCCTTATTTTCTTTCCAAAAATTAAAAATTACATGAACTTCACAGTTCTACGTTTTTTTTTTTTTTTTTAACAAAAAAAAAAAGAAAAGAAGGAAAACGCGTTTTCTCAAAAGAACATCACTGTTCAATCTTCTCTCTTCTTTCTTCTTCTCTCTATCTCTTTCTCTACTTCTTCTCTCCTGCCCAAAGTTTAGGGTTAGGGTTTTCAGAAACAAAGAAAATCCCCCCCCCCCTCTTTACCCTGCAACTAGTGAAAGAGAAGGGTTTAAGGTTTTATATCTTGGATTTCGGATACCCCGTTAGTGGAGTCTGAAATGGGTTTATTTTGTTTTCCTTCTTCAGTCATAAAGTGGCGTTCTTTCAACGAGTTGAAGCTGTTATCTTTATTTTGTGTCCTCTCTTTGGCACTAAATGGACTAGTTTTATGTGATTCGGACAAATCGGTGCTGTTAGAGTTCAAAAACTCTGTGTCCGACTCCTTGGGGCTGCTTTCTAGCTGGAGTCTGATCAACTCCAACCACTGTTATTGGGCTGGCGTGTCCTGCGACAGGAACTCCCGTGTTGTGTCTCTTAACATCAGTGGCCATGGTAACAACAGCTACAGAGGTAAGAATAGTGAAAATGGAAGCCCTTTCTTTTGCTCTGGTTCTGTTTGGTATCCTCTTTACGGGTTTGGAATTAGGAGAGACTGTAAAGGTAGTGGTGGTGTTTTGGCGGGCAAATTGTTACCTTTAATTGCTAGATTGACTGAACTAAGGGTTTTGTCACTGCCCTTCAATGGGTTTCGTGGGGATATACCTGGTGAAATTTGGGGCATGGAGAAGTTAGAGGTTCTTGATCTGGAGGGCAATTTGATTACTGGATCATTGCCAGTTTCATTTGCTGGGTTGGGGAACTTAAAGGTTCTAAATTTAGGGTTTAACAAGATGGAGGGAGGAATACCAAACTCGCTTTCTAATTGTATGAATTTGGAGATCCTAAATTTAGCTGGTAACCGGATCAATGGGACACTCCCTGCATTTGTTGGTAGGTTTAGGGGCGTGTATTTGTCCTTGAATCAGCTCGGTGGGGCACTGCCTAGTGAAATAGGAGAAAATTGTCGGAAACTTGAACACTTGGATTTGTCAGGTAATTTTTTTGTTGGAGGGATTCCTAGTAGTTTAGGAAATTGTGGTCATCTGAGGACATTGTTGCTGTACTCCAACTTGTTTGAAGAAGTTATTCCATCCAAACTTGGCATGCTCGCAAAGCTTGAGGTATTGGATGTCTCAAGAAACAGTCTTAGTGGCTCGATACCTCGTGAGCTTGGAAATTGCTCTGCGTTGTCTGTTGTTGTGCTTTCAAATTCGTTTGATCCATATCAGGATGTTAACAAATCAAGAGGGGACTATTCATTGGATCAATTGACTTCTGCAAATGAAGATTTTAACTTTTTCCAGGGGAAAATTCCTGTAGAGATTATGAGTCTTCCAAATCTGAGGATGTTGTGGGTGCCAGGTGCAACTCTTGAAGGAAGCTTGCAGAGGAACTGGGGTGCTTGTGATAAATTGGAGATGATTAATTTGGCTCGTAACTTTTTCAGTGGTGAGATTCCTCGGGACTTCACTCTCTGTGATAAGCTCTGGTATCTGGATTTGAGTTATAATAGGCTTAAGGGAGAGCTTGTCGAGGAGCTTCCAGTTCCTTGTATGACTGTGTTCAATGTTGGTGGGAATTCCTTGTCTGGATCAATCCCCAATTTCCACGGCAATGGTTGTCAACCAGTTCCTTCAATAAATGGCTATTCTTCTGGCAAGTATGATCCATCCTCTGCTTATCTGTCATTTTTTGCAATCAAAGGTCAGCCCAGAAGTGAAGTTCAGTCACTTCTGGGAGGTGGTGAAGTTGCTGTCCTTCATAATTTTGGGGGCAATAATTTTACTGGTTCTCTCCAAGCCATACCTATTGCACGTGAAAGATTGGGAAAGCAAATTGCTTATGCTTTTTTAGCTGAAGAAAACATGCTCAGTGGGCCCTTCTCGGAGATTTCTTTTGATAAGTGTGACGGATTGACCAAACTGATTCTTAATGTTAGCAACAACAAAATGTCTGGTCAAATTCCTGGTGATTTTGGTACGGTGTGCAGATCTCTTAAGCTTCTGGATGCATCTAGCAATCAGATTATTGGGCCCATCCCTCCTAGTGTTGGCGAATTGGTGTCTCTTGTCTCACTTAACTTGAGTTGGAACCTTTTGCAAGGACAGATTCCTACCAGTCTCAGCAAAATGAAGGGCTTGAAGTATCTCTCCTTGGCTGGCAATAAAATTAATGGTTCTATCCCTGCTAGCTTAGGTGAGTTACGTGCTTTAGAAGTGCTGGATCTTTCCTCAAACATGCTTTCTGGAGAGATGCCAAAAAATCTTGTGAACCTGAGAAACCTGACTGCTCTTCTACTCAACGACAATAAACTCTCTGGGCAGATTCCATCTGGTTTGGCTAATGAGACTGTGCTCATGGCGTTCAATGTTTCCTACAATAACTTATCTGGTCCATTGCCACTGAGTAACAATTTGATGAAGTGCAGTAGTGTTCTTGGGAACCCCTATCTCCACCCTTGCTCTGTATTCTCCTTGACAGTGCCTAATCCAGATCAAGGAAGTGCTTTAGGGGCACAAGACAATGTTTCACCACCAAGCCAGAGCCAAAAGAGTGGGAATAATAGTTTCAATTCAATTGAGATAGCATCAATAGCATCTGCATCTGCCATTGTTTCAGTTCTTGTAGCTCTTATTGTCCTATTCGTCTACACTAGAAAGTGGAGTCCCAAGTCCAAGGTTATGGAATCTACCAAAAAAGAAGTAACCATCTTTACTGATATTGGGGTTCCCCTAACATTTGAGAATATTGTGCGGGCCACTGCAAGCTTCAATGCAAGCAACTGCATCGGCAATGGAGGTTTTGGGGCTACGTACAAGGCAGAAATATCTACTGGAGTCCTTGTGGCAGTTAAACGGCTTGCTGTTGGACGATTCCAGGGTGTACAGCAGTTTCATGTTGAAATTAAAACCCTTGGAAGGCTTCACCATCCTAATCTTGTCACACTGATTGGTTATCATGCTAGTGAAACAGAAATGTTCCTCATTTATAATTATTTGCCTGGCGGCAATTTGGAAAAGTTTATCCAGGAAAGGTCTACCAGGGCTGTGGATTGGAGGATACTTCACAAGATTGCTCTGGACATAGCTCGCGCGCTTGCTTATCTGCATGATCAGTGTGTACCTCACGTACTTCATCGCGATGTCAAGCCCAGCAATATCCTTCTAGATGATGATTATAATGCCTATCTGTCTGACTTTGGCTTGGCCAGGCTTCTAGGAACTTCTGAAACCCATGCTACTACAGGTGTGGCTGGTACTTTTGGATATGTTGCTCCAGAATATGCAATGACTTGCCGTGTTTCAGATAAGGCTGATGTTTACAGCTATGGAGTTGTGCTTCTAGAGTTGCTTTCAGATAAGAAAGCTTTGGATCCATCATTTTCTGAATATGGGAATGGTTTCAACATTGTTGCGTGGGCATGCATGCTCCTAAAGCAGGGGCGGGCAAAGGAGTTCTTTACTGCTGGGTTATGGGATGCAGGTCCCCATGATGATTTGGTTGAGGTCCTACATCTGGCGGTTGTATGCACTGTTGACTCACTCTCCACCAGACCAACAATGAAGCAAGTCGTTCGACGGCTAAAGCAACTTCAACCGCCTTCGTGCTAGTTGTCGGATAAGGTTTGTTTGTGTTTGATTAACATTGTAATTTGTAGGATGGTAAAAGCCCCCGTTGTAATTTATGGTCAGTTGTTCCATCCCTATTAGATATAGATGTAGAGCTCAACTGTAGTTATTCCCACTTGTAAATTGTAAAATATAGTTTTGCCCCATTTTTCCATGCTGTTTCCCTGATTAGGGGCTGTCACCGGTGAATCTGCAGAAGAATGCAGATATTAATTCTTCACCCTGTATTTGTTCTCATTTTCATTTGTTCAATAAAACCTTAGAATAGAGGTTTTTCTTTTCCTTGTTGGGACTCCCAGAACACAAGAAATGAAACTACGGAAGTGATTATTTTATGCCATGTCAAAGGAATTCATATCCGTAAACACGGAGTGAGTGTGAGATATTCTTTTAAGATGAAATGTCTTTGTGGCGCCGCTGTCTTGCAGATAGAAATGGAGTCAATTTGATAATTTTGGTTATTTTATAGCATTCATATCCATAATTTGTTAGAAGTTATGCGGTGAAATTTCTGACCATTCTTTTGCATGGAATTGGTTCTGCCTATATTATTACCCTTTTCATTTTTTTTCAAGTTTCATGGTATTAGTAATTTTCTTTGGAATTGTCGTTTTCTTCCATTTATTATTTATTTTTGATCAAGGATGTATCATGTTCTTAATTGTAAGTCAAGCCATTTATTAATATGGGTGTTCTGCACTGCCTATAATGATTTTTTGCTCTTGATGTAGCGGGGAAGCTAAGGAATTTTGGCTTCGAAATTGCATATCCTTGTGTTTATTATACAGTTTTTTCTGTCATTTTACTTTAGTAGGACTTTGTTAGAACCATTTATCTTCACTTGGAATTTGTTTACAGTAGCAGGGTTAGTACTGCCTATTATACAATGCTTAGAATAAATCTAACTATTGGATTCAGTTCGTACCACACAGGCTGAGTACGCAACCTGCATCAAATTCCAATTCATGAACATGCATATTTCCAGCAGATATCGACTTTTTTCATTCAGAATAATAATGGAAATGTTATGTACAAAATGGAATTTTTAGGACTAGGCAGATTGAACTGCAAATTTCGTTCTCTTTCATCTTTCACTAAGCCACTGTTCTCTCATCATTAAATTGCAAGAAAATGTCTACTGCCAATTCCAGCTCTTATCTCCAATAATAGATGGGCTTGGGTTGGATTTTAACATAACTTACGTGCTTTTTTAAATTTTTTCTGAAGTCCCTGGTAAGTGATGAACAATTACAGATCGAGTACCCTAGCCAGGGCTATGTTTAATGCTCGACAGAGAACAGAGGGTGAATCTTAAATGATGAATTATAATGTTGAAAATTTTGTCAGATGCTTCCTTCCTCCAGGCCCATAATTCCTGCAGCACATCTGCACTGGACGCTCTCATGTATAAATAATTTAACAATAAAGCCAGCAGATTAGACCAGGAGCCCCACTTTCTCTAGTTTTGTCTATACATACCTAAATCTACCACATGTTTTGACTTAGCAGCAATGCCATGAGCTCAAATATATACAGTAGAGAACTGCATAATTAAACATAAGGAAAAGACATATCAGACGCTCAAAATGGAAAAGAGAACTTCATTAACCTTTTTGGCTTTGTTCTTTCAAAAAGATTACCCTGAGCATTATGACTACAGAAGGGGAAAAGGGTTAACCACTATATGCTTGAGGGGATGCGCTACATCACCCCCACCAGCATGCTTCACAAATTCGGCTGGGGACAGAAAGCTTCCATGGCAAACACATACTATTCTCACCTCCTCCCCTTTCCTATACCTGTAAAGAAAACCTTCTATTCTTTTTCCATTTGGGCCGTCTCCTTTCGTAGAAACACATGGCATGTCTTCCATTATGTTTCTCACGGTCTCTTTAGCTCCATTCCTAACTGTAGGTTCACTAGATCTGCTCTCCAATGCAACAGGACTGCCTGATTTTCCATTGATTCTTGACTTAGAGGTCACGGTCAATATCTGCTCACATTCTGACAAAGATTGAACACTCACAGGGCTTCTTGCCTCGTTGCCTTTGCTCATTCCTGCATATGAAAATAAAGGGAATAAGCAGACAACCAAATTAATCAAAATTATTAATTGCATATGAAGATTGTGAGGAGCCAGTGCGATTCTTGGTGCTGAAAATTGATACATAACATGAGAATTCAAAAGAAGCAACAAGTATTTGACTTGTAACCAATTACTTGTTAAGAATATACTGGACACACATAAAAACAGAACACATTATATAAATTCAAAATCAGAAGTATCTCGCAATCATAATTATGGAAAACAATTTGCTATTTTGCAGCTTTTTTTTTTCTTTTTTCATTCATTAGGCTCGTCTTATCAAGGGATAGTCCATTATAGCAGTATTTAAGTGTTCTACATACTTCACACCGTGGGTACATAAACAGCGTAGTACTTTAAATTGAAGCGTGAACCAATCAAAGTAGAGTAGGATAGTTTACAAAAAGTCCTGTAACAGCTTACTTATTTGCATGTCATATTGAAAAGTAACCTGGAACTAGTCTCCAAGTTCAACAATTCCACAAGAAATATTCACATTTATAGCCTTAGGTACAGCCCATAATGGAAATGAACATCAACCAACAGCTTTGTTGAGGAATTTTCGACCGCTGGTGATCTCTATCACACTTCTTCAATATGCAACTAAAACCAATATTACTCTTCCTTTCATTACACCCGGGTATCCTCTTAAAATTCCTTCCCAAAAGAGGAAGACAGTGCAGATGTTAAGAATCACATACCTTTGAATACAATATTCAAGACTTTCCTATTTGCATAACAAAGTATCAAGCAATGGACACGGCATCGAAATAAAAAAAAGTTCAGGATTGCTTTCAAGCAACATTTAAATCCAAGATCTATTGACACACTGTAAACATAGAATTCATCTAAGCTACTAATATCATTGAAAACTGGGATACGCATCCTAATATCATCGTTAACTTCTATAGCACTTGATCCTCCGGTCCAAACAAATTAAGTGATCCATGCGATCCACAATTTTACATATAATTAAATAAACTATGAAGATAATAGCAGAAAGAAACCAATTGATAAATCTATAAAGTGTTTGTATATATAGCTACTAAGCTCAATCCATCTGCACAACCAACAGCAAAGCGGTCACAGAATACTATAAGATGCAGCCAAAATGGCTATATTCACAGACTGCTAAACCTATTCATAAAATAAAATTTAAGGCACATAAAAAGAAGAGTAGCCCCTAAGAACCGAGTATACCTCGAGCAAAATGACAATACAGCCATGAAAACTCCTAAACTAGGATTCTAGTACTGTTAAAGTAGCGAACAACCAAGTTTCATATGAGCATAAAACTTGCAATCAAGACTCAAACAAAGCATAATTAAGAACAAGGAGAAAGAAATAAAGAAGGCAGGAAAAAAAAATCCTACCTTGAACTTGATGGCTCTCAGATTCAGATGTCCCAGATGACCCATTTCCCTGTGATCCAATCGAACCCTGTGATGATGGTGCTTTTGGTACAAGACCTTCTGCACCAGCTCCAGGAATACCATTGTAATTCTTGAGAAACTGCTCTTGCTGAGGACTCAAATAATGGCTAATACTCCCATTTTGTCTTTTATCTTCCTCACAGTTATCTTCCACTAAACCCCTATTTCTATCCTTAAGTGCCTTAAAATTCTTTTGTTTCTCTGCTCTTTTCCTTTTAGCCTCCATTCTCCTAAGCATTTGCATCTCTTTCCTTTTCCTCCACTCCTCATCTGTCTCCGTAGGAAGAGAACAAGACCTTACAAGAGTAGTGTTATCATTCCCCAAAGGGACCAGAAAAGCAGTGCCATTCTCTCCTGTTGGTTTGATAAAATCTGGTATTGAAGATGATCTAATGAGCTTCTTGGCTCTTGGGTCCACACCAAATCTGCCATTCAATGAAAGTCCAAGGCTTAGCTCAATATCTTCTTCTCCTTCCCCGGATTGTGTTTCTGCACAAACTCTTTGATTCAAATGGTTCCCAGGTATGAATCTTTGCAACAGAGACATCATGTGTTGGTTTTCTATTTTTTGAGGCTTATCTGCTTGAGACATTGATCAAAAAAACAAACACAGAAAAGAAGAAAGATTTTGAGTTTTTTTTTTTTAAGAAAAAGACTGATAACATTTAAAGAACTATCCAAATGAGAAAAATAAAAGTGTTAATGAAATTCTAGCGTAAAATTCTGAAAAAAGAAGTTTGAGAATTAAAAACTTCCAACAGAAAAAATACAAAAAAAGCTCGAAACTTCCATTTTCTCCATTGAAAACTCATTCCCTAGTTTTTTTTCAAAAGAAAAACGAAAAGTTACAAGCTTTCTTAGCAAAACTTTCCCGGAAAAACAAAGGGTATAAGATAAGATTCCCAGAAACAGAGAGAGAGAAGAAAGTACGGAGAGAAAAAAGAAGAAAAAAATAAACACAAGAAGGATTAACAGAGAGAGAGAGAGAGAGAGAGAAAGAGAGAGGGGGGAGAGGAGGGGGTAGACGTTGAATTTGAGATGATGTAGAAAAAGAGAGTAAAATGACGAAAAGAGGCATGGAAGCTGTAGAACTACAAGCGTCATAAAAGCGACACGTGGAGGGCATGGAGTATAGATAGTTAAAAAGAAGAGAGAGGATACGTGGATGAGAGAGAAGTAGCAGATTCCAAGGAGACGCCAAAGAAGCGTCACCAACTCTACTCTCTGGCCGTGGGCGAAAAAGGCTGTCGCGTAGGATTGGGCTGTTGTTTTTAATTTTAAAAAAATTCGAGACAACGCACGTGGCTTTATATCCAGATTAGGACTCCACTTGTGTCCCTTAAAATCTCCGCATCCTAACTTCACCACACGTACTCTACTTTCTCTTACAATACAAATTTCACAGCAGAATAGCTTTTTATTCTATATAAATTTTATACAAATTTTTTTAATATAATATTTATTTAGAATCAATTAAATTTACGTGTGTATATTAAATCACTCAATTTTATTTTAAATTTAAATTTAATTAATATTATTTAATTTTAATAAAAATAATAAAAACGACACATAAAATAAAATGAATGAAATAATTTATTTGATGAGCTTTAACGTATAAACTGATTCTAACACTCTAACATCACCTTCTACAATTAACTTTTAATACAAATTATACATGCACATAAACCAATAATTGAATTCATTTTTAGCTACTTATTTGAAACTGGAAATATTTTTATTTTGTTAAAAAAAAAACAGAGAGAGAAATAAATCTTAGTGGCAATTGATAAGTAAAAATTAGAATGTAATAATTATTAAAATGCAGATGGATGGACAAAGGAGCATCAGGTAGTTTGCCTAAAGAACCCACAGAAGAAGCTAAAATCTGTGAAAAAACCCATAACCCGATCCATCTAGATTAACCTATAATTCGTCTTTAATCTGACCCATTTTTAATTGGTCTGTCAAAAATCTAAACACATGATAGGCAGCTAATCGTACTGATACATTTTAATTTGTTTTAGTGAAACGTGGAGCACTTTAACGTGAGTTCCATGTATGCTTAGCCATCAAATTGCTGCATAGTCCTAGCCATTTCCCTCCACCTCTAATAATATAGTTTTGCTATAGTGTAAAAGTATATATATTTAGATGTCGTAAAATTAAGAGCATTCTTATCAATTATTTTAAAATTAATAAAAAATACTTCTCATAATTTATTTATTAATTATTATTATCTGCATTACCATAATTCGTATAGATATATAGATATATATCCTAACAAAAATAACAGTCACCTACAAATATCTAATAGTTTAAGTTGTATTGTATTTAATGGATTATCTTTCTGTAATTAGTAAATGTTTATCTTCTAAGGATAATAAATAATAGGCGAGAATTACACATATATACTGAGTGGAGGGTAGGGTGACTCCGTTAATCAGTTAATTAATTTCGATTAACAGGTATATCGATTTTGATTTTTAATTAATTTTTTTCAGATCGGTCTACTGGTTAATCATTAAAAAATTTTAATACATAAATTTAATAAATTATACAATTTGTAATATTATTTTTAATAGTTAAAAATACTTAAAAATATAAATCGAATATAATATTCATTAAAAGAATTAAAAATAAAATAAAATTTTATAATTAATTATAAGAATTGAATATATTAAATATGAAATTATCAATAGAATGTTAATTATATATATGTAATTATGAATAAATAACTATAATAAAAAGATAATTTCAATGTTTATTTACTAAAAATATGTATTATAGTAATATTTTAGAAAGTCATATATTATAATATTTATAAATTATAAAAATATTAAAAAACTTAAATGTAAAAATTAAAATATTATATATAAAATGTATATAGATAACTATTAGTTAACAGTTAACTGCCAATTTTTAAAAGTAAAAACTGTAACTCTAAATTTTCAATTTGGTTAAGAGATGATTGGCCAACCTGAGAAATTAAGAGCCACCAACCCGAGAAACAAAGCGTCGTCACAATGAGCACATCTGACAAAACATCCCTCATTAATACATTGACACAACGGTTAGAAATGTGAAGAGATGGGCTCAAATTTTGAAATCCAAAATTCAAATAATTTGGTAAATTGAACCACCAAAAGATCTTGAATGCTACATGTTGATCCGATCAGATCTTTTAAGGGACAAATAACAATACCTATTATCGATTAAGACTGACCCACTCTCAGCCCAAGGCCTAACATGAGCCAAGAGACAGTTGGCCTAAGCCCAGCATGTGACAAACGACTATCTAAGGAGCTCGCAGCGTGACCGATCGGACTGGCAGGGCATGTCCCTTTCAAAGTCCACTAACACACATTAATAGCCTACGCCTCGTACTTGCCTTCTGTCACATCGCCACCTGCTTATCTCTGATACATGAGCAGACCCATTGCTTGTACTTGTGTAACACCTTGCACCAACAATTGGATTGAGTACCGGAGTATCAAACACATAAGCTTTCTTAATTATTTTACTAATTATTTCTCATTTTTGTCAAAATTACTATTTTACTCCCTAAATTTCAACTATTCACTAAAATAACTAATTTGCCCTTACAATTCCATCCTTAGGTCAAAATTACCATTTTACACCTAAGATTTACATTTTATCATTTAATTATAAATTTGCCACTAAAATATCACTTTTACCTCTTATTTACAATTATGCCACTAATTCCTCCATTTTACTACTTAATTATCATTTTGCCATTATTTCTCTATTTTTATCTCATAATTACAGATTTACTACTATTTTATTCCTGTTTTGCCCTCAATTGACAATTTTACCTTTAGTATACCAACTGATGAGTTTCATCGCAATAATTCAAATTAAACGCAGCGGAATATAAATCAAAACTCAAACAGAATCCATGTATTTTCAATTGATTCAATATGAGGGATTAAGATTTACCGACCTTTTAAAGAAAAAAAAATCGAAATTAACTCCTTAATTTGAACTACAGGCGGTGCTTCAATCACGAACGCCCTCTACCGGTATCCACACGCACGAACCGACGAACAGATTATCGCAGGGGTGCTAGCTCCCTTCACATGCGACTGAATTTTTATGTGTTTTTCTTTCTAAAAGAAAATGGCGTCTAGGGTTTTCAAGTGGCGGCTAGGGTTTCTCAAAATAGCCTCTCTTAGGAAACG
The DNA here is from genome assembly GCA_947683425.1 of Excoecaria cochinchinensis. Classification (NCBI taxonomy): domain Eukaryota; kingdom Viridiplantae; phylum Streptophyta; class Magnoliopsida; order Malpighiales; family Euphorbiaceae; genus Excoecaria; species Excoecaria cochinchinensis. Next base: position 5,952,082 of record CANTUQ010000066.1, read on the forward strand.
TAATTAGGAGAAAACGTGAATCCTTTTCCTTAAACATATATCTATTTATATATGTAAACCCTAGAGAGATAAATTAGGGATATTATCTCTTATTCAAAATAAGATATATATATATATATATATATATATATATATATATATATATATATATATATTAATTTCTTATTCAAAATAAGAAATATCTCATGTAAATATATATTTATATATCATTACAAAATTTAAGTATAAATACCCATATTTATATAATTTCATAATACCCTAATTAAAATCCAATCCATTCATTGTGGTCTTAATATGTGGTCCAATAGATTTATATTAAGTTGACAGTGGACCCAATACTATAATAGGCCCACAAGTCATAATTGGTCTCTAGCAAGATATTGTGACTACCCAAATAATATAAATATCATTAGTCCGATTTTAACCTGACAATAGAACACGCTATTATCTTTTTGTCACACGATATCTTGTTTGAACATAAGTCATGGTACATGTCAAACTTATATTGTTCAAACATATAATTTCCCGATCACTAAGTAGACTGATAAATTCAAATGACATTAATCACACTATCAATTTATTCGAGAACGGCCATGCATTTTTACAGTTCTACTTATCGAGGGGCCTAATAGATATCTCTCTCATAAGAGATGGACAAATTCCATCTTGATTATTCACTTTTCTCTGCATAATTCTCATCATGTTCGATCATAAACTTTATAATTATCCGATTAAAGATAATATTTGATTATGTCAAAACATAATGTTCCTTATGTAGGAAACCATAATAACCTCAGGTCAAATGATTCAATAACATATCTATCATAAGATCACTTATGACACTATCCCATGTAGTGATCTCATAGTGGGTCTATCCAGTACTTTGTTTTCTAATAAGTACCTATAGATTTGATTTATATCATCATATATAAACATTCCATGATTATCAATGCAAATCTATACTAGTCTTAATTTATTTTTATACCCTTTAGTGATAAATGACTAGGGACGACATGCATAATATTGTTATTCATAAACATTACAATAATATAACATGCCAATAATATTAACGTAAAGAAAATCGTCATATAAATGAAAATGTAATGATTACATCAAAATCCAAATATTTGGCCTAGGGCATAACCACTAACACCAACTTCATCCATTATTTACGATTTTGCATTTTAAGCCTTAATTTCATTGCATTATCACTTTTTTGCTCCCAGCAATTTGTAGTGAAAACCACAACAACGAATTGGATGTGCGGGAGTTGGACCCCAAAAGTCCATATCTGTATAATTTCATATTCCACTTTATATATATATATATATATATATATATATATATATATAGCCATGGATCCGCCATTAGTCCACTATTGCGAGTCACCATGACTCGCTATTGCGGTGTATATCCCGAGGTCCCTATGGCTAGCCAATTACATCCTGTATATCTAGTTTTACAACCAGTTACTAAAGGCAAAATAATTTATCTTAGCCATCCATTTGTATATATATAAAAGGATGGAAGAATTCAGAATTTTCAAAAATCCTCACCTAAAATTTTCGTCCATTTCCTCTCTTTTATGGCCGACCCCTTTCCATCTCCTTCTCTGCCATTTTCCTTCATTAAATAACAATCTCATGTGTATGATTAAGTGAAGAATTGTGGAGAAATTATGAAGGTTAAAAAAAGGAAAATTCATTCAAGTAAGTGAAAATTTAAAATGTTGTTAGATTAAAGTAGGAATTAGTGTATTTAGTTGTAAATATGTGAAATTAGTTGAAAAATTGTAAGAATTTTGATGAAATTCCACCTTGAAAATTCGGCCTAGGTGGAGATTTGAGTGTGGAAAAAAGAGAAAGGAAGGAGAAAGGAAAAGAGAAAGAGAATTAGTCTTGAGGAAAATTTACTTCCTTTAACATCAAGGCTCCACAATCTTCACACCTTACTGTCCCTCCTTAAACTTGTGTATAGATAATGGATTTAAATATGTATAAGTATGCCAACTCTTATAGTTAAAAGTGCTTACACTACAAGAAATAGATGATTTGGCGACGAAAATTTAGCGACGGAACAATATCCATCGCTAAATAGCGACGGAAAGAACTTTTCGTCGCTAATTAGCGACGGAAAGTTCTTTCCGTCGCTAATTTGGGACGGTAAAAAAATTTCGTCGCTAAAAATGGCGGGAATAATTTCCCTCCAGTTTTAACGACCGAAATTACGACGGAATTTAAAATCCGTCGCCAAAATTAGCGACGGAATTTAAATTTCGGTCGCTAAAATTATATAAAAAAATAATTTCTTTTATTAGCGACAGAAACTAAATTCCGTCGCTAAAATTAGCGACGGAATTTAAATTTTCGTCGCTAAAATTATATAAAAAAAATAGTTGCTAATTTTAGCGACGGAAATATAAAATCCGTCGCTAATTTTAGCGACGAATTTAAATTTTCGTCGCTAAAATTATAAAAAAAATTTTATTTCTTTTATTAGTGACGGAAATTTGAATTCGTCGCTAAAATTAGCGACGGATTTATATTTTCGTCGCTAAATTTATTAAAAAAAATAATTTTTTTTATTAGCGACGGAAATTAAAATCCGTCGCTAAAATTAGCGACGGTTTTAAATTTCCGTCGCTAAAAATTTCCTATAAATACTAACTTTTCTCTCTCTCTCCTCCCTCTCCTCTCTCTCCCGATCCCCTCTCCTCTGCGCCTCTGCCCACCGCCGCCCTCCTCCGGCGTGCCCCCTGTCCGCCAATCTCCCCTCCCCCTCCCCTCCTGGCGCCGATCTCCTCGCCACCCTCCCCTCTGACGGCGATTTCTCCTCTCCCTCTCCTTCCCTTTCTCCCTCGCTCCCTTCCCCCGTTTTCCCTTCCCCCCCGCCCCCGATCTCCCTCGCTGGTGAGCTGTGGCCGGTGACCCGTGGATCTCCGCCTCGCCCTGCCGTTCCGTCGTCGATTTTGCCTCCGGTGGTCTCCTCCTCTGTTGATCGGTTTTGGGTAAGTTGGTTTTTTTTTATTATTTTTCTAGTATTTTATTAATTATAAATTTAATTAATAATAATATTATTATTATTATTAATATTTAATGGGTAGGTTAAATATAATAATTATGAGTATTATTAAATATTTATCTTAATTATTATTATGAGTATTATAATTTTTATTAAGTATTTGTGTTAATTATTATTATTATTATGTAATGGAAAGGTTAATTAGTATTATTAATAGATTTGTTGTGCTGTAGAATATGAAAGGCGGAAAGAAATGGCTGCTACTTCTTTGGCATATAAATGCATGGAAGTTGCACATTGGAGGGTAGTTTACTGTAAAAATTCCAGCTTAAGCCGAGATCAAAATGAGTTGCAAGCATGTTTACAAACTTTTTCTCAAGGTATTAAAATGATTGCCATCATACATGTATGTGATTATGGGGGCTCATCTCTAGTACTATTGGTCCTAAATTTATTTTTTTATTGCTTTCTCAAGATCAGTGGAGTTACCATTTTTTATCAGGCTTTCAATTTAAAATGTGCTTCATTAAGTTTACTCCTTAATTCTTGCCCAATTTTTCAATTAAAACTTGAGCTGATATGCAGTCAACACCCTCAACCCAACTTTTTCATTGTATAATCAAATGTGCTTCTAATGGAAATAGTATACAAAACGTTCCTTTTATTTAATAATATATTTGCTTATTATGGCTCATGATTTTGAAATAACAGTGAGTGATAGTAAATATTTCTATCCATTCTTATTATTTAGTGTAAGCTTATTTTATTCCTGCATGTTCATTTTTATGTTTTTTCTGCTAACTAAATCTATGAATTCTTATATGAGATAATTGTTTGTGATGGGTACTTGCACACAAAAAAGAATCCAGGTTAGAATGTCAGCTGTGTGACAATTTCCATTAGAAGCACATTTGATTATTATTATTTTTTTTTTTTGTAAAAATTCCCGACGGAAATTCAATTTCCTTCCGTCGGTAATTCCCGATGGAAAAGCATTTTTCGTCGGGAATTCCCGACGAAAATTCATTTTTCGTCGATAATTTTGCCGACGAAAATTAAATTTTCGTAGGGAATTTTTCCAACGGAATAAATTCCGTCGGGAAATTTACCTACGACTTATATGCCGACGGAATGAATTTCCGTCGGCAATTTAGTTTCCCGACGAAAATTCCTTATTTTCCGTCGGGAAATGCTTTTTTTCTTGTAGTGTTAGTGTATGCTTGATTAGAAAAAAATTTAGTTGATGAAATATTATGAATGATGCTTGATGACATGGAAGTTAAGTTGATATTGGTCATTGGTTGGTTGTATATATATTGAGAGTGTAAATTCTAAAATTTGCAGGAGGGTTAGGATTAGTGGTAGCTATTATCTTGTCAAAATTTTGACCAAATAAATAGTAAATTTACAATGATGAATAGTAAATTTACAGTGATGAATAATTACTTGCATGTAAAGAACAATAAGTAAAGGATAAAAAAAATTATGGCCGATGTATGTGACACTCCGGTGCTCGATCCAATTAGGGGTGTGTATCGGATGTGTTCGGGCTATCTCGAACCAAACTTGAATAACCCGATGTAACACTCCAATACCCCTTAGGAGGATATCGGGATGCCACAAATGAAACTAAACATACATACAAAAGCAGAAGCAATAAATATAATAAAACAATAATATCATATAATAATTTAATTCACATAATACAAAAATACCCTTATACGGTATACAATTAACTTATACAAAAATTCTGTACAATACTTATACTGAACTATACAAAATACTGGATCAAAAACAAAAAAAAATTCCAACTCTAACTCCTAGTGGCCGACCTGCAGATGCCCGACTCCGAAAATGAACCTGCCACCTACACAAGAAAACACCCGTGCTAAGCGATAAAGTTTAGTGGGGAGGAATAGAAACATATACATATAATAACATTCACTCACAAATGCACATAATAAGAACATAAGAAGTTCAAATGCATCAACATACCATAATCACTCCAATAATAATCAAGTAACGACATCAGAGAAATGAACAAAAGCAAAACACTACTTTCAGTAATTATTCATATGCAAATACACATCACTAACCATATAACCCATTAACAATCTCTATACACTAGCCTGAATTTACATGGGTACTGGATACGGGTACACTAAATACTATGAGCAGTATCAAACACTAGAAACCGAAACCTCAAAAAATTTTAAAACTTTTAGATACACGAAGTTATCAAACACTAGACCTAAACGGGATCAAACACTAACAGTTGCAATCACTAGCCCTTCATAAGCATACTTACCTATCCACTACTATGACCATTCAGGCTTACGCATAATATCCAATCTTAACACTCAAACTTTACAAAAACCAATAATTTCACCACTTAACATAATATATATATATATATCAATGTAAGCATATATAAAGTACAAAACATTGGCTCATATAATTAAAATCCTGAACCAAACATGAGTGAGAAACCATGCAAAGAAAAGAAACTAAGAATCATAGCGCTACTATGACCATTCAGGCTTACGCATAATGCCTAATCTTAACACTCAAACTTTACAAAAACCAATAATTTCACCACTTAACATAATATATATATATATATCAATGCAAGCATATATAAAGTACAAAACATTAGTTCATATAATTAAAATCCTGAACCAAACATGAGTGAGAAATCATGCAAAGAAAAGAAACTAAGAATCATAGCAGAACAGGGGAGTGTCGCGCTCGCGATGCCCGTCGCGCCTGCGACAGAGGCGAATCTCGCCCAAGGTCGTGCCCCCGGTAAGCTCCGCACTCGCTAGGAGTAGCTGACTAGCCTCTGTCACGCTCGCGACAGAGGGCGGGTAGTTCCCCGTTGCGCTTGAGCGCGTACGCACAACCACAATGAAGAATAACCTAGCAGAAGCTCGGCTTACCAAGCTCTCTGTCGCGCTCGCGATCGAAGTCGCGCTCATGACAGAGAGCACATTAGCTGAAGCTCGGCAATCATGCTCTCTGTCGCGCTCGCAACAGAGTCGTGAATTCATGCCCAGAAATCACACTAATACAACTTCTCTCACACCCAACCCAACCAAAACCAAGCAATCAAGCATACACTTCAAACCATTTATCATTTACACTCAAAATATGTTTATAACTATATTGCTATCAATTAACATCTAATTGAAAACCATAAAATTTGGCAAGAATACACAATTAAAAGAACAAAGTATTAAACCCAAAAATTTGCCTTAAAATCATACCAATCCTCTTCTAGACTTTCAGGCAACAACACATTTCTACCATCGATGCAAAAACATCAAGCACAACTCAAAACATATATAAAAACACATGCCATACATCAATTTCCAGAAATTAAAAGTTCACAAACAAACTCAAACTATTGAAGACAAACTCCTAAACCTCTAAGAAGCTTTAAAAATCTACTCCTTCTTCAAGCTCAAACCTTCTCTTTTCCTTTCTCTTTTTCCTTGTCAGCCGCTTGCAAAACAACCCAACAAACTCATAAACAACAAAACCCAAATCCAAAAAAATGGGAAGAAGAAGAAGAAACCATGCTAATATTCAAAACCCAACCACTTACCTTTCAAAACCAAACCAAAACCTTTAATCTCCAACAATCTCGCTCAAAACCCTTAAAGAACAACCAAGAAAGAGAGAGACAGGAGCACGAAGGAAGAAGAAGAAAAGGGAAAAGGAGGAGGGCGGGAAGAAAAGAGAAACGGGTGGGGAAAATCTGAAATGGGTTTTTCCCTCTCTCCCCCTTTTCCTCTCTTCATCAATTAATGCTCCCACCTACACTTGCCTAGGTGGCAAGCTCTCATTGGTCAACTTATTCAAATCCTTGGCTTAGTTCTCTTTGGTCCTTAATTAAATCTCCTCTTAGTCACTTAACTTAAATTCTTTCTTTTAATACTTTATTTTCTCTTCAATTTAGTCCTTAATTAACTTAATTCATATTTATCCAATTACGATAATACCTTTATATAACTCAATAATACTTCAAATTCTACTAGGATCCTTTTTGGGATGTTACACCCGACACCCGAAAAACACCAATATTCTCCACTCGAACTGATCCTAAATATATTTCAGGTGCATACCCGAACAACCCAAAAATTCGAAGCCCAACCCGAAATATAACACCCTCATATAGCCTAAGAGGAACTCGGTGTGCTACTCTTTACTTATTATAACAATTAATCAATTTACAAGTTCAATTAATTATTATAAATCATTTTATCAGACCTTATTATAACTCAGATTTTTGCCTTGATATTTCTTATAGCATTTTACATACTATTCTTATATTATCATGTAAGATTCTAACTTCATTATTAGAATTAGTATCCATTTAAACATAGTCCAACTTTTACCTTTTAATATACAATATTCCAAATTCAAATTATTTAACATATGATTATATACGTTTATTTATACTATCACGCGTTTATCAATTTCCTATGACTAGATACTGAGCAAATAGTATCAATTACTAGAGACACAACGGTCTCGAAATAACACACTGGATACTGAATAGCTATCAAATCACTAAACACAAATGATGTGTCAACACTAGCAGCTGTAATTACTATCCCTTATAGGCATTCCTATCTATCCATGATCATGTACAATTCAGGCTTAAGGTAAGAATTTCACTCACTAATTTATTTTTGCATAACTTATATTAATGTATCCTTTCAAATCATTGCTCATATAACTATAGTCATATATTCACTATACTTATTCATATACGCATGCCACAAGCTCTTAGTTAATATAAATGCATAAACATTAATCATAACATGTATTCCTTTTGCATACACTTTGTTTACATCAATATCCTAATGTACTTTTATATATAAACATGCATTTCTAATATAACATGCCATATTATTTTCATTTATCAATAACAATCACTTTGCCTATATATTCACATATTAATAAATTAAACTATTGCCTTGCTCATAAATTTATAATTATGCTATTTAAATTCTATCAATATTATATTTATGCAAATTACATGTAATTCATCATATAGTCATGTTGTAAAATCAATAAATAATTAACATGTAGTTTTGAAAAGGATTGGATATGAAAAAGTGAGCATTTATCATGAATTCATAGTGTTGAAATAGGTAGTCACACGGTGGTCAGGATTCCCTAGCCACCATGTAAAATGGCATTCATTCATAAGTTCAAAATAGTAGCCATTTACACGGCGGGCAAATGAGTCTACACGGCGGGCAAACATACTTACACGGCGAGCAGAAATCTTTGACCGCCATGTAAGACAAATATAAGGCAATTTTAACAATCCAATAGCTAATTACATGGCGGCCAGGAATCTTTGCCAAATGTGTAACTGGCAAATTCCAGTTACTAAAATCTGCAGATTTACATACCAATCTTACTTAGCACAAAAAATCATTCAAACGACATTTTTAAGGCAAACACCATTCATAGCAAATGTTTATATAACTCTTATGAAACTATAGCTATCGGAATTATCTCAATTGAAGCTCTGTAAACAGAATCATACTCAAATTACTATAGCCTGTTCATTGACATCTAAAACAGAGTATCAACCTCTGCAATTCCAAAATCTATTATATCTTCAATTCAATTATATTTTCCTCAAATCAATGTTTTTTTCATCATTTTCATGCTCATTACAAAATTACAATTCAACACAATACTATCATGCCAATATATAAGTACACGTGAACTAAAAATCCAAACCTGGAAATAAGTTTGCTTCCTTCAAACTTGTTCAAGGAAGTACTATCTCTTTCTTTTTCCTTCATCTATAGATTTTCCTCTCATTTCTTAATCTCTTCACATCAAAAATTTCTCTCTTCATCACCCAGTCATGTTGTTCTTCTTAACTCAGATAAGATCAGTTTCCTCTCATCCCGTTTTCTCTCTCTGCCATTTCTTATATATTGCATGAAAATCTGTTGCCGGCTTTCTCTTCATGTAACACGTGAATTCCACTTGCTAAGTTTAACTTCTGCATCTTCTTAATTCAATCTATGATTAAACTAATTAATTGTGTACTTACCACTATTCTTGACATTTTGCATTTCAATCCTCTAACTTTATATTTCATTCAATTGAGTCCTTTTTATACTTTTAATTTATTTCAATTTAATCATTTTTTCCTACTATTAAATAATCCAATTTTCGTTTCACTAAATTAATCTTTAAGTATCAGACTATTATACACACATTAATACGTCTAGAGTATATTTTGGGTCCTTATATGAAATACCCGACTAACCCGAATTAAGCATTCAATTGAAAAAGGAAAAGTGAAGAACAATGTGAAGAAAGATTGCTTTGCTTTTCCTTTCTACCAATAAATCAAAATTTCCTTTCTACCATATCAAACAAGAAACAACAAAAATCAACTTCCTTTCTACCACATCGAAGAAGAAACAGTAAAAATCAACCAAAAATATTTACCAAATCTCAAAATCAATAAAAATAAAAATCAATACAAACAAAATGCCTCCTTTGATGATCTGCATGTTTCTCATCTGGAATAGTTTGCACATTGCTCATCTGGAACTGAAACGCCTCCCTCGATGATTTACATGTTGTTAAGGCCTCACTTGATGATCTAGCGGCTCCAATCTAAAGCATCTACTTGAGCGAGCCACGAATTTCTTGCACGACGTCGCCAAAGTTAAACAAGCGGAGGTTAGTGGTGACAGGCGGAGGTAGCAATAGGCAAAAGGGGAAAGGAGATCGATTTTGGATTTTAGATTTAGGGATTTGAACATGAATGAGAGAGAGGGAGAGAAAGAAATGGGTTATTAGGTAAAGAGAGAGAAAGAGAAATGAGGGCAGAATTCTAGATTTTTACTATTTATATGCGGGTTGTTTGGGCGGGTTGGGTTTATGCGGATTGTTTGATCTAGAAATTTTAACATTTTCCCAACCCGATCCGAATAACCATACCTTCCTGAATGTCAATTTCGGGTTGAGTTTTGCACACCCCTAGATCCAATAGTTGGGTATAGGGTGTTACAACTTGAGTGGCTTCTCACATGCACTATAAATAGCTCACAGCACAATGGCACCAGGTATTGAATATTTAAGACTCTTTCTTTATATTTTCTCTCTAAAAGCATACTGACTTAAATTTCAGAGTGCTCATATTTGTTCTGACCAGGCTTGCTTATTGCAGATACCTATTACATTTCTAATCTTTAAGGATCTATCACTATTCATTCAAATATAATTGATATGAATTGATCCTTGTTAAGGTTTCAAAAAGTTTTATTCTGTTGTGCTTGTATGATATGTGCTTCTTGAAACCTTACACTAATATAGTGAAAAGTTTTGAATTCGAACTCCCACACTTTGCTCCTTAAAAAAAAAATTGAACTCGAAATTTTCCCAATGCACTAGACTAACCTATGATGATTATTATTTAAAGGTTTATTAATTTTTATGTACAGACTTGAATCTAATATCTAAGAGCCCTAAGAGAAGTTGCTAAATAGCTTCTCTATATTACCTTATCTTTTAACTTTTTCATTTTTTGCATGTAATGTGTTTAACTGAATTAAAATGTGATCTTATGGCATGAAATAATAGAGAAGGTATTTAACACTTCTCAAGCCGTAATATCTAAACTAGAACTCACTACAAGAAAACTGGAAAATAGAGACGAAAATTTTTCCGTCTCTAAATAGAGACAGAAATCAGTTTTCCGTCTCTAAATAGAGACAGAAAATATTTCCCGTCTCTAAATAGAGACGGAAATAATTTTCTGTCTCTATTTAGAGACAAAAAAATTTTCGTCTCTATTTATGGCGAGATCGATTCCCTCCAAAATTTGAGACCGAAAATAGAGACGAAAAATATATTTCCGTCTCTAAATAGAGATCGAAACAATTTCGTCTCTATTTAGAGACGGAAACTAATTCAGTCTCTAAATTTAGAGACGGAAAGCAATTTCCGTCTCTAAATTTAGAGACAGAATTAGTTTCCGTCTCTAAATTTAGAGACGAAAAATAAATTCCGTCTCTAAATAGAGACGAAAAGTTTTCGGTCTCTATTTAGAGACGGAGTAATATTTGCGGTCTCTAAATAGAGACCGTAAAAATTATTCTGTCTCTAAAAATAGAGACGGTAATTAATTTTTGTCTCTATTTAGAGACGGTATAATCGTGCGGTCTCTAAATAGAGACGAAAAATTAATTTTCGTCTCTATTTTAGGGATATTAAGTTAGAATTAGTAGGATTTATGAGAAGGAAAAGAAATAAAAAGTAAGAGGCACAAAATCGGTGAGGGAGCGAGGGAAAGAAACCGAAGAGAGGGAGAGGGGGCGGAGCACGGCGGAAGGGGGGCAGAGCAGCTGGCGGTGGTCAACGGCGAGCAGCGGCTCCTCGCAACACCGATCTCGGCGTCCTTTTCCCCTCCATCGCGACGTCGGCGTTCCAGGAGAGGGAGGAAAAATCGCGAGCTTCTCCGGCGAACTCCGACAGCGAGAGGCGACACGACTGGACTCACAGCGGCAAGACGAAGCTTCCGGTGGCCGTGGATCCTCCTAAATCGCCGGTGATGAGCAGATCGGAGAGGGAGAAGACCAAAGCTTTCGGCATCGATTCCGGCGAAATGAACGATCTTCACGGCGCGTGACCACTGGAAAAGCAACCCCGACGCTCCAAGCTTCCTCCCGGTGATTTCGGTGTCTTCGGTGGAGCTCCGGCGAGTCTCCGGCGATGGTAAAATGAGCCAAAAATATCAGAAAAATCGATTAGTGGCCACCAAACTTACCTTTTCCAAAAGATTTATTTATAAATTAAATTGTTAAGGTACGATTTATATTTACAGTATATGCGTGGTTAAGGTTTACTGAATTGATTGATAAATTTTCTGTGTTAATTGAGCAATTGGTTGGAGTAAATCAAATCTACCTTTCCATATGATTTCATATAAGATAACCATGCTATGGAATTTTTGTGTTATGTGTACTGAAGTTTAATGTCTAATTGGCAAATTATGTGTATTAGGGAATGCTGATATATGGTTCTGGTTTTATTTGCTATTAAATAACTCATTTAGCTTATTGACAATTAGATATTGAAAATTGATAAGTTATTACGGTGTAGCTATTTCTGCCATTAAAACGAAATTGTAAAGTTATTTTGTAAGCTTGTTGAACTTGCATGTTAGCTAACATTACACAAATGTAAAATGATAAATTAAAGTGAAATTAGAAGAGTATGATGAACTTGTCTCTTTGTGACCCTCACGGCTTGGTTAGGAAGAGGAGTTAGTGCTGACAATTTCACATGTTAAATAAAAATGAGAATAGTTAATGGTAGTTAATTGAATTAAAAGAATTATCTTAAAAAGGATGCAAATGAACTATCCAGGATGGCTTAGTAACAAAGGGTATGTTTGTTGTTCCTCATATATATATATATATATATATATATATGAAATTGAAATAGGCGTAAATTAATGGCCAATAGGGGCTGTTTACATAATTTTCATTTCACCAAAAAGTTTTATGGTTACCTGCCTTCTTATGTGCTTGACTAAGTGTGTGAAATATAAACCCTTGTATGTAGCTGTATTATATACAGAAATAAATTATGTGATGTCTGTAATATATATATTGGTATTGAAGGCTTAGTCATGTTGTAATTCAATAGTAACGACTATGCTATTATTAACGATACTGTATTAATGGAATATCACTTTAAGGGATAAATTTACAACTGTTGGTGATTTTATCCGTTAAATTTAGATGTTTGATGTGAATGGGTAAATTTCTTATTACAATGAGTTTGTTGTGGAGTTGCGATTGGTTGATATTTTACCGAAATGTTAAAATTGCTCATGTTTGACAGGGGGATAGGGACCCGTATATGGGGAACTTTGTCCGTTTTTTTACAAAATATTTGTGATTTTAATTTAGGGAAATGAATCATTATGTAAAACTAATTAGGGATTAAATACTAACTTCGACCTTATGATTTTTTCTAAGCAGTTTAATATTAATGAGTAATATGGACAGAAGTTGGAGACGGTCGGCGTACTAATGAGGTCATTGAGCTACGCGGTACAGTCGGCGTACTAATGGACCGTATCAATATGCTGGAGGACTTCATTAGCCGTAGATTACCTGCTGACCCGCAAACACCGTCTGCTGATTGTCCGCATTCTCCTCCATCTTAGTTATTATTTTTAGAATTTTTATCTTTTTTTATTTGTAATCTCACTACACTTTTCATATATTAATACATTCAATAATACAATATTTTCATAATTATTTATTGTTTATTTAATTTTTTTCATTATATAAAATTAAGAATAATTTAAATTTAATATTATTTATTTTTAATATATAAAAAAAATTCAATAAATTAGAGACGAAAATTCATTATATAAAATTAATGAATATTTAAATTTAATATTATTTATTTTAATATATTAAAAAAAATTCCAAAAAAAAATAGAGACGGAATTAATTTTCCATCTCTAAAAATAGAGACGGAAAAAGTTTTAGAGACGGAAAAACTTTTTCCGTCTCTATTTTTAGAGACGGAATTGAGTTTCCGTCTCTAAAAATAGAGACGGAATCGTTCTTTCCGTCTCTATTTTTAGAGACGGAAACGTCCCTTCCGTCTCTAAAAATAGAGACGGAATAAGTTATTTCGTCTCTAAAAATAGAGACGGAACATTTTGGTCTCTAATTTTTAGAGACCGACGAAATAGAGACGGAAAATTTCCGTCTCTATTTCCGTCTCTATTTTCAATTAGAGACGGAATTTCGTCTCTATTTTCCGTCTCTATTTCTCATATTTCTTATAGTGACTGTAAATTAAAAAATTAGATAGTTTATTTATTTATTTTTTAAGTTAGTAAGAGAAATGAGAAATTAGCAGAAGAATATGTTATATTTATTCGTTATTACTTGTAACTTTGTAACAAAAGGAAAAATAAAATAGAGGAATAAGGGAGCAGATTGCATTTCAGCATTTTATTCAATAACTACAAAAGCATTTTAGCACAATTTCAAAAATTATAAAAGTTTTTTTGCTAAAATGAAAAAATTAAAAATCCGAAACAAACTAGCTGATAACCGAACACCTTACCATGGAAAACTGAGCTCACTGGAATATCCATGCAGTGAGTAGCTCGTTTCTCTCATATAGTTTGGTATCCGAGTGTTAAACAGTTTTCTCTATTTATGGACAATTTTAGAGTCCTTAGAATATCTCAAATCCTATCATAACGGGAAATATTTAGGATTTGCCTTATCTGATTGTATAAATTATTAATTAATCATAAATCAAAAATTCATGAGAGTTCTATCTTATTTAGGACTTGAATTATATTTACAATTTGATTCTTATTTAAACACTGATTTTTAAAGGTATAAAAAAATGAATACATGTATATTTTATCTCTGTGATTCTCTCAATTTCACCACATTTTTTTTTCATTTTTGTTAATTTTCTGATTTGATTGTCGGAATTTTCATTGTCGGAAACTTGCTGAATTTTTTTTGTTTTTAAGTGATCAATTCAAAACGATTCCATGTTGCGAAATTTCATCATTTGGTGCGTGAACATGGAATAAGAATTTCAAAATTTTCGTGTTGCATTTATTTAAAAGATTTACCAGGAATATTGACTGCCAATATAAAAAAAAAAAAAAAAAGAAAAGAATAAGTAAAAAAGAGCATCATGCAAAATAACATATCTTAATCGAAAGGGACTAATTTCAAAGTAACACTAAAGCAAAGCGGCAAATTAAACTAAAGCATTTCTATTACAAGTCAATGCAACTAATTAGATAGCGAAAAGAAAATGGGCATTGGTAATATTTTATTTTTCTCTCACAACTTGCGATCTTGATATTTCTCAGTTGCCATTCTTTTCATTGCTTTTTCTATCACACTTAACTTTTTTTTTTAATACAAATTATATTTCCACTACTAATGCAAAAAACACATCTATAATATATAAATAAAATTATAAAATATACAATATGTACGAAACTTAATGAAATTATTAATAAAAAAATATTTTAAATATTTTTTACGAAAATAATAAATAATAATAATAATAATATTACTGCAAATAATATAATTTTGAGCAAATATTCAATACATTTTTTGTATATGAAAAAATATCGAATCACATTTGACAAAAAAAAAATGTTATCTTCTATTCGTAAAAGATAATTAATTTTATTTGTGACTCTAACCATTTTCGAATGGAAGAAAACAAACTTAGTACAATATGAAATAATTATTAGATATGATGCGATGAGAATAATTACTTTAAGAGTATACAATTATTAAAATAAGAACAATGGTCAAATTATGTTAGCCAAATAATAATGAAATAAATCACGACTTGGTCAGCATAACTACAAGTGGAATGAAATCGCCAAATAATTCCCTTTTCTTTTTTTTTTTAAGTGAAAATGATTCCTCACATCTCATCTCATATCTTAATCCTAAGATTCACAAAATCTCATTATTTCTTTCATTTGAATATTTAGTAATCCACTACCCTCCAATGCTTATCGGACCCAAATTAAATAAAAGTCAAACCTCACTTTTATTCACATCCAACGGCTATCATCAACCCATCGAATAAAAATCAATATCCACGGCTAGAAAAGGTGAAGAAAACTCGAAGAGAATCTCCACATAACACGCAAAAAATCAATGGAAGATCAGCTGGTGGGGCCTAGAAGGTCAAGTTGCACTTGCACTTTTTTTAAAAAAGGGATGCGTATTTTATGTCCAGTGATCTGGGTTGGTGCCACGTGTATACTAGATGTTAGTAATCCACGTGTCGGATAGTCAGTTGCAGGGGACAGCTAAGAAAAAGGACCAAAAGGCAGAGATTGATGCAACTTGCCAACGTGACGTGTCCCGTTATTTGTGGGAAAGACACTGATGTCATCGCGGTGTCCCCACGCATGCGTCGTGTCAGAAAATGCTTCCTTACTTTTTATCATTAATTGATCCTTGTGTTGTTTTAATAAAAAATTAGATGATGATTGTCAATTTCTTCGAAAAGTTGAGAATAAAAAAATAAAAAATAAAAAGTAAAGCTTGTTTCTGTAGAATAGAGTCCAAGTCCAGGCTGCCGTGATCAGATAGAGCGTAGCTCAACTTTACTCCAATATAACTCTACTACCTGTATTGTAATAACAATAATAATAATAATAAGCCTATGACCTACTGGCAGAGGTTTAGTTTTCATGAAATGGTACGAGGTAACGGAGCTTAATCATCCTCTTTTACATATGGCCATAATGTCTGTAAAAAAGTTGGGCAGTTTGCAATAAATATATGTTTAATATAAGTGTGATCCAAGTAAATACAAAAAGATAATGTTTTTAATATGAGATCAACTTGATGGTTGATTAGGAGGGTAGGATAGGCCATTAGACCATTCAGCCATAGAAAAGAAGTGTGCTTTAAAATATACAGATCAAACATTACAAACTCCAGACTTTCAATCAACTATTTCTGCAGATTCATCAATCCACTGAGATGAAGATGATAGGTACAAAGACTATGATTACAACTCTGCAACTTTCACTGGAGAAGCATCCAGCATTTCTTTCAAATCTGGAGGATGTCCTTAAAACCATCAGCTAACTTACTGATAAAATTAACCGAAATTCTTGGCCTAACCTTAATTTAATTCTACAAAAAAGATCATTACATCACTTGCAAAACTATGCCAAATGCCTGTTCATCTCCACCCACAAATCACTTCCCTGTTAAAATTCCTACGACAGAACAAACTTCAATCCTTCCGAGTGCTAAACACTAGCCAAATCAAAATTATGCTGCCAAAAAATCAAGGTGTTAGGGTTTTATGTAGAATTAGGATGATGCTTTGCCCTGCTTGTACGGCCACCTCTCCCTCTACTCTGCTGGTAACCTTCACCTCTTCCTGAACTCCTGCCTTGACCAGAAAATTCGCTAGGGTTTCCGAACTCATTCCTGGCAAAAACCCGGCCACCACCATAGTTCCCACGGCCCCTGAAACTATCATTCCGAAATCCTGCCCTCCCAGAGGGAAACCTTCCTCTTCCAGTACCAACTGCAGAAGGCATCCCCGGCTTTATTAGATAGCAAGATTCATTAATTCAGGCATATAAATATCAGTCTTTTCTTGAACTGTTTTCATGACTTATTCTATTAAGCCTTGTGCCAAATACTCTATTTTTTCAATTCAATAAAGAATAAGCTCCAGATGAGGAACTAAACTACTGCTTACCTCGAGTTGAAGTTCTCTTTATCTCAACAACTGTCTGCCGCCCTCCAATGGACACCGGTGATGCCTG
Organism: Excoecaria cochinchinensis; assembly: GCA_947683425.1. Classification (NCBI taxonomy): domain Eukaryota; kingdom Viridiplantae; phylum Streptophyta; class Magnoliopsida; order Malpighiales; family Euphorbiaceae; genus Excoecaria; species Excoecaria cochinchinensis. Next base: position 5,969,477 of record CANTUQ010000066.1, read on the forward strand.
AAACACAACACAATTGACTATTCCCACAACTTGATGCAGTTCCAAACAAAGGGCTAAAAAGTAATATTGTTTTATACTCAATTTTCTTCTAATCATATGGTAATTATTGCTCTCAACAGCTCTATGCATCACCTAGTAAAATTTAAATTGCTCTAAAATGGCAGTAACTAAAAGTTCAGCTCAATTTAATCCAGATAATTGCAGCTAGGAAGGTACAAACACTCTCAAACTCACCATAATAATTATTTCAGCCATAGAGGTCATACTTTCTTCAAGCAAGTCATAGGTCAACAGGGACCAATGGTTAATACACACAGGAAGCATACAAGAGTAATATTTGATACATACTAAGAAACCTACCAACAAAAATTGTTTCATATTTCAGATTAATGCCTCAGAATTTAAAGACCATCTTCAACGAAAAAAATCAAAAAACAATCAGCACTAAGTTCTTTCCTTCTCAGTAAGGAAAAAGTTTACTGTGCAGAATGATTAAAAAGAAAAATATTGTGTGGAATGAAAAGATCCTAATCAAGATAGCGGAATTGGCAGTAAATCAAAGCCCTGGTTATTATTTATCACCATTACCAGCTACCAGCCAAGTTTAAAAGAGGTGCCACCCCAAAATTGACACCAAAAGGGGATAAAGGGATGAATGCAGCAGGCACCCTGAGGTCACCAATCTCAGCGACCAGCTCCAAAGAGAACCCACGAAGGAGTTGGGTTAGGCTGCTGTGCCATGGATACCTAAGCCCAACCCAAGAAGTCACCAGGAGGGGCATCCCAAATATTTCATGTCTACCTGTGTACACATACTTGGTTTTACCTACCTCACTGAGTGAGGTTTAGGGTTAACCTTCTATGGCATTAGGTGTGTGTGTGTGTGTGTGGTGTGGTGGGAGGGGGGGTGGGGGTTGGTAGGGCGGCTCTGGGTTGCTACTATTGATTAGAGGTTCAAGACCTTTAATGTTTCTGCCTGTCCCAACTTATAACCAGAATATTTGCTCCAACAAAACCATTCCTCTTGACAATGCAAAATTTGAATTTACAACACATTGTCTATTGACCCAGGACTGGTAGAACCAATAAATACAATGTATCGAAATTTCCAGTTTCAGTTAACACAATTAAAAGGTAACCTGAATGAAAAATGTCATTCAATTCTGTACACTGCAATCTCAGTCACACCATCAGACTGGATGTACTTCTTCAATGGTACCTCCAGCTTTACTTTATTCCAAAATATTTCCATAATAATCTGATACATGATGCTAACTACATGAAAACCATAGCCTTTCCTGTATCCAATTAACAACAACTAAAGCAATGGCTAAAACACCACAAATATTTCTAAAGGTTCAGGGTCTGAATACTAAATTCAACTGAGGAAATTGTTCAATGACTGCTTTGAATACTGAAACAACAAATTGATTTTTTTTTCTTTTGCTGGACATTCGCCAGCAGTTTGTTGGCTAATTTCCATAAGTATTCTTTTCAGTAAAGACTCCAAGCAACCAAGAGAACAATGAAAATTCCTCCATTGTTGAGTTTCTTACTGCCATATGTGAAAGTGAACCATCAACACAAGTAAACAATATGGTTTTAAAGCTAATTTATTCTTAGAATGCAAAAGAAAGTTCCAATATTTTTTCTCAAGATGATTGAACAAAGATATAGCAACTGTATAACTACCAGACCAGAAAAACTAATGTTTCACATTGACGGAACAATGATAAACAAACAGAAAGAACATTACTGTTTGCTAAATGATAAAACAGAAATACATTTGTGTAGCCTCAGCACACAGCTCAAATAAGCTGACTTGAATTTGATGGCAAAAAAATAACTCAATAAGAAAAAAAAAAGCAAAAAGAAAAAAAAAAGATGGAACCATGAAACACCAACATTAAGAACATTAAACTTTGATGATAACGAACAAACCTGGATAGCACTGTTCATGGAGCTCAAAGAATGAAATTCAACAAAACCAAAACAGTATCCCTGTTGCTATTACAGACAAAAAATATATCAAAAAAGAGTCATAAAATATTATGAGTAAAATAAAATTGATTATAATATAGTATTCTCTGGATTGCAGTTGAGACCAACCTTATTATATCTGACTTGAATACCTCCTTGTTTGATGGGTCCAAATTTCGTAAACTCTGCCTCAAGCTGAGCAGGCGTCATGTTATAAGGCAAATTGCGGATGTAAATTGAGTGGCCTTCAACTGTGAACGTTGAGCAATCAATATAAGTTCATCTGAAATAAAACCCTAATAATGCATGGTAAATGCAAAAAGACCACATCCTTCCCATTACCAACCCTTCATATTCATGTGCATGATATTTGGTTAGAAACTCTACAAAGCACAATACTTTGTATAGTTGAAGCCGTGAAGGCACTTCAGAAAAAGGACATGACCAATGGGAAGAAAACAAAAATTTCCGGAACACATGCATGGGCACAGACAAACAAGGGCAACAGACCTTCCTCTTGAGCATTGCTACTTTCTGGGGTTTCATTGCTACTTGGCATAAATGCTTCTGGTTCTACAGCAGGTGCTACTGGCACAGGTGGATGCTGTGGTTTCTTAGGGGTCACTTTTGAAATATTAGTTGGTATATAAACTTTTGTTGGTGAATTCCCTTTTGCCACTTTAACCTACAACAAGAATTATTGAACAGTACAATGTTATCCATTGTAAACCCTTGACACGAAAATCTTCAGCTATACACTCACAATTGATGCGTAAGATTTCTTTGGAATGTCTTCTTGGGTGACAGAAGCTGATTCAACAACTATTGAAATGTCATTCCCATTGGAACGAGAATGGGATTCCACAAGCACCTCTTTTTCATGAATTAGCTGTTCCTCAGAGTCCACTGGTTCATTAGCTTTTTCAGCATAATTGTCCTGTTTCGCCGCTGAAGTAGCTGGGTCTGGTGCAGAAGGGTTGCGAACATGAGAGGGCTCTGCAGATAAACATTAAATGATTTTATGAATATATGTGAAAGAATTAGCAAAATAGAAGGGAAGAGCGAGGGAACAGAGAGACAGACACACAATGTTCAAAACAATAAACAGCATAAGTTGTTATGAAGAACTTTTACCTGAATCTGGGATTGACGGTACTGTATGGGTCTTATCACTGCCATTAACTGCATGATTCTCTAATGGTTCATTATCCTCCACAAACCTGAAAACATCATTCAGAACGAAATACCCATTGTCTTGTGGTGCAAGAAAAAATGACTGGGCAAATTTCTTTTTCAAGTTGTCCTTGCCCATTAAGCATCCAGTTACTAACACAGTAACCCCATCCTTAAATGAATTTTGAGCATCTGCTGTTTTTATTTCTGCTGTATAATCCTTGAAGTTTAATGAAAGTATCTTCTCATTGATACCCTGTTTGATGAAGGGAACAATGTCAGCTTCAAACTCAATTGACAGATAAAGAGGGCTTGCCAAAGTAGAAAAATTATTAACTAAACGATGTATTCAACAGAGACCATTAGTCCTTCTTGACTTCAGATAAAGGCTCAAAATCAAATGAGACTTTTTGCTGCCCATCAATTATCTGCTACCAGTCAAAAAGCCACAGACAAAAGGAGTTGATATCTATTGAACCAGCCAAATGATTTGACACCTGGAAACTCAATCCATTAATAGCAGAATGGTTGTTTTCTTTCCTTTGCTCCCCCTAGTCTTGTTTTACTTGTAGGGTTATTCACATAAATCATTAAGTGAATTCAAACCAACATACACAAGGGAGATAAAGCAAAAGTAACCCCATCAAAAAACTTACTTGCATAGTTGCCACTGATGTCATTGTACCATTACTATCAGGCCGGCTTAGTACACTTGAGTCCTGATAAAATCTATGAACCAGTTCTGGCGAAGTGTGAAGAATATGGTAATACTGCTCAACAAAAGCATTTCCAACTAATTGGGCACTAGGAGTAGTTGGATTGCTTGATGGTTGCAGTGCCATTCTGCCAACAGGAAGGGAAAAACATAATAAGATTATGACTACACTTCTAATCCTTGCAATAAATTAAAATAGTAAGAAACTCAACACCTAATATATAGGTGCATTTCAAGCCAATAACTTTAAGGAAATCCACATGAGTTTACAAATCAGTTATAGAGAAAACATAACATTATTCAGAGTTACAAGTTCATACATCTAAACCTAAGAGGCTAACAAAGCCAATAGCCAGCAGGTGTAATTAAGCTTCCCAACTCAAGGAGAAAAGCACACCTCAGCTCATTTTAGCGCCAACACTAACTTGAAAGGAGATGGAAAGCTACAAATGACTTAAATACATACAACCACACTCCAACAAGGCTGAAATTTGATAGCATTCCTTTGCCAAACATTTACACAAAAGATGACTTTGTGCACAGATACATTGTTCATGACATCTATGAAAATGTTATATAGCTTCATGTAAGCTTGCATACAAAGATCTAAATGTGTACATAAACCCACGAAAATTGAGGGGATAAACAGTAAATTCTGAATTGACATCTTGGAAGTAACTACATAATTTGCAAGCATAACCACTGTCAAGGATACTCCTACAACAAGGAGAAGAACATAATAAATAGTAGTTACAGAAAAATAGATCAATACCAAAAAAAAGGGCATGAAAGGAAATATGTTCACATTTACCAATAACAACAGTGGCATCCTTAGAGAATACCTAAATTTATAAAATATCTAAACGACCTATTAAACCCCTCAGTATGTGACTTCATAGTCTAAAAAGACTCAGAAAATTCCAAACTTTCCGAACTAAATAAGACAAATGAGATGAACGCAGCAAATATACTACATTCCTCGGATCCAAACATCGCAAAACTAAAACTAAAACTAAACCCTAGACTCTCTAAAAAAGCAGTACCTGAAATTCCCATGAGAGGAAATAACAAAAATTATAGAATCTATCAACACTGTGACCAACACTGAAACTAATAACAACAACCCGTTCAAATTAAAAACAAATAAAATCAACTGCTAACATTAACAACTAGCTACTGCCCGTTACAATGCCTGATCGACAGAAGAACCATAAAAGACCCATTTGAAAGGGAGAAACAAAAACAAAGAACCCCCAAAGGAAACATTGAACAGAAATGAAATTGATGGCTCAAAAAATGTACTACGTAGAGGAAATTTAAAAAAAAAAATGGAAGGGACATGTAACAAAGAAAGAACTAAACTTTACCAGAAAATGAAGCGTTAAAGCTAGCAAGAAGTAGATTTAGGAGGATGAAATAGCACAGTGGCTTCAACACTAGAGAGAGTGGTGAGGAAAGGGAAGAGAAGAACAGTCAGAGAAAGGAAGAACCCGAAAGCTACCTCTGAAGTGTTGTGAAAAATGAAGCTATTTTTCCCTGTGTTAAGGGGGCACAAGAGTTGGGTCCGGTTCCTATTATAAAATTCGGATTTTTCTTGGGTTTTATTGTTCTTGTCCTGGATAGTTCCTATTCGAGCTTATCCTCATTTATGCCTGGAACTCCTCATTTGCTGGGCCGACCTAGGTCCAACAGGCCTAGGATAGGGATTCTTCAGAATTAGGACCTTTTTTTCCATTGCTAATATTTTAATTCTTTTTTTTTTATCTAAATCAAAATAGATAGGTAAATTCATAAATAAATAAAAAAAGATTCAGATATTTTTATGATTTTATATAATTAGTAAATAGAGATATTGATAGGGGACAAAGATTTGAATTGTGTGTTTAGGGAAACTATTTTTATGTTTGGTGTGAAACCAAAATTAATTCTGGGATTTGGGTGTTTTGGAATGCCGCAGGCCATTCCTGCGGCATCATGGCCCCCTTTTACCATATGCCGCAGCCCTGAGCTGCGGCATGTGTGCAGGGGGATACCCCCTGCCCCCTTGCCAGGAAGACAGTCACGCGTGACTGTTAAACATTGAAAATGGAACACTTAATTAAAACCAAATGAAAGATGGATTGGGATCCATCTCTTTAAAAAGTCGGACACAATTTCAAACTTTTATTTCCATTTCAATTTCTTTGTTTACCTTCCTTCTTCTTTCTTTGCAAGGTATTGAAACCATTTTAGCTTAACATTTCTTCATTTTTTTATTTTTTATTTTTTTTTTGTATATTTTGCAACTTCTAAATTTACATCTCAAGCTCAAAACATATATTACCATTTATTTTGTTATATATTTTCTATTTTTATTTTTAATATGTTATTATTTATCAATTATTTACAAAATTTAAGCTTAGCTATAATTTTTAACTTTTTTCTTCATTATTTATGCAATAATGAAGTTAATTAAATTATTAATTGTATTATTTTGCAATGTGTAGGTATATTGTCCCCGTTAATTCGACGTATCAAGAAAAAAAGGCATGTTATTATTTCCTTTTGCGATTGAGTTAATTTTATGTTTGTTTGTGTACTATGTTTTAAGCCTCAAAAAAATATTTTTGTTGCTTATAATTTTTCATGTAGACAAGTTAACATGTAATGTGTAAATATGAACATTTTTTTTTTGCAATAAGTATAGATAATTTTTTTTTATGTGTATGTGTATGAAAATTGTCAATTTAATTGTATACTTGTTTGATTAATTTGATAAAAATTTAAAATACAGAAGGGGAATAAATTAAAAATGTTTGTATGTAAAATATAAAGAATGTATTATTTTGTTGAGATATTTTTTTAAATTACCATGTGTATCGTAGGTTTAATCTAGAAATGGTGGCTTGTTTTTATTTATTAGAAATATTTGTGGATTTTATAAATGTGGTCTTAATTTATTTGTAAAATATTTATATATTATTGAAATGTAGATTAAATTATTGTAGTTAATAAATTAGAAATATTAATTATGAACGAGTAAACTATTGTCTTTACATTTACACTTAGGCTATTGAAAAATGAATCAAATCGGGAACCAGCAATATATAAATTCGGGTCCAATAATTGACGATCTGCTGAAATTGCAAGGAAAATATCGTGCAGATGCAGCTTGGAGTAATAATGTATATATATTTTGACGTTTTAATTAAATTATATCATTAAGTTTATTAACGGCGACATAAAAAGACGCTTATATAATCGATAACTATCAATTTTCAGGTTGGTCATGACGTATTATTTGCACGTCGAGCAAGCATAGAAAGGCATTATAGGAATATTGATCCGAGAATAGTACCGTACCTGCGAGTAGAGGATTTTACGGTATTTCGTGGATCGGTGTTATGCCCGTTGATTGCAATTTAGTAACTGTACTAGTGGAGAGATGGAGACCGGAGACACACACTTTTCACCTTACTGTAGGTGAAGCATCAATAACACTTCAGGATGTAGGGATCCTGACCGGTCTAACTATTGAAGGAGAAGCTGTGACGGGACATTTGAACTATGATTGGGCGGAGCTGTGTGGTCGACTTTTGGGACAAGTTCCCCCAGAAGACGTTCTGAAAGGCAACCAGGTCAAAATAACATGGTTAAACAGGAATTTTAGCGCCTTACCAGTCAATGCTAATGAAGACATTGTGCAATGCTTTAGCCGGCCATGGATTTTGCGTTGTGTTGGTGGATTATTATTCCATCACAATCAAATAATTATATTCACTTAATGTGGCTCCCGTTATTGGAGCATTTAGATCAAGCCGGTAACTATAGTTGGGGGTCAGCTTGCTTGGCATGGTTATACAGAGAGCTATATCGGGCCACTCGGCCGAGTGCAAATGGTCTGGGTGGTTATCATCAGATTATTCAAATATGGGCATGGGAGAGACTCCCTGAATTTCGTCCAGTTTTTTTGCAAAATGTTGTTCTTAATCAGACCATGCCATATGCTTACAGGTAAAATTTATTTATTATATCTTATATCGGTATGTAATTTTTGAAGTATTTGTTCAATATGCTAACGTGACATTAATTTTGTCATCAGGTGACGATCTCCTATAGATAATATAATTAATAATAATAAAAATATTACTGATTTTCTCATTGAGCTAGATATTCAGCAACCTGATCAGGTGTGTAAAAAAATTTTCAGTCATGAAAATTGATTGAATTTCCACGTATTGAAAGAAAATTTGAGACAACCTATTAATGATTTTTGTAAATTTTCAAATGGATTGGGAGCCGCACAATAATAGCATGCACTTGCTGCCTAATTATTGTAGAGATGGTGTCAATAGTTGGAGATCAGTTGTGCCCATGGTATGTTTCCATATTATCGAGTGGCACCAACCTGATCGATGCCTTAGACAGTTTGGAATGGACCAGCCGATTCCATTCCAACCTCAAAATAGTGATATTGTGCACTCTATTGACCTGTGAGGGCACTGTGATATAGATTAGGCAAATAAATTAACAAGTTTTATTCATGAGTGGGGCAACCGATAGAGTCGAGTTGTCGTGACTCAGTTACTTGATGCTCCATTACATATGAGATCACAGTACATGCTGTGGTATATTGCACGTACCAGACACTGGATTATACAAATTGGTGCTTCACTAGGGGCTACGGTATGATTTTTTGCTTTCATAAAATTTTCATTAATAATATTATTTTTTGCTAATCTGAAAAGTTATTTATTTTTTCGCAGGCCAATGGCGCTGAAAGGATTTATCATGCAGATATTAATGCATCATCAAATGAAGTTGGTAATATTCGTCTAACATCTAAAAGTATTTTGGGTGCTGTTAGAGCAATAGGGAGGACATCGAATGTTTATCCCCGTTAGCCAGGTCCGGATCCTGTGGAGATACAACCGCTATCAACTCCATATGAAGATTTTCGATCGTCAGCCCATAGCAGGAGGGGAATGGGCGAAAGATGTACAACTGTTGCATCAATTCCCATTCAGCCCGGAGTACACCAAGTCCCCCCACCCATGTCATGGCCTTATTTTGTTGACACGACTTCAAGTTCATTTGATATCCCTTCAATTGGTCAAGCATAATTCGATCAAGCTAACTTTTTACCTACGGAACCTGGTCCATCAAATTACTATGAGGCTGAAGCTGGCACTTCAAGATGCAATGTTGATTTGAATGTAAGCCTTTCTGAATGAGAGCATCCAACACATCACATATACGAACAGTCTCAGTATGATAATTTTTTTCAACATTTACTAGATAGCTCAAATATGGGGAGTACTATGGGTTTAGCAGATCAGCCATTTTACAGTGACGATTATAATGATGTTATGCATATAACACAAGATGCAAACCTGTACGAGATGGGTGATCATCTTCTGAATGGTTGATTGGATGGTCCAGCGCCACTTGTACATGTTTTTTTATTATGTCCAACGTTGCCACATTTGTTGCAATGACCAACATTACTCCTATCACACCTATCCATCTCATTCCGTATACGATTTGTTTTAGGCCAACCCTTCTTCCTTATTAGTTCCATATCAGGTACCAATTTAGGTCCATAATATTGCAGCCAATATGCTTTATGTGCCATTGGACGGAATTCATCATCGTAGCATTTTAGTGCCTCCGTAATGGTATAACACTTATCAACAAATGTGTAAGGATCAATATGTCTGTGCATGCAAGCGGCAATGGCGTGCGAGCAAGGTATTTTCGTTCCTTGAAATTGTCCACACTCACATTCACGCTTATCCAGACTTAATACATAAGTATCAACCTCCGTGTTTTCTTCTGGTACACTGTATGCTATGACACTGAAGAGCCCGTACCAATTGTCATACTGCACGACCAAGTGTCCTCTCGCCTTGATAGAATTCTTGGACATAACTTGAACACATTTTGGTGTGAACCTTAATCCTTCAGTCATTTTACTTATGTACATTTGCCTCCGTTGACCGTAAAATTTAACAAGCCTGCCGAAAACATGTTCAACAATCGCTGTTATGGGCATCATGCGTACACCTTTGAGCGCGCTGTTCACACTCTCAGCAATGTTTGTAGTGGCATGCCCATACCTGTAGCCGCCATCCTCGAAAAATGTCCAACGATCTAGAGGCACTCTCATAGCCCAGTTGTACGATTTCTCGTCCAGCTCTTTAATCTTGTCCATGTGCTTAGTGAAGATACGCTTCTGAAATTGTGTACCTACACCGATATTTTTATGAGGTTAATGTATAAATAAGCAAATTCTTAAATTTAAAATAAATTAAATTAATGCTTGCCAATTAATTGCTTACCAGCCTTATAAAGCAGATCTTTTATTGTTTTGTTCCTATGATGGGTGTTGTAGTTGCTCACGAAGTGGCGCAAACATAACCTATGAAATGACAATGGTTCCTTCCAACCACTTCTTTCGTCACGAAACACTGCCATTATACCATCGTGTCTATCTGATATAACTCTGAGTCCGACACTTTGAGTCACGTGTTTTCTAATCAAACTCATGAACCACGCCCAACTTAATTTATTTCCAGACTCCACAATAGCAAATGCTAGTGGAAATAACATACTGTTTTCATCGACTGAGCTGGCAATAAGAAGCGTCTGTTGGAATTTTCCTGTCAAAAAAGTTCCATCGATCAACAAAATTGGTTTACAATGAAGAAACCCATCAATGGCCGGTTTGAAGCTCCAAAAAACCCTTTGAAATTGCCTAACATTAGGGAGATTTGTTTCACGCGTCTTTAACTCATAAATAGTACCAGCATTGTAAGTTTGCAATGCATGAAGAAAGCCCGGTAATGTCTCATACGACTCAACGTAGTTGCCGAATATTGCCTCTATTACACTTATTTTAGCGTACCAAGCCTTCTTGTATGATACCTCAAATTTAAATTGCTGCTTAATCGCCGCAATAATAACATCAACAGGTAGTGTTGGATTCTTGCTAACTATTCCCATTATACAATTGCGAATGACTTTCGAACCCAATTGTCTGTGATCTTTTGTCAGATTATTAGATAGGCATGAGTGTGGATCACCGTACGTTGTTATTTTCCATCAAGGACAATTCCCTTTTTTTGCTGCTCTTAACCTCCACTTGCAGCCATCTTCAGACTTTGTGCATCTCAGTACCCAAAATGTTGGTTTTGATTCAACAACGCAAAAGTCAACATTTCTAATGATTGAAAACTTTTTAACACATGATTGAACTTCTTTCTTACTGTTGAAAACTAAACCCGTTGATAACTCAGATACACCATCTCATGTCTTGAAGTGAACACTTTCAGAAAGATTAACTTGTACAGCATCGAAGTCGATTTCTGTATAGTGCTCGGAAGGAAAATTGAAGTTTACTTCAGCAATCCCTTCGCATGGATGCACTGATGCTAATGGACTCACATCTTGTGAATAAGAACATGCATCACTTTCATCAAATTCAAATTCATCACTTTCTGAGCTTATGATTTCATTTTCAGCGTCTACATTTTCATTGGATGACATATATTCATTACTTAATGCCCCCCTGTCTTCATCATCCATGCCGCCACAATCAAATGAAGGATCATCTCCGGATATATAATCACCTAGTAAGTCACCATCCCGTCGATAAACAGATTCATTTGCAATATTAGGTGCTGGTACTGCCACATGAGAAACAGATCGGCGTCTACTCACATCTGCAAATCCCCTTCCAGAATTTTGTTGGTTGACTTCTGCTATCTGTGAAACAGAATGGCGTTGACTGAGATCAGGAATCTGAGAAACAGAATGTCATTCACGACTACATTCCATATTAGGATTTATCGCTGCACTCGGTACCGCCTCCAAATTAATTTCATTTGAGCGTCTTTCAGATCTGTTGCCAAAAAGAGACTTTCTGAAAAAATTACCAACCCTTCTACTAAATGACCGTCTTGATTAGCTCACACTTGGGGTAGGTAACTGGCTTACTGCTGGACGTATATCAACGTGTCCTGATCTGTCACTTGCTTCTGTTCCAAGTAATAAACCATCTCGTCGACTTCGAGACCGTCGCTGATGACTAGGAACAGCAGTCCCTCAATTGCTAAATGATCGTCGTTCTCCACTTTGATCCACATTTACACCTGGAACAGCATACTGTTCTCCAAGAAAATTAGTTTGAGATAACATTTCAATATCATATCGACTCACAGATTGCATGGGCTGACTGGGACCAACATCATTTATATAAATTTGTTGATTTCCAATGATGTTTTCCGCGTCAACTTCTTCATTTATATCTTCACAACCGGCTGCATACATTGGTATATTAGCTCCTGCATCCACCTTCTTAACTTCAATAATTAATTCAACCATCGTATAACATTCATATTTTCTTAAATTTTCATGTATAATCTCAATATCATCATCATCTTCCAAATCCACCGACGTCCAGTAAAATGATACTTGACTGAACATTGGAACTTTGTAAATAATTCTAGAAATTTCGTCGTTCATACCTAAACCTAATTTAACGTGAATTTTATGAACCAATTCACGAAATGTCGGCTTATTTTTTAATCTCAATCTCTTTGATTTGGCATTTGGCCCAGATATGTCATATTGAAAGTTTTCCGCATCATAGCTTATTATTCCTCCAGTATGCAAATATAAGCCGGTAAATGTTGCCATTTTAGATGTGCCTGTCAGTTGAATATGCGCTTAATAATAATAATAATAATAATAATAATAATCTCTTCATTAAAAAAAATATTAACTAACTACAACAAATAAGTCTACATATCAGGAATACATAAATATTTTAGACAATAATTACCTTCACATTTATAAAATTCACAACTATTTCTAAACAATACAAAACACATGGTAATAAAAAAATATAATTCTCAACATAATAATATATATATTTTTTAAAATTTCGTATACAAATATTTTTAAACGATGCAATTACTTTCTTTAATTTTTCACCAAATTAATCAAGTACAAAGAACATTAAACTGCTAATTTTTGTAAACGTAAACACAAGCACAAACATAATTTTCACATACATAACAATAAAATAATAAGTTCGTATTCGCATAATAAATGTAAACTTCTCTATAAACATTATTGTTAGCAACCCAGATAACTTGTCTTAACTTAAATCTGACTAAACAAATAAATATAAAATTAAATTGACAATCATCTTAAACAAAATATCGAAATACTTTGCCAAATACATATTATACAAATAAATCACTTTACATTACCATAACACATGATAATTTTTATTTTATATTTTTTTATAATTTCTAATACATAAATTTGTTATTTTGAAAATTTACATTAATAAATTATGCAATATCAAACGAAAATTGAAATAATAACTTACCTGTTTTGCTTGATACGTCAAATTACCAAATGAAATACACCTATAAATTACAAAATAATACAATTAGATATTTAATCAACATTATTGCATAAATAATTATAAAAAATAATATAATTACTCTTAATTTTTGCATATAGTTGATAAATAACAACAAACATTGAATGTGAACAAAAAATAAGAAAAAACCCGTAACCTATGTTTGGAACTTTGCACCTTCAGAGAAATATATGAAATTTGGAAAATATACTAAGAAGAACGAAATGTAGAATGAACTTGAAAATAATGGAAACGAAAAAATCGGGAGTTTTAAAAGCATGGATCTCAAACTGTATTTCAATCAGGGCTGTGGCATATGGCAAAAAGAGGCCATAAGCTAACGTAAGATGCGGCAGGAATGGCCCGCGGCATTCCAAAACACCCCAATCCCAGAATTAATTTTGGTTTCACACCAAACCGGTAAATAGTTTTCCTAAACACACCATTCAAATCTTTGTCCCTATTGATAGGTTATAAGGTTGAAGCTATATCCAGATTATTGATCAGCACTCGCAATAATTTTAACATATGGCCCAAAAATAACATAAATTAGAGTATCCTGATATGAGTAGGAAGACAAAACAAGGCAGAAGTTTAAAAAGAAACCTATTTAATTAATTATAATCAGAATTGTTATGGGATTAGGATTGTGAAAATCACATAAAATAAATTAATAAGATTCGTTTTATTCAAATAAATCATCACTGCATAAACTAGACCTGGCAAATTTAGCCCAAGCCCAAAAATCCCGCCCAACCCGCCCAAAAAAAATTGACCCAAACCCAACCCAACCTAAAATCTACCCATTGCAACCCGCCCAAAACCAACCCATATAAAACTCTACCCGTTCGGGCCTGCCTCTAATGCCCAACGGGCCTCCTCTTAAATTAACATTTTATCTTCTGTTCTCACTTTATATCCAAGTTGTGCATATAAATTAACCTTTTCCTTTTCATTGGTTTGCTTTTATACGCTGACCCACAGGAAAGTTAGATCCCACAATTAGATTTGTCATTGTACTTGTCAACATTAGTAACCTCATAAGTCACTCATCATCCTCCACCGATGGAGTCAACAAAATTGTCAAAGATTTATGACACGTGTACGATGAATAACAAGTTGCACTAAACATCTAATGGAGCTGCACTTTTTCTTGAAAGAACGACAGTAGTTTGGCATAGCAATCTAATGGATATGATATTAATTGTTTTTTAATAATTATATTTTAACATATTACCCTTTATTTTTTTACTAAATTTATTATAATATTTTTCTTATATATAATTGAATATAAAATTTTGTTTCACCATGAATCACGAGTTAACAACTAATGAATACTTAATTAACTATTTATTAATTAATTTATAAAATAAAAAATATTATAATAATTAAATTTATTTTTTAATAATTAAAATATTCAGTTTAGTTTTTTTATTAATTATTATTTTAATTTTAATTATGAAATTAAATGTATATAATAAATGTAGAATAAAGATTATAAATAAAATTTATATATAAATTATTAATATTATATATAATAGTTAATAAATATTAGTTATTTAGATATAATTCAATTTTATGACCCATGTTTTTTTGCCCATTTGTGACCCGCCCATTATTGACCCAACCCAAACCCGTTAGATGTATATTTGAATGATCCAAGACTGAGTAGAACTCATCAATTCGATGTGTTATGTTGGTGGAAGGACAATGAGTCAAAATATCTCATTCTTTCTGTAATGGCTAGAGATATTATGACAATTCCCATTATTACTGTTGCTTCAGAGTCAGCATTTAGTATGGGAGTAAGAATTCTCAACAAATGGAGGGCATCCATGTTGCCTGAAAATGCAGAGACTTTGATTACAACTCGTAGTTGGTTATTTGGATTTGAAAATAAAATAAATTCACTTATTTATTTGAATATGTTTTGCATAATATTATAATATTCTGACTAGATATTTATTATTATTGCAGCTGATGATGAGTCTCAATATCACATGGGAAAAGATATTAAATTTTCAAAACAAAATCAAAGTGTAGAGTTATAATCAGTTAAAGTCGAAAAATACTTATTTCTTACTATTTGTATATACAATATTTTGTAAGACTAATTTTTTGAAATGAACAATTACTTGCTATTTGTATATCTATTTGTGCCAAATTATTTTATATTAGTCACTTGTTATTAGAAAAATTATTTTTTATTAAAAATGGATTAACATGGTCAAACCACATATCGGCCCGTTTGGGCCTAAAGCGGCCCATTTGGACCACCCAATCTATTTGGCCCAAATTATTTCACATTAGTCACTTTAGTATCTTTTTATTATATCAAAAATTATTTTTTATTAAAAATGGATTAAAAGAGTCAAATTACATCTCGGCCCATTTGGGCCACTCAATCCGTTTGGATCAAAATTGGCCGTTTGGACCACTCAACTCATTTGCATATTATTATAAATTTTGTTTACATTCAAAAAAATTTTAGCCCATGGGTTGACCCAACCCGCCCAACCCATTGGGCATTTGGCCCATTTATGACCCATGTTTTTTTGCCCATTTGTGACCCGTCCATTAATGACCCAACCCAAACCCGCCCAATTTGCCCAATTTGCCACCTCTAGCATAAACCAAGAAAAAAAAAATAAAGAATTGATGATGGAAAATCGCCCAGCTACTACTTGTTTCCCACTTGACGTGAATAAGAAAGCAAGAATTAGAAGAAATTTGGATTGTTACGTTAGAGAAGTTATCCCTCAATGGCTAAAGAAAAAGAGACGTCGAATTACAAGACGAAACGGAAGATTTAATTCATCTGAAAACTAATGTTTTTCTGATATAATTATTATTCCTGGTCCAATTCCTGATCTTGATGCTTTACTGCTTGATGATACACTCTTTCTCAACTTCTTCTCCGATCTACCGGATTTTGATGTTTAATTTCTTTCTTTTTTTTTTTTTGAAGGAAAATTGCTGTATGCATACTCTTACTTTTAATAAATTCAAAATTACTTACACTTTGTTTAGATGGGAGTAATTTGGGATGGAAATTGAATGGAAATTAAATTTATTTAATGAAGAAAATATGAGTAATATAAATCTTACTCTCATGTTGTGCATTGATTATATATAATACAAACATCTTACTTTTATGGGTATAAATAATATCTAATGCAGTACAAAGTACAGTAAATTCTAAAACAATAAACTAATTCAATCAACAAATTCAAAAGGGAAAAAGAAATTAAAAAAAGGCCAAAAATAATGAGAAAATCAAAAAAGAATAATTGAAGAATCAATTGGAAAATAATAGGAAGATTTTGATTCAATAACCTAAATATTTGTGCTATTGAGTCGAGAACAAATGGAAAAAAAAAAAAAAAAAAAAGAGAGATGGCCAGCTTATTACGTAGGAAGGAAGGGACAATTTTGACATTTCATATCATTCTACCTATTTTCTCTTCAACTTACTCATAGAGATTTTTTTTAAATAATATTTTTTAAAAAAAAAATAGAAAAGTAGCATGTGTCAGAAACTATTTATAAAAGTAGAGTATTTTACAAAAATACAGTCACGGTTTGCGCTATTAGAAGTGGGGCCCGACTGATAAAAACTGAAATTTAGGTCTGAAAACGCAACTAACTGTTGTATTGTTGCCGTATATTTAATATAATAAAATATGTGTACAAAAATATCACATGATATATTTGGTTTAGTGGTAAATAATCTTTTATTTAGATTCACTCACCCCAGTTGAACTCTCTTAGCAGCATTTGTTTTCATTTATTTTCCCTCAAAATAATATTCATATGGCATATTTGCCTTAGTGGTAAGGAGATTTTTATTTATTCTCACTTACCCAAGTTCAAACTTTCTTGACAATAATTTTTTTTTTATTTTCACTCGCATTTTTTTATTTTTTCATTTATTTTCACTCACAATAGTATTCATATGGCATATTTGGCTTAGTGGTAAGAAGATTTTTGTTTATCCTCACTTATCTGAGTTCAAATTTTTTTGACAATAATTTTTTTATTTTTTATTTTCACTCGCGTTTTTTAATTTTTCCATTTATTTTTACTTATAATTTTTTTTTTTGCAAAACCGACTTATTTTTTTTATGTAAACTTCTTTGATTTCTTTATTTTTTCATTTATTTTCA
Source organism: Excoecaria cochinchinensis (assembly GCA_947683425.1). NCBI lineage: Eukaryota > Viridiplantae > Streptophyta > Magnoliopsida > Malpighiales > Euphorbiaceae > Excoecaria > Excoecaria cochinchinensis. Next base: position 5,986,926 of record CANTUQ010000066.1, read on the forward strand.
CTTATAATTTTTTTTTTCAAAATCAACTTTTTTCTGTGTAAATTTTTTTCATTTTTTATTTATCTTCACTTATAATTTTTTTTGCAAAACCGACTTTATTTTTTTTTTTTGTAAATTTCTTTCACTTTTTTATTTTTTCATTTATTTTCACTTATAATGTTTTTTGCAAAACCGACTTATTTTTTCTTATTTTTTGTGTAAATTTCTTTTTAAAAAATTATAAGTGAAAATAAATGAAAAAATAAAAAAAAAAATACGAGTGAAAATAAAAAATAAAAATAAAAAATTTGTCAAAAAAGTTTGAACTCGAGTTAAGTGAGTCTACATAAAAACTTATTTACCACTAAATCAAATACATCACATGATATTTTTGTATACATATTTTATTATATTAAATATAGGGCGCGTGTGCCAACTGACAAGTCTGAAAATACAACCAGCTGTTGCTTTTTTAGGCCTGACAATGCAACAGTTGAGTGCGTTTTTAGATCTAAATTTTAATTTCAATCAGTCGGGTCTCACTTCTGATAATGCAAACAGTGACTGCGTTTTCGTAAAAAATTTCAATTTTCTAAATAATTTATGATACACATCACTTTTCTAATTTTTTTTTAAAAAAATATTATTTAAAAAAATTCCCCCTTTTCTATTGGACGGGAATATTTTGGAGAGAATAAAGAAGAAATTGGGAAAATTAATTTTTCTTACTTTTTTCCGAAAACCTTTATTATTTTGCAAATCAAACGATGAAAAGTACGATCAAGTTTTACTTATTTTCTCTTCCATCACTCCACTTATCTAAACAAAAGCTTAATTAATTCATATCTATTATCTATTTATTTTAAAATGATTAATCAATCATATGATATTTCTGTTTTCTAATTTCACCTAATATAAATTTGCAGTCAAACATGACTTCAAACTGATTTCCGGGGTGTTTTTTAAATTGGTGTTAAATTAAAAAATATTTGAGAAAATGGGGCTACAGTGAACAATATTAAAGAATTAGGGTGTCAGAAACCGGCACTAGTTAGTGCCGATTTCTGTCATGTGGGCCCAGCCGGTCAAACCGGCTGGACAATGTCAGAAATCGGCACATGTGGTGCCGGTTTCTATACAATAAGATAAACTTTGTTTTTATTTTAGTTTGGAAAGAAAGTTTTTTGTTCACGTCTTCCATTAATAATATTAAGGCATTCACAAAAGCAATTGAGTCCAGAGATGTGATAGGCGACCCACCTTGATGTCAAAATTATTACTTTTATTCAATCTTCATCCACTCCAATTTATTTGAAAATCAAAGCTGTTTTTATTAAATCCAAATGAAAATATTAATATTGGTTTGAGTTTTATATTTCGTGTTTAATGGAAGACGTGAACAAAAAACTTTCTTTCCAAACTAAAATAAAAACAAAGTTTATCTTATTGTACAGAAACCGGCACCACATGTGCCGGTTTTTGACGGTTTGACCGGCTAGACCCACATGACAGAAACCGGCATTGATTAGTGCCGATTTCTGACACCTTAATTCTCTAATATTGTTCACTGTAGCTCCATTTTTTCAAATATTTTTTAATTTAACACCAATTTAAAAAAATCCCCTTTCAGTTTGGCTTTCTTACAATTCAAACCAACACTCGCTAAATATTTTCAACTGGTTTAACATTAAAACTACCTACACTAATAATAAACTTGTTTGCCATTATATGTTTAATACACATAACTATCGAACCAGAAAAAAAGTTCCAACTGTTATGCTTGAAGATCTTTAAGGCCGGTAACAAAAAGAGAATGAAATATTTCCATTTGATGTTGAGTCAAAACTAAGCCAACTTCAACGCCACCATTCTCATTTCTTGATTCTGCCATAGAAATGGCTCCTGTCCTGTCTATAGAAGTAACCTCAACCATCTTGGGTCTTCCCCACCCAAAATCAGTACCATAAACCCCAAATCTATGTGACCCTGCAACCCCAATTATCTCTACTGAACCCGGTTCAATACTCATAAATCCACTCAGGTTCTCCTTTGCCCCTTCTAAAACTCCTCTCTCTATTCTTTTTATTGCCTCATTAAACTTGTCAACCAGAAACACCAACCCATTTTCTTCCATCAGAAATCCTGCTTCTGTTTCTACCTTATGAGGGGACACGCAGTTTCCAAAATAATTACCAGGTAAAGGAGGATTCAAACGACTTCTGCAATCAGCCATAAATCCCAAATTCAGCTTTCTGTTTTTATCTAATCCTTTGGTTTTAACAATGGTGAGTGCTACATAAGCATATGTAAGCGCAAAAGTTGATAAACGTCCTTGAATTTGAGAATTTAGTACCTTTTGTCTTAGTTTTTTAATATCTTCACTAGACAAATCGAATGTTCCTCGTACCATTTTGATGTTTGGTGGTGGCATGGGGATTAGCTCCAAGCTTCTTTGATTGGGAGTTGAACTAATTTTGGAAGCTAGAGTTGCCCAAGTGTTCAAGAACACCATTTCCAATCCTGCAGGGTCTTGAATGATTCTCCGGTCGAAAACCGGAGTTAGCTCTGGTGGCAAAATCGGGTTGGTCTTATCTTCTCCGATTTGTTTACATATATAAGCCCATGCTTTAAGGAACATGATTATGCTTTTCCCATCAAAGATTGAATGGTGAGAAGAAACTCCAATGCAAAAACCTTTGTTAGGAAACAAAGTTATTTGCAAAGAAACAGCAGCAGCTTTTTCCTCGGATACAAACAACTCAGGTATGTAATGACGAGAAGTGTCTGCTCCTTTAATTCTTTCGCCGGAGAGCTGGTGAAAGTCAGCGTCGGATTGTCCGACGGTGAGCGAAACGCCGTCGTTGAAGGTGTAGAAAATGAATGGTTTAGGAGAATGTGAAGGCCAAATGAGGTTGCCTGCGAGGGGGAGAAAATGGAGGAGAGTGAGGGAGAGAGATCGTTTGAGGTTTGGAAGAATGACTGAGTTGAAGAAAGAGGAATCGGTAGTGAGTTGGTAGAAGAAGATGCGTTCAACTGGGTGAAATTTGAACCAGAATGTGTCAAAGAAAGTGAGTGGAAGAGTTAACTGGGTGGCTGACTCAGGAAAGTCTAGGGGAGGTGTGATTTTATAGACCTCCATTATTTTTACAGGGCCATTTCTTAATGCCATGAAATCTAACAAAGAGAGGAGAAAGAGAAAAGAACTGAACTTTGATGAGATATGTTCTTTCAATTCCCTTGTTTGCTTTATATATAGATAAGAGTCTTGGAGAAATCCGATCCGGTTGAGATAATGAGATTTTGTAATATCCTTAAATATTGTGAGAGAAGGAAAACCTGAGCATTAAAGTTTGAAATCTACCAGCACATTTGAAGACTCGTAATTAAACAATTGTATGAACAATTGAATTGTGGTGTAAAGCAAGTGATGAGCTGTTGCATACGTCTCAGTTTGCTGAATATTTATGAGACACTTTTACTTGTGCTAGATGCATTGATTGTTTAGTTATGAGGATATAACTGACACCAAAGAGTTCAAGAATGCAATTACGTATAATATGCTCTGAACAAAACATGAATAATATGAAAGAGGAATTGCCACCGTATCATACTCTAATTTTCAAGCAACTGGGCTCATCTGATGCATGTGAATGCCTTCTTTTATGTGGATGAAAAGGTAAAAAAACAAAACAAAAGAAGATGATGAGGTCTATTTTCTTTTAACTAGAACGATTGAATTCGAGTTTTGGAAATGAATCATTTTTCAATATTTAAACTTGAATATTTTACTTTTTTTTTTATAGGCCTATATAGCACGAATTTAAATTTATCAAGTGTTCGCACCTTTTATGGACTCATAAATTTCAGATACTATATAATTATATATATATATATATATAAAGAAACGTGAATTTTCATAGATATCATTTTTATCTTTGTTAATTGATAAAATATTATGCTTAATACACATATCGATACCAGAATTTGTGTTCATAATTCATTTAAATATCTAAATTTTAACAATTGTTTACCGAGCACATATATATTTATTAATGTTAAACACATAATTAATTTTTTGTTGGAAAATTGAAATGCGTAATATTTCAACCATTGTAATAAAAATATGTGTTCCACATACGCAGTAAAACTGACGAAAATTGAAAATAAAAATAGGTTGATTATCATGTTGACTTTAATGGATTTTTTTTTTTTTAAAATTGAAAAACCTGTTTTTAGCTAACAAATGCCAAAATGTCGGGGTTTTTTTCTATTTGGTGTAAAAATCAAAACAGTAAAATTATTTAACAAAATGATGTGTCAGAAAACGGCAACTTAGGTTGCTGTTTTCTGACAGTGTGGGTCCCACCATAAATTGACAGATTTGGAGATACATGTGGGACCTGCTTGTCAGAAAACGGCAACCTAAATTGCCGTTTTGTGACATTTATTTTATTTTTTTGTTTTTCAAGTCGTAAAACGGTGCCGTTTTGCATCTTAACTGAATCAGTTCGGGTGGAACCCGGATTGACAGAAAACGACGGGGAATTTTTTTAATAATGTTTTGTTAAAAAAAATTATAAAAATAGGGTGTTTCAGAAAATATTTAGAAAATTGGGGTTGATTTCAAAAACGCAACGAGTCGTTGCGTTTTCAAAAATGGGACCCACTGGGCAGACACATTTTTCGAGTCTGAAAACGCAGCAGACTACTGCGTTTTCAGACTTGTCAGATCAGGTCTGAAAACGCAGCAATCTGCTGCGTTTTCAGACATATATATTTTATATTATAAAATAAATTACGTGAGTCGGTATGTCCCAGTGGTAGAAATGCTATACATTACAAGGTTATGGGTTTGAATCACATAAGGTGCAATTAAGTTTTTATGCCATTTTTATTAACACATCAAAATATATTTATGAAACAAAATACAAAGCACATCATTGTTTCCAAGTGGCTCAATGGCAATCCAAATTTACAACGTGTTGTGGGTTCAAATCTTAACACTCACTTTTTCATTTTTTTTGTTTTCTCATCATTTTTCTGTTTTTTCATTACTATATAAAATTAACTTTCTTTTAATTGTTTCCCTTTTTTGGCAAAATAATTATTTTTTAATTTTCAAGGGTCAGAAAATTTTTTAATGGATATAAACATTTTAATTTTTTCATTTGACTTAATTAATAGGGCATGGAATGCGCTATTGACATTTTCTTTCATTATTAAAAATTCTTAAACTCTTCTTTTCTCACATATATAAATTGGGGTCTTGCAGAAAAATAATATATATATATATATAGTTTAAGAGGAATTGCCTTAGCTATTGATGGACCATATTAAAATTAATATAGCAGCAGCCAACAATATTTCATTTGTTAAACTCACATTAATTGTATTTTTCATTTTTAGTTAGCTTGTCAATGCTGGGTTAGTACGCTGGCATGCGAACTTTACTAATTCCTGGAAAAAGCAGTATTATATATATTATATATAATAAGGTTGTAATATGCTAGTATTTACTTTGATTTTGTCCCATCCCACTGCAACATGAAATTACTTTAATGAGCTTTTTTGTTTTTTTTTTTAATTTAAAAGAACTTTTCTTGAATATTTCAAAAAAAAAAAAGAACTTTTCTTGAAAGTCGCATAGGTTTAGTGCTAGTTTTTATGCTAACATTCAATAAATTATAAATACTATTTTTTCTTACATAATATGTAATTTATCGTTAATCAAATTTTTATGCTAACATATAATTTATTTCTAATTAAGAAAACTATTATAAATTATAATTCATGGTTTAGACGGATGAGACAAAATGTAAATAAAGTTCAAAAAGTTCGTTTTGTTAGGAAGAATTTATTATGTTAGGATACAATTTGATTAACGATAAATTATATATAATTAAAAAAAAATTGACCCTTGAAAATTAAAAAAAAAATTATTTTGACTGAATTAAAAAAAAATTATTTTGGCAGAAAACGGCAACCTAAGTTGCCGTTTTCTGTCAGTTTGGGTCCCACTCAGATTGATTCAGTCAAATCGCAAAACGGCACTGTTTTGCGCTTTAAAAAACAAAAAAAAAATTGTCAGAAAATGTCAACCTAAATTGCCGTTTTCTGACACAACATTTTGCTAAATAATTTTACTGTAATCCCACTTTTCTAAATATTTTTTATTTTTACACCAAAAGAAAAAAAAAAACCAAAATATCAATTATATCCTAAAATTTGATTTCCTAAATAGAATCTCAAAATTAATTTTCTCCCTGAAAAGGAAAAATTAACTTCATGTTTTTTCTAATTTTTCAGAATTTGTATCTAACTCTAATTCTGCTCGTAACGACTTGTGCCATAAGCCCTTGATTAATACGACAGCTCCATTCTTCTAAGAGGCAAGTTATGTCCACAGCTCCTCTTAACAATTTCTTTGCAATACAAATCCTGAAGGCCAAATTTTTCATTCCTTTCATTTCATCTATCAAAACCCGCCAAAATTAAAATACTAAACCAATTCCAACAATATTTATTCCAAAAATTACATTAATAATCAGTAAATTATATATATGCCCACTTTTCAAACAACTTTCTCAATTAATCGATTTTATAGTGATTAACTTATGTTTTCACCATAAGGTTAATTATTGGCGAAGCTCAGCTACAAATCTGCAATCACAGATTGGAATATGAGAGATGCCTCTGAAATATTTTTTTTGACTGTTTCCATTTTCTGAGTCCTTTTTTTGGTGTTTTAATGACAGTAATTATGATATTTATTGATAAATTAAACGGCTAATCTCTCTATATATATATATACACACACACACACTTTTGGAGAGGTTTCAGGATTCTCTATTATTTAAAAAGAATTATCTGTCTTTTTTCTCATTTATTTGAAAATTAAATAAAATATTTTTACTAAATAGATGACAATTCACAATATTAATTAATTTGGATAAACATTAAAGTATACTATTAAAAAAATAATAATAAAAAAAAGAATTAAAAATCAGCTCTTTTTTTAAAAAAAAACTAGAACGGCTCTTTACTCTTTAGGCTATGCTAAATTTTTATTTTTTTATAATATATTATCTTTTATTTTTTTTTAATTAGATGTTGAGTTCTAATTAAATAGAAGCAGAAACTCTATATAAAATCCATTCTACTATGAATAACATTCATCGTTCTCCCAATAATTTTGTTCCTTTTATTTTATTTTTCCTCATTTTTTTTTTTATATTTTGCACATTTTTTAATCCTTTTCATTTTGTTTTCTGTAATGGTACTAATAATAAACCATAGTAAAAAAATTCGAAGAAGGTAAAAAAAAATTTACAAAATAATATTTTATTCATGTCTGCTAATATTTATTTTCCTTATAAATTAAGGTTATGTATTTTGATAGTTCTTTTTATTAATTTACAAAATAATCGCATATTCTACACCAAGTCATTCATCATGATATGCGAAGGTATGGCTTCATCCTCCAACTTCTCTTCAATTTAAATATAACATTTATAAACTGACAATTGATTTGTAGATATTAAAGTTTATATATGATAGAGTTGGGATGCGCCCATGACTCTATAATAGATTGAGTTTCTATCAAGATTAAATTGAGTTATTTAATCCAAATTAAATTACCAAATCTTATCTCAGAAAAAGTCTGAGTTAAACTAGAGTTAGGTCTCTAGCCGTTATGACCTCTATAAATAGAGGTGAGATTCTCATAATTTGGTAACGAGAAAACGTACATGCCGCAAGGCTGCTCGTTCCCACTCACAGTTTTCTGTCTTATCTTTCAGGGGCATTTAGATTGTGAACAAGTTACTCTTATCCCGAGTGGGTAAAAGTCAGACCGGTTACCAAAAACAAATGAGATCCTTGTAGACGCTTCCGCAATGAGATTCTGCGCTACAAGAGGTAGGTACCATTTTTAATGTTACCTCCGCATTTAATTATATGTGTATAATTTTTTCCATCATTGGTATCAGAGCCATGGTTTTTGCGTCCTGCCATGTGGCTAAACAGATCTAAAATTTTATGTGTAAAATTATTAGATCTGGGATGCATACAACACAACAAAAATTTATTTTTTGTGTGAAAAATATATATGCGTGTATATTTCGGCTCGATTTCGTGTATGTGTACACCGAAACCCGAGGGGACGAACATGAGTGTTCTAAACGGCTAACTAAAAGTCAGAATTTTTTATTTTTGACCTCACCATTGGATTCACAGACCCTGAAAACCCCCCACCGGCCGGAATCGGAGGACGAAAATCGATCGGAAAGGCGGCGCGTGCGCGTGGGCGGTGGCCCACACGCGCGTCGCCACGTGTCAGCAGTGTTGCGTCACTGCTGACACGTGGCCCAATGGCCGATCGCCACGTGGATGGCAGAGGCCATGCCACGTGGCACAACGTGGGGCGGACACGTGGGCAAATCAGAGGACGACACGTGGCTAAACGAGCTCAAGCCACGTGTCATGATGACGTGTCATACAACTGACACGTGGCCCAACCAAGGAGTGACACGTGGACCAATGAGGCGGTGCCACGTGTCATGCCATGTGTTATTGATGTCGTGGCATCAATAACACGTGGCCCAATCAGGGGTCGCCACGTGTCAGACCGAGTTCTGCCACGTGGCAATGCTGACGTGTCATGCGTGACACGTGGACCAATGAGACACCGCCACGTGGCACCAGTTGGACCAATAGCTTTCAGACACGTGGCGTGACTGGATGAAGACACGTGGCACACTGTGATTGTGACACGTGTCTGGTCGAGTGGAAGGCCGCGCGTGGGGCACGTGAAGGCGCGTGGGCGCGTCTATCTCCCTCTGGTCGGCGCGTGTGGGCGCGTGCGGTGTTTTCCGACCACCATTTCAGCTCCGATTTTTGTCAAATAATTTTTAAAAATTATTTCTGATTTTTTGGTTATGTTTTCAAAATTTTTTAATGACCACAAAATATACTTTGTAATTTTTGAAATTTAAATGTGTTTAATTTCAAAATAAAATATTAAAAATTGTAGAAAATGTGTTTTCTGCATTCGATTAATTTTTGAAAATATTTTGAAAATTTTTTTTGAGATGCTGTCCTTATTTATTGATTGAAATGCGTTTCAATTATGTGTATTTATACATGAGTGTATAAATTTACCTGTAATATGTTACAGAAAAGTTAAATAAGGGCACTGGTACTTCCTTATGAAACGCATAGGTTATTTTATGAATTGCAAGGGTGCAATCAATAAGTAACATGAAAATGCGAAGGAAGTTTTGAGCTGATGACATTGATGCAACAGTGCATCATAAATTACATGTGTGAGAACAAATGCAAGAGTGCATTTGAACTGGTGGTTGAGTATGAAAATAAAATTTTGGTTCGAGTTACCAAAAAGGGCAAGTGTTGAAAAGTAACACTAAAATTCTGTGATGGTGTTGAGAAATGGACAGAGCGTGCATTGTCCATGACTTCATCAATGGACTTATGAGTCACTTGATGAATTGATTAAATCGGTCAAAGATATAATCCTAATAACTAAAAACATTTTATGAAATCTGGTCTTCTAAAATAGTTGACATAAATGTCAATTTGAGTTAGCGTTTATTTTTTGTTAAATAGGATTTATATTTTCTATTAATATTTGACATGAGTGTCTTATTTTGGAATTATTGGATTTTTTGGTTAAATAAATGTGTTTATTTACTTATCATGATGGCATTTAACTTTATAATAAATGAGTTTATTTTAATTGTTAATTGCCTTGCGATATTTTATGAGTAAAATGATTGCATACTTATTAAGTAAAGGCTTAATAAAGATCCCCTCATAAGTTTGAGAACTTAATAATCCAATAATTCAGATTTATTATACATGAAATCTTAACCTATAAAGTTGGACATTAGAACTTAGAAGGTAATTGGTATTCTAAGTATACTTTTCGAATTTGAGTCTAATAGAAAACTTTATTAGGTTATTATTTCAGGTGTATAGTAAATTGCATGTATTGCTTTATCTCTTTTAAATATGTGCAACATTGATCCATTTGAGATCAGAGGATTTTAATGGATGCTGCTTCCAAGTTATAATTATGAAATCTGGAATACAAAGATCCAGTATGTGCTTGAAGAGCAAGAGGCTCTTAAATCCTCAAATTCGGTTATGGCTGAACCTGAGGATGATGCTATATCCCAGCATAAGCAGGACCAAGATGCCTATATTTCGCATCATATCACTAAGCAATTTCGCAAGTATCAAAATGCAATAGATCTGTGGATCGCTTTGCAGGAGAAATTCAGAGATGTGACTCTGAATAAGCTCCGATCATTGTAGATCAAATTTGATACATATCAGAAAAGTCTGATTATTCAATGCGAAAACATCTAAGAGAGATGAAAAAGAAAAGTGAGCTTAGTGAACTTAGTCATAAGTGACTGATAAGCAGAAGGTCCAAACTGTTATCCGTTCTTTATCCAAGAGTTGGTAGCATGTGAGGATGCAACTAACTCACATAGATAAGCAAAAAGACATTTGAGGATGTCACTTGTTATTTGAAGCTTAAAAGAGGCCGTCTGACAGTGATTAAGGTCAATGTCATATGGCAAAATCCTGTTCTAATAGAATGAGTTCTCATTAGAATAAGATAATAAGCTTCATCAATAGGGTAAAGAAAAGGCTTGAGAGCCTGAAAAGTAAAAGGAATGAATCTCGTAAGGTCCAAAGGCAAAAATGAGATAAACTTTTCAAGAGTGAAATGTTTAAATTGCCTACAGAAATGACATAATGCAAAAAGACTGCATTATGCCAATAAAGATACACTATTTTAACTCAAGAGTGAGCAAAATTTATGTATCTAGTTCTGAATTTTATCCTTTATGGGTAATAAGTTTAGAACCAATGGACCGTGTAACAAGGGATCAAGATACCTTTGTTATGAAATTTAGGTTCTGTTCTTGTTTTATTGAAATTTGTTTTCAATTTAATTTTGAGAATAACAGTGCAAGTTTATGCTTGAATGATTTTATTATTATGGATGTGGACCATAACTATTTGAGTAAAACTAGTTTGTTATTTTTCACATTGTTATGAGAATAATGTGAAATTAAGGCATGCTGTATTAAATCGTATTGGATAACACCGAATGAGTCGGTTAATCAAAGAAGGTTTAATAAGTGATTTAAATAAGCTTGAATTGCCTACTGTGAGCATTGCCTAAAAGGAAAAACTAGCTAGAAAATCATTCGGTAAAGATACTAAAGCTAAGTTTCCATTGCAGTTAGTCCATTCTGACGAGTGTGATCAAATGAATGTGAGGGTAAGGCATGGGGCCTATTATTTCATCACATTTATATATGACTATACTAGGTATGGTCACATTTATTTGATTTCTCACAAGTCGGAAGCATTGAGTTGCTTCAAGACTTATATAAGTATAGTTGAGAATCAATTAGATGAAAATATCAAAGCTTTAAGAACTGACAGAGGTCAGTAATATCTTACAGATAAACTTAAAGTTTCATGTGATGAAAAAGGATTGAATATCAGTTGTTCATTCTTTGAAATCCACAACAAAACGGTGTTGAGAAAAGGAGAAATAAGACTCTCCTATATATATGGTTAGATCTATGATGGCAGAGGCAAATTTGCCTATCTCCTATTGGGGAGATGCTTTGTTGACTGCCACATATGTTCTGAACTGTATGCCCTCCAAAGTTGTCATTACCACAACTTATGAGTTGTGAAATAGTCGACAAGTTGACCTAAGCCATTTATAACTTTTGGGTTATAATGCTTACGTCCATGATACCTCAATTTGGTAAATTTGAGACCAAGAGGCAGAAGAGTATCTATGTGAGATATTCTGAAGTATCAAAAGGATACATTTTCATGGGTCAGTAAGAAAATGGCATAATGATAAAATTTGAATCACTAGACGTCACATTCTAAAGAGAATGCATTTTCTAAGTTGGGCGAAGTGAATTGAGATTTCACTTTATATTAATTTCAGGTAAAGGAACGATCAGGATCACTCCATCCGAGTGGGAGAGAGTTAGAGGAAGAAGGTTAATACCTTCTTCCTCCAAACGATCCGGATGTTCGAGACCTGATTCGAGTGGTAGCATTCTTAACTCCAGTGGGAGTCAAAGAATATAGTATTCCTAACTCCAGTGAGAGTATGGAACATGATCCCAGTGGGAGTATTGTGAATCACGATAAATATATGAGACATGTTTATCAAGATTCAGAACTGCAAAAATCTAAAAGGATAAGTGTTTCATGCCGACAATTTAAAATTGAAGGCCTGAACGAAGCCCTTTTGGTTATCCCACAAGACTAGAAAGAGCATAAAACCTATTCAAAAGGCTCTTTCATGCCCATTTAAGAGAAAAATGGACTAAAGCAATGGAAAAGGAAATTGGCATCCATGAGATCAAACCATGTTTGAGAACTAGTTGATCTACTGGAAGGACACAAATTGAGAATAAATATATTCTCAAAGTAAAGTGAAAGGCTGAAAGAGGTATCGAAAGATATAAGGCTCGGCTAGTCGCTAAGGGGTTCATACAATAGAAAGAGATTGACTATGAGTAGACTTTCTCATCTATTGTAAAATTTACGTCCATAAGGTTCATTCTAGCCACAGTGGCGAGTTTGAATGTAGAGCTTCATCAAGTGGATGAATAGACTGCTTTTCTCAATGGAGAAATGGATGAAACAATCTACACGTTTCATCGAAAAAGGCAGTAAACATAAAGTTTGCTGATTGATGTGTTCAATCTATTGCCTTAAACAGTTTTCAACACAATAGTGCTTGAGACTTCATCATATAATCATGTCGAATGTGTTCAGCATGATTGATAAAGATCATTGTGTTTATAGTAAAAACTCTGAAAGTGAATTTGTCATTTTGGCATTGTATGTAGACGACATAGTTAAAGCTGAAAATGATAAATGGTACGTAAATAAAATCAAAGATTGGTTATCGTCCAACCTTGAGACAAAGAATATGAGTTGTGCATATTATATTCTTGAAGTTAAGATTTCAAGAGATCATTCAAGAAGATTGTTGTCTATTTCTTGAGAGAAATATATCAACAAAGACCTTGAGCGATTTAATATGCAAAACTGCAAACTCATAGAATACTCCATTGCCAAGAATCAGTTTCTTAGCAAAGATCTGTGTCCTATGATGCCAGAAGAAATGAACGTATGAGGAACGTTCAATATGCCAGTGTCGTGGGTAGTCCTTTGTATGCAGTGTTGTATACAAGACATGATATATGCTATGCAATGAGCATGGTAAATAGATATCAATCTAACCCAGGCAAAGCACATTGGAAGCAATTGAAAGGATACTAATATACCTTAGAGGTACTGCAGCCTATTCTCTCTATTATTAAGAAAATGATCTGCATTGAGAGAATACAGAGATGTTGATTGGGTAGGAGGAAAGGATGAGAGGAAATCCGCCTTAAGTTTATATTCTTGTTTGGCAAGAGTGTCATCTCGAGGAGTAACAAGAATTAAACCCGTGTAGCCCCATCAATAGTGGAAGTTGAATTTGTCACTTCCTCAATTGCAGTACAGGAGACAGTTTTGCTGAAATGGTTTATGTGCCATTTAAGAGTAACTGTCTTAAAGGTATTAGTGACAGTCTATAGTGACAGTCAGACGTTGATAGCTTATAGTGGAGCTAAGCATATCAACATTAAGTATTAATACGCGAGAGATATTGTTGCACGAGGAGAAGTGAACTTACAGTACGTTTCTACGCATGCAGATCTATTGAGTAAACCTATAACGAGAGATGTGTTTTGAGAAACACATTAGATCTCGAGTTTTGTGTAGAATTTAACTGGTACTGTTATATTTTATATAATCCCTTAACGTTATGTGACGCGCGCCGAACCCGAAAACCCAGCAAGGGCCCTCTCTTTGAATCCGCTTTAGGATTCGAGGTATGAAGGTTCGCGTCTTTCGATCATGGGCGCCATGAGACATCATCGGTGTATTCCTCCCAATAGAACAGTGGGGAGAACAACCTAGCCTATTGACGCCTAAAGGCACCTTTGAGGTATTTGGAGTCGCCACCCAATTTGCGTGAAATTGGGAAAAGGTTTCTCACCTCTATTGGTCTAAACCAGAGATACGGTATCCGGGACTTCCCTCTTATTTATGCCTTGGTTAATTATAAATGGGTTCTTAACTTCTTAAAATTATACCTCTCATCTCACGCGATCGATGCATTTTAAATTAAATAGCGCATTGCAAGCACTCAAAAAGCGATAAAGGAAAGCAATAAATAAAGCAGTAAAAGAAAGCGATAAATGAAAGCGATAAACACGCAAGCACGCAATTACAATAGAAATAGGGGCAGAATACAACCCCATTAAAAGGAGATTAAAGATGTAAGTGGGACGGAATACAATCCCCGAAAGATAAATAAAGTTGCCCAAAAAATTAATTACAAGGGCCCAAAGGAAAATAATGTACATAAATTTAAACACTCACACAAGATCAAAATAAAAGACATGCATAAATCGGGACATTATTTCAGGAACATTGGTTCCTTCGCGCCTATTCTAAGGTTTAGGAACGTTGATTCCTCGCGTTTACTTGAAGAAGCTTCGAAGAGTCGCTTTGGTTGTTTGGAAGAAAATCGGGATGAGTGATCCCATTTTATTGAAAATTGACTCTTCGTTTTGATTGTTATAATTTTATTGTTGGGCTAAAACAAGGGACATTGGTCCCAATTTTATTAGTGAAAGTCCTGATTTAATTATAAAAGTATTTTTGTGACTTTTTATCTCACGCGTGCATAAATAAAATAAATATTTACAAATAAACACGTAACACATAAAGAGAGAGTCGAAAAGATCTCACCAAACCGGAGTGACCCTCCACGCGTTGCGACCCATCCGGGGAGTCGCGGGGGTGCTCAAATAACCCGACTCAAGTTAAATCTCAGACAAAAATTAACATCAAAAATATTAGTAATGGTTCTAAAAATTAATTAAGTAAAGATAAAATGAATATTAGGTAAGTCAATTTATAATGATAAAACAAACACAACAAAATAATAATAATAAGAATATAATGGTAGAAATAATAATAATAATGATAAGTGAAATAATAATAATAATAATAATAATAATAATAAACAGTAGCAAATATAAAGTAAGCAAACAATAAATTAATGGCAATAAAGATAATAATAGTAATAAGAAAACATTAACGGCAACCAATGTAGTAATAATAATAATAATAATAATAATAAAGACAATAAATGCATTGAACATGGCAGGAACTTAATAATAATAATAATCACAATAAAAATAATGATGATAGCAAAATATCAAATTGAAGTAAGCAAATAATATATTAATGGTGATATTAACACATTAAAATGCTAAAAGTAAACAATATACATGATAATAATAGCAAAAAATAATATTAACAATAATAAATAATATACAAAAAAAATAAATGAGGATGGGTTCAAGAATGTTTACCCTCAGAATTTTTAGATTAGAGAAACGGTGTCTCGGTCGATTTCCTTGTCGAGTTTGTGATGATAAATACTTGAAGAAAATGTAGGAATTAATATTTTGAAATAAAATCAAGAAAATATTTTGATGAAAATATTTTGGTGGATGATTTGAGCAAAAGGAAATTAATTTTCCAAGCCCAAATCACTCAAGAAATAGATTATGTATTTTTGAAGAGCAATTCAAGGTTAAAACTTGAGAAAAAAAAGAAGAAAAAGAGAAGCTAAAGAAACTCTGCTGGAGAGAAAAAGTTGAGAGCCAAAACCCTTGAAAAAAAATCGTTCCCCGTGAAAATGAGTATTGAATCCCATTTTACTTGTTGGTCTTGGCTCAAAATAGAAAGAGTTAGAAAATCTTTAATTTAGTTGATCGAAAATAACACAAAACAGTGAAAAAATCAGACTGAAAAACAGTCTGAAAAATGCAAAAAATCGGTGAAAGCAACGGGTTTGGACAGGTAGTCGCGTGGTGAAGGGCACAGCGCGTGCGGGGACAGTCGCACGCGAGGGGCAGGTGGTCGCGTGATGGCTAAGCGGCCACCACGCGACCTGGTAAAGTGGCCATATAAAATTATGGCCACTTTACCACGTTAAAACCAATTCTAAAAAATTATATATATATATATATATATATATATATATATATATATATTTTTTTTTTTTTAAAAAATCTTTTTTCTTTTTCCTTAAATCATTTTCTTTAAAGTTTCTTTTTTCTTTAATTAAACTAATTAACTAATTCACTTTTTTAATTAAATCAATTACTTAATTTATTCAATTAAATTAAAAAAACTAATTTAATTCTCCTTTTTCAATTAAATTAATTAATTAATTCAATTCAATTAAATTAAATAACCCTTTCCAATAATATTATTTTTGGAATTAAAATTAATAATAATTTTTTATGATAAAAAAAAGGAGTCTCGACAAGGGAAACATCATTTTTGACACCTTTGCCTGTGAGTCAGTATCATTTTCATCATCGGGTAATTCTGATCTTGGACCGCCTCAGGACCCGGTGTCTACAGTTGCCCCCAATTTTGGGGAACTCTAGGACATAGGTGCTTAAGTGAGCCAAAATTCAGAAAAGAAGGGAAGAGACACGTACCTGAGGCGGTCGTTTTCCCAAACAAGGAGAGATTGTTGGTGTGTCATGCTTTCTGAGGTGGTGCCCCCTGGGAGGTCTTTCGCTGATCGGCGCCCCCTGAGAGGTCTTTGATTAGCTGGTGCCCCCTGAGAGGTCTTCATTTGATTGCCCCCTGAGAGCTCTTCGATTAACTGCTCCCTGAGAAGTCTTCGGTTGATCGCCCCCTGAGAGGTCTTCGGTTAGCTGCTCCCTGAGAAGTCTTCGGTTGATCGCCTCCTGAGAGGTCTTCGGCTCGCTGCTCCCTGAGAAGTCTTCGGCTGATGCTCCCTGAGAATTCTTCGGTTGATCGCCCCCTGAGAAGTCTTTCGCTGACGCTCCCTGAGAAGTCTTTGGCTGCTGCTCCCTGAGAAGTCTTTGGCTGATGCTCCCTGAGAAGTCTTTGGCTACTGCTCCCTGAGAAATCTTTGGCTACTGCTCCCTGAGAAGTCTTTGGCTGATGCTCCCTGAGAAGTCTTTGGCTGCTGCTCCCTGAGAAGTCTTTGGCTGACGCTCCCTGAGAAGTCTTTGGCTACTGCTCCCTGAGAAGTCTTTGGCTACTGCTCCCTGAGAAGTCTTTGGCTGTTGCTCCCTGAGAAGTCTTTGGCTGATGCTCCCTGAGAAGTCTTTGGCTGACGCTCCCTGAGAAGTCTTTGGCTGACGCTCCCTGAGAAATCTTTGGCTACTGCTCCCTGAGAAGTCTTTGGCTTATGCTCCCTGAGAAGTCTTTGGCTACTGCTCCCTGAGAAGTCTTTGGCTGATGTTCCCTGAGAAGTCTTTGGCTGACGCTCCCTGAGAAGTCTTTGGTTGCTGACTTGGATTGAATTGATGTTTTGATCGATGTTGTCGCTTGCCCTTTCGTTGGCGTTGCCATTTGATTCTTTCTTTCTGCAAGACTTAGAAAGCAAAATATGCAGGAAAAGTGGTGAGCATGCACGTGAGATGCATATGTATGCAGGAATGCAGGACAAGAATTCGTCTAAGTGGATTTTGGAGGCGACAGCTGATTTGGTCGTAATTTGTAGTAGGATCGGTGCCCTCTGGAATTGCTTTTGAGTTTCATGCCTCTGGGGGATTATGAGGTTCTCTTCTGATACCTGTAGTCATTATTTGAAGGTAGTGCGTCCCTCGTGGATTTTCACACTAGCTTTTCTTAGCGGGATATGCGTCTTTGTCGGATTTTCACATAACCCTGTGCCTTATTTTTTGCCTGGAATGGACCCAACCCAATCCAGCGGCTTTTATTTATTTCATTTTTTGTAGGGCAGACTGCCCGTCGCCAGGTTTTCACCATGCCCTTTGGCCTAACTTTTGCTTAGAGCGCCAGTCACGGTTTTCATCTCTAACGGCCCTTTTTTTTTTTTGAGAGAGAGAAGTTGGAGTTGTTGCGAAAGGTCTTTCAGGTATGATTGGCATGTGCTTATGTCTCAGATTTTGGTTGTATGAGCTTGGTTCTTTATTAGGAAGGTGCTGTAGGGTTGGCTTCACAGTAGGTAGCAAGATGAGTTGGCTGAAGTGCCTGAGTGGCAGAGGGTAGATAGTAACAATGTGCTGGTTTTGTGCCGGACTCAGACAACTTTGAGTGTGCAAGATGCGCTGCCCTGGTTACACTCATACATCTTTGCATAAATGCATATATTTCAATCTGATTTCATAACACATGATCACTATTTGGCATTAACTCGAAAAATATGGGACATCATCTAATCTCGGGATAGATCTTGAGAGCATCAAACTCCTGTTATCAATCAGCCATCGCGGGTTTTTTTTTATTGAATATTTTCTCTTTTTTATTTTTTATTTTTTTTTTTTAGCCTTTGCCATGGACCCTCTTTCAGTTCGTCAATATTGGTTGAATTTGCTTTCATCTTTGTTAGCCGGAGAGACTGCTGCTTATGAGAGTGATTCTTCTTAGTATCAAAGTTTTGGTCTTAGCGCTTGTGCAGACTGGTTGAGTTGATGGGTTCCTTATTTGGGGCTTGAATGTGAAATCTCACACTTGACTTTTATTGGCTTTGGCGGTTCGAACCCTGAGATGTCCTTTCATTGGCTGGGATAGGGTGATAGGTTGGGCTTGGATGATCTGGGGTACTTTTATCGATTTTGGTAGTTTAAGCTCCAAAATGGCTTTCAATGGCTGGGATTTTATGGATGGTTTGTGCATTAGCCTTTTAGGTCCTTTTCAGTAGCTAAGAAGAATGACGATGTGCGGGCATGTGTAGATCAACGGGATTTGAACAAAGCTTGCCCCCAAATAGCATTCCCTTGCCCCCTATCAATTCTCTCTTTTCTTTACACCCCAATTTTTTTTTTTTTTTTTACAACCCAATTTTTTTTTTTCGCCCCAATTTTCTTTCTTTTAACAAGCTTTGCTCAAATCCTAAAGTTTACATATACGTGCACTTCTCATCTTAACTACTGGGACCATTGTTGTTCAATCTGGTCGAGCATTAAATTTTGGTAAGAAATTTGGTTATGAGGGTTTTGGATGGTTAAGGGTCAATCATAATCGATTTTGAGGGTGCACATTTCAAGGGGTCGAGAGGAAAAAAGGTCATATGGCTTGGCTCTGATGGGTTGTATATTTCTCGCGGTGGTTTCGAGTTTTATTTGTCCGACTTTTGATGTAAATCTTGGAGCTTTATTTTATTTGGTCGCACCACATGCGACTCAGGTGTTGCGGGTGCAAAGAAATGGCTTTTAAAATTCGGTTCGTCATCATGTTGGCTCGTGGAAGTAGTATTAATCTCAAGAATGTCCTTATCAATTTTCAGCATGTCATACCAGATCTGGGCAAAGGCTTTTTTTTTTTTATTTCTCTCAAAATTATCCTCTCTTCAAGAGTTATATCAGATGCTATCAAGATTTTATTTGGATTTTCCAAAGTTCTGAGACTAGATAGAGCCGTATTATTTGGGTTAATGTCAAAATGAATGGATGCATCGTGATAATGAGAAATGAAATCGAAGAAATATCGCATAAACAAAACAGGAATTGTTCAACATGTTACAATAACCGAAATGTCCTAAAAGAGTTCTGAAATTGAAAAGCAATAAAACATCTAGAAAAATATAATCTCCTTCTGGTGGCTTTGGAGGAACATGCTGCTCAAGTGGATTGACCCGATCACATCTCTGGTGGAGGAACGGCATTGTAGCCCGTCTTCTTCTTCTTCTCCCTCTTCTCAGGGTCCGTGATCTGCTTGGAGTCGATGAGGTCCTGGATCTTGCCCCTCAAGATTCGGCAA
The DNA here is from genome assembly GCA_947683425.1 of Excoecaria cochinchinensis. Classification (NCBI taxonomy): domain Eukaryota; kingdom Viridiplantae; phylum Streptophyta; class Magnoliopsida; order Malpighiales; family Euphorbiaceae; genus Excoecaria; species Excoecaria cochinchinensis. The sequence goes on from CANTUQ010000066.1 coordinate 6,006,825, forward strand.
TTGTCAGTCAGATGCCCAGTGTGTTGGTGGTAGGCGCAGTATTGATCACTTTTGTGTCCCGGCTGTCCTTGGCTCAAAGCTGGTCTGGGCGGCAATGGCTGTAACTTACCCTCTTTCATTAGCCTTTCCAACACCCAGGATAGAGGTCGACCCAAGTTAGAGAAGTACCGCTGGCCCTGTTCTGCTCCAGTGGCTGAGACCTCGGCTGTCTTACCATTTCTGCTACTGCTACCCCCGGCTCCTCCTGACTTGTAGCCTGACTGGTTTCCAAAATTCCTCCCAGCGAAGTTATTTTGGCTGGCTTTCCTTGCTAGGTAGGCCGCCTCGGCTTCTACAGCAATGTCCTTGAGGGACTCCCAATCCCTGAGCCCTTTGAAGCTAAGCAAATCCCTCAGGTAGGGACAGGAGTTCCTGATGAAGAGCCTAATCTGATCGGCAGTGTCGGGTTTTCGTTTCATTTCCATAACTCGATTCCTCCACCTGGTGAGATACTCATGAAATGATTCATCATTTTTCTGCTGAAGAAGCTCGAGGTCCTTTAGAGTGACCTCCATTCTGGTGCTGCAGTCATATTGTCTCATGAATTCATCAGTCAGGAGGTCCCAGTCCTCTTTCGATCTCCTATCAAGGCCATGATACCAGTCAACCGCTGGACCTGCTAGGCTGAGGCAGAAGTAGTCCACCTTTTGCCTCTTAGTCAGCCCTGTGCCTTTCATTACTAGGGTATATTGCTTGATGTGCGCGGACGGGTCCGATATTCCGTCAAATTTTGGTAGCTCAGACATCCTAAACCTTTGGGGCAATAGCTCCACGTCCCCCAAATCTCTGTCCTCGGGGTTAATTCCCTTACCAGCTGTTAGCAGGCGAGTGATTGCCTCAATTTGTTGCCTCATACCCCTCATAGCTTCATCTTCAACCCTGGGTGCTTGAACCCTCACGGCTTGATGGGCTGCTATTTCCTCAACCCCTTCTTCGATAAAGTCCTCATCAGGGTTTGGGACCCTCGCCCTTCTTGGCTCAGCGGGCACAGCAGCAGCTTTGGGCTCATCTATAGGTTGATGGGCAACACCTCCGACGAGGGGAACCTCCCCACCAGCAGGTGGTTCGGCTTGCCCCCGAGGAGGGGCTACTGGTGGCTGTGGAGCAACTGGTGCTTGGGGAGCAAGAGGCTGTGCAAATCTTTCGGCCATTGCTCCCATCATTTCTAGCATTCTTCGTTCAAAATCCTCCAGTCTCCTGGCAAGGTCTTGGGTGGTTAGGTTTTCGGTCTCTTCTGCCATTGAGGATGATTCGCTGCTTGTTGAGAATGACTCAGAATCCCAAAAAGGCACTAATTCTAGCAATTCGAAGGGCGAGTCTGTCCTCACTAGCCGGCCGTCAGAACTCCTAGTCCACTTGGATGAATCTATAGTGGCTGAAAGATTAAGATTGTTAGAATGATGCATGGATGACAGTTACAATGTATGATCGTGAGTTATGCAGCATTTCGCAATCACATACAAGCAAGTAGATCCTTCCGACCTTATTTCTCCCGCACACGAGGTCAAATAGTCCTTTCCTAGGTGGGCTTAGTCCATGGGTTAACAGGGAACCCATTGGATGCGCATGGTACACGGCGAAAAATCGACAGCATAACACTCTTAATCTAATGAACATACGTATGAGTTTTGGCCACTACGTATTTAGGCAATTCAATCAAATTAAGGTGGGCTCACTGGGGCATGAAAGCATTTGATGAGGAACCACTTAATTTTCTTGATTTTGTTTAATACGTGACGGCCCACATCACAAGCATCGTATTAAGGAGCATATCACCTAGTGGAAGTTTCTATTTGCCATTACATGGGCTTTAGTCAAGGCGATAAATTTTTTGGTTACCCAAGCATGATCCCTGCCGACGGGTCTAACTCGTCATGAGTATAGCGACCGATCGGGTCGTCATTTGATATGCCAAAAGGTACAAGGCTTGGGCTGGTGATTATCCTTAACACTTCCCTACAATGAGTGAAAGTAGGGTCGTGCTTCGGGAACGCACCGGGGGAAGATAGGGACCAACTAGCGTAATCCTAAAGCTCTAAGATGCAATGCAAACTTTTCAAAAGAGATAGAATTTTAAGTTTTAAAAACCCAATTATACATTTTAACCAAAGCACTTTCGGAGTGAAGTCTCAAATACAAGTCCCCAGTGGAGTCGCCACTGTGACGCGCGCCGAACCCGAAAACCCAGCAAGGGCCCTCTCTTTGAATCCGCTTTAGGATTCGAGGTATGAAAGTTCGCGTCTTTCGATCATGGGCGCCATGAGACATCATCGGTGTATTCCTCCCAATAGAACAGTGGGGAGAATAACCTAGCCTATTGACGCCTAAAGGCACCTTTGAGGTAGTTGGAGTCGCCACCCAATTTGCGTGAAATTGGGAAAAGGTTTCTCACCTCTATTGGTCTAAACCAGAGATACGGTATCCGGGACTTCCCTCTTATTTATGCCTTGGTTAATTATAAATGGGTTCTTAACTTCTTAAAATTATACCTCTCATCTCACGCGATCGATGCATTTTAAATTAAATAGCGCATTGCAAGCACTCAAAAAGCGATAAAGGAAAGCAATAAATAAAGCAGTAAAAGAAAGCGATAAATGAAAGCGATAAACACGCAAGCACGCAATTACAATAGAAATAGGGGCAGAATACAACCCTATTAAAAGGAGATTAAAGATGTAAGTGGGACGGAATACAATCCCCGAAAGATAAATAAAGTTGCCCAAAAAATTAATTACAAGGGCCCAAAGGAAAATAATGTACATAAATTTAAACACTCACACAAGATAAAAATAAAAGACATGCATAAATCGGGACATTATTTCAGGAACATTGGTTCCTTCGCGCCTATTCTAAGGTTTAGGAACGTTGATTCCTCGCGTTTACTTGAAGAAGCTTCGAAGAGTCGCTTTGGTTGTTTGGAAGAAAATCGGGATGAGTGATCCCATTTTATTGAAAATTGACTCTTCGTTTTGATTGTTATAATTTTATTGTTGGGCTAAAACAAGGGACATTGGTCCCAATTTTATTAGTGAAAGTCCTGATTTAATTATAAAAGTATTTTTGTGACTTTTTATCTCACGCGTGCATAAATAAAATAAATATTTACAAATAAACACGTAACACATAAAGAGAGAGTCGAAAAGATCTCACCAAACCGGAGTGACCCTCCACGCGTTGCGACCCATCCGGGGAGTCGCGGGGGTGCTCAAATAACCCGACTCAAGTTAAATCTCAGACAAAAATTAACATCAAAAATATTAGTAATGGTTCTAAAAATTAATTAAGTAAAGATAAAATGAATATTAGGTAAGTCAATTTATAATGATAAAACAAACACAACAAAATAATAATAATAAGAATATAATGGTAGAAATAACAATAATAATGATAAGTGAAATAATAATAATAATAATAATAATAATAATAAACAGTAGCAAATATAAAGTAAGCAAACAATAAATTAATGGCAATAAAGATAATAATAGTAATAAGAAAACATTAACGGCAACCAATGTAGTAATAATAATAATAATAATAATAAAGACAATAAATGCATTGAACATGGCAGGAACTTAATAATAATAATAATCACAATAAAAATAATGATGATAGCAAAATATCAAATTGAAGTAAGCAAATAATATATTAATGGTGATATTAACACATTAAAATGCTAAAAGTAAACAATATACATGATAATAATAGCAAAAAATAATATTAACAATAATAAATAATATACAAAAAAAATAAATGAGGATGGGTTCAAGAATGTTTACCCTCAAAATTTTTAGATTAGAGAAACGGTGTCTCGGTCGATTTCCTTGTCGAGTTTGTGATGATAAATACTTGAAGAAAATGTAGGAATTAATATTTTGAAATAAAATCAAGAAAATATTTTGGCGGATGATTTGAGCAAAAGGAAATTAATTTTCCAAGTCCAAATCACTCAAGAAATAGATTATGTATTTTTGAAGAGCAATTCAAGGTTAAAACTTGAGAAAAAAAAGAAGAAAAAGAGAAGCTAAAGAAACTCTGCTGGAGAGAAAAAGTTGAGAGCCAAAACCCTTGAAAAAAAATCGTTCCCCGTGAAAATGAGTATTGAATCCCATTTTACTTGTTGGTCTTGTCTCAAAATAGAAAGAGTTAGAAAATCTTTAATTTAGTTGATCGAAAATAACACAAAACAGTGAAAAAATCAGACTGAAAAACAGTCTGAAAAATGCAGAAAATCGGTGAAAGCAACGGGTTTGGACAGGTGGTCGCGTGGTGAAGGGCACAGCGCATGCGGGGACAGTCGCGCGCGAGGGGCAGGTGGTCGCGCGGTGGCCAAGCGGCCACCACGCAACCACTTTGGCTAAAAGCCAAAATGGTCGCGTGGTGGCAATGGCCACCACGCGACCTGGTAAAGTGGCCATATAAAATTATGGCCACTTTACCACGTTAAAACCAATTCTAAAAAATTATATATATATATATATATATATATATATATATATATATATATATATATATATATTTTTTTTTTTTTTAAAATCTTTTTTCTTTTTCCTTAAATCATTTTCTTTAAAGTTTCTTTTTTCTTTAATTAAACTAATTAACTAATTCACTTTTTTAATTAAATCAATTACTTAATTTATTCAATTAAATTAAAAAAACTAATTTAATTCTCCTTTTTCAATTAAATTAATTAATTAATTCAATTCAATTAAATTAAATAACCCTTTCCAATAATATTATTTTTGGAATTAAAATTAATAATAATTTTTTATGATAAAAAAAAGGAGTCTCGACAAGGGAAACATCATTTTTGACACCTTTGCCTGTGAGTCAGTATCATTTTTATCATCGGGTAATTCTGATCTTGGACCGCCTCAGGACCCGGTGTCTACACGTTATTATTTGCGAATAATAACTAAAGTTCATTGTTGACAATACATGAGTGAATGTTTATGTGTAAACATTTACTGTTATTGATATGAGATTGAGCATGTCGGACAGAGAAGTAGCCCACTCACAAGGGTGTTTACCTTAATTTTGTCAATGAGTTGGCAAAGACTAAGATGAGGCGATTTTTGAACATATGAGAATGCTCGAGAGCCTGTTCAAAATAAAAGTGCCGTCTTGCAGAAATTATAAGATGTGTCTTATTAAGGTGCGAGATAAAGACATACATAAAGTTGTATGCTTTGAATTGAGATCCAAAATAAGGATTGTATGAAATCCGATGGTCAGTTATATGTAACTACTATATTCTGTCTAAAAATCCAGAAGTAGTCCTTAAGTAAGCGGACTAAAGTTGGGTGTTTCGGTGCATCGCAAGCTTACGCTTCTGTATGGTGTTTAATATACATATTATCAAAATGTGAGACATGCGCTCCTTTAAGGGAAGGAATGAACACCATAACACATGTTTTATACCGTGTGTGCTTATGTGACCACAGGGATGGGAATTTAGTAATATTACTGATCTCAACTTTCCCTATTGTGAGACCCTATTTATATTTTCGACCCTTAGAACCCTTAACTTATCCCTGAAGTATGGTTCAATGTGGCTAGTTTAGTTAGTTTCCAAGAGGTCCGGGAAAAATTTAGGCCTGGCGGATCTAACTAGAAAAGCGAGTTGAATCATGATGGATGGCATACAGTAAGAGGGGAAGATAGCTTTTTGATCACTTTCATAAGGTTTCGTGGTTCACTGGCTAGCCTATTATAGTTTCTATGAGTAGAAATATAATAGTGAACACGAAAATTGTTTTATGAGATCATGAGTTAAAACAGTGAATGTGAGAAGACAATCTAGGGTTAGGCATACGTGAAGAAGAGGATTTTGTTTTCCGAGACGCTATATATCCCTAACAGGTGTATAGCATTAGTGCTCTCGAGGTATGCTGGTCACACAATCTATTTGCCAGTATAACTGAAGATTAAGACTGGAATGCGTTCCGTCATGTGCGAGTGGGAGATGATAGAGTTGGGATGCGCCCATGACTCTATAATGGATTGAGTTCCTATCAAGATTAAATTGAGTTATTTAATCCAAATTAAATTACCAAATCTTATCTCAGAAAAAGTTTGAGTTAAGCTAGAGTTAAGTTTCTAGCCGTTAGGACCTCTATAAATAGAGGTGAGGTACTCATAATTTGGTAACGAGAAAACGTACATGCCGCAAGGCTGCTCGTTCCCACTCACAGTTTTCTGTCTTATCTTTCAGGGGCATTTAGATTGTGAACAAGTTGCTCTTATCCCGAGTGGGTAAAAGCCAGACCGGTGACCAAAAACAAATGAGATCCTTGTAGACGCTTCCGCAATGAGATTCTGCGCTACAAGAGGTAGGTACCATTTTTAATGTTACCTCCGCATTTAATTATATGTGTATAATTTTTTCCATCAATATAGTTTTTTATGTATTTATTTTAAGATTTTTTTATTTAATTTTATTTTTATCATTTTCAACGGATGTTATTAGACAAGTATAGTATTTTAGTGAACATCTATTATCTCTCTTTTGTTCCTGATTCTCTTGCTAATTTTTGTTTTTCTTTTTTATCATTTCAACGATGTCATTGGACAATTAGTATTTTAGTTAACATTTATTATTTTTTTTTCTAATTCTTTTGCTAATTAAAACTTTTTGTTATAATTTCAAAGCAATTTGGATAAACATGCTTGTAAATTGAATTTTAGCTGTACAATAATTGTATTAGAGTTGAAATACTTTAAATAATAAAATCAACAATTAAATAAATGCAATAAAATTGAGAAAATTACACAAAATACCACTTTTTTAACCTTCATTTTTAAAAAGACATTTCTCACTTTTTCAATTTTTAAAATACTTTTTTTTTTTTTTAAAAAAAATTATCCTTTTAAAAATACCACTTTTATATTAAAAAATTACTTACCGACTAATTCGCTGAATTTTCAATTCTTGTCCCCTTTTTGGCTTTTTATTTTCTCTGCCTAATACTTGTTTTTACAAAGTCTGCTAAGAAGTTATGTATTTTCTTCACGGTGGGCGGGGGTGGGTGTGATGGATGCGTCCCTGTAAGTGGTCCAACAATTGGAAGTCTACAGTAATGGATGAAATAGATTGACTTATTTTGCTTGAAAAAAAAAGTAATTGATTTAAGTTACGACAAAAAACTGATTATTAGATAAAAAACTGATTATAAGATAAAAATAAATATTTAATAAGCAAAATTAAATATTTTTTTTTAAGTTTTCAATCGATGTATTAGTATATTCTGTGTGTAACTGTACATATTTTTTAACTCTGACATGACATGGACCATTAAATATTAAATTCAAATCTCCAAGCAAGTGAAGCATGTGTTACGGATATCTCTCCCTTCCTCGTGTGCGTCTAAATATTAATATTTTACATTGTGTGAGGCAAAGTAACCAAAAATGGATCAATTGCTCATATTCTATTCTGCATACAGATGAAGCAATTCCTATTTTCTCTTTTAATATTTCTTTTCCTTATCATATTTTCTTCTAAAATCTAATGCTTACTTCATTAGCCTCACCATCTTCTCCCGGAATTACCATGACAATCTTTCTGCTCCAAACTTCTTCTTCATTTTCTTAACTCTCCATTCTAACCATCACACTTTACACTTATCTTCATCACATGGAGCTACCAATGAACCACTTTCATTTAACATCAGATCTTTTCCAACCCTACAATTGCCCAACCATAAATCCACATAATTACACAAAAACACAATCAGAAATCCTATGGATTGATATAAAATTAGACTTCAAAAGAAATTATAAAACCTGCTTGAATAATTTTTGCTGAGGTTCCTGCATTTTTAACTCCGATCAAAATACTTATCTTCTCTATTTCACATGCTTGTTTGAATCTCCATGGCCATACATGTTATCGATTGAACATTGCATGTGATTGCCAGATTTGTCAAGTTTATTGGGGTCGGAACAAGGAGAGGTGAAATTAAAGACATTTGCCGGCCTCTTTTTTCAATAAAAAGATACATAAAAACACAATAAACAATTGTGTCCAGACTAACCGGTTGTCTGTAATTCCAAATTTAATATTGAATGGTGTAGATAACAACTAGGTGTAAATTGAATGGTGCATATGGTAACACATGGAGTGTACGATGTACCTAATAAACACTCATTCTTTATAAATGTATTTATTTTTAAAGAAAAAGTGAGCAAAGCTTATAATAAAAATAAGATTAATGAATATAAAAAGTGTCAATAATATCATGATATATTAACATATTGAAACTCTCGGAAAAATCTTCAAAATATGCAATTCAGAAAGAAAATGATATGCCAATTTGGACACAAAATCAGCTAAAAAATTCGATTAGGATAAACATGAAAAATGATAAAAAAAGTCAAAATCTTTAATCTTATGCTCAACGTTAGAGTATTCAAACAATTAGCGTTTAGGTAATATATTTGAAGATTATGTCTACCATAATTTTATTATCACACCCCGTTAATATATATTTATATCCCAATTTATAGATAAAAATAATACTTAATTAGTGGATAAGAATAGGGACAAAGATTTATTTAGGGTATTTTCAAAAAATATTTACCAAATTAGGGTGATTTTCAAACTATTTCTCTATATAGGATTTTTTTATTTCACTGCTGCGGCATTGAAAAAGCAGCACCTGCTGCGTCAGAGCAACAGGTGCTGCTTTATATATTTTTTTTTATTTAATCAAATGCCGCAGCCTAATGCTGCGGCATTTGATTTCTAAAAAGCCAAGAGCAGCTTTTGCTGCTCTTGGCTTTTTAGTTTTATTTTTTTTATAAAATTATTTTTAAAATAAATAATTAAATATATATTTTTTTATATAATTACGGTTAAATAAGTATTTAATTTTATTTGGACACTGTATTTTTTTATTGAAAAAAATCAAAAACTAAAAAATAAAAAGTAACTTTAAATATTAATTTTATATCTATTAAATCTTAAACATTCAGTCTATTTTTTAATTTATAATTTTGTATTAAAAAAAACTTCTTACTTTAAAAAAAAAATTAATTTGGACCATCAAATACACATTTATATGCTTTAATTTTTTTAATAATTTTAAAAAAAATTAATTTAGACCATCAAATTCACATCTATATACTTTTTGATGGTCTATGTGCAAATTCACATCAAATTCACAGCTATCAAAAAGCATATGTGCAAGACCTGCATATAAGAAATTGAAGCAGACAATCAGAAGTGAATAGAAATATGAATTTGTAGTTAAATACCAGAAAACGAATGTCAAAAACAAAAGGTTAAGCATTGATATTGTAATTTAAATCTTTTCTTTTGTTTGAATTTTAAATATGTAGAGGGAATTGTGATTTCAATCCCCTTCTAATACAATTTAAGATATTATACAATTTTATTAATTAACAAGACCTTGGGTTTTAATTTTCGTAGTTCAAATAATCATAACTTTTGATTTTTAACAAACTAAAATTTTAGACATATAAATATTAACCCAATTCTATAAATCTAGTTCTAATTAAGTAAAGTATAATTCAGAATACAAATTAAAAAAAAAAAACTGCAATCTTGTCCAATCTCATTTTTTTTTAAATCAACGTATACTTAAAGATGTCAATAAATATTAATATATTAAAATATATATGTTATATTTAAATGTTATCTAAATAATATTTTTAGAAAGTAAAATAAAATAAAATGTATTTAACATGAAAATATTATATAAATTTTAGAGGGAAAAATATATGAAAATATACAAAATGTGAATTTGATGGTCTAATTTTTTTTTTTAAATTGTTAAAAAAATTAAAATATATAGATGTGTATTTGATGGTTCAAATTAATTTTTTTTTAAAAAAGTAAGAAGTTGTTTCTTTTTTTTTTAATACAAAATTATAAATTAAAAAAATAGATTGAATGCTTAAGATTTAATAGATATAAAATTAATATTTAAAATTACTTTTTATTTTTGAATTTTTGATTTTTTTGGATAAAAATATGCAGTATCCAAATAAAATTAAATACTTATTTAACCGTAATTATGTAAAAAATATATATTTAATTATTTTATATAATTATATATTATATTTAATTATTTATTTTAAAAATATTTTTATAAAAAAAAATAAAACTAAAAAGCCAAGAGCAACAAAAGCTGCTAGGGGTGAGCAAAATTCGGTCAAAACCGAACCAAACCGACCGATTTTTTAAATTCGGTTCGGTTATTCGGTTTGGTTTTAAATTTATAAGTACATCGGTTATTTTGGTTCGGTTCGGTTTTGAAAGGCAAAAACCGAAAAAAAATCGAACCGACCGAACTTTTAAATTTATATATTATTTTATTCAATTTTTACATTAAAAAAATTATTTTTGTATTTTTTTTTATCAATTTAAGGGGTTTGAAATTAAATTATATATGTACATTTTTTTAATTTGATTTTTTTTAATTTTAATTTTATGATTTATAATTTTGTATAATTTTTTAGATAATTTTTTTAATTATAATTTTGGATTTTCGGTTTTTCGGTTAACCGAACCAAACCGACCGACAAATTCGGTTCGGTTTGAATTCGGTTATTATACAAATTCAGTTCGGTTTCGTAAAATATTGTAATTTCGATTTTCGGTTATTTCGGTTCGGTTATTGAACCGAACCGACCGTTGCACACCCCTAAAAGCTGCTCTTGGCTTTTTAGAAATCAAATGCCGCAGCATTAGGCTGCGGCATTTGATTAAATAAAAAATATATATAAGCAGCAGGTGCTGCTTTTTCAATGACGCAGCTCACTGCTGCGGCATTTAAATAAAAAACCCTATATAAATAAATAGTTTGAAAATCACCCTAATTTGGTAAATATTTTTTGAAAATACCCTAAATAAATCTTTGTCCCATAAGAATACTAGTTTGACAAATACCATAGATGGAAAATTTTTCTCTCCATAAAAGAAAGCATCACTCCTTTTTTGGATCGGAAGAAGTGAATGAAAATGAAGGGAAAGTAAGTGTAATTAACCTTACTTTCCCTTATTTGGTTGTTAAAATGGCAAAAATGAGAGAAGTAATATAAAGAAAATCAGATTTCCCAATTTCCTTATTATCTCAATTTCATTTACATCAAATTTGGAAAAAAATGAGGGTAATTGAGAGAAAAAAGAGTATAATTGTATGAAATGACCATATTATCCTACTCTCTCTTCTTTTCTCTTCCTGGTGACGGACTCGTGATCTTATTCACGAGTCGTGCTCGGGTGTTCGAGTCGCGCTTGGCTTCACTAGTCGTGCATTTTTTCTTTCTGTACTGTAGCGCTTCACGATTCTGGCACCTCTTCTTCATCTCTTCACGAGTCGAGCCTCTTTTCACGAGTTTGACACATCTTTTTCCTTATTTTCACCAAAATCACCCTACAAAATATATAAACACATAAACTAAATAAAAAACATGAAACATATAAGAATATAAACGTCAAAATAACATATACTGTTAGAAATAAAATTTAATTTACTCTATATTTATTTTAAATTTTCAAATAATAAAAAATAAAATAAAAAAAATATAATTTACGTTACTTCCATTTCAGCTCATTTTCCCTCATTTTCTCCCATTAATGAAAATTCACTCTACCCCATCCAAATAAAGCATCAATGTTTGACTATCATGCTGGAGGAAAATTGCACGCAATAACGCATTTCAAAATAGTGGACCCAAAATCACTGGAAAGATCAGCAAAACCTTCCCCCACCAAAATTATCCGAGAAACAGATTCCTCACAAAGCATTTGTAACCATTTTTTTTTTAATATCAAATTAATTAAGCAAATTATATATATAAATTCCTAACGAGTATACGTTGTGTCTGTTGAATACAAGACGGAAAAAATAATGGCTGCTTTAGGATTCGTTGCAATCTTAGTTTCAAGCTGTGTGTGTCTGTATCTTCTTTATTCTCTCTTTAGCTTCCTTCACAGAGTATGGTGGAATCCCATAAACTTTCAACAATTCATGAATTCACAGGGAATCAAAGGTCCTCCCTACAGATTCATTTATGGAAACACCAGAGAAATGATCAAATTGATAGATGAATCCATGAGCCGACCCTTAAGTTCTCTATCTCACGACATATTTCACAGAGCCCAGCCTCACTTTCGCTCATGGACCAAGGCATATGGTAACTAGCTCTTATCCAAGATTCCTTTTTTTTTTTTTTTTTTGAAATCTCAGTCTCAACATAAAAAATTTATGGGTTTTTCTTGTTTAATTGTGTTTGGTTTTGTTTTCTTACAGGGATGGATTTTCTGTACTGGATGGGTCCTCAACCTCAGTTGTTTATTTCATCGCCAGAGCTGATCAGAGAAATTTTGCATAATAGAGATAAGATCTACCCTAAACCTGAACCCTCATTTTATTTGAAGAAATTACTAGGAGATGGGCTTGCTTCATGTAATGGTGAAAAATGGTGTAGGAAGAGGAAATTGGCCAATTTTGCTTTCCATGGAGAGAGCTTAAAAGTAAGTATCAGCTTTGTCAAATTTACCCAAATCATATGTGGGTCTATAATATAATGTAATCCATGTAAATTGTTGATGTTGACTGATATCTGCACAAAATTTATGTTTATGCAAGGATTTCACTTATTGCAAAAAAGGGTAATTTTTGCAGAATATGATGCCAGCTATGGTTGCGAGTGTTGAGATGATGCTAGAGAGGTGGAGAGATCATGTTGGCAATGAGATTGAGGTTGTCAAGGAATTTAAGTTGTTAACATGTGAAGTGATTTCTAGGACAGCTTTTGGGAGTAGTTATCTAGAAGGAAAGAACATTTTTGACATGATAACAAAGTTAACCATTCTAGCTGGCAGAGGAGCTTACAAATTGAGGTTACCTGTCATAAGGTAAATCCGTCCTAACTATATCTGGAGGTTTTATCATTGTTAGTTTTCTCTGATTAGTGATTGTTATGGGTCTTTTTGGAATCATATGATTCTGATTGGGGTTTGAACATGAGCCAGGACTTAATAGTTGCTGGATCTGAGTTTCTTCTTGTATATTGATTTCATTCGGTGCAGTAAAATTTTCAAAAGTAGAGATGAGATTGAAGCAGAAAAGCTTGAGAATGAGATACAAAGGTCCATTTTAGAGATAATTAAAAAGAGAGAGGAAAAAATGGTGGGTGAAGAGTTAGAGAGCTATGGAGATGATTTCCTCGGATTGCTATTAAAGGCCTACCACGATGAAGAACAATCCAAGAGAATTTCAGTAGAAGATGTAATTGATGAGTGCAAGACATTCTATTTGGCAGGACAGGAAACCACTACTATGTTACTCTCATGGACTGTCTGTCTTTTAGCAATCCATACAGATTGGCAAGAGAAAGCAAGAAATGAGGTTCTCAAGTTTTTTGGTCATCAAACTCCGAGTGTGGATGGAATTGGAAAACTGAGGATAGTAAGCATGTTCTGAATTTAACCAAATTAGTTCTGTTGTGCGGTCTGAATTTAGTTAGAATCTAGTTCTGATTTGTTTTTATTTAATTTGTTTTTTTTCAGATGGGAATGATCATCAATGAAAGTCTAAGATTATATCCTCCTGCAATTGCAATTGTTAGAAAAGCTGAAAGTGAAGTGCGATTGGGGATGCTCACTTTACCGACTAACATGAACTTTTACATATCAGTTTTATCGGCTCACCATGATCCTTGTACTTGGGGCGAAGATGTGCATCTTTTCAAACCAGAGAGATTCACTGAAGGTGTTGTTAAAGCTACTAACAATAATGCAGCTGCATACTTGCCCTTTGGCTTGGGACCTCGAACTTGTGTAGGATTCAACTTCGCAATCACTGAAGCAAAGATAGCTCTTTCGATGATTCTACAGTGCTATTCCTTCACTGTCTCACCAGCTTATGTTCATTCACCAGTTCAGTCCTTTATAGTTCGCGCGGAGCATGGGATTCAAGTGCTGCTTTCGGCACTGTAAAGCACACTGCTGTCTAGACTTAGCATTTAAGATTGGCAAAGGTCAGCGAAATCTTTTGTGTCATTGTTTGATATCTATAAATTTCATCTTTAGTCTTACTAAGTTTGCAATTTAGGTTCTGTCCTTTTGTAGTGATCAAACATTTGCTGCTGCATTCAAATGGATAAAGTCTCCATTTATCACACATCATTGTGAAGTGAGAAGTTGAATGTCCAGCCTGCAAAATGAGCAGTCGTTTTCTTGCTGTCCAATTATAAGGCTAAATTTGACTTTTTATGCATAAACTCCAAGATTATAAAATACATCAAGATAAATTTTAGATGGCATATGTGCATCTGTTATACAAGAATCTACGAACCAACTATTGTTGGTCCGAGCACTAAAGAGCTCGAATTCCCCAAGTAAGATTTCAAATCCAATACTTGCTTTATGCATAAAGCTCAGATTTCCTCAAGTAAGATTTTAAATTCAATTTTTGCTTCTTGCATAAAAGGTATGCAATTGGGAAAATCACTTTTAATTATAAGTCCAACAGTATCTGACTCTGAATTAATAGGTCTTGTGAACTTAAAAGAAATCGTACCGGATATAGTAGGCTAGGCTCGTAAATAATAAGAAAGAAAGAAAGAAAATATTACACATTTATCTTAGCTGAAGTCCATTTTCCTAACAATTAGGAGTCTTTAACATTTTCTTCAGTGTTTTATTTGAACATTTTGTCAGCATGTTTCGCCTTTGGACTCAGATTCTTTTTTTTCTTTTTTTCTTTTTTCTTCATTACTTTATCAAAGAACAAGTAGAAGATAGATTACTTATTCACATTATATTAAATAAGACAGAAGCAGTTGATTTTTATGATTGATTGCATATATATTAATGAACAAGATTGAATAATTAATGTTAATCTATAAAGTAGGAGTCCCTATTAGGAGTGGCAAAGCTTGAACATAAATAAAGCCATTTACTCTTACTCTCCTCCTGTTCTCTCCAAGTCCAAATCAAACATGGCAGAGCCCAACCCTGTAACAGTCATGGACTTATATGGCTCCAGCCAGCCACATGAGGTATTAGACCTCCCATTTCTTGACACATCTTTATTTCAAATTTCCTCCAGCTGAGTGCATCTAGTTTTACAAACTCACTGGATTAACCCATCCCTTCTTTAATTCCATAGTCCTTTCAAGGCTCAAACACTCACTCTCCCATACCCTTCGCCATTTTCCTTCTTCTCGCTGGCCACCTTATATGGCCATCGGATTCCTCCAAACCCATCATCCTCTACTCGTAGATAGCATATAGAAAGATAAAAGTAAGCAGAACAACTAGATGAACAATAAAAAGCTCATTTACACGTATATTTTAACAAGTAATTTAGAGCTTTATATGCAAATCTAATCCAGATAAACGAGCATGTATTTTTTAGTTTTACATATATTTGATCTGCCATTCCTTTAACAAAACATCTAGTATCTACCCCAACCCGTCCAAAACAAAGTTAAAGGGATTCATGGAGATTTGTGGGGGCTTAAAGAAAAAGATTCTCCCTAAATTCGAAGGAACCCAGTTTCAGAATTGCATAGTGGATAACCAATTCCACCTCATATATGTCTTTCTTTGTAGATGAAGCCTGGAAAGCTTCTTCTTGTATTCTCATAGCTTCAGTGAATAAAATTTTGGATGAAAGAGAATAAAAATAAAAACCAATAACTCTAATGAGTGGGTGTACAACTTTGAATATTTGGAAAGAAAATTATTTATTAGGAGTATCTTTTTTTGGCTTTGGCCTACCACGTGATACCATGTATTAGACTTTTTATTCCCATTGTAGATGACAAAAAGCTGTGAGATACAATTTCAATTGGACTGAAAGAAAAAGCAGTACTCAATTATTGCCCTAGTTTATTAACAAGAACCATATTACAGCAAAAGCAAAAACAAACTGATCTCATGGCATCCTCATCCACAATAAAAATACTAGAAGTGTGTGAGGTGAGTCCAGCCACCAACTCGGACGACTCAGGCAAAGGATTATCTTTCCCTCTAACATTTCTTGATACATGGCTACTCAAATCACCGCAAACAGAACGAATTTACTTCTACAACCTCACTGGTTTATCTTCCAATTTCTTCCACTCATTCTTACTTCCTAAATTGAAACTTTCTCTCTCACATACTCTCCTACACTTCCTGCCTCTCGCCGGCCACCTTACATGGCCACCTGATTCCCCAAAACCCATCATTCAATATGCTCCAAAAGACGCCGTTTCTCTCACCGTTGCAGAGTCTAGTTTTGATTTTGATATCTTGGTAAGCAATGAAATTCGTGAAGGGGCTGAGTTACGTCCTTATCTACCTGAGTTATCCATGTCTGATACAAGTGTTTCAATAATTTCCTTACAAATAACAGTATTTTGTAGCAAAGGTTTCTCCATTGGAATTGCTATGCACCACTCAGCTCTTGATGGGAAAAGCGCTTCCATGTTCATGAAATCATGGGCTCATATTTGCAAAAATACCCAAAACGGAAATATCGTCCCTAATTTATTGCCTGAATTGATCCCATTTTTCGACCGGAGAGTTATCAGAGATCCTGATCAGCTTGATTCGTATTTCTTGAACCACTGGGTAGCCACCACCGGACGCAGCCTAAACTTGCTGCAGAAGGTTTCAACATTGCCCACCAATTTAGTTCGAGCTACCTTTGAAATTAGTCCTGAAAGAATTAATAATATCAGAGACAGAGTAGTACATTACTACCATAATCAGCCTCTACAGCTCCATCTCTCCAGATTTGTGGTTACATGTGCGTATTTTACAGTTTGCCTGGTGAAAGCCAGAGGAGGAGATAGTAAAAGAATGGTTTGTTTTATAACGGCAGCGGATTGCAGGAGACGTTTAGAGCCTCCAATTCCAGAAAATTATTTTGGGAACTGCATATTCGCTCATGATATTATAGCAGAAGCAGAAACTTTCATGAATGAAAATGGAATTGCTAAGGCAGCGAAGAAGATTAGCGATTCAGTGAAAGGATTGGAGAGGGGAGTATTAGAGGGAGTAAGGGAGAGGCATGTAAGGTTCCAAAGTGTAGAAGAAATGCAAACGATTGCTGTGATTGGATCTCCTATATTTTCATATTATAAAGAGGATTTTGGATGGGGCAAACCAGAGAAGGTGGAGGTTAGTTCCATAGATAGGATCAAGGTGACTGGTATTTCAGTAAAAGAGAACAGAGATGGCAATGGAGGTGTTGAAGTTGGTCTGGTTTTGCCTACCCATGAAATGGAAGCTTTTGCTTTAATGTTTGATACACTCCTAAATGTTTGATACGCTCCTAATGCTTTGTTTGGTAATTTACTTTAATAAGAGAAAGTGAAGGGAAATAAGAGTAATGTAAATTATACTTCATTTGATTGTCTTGTTTGAAAACTTGAAATAAATACATATTATTTTGATATTTATACCCTTATATATTTAGGTATCAGACTCGTGAAATTATGCTCTACTCGTGATGAGGGGCAAAAAATTACAATTTTTGAAGATTTAGAAACCTTCACCAGTTGTGAAGCACTTCACGACTCGTGAAGGTTTGTAAGAATAAATCTTCAAAAATTGTAAGCATTTGGCAGCAAAACCCTACACCTTACACATCAACTTCATTAATCTATCATTCAACCAATTCATCAATACATCAACTTCTTCAATCTATCCTTCAAATTTGATATTTCTATCTGAATATTAATGATCATGTTCGTCGCAATTTCACCTTGATTCTTCAACTCAGCTTGCAACTTCGATAAGTCCTCCATTCCGGCGACATATAGGAGATTGATGGAGGTGCCATGATTGTGAGTGAATTTGGCAATAGAAGGAGAGAAAGATGGATATTGTTGGATTAGAGAGAGAAGGTGTTTCCTGATGATCCATTTTTGTTTAAGGTGAAGAAAGAATATGCAGGAAGGTTAATTTCGACATTTCATGCTATTATACTTATTTCTCCTCTCATTTCCCCTGCTTTCCTCCTAAATCGGATGAAAATTAAAGGTTGGATATAGAGTAAATTTGGAAATTCCATTTCCCTCACCTTCCACCGAAACTTGCTGCCACTTTACAATCCAAACAATGGAAAGTAGAGTGACTCATACTTACTTTTCCCTCAATTACTCCCACTTCCGTTAATCCAAACAAGGTGTAAATGTTTGATGTATAATAAAAAAATTTATTCAAATGTTACTTTCTTATTGAGTATAGTTAGATGTGGAACATTAGAAGAAGATTGATTAGATGCTGAAAGAGGCATGTTTATCTTGTATCCTATAATTTAATTTGATGACTTTTAATTGTTAATTGTCATTGATTTTAATTTAATTTTCAAAATGACCTTAATGAAAATATAAATAAATATAAAATCATCGTTATAAAATGACTTAATATATACAAAAACGCTCGAACTTAACTCCATAATAAATACATATTAACATCATTTTTGAATTGAAAATGACTACTTGTTAATTTTATAAATAATAAATATATATTAACATTATTTTTGAAAAATTGAAATACCTGACATTCAATTGGACTAATATAACATTTGTAAAATTGTAATAAAAATATATATCCTATATGCATAGTAAAACTGGAAAAAATTGAAAATGGAATAGATTAATTTTCTTATGCATTTTGATGGATTTGTTTTTGTTAGTTTTTTTATTTTGTAATGCCAATCTGTATAATTGAGCATCACAAGTTTTAATTTTTTAAATTTAGTGTGACATGCATAGTAAAACTGGCAAATATTGAAAACATAATAGATTGATTTTTTATATATATTTTGATGGACTTTTTTTTTTAATGCCAATCAGTGTATTTAAGTATACATGCTTTAATTTTTTAAATTTAATGTAAATTTGAGTTTATTATTTATAAAATGGACAAGTATAAGTGTTCAATAATTATTATTAAAATTTAATTGTTTAAATAAATTATTGGGAACTTCAGGTGTCTGTATATAAATTAAGCCTTATAAAATCCATATGTTAATATGAAAATTAGTCTAATTAGGAATGCTTTACTTGGTTTTCTTATGAAAGTGTTTGATTATTACTTTAATTTTTTTTAATAGTAATTATACAAAATTTCCTAAATAGGATATCAACTTTACTATATGAGTATATAAGATATGTTAATATAAATATAATCTAATTTAAATCCAATTACAGGTTGTCTCTAGATTCAAAGTTTTTCATCTTTTCCATTTAAATTTGGAATTGTTGTTAGTCCAATTACACGCTGTAACCATGAATCTCTTTCCATTCTTTGTCTTTTTCTTCTTTCAATTTTAATTTGCATTCGACTAAAAGTAACAAAAAAAAATATATATAAATTTATTTGTATGTCATGGATGAACTTTTTATTTTATTAATGAAAATTTAATTGTATTTAAAACATATGTTAATATGCAAATGATTATGAAATTTAAATTAATTGAATTTTTTCTTTAATTATAATAATTTTTCTATAAATAATTATAAAAATATAAATAGCATGTTATAAAAAAATTGCACGACAAATTAGAGGGATATATGTGATTTTTTTACTCTGCAAAATCATTGAATTAACAAATTAAGGTGTCACATGCATTTAATTTTAATTAGTTGTGCATAAGATTTAGATATCTAAATCATTTTCTTTAAATGGTTATAAATTTTTAAATTAAACATATATTTTAATTTATGTGTCAAATAAAAAAAAAAAGTAAAAATTCTAAAACATGGTTATGTTTGAAGAACAGTAGATGTACATGTTCGGAAATTTCTTACCTAAATTCGGTAAATAAATTTTCATTGATCAAATTGATGACGAAGAGTCACCTGTATATTTTAACTAATATTCAATTTCTCTTTTAACTAATTAATCCATATATTTGTCATATCAGCTCACATATCCAAATCTTGAGCTGGAAGCAATTTGCCATTCTTTATTTGCTCTACCAGATATTTCTTGACTAAATGACAAATTAAGTACTGATTTGATAAGATAAGCAAATCACATCCTTTTAATCACCAGGTCCAACTATGGACCTACTTTCCAATTATATTATTGGCTATAGGTATATTTTTATCCCTATTATATTTTTAAATATGCATATTTGTCCTCAATATTCTTTGAGGGCAAATTTATCATTAACATTTGATTTTAGAAAGAAATATGCCCTATCGTCATTAAGCGTTAAAATTGACCTCACCGACTTTAGTTGACTGTTGATTTGGTGAGCGATGGACACGTCATTTTTACTTGTTAAGCACATGATTAATTGTAACATCCTAATACCCTATGAAAAAATATCGGAGCGCTATGCACACACGTACATACAAAAACGAAAAAATCATACAAAACATAGGCGAATAAAATAAATCATATAATAAATGATACATAAAATATCAACAACATACTTTAATACCATTACATATACAAATACTTATAGAAATACTTTATTTACAAACAAAAGTATCTAAAACATATACAAAACTTTGACTACTCAAAGCTACACCAAAAGGACAAAGAGAAACTCCAAAGAGCTCCAACTCCTAGTGACCAAAACCTACAGATACTCAACACCAAATCGAACCTACCACCTATACGGAAAAACACCTGTGCTAAACGATAACTCTTAGTGGATAGAAATAAAGACAAAAGACTTCTAACGAAGTCACAAAATAAACAGAACAATATAATAAAATAAAAAACTATAATACGAATCTGCAAGGAACAAATGCATTAACTCACACATGAATGATCATAAACTTAGCACACTCATCATGATGATCATGCATCACTACAAGAAAAATAGCATTTCCCGACGGAAAATAAGGAATTTCCGTCGGGAAACTAAATTGCCGATGGAAATTCATTCCGTCGGCAATTTAGTCGTAGGCAAATTTCCGTCGGTAATTTTACCGACGGAAAACAAATTTCCGTCGGTAAATTTACCGACGGAAATTTTTTCCGTCGGGAATTACCGACGGAAAATCAATTTCCGTTGGCAAATTTCCCGACGAAAATTTAATTTCCGTCGGGAAATTTTACAAATTAAAAAAAAAATTAATAATAACAATACAATTAACATAAATAAATAATAATAATAACAATACAAATTATAAATAAATAATAATAATAACAATACAATTAACATAAATAAATAATAATAATAACAATACAAATTATAAATAAATAATAATAATAACAATACAATTAACATAAATAAATAATAATAATAACAATACAAATTATAAATAAATAATAATAATAACAATAAAATTAACATAAATAAATAATAATAATAACAATACAAATTATAAATAAATAATAATAATAACAATACAAATTAACATAATAATAATAACATGTTGAATAATAATAATAATAATTTAATAATAATAATATGTTGAATAATAATAATAACTAAAATTAACACTAATTAACAATAATAATCATAATATGAAAAATTCTATTAATAAATTTAATAACAATAAAGTTTTAAGAAATATAAATTTAAACAATAATTAAAATTTACCAATATTCATCTAACATAAATAAAATAATAATAATATTAATAATAATAATAATTCTTATTATACACAATTAACAATAATAATAATAATAATAATAATAATAATAATAAATAAAAGAGAGAGGCAGATCTGTACCTGGCGCCGGAGGAGGAGGAGAGGTGGTCGGCGGTGGTCGGCGGCGACTGGGCAGAGGGCAGAAACGGGGAGAGGAGAGGGAGGAGAGAGAAAGAGAGAGAGAGAGAGAGAGAGAGAGAGAAAGAGAGAAGGGAAGGAGGAGCGGGAAAAGAGGGAGGGAGGGGAGGGAGGGGAGGCCGATCGGCGCCGGAGGGAGGGGGAGGGGCGGTGGTCGGCGGCGGCTGGGCAGAGGGAGGAGAGACGGGGCGAGGAGAGGGAGAAGAGAGAAAGAGAGAGAAGAGAGAGAGAGAGAAAAGAGGGAAATTAAATTTAATTTAACTTTAGCGACGGAAAGCATCTTCCGTCGCTAAAAAAAGAGAGGGAATGGAAATTTTTTATCTTTAGCGACGGAAAGCATATTCCGTCGCTAAAAAGAGAGAAAAATTAAATTTTTTATCTTTAACGACGGAAACCATATTCCGTCGCTAAAAATAGCGACGGAATATTCAAACCGTCGCTAATTTTAGCGACGGTTTTTTTTACTTCGTCGCTATTTTAGCGACGGATTTTTATTCCGTCGCTAAAAATACAATTAAGTTTTTTTTTTATTTTTTTCAGCGACGGAAACGAATTTCCGTCGCTATTTTTAGCGACGGTTCATAAAAACCGTCGCAAATATCGGTCGGCAATTTTGGTGGGAAATCTTGGCGCCATTTTTAGCGACGGATTTTAAATTCCGTCGCTAAATAGCAATGGAGGTTAATCTCCGTCGCTATTTAGCGACGGAAATGACTCCGTCGCATAATTTCCGTCGCTAATTTATCATTTTCTTGTAGTGCATTAACATAGTTATGCATCTCCAAAATAATCAACTACATAAGCATTTCTAACACACAGCGACGTCACATCAAAACAATAATTCACTACACTTACTCAGCAATTATCTTCTAAATATGCTCAAAATCATGCCAATAACGTAATACACTCATAAAAGCCATCAATTCACAATTAAACAAGATAATCAAATAACCTAGAATCACACTCAAATTAGTTATAATTATCAAGAGCCATACTCATGTTCAAACAGTAAAGCCATTCCAAATTTACTCACTATTAATCTAATTAGCCACTCAAATGTACACATAAAAATGCCCAAAACACAAACTTTCCAGAAATTCACAAATTCAAAACAAATGCAACAATAATGTAACACCCCGCCATCCCCGTTGGAAGGATGCCGGAGTGCCACGCGGCAAACACATATAATCATATACATTTACACATGTATAAATAAATAAAAGAAAACCAAATGAGATTTAAAGAAACTTTTAATCGTTTAATAGTAAAGCCTTTTAACATATACATATACATATCACTGTCGTTTTACAAAAAGAGGCTTGTATGCAATTACATATACAAAAAGAATACTTGTTCCTTTACAAAAGATTCATTTTGCTAATTACAAGCCATATACAAAAATAATTACAGCGGAAGACTTCAAAAATAAAACAACTTCATCCAAAAAGACTCCTAGTGGCCGACCTGCAGATATCTGACTCCAAGCTACACTCGCCACCTACACGGGATAAGAGCCCGTGCTAAGCGATAACGCTTAGTGGGGAGGAACAAAACAAAATAACAATACACAAATACAATATAGTATCTCATCACATTATGATATTTACAATATAAGCAATTAACAAATATACACATACTTTTCTGATTACACCAATACAGGATATACAAGAATTCAGGTGCAACATATGCATTTAATCATGTCAATAAACATCTCAACATATATATATAGCAAATAAACATGTAGCCTGATTAGTCTGGTATAAACCTAAGAAGTGGATACGGTCATTTGGATACTGATAGAACACAGTATCCCAAGCATATAGAGACATGAGTTTCAAACATGTAATTTTCATATAGAGACCGAGGTCTCGCTTTATTTCCATATAGATCCTAACAGGATCGAAACAAGGATCCAAACGGACCCGCATATAACATTTTTATCATATAGCAGCTGCACACACACTCTGACCTAAGTAAGCGCTTACTTATCCACTACTATGACTTATACAGGCTTATATGACACAACTCAATAATTCATATATCAAATCATGAGAATTTCATTAAATACTAGCTTATAAATCATGTATACTCGTATAATAATCAAATTCAGAAACAATTAAACATATAAATATTAACTACAGGAGGTAATAAGAACAAATAGCTCATATTGAAAAAGTCCCTGTTAAATAAACTATAAACACGTAAATCATGTATATTAATTATTAATCATGTATACAAAACCCAATATTATGCAATTATTAAAATACAATCAGATTTTAAAACTAATATTTATCATGTAATGCAAAAATTCTTGAAATTAGAAGTTAAACCCCAATTTCGGAAAACAGAGTAGCAGGGAAGGCTGGTCACGCCGTGACCATCCATCACGTCGCGTGACACAGGCTTCACGCCAGCGCCAGGCAGAGGAGCAAGGCAAGGCAAGGCAAGGCAAGGCAGTCACGGCGTGACCACCAGTCACGTCGCGTGACGCCTGAGAGAGGAGAGGGAGAAGTCGCGCAGGAAAAAGGGCGAGAGTCACGGCGTGATGCCGCTTCACGCCACGTGACCTTCAGCCAAGAAGGAGTCACGGCGTGAAGCTGCTTCGCGCCTCGTGACCTTCAACCGAGAAGGGGGTCACGGCGTGACCACCAGTCACGTCTCGTGACCTTCTTCTCACAATTCTTCATCTTCTCCAAAACTAATTTTTCAGAAATCCAAACCCAGAAAAACGTGAGAAACCAGATAATTGTAAAGACAGAGTTCAATCAAAACTCAAACCCCAATTTGTCCAAATCTATTTTTCAGGCAATAATGATGCAAATATATACCATTAGGTCTTCTGAACACAATCACAGCAATCATAACACAATAATACATTTTTTTACAACTAAAACTAAAACAGAGGCTAAAACCAGGAAGTCTTCATCCTAGAATTTCATATCCACATTCATGCACAAACATCTCACTTGCTTACTTTTCTACAGAAATCATCTATACACTTTGCATTTCTCATACATTTTGTTAAACAAATACACCTAACAGATATTCATATTAGAACAGTAACTAGGATCCAAAACGAGAAAAGCAGACACACTCCCAAACCTGTATCGAAGTCCAAAAAGTCCACTGTATTCTTCTTCAATCCAAAATCTTATCCTTTCCTTTGTCTTTTCTTTTATCCTCAGGAGCTTGCAAACAAATTAAAACCACAGTCAAAATTCCAAAAACAGAATCTCAAAGTAACTCAAATGAGAGGAAGAAGCACCCGAAACCATAGCCTCTTACCTTCTGTAGCTTCTAACAGACCCAAACTCACTTCACAGCAGGAAAATCACACATGCAAATGGAAAAGAACAGCAGATGGAGAAAAGAACACAGTGAGGTTTACGTGAGAGGGAAAACCAAGAAGAGAGCTTTCATTCTTTGTTCAAACTAACTAATTTTCACAGCCTTTTCCTTTCCCTCACCACGTGCACACACACTGTTCTCCACCTGGCACACATGCACAAAAACACAGACCCACTTATTCTTCTTTTACCTTTTAGTCCTAGGCAAATTTCCTTTTACTCACTAAACTTACAATCTTTAATTACTTAAATTAAATTCTTGCAATTTAATCCACATTCCTCATATAAAATACCAAATTGCTCTTAATTGTCCACTTAAAAATTTCCAATTTCTAAATAAGCCACTTGTGGGGTGTGACAACTCACCCCTCCTTAAGAAAATTTCGTCCTCGAAATTTCCTTGCTTACCGAATACAACTCAAATATCAAAATCCGAAACGAGACAAAACTGAACATGTAAACACTTACCCGAAGGACCCGCTGCACCCGTCGCATCTCTAGCAATCATAGCATAACCTCTATACTGATTATGATCCTCAGTAGCACCAGGTCGCTGCACTGTTTCTGATGGTGCTCTCGGAGCTCGACTTCCTTCACGATTGCTTTGGATAACATTGGATTTTCGGCTTTCTTGTTGATTCTGGTTCTCTTGTCGACTAGGGCAAAAGGCAAATCGATGTTCCATGCTTCCACACTTGAAACAAGCGCCGGTAATCTTGCGACACGTACCCCAATGGTACCTATGACAGTGCTCACATTCTGGTGCTCGATTTCCTTTATTTCCTTGTGGGACTACACTCTCCACCTGTGAAGGCATCTGAACACTCCCTCTAGATCCTTGCTCAACTGGTGTACCCTTTGCTTTCTTAGCACTCACATTTCCCCCTTCTGGTGCTCTTCTCTTCTGTGCCATTTTCTGTTTAATCTCTTCTGATTCCTCTAACCTCATTGCTGCAGCCACAATCTGATAATACCCAACTGGCTGCAAAACAATCATCGCAGACAAGGGGCCTCTGAATACCTCACGCAATCCCTCTAAAAAGTGCCTACATCTGAACTCATCTGTCAACAACTGCTCAGGCACATACTTACTCAGCCTATTGAACTCTTTGTCATACTCACTCACAGTCATTCCCCTTTGCTTCAAGCTAATGAACTCTCTCCACTTCGCCTCTTGGTATGCCTTGGTTATATACTTTTGCTCAAACTCTTTCTTGAAATAATCCCAAGTCAAGTCAGCTGGTCGCTGAGGATTCCTCATCACAAGTTCCCACCAATCGTAGGCTGGTCCCTGAAGCAATGATATAGCACAAGAAGCTCTCTAATCAGCAGGACATCTAATCTCTTGTAAAATCCTACCTACTCTCTTGAGCCAAAACTCAGCCACATCGGACTCATCTAAAGCAGTCCCATGAAAATCCTCTGCTCCTCTCTTTCTTAACAATTTAGTTGGAGCCTTAGGTGTAGTCAACCTATCCACCACTTGTAATAATCCTTGTACTAACGCTGGATCCAAACCAATTCCTCTATTTGCACCCTCAGCTGGTGCAGGTTCCCGCTCATGTCTATCCTGTCTAACTGGATCATCTCTTCTAACTGGATTCTCTCTAGGACCCACATTATAACTGCTCATAGTGTCGCCCATATACTCACTTGGATCCGACTCCATATAAACACTACAAAACAAAAGACATCTGCATTAGGCCACTATACAAAACTGACTCTCATGCATAGACTCGACTCTATACTCAAACAATCACAACATAACCCAGAACCACCAAACCTGGGCTCTGATACCAAGCTGTAACACCCCGCCATCCCCGTTGGAAGGATGCCGGAGTGCCACGCGGCAAACACATATAATCATATACATTTACACATGTATAAATAAATAAAAGAAAACCAAATGAGATTTAAAGAAACTTTTAATCGTTTAATAGTAAAGCCTTTTAACATATACATATACATATCACTGTCGTTTTACAAAAAGAGGCTCGTATGCAATTACATATACAAAAAGAATACTTGTTCCTTTACAAAAGATTCATTTTGCTAATTACAAGCCATATACAAAAATAATTACAGCGGAAGACTTCAAAAATAAAACAACTTCATCCAAAAAGACTCCTAGTGGCCGACCTGCAGATATCTGACTCCAAGCTACACTCGCCACCTGCACGGGATAAGAGCCCGTGCTAAGCGATAACGCTTAGTGGGGAGGAACAAAACAAAATAACAATACACAAATACAATATAGTATCTCATCACATTATGATATTTACAATATAAGCAATTAACAAATATACACATACTTTTCTGATTACACCAATACAGGATATACAAGAATTCAGGTGCAACATATGCATTTAATCATGTCAATAAACATCTCAACATATATATATAGCAAATAAACATGTAGCCTGATTAGTCTGGTATAAACCTAAGAAGTGGATACGGTCATTTGGATACTGATAGAACACAGTATCCCAAGCATATAGAGACATGAGTTTCAAACATGTAATTTTCATATAGAGACCGAGGTCTCGCTTTATTTCCATATAGATCCTAACAGGATCGAAACAAGGATCCAAACGGACCCGCATATAACATTTTTATCATATAGCAGCTGCACACACACTCTGACCTAAGTAAGCGCTTACTTATCCACTACTATGACTTATACAGGCTTATATGACACAACTCAATAATTCATATATCAAATCATGAGAATTTCATTAAATACTAGCTTATAAATCATGTATACTCGTATAATAATCAAATTCAGAAACAATTAAACATATAAATATTAACTACAGGAGGTAATAAGAACAAATAGCTCATATTGAAAAAGTCCCTGTTAAATAAACTATAAACACGTAAATCATGTATATTAATTATTAATCATGTATACAAAACCCAATATTATGCAATTATTAAAATACAATCAGATTTTAAAACTAATATTTATCATGTAATGCAAAAATTCTTGAAATTAGAAGTTAAACCCCAATTTCGGAAAACAGAGCAGCAGGGAAGGCTGGTCACGCCGTGACCATCCATCACGTCGCGTGACACAGGCTTCACGCCAGCGCCAGGCAGAGGAGCAAGGCAAGGCAAGGCAAGGCAAGGCAGTCACGGCGTGACCACCAGTCACGTCGCGTGACGCCTGAGAGAGGAGAGGGAGAAGTCGCGCAGGAAAAAGGGCGAGAGTCACGGCGTGATGCCGCTTCACGCCACGTGACCTTCAGCCAAGAAGGAGTCACGGCGTGAAGCTACTTCGCGCCTCGTGACCTTCAACCGAGAAGGGGGTCACGGCGTGACCACCAGTCACGTCTCGTGACCTTCTTCTCACAATTCTTCATCTTCTCCAAAACTAATTTTTCAGAAATCCAAACCCAGAAAAACGTGAGAAACCAGATAATTATAAAGACAGAGTTCAATCAAAACTCAAACCCCAATTTGTCCAAATCTATTTTTCAGGCAATAATGATGCAAATATATACCATTAGGTCTTCTGAACACAATCACAGCAATCATAACACAATAATACATTTTTTTACAACTAAAACTAAAACAGAGGCTAAAACCAGGAAGTCTTCATCCTAGAATTTCATATCCACATTCATGCACAAACATCTCACTTGCTTACTTTTCTACAGAAATCATCTATACACTTTGCATTTCTCATACATTTTGTTAAACAAATACACCTAACAGATATTCATATTAGAACAGTAACTAGGATCCAAAACGAGAAAAGCAGACACACTCCCAAACCTGTATCGAAGTCCAAAAAGTCCACTGTATTCTTCTTCAATCCAAAATCTTATCCTTTCCTTTGTCTTTTCTTTTATCCTCAGGAGCTTGCAAACAAATTAAAACCACAGTCAAAATTCCAAAAACAGAATCTCAAAGTAACTCAAATGAGAGGAAGAAGCACCCGAAACCATAGCCTCTTACCTTCTGTAGCTTCTAACAGACCCAAACTCACTTCACAGCAGGAAAATCACACATGCAAATGGAAAAGAACAGCAGATGGAGAAAAGAACACAGTGAGGTTTACGTGAGAGGGAAAACCAAGAAGAGAGCTTTCATTCTTTGTTCAAACTAACTAATTTTCACAGCCTTTTCCTTTCCCTCACCACGTGCACACACACTGTTCTCCACCTGGCACACATGCACAAAAACACAGACCCACTTATTCTTCTTTTACCTTTTAGTCCTAGGCAAATTTCCTTTTACTCACTAAACTTACAATCTTTAATTACTTAAATTAAATTCTTGCAATTTAATCCACATTCCTCATATAAAATACCAAATTGCTCTTAATTGTCCACTTAAAAATTTCCAATTTCTAAATAAGCCACTTGTGGGGTGTGACAAATAAACACAAACTCCCAAACCTCTATGAAGCTTCAAAAATCCAAACTCTTCAAGGTCCAATCTTCTCCTTAACCTTACTCCTACTCTTGGTTACCAATTCTTGTACAAAACAAACCAAACAACTCATAATCCAAACCCAAATACCCAAACACCACTTCAAAACCGGAAGGAGGAGAAGAAGAAGAAGAACTGAAAATCATAACCTGAAAATCCAACCACTTACCTTACAAACCCAAAACAAACTCTTGAAGAACACCAAAGGAGCAGAAGCAAGGAGCAGAAAATGAAGAAGAAGGAAGAAGAAGAAGAGAGAGACATGTGAGGAAGAGGAGAGAAACGGGAAACAAAAACCAAAAATCTGATTTCTCCTCTTCTCTCTCTTTTTTTCTTTCTTTTCTATCATTAATACTCCTCACCTACCAACCTTATATGTCAAACTCTTATTGGCCAAAACAAAATATCTTGGTCAACAAATCCTTTAGGTCTTTGGCTAAAACTCCTTTACTCATTAATAAAATTATTTCTCTCTATAACTTATTTTCTTTTCCAATTTCACCCTTACTTAACCCAATTCTTGCTTGTACAAATACACTTATACCCTTCTTTACACCATTACTCTGCAAATCCTACTAGGGTTTTTTTTAGGATGTTACAAATCTCTCCCCCTTAAGAAATTTCGTCCTCGAAATTTCCCTGATACTAACATATGCTCATACTATCTTTACTAACAACTTGCATCAACAACTTAAATAACCATGAACTTATCAGTCGAATCAGCGGTAACATGCACCTCTTTTCGGACCACTTCATAGATCCTGGTAGGACCACCAGAAACACCCTGCTTCTCAACTGTTACCAATTGCGCTTGCACGGCTCTACTTCTATTACTTTTATCAGCTTCAGACATCTTCATATCATCTTTGTTTGCAGGCAAAGCTAGATTCTCTCTTGACCTTGGACAATTCACAAGCGGGTGTTCCTTGCTGCCGCACTTAAACAAGGCTCCCATGATCTTCATACACTTACTCCAATGTTGCCTCTGACAACGCTGACATTTCGGTGCCTCCCGAATTCTCTTGCCTACTGACAACGCTGACATTTTGGTGCCTCTCGAATTCTCTTGCCTGCTGACACTTCTCTACCCGATACTTTTCTCTTATGTGGTCTCTTCTTAACAAAATCCTTAGAAGCCTGAGGAGCAGTCAATCTATTCAATATCTATAGCAACCCTTGTACTACCGCTTAACTATCAAAAGGAGGGCCAGAACCTTCAGTTGAAGAACGCTCAGAAACAGGCTGATCGACTCTTACCGAATGCACACTACTCGCCGACTCACCTAAACTCTCTCTCAAACCAGACTCCATCTAACGCTACACAAACAATATCTGCATTAGGCCACAATTTTAGACAAACTCACATACACAAGCTCTATACTCTAACATCCTATAGACCGGAACCGCCTAAATTTATGCTCTGATACCAAAAATTGTAACACCCCAATACCTTCTGGAAGGATATCGGAGCGCTACGCACACACATACATACAAAAGCGAAAAAATCATATAAAACATAGGCGAATAAAATAAATCATATAATAAATGATACATAAAATATCAACAACATACTTCAATACCATTACATATACAAATACTTGCAGAAATGCTTTATTTACAAAACAAAAGTATCTAAAACATATACAAAACTTTGACTACTCAAAGCTGCACCAAAAGGACAAAGAGAAACTCCAAAGAGCTCTAACTCCTAGTGGCCAAAACCTGCAGATGCCCAATACCAAACCGAACCTGCCACTTACACGAAAAAATACCCGTGCTAAGCGATGACGCTTAGTGGAGAGAAACAGAGATAAAAAACTTCTAACAAAGTCACAAAGTAACCAGAACAATATAATAAAATAAAAAAAAAACTATAATACGAATCTGCAAGGAACAAATGCATTAACTCACACATAAATGATCATAAGCTTAGCACACTCATCATGACGATATGCATTAACATAGTTATGCATCTCCAAAACAATCAACTACATAAGCATTTCTAACACACAACGACATCACATCAAAATAATAATTCACTACACTTAATGTTGTACTCATGTACTCGCACACATAGCATATTTTAGCCTGAATTCCCATCAACAGTGGATACGGGTACAGAAGATACCGATAGGACACAATATCTAAACAGATAAAAGACATAAGTCCCAAAATATTTTATACCCGAAGGTAGTAGAAGAGACCGAAGTCTCTAAAACAATTCACTAAGACCCAAACGAGGCCACAGAAGCAGCTCAACTTAAACCTTTTATAAGCATACTTATTTATCCACTACTATGACCATTCAGGCTTAACTTACAACTCTACTCAAAAGTCACAACTTTACGCTAACCGAGTATCCGAATAATCCATGCATAAATCAAATAAGACATAAATAGATTAATGCACTAAAGCTCCTATTTCAAAATATATACCAATAGAAAGTCAGAAACCATGCAAAAAGTAAGGAGAAAAACACATTTAAAGAACAGGGTAGGTCCCGCTTACGATAGAGGCGAAGCTCGCCCCAAGTCACGCTCGCGACAAGTTTATGTTCGTAAACGGCAGACAGGAGGCCTCTATCCCGCTCGCGACAGAGGGCGGGTGGTTCCCCGTCGCGCTCACGACGAAACATGGCCCGACGGATACTCGGCTTACCGATCTCTCTGTCGCACTCACGATACGCATCGCGCTCTCAACAGAGAGCACCTCAGCGGGAGCTCGGCCATCACGCACCCTGTCACGCTCGCGACATACGTCATGCTCGCGACAGAGTCGGGATTCCCAGCAGTTCCGAACTCAACAACTCCTCCCTCACTACCCAACTTCCAAAACTAAACATTCAAGCAAACAACTACAATTTACTCAGCAATTATCTTCTAAACATGCTCAAAATTATGCCAATAACATAATACACTTATAAAAGGCATCAATTCACAATTAAACAAGATAATCAAATAACCTAGAATCACACTCAAATTAGTTATAATTATCAAGAGCCATACCCATGTTCAAACACTAAAGCCATTCCAAATTTACTCACCATTAATCTACTTAGCCACTCAAATGTACACATAAACATTCTCAAAACATAAACTTTCAAGAAATTCACAGATTCAAAACAAATGCAATAATAAACACAAACTCCCAAACCTCTATGAAGCTTCAAAAACCTGAACTCTTCAAGGTCCAATCTTCTCCTTGCCCTTGCTCTTACTCTTGGTCACCAATTCTTGCACAAAGCAAACCAAACAACTCATAATCCAAACTCAAATACCCAAATACCACTTTAAAATCGGAAGGAGAAGAAGAAGAAGAAGAAGAAGAAGAAGAACTAAAAATCATAACCTGAAAATCCAACCACTTACCTTACAAATCCAAAATAAACTCTTGAAAAACACCAAAGGAGAAGAAGCAAGGAGCAGAAAATGAAGAAGAAGGAAGAAGAAGAAGAGAGAGACACGTGAGGAAGAGGAGAGAAACGAGAAACAAAAACCAAAAATCTGATTTCTCCTCTTCTCTCTCTTCTTTTTTATCATTAATGCTCCTCACCTACCAACCCTATGTGTCAAACTCTTATTGGCGAAAACAAAATATCTTAGTCAACAAATCCTTTAGGTCCTTGGCTAAAACTCCTTTACTCATTAATAAAATTCTTTCTCTCTATAACTTATTTTCTTTTCCAATTTCACCCTTACTTAATCCAATTCTTGCTTGTACAAATACACTTATACCATTCTTTGTACTATTACTCTGCAAATCCTACTAGGGTCCTTTTTGGAATGTTACATTAACACGAGCCTGGGTAAAAGAATTTACTTTTTTCCTATGCAATTCATTCTATTCTCTAGTCTATTCTCTATTGTCGACATCTCCATTCCATCCATTTTCTCTGGTTTTCCCAAAAAAAAATCGATCAGTTATTTAGTCTTTTTGTTCTCTCGTGTCTCATCTACTGCCGCCGTCTCCCTTCCTGCATTCATTTCTCTCTCTTCCATTATCATATTTATCTATCTTATAGGCAGACACGAGCGAGATTGATCTCGCCACAATCTTGATCTGTATATTGAAAAGAAAAGTTAGTGGATCTGAAGAAGTGTGCAATGAAGGAGATATTAAAACCCATAAAGCGGAAGAAGATTAGAAGCGAAAATCAAAGAAGAAACAGGGAAAAATTATGAGGAGTGAAACTAAAGAGAAATCAAAGTTGCCGATGTAAAATACCGATCGAAAAATTGGATTGAATTCGAGTCCTTCGTGAAGGAGAAAATAAGACCTAACCTAATTTGAAAAAAGAAATCAGTTACGAAAGCACTGCATTGAGATCCAATTGGAAAATTTCTATCTATTGAAATGATAATTTTTGTGTTAGTTGTTTTTATGCAAAAAATATTATTATCATGATTGTTGAGTACAATTTGTTATTGTCAATTTGATATAATTTTTTAGCTATTTATTTAATGCTATTATTGTCTTCCATATTAATTGTTTCTTTTGGTTATAAATCAAGTAGGAAATCAAGATGAACCATTGAATTTGAGCTCTCAAAGTATTACGTAATGTTACTCTTTTTTTTTTTTGTCGATTGGTGTTTTAATTCTATCCTTTGTGTTGTTATATCTTGGAGTGTTTTTAGATTCTGTAATTGATATCTGATTAACTTAATAAGAAATTAACATGATAGTTTTTCATTGCAACTCTTATGATTTCCTTATTGCTTCTTGTTTTTAGTTAATTTGTAAGATCTGTTGGAATTCTGTTTGTGTCTCTGGCAAATTCTTAGGGTTGATCATGGGAGTTGCAATGATCTCGCTTTTGTTTGCCTGCAAGAGAAAATGAGAGACAAGTGATTACTACAAAAAAAAAATCAAATTAGCGACTAAAATTAGCGACATGCATATTTCAGTCACTAGTTAGCGACGAATTAGCGACCATTTTCATATTTAGTCGCGAAAATCTATTTTTTCAATCTGTGGCAATTTTAGCGATGGAAAAAAGAAACCATCGCTAAATTTTGGCAGCACTTCATGGCACTTTTTTTTGCTATTAAATTAGCGATGAAATAATTTGTTGCTAAATTAGCGACAGTAATATCAGTTGCTAAATTTGGAGACAATTTTAGCAACTTTGCTTGCGATAGATTTAGCGACTAATTCTTATTGTCGCTAAACAGACTTAAATTAACGACGGAATAGTAATTGATTTTTCTGCCGCTAAAAATTTTGAAAATTTTTTAGATATGAAAATAATTTTCCAAAATTTAAGTGAGATTTTACCGATGGAATAGCGACAAAATTATCCGTCGTTAAAAATAATAATAAAAAAAATTGGATTTCCCCCCAAAACTACGTCGTTTCAGGGATGGCATTATTTTTCCTTGGTTGTGCGTTACAGTGGAGATCGACCTCCACTTTTCTTCTTTCTGCTTTCTATTTTTCTTCTTCCTCATCACTCCCTTCATCGCGTCCTCGTTGCCCTTCACTGCCGTCGTCCATCCTCCTGCTGTCGCGCCGTCCTCCGCCTACAGCAGCCTCAACTTCGGCACTTCCTTCTTTTTCCTCCTCCTTCTCCGTCGAGCGAGGAGCATCACACCATAGGTCCTCCTTTCCCGGCACCCACTCAAATTTTCACCCGCTTGCTGCCATTTTTCCCCATTAGACCAAAGGTAAGCGCCAAATCTCCCTTTAATTGATTGATTATGATAGAAATTTGAGAAAAAATTAAAGAAATTGGCACCTAGAGATTTCGAAATTTGGGAAAAATTTAAGAATTCAATTATTCTTTGAGTTAATTGAAATTTTAAGTGAATAATCTGCTTTAATTTCTGAATATTACATATTTTAGTGGGATATTCATGTTAATTTTACTAGATTTATCAAGGTAAAGATGGTGAAGAGGAGATAGAAGAGCAAAAATGATGATAGATTGGTATTTTGAAGGGAATAATTAAAGAAATTGACATTAAAAATTGGTACGTGTTCATGCAAATTCATTTTTCTTTAAATTTATGCTTTATGTAAGTTAAGGATTTTGAGTATTAACTAATAATTAATCTTTTTGAGGATTTTTCTTTAAATTTATGCTTTATGTAAGTTAAAAATTGGATTCTGATTCCATATACCAATCTTGACTAAAAGGGACACAAATTTATCAATCTTGTTAGATATAACCACTGCTATTTCATTCATTTTGAAAGGATTTTTATATTATCATTTATTAAGTAGTTGGTCTTACCTATATTTTGTCATAATTGAATCGGTTCTTGGTTTTTTTAGAAAAGAATTAACTAGATGTTATTGTCACTAATGCCTAATTTTTTTGTCAATTTTCATACAAGTTTTTCCTTGTACAAATAAGCATGCAAATTGATTTATTCTTTTCTTACATTCATTCATGAAATCATTTAACTAAATCACATGAATTTAATTGCCTTATTTTATCATTTATCAGCTCTTGTAGGAAACCAATATTTTAATAGAATATTTATTGATTAACAGTGAGACCATGCAGTTACAAAGACTAATATGAAAATACAGAAAAATACAGAACATGAAAGATGAGTTCAGTTTTATACATAGGAAAATAAATAGTGTTCTACACATATGGAGCCTAATGTACCAAACACATCAGCCTAATTCACTCTTTACTAGAACTTGAAATTGACACATTGCTTAACCCTCGATGATTTCTTCTCTTTCAATTGAATCAAAATCACAATTCATCACTATACCTCAAACAAACCCACACCTACTAATCTTTCTTCAATTTTCCCATCTCAATTCCTTTAGACTCTCCTCTCCTTTTAATGGCAATCAAGCACAGGAAACTCTTTCAATAACAGTGGGTGTTTGGTTAAAATTAGAATTCATTTTTTATTTTCTAATTTTGTCTTGTTTTATTCCGTACTTTTTGATTAGTCTCATGCCAAGTATCATTTAGTGTTTATTTTCTTTCTTTTATGTAGTATTTAATTAATTCTTTGAGCTATTCTTTTATAGAGCTTTGATTAATGGTCAATAATGCAAATGCCTTTGTTGGCTTATTAGGTTCATGCTCATTTTGGTTTTGGATCACTTTGTGCTTATTTGTCAATAAACTATTTCGATAGATTCCTATCTGCCTATGAATTACCTGTAAGTCGATAGTCAAAGACACTGTTACATTTTTATTTGATCCTTTTTTTACGATTCATTAAACAAAATTTTATCTAATGATGCATATGCACTCCGCAGAAGGGCAAAGCTTGGATGGTGCAGTAACTGGCTGTAGCATGTTTATCGCTTGTAGATAAAATGGAGGGGACTGAGTACTACTTTCCTTAGATTTACAGCTAAAATGGAGGAGACTGAAGTTCTATTTTTTTATAGCATATTGTGAAAAACTTGTTAGTAGTGATACTAAATAGCACTATTTTGTTTGAATTAGTGTATTTTTTAAGTGTTTTTTAAGTATTGCATAATTTAATGTATTATTGTGATATTATATTTTTTAAATTAATAGTTTTGTTAATAATATTGCATAATTATTATTTACATAAATTTAATTTTGGATGTAATAATAATAATAACAATAATAATAATAATAATAATAATTGGAAATTGTAATAAAAAATTTAATATTTTTTAGCGATGGATCCATCGCTAATATTTTTTTTAAGTTTTCCCGCGACTAATCTTATGGTTATTTAGCAACGAAATTATTTGTTTATAGTGACTGTTCTTTCCGTCTCTATTTTTAGCGACGATTTTAAGTTTTAGTTGCAAAATTTCTTGCGGCGAAACTATTTGCAACGATCTGTTGTTTTGTCGTTAAAAACAATTAGCAATGGAATTTTTTCAATTAGCGACGGAATTCGTCATTGCTAATTTCCTGTTTATTTGTTTTTTTTATGAACGCGGATGAGGGAGAGAAGAGAGAACGGAACGATTAATTAGGTTAAGAAGTATTTTTTTTTTTACCCAAGTGCGTGTTAATCACGCGCTTAACAGGTGGAGATGACGTGTCCAATAAGAAGGAGACACGTGTCCATATCTCGCTAGATCAGTAGTCAACAAATGCCGATGAGGTCAACTTTAACACTTAATGACGGTAGGGGCATATTTCTCCCTAAATTCAAATGGTATGGGTAAATTTGTACATTTAAAAAAATGATGGGATAAAAATACACTTTTGGCCTATATTGTTCTAGATTCATCTTCAGTATTTAGTTATTATCACAGTGGTGAAAAAGATTGTATGCAATTCAAAAATTCCAAGGTTTTGCCTTCCAACCAACGCTCATTGCTTTTCTTTAATACAATTTTGGGCCATTAATTTACAATAAAATGTCAAAAAAATAGTTCAACCTCTT
This sequence comes from Excoecaria cochinchinensis, assembly GCA_947683425.1. Taxonomy (NCBI): domain Eukaryota; kingdom Viridiplantae; phylum Streptophyta; class Magnoliopsida; order Malpighiales; family Euphorbiaceae; genus Excoecaria; species Excoecaria cochinchinensis. The sequence continues at coordinate 6,044,727 of CANTUQ010000066.1, forward strand.
GAAAAAAAAAAATTACAAAACCACTTAATTTACTTAAAAATTTTCATATCCAATATTTTTGAAATTGAGAATTCTAATTAAAGAATAATAGAACAATCTCATTTTCTCTTATCTTACGAAATTTTTATCTTTAAGCACGTGGTAGTGCTTAGTGTCCAAAATGTTATAGCAGATTTATAATTTTTATTTTTAATTTTTAAGTGCTTAAATTATTAGAAGTTCATACATTAATTAACACCCGATTAAAAGTGCATGGTCAGCCTATAAATATATAGCATATTAAATTTCTCCACTTGAGAAGAAGCAAAACACTAACGTAGACTACTCTCTCATTCTCAATATAGCAATGGAATCACCCAACTCGGTAAAAATACTAGAGGTTTGCCAGGTAGTTCCGGCCACCAACCCAACTGAGTCAACCGCCGAGTTGTCTTTCCCTAGTACCTTTCTTGAAGCAGCATGGGTGTACACAGTTCGCTCCAGTTCGATTCTTTACAAATCTCCGTATTGTATTGAAATTTCGGTTCTTATAATTTTCGGTACAGTTCGGTTCTTATTAATTTCGATACAGTTCAGTACGATTCTTATAATTTTCAGTACAGTTCGGTTCGGCTATTCGGTTTTTTTGGTACAAAACAAAATAAGACAATATAATACGGTATTTCGGATAATTCAATATTTTTAAAAATTTACAATATAAATATACACAATAATAAATACAAATATAATTAAAATATCTCAACAATTATATACAATTTTGCATTCAATTTTAAAAAAATATTTCAATTTATCCTTCTCCTTTATGAAAAAAGAAAAACATATTTTAACAATAGTCACTCTAAATGAAATTTTAAATTCGAGATAAATTACTTAAATAAATTTCCTAAAATCCTAATATTTAATAAAATTAATTAGTAATTCATTCCTAATGATCATCCTAATTAAAACTTATGTACAAGCCTATTGATCAAATTTTTAACTAACTAATGACGTACTATATAACGAATACCACAAAATCAAAAATTGTGTGTGACTTATCCTTACTTTTAGATGTAGACGTGGAAATGACAGTGGCAGCGAGGAGAAGAAGAAAATAGAAGTATAAGCTAAAACCAACGAAAAAGATAGAAAAAATTGTGGGACTTAACACGATTTCGAGACAGAAAATAAAGAGGCAGGCACATTTTAGGTTTTATTTATTTATTTATATATATATATATATATATATATAATAAAATATAAAACCGGTCGAATAGTTAATAACTATAAGGGTGAATGTAAAAGTAGCATTAAAAGTAAATAAAATTAATTGATAAAATGATTGTGTATATAAATAAAATTAATTGATAAAATGATTGTGTATATAAATATTTGTACAAAAAAAAAATTAAGTAGTGATTAAGTGACATTAAAGTTAAATTAAATTAAATACGAATTAGTAAAATTTAATTATATATAATTAAATTATTAAGTTACAACTTAATTACTCATATATGTATTGTGTCAAAATAGATAAGTATTAGTTGAATGATACTAAAAACAAATGAAATTAATTGATAAGGTGATTATATATTTATATAATTATATGAATTAAATTGGTAAATTTCATTATATATAATAATTATTATATATAATTATATTATTAATTTATATGCTCAATTATTCATATAGGTATTGTACAAAAAATATATATGAGTACTAGTTGAGTGATACTAAGAATAAATGAAGTTAATTAGTAAGGTGATTATATACTTATATAGTTATATTAATTAGTAAAATTTAATTATATATAATTAAATTATTAACTTACAATAGATAAATACTAATTGAGTGATATTAAAAGTAAAAGAAATTAATTAGTAAGATAATTATATACTCATATAATTACATTAATTAGTAAAATTTCATTGATATAATAATTATATTTGTGTGTGTATATAAATATTTATACAAAATGAAAAATTATGTAGTAATTAAGTAACACTAAACGTAAATTAAATTAAACACAAGTTATTTTAATTGCACATTCATATAGATATGATAATTAAATTTATCTTATTAATAATCAAAATATTTATTTTAATTTATTAACTATTTATCATATTAATTTCATACATTAAAATATTTAATACAAATAATCATAAAAGTTTCAAAAAAATACAAATAATTATGAAGTTAAATTTATATAATAACGATAGAATAGAAATTATAAATAATATTTATATATAAATTACTAATATTATATATAATAATTAATGAATATCGGTTATTTCGGTCCAATTCAGTACAGAACAGTTCGGTACAGTTTAATACGGTTCTCGATTCTGTTTCAGTACAATTCGGTTCGGTTCTAATAAAAAAGTTAACAGTATAATTCGGTTCAGTTTTAGTAAAAAAAGTTAACAGTACAATTCGGTTCTAAATCTTTTTTTTCGGTATTTCGGTTCGGTATAAGAACATACAGAACCGTGTACACCCTTAGGATCAAGTTCTGTCCAACTCAAAACATTCTCTTATACAAACTCACCGATTCAACTTCCGCTATCTCAGTCCTCCCTATACTTACTCACTTTCTCGTACCTAAATGGGCCTTGCCATATAATCATCACTAGGCCCAACATGGCAATTCCAATTCTCAACCATGTAGATTTGGAATCCAGCCCTAGCTTTTATATATATATATATATATATCCGGAAAGTATGTCTGAATGAGCAATTATTTGCATTTAACTTCGTAATTGACATCAAATCAAGTAAATTTTTATTATTAGTTTGTTAATGTTTGTATATAACCATTTGAGTTTTACATATATTTTATATAATTTTCTCAGTTGAAAATAAATAAATTGAAAATTTAGAATCATTGTAAATGAATTCCATGCATAATTTATTTGCAAATAAATATCCAAATTAATTTGGTACGCTACAAATAATATAATATCGAATTATAACCATGTAAAATAGATTCAAAATTAAAATTTCATTTCGCTTTCATTCCTCTACCAAATATGTACCTTCACATAATAATATTATTAAAACAAGTGATGGAAAAAGCAAAAATCGTGATGAATACGCACACGGTTTATCTAGAAAGCAAAAAAGAAAACCAACTATATATTGAAGGTAACCCTAATTTCAACTTTTCTCTACTTTGTTACAAGTATTTACTCTCGGATAACCACCAAAGAGTTCTTTAAAATAAAAAAAACAATTCTAATAAATTGGCTTTCTAAGTGTGATCGTCACAATAATTCTTTATCTAAACTAAATTTAATCAAATTTCATTAATCAAGCCAATAATACATCGACACATATGTAAAATTGGTTGAAAATGGAATAAAATAGTACCTAATATGTATAGATGGCAATGCATTATATTGGTTTGATACATACAACTTGTATAAATCGGATTTAGGCAATATCTTTCCCATCATAACTATTTCAAAATCCAAAATTCAGAAATTAGTAGTATGTATATATATAATATAATTTGTTTGAAGGAAAAGAGCCGAGCCATGAAATGAGAGAGATGTATAGCACGCTTATGAAAGCGAAATATGAGCATTTTTGGAACATAAGATGCTTTTGAGTCTTTGACTCCTTTTATACCAAAAAAAAAAAAAAAATCATAAACACCACATGACCCAATTCATTTCATCTACATTATTTACAATTTATTTATTTGTAAAATTAATAAGAAAATAAAAACAAGCAAAGATAAACGTCAATGATATACAAATATCGATATATCTTTCTAAAATCAAGTCTGTTGTAGATAATTTCTCATCAAAAGTTTAAGAGAAATGGCAATTAAAGGATTACTTTATGGCACAAATAAACTTTTGAATCAGTTTTAAATTCACAATTAATAAAATTAACTATATATGTAAACCCTATAAGCTTTACACATTTAATTGAACAAATCATTTTATATATATAGTAAAATTAGTGAAAACCCAGATTTTGAAAGAAAATAGATTTATATTTTGACTTAATTCCAAAAACTAGTTTGTAAGATAAAAATTGTCTAAATTTTCATAAAAAAGTGATTGATTTTTATAACTAGCTAATTCAAATACTTGACACACCATATATCCTCAAGCCAGAACAAATTATAAGCGGAAGGCTTAAAGCATAGAGTTTGCATGATTAGACATCTCCGAGCGGTATAATATTAAGAACTAGTGAATTTGATATTATATGAAGAAAATAAGTTTAGATCTAATTTAATTTCAAAAACTAACTTGTGAAATAAAAATTGTCTGAACTTTATAAGAAGTATTTTATTTTTATAACAAGCAGTCGTGGAGATACTTTAACAAGTGCTAATTTTTCTTTTTCTTCTTAATAGCTAAGAGGAATGGACAGAACTTTTATTGTATATGTATAGAAACGAAATTGATTGTTACTCTACTGATTGAACTTAAACACATAGCAATTGACTTGTAAGAATGGTACAATGGATGGAGGAGAGAGTTTTTATAAATTAGCACAATTAAGTATCAATTTATCTAATTATACCATGCTGAAATACTTTTACCATATATAGACGTGATCTGTCATCTCCTGTTTCAATTTCCTTTCATGAATATAGTAGATCAAGGCGTGCGCATGCCTAATTTCTATAGCATATGCTCATTTAAAAAATAAAAAAATAAAAAAATTGTAGCAACATTATTTCATCAAAGCGAAGCGACATGACTAATGAATGCAAAATAACTTTGTACTTCTCGGCATGGTTAACCTTTGTACTAGAAAAGGAAACAAAAAGGGCTTGTCTATGTGGGGCTTCCTTTGTGATTTTTCTTTTAATTTTTGAAAAAAGCCAATATTGGCTAGTGATAATTTAATATGCGTATCTAAACCTTTAGATCCATAGCATGTGTACTATTAAATAATTTAAATACATGAGCACCATATTACACCTCTAATATTGGCATTTAAAATAAAAAAATTGCAATTTTGGAAGGATAGGCGAAGATCTAACCTGGTTTGGGGGAACAACATTAATTATAGGCAAGATGGTCTTTGAGTTCAAACATATTACTAAAGGAGCGGGGCCCAGTTAAGGGTTACTTTACTATTCACTATCACCATCCAAAATCATTTTCAGTTTTCTATATATAAGTAATTTGAGAAATACTTGACAATATACAAGTAAAATCAATAGAATTTATATCGGTTCGATCAATTTGAATGTTGAATACTACCTAATCGATTTATGAATTTATTACACTTATGATTAGTGAAGTTATATTTTAATAACAATTCAGTAAAAAAAAATCATAAAAGGCTTCATTTTTTAAATATTATAATTAAAATTATTTTAACCGAAAAACTATAAATTAAAACCTTTCAAAATACATCACTTAAAACAGATTGCCACATTAATTAATATTTTTGCAACGAATTAATAAATTTTCGGCCAAAATAATTTTAGATGCAATATTTAAAAAATTCATGTATATTTTGAAATAATTTTTTTATGAATAAATTGTTATTAAAGTATACATTGAAGTTACGAATATTGATGCTCCCAAAAAAATAAAAAAAAATATTTAAAAAGAAAGTAAAATAGTAAGTGAGAAATTTTTGAGTATAAAAGTGTGATGGTAGAATAAAAACAGAGTAATGCCAACACGCTCTAAATATTTCCGAGTTGGTTCATTTTAGGTATATATTCTTCGAGTTCAGATTAAGTAAAAAGAAATGTCAGCTTTAATTTCATGAATAAAATGAATCCTTAACTTATTGGAATCAGCCATCTGCATTTCATACATAATTTTTGCTACATATAAAATAATAATTCCTATACATGTGTAAATGTAAATTAAGGTGTGTTCGGAGTGGTTGCGGTTTTTGAATTTCTATTTTTTTAAGAAAAAAAAAAGTTAAACGTATTCGGTTGACGTGAAAAGTCTCCGATTTTATAAAATTAAATGAAAGTGATTCTATGAAATATGCAAAACCTAAAAATGGAGTTTTTATTTATAACTTTTTGAATTATTGTAATTTTTTATTTCATTTTTTTTATTGAGCACGGCTTATTCAATTTTTTTTAAAAATATTTTTAATTCTTTCTTGGCATTTGCTCTAGTAATAATTTTATTATTTTTTACAATGGACTCTCATAAATAATTGATATTTACTAATAATAAAAAAACTGATAATTAACATATAAATAGAAACTAAAAAATTATTTTTTTGAATAAAAATTGATATTTCAATTAGTTTAGGTGGAATTATAGGCTTGGCATTTGAATCGTTATTTTTTGTAGTTATTCCAACAATATATATAATATTAACCTTTAATTTTATGCATATTCATATTTCATGTTCCCTTATAATAGGTTTTTCTCAAACATGTGTTTTTACATTATATTCTATATAGAAACTTATTTTATTAATTTCATGTAAAAGTTATCGAATTTATATATAATAACTTGTTATGGCAAGCTAATATTGAAAAAATAAATTTTTATATTTGAATTTTATTTCTAGTAATTATAATATTAAAATTGATTTTTTGAATATGGTAGAATTTATACCTAGGTTTGAATTAATATCCATTAAAAAATAATTAAAAAACTACATATTTTATATCTAGGTTTGGGTAACAAAAACTACATATTTTATATCTAGAGTTGGGTAATGAATACTCAAAGACTTAAGCTGAATTCTATCAATATCCATCGTGGTTCATATACTATTCTAATCCATTATATTAATTAGGGGTGGAGTAATTTCAATTTAAATCAGTAAATTTTGAGAAGTGGGGTATTGTAGTGTTCCCTTATCTGTATTGATGTTATTGGGATTGGTGTCTCAGCTGTGATGGATGCAGGTATGTCAATTGTTAGCCCAGGAAAAAGGAAAAGGAAAAGGAAACCCTAGAAACACACAATAAAACTTTAAGAAACAAAAAAGTTTTAGCAGTGCTCAGTGTATTAATGATGCAAGTGTATTGGCAGAGAAAGTAAACTGCACATCACTCTCTCATCAAACTAATACACACACTATATATACAATATTAATTCATAATTAAGCTTTTTTGTCTTCCTATCTGTCTTTACTCTTTTCTTTTATTATTCTTCAATTTTATGTTCCTGATTACTAATGGCACCAAATTCCTCAATTGCATCTCTTACTATTATAATACTTGGACTGCGGAGCATATTATAATTTAGCCTGCCTCAAAGAGTTATAATTATGCATTTATTATTGCTCTAAAATGACTCAAGTCATTTTGAAATCAATTATATTTTACCACAAATTAAAATAGGATAAATCGATACGAAAACACTCGAACTTATCAATAAAATTAATTTTTTCATTTAAACTCTGAGAATGACCAAATAAATACTCAAACTATCTAATTTATATATTTTTAAACACTCATTGATGAGTTGACATCAAGTGTGTTTCAACCATTTTCTTAAGCATGTGTTAAACGTTCACCGGTAAACAAACCCCCCCCCCCCCCCCCCCCCCCTCTCTCTCTCTAAGTCTCTCCCTCTCAATTGTCCCCTATTTTGCCAGCATAGAATACAAAACCTAGAATGCCAATCATCATGGCAAGTTCATAGCATACAAAACCCAACAAATACAAAATCTGGGATGATAATGGGATCCTCCTCAATTGGATCCAAACTTACTATAAATTTTTTTAGGAAAAATCATAATAAAACAGGCAAAAATTCATATCGTGCCTTCGTTTTCACCATTAAAAAAGAAAAGAAAAGTAATCAACAATCAACTTTAGCTTCTCCCAGAAAGCTTCTATTGCAGCAAACTCGCATGAAAAATAAAATAAGTAAAATAGACCCAAATCACCTCAATAAAAAAATTAGCAGATATTGAAGAAAGTGTTAGTTAGCAAAATTAATAATAATAATAATAATAATAATAATAATAATAAAAGAGATGAAGAAGCAAAATAGAGGAGGCAGCGACAAGAGGAGGAGGAGACAGTGAGAAGAGGAGAGGCGAGAGTGAAGGATTCGGAGCGCGCAGAGGGTGGAGGTGGCGAGGGGGCGCAACGGCGTCTGGGGACATAGTAAGGAAGAAGAATAAGAATAAAAAGAGGAATAGGCGAATAATTTAACCGACATGTGTTGGTGATTTATGTATGACCGACACTTGTCAGTTATTATAGGGGATTGATGCTCACGTGTTGGATTGATTCCGTTTTATCTAATTTTTGTGCTTAAAAATATCAAAATTAGATAGTTTGATTGTTTAAAAATATCGAAATTAGATGGTTTAATTAAGTGTTTATTTAGTCGTATTTAGTGTTCAGGTATCAAAATAAATTTTATTAATAAGTTTGGTTTAAGTATTTATTTGGTCGTATTCGGAGTTCAGGTATTAAAATGAATTTTATTGACAAGTTTGAGTGTTTCCGTATGTGTTTACCCATTAAAATATCATTTTTTACTTAACTAACATTAGAAAATCACATGTAATTCATGCAATTGATCGGAATTCGAATTTCACATTCTTCCTCCAAAAAGATGTAAATTATAAAAATACAATAGATATCCAATATATTTATTATAAAAATACAAAAAATAATAGATATCATGCACAATAATTTTCTAAAATCATTTCGTCTTTCTCTTTTAGCCTCAGAAAACGTTCAATTGAATTTGAATTATTAAAACCTCACAGTTCTATGATAAGATCAGTGCCATTTAAAATGTAAAATTTACTGGTAGATCAAGTGCATAGCTACCTTCAAGAGGTGGGCTCTATTTACACCACTGATATGGTAAGAATTAACTATTGGGGTACAACCCAATCCTACATCGGAAAATTAAGAGAGTAACACTTTAAATATAAAGAGTTCACCTAACTCTATTAGTATGAGGCATTTTGGGAGGAGCTCAAAAATAAATCCATGCGAGCTTGGCCCAAAGAGGACAATATCATACTAATATGGAGTTAAGTGGTGTTTGGCAGTCCTAACAAGTAGTATCAGAGTCAGGTTTGGAGATGATCCGAAATAGTGGACTGCGTTGTGTGGGAGGCCCCCGGTATGACCTCGCAATTAGAGATTCGTGTTTGATGTCTTGTGTCGAAAGTTTTCCTGATATTGTGGTGGTCAGGCGGCGTGTTCCGTTAGTTGATAACGGCGGTGCAAGACGATTGGAGATTCGTATTCAGTGCCTTATATCGAAAGTCTTCCTGATATTATAATAGTCAGGCGGCGTGTCCCGTTGGTTGCACTACAAGAAAAATGCCCTTTAACGAAGGGAAATTCGGTCGTTAAAAGTCGAAATTCGGTCGTTAAAAACCTATAACGACCGGAAAATCCGGTCGGTAAAAGCCCCTTCGTTAAAGGTATAGACGACCGGATTTTAAATCCGGTCGTTAATGTCTTTAACGACCGGAATATTTCCGGTCGTTGAATGCTAATTTTTAACGACAGGATTTTCCCTTCGTTGATTGTATTCACTTTCAACGAAGGGAATTCCGGTCGTTAAAAATTTCCTTTAGCGACCGGATTTTCCCTTTATTGATTGTGTTCACTTTCAACAAAGGGAATTCCGGTCGTTAAAAATTTCTTTTAGTGACCGGATTTTCCCTTCGCTAATTGTATTTAGCGCTAACAAACAGTAATTACCAATATACTATGCCCTCTGATTTATCATAATACACCAAACATTAATAATAAAATGATATTTTAAAATATAAATCATTTTATAATATTATATGCATGGTATATATCATTCACATATATTTTATACAAAAATATTATAAGCTCTTTTCATTTATTGAAAAAGAAAAGTTACAAAAAATAGTCATATTTACAAATTGAAGTCACAATTCCAAAAAAAAAAAAAAAAAAAAAAAAACTATCAATGACACGCTTGGTCAAGAAAATAGCTCATCTCTATACTAATTTTTATTCAAAAGATTTTTGAGAAAAATGTGAAAAATAAACCTTCTAACTTCACTGTCCAAAATTTTAAAGACCTGCAAAATGTATAACAAAAGCAAAAATTAATATTTACAGGTACAGACAAAAATATCAATAATAGAAAATATAATAAAGGCTAAAATTAATATTCGCTATTGAAATTATGGCATGATAATGCAAGGCTGAATTGATTATTTACTGGGTATGCATTAGTTTTATTAAGAAGAGATTAACTTACAGATATCATTTAGTAAATAATCAATTCAGCCAAATCTAAACACAGAGTATAGTATCCGTTGAGTATAGTATCCGTTGAGTATAGTATGCTTTCAGCAGATACAAAATAGATCAATAACCTTGAGCAGCACAGTACATGAATTTGAAATAAAATATCAGACCTTGACGACTAAAAGCTAAAGAGCATACAGTTTAATCATTTTGAGGGAGCAGGAAAAATGAGAGAAGAAAAGACAATATTTTCAAAGAGCTTTGATTAATTATTGCATGCTTTCAAAATGGAACAATCAAGATATATATATATATATATATATATATTTCTCAATTTCCACAAATCTGTAGCTTCTAGAACTGATAAAAAGTGGAAAAGGAGAAAAATAGAAAGAAAAAAGCGCATATGAAGGAATGCACAAAGGATCAATACTTGAAAATCTTGTAGGTTGTTACCATAAAGAATCTTTATGTCAAATCAAAATCACCTTTCCACAGAATTTTTTCTCCAACTCCATAACAAGGCAGAGATGAATCTTGCGGTAAGCCTTCCTCAATATCTAGGGAACATAAATAACAACAGCTTTGCGATTTTCGGACACATCCATTTGACTGCAATAGTGCAAGGTTTCATTTAGAACCGGATGAAAAATAGGAAATTGAATATATCAAACAAATAATAATGCAATTATAAATACTGCCAAGAAATCATTTACCTACGCAAACATACAGACCCAACAATAGATATAGGAGGCAAAGTGCAGAGAACTAAATGGTTGGAACCACTAGAAACAGTGCCTTGACAGAGCTTCTTTTAATTTGTAGGATATGATATGCTTATAGAGAGAACATCCAGTTTGTAAAATTATTTACCTATGCAAAACTATATACCATCACTCAATGTCTTTGTTTAAATACCTGTTTCAATATTGTAAGGTAACTTTTACTACTATAAAAAAAATTAATTATTATTTTTTACTATTAATAGGAGAATATATAAAATAATATATATGGATAAGTTGATAATCCACTTATGCTATAGCAAAGTGAGATTCATGGAACTGATTAATTATTTTATTCATTAAATTGATCTAATGACCAAAAAAAAAATTCAAAAAGACAAAAGTTGCAATTTTGTTTTTGCTTTGTGTTTAAAAGTGATTCATACTATATCACCTTGGCGCTGTCTATCTTCTATAAAGAAACATGAAACTGGTTCCATTTATGTTACAAATTTACAGTAGCTAAGGGACAAAAGTACAATGCTACTCTAAATACAGAAGGGCAATTCACGTGGATCCATGAATCTCTATCCCAACAACATAAATGTGCACATAAAGAAAACAAAATGGGTGTTTAGTATAAACCTTTGTGGAGAATGGAGATAGAAAGGTTGGCCTTATGATGTTTTGGCTGCAAGAGTATCTGAGACTACTTTGGTCAGTAGTTTGTTTGCCATTATCTTTTAAACCTGTATCCCCTTATTCACCCTGTCGAGAAATGGCAATAAGATCAATATTTATACTCACAACTCAGACCAAGGCATGCAATTGTGATTTATTAAGCAACTTACTAATGAAACTAATATCAGACAGCTAAAAGGGTAACAAATTCAATCAGCGGACATAATCCATTCCACATTAAATTATTTTACTTACAACTTCAACATGTTAGCAATCAAACTATCTCAAACACTATCAGATGGAACTCTGTTCTGTCAGTTTAACAAAAGCTGGAACAAACCAAAATTGACACAAACAAATGTAAAACAAAACACCTACACACTATATCTCATTCTCATTTCTTATATTTCTATTACAATCAGTATGAGAAAGTAGAAAACCAAGCATGCTCACTTCCAGCTGAGAGAAAAAAATGACAGATATTTACTGTTACCAGATGGTTTGCTATGCAGTCACGACTGGTCTGCTCTCTTCCCCACGCAAAAATATATACCATCACTCAATATAAGTCTTCCATTACTTTTTAAGCATCATCTATCCTTCCTTGTTCATCTGAAGAACGTGAAAAGCATTGAGAACTATAAGAACTGCATTTAAACAAAAACATAGAATTGAGCAGTAACACATGAAGAACCCCGCATATTTTTAAGATATGATACAGAAAATAATTAAATCTAGGAAAATTTGCATATCCAATAGAACTTATCTGCCGTGAAAGTTATTTAATGTCCAAACCCTTTAATCAAATGAAAGAGGGCGGAATACAACAATAAAGGTGATTCTTATAGCAATTTTGCAAATTCAGTAGCGCAATAGTACCTACTTCTCTGCTCTTTCACTTCTGAGGTTCTCCACCTCTTCTAGAGCTTGAATCTTAAAATCTGTCCTGCCCTTAAGATCTGCAAATTTATGACAATACGAACATTTTATGCCATTACATTCTTAAAGCTAGTATAGATGGCAATTCTGCATAAAAGGAGCTTTTAGAAACAGTAAAGAATCTAAACTCCCTGATTTTAACATACTAATCCTTTTCATTGAAACTTGAATAGTCAAAGTAACTCTCATGCACAAAACATGATTCTCCGAAAGATTGTTGAGAAAGAAGAGGAAGGCCATGTTTTAAATGATGATAAAATAAAACAAAAATAAATAAATAAATAAAAACTTAAGATAGAAAGATGGAGAACACTGACCAGTGCGAGAGAGGGAGGAGTCGCCGGCGAGCAAAAGACAAGGGGTGATTGGCGATGGCGGCGAGAGGCGAGCTGTGACAGGCGACGGCGGCAAACTAACAGCGAGCGAGACAGCGTGTGAGGCAACGACAGTCGCGAGCCGGATCTCCGATGGTGGGGTGGCGGCGAGCAGCGACGAGAGTAGGGGGCGACACCGGATCTGGCGCCTGGTGCTTCGCGAGGGGGGATACGCGATGGAGGGGGCGACGCTAGGGAGAGCTGAAGAAGTTTGCAGATGGGAAAATGTAATTTGTGATTTTAGGTTATTTTTTGAGGTAAATGGTTTGAAGTGGCGCCATTTTGTGTGGGCATTCCAATTCTGTGTTTTATTTTTATCAAATAATGAAGCATTATTTTGGAGGTAAAACATCAAGAAGTCCCGCCAATGTTTTTCAGGACAATAACGACCGGAATATTAGTGTTTCAACGACCGGATTTAAACCCCTCGTTATATAACAATAAAATTTAAGAATTAACGACCGGATTAGTTTTTCTTCGCTACTTGTATATTTTAACGACCGGATTTTCATCCCTTCGCTAAATTTTGGTCGTTAAAAATCAGTTTTCTTGTAGTGTTGGTAACAGCGGTGCAAGATGATTTGACGAATCAAATGTATTATTGCTCGAGGGGATTAGGACATAAGTTATGTGGTCTTTGGTTTGAGGGGAGGATTGTTGGGGTACAACCCAATCTCACATCGGAAAATTAAGAGAGGAATACGTTGAATATAAAGAGTTCACCTAACTCTATTAGTATGAAGCCTTTTGGGAGGAGGCCAAAAACAAATTCTGCGGGTTTGGTTTAAAGCGAACAATATCATACTAATGTAGAGTTAAGTGGTGTTTGGCAGTCCTAAAATTAACACATTACCCTTATTGTTCTAAACTTTTTTAATCGACTACACTTGATACAAGGAAAAATAAAATTCATTCCATAGGAATCACCTCATTAAATTTCATTAACGTTCAATATGAAAACATAAAAGAAAAAAGTTTATTGATCATATATTTCTTCATTTCATCGAATGCGATAACTTTCGGTGTCTTATACATATTAAAAATATCATCAATTTTCTATAAAATATTCGTTATAATTTATTAAAATATCCTTTTACTAATTCTCTATAATTATGTGTTTTCATCTTATTAATTATCTTATTTTTTGTGTGTATATAAGGATAAAATAGTAAAATATATAATTAATGCTTCGTGAAATTTAAAAATTATCATTTTAAATGGAACAAAAAAATACTCTAAAACATGGTCGCAATAAGTGAAACGGATGGAATATTAAATTGAGTCCACGGATTTAGAAATTTGGCTTACCTACTAGGGGTGTACATGGTTTTGAATTTTTCTGTACCGAACCGAAATACCGAATAAAAAGATCCAGAACCGAATTGTACCGTTGACTTTTTTAGTAGATCTGAACCGAATTGTACTGTTGATTTTTTTATTAGAACCGAACCGAATTGTACTGGAACCGAATCGAGAACCGTATTGAATCATACCGAACTGTTCTGTACTGAATTGGACCGAAATAACCGATATTTATTAATTATTATATATAATATTAGTAATTTATATATAAATATTATTTATAATTTCTATTATATCATTATTATATAAATTTAACTTCATAATTATTTATATTTTTTTGAAACTTTTATAATTATTTATATTAAATATTTTAATGTATAAAATTAATATAATAAATAGTTAATAAATTAAAATATATATTTTAATTATTAATAAGATAAATTTAATTATCATATCTATATGAATGCGCAATTAAAATAACTTATATTTAATTTAATTTTCGTTTAGTGTTATTCAACTATTACATAATTTTTCATTTTGTACAAATATTTATATACATACACAAATATAATTATTATATCAATGAAATTTTACTAATTAATATAATTATATGAGTATATAATCATTTTACCAATTAATTTCATTTACTTTTAATATCATTCAACTAATATTTATTTATTGTAAGTTAATAATTTAATTATATGTAATTAAAATTTACTAATTAATATAACTATATAAGTATATAATTACCTTACTAATTAACTTCATTTATTCTTATTATCACTCAACTAATACTCATATATATTTTTTGTACAATACCTACATGAATAATTGAGCATATAAATTAATAATATAATTATATATAATAATTATTATATATAATGAAATTTACCAATTCAATTCATGTAATTATATAAATATATAATTATCTTACCAATTAATTTCATTTGTTTTTAGTATCACTCAGCTAATACTTATATATTTTGGCACAATACATATATGAGTAATTGAGTTGTAACTTAATAATTTAATTATATATAATTAAATTTTATTAATTCGTATTTAATTTAATTTAACTTTAATGTCGCTCAACCACTACTTAATTTTTTTTTGTACAAATATTTATATACACAATCACTTTATCAATTAATTTTATTTACTTTTAATTCTACTTTTACATTCACCCTTATAGTTATTAAATATAATATTAATTAATAATCTTTTAACTATTAAGCCAAATTTAGTGAAATTGAGTATAATAACTGAGCCAAAATAATATATATGGATGGATTCTAACCATATAATCGGCCGATACTGTATATATAATTAGCTTATCAATTAATTTCATTTATATTTAGTATCACTCAATTAGTAATTATCTATTTTGACACAATATATATTTAAATAATTGATTTATTTTAATAATGTAATTATATATAACTAAATAATTTATTATATAATCATTTTATCAATTAATTTCATTTACTTCTAGTGTCACTCGACTAATACACATCTATTTCTATCACAATACTTACATGAATATGTAAATTAAAAATAAAATCATATATAATTATTTATAATAAAATTTTAATTTTTTTTTTATTTTTAGCGTTACTCAACTAATACTTATCTGTATTTAGTACAATATTTATGTGAGTAATTGAAAATATATTTTAATAATATAATTATATACAATTATTATATTAATAAAATTTTATTAATTAATATATAATATAATTATATAAGTATATAATTATCTTATTAATTAAATGTTTTTTAGAGCAAATTAAGAAAAAAATTTGAAAAATTTTAGTAGAAATATTTTTTATTTTAAGTTTTGGGGGGAATTAAAATATTTGGAAGGAATCTAATGCGGACGAGTTGGGTTTTCAGTATTTGGAGCGAGTTGAACGGGCCAATTGTCATTAATTATTGTTTTTGTTATAACTTTTGCTACAGGTGTCTGTTTGCTTATTATTATATGTTTCCGGAAATCTCATTTCAAGCCGGTCGAATTTTACAGAACTTAGTCTCCCGTAATAGCCCATTTCGTGCCTCAAAAATAACGTTTGAACTTCCGTTTTTCAATTTAAAATTTTAGGGATATTATTGTAATATTTTTTTTATATAAATTGTTTATTACCTTAGTTTTGAGGGAACTTTTCAACTTGAAATAAATTTTTTTCGTTTTGAGGTATTTTTGCTGCGTCAGAATCCGACCGGTTTTATATTTTATTATATATATATATATATATATATATATATATATATATATATATATAAAAGAAAATAAATTAAAAAAAAAACCTAAATTGTGACTGTCTCTTTCTTTTCTGTCTCGAAATCGTGTACATAAACATTAATTAGGATGATCATTAGGGATGAATTACCAATTGATTTTATAAAATATTAGGATTTTAGGAAATTTATTGAAATAATTTATCTCGAATTTAAAAGTTCATCTAAAGTGACTATTGTTAAAATATGTTTTTCTTTTTTCATAAACGAAAGGGATAAATTGAAATATTTTCTTAAAATTGAATGCAAAATTGTATATATTTGTTGAGATATTTTAATTATATTTGTATTTATTATTGTGTATATTTATATTGTAATTTTTTAAAAATATTGAATTATCCGAAATACCGTATAATATTGTCTTGTTTTGTTTTGTACCGAAAGAACCGAATAACCGAACTGAACTGTACTGAAAATTATAAGAACTGTACTGAACTGTACCGAAATTAATAAGAACAGAACTGTACCGAAATTTATAAGAACCGAAATTTCAATACAATACGGAGATTTGTAAACAACCGAACTGGACCGAACTGTGTACACCCCTATTACCTACTAGCTAGATTGTGGAGTTAATTTCATTCATAACCATTGAATTTATATTTTAATAACAATTTGATTATGGATATTCTAAAAAAAACAATTTGATTATGGAAAAAAATGTTTGACAAAAAAACTCAATTTTTAAAATATTATAACTAAAGTTATTTTTATTAAAAAATCATAAATTTGGCTATACAGTGCTAATGCGGCTTTCATAACATGCCATGTGAAAGTTTCAAGCCACATTAGTGACCCGGTGTCGGATTTATAATTTTTCGACTAAAGTAATTTTAGTAATAATATTTCAAAAGTTAAGATAATTTTGTCGTACAAAATCTTTTTGTGATCAAATTATTATTAGAATATAAATATAGTAAGAGCTATAAGTTAATTCATAGATTTGTCTTGGTATCTTTAAAGAATTACTTGAGCAAATTAATTTACTTTCTATTTCAAAACTCTTGAATGATAATTTTTGCACTGTTGAATTTTTCCCTAGGGGCAGTAAAGTTTCAAAGGCCTTCAAGCTCACAAAATCAATTGATGGGAGTCTCTATTCTTGCCCAATTCAACAATTGATGGCAGTCGCTCTTCTTAGCTCAAATATTGCACCGGCTGCCATTTGCTATAATAAATTGGGCACGTCTCTTCTAAAAATGTATCCTTTTTGTGAACTACTGTTTTTATTTCTTTTAATAATATTTGTGAATTGTTATGTATATATATGTCAAATGACCAAAAGTAAAAACCTTAGCTTTTTCTTCACTGCGACATCAAGCAGGTGCTCACAGATATATACAAAAATGTTAGCCAAATTACAATTAGCCATATATTTTGGTATGACATTATAACATATTTACATGTGAAAATTATAGAAATTATTAAATAAGTAGATGGTGAAGCTGATGAGATACATATATGGTACTACTTAATGGTAAGAAAAGTTCAGAATTAAATTTCTCTCAAGTAAATAGAAAGAGGAGAGTGTGGGATGTGAGGACCATTAAATTAGCAATAATGGTGGCCTTTGGATCGATCAGAACTGCAATAGAAACCTTTTCTTCTACTGTTTCTATCTTGAGATTCCCACCACTATTCTACTGTTTGTTTACACAGTGAGACAGAAAGATACCAAAAGTGTTTATCATCTGTCTCTTTCTCCCTGTATACAACCACTACTCCTCATCTACTCCCATTTCTTTCCCCTATATATTTTATTTCTTCAAAATTATAATTCTTCTTTCTTTTGCCCCTTTCCTAGAAAAGCAAAACAATTTAACTTGCTAATTCTTTAATTTTGTATACTTTTATGTCAAAATTAGAAGAAACAAAGAAAAAGCTGAAATGTTTTTGGAGTCTAATTGCTGCAAATATCAGAGTAGCTTTTCTGCTATCTTCATTTTT
Source organism: Excoecaria cochinchinensis (assembly GCA_947683425.1). Classification (NCBI taxonomy): domain Eukaryota; kingdom Viridiplantae; phylum Streptophyta; class Magnoliopsida; order Malpighiales; family Euphorbiaceae; genus Excoecaria; species Excoecaria cochinchinensis. The sequence goes on from CANTUQ010000066.1 coordinate 6,063,140, forward strand.
CCAATACACCCCGTTTTGTTAATCTGTTGTGGTTATTGCATTTTAGTGGTAATTAGGGTTCTAGGAACTTTGTTTTTTCTGCTTCTTGTGAGAAAGGACATCTGAATACAGAAATCTGAAACTGTTATATTTGTTATAATTTCAGCTTAACTTCTCAATTCCCTTTACAGTAATTTGTATCAGTTTTTTCTTGCTGTTTCAAGAAACAAAAAGGATGGCCTCTTAGGGTTTCTCAGTATCCTTCATTTTCCTCTCCAAACATGAAGCAGAAAGAAACATATTCTTCATACGTTCATAATATTGTAGAAATTATAAAATCATGCTTGCAAAATTCTTGCCCTAATTAGATCAACCACTAAACAAATTTTCTTTTCTGATTTTCCATGATTTCTTACCTATATATATATATATATATGATGAGGAGTAATCTTATGCCAATATTTCTACTCAAAACTAATTCTTTTGCCGTAAGTGTTAATTAACTCTTGTGATTTTCTTTTTGTGAAAAAAATAGGGTAGTAGGTGGATTCTGATGAAGATTGAGTGTACTAAAATGGTCACTGCAGAAAATATTCCTGAGGAGTAAGTGTAGAGTCAAATTATTCAGGCAAGTAGGGTTTTAGAAACTGGGATCCACCGCCGACCCAAACAATCAAATTCCTTATCATTGAACGATAAGAGGAAGAAGAAATAAAATTGCACACGTTTCTCTAATTCTTGCTGATAATATTCTATTAAAGAGAGAGAAATTAGAGATTATCCATTAGCTGTTAGGTTTCAAGATCTTCAACTTGCTCCATGCATATCTTTCTGCAGAAAAATTTGGTGGTCCTATTTCTTTGTGGATGAATATATATCAATGTTTTATGGGCTGGTCCCTCACCTACTAGGTCTTCTCTTGTGTAGTTTTCACATCAAGATCATCACAATTTATGTTCATACATCAACACCACATCTTTCTTAGTCAAGATTTAGTGGGATTATATCGATAAACACTAACCTACTGGTACTAATTTTACTTCAGAGTTCAGAATTTCGAGATTTCGAGTTTAAATTTAACATTATATTGATATGTGTTTTGGTTACTAAGCATGCATTGTTCGACCATGTGACAAAGGATTCAGCAAGAAAACCTTTTTTGTAGTTGTCGATAAAGCATCACTCACGGCTTTTCGAAATGTGCAGAATACGTAATGGTCCCCAAACGGATCATCAATTCTTATATATATATTTATGTTGATTTTTAGTATACTAATGTTAAGTAAGCCACAAAATATGTTGGATTTTCAATGATGGCCAATGCTTTCAATCATCTTAAAACTGAGGGAAATTAAAATTAGACCTAACAAATATTCATTCAGACAATGATTGCTCAACATGCGTGATAAAAGAAATGATAAGATATTGACTAGCACATTTATTTGACCGATGACGAATCGTGCCACGTGGCTTAATAGATGCCATTGCTTTTCTTTTACGTCTTCTCTGTGGAGCATGGTCGGTTGAATTCCGGCATCTTCCCTTTCTCAAGTTCTTCAACTTCACCCAAAAGTTTATTCTCTTCAAATAAAACCTACCTTACAGCCCTCAAATTTGTACTCACTTCTGGGTTTTATTCACTCAATCCGCTAAGTTATACAGGCAAGATCAAGATCCATTGTTTTCTTTTTTAATATTCAGTATTATAAGTCCGATTAATTCACCCTAATTTTTATGTGCTTATAGTTTATCTTTTCTTCCTTCAGAAAAATATTTGTGCCACATATATCATTTTACTTGCTAATAGTAGCATGATTACTCGTTTTCAACTATGTTCTTTTTGTTATATCTTATTGATAATTAAGCATGTCTTAACAGTATGATTATTGTTGTTTTCCCCTTCACAAAATAGATTTTTTTTTTCTTTTTAATTTGGAGAATTATCAGTAAGGGTTTCTTGAGGGTTATTGTTGATTCAACCTCATTTCCTTCACAAATATTTCGTCTCGAATTTTCCTTCGATTAACATCTCTTTTCTCCTTTAATAAATTGGATAGATCTATAGTTAAGATTATGTAGTTTTGATTTTCTTCTTTTCATAAATTTGAAGCAGATATTAGTTGTAAGCTGTATCAAGAAACAAAAGGCAGCGAGTTGTACTCACCAATTATAAGAAGAAACAATCGGTTCCCGTTCATCTACTTATTCACCAATGATGAGAGACATAAGATGATTAGCAGTTCAAAAGAAGAGGATTCTCCAACTAAAAAGGAGGGAAATACAAGTGATGGAAAGATTGCCAAGCCATCATCTAGCACAACACCATGGTTAAGATTAAAAGATCCCAGAATTGTGCGAGTTTCTCGTGCTTTTGGAGGTAAAGACAGGCATAGTAAGGTTTGCACCATAAGAGGATTAAGAGACAGAAGAGTTAGGCTTTCTGTTCCTACAGCAATTCAATTGTATGACCTTCAAGATCGGCTCGGACTTAATCAGCCAAGCAAGGTTGTCGATTGGTTGCTTAATGCTGCTAAGGATGAAATTGATGAACTCCCTCCACTCCCAATCCAACCAATGAACTTCTCCCTCAATCATCTAACTTCTCATGAAATTGGTGCCAATTCTCAGTCTAATAAACAAGGGTGCAAGATTAATAGTAGCATCAATTGGGAAGATCCAGGTGGGTTAAGCAGACCAAGTTTTTGGAGCAATGATTCTTTTTTAAGGGCTAATTCAAAAGAAGTTGCAAGAGATACAGTAAATGAGAAGGAAAAATGGACAAAAAGAAATGAAGATGATCAACAAGAGAGTAATAGTCTTTACCATAGAGCTAGTCAATCATCATCATCAGGTAATTTGAGCAACAACACAACTCCATACAGTTCATTCTTTCCATTGGATCATCCAAATTTTCCATTGGGCGGAAGCCATGGATATGCAAGCCAAGCAGATAATGACATACACAATCTAAATGCTGTTCCATTGCCATCTACTTTGTCTCTTGCATCTGGCTCTCACATTTTAGTATGTCCACCTGGATCAGCAGCAGCTCAACCTTATTTCCCTTCAATAGATCATATGGATCCCAGACAGATGAACCACTTTCAGATGTTCGCCTCAAGTACTCAAAACCTTTTTCCAAGTCCTCTTGCACAAACTCCATACTCTATGAATCAGCCGACGAGGCCTTTCCATTTCAATTTAGCCCCAAGACTTTTCAATTCCCACAATGAAGGAAGTGAGGAAACTGATAAGGACCAGGAATTTCCTTGCAAATGACATCAAATGGAGTACAAGGATTAAACACCAAGAAAATCCAAGCCCCTTCTTCTCAGGAGAAACATGCTTATTGGTCAATTTTTGTGTTTGTCCCAGGTGAGAAAATCAGGTACTTCATGTTCATAAATATCAACTTACGAAATGCATTAATTATTCTACTTTTCCTATGTGCTACACTGGTGCTTGCTAGCTAGATTAAAACAGGCTTTTTATGTTAATGTAATCACAGATGTTTATTTTCTTTATTTCTTGCTTTTCTTACTGATCTTCATTTACTGTTCTTTTTGGTTGTTGTTTCATAAGGTTGATCCTCTTAACTACTCTCTTTATAATCCATATTCTCACTGAATGACCACCAAATAGTTTTCCTGTTCAGTTTTGAACTTGAATAACTGGGCTTTAATTTCTTGTATGTTGCTTTTATAATTTCTTTACTGGTAATGGTTTAATCTATATAAGTTGAAATGGAATATATCTTTTTTTTGGCAACTTTTTCTCCATTCAATGTTATATATCATCTGACTTGTCAAATCAAAAAAGGAACAGAAAGATCATCCGTGGCTTCTGTTAAATAGGTACATCTATTCAATTAACAAATCGATAGTTCGCTACATATAATTCTGAAGTATCAGTTTCAAGCTTATAGTCTCGTGAAATTGAAACCCTAGAGAAGATAGAGACCAATAGCGAAGGACAGCCTTTTCCTTTCCTAAAAGTCTGCTACAAAGACCAGAAAAAGGGCTAGAACTTAATCAAGTTAAATTGAACGAGGAAAGAAAAGAAAATGATGAAGAAGTAGAAGAAGAGAATTGCTGTATTGGGTAAGTAAGATCTCTCTCCATTTATACATACATATTTTAGAAGTCTCAATTTGACACAAGATCCAACAAAGGAAATAACTATATAGCAGCTTTAGAGTGGTCAAAAGAGCCAGTGAAAATTACATCCAATTAGAGAGATTTATGATAACCTGTGGTCCTCATTAGGCCAAAATTAATGAATTGGGAAGAGAAGGTGTAATTAAGGTAAAATAGTCTGCACTGCAGGCAGTTCTTTTTATTCATGTGAGGGAAAGTGAAGTAATTAACAAGCTAAGTGCTTTAATATATTAATTAGTTTTTCTCTTTAATTATATATAAATCTACCATAATACTTAACTATATATCTATCTTGTATCAAAAAAGTTCGCAGTTGCATATTTGCATTAATTTTTTTTTCTGTGTAATGCTATTTTAGCTAGCTCGATCTCCTGCATCTAAAGTAGTGAGAATGAAGGTTTAATTAACGGGAGAGTTATTATAGTAGTTATATGTTTAATTTTTAATTATAGAAACATCAACAGTATTATGGAAATTAAGGGCATTTATTATGAGGTAGTACTGTTTTGATATATTCCTTTCTTTATATTTGTGAAGCTGACTTGCAATATAAGTTGTCGATGTACGTAGCTGAGTCTGACCAGTAGATGTTTTGGTACGTTTGACCATTATTTCTCATATAAATTAAACTAGTTTGGTAATCACATATACAAGTTAATTCAGTTCACAATCATCAATTTTATACCAAAATAAAACTTGTAACGATAAATAATTTTGTAATGTAAAAATATATTAGCTTTGAAAAATTATTTCAAAAGTCATTCTGGCCGTATTTAACCACGAAAACTCCTGAAATCATTGTTGGCACTTTAACTCAGTACAGGAGCTCATATGTAAGTAAATACGTCACCAAAGTGCGTAAAATATGTATCACGTCAGACTAATATGTGGCATTATAACTAGATTGAAATGACATATCGAACTGATATGTGGAACATATCCTACATGGCATAGTGACGTTCTGCCTATGTGCGAGCTCATGTGTAGAGTCGTGCTAATTTACAGTGCTAAGTCGAATTTTCGGTAATTTTTATGATTGATTACAATAAAAATGATTTTTTATGAAATTAAGTTATTTTTGTATTACGTAAAATATGTACCACGTCAAACTAATATGTAAATAAATATGTCACCAAACTATATAAGATATGTACCACGCTAGACTAATATGTGTCATCATTACTAAATTGAAATGACACATCGGACTTATATGTGGCACATATCGTACATGACTTAGTGACGTTCTACCTACGTGCGAGCTCATGTGCAGAGTCATTTTAATTTACAGTGCTATCTCGAATTAATTCTAACCAAACCAGAAGTATTAAACCAGGAGAAGTTTGTATTAAACCTGAAGTATCATCTTCATATGCACCACTTTAATCTTCAAAGAAGACGTGCAGAACTAAATTTTTCTTTAAATTACAAATCCGAGTAATCAATTAAGTCTGCTGTTAAATATGCATCTAAAATTTGATTGGATTTCTTATGATAAGCTACATCAATTTTCATAGATCTGAAAACCTGTTACTTGTTTTCCACTCTGCTAGATTATGTAGTAGGTTATCTCTTCTTCTTTCCACGTACGGCATGTTTCAATTTCCTTTTCTTACTTTTAGTTGCATTTAAGATATATGTTTATATGGGAATCCTTCGTTAATCTTTCTACCTTAAAATTAATTATTTTTTAGAAATATAAAGTATGCGTTGTTTATGGAATAAAAATAAAAGAGAGATAAAAAAATAAAAATAAAATAGTCATCTTATATTATTCTTTTCTTTTTTGAATACGAAACCAGATTTAACCTTAAGCGAAGATTGCCAATGCGAGATATTATTTGGCAATGGTAATAAACTTAGTGAGATGCCAATGATCATATTATACAATACAGCTCTAGTGAATAAGAATGCCATTTACATAGAGCCTAGCTCTATGTTATTTCCTTGCAGGATAATTTTTCAGAATCTTATATGATACAATTCTGACATACAATTTCGGCAACCTTTATTCACAGCTTGAAGCAGATTAAACATTTTCAGAATATTAATATTTAAGTCAATCGTCCATTGATATGTTAATATATATACTTATATTTATCACAGATTTAAAGGGTAGAGCAATTAAATTAAATATATTTTCCCCACAAAATTATGAGCTGTTACTTTGTGAAGCGGGAAGAGCAAGAAATGAAGGAATTGATATGATAGATCTAAACAAAATTGCAAGTGAAACAAATGAAAATAATTTATGCAGATGGAAGCAAAAAGTACAGGATAGCTTAGAATTTGGGATCACATGAGCAATAGAAGAAGAAGAAGAAGAATTAAGCAGCTCCCGGCGAGGATCGACTCACGACCTTTCGCTTACGAAGCGAACGCACTACCACTATTCTACGGAAGTATCGCACAGGAAAGTGGCCATATTGCATAATTGTTTTTTGAAAAATTTTCTCTATTGTGTTTTTTGTTTGGGCCTTTATTTTGGGCTTTTTTTCATCATTGAGAAATTTAATGAATTAAAATAATTTTAATAAATAAAAATCGGCAATACAAGGAAAAATCATTAGTCATACATATTATTATTAGGACAATTTCTTTTTATTTGACATACCATATTTTTGTCATTATAAAATTTTGTTAATTGTTAAAAAAAAAATTGCGGCACCCATATTAATAAATTTTAAATGTCAAAATAGAAGACAATTTTTTGAACGAATAATATATCAAGGAAATTATTAAGAAAAATTAAATTATCATGAAATCGATAAAAATTTACGAAAAATTAAATTATCTATATTTATTAATTAACAATATAAAGAAAAATGGCTCCACCTGGATTTGGGCTTGATTCAGCCAGATCTATTTACTCTCTTGTCCAAGTTCATTCCAGCTCAGTTATTGAAAAATTGGGCTGAAGTTCTGGTTGGGCAACCCAGCACTTCCATAAAAGGTCCAAATAAAAAAAACAATATAATGGGTAGGGGTAAAAAAAAACGTTGTACTTGATTTATCGAAAAATCGAATTGAAATCGATTCGAAAAATAAGTTAATCGAACCGTTTTTTATGTTTAACGGTTAGCATTTTGCAAAAATCGATATTAATAGACTGATTTTTATTTTTTAACTTATGAATCGATTAATTGAACCGAAATCGATACATGAACACCCTTATATTTTATTAATTTTATTTCAGTCTTTTTTTATTTTTATTATAATTTTTTATTTCATTATTTTCATATTTAATTATTTATATACTTTTAATTTTTATTTACTTTAAAATATTTCAATTTCATTTTAGTTTTTTTTAAAAATCATTTTAGTTAATTTATTAATGGTTCAATATTTACATATTCAATATTTCTTATTATTTCCTATTATATCAATTTTTCATTAATTAAAATCAAAATATATTCGAAAAGTTACATAAAATTAATATATTAACTAAAATTTTCAAAAAAAATAAAATTTTTAATATATGTGAAAATAATATTTTTGAATATTTTTAGTTTATTTTTGTTGTTTGAACGTCATATTTAATTGTTATGTTAAATTATTTTAAGTATCTTCAACATTTTAATTTTTTTATGAATGTATTTTATAATTATAGTGGTTAACCGAAAAATATTGGTTAACCGGTCCGAAAATCCAAAATTGATTGACTGGTTAACTGATAGTAATGGATTGGTTAATTTACTAGAATTTCAAAAAATCGATATTAATGGACTGTTTTTTTTTTTTGGCTTATGGACCGGTGCTCCCCTAATAATAGGCTACATAAATTATAAAATGACAATATACTCCATTGTCACAAATTATAAAATTAGACCATTAATAGCTATGAAATATACTATAAAAAATTTAATTACGTACGAAATAAATCTAACCCCATATAAAAATAATTATAAAACTAGATAATCAAATAATAAATTAATTTAATATGTAATACAAAAACTGAAGAAGTAGACCAAAAATCCTTAAGATATTTAGATACATCATGAATTATTAATTAAATATAAAAAAGTATAATATATAACAAAAAATATAATAATTAGATCATAAAATTTAAAGTTTTCTAGAATATTAGTAAAAAAATTAATTAAAACGTAAAATAAAGAAAAAAAAAAGTAGGAGTTTGCAAAATATAATTGAATTATGAGAAAACATATCTTTTTACTGTAATTTATTCGATCTTCAATCCAAAATAGGGGTTCTTTAGTTTTAGAAAATATTTTTCAGTTTTCATTTTCAATTTTCATTTTCATTTCTTATATTTCTGTTTTTTTATTTTTCAAAATAAAAAATTAAAAAATAAAAATCATGTTTGCTTCTCTCTTTTTACCAGTATTTTCATTTTTCATCTCTTTTACAGTTTTTTTTAATATTCTAGATATTCTATCAATATAATTACAATAATTATTGTTTATATTAATAATATTTTAGGTATTGATAAATAAATATTTAAATTAATCAATGCTTAAAATGTTAACAAGTATATATGAAAATTTTAGACAAGGTATAAGTGAATTTAAATAATAACATTCAGTATTGTGATAATCCAATTCGCGCGCGCGCGCGTGTGTATATATATATATATATCCAAACAATTTAGTAAAAAAAAAAAATTAAACATTCTTCTCAACCCGAAAAAAAAGTGAACAATCCACAAATAAAAAGTACAACAAAACTATTGTAGGTGATAATCAAATAGAAACAAAAAAATACAATAATTATAATAAAAATAAAAAATTAATATATAATTAAATAAGAAATCAATAAGAAAGATGGTCATAAAAAAAATAAAATTGACCTCATAATTGATTGTTGTAGCAGAAGATGAAATATTGTATTATGTTTCTTTTTTTTTTTTTTTTGAATTAGAAAAAAAGATAATGTGGCGAGATTTGAACACTCATTTAATAAAGGAAAATTAAGAAAATATATTTTTTGTATTTTCTATACAATAGTTTAATTTTAAAAAATTCAAAAAATAATTTTTTAATTTTCTAAATTGGAAAATATTACAACTAAACACTAATTTTCATCTTTTAATTTTTTTAGAGTAATTTTTTAAAAAACTAGTTTTATTTTTTAGAACTAAACATGCTCTTAACTATTTGAATAAATTTCCATCCATTTAATACGATTCTCTGAAAAAAAAAAAAATCAAACTGACAATTTTTTTGAAACCATATAGTTTTCAGATTGTACATGTGATGAGAATGTATATTTTAAAAACTAATTATTAATATTTAAAATGTACAAGTCCAATAAATAAATGTCCAATAGTCCAAAATTAATTAAAGTGAATAGAATAAATTCGAAATATTTCGATCTATTGAATTCTCTAGCAAAATTCTTCTTTTCTCTTATTTTATTGAAAAATTATGAAGAATTTTATAAATAAATAATAAAAAAGCATCTGGTATATATTTCAGCTTATATTAGAAATATCAATAATGTTCATTTATTTCCGAAGTGTAAAAGAAAAACATATATTTAATGAAACTCCTTCAGGTTCAAGCAATGGGATAAAATTAAATTATGTTCTCTACAGGAATTTATTATTTTAAAAATAAAAATAGAAAATAAACAAAAAAGAAAGCTAGGGGAGTATGAATGATGGGGAAACGAGGACAGCTGTCAACAAATAAGGTGGACATTTCATGGCATTTTAATCCACACAAGCGTGAACCTATCATTGCTCTCTCCTCATTCAACTTCTTCCTCCCTCTATAAGTAAACACTTTCTTTCCATCTCTAAATTCTCAATTCTTACTCTCCTTTTCGATTACTATTAAGGGTTTTACTAGGGTTTTTAATTCTCATTTCCACGCTTTTTTCCAATTTTTAAACCCTTAATCATCTTTAATTCTTTATTATTTCTGCTATCCTCACTCACTCTCTGTCTAGGGTTCTCTTGCTGATCTATTGGCGCCCAATTCTGGTCCAGATTTATGTTTCCTTCCCCTCTTTGCTTCGATTCTTTGTTCTATGCTTGTTTTATCCGCCTGGCGGTTTCCAAACCCTAAAAGGCAAACGGTGAGCATTCTGATATATTTGGTTTGCTTCTGTCTAGGGTTTTCTCGAGTTTTCATTAGGTTTACAAGATAACTCAGAAAAATGTTTGAACATTCTGTTATGAATCGCTTGTTTATTTTTCTTGCATTTGGAAGTTTTAATATGCTCTTTTAATTGATCAATGGCCTTATCTTTCGTGAAATGGAAATTCTTGTTTGTGCAAGTCGCGTGAAGGATTTGCGATGTGCTTATTTGGATTTGGCATATTAGCTTTTATCTCCTTTTTTTTTTTTTTTTTTTTTTTTTTATCTAGTATTTTTTGCGTCTTTTAAATCGAGCTTGTTAACATGATAGGTTCGGCTTAGAGCTGGTTGGAGAAGCTTAGATTTCAAAGTGTTGACTTACTATAATATTATTTTCAGCAAGCCAGCAGAGGCTTGAGCAATGAATAGGCGATTTATGGGAGAGACAATGGTGCTTTTGGATGTCGTATTGCATGCAAAGTGATATGTGGTGTTGAATATGAGCCATGGAGGTGGGGAGAGTGGAAGAGTGAATGAAAAATCACAATATCAAAAGAGGAAATCTGGAGCAACCAGTGATGAATTTGCCCGAGCAATTGCAAAGATTGCTGTAGCACAAATATGTGAAAGTGCTGGGTTTCAGTCCTTTCAGCAGTCTGCGCTTGATGTACTATCTGATGTCACCGTCAGATATATACATAATCTGGGAAAGCTTTCACAATCATATGCTAATTTAGCGGGCAGAACAGAGGGTAATGCTCTTGATATTATTCAGGGATTGGAAGAGCTGGTTTCTCCACAGGGGTTTGCTGGTGCTTCTGTTATTGATCATTGTATTGCAAGTTCAGGTACTATTAGGGAACTCACACAATATGTTGGTGAAGCAGAGCATATCCCATTTGCCTATTTTATCCCTCCTTTCCCAGTTGTTAAAGAAGGAAAGCCAGTTTCAAGTTTCTTACAAATTGATGAGGAGCCTCCTGGGGAGCATATTCCGGCTTGGCTACCTGCATTTCCTGATCCCAAGACCTACCTTCAGTTACCCACAGAAAATGAAGGTGCCACTGATTCTAACATACAGAAGATCGAGCAGGCAAGGGTTCACACGGATGCAGATAGGTCTCTATTGAACTTGCAACAGCCGCCTACTTGCAATGGGTTGGGGGGACCTTCCTCTGTTGCCCGTGTTGGGGGTTTTGAGGCAAGACGAGCAGTTGAAAGCAATCCATTTCTTGCTGCTCCTTTACAGTTTGGGGAGAAGGAAGTTTCCCACGTTGTTCCTCCAGCTAAGCTCTCATATGAAGCTGCTGCAAGAAATCCCATCGAGCAAAATATTTTTCCAGATAACCATGTATCTGTGCTGGATACATTTGCTCCAGCAATTGAAGCAATGAAGAATAGGTTATGGGATTCTGAGGAGGGCCAGAAAAGAGTTCTTTTAGATCAAAGATCTGCTGTTCGATTTAAGATTGGGGTTGAAAGAAAGACAGTAAGTTCAGCACTAGAAACAAAATTACATAATAAAGGTGTTGAGAAGATCAGCCCATGGTCCGGGAAGGATGGTGAGAAGGATGAGAAGAAAAAGAGGGCTGAGGAAATTCTGAAACAATCAATAGAAAACCCAGGAGAACTAGCTCAAATGTAAATTAGGCTTGGTTAGAATCTGTATACTTGTTTAGGAAACTAGCAGCAGAAGCTGATTTCAGGTAGGCAAAGTCAGGCTTATCGTTGCCAGCATATGAGTCTTGAATGGGATACAAACTGTGGTGGGGAATTATTCCCATTTTAACCAGTTCTGGAGGTATGTGCTTGTCAGTTTGTCATGATACATCCTTGTTAGCGAATGATTCTTTTTAGTGGAAATTCTTCTTCTTCTTTTGTGGTTTTATACTGAGTAGATGCATATATGCTCTCCTCTTCTCACTCTGAACTTAGCTTAAGATGGTAAAGCTAAAAAAGCATAGTTTACGTGTCTTTTATCTCAATTGAATTCAAATTATTATATGTGAAGCAAACTAAGTTTTTAAATGAACTTTCATTAATTGTTTTGTTGATACATGTTGCACATCAAATTTAGGTGGGTCTTTATGGATAACATTTTACAGTACGGCAAAGGCTTCAGAGATTTTCTATTTATGTAACTTTTGTTTGTTTATTGTTATGTGCACTTTTGAGAGATGAAGTTTATACGGTGCCTTTCAATTGTACACATTGTTAAAATATTGATTATATGTAATTAGTTTTACTGAATCTGGGTGGATAAATGTCTTTATTGTCTGAAACCATCGTTGGTTGATCCGTTATATATGACCTGAATGTGGAAGGCTATTTTCTTTCTAACTTCTAGTCTATATATCTAAAAGCTAAACTTGAATTCAGTTTATTATTTTATATACTTTCTGAGTTGAATGTTTATGCCCAATGCTAGTATTTGACTTGTGAGAAGGAATTTATACTTGGGGTTCACAGTGGTCAAATATGCTTATCTCATCGTGCTTTCCAGGAATGCCCTTATTGTAAACCCTTACTAGCATCTTTCTCCTCCCTCAATGGATGAGGCCTTGCCTCTATTTAAAGACAGCGTTCTTCACATCTTTATCGTGGGACTGTTCTAAAATTTGTAAATATTAAATGCAATTCCAAAATGGTGATTAAACATCTGGGACCAAAATGGTGTTAGATATTAATTCAATCGTACTTTAATCCACTGTTTGCATGTGGGAAATGGGATACTGTTTTCTTCTATGGGTTGTTACTTGTTAGTGAGGCCACTTTCTTTTTTAATTTTTCAGGACTTGATGTTACGTGCAGTTTGAAATAATGTGGATAAAAGTGGTTTTGTTGGATTGTACCCATATCCTAAGAGCATTTTGTATATTCGGTTCCTTTGGCAAAGCATTGAATTTAAGAAAGGCCTTGAACTTGCTTAAGCTTTATGTGTGCATTTCATTGTTTTCGTTGAGATCCTATGGTATATGATGCATTTAAGCAAGTAGATGGATCGAAGGCTTAGCAGAGTAGAAAGATTCATTGGGATTTGAGTCATTTTATAAGTTATGATTTTAAAATGAATTTAAGAATGTGGTGTGGTGTATTGAAACATTGATTTGGTCAAAAAATGGTTTCACAATTTCCCTTTGAAATCAATTTCCTTCTGGTAATGATGATGATAAGAGGTATGGATTTTGTGCAATATGGGTTTTTGGAATGTCCAGATTTAAGTCTTTGCTTGCAAGGGAAATTAAACGTTGCAATCTTCAAAAACATGTAGCGGTTTGGAAATATAGGGGTCTCAAGTAGCTGATGATGTAGATGTATTTGTAAAGACTTCTGATTGGGGAATATTCATTTATTATGGTTAGTCATGTAGATAGTTTAGAATAGTGTATTTTGTTTTATTTGTTTGTAGTCGAGTTTGCATCAAAAACTTTGAAGACTTTGTTCTAGATTTTTCTCAGGGGTTTTGCAGGGCAAGAAGGAAAGGTTCTCAGAAGCTTGCATGTATCTTCTGTTATTTGATCTTGTTTGTATGCAGAGCATTTACAGAAACTCTTTTCAGTTTCGTATGGTTACTTTGGATTTTCTTTTTTGGCCTTGTGATGTCTCCCCCTTCTTCTTACAGAGCTTCTAGAAACATTTCTGTGGATAGTATTTATCGGATTTGAGAGCAGACTCTTCTTACTTCAGTTGATTTTAGTTTTCTTTTCTGTAGGGTGCCCTGTTATCTTTATTGTATTTGCTATCTCTTTTTCTTTCCCAGACTTTTCTCTATTAGGGAAACAGAAAGAGGCTTGTGTTTGGACTTGTGATGCCCTCTGCAACTGCATCAAATAAGCTTAATACCATAATAGATGCGGTTGGCTATATGGATCCTTTGTTTCCGATTTTTCTGTCCAAGGCTAGATCCGCCTCAAAATCTAGCAATATGATGCCTTGTAGAGTTGGAAAATTCTATTTATGATCTGTTGTGTACTAAGGGCAACTTCAAGTGTCAAGTCCGCCTGTCTTGCTGCACAGAAAGGAAATGCCTTGGGATTAACAATGGGAAAAACAAAAAAGCATGAGAATCCGTCCTCCTTGTCATTACATGCTATTTAAGGCTTGAACTTGAAAATTTTGGGAAAGGTGTTTGAACAGCTGTTTGCTGTTTACCAAGATGCCTGGACAGACAACCATCTTAAAGCTGAAAGAGCATGAGAAGAATGCTTCTGTACTAATAAGCTCTATGTGTTGTGTTCTTTGAAGAGGCAAGCAGGTAAGTAAAAACAAATATTTTTGTATGTTATCTTGTGAATTATTGATGCTCCATTATATATTATATTGAGTTATAAGCATGCTATGTTTTAACTCCAACTTCGTTGATATATGGTTACTGGTTAGTAAGGAGCAGGTAAGCAGTACCACATGTACTTGCTTTATTATCACTGCTGATATGGATTATTTTTTGTTCTGATGATTTTAGCACTATAACCAAAAAAAACAAAGGAAAAAAAGGGAAAAAAACTCCTGAATTTGTATGATATTACGAAGAAAATGATGATGCATCAGGTGTGAAACTAAGCTGATACAAATTGTTTGGGCTAATTGACATTTTCCCTTCTTGAATATATTCTTGCATTGACATGAATTGATGAATTTTTATCAACATACTTAAATTAACAAGTCACGGTATTTACTTTAATTCTTAGGTAATTGTATGTGTAACTGGGTAGTGAAGCCATTTTATGGGATTGTCTGTATGTGCGTGTGTGTGTGTGTGTGTATTCACTTGATTAATGCCAAGTCTTGTTCATAGATGCTAGCAGCTGGATGGGGAAATAAGAAAAGGAATACTGTCGTTTGAATTTATTTTAAAATCTTCTGTAAAATATATTCTTGATAGCTTATTTTGATCTTTATCCAATACAGGAACAGTAAAGATTACAGTAGTCCTCCAAATTTGCTTACAGAGATAGGGAGAGACTGAATTTATCATGTTGAAACGGTTCTCTGAGTGCTACATGAAAACTGTTGTCTGCAACTCCTAGCAGATTGCACTCTTAGACCAAGTGTCTCACAAGTCACAACTTCAGTTATCAAGTCCTTAAAAATCAAACGCTCAACATCAAGAACCAGCCCTGGAATTTCACTACTACAAGCTGTCCACTGTGTTGATTGATGCATCAAATCTGCCCGCAAGATGCTTGTCAAACTGTCATCTTCATCATCTAAGCTGAAATTTGAGGCATTACCTTGCAGTCTGTCTACCTGTGAGCACAATTCTCCAAGAAGCTGCTGTCCTCTAGGTCTTTTATTAGCCATTGTGTTTGGCGAGCAGCAGTTTGTAGAACTTTCCAGATAAAATTTGTTGATCAGTATTTCATTCACAACATCGAAGATAAGTCTCCTTTGGTTTTTGAAATGACGTTCCAACTGTGTAGCCTGTCGGCCTCTCACTTTATCATTGAAAAGCATTGTGCTTGTCTTAACTTGTTCTAGGGAAAGGAATGTATTGGGGTTGATTGGATAGCCTGTCTGATGCAGATGCATAGTTGTAGAACCAGATTCAAGCTCTTTCAGGAAACCTGATGCTAATAGGATTTCTAAAATGTACTGGTGCTCTGGATTTGATCTATTGTAGTGGGATGGAATTTCACCAATGAAAGGTTCCTTTTGTGCAGCTAAGATCTGCATAAAATTCTGTATTACAAGCTGGATGCTCACTGCTTTCTTATTGACCATGGAATTGAGACTATAGTTTGTGCCACCAGACGGGTCATTTGTATCTGCTGGATTCCATTCAACATCATCATCTGCACAGAAAAGTGAATGAGAGTTCATGAAATAATGCTTTTTATGGCAGATATTACACAAATAGCTCAAATTCTCACTTGGACTTGTTCATAAATTCTAGTCATTATAGACATGTTCTATCTGTATTGTTCATGCCACCTAATTCTGTCAGTGTAAATTTTCGAACTGTGTCAATGACCAATTTTCTTTCTTAAGTATCTCCCTCTAAAGAAGTATGATTATGAATGCCATCCGTAGATTGGTAATGAACAACTTGAATTAGAGCATGTAGAGAAACTTGAATTCTGACCTTTGAAGACAATTGTTTTCTTCTTGACAGGAGATGGCAAGTCATCAACATAGAATGTTGCATCCAGAACAGAAACAGGACTTGGTTGTTCTGAGGATGGCATTACTGGTTCTGCAGTTGATCTGTCTTTTACTGATCTTGCTACTGATTTCTGAACGAGAGAAATACAAATCTGTCAAGGTAATGGTTATAGATAATGTACAAAGGAAGAAGAGGAAGAAAGCATACATTCTGTCTCGGGTGAGTTTGCTGGATAAAGTTGTTATAGATCCTATTGGATCTATCAGTGCTTGAAACTTCTTCATCAACTTGTGAGGCCAAGCTAATTGTGCTTTCAGATTTTAGAGAAATTGAATCCCCATGATAGCTTGAATCTCCCACATAGCTACCAATATCACTCAATTCATCATCACTTGGCTGCAGGTAGGAAGATTTGGATTTGGACTTTCTGCGAGGAGAACCTGATTCTGTTGGCTGTCTAGAGGACTGCCTTCTGGTCCTGATTGTATCTGATGATGGATTTGTTGGATGAGTTTGCTTCTCCAACCCAAGCTTTTTCTGTGGTTGTCGCACGTTCCAGGTTCCTGAGCTCTTGCATGAGTTGCTGCTTTCTCTAGTAGTGGAATGAGGCTCCTTTGAAGTTTGTGACTGTCTTGTTAGTCCGGCAGCAGTATTTTTGTCCATTAGGCGAGAAGATAAACTTGCTCGGTCCCTAAGCTCATTGGTTCTTGGTGTAAGATCTTTAGCAGCTTGTTTGCCAATTGAAACCTTTCTGCTATTTGTAGTGTCAGTAGTTCGGGGTCCGTGCGGAACTGAAAAACTCTCAGTTGTATTTTCTGTGGCAATTGCATTACCGGCCTTGTGTACAAGTTTAGCTGGTTTCATAATCACGATTGGGGATTTAACACACACTGATGAATGGGTACTCTTGGTAACGGCTGAGATGGGATTGTTATTCTGGGGGTTGCTCGGATTGGAGAACTTCAAGTTCTCATGAAGGCTGCTGTTACTGCTTCTCTGAGTTACTAACTTGGCTGTTCCATTTCTGGTCTCTAATATTTCTTTAGTCTTCTGCATTGCTTCGAGTATTTGTTTAAGAGCTCGGAGATCCTTGCCAGACTTTTTGAACTCAAGTTGTGCCAACCTTTTCTCTATTTCACCATAAACAGAGAGAGTGGTGTTTGGGGCTTTTGGTAGAGTTACCCGTCCCTTTAAAGCTGGAACTTGAGGACCTCTGCATCCATCTGGCTGCTTCCATGGTGCTGGTTCGATTGGGAACTTTGAATTTGGGATGGGCTTCTTGACTGAATCATTTCTCAGACGCAGTGAACTTGATTCTGTGTGAAGGTTTCTGGGGGAGCCAGGATTTTGAGTACGCCTCTTGTCATCAGTTGTTCTTGATGTTGTCAGGACAAGATTTTTTTCTGCATCTGATGTTATGATCTGTCTTGTCTGATTCTCTTTGATTGACATGGTGTCGGGAATAGCTTCCAGTCCCATCAACTTTGCCACAACATTAGACAACCGTGTGCGGCTTTCAGGTTCTTCCTGTTGGTGAAGGGAATTGGCTGAGCTCCCGTTACTGTTCTTCAGATTTCCTAGATGATTTGATTTAATTTCAGTGGTGGAACCCCTTACAGAAACTGCTCTGCTGTCCAATGATAACCTTGGGAGCTCCTTGAGCTTTATGGTGGATTTGGATGCATCTCTTGATTCTCTTCCATCACACGAGAACCGCCGAGCATCCTTCAGTGATGAAACATGCTTCCCTGCACTGGAGTTGCGAGGTGATTCTTGAAGCTTATGTAGATCTTGAAATGATTCTTTTAGACCTGAAACTTTGGGTTGGTGCATAGGCCTTGGAGAGTCAAAGTATTTCAAAGTTTGGCCCCCAAATTCGCCTCTGCTTACAGTTTTGACTGATAAACCACGGGCTTCTCTGTATAGTGAGTCTCTGACAACATCTCTGAGATCAGGGGATTGCTGGCTTGACTGGGAAGAAACATTTGATTGGTATGTAGGTGACTCACGGACTCGGGTTTCAGGAACCATGGTTTGACCAGACGAACATGTTTCCAGCAGAGACGCTCTGTTGCAATCTAGATATGACAGGGTAGATGAAGAGGAAGATGAAAATGAGTTCCTTGATGATTCAGTTGAAATTCTCTGTTTCTCTTTCACGGACTTCTTGTGATTTCTTTCCTGCAATTGTATGTAGAGTTTCTTCAGCAAATTTTTGTGTATATTAATACAATAATCATCAAGATTTGAATGCTTACTGTGGTCATCTTGGATGCATTCTTGGAGTCTGCACGATTATTTCCATTTTGACCTGGAACAAAGTTAAATGTTAGCTCTTAATTAGCTTTGAAATTAATAACCGGTGCAGAAAACTGGGAATCATGACAAATTAAATTAAGATTGTAAAGTATTGTCTCTAAGAAAGAGACCTCAATGATTCTTTTATAGAGAAACAACAGAATGAAGAGCAGTGGCTAACTCCAAATTTTTTCATTAACGGCCCTGGCTACAAGGCTGTTGATTATAGTGTTACTATAATGAAGGAGCAGTGTTGGTTTGTTAAAAGTAACAATACGTGGAAATATAACGTCTATGACTACACAAAAATTGTATAAAAGGAAACTGCATGAAGTAAAAATGGTATCTTGTAAACATTTCAGTTAGTAGTTGGAGAAGGCATAAAATTGAATTAACATCACTGTAGCTTTCACAAGCATTAAATGAAAAGAAACACAACATTGAATTACTAGGTAATCAGTTATCAAAATACACCTAACTTTGCAGCGAAAAATAAAGTACCTGATTGCAGCCTCTGGTGGTTTTGGCCTGTGATTTGCCGGCGGCCACTCAAGAAATGGTGGCGGTCGAATAGTTGAAAAATGCCATTCATGCATCCAATCTGCTTATGCAGATCTGCGTTTTCATCTGACAAAGAATGGATGAATTTTGAAGGCATCTTCTCCCCTCTTCAACTCTAAAATACCAAAATAATTCTTCTGAAAAACGTATATATAGCTTCAAGTTCTAGCTCCACCTTGTTGGTTTCAACATTGCATCACCTTTGAAAATGCAAAAGCCACCAAAGATGAGCTCTGCATTGAATTAGATGAAAGTTCTGTTATCTATTTTAAAGCAGTAATCCCTCAAGCTAGATACAACTGACTAGTAGGTTTGGTTTTTCTTTGAATTTAGGAGTGAGTGAGAGATTATAGAGGTCTTTGGAGTTATTTATGTTTATGGGTGTGAGAGAATTGTTTTAGGAAACAGAGAAGAGAAAGAGAGAATGGGGATATAAAGATAAATTTGTGTAAGATAATGGTTTCTTGGGTTTCACAGAACAATATCCTGTTGGTTCTAAATGCTGGTACTGGTACTGTTAGTGGTACTGGTGCTGGTGCAGGGGGAGAATTTGGCTATGCAGACCCAAGATGAGATGTTTTTCTTGGGTTTCCTCACTGATAACAGAAGAATAGTTTGTCTTATGGGAATAAAAAGATATTTTTATGCATTTGTAAGAGAAATAAAAATGTGAAAATCTGTTAAGGAGGGCATGAGGAAAGGGTGTAAGGGTTGCCTTTTCTTTATTGGTGTATAGTATTTACGTAAGAGGGATGTGGGATGTGTGGGTCAAATATGGTGTGTGTGCGAGACAGAGAAAGAGAGAGAGAGAGAGAGCCCTAAAACCATATAATAAAATTAAAGATAAAATTAACAAAATAAGTGGGTCAGATCTGCTATGGTCATTTTCTTGTAGTTTCATGTGGACTAATAATGGTGGGTGTGGCCCTCTACATGAGCATGTGGGAGACTGTCAGTGAGTGGAAAAAAGTATTTAACAAAGTGGATTTATGTACTGGAAAGCCTTCATTCTCCAATCCCCAATGCCTCTTTTCTATTTTATGATTTATCGCCCACCACACCACCTTCCTTTAACCTCCATTTTCCATTATATCTCCACAAATCTTGCTTTCTAATTACTAATTAGTGTGTCATTAATGGGCTCTACTGGACTTTGTTTCTTGTTAATTAGCCTAACTCACTCAACTCATCATTTTTCTTTTTACTTCCTCACTATCCCTTCTTTTGTTAGTCAGAAATTATTACTCAATTAAAAGGCTCGTTATCCTTTTATTACCAATGATCAAACTCATAATTTTATACATTAGGCCACAGAATTTAGTTATATTTTGGTGGGACAATCTTCATTTGATTGGATGACCATGATAATAAGCAAATTAATGCAAAACATTCATTGGCTATGAGTGGCTTAAATTAGGACATGGTGATAGAAAAGAAATGTGTGGTCCAAGTGATACACTTACTAAATTATAATGCATAAGATAGTAAATAGTACTTTTGGCCCTATCAGTGTATTGATATTGTTGAGTGTTTAAAAAGAATTTTATGCACAGAAAGGCATAGATTTCAAGGGCCAGAAAGAAGTCAAGTTTATAGTTTGATAGATGGTCCTAAAGAGTTGTGTTTTGTTGTACTTGCATTTTGTTATTCTGTATATGAAGTTCAGTCTATGTTAAATTAATTAATTAATTAATTAATCTTAGGATCCTAGCTTTAGAAAGGAAAAATGACAAAATCAGAAATGGACAATTTATTCAGTGCTATGATTTTGGCAATATGATTTAGACAGACCGTAAATAAATTAATTGATCATGTATACGATTAATTAGTAATTATTTTTGGCTCCCTTAATTTTTATGAGAAATTTAATAATGATTAGCGTGGATTTTAATTTAAAGAATATGATAATATAATTATCTGCTAGAATTCCTAAAATCAGGGAAAAGAAAATCACATAATTTTCTAAGTTATCACTCTAAAATTATTTAACTATAAATAAAAAAAAAAAGAAGTGGTCCTATATATATTGTTTATACATATCCGTACCAAATTGCGATAAGTATAGTTTTGTCTATACCATGCAATTTACGTAATTATAATTCTCATGTTTTGCTCAAAGTAAAAAAACTTGTATGTGGTCCTCTAAATAAATATAGTTTTTAATTTATATTTTGTCATCCAGTGGTAATAATGTCAAAAATGTATTTATTATTGTCAATTTTATAAACCGAATTTGGGGTTTTGCTATTTATTATATTTTTGTTATTACTTTACTATGCTTTTCCAAAACTTTTCTATTTATTTTGTATCTTTTCTATTAAGTTTATATATATTTCTAGTAGCCTTGTTTTTGAATTTGAGATGCATAATTGCTGCTAATTGAAATTAATTTGAATCACTCACTATTCTAACATTTTCTGCCACTTCAAAAAAATAATTCGCTAGAAATTCTACTCAACGCGACAACTTTCAATTTTTTACATAAATTAAAAAAATAAATAATTAAAATAAATTCTGTTAAATATTTACTAAATTCTCTTTATATTATTAATTATTATTTTTATACAAATATTTTTTAAAATTGGAAGAAAATGAGTACAAGGATTGAAAAAATAGGTGTAGGTTTGAGCATTATTAGAAGTTAGAATAGAAGTGTTTGGTATGAAAATGTTGAAATGAGAGTGAGAGATGAGAAATTGTATACCACATGGCTTCCATTTTATAATTAATTATTAATTATCTTTTTATAATAAAGCCAGCATCTCACATGCTCTGCTTATCAATTAGTTGTCACAACCCTATTTACTTTTAATTTTTCTTCAATCTTCTATTATTAATTATTAGAAGGCGACTATTAACTAATTAATATATTAATAAATGTCATTTTCAAAATATATATTATATATAACTTTTATTATTAACTACTAATTACTCCATCATATATATCAATACTTCCCATTTTCAAAACACACTAAGTACACCATTATATTATAAAAATAATGATAAACAGAAGAATTAATTAATTAGTTGGTCGGCAATGTGAAGATGCACATGCAAATTCGAGTTATTATATGCAAATAATTCTGTAGGTATAGATATTTAATTATATTCCTATTTATTTGAATATATATATATGCTTAATTGATCAGAGAATGTGAGTACGATAATTAACCTAGCTAGCTTTTTCTTCTTCCAGACAGGATTGCTTGAGCTGTGGGCAATGAAACGCGTCGTAGTTGAACCAAGAATATCAATGGTAACCAATTTCCTATATAAATTAAGAAATAATATTAGTGACTAATGTGAAAGGTGAATAAAATCTTCCTAATAATGCGACTCAGATTTGTCCAACAAAACCTAACTAGGCTTCAGTTTTTTTGGTAATTAATTCTGATTATCAAAGAAAGGGATATATATAATACTTTTATTTTCTAAAAATTATAAATTTTCAAAATCATTTATATGAAGCAATAACTAACTACATCTGTTTCGTCTGGATGCCTATTTTATAGTAGTACTGAAAAGAATTAATACGTTCACAAGATATTCATAGTCCATAAATAAATACTTCTGCTTTGAGAAAGAAAAGATATATATATATATATCATTGATGAAAGTAGTTAAAATATAAAATTCCATAATCAGGAAATTATGCATTAATAATTACAAGTTGAATTGTTTAATAAGAGGATCCCAGAGAATTAGGGTAGTATAATTATAACAAACACATAATTAATAATGTAATTAACGCATGGAAAGAGGTATTGATAGTGATAGTTAAATACAAGGGAAGAGGGTGCAAAACCACATGGATAAAGCGAAGACATCACATGAGGGATGCCATGGGGACCAAACACCAACTAACTAACACATCTCAATCAATCCTAAACTATCTATTAATCCCACTCAATGTTATTAAAACCGGACCGGATAAAGAACTGGCAAGGCTGAGGATTCTTGGTTCGACCGGGTTCGACCGAGTTTTTTTCTATTTTTAAAAATATTATTAATTAGTATAATTTTTATAAATACTACTACTCAAAGAAAAAAAATAAATCAAAACATTTAATATATATCTCAAATATACTACTAATAATATTTTTTCACCTTTTATTATTTTTAAAATTATTACTTGATTAGATATTTTTCAATTGAAATATTTTATTTTATGAGTTTTAATTTAAAAATTAAATAATTCAATAATTGTATGTGAAATTAAAAAAAGATACAAAATTATCTTTAAATTCACCAATTTTAATAATTTATTCAATTTTTATTCTATTGTATTTTATTAAATTATTAAACCATTATATTGTTTTCATTAAGTTAAAATGTGATTAAATAGTAAAAATATCAATTATTTGTTAAATAAAATTTATTAGATTATTTTTTTTAATTTTTATGAAAAAAAATACTTATTTTATTAATTATTTTAAATTAGGCCGGTTTTGGCCGGTTCAACCCGGTTCTGGCCGGTTTTTTTCCAAACTGATTTTTTGCAGTTGAACCAACCGGTTAGGTAACCGGTTCGCGGTTCAACCGGTTGAACCGGCCGGTCCGGTTTTAATAACCATGATCCCACTCCCCAACTATCATTCCCCACTTCATGTCTCCCACTTATCCCCTCCCCAAGTTTCACTTAACACCATTTTTTTTAATTATTCATGATAATATATAGTTTGAATCTCAATTGATTTTTTTTTAGACTCAATTAATGTTAATATAAGGTTGATTTTCTTGTAATCAAAGAGCGGTATTGCTTTATGTTTGAACATTAATATATAAATTATATAAATCAAATTAATGCATAAGCAAGTAGATAATAAAAAATATATTGATAGAAGAAGCAAGTACGTACAATTTGCATCCAATTGTGAGAATTCCAATTCACATGGCACTGTGATATTATTGATAAAAAGGTAGCCTAGGATTGTGTGAGCATGAAAAAAGGTATAGAGTTTGATGTTTAGCAATGTGGGGTTAATAAAGTCAAGATTCTATCTTATCTCCTTTATTCATATATATCAGAGAGATTGGATCTTAATGGATCTAAGCTTACACATATGGAAATAATTCCACCAATTCTATTTAATTTCCATATAGGATTTGAGACTTGTTTAAGGAAGAACATGGTGACTAATGAGGCAGCCTTAGCATGACACCTAATTAATGAGGCAAAAAAGTTTTGGGGAGAGATCGAGGACTTGATGATTTGCTTACGTAAAACTCTTTGAATTAATACAAATATTAATTTTAAATTACTCAATTAGTATCACACGTCTTAAGAAGCATTTTTGTTGCTAAAGAATTCATTCATTTTGAATCCAATTAATTAATTAATTAGTTTGACAATTACCAAAAATTCAAAACAAACATGCAATCAAATTTGCCAGTTCATTACGATCACAATCTCTATGTTTTGCACATGACAACTTCTTACCATATATCTTTAATATTAATGTGTATGAAATTGATTCAAGATCGTAAAACTTAAAATTCAAAGCAGTGTATTTCCCTCCTACCTTCTGACAATTTCCGGGAAATAACAGATATATATATATATATATATATATATAAGGTTATGACTTGCGATCGTAAATAATTATATTGCATTAGTTAAATATCCACCGTCTAATCTTGACAATAAAAAATAAATAACAAATTCTAGGTTTGCATTTCTATTATATACTCATAATAAACTGACTGTAGGTTTGATTTTCCTAATTCATAACAATAAAAAACATAAAATAGAATGAAGAAATCAATCTTCTTGAAATGCAGAATAATATATATAAGTTGAAACATCGACCAATTAGGCTGATTCCATTCAGATCTTGGCCCATCTCAACTTAACCCTTTATAAATAAAACTAGTACCATGCATTAAATTAAAAACTTATAATATACGTGAATCTATTAATTAAATTCATTAATTTTATATATGTGTATTTTGTAAAATTAAGGTGGGCCTTAGCAGACTGTTACATGTCAATAGAAATCATGATATATATATGTATATGTATCTCCGAGATGCCATACCAAAATTAAGAAGAGAACAGAGAGCTTCCATGCCTTTTGAAATTGGTTAAACAACAGTATACAATCATCAATTTACATGACGATATATATATTATTCCTATATTGTCTTTTATTATTAGATGACAGTAACAAACCGTACAAACATTTCTTGTAGAATATGATGAACAAGGAATGGGCACTCATAGAAGAGTCAATATCAAATCTCTGTGCTATGCATACAAAATTAAAATATATTTAATTATATTATAAGAAGAAGAAGAAGAAGAAGAAGAAAACATAATTGCATATACACATAAGTCACAAAATGCACTCAGCAACTTTGTCAATTGTCAGGTATTAGGTTTGAAAATATTATGTTTTTCATTTATTAGTGTCATGTGCCATTGATTTTATAGAACCTTGTGATCTCCATAATTCTTTACTTTCTTATCCAAATTCATACCAGAAATTTCTAATCTTTTCTCAATTCAGTTGAGACTTGAGACCATCTTTCTTTTAATTACGTACAAACACTTTAAGTTTATTTTTTAATTTATTAATTTGGATTTTCTATTATAAAAAAGATTAATTTTATTATTTTTATACAGTTTTTGTTGAATTAGCACTGGTGGTAATGTAATGCCAAAAAATTGAAATTTCATTTTAATTTTAGGTATCTAGAGATGTGTTATTATATCAAAAAATGCATGCAAGTTGAGTTACCATTACAAGGAATCCAAAGTATCATGTTTAGGTATTATAGTTGCTACTTTTCCTTCTATCATGTTTGGTTGCCATACAAATATTACGTATTATACTTGAGACTAGGTGGCAAACCGTCGGTCGGATCGAATGGAGTGGAAATTTCATTGGATTACTGACCTTCAGAAAAAACAGATAAGATATAATTCAATTCTGAAATTTAACTCGTAAGTTCATGATTATTTAAACCGTTACAAGAACTATTATATTTTGATAATTTTGAAAAGCAGCTGATACAAAATATTTAATATATTTTCTCATGTCCTTAATGATAGAATATATGAAAAAAAAAAAAACTTAAAGCATAAAATTTGTAGAATGGACATTTACGAATGACTCAATATTACAATATTAGTGGCGCATGGAAAAAAAATAGATTTAGTTATCACTCAAATCAAAAAACTAGTTTATGAATTGATGCATGATTGTTGAGTCATTATAAGGAATATTATATTTTAATAAATAGCTAATATGGGATGCTTAACGGCAACATTATTATTTTTTTATCTTTTTAATTATTTTATTAAAATTTAAAAAATTATACATGTATAGCCTCTAGAATAATTGCTTGAAAAAAACCTATAAAATAATTATTCTTACATTTACGTAGGTTAAGGTTATCTTTTGCTATTGAATTTTCTGTAATGGTTAGAAAATGCCCCTTAACCATTTTTTCTTACCCTTAAAGTTGTGAAATAAAGAAAAAATGCATTTGTCTTGTAGAGGGATCAATCACATAATACCATTTGTTCTATACTTTGGGTATAAAATATGTTCATTTCAATATATTTAGGGGGCAAAAATTACATATTTTGAAATACCATTTGTTCTATACTTTGAGTATAAAATATGTTCATTTCCATATATATTTAGGAGGCAAAAATTACATATTTTGAAAGTATATAAGTAAAATATCTCTGTTTTGAAACTTTAAGGATTAAAAAAAAAGTAATATTTTCTAACCACTTTACAAAATTTGATGGCAATAAATGACTTTAACGCTATTTGAGTTGTATAAAAAAGTTGTGAAATCATAAATAATATAAACGAATTACAAAACAGATCGGATCATACGAATCATATAATAAATTAAGTTAAATTGGATCATTATATATATCAAATGAATCATTGATGGATTGGATTTGAATTACATTTTTTTTTTTAGATAAATTGAATCAAATTTGTAAATTGAATGAAAATTTATCACCATTCCTTAAAGACTTTTCCTTGTACCATGTTTGGTTGGCATACAAATAAATGATGTTTCCTTTTAATGTCCTATCATCAATGTGCTTTATATAATTCAGCAAAGTATACATTCTAAGGGCCTTAAGGAGACATTTTCATAAAACCAACCCACATTTTGTCATGTCAATTCGTAGTTCACCTAAAAAAATTGTCCTTGCTCTTATCCTATAGGTATTCCAATATGGCAATCTCAATTATTCATCCATATATATGATATATGCATTACCCTACATCAAACTTTTTAACCCATGTTTTTGTCTTCCCGCCTGACAGGAACAAACTCCTGTCTTTGCTTCTATAATTGCCTCAAAAGTCATGCCATTTTACTCTTAATTTCGATTGCTCCTTGAAAATATGCACATTAGTCATTTTCTGGGAAACAACTGTTGTGAATTTTGACTTGTGTTTCACTCCTTTTTCATAAATAATTGTTCTAAAAAGATTCATTTCATACCTATGAATTAGCAGCCTAACATCACAATTGAGTGTATTTTCGATCAATTTAATGTGAAAGTCATCAAATAGTTCGACACTTGTTGTCCTCAAATGAAGTTCTAAATTTGTGAGCACCGAAACGTTGGTGATAAACATCAATACTAAAAGCAAAAGAACTATATACAAAGCATTTCGATTCTTACCCTATAATTTGGCTTGTGAAGATCAGATTTTTACTGCAGCAGGCAAGTAACTTCAGCTAAGAATTAGGCAAGTTTACTGACATTGAAATTTGTGCTTACATTTGGATTTGCAAGTGATCTACAACTTTGTTCTCATATGAAAACCTAAATGGAAAAATGCCAAATTGTGAAGGGCAAGCGACAGCTTCCTAGAACCACGCACCATCAAGTAACCTGGGTACCTTCAAGCTGTGCTATTGCAATCCACATCATCAGCAGAAATTCAATTCAATAATTCAGCAAAATGTCATTCATCGATTCAGTGATGGTGATATCTTGCCAAAACAATCACCATCGTCAATTTTTGTATGTAACAACACGCCACAAAAATAAAAAATAAATAAATAAATTTCCATATAAATGAATCTTAATCACAGCTCGTGTATGAATGAAGTATATGTTACTATGCAGAACAATACTAATAACAACTGGAAAAACAAACTACTTGGGAAGGCCTTTCAATTAAGTTTTCCAGTATGATAGTTGGAGTTCAGATCAATTTTCTCAAACTTTTATTGCAACAATAAACATTAACAAATACATTCGTAGCCAATAAACACATTTGGTCAAAGATCAAACATGTTTATAGCCTATTTCCATCAATACAAGACTATCAATATTACTCAAGTGAATTCTATGCAAATACTTCTTCACCTAAAACAACTAAAGCATGAACGAAACATAAAGAGAATTTGAGAAAGCAACATTGTACTTTCAATATAGAGAATATACACGAAAACCAAAGTATCCAAAGTAATCCCAAAGGATAAGCTCATCCACCAATCTTCATCCGATTTTCAACTTCGACATCCCATGTGTTGTATATTGGAGTATATTATACTATTCTAGTAACTCGCTACAAGCTAGCTCTATTCTTTAAAATTAGGCAAACAAAAGCAACCAACAAACGCTGCGTATTGTCTGCAATTTGGACACACTGAGGTAGAACAGTTCCTGCACTTCCTCAATTTACCTTCTAAAAACCTTGGCAACTTCATAATTTAACCACCAAATCCACATGCAAATTTAAGTCAAGCGTGACTAATTATATGAAGGCTGGGAATGGATACAATGTGCTCAAAACCTGGAGATAGAAGCCCCAAGATGGGCTTCTTTCAGTGATAGGGTATTGGCCAAATGGATGTTGCTCTACAAACTTCTTTACATTGTCAGATTCACCCAATACTTCCAGATAAACTCTAAGATCACCTCCATCACCTGCCATTAACAGGTTTATTGTCATCTAATTTTACTTGTCATATGCAAAGATGAGGATCAAATACAAAATCTAACAATCTTGAGTACCAAAAAGATCATAAAACAAACATATATTTCAGTTAAATAATAGGACAGCATATTTGAGTGCTCTTGAAATCATAAACATAATAGAACAACAGATTCTGTCAAAATGTGGCTTACCTAAAGCATTATCACTCTTATCCTGAAACTGGTATGAATAAGGGAATACAGCAGTATATACCTATAAATGAGGGTTCAACATCAATTAAGAGAATTCCTAGAGATTATAGAAGAAATAAAAATATGAGTGGTCCATAAATTGAAAAAATAAGGATCAATGAGTACAAAATCTTACAGGATTAAGCAGAGATTTGTAAGGTGAATCATCTAATAGCAATGTGTTTGATTCATTGTAATACCCCACCTCCCAAGGAAGTTCAGGATCGTATTTTTCCCAGAGTCTCCTCAATTCCTTAAAGACCACCGGCTTATGCTTGTTTTCAAGGGTATTAAACCTTGTCGAAGTACAATGAGATAGATCCTGAAAATTAGTGTGTTAGAGTGACATCACAATCTTAGAAAGCAACAAAGGCATCAAGTTGTTATGAAACGATAGAAAGATGCAAAAAACATTACCTTCAATCAATGGCTAGTTCTAAATTAAAAAACTCAGTAAAATATAAAAGAAATTGACATGGCTCTCCAATGTTTAAGTTTTCATATCCACAGCCCAAGGTCTTATAATTAAACTAAGATGCATAACAGAAAATTGAAACGGGGAAATTGGTAAACAAAGAAGCCCAAAACAAGGGGGAGAGATGAACTCTTTAGCATCAGCATTGTCCCAATAGATTGTCCAACATAGCATAAGTGAAAAGCCCTAAGAAATTTGAAGTATGTGCAATTGTACTTACCCAACAAAATAGTAACTTCTGCTTCATATCTCCCAGCAAATTATCAATGATATCATCAATATTCCGCCTGGAGAAAGTTAATATTTTTTTGCAGTCAGCATCCAGCTAGTGTATACCAAAACCAAGAAAATTTTTTGGGCAGCAAGATAATGTTTCTCTTAACACCAGAATAAGGCAAGATAATACCAAAATAACAAGAAACAGATATATGTATAACAATATAGGTTGAAGAGTACTTAGTTCTTGAAGACCATATACCCACTTCAAATCTCTCAAAGCAGAATTTTAAAAAGTCAATACAGAAGGGTCTTCTGAAAACTGATACAAGGAAACAAGCTAATAGAATTAGTCAAGTGGAGCAGAAATTTTGTTGTAAGTGATTTCCAGCATAAATTCTCACTTGCTCGTCTTCTAATTATTATGTCTGCTTTATAACCCTTTGGAGGAGGGCAAGAAATTATGTCCGCAAGCAACCCATTCAAATCAAGAACAAGAAGTTTTTTTTTCAGGTGACTAGTTGGTGTTCTTACTAATACAGTCCCTGAACTTTCTGAAAGGGCATTATCTTTTTCAGTAATAGCAAGTGAAACATGTTGAGTTTCATATGTATCTAACAAAAGAATTGCTGATTTGTCTCTTATATTCAGTAAACTAAAATTTGACAGATTATTCAAATCATCAGTACTCAGCAGACCATGTCCCTCATCCTGCTTATGAGCTGTATCACTTATATCTTGTGCATCATGTTCACAGCTAATTCTGCATCGGGTGTTCTTTTCAAGCCCAAAGCTGACTACTGAAGGATCATTCACTGAATCCATGCTTGTGTCAATAACAAGAAGAAGTGAATGGAGCAATTTGATTTTGCTAACAAGTACAAGGGGCTTTTGTATTTTGCCGTTGTTAAATTAGTGAAGTCCTCTTCAGGAGAAGATTGTTTATCAGCTACTAGTATTGTATTCCCCAGATCCCTGCCAGTTCAGAAAAATGAAAAGAAAAAGATAAAATAAAATAAACAAATGACTCTGGAATGAAGAAAATATCCTATAATGCAGTTACTGACTTGCATGCAAATACAAATAACAGATATTGCAAATTAGGATTGCAATACCAAAAACAAACCAAAATTACTAATGAAAACCTGAACTGCGCCATAAAGTTATAGCCTTAAGGATGTGTCTGTTTTAGAAGCAAAAAAGTTGTTGAAAATTTCAGGTTGAACTTTAGATGCCTAGACATAAAACAGATATTGACAAGATTGGAAACAAGAAGATAACTCATAAAATTGAATTATGCCCCTCGCTTGCAATTTCATTTTAATACCACACAGTCTATGCAATGATGTAGGAAATATTAGGACTAATAATGAGCAGCAAAGAGGTGGTTGTTAGGCAAATAAGTGAAACAATGCAACCTCAATAATAACCCATTCCCAGACACACCATCTTTTCAGGGAAAAGATGTTGTTAAGAAGCATTCCTAACCAAAATTAAGAAATAAAGAATAAAAACCAGGACTACAAGAAATGTACATAGGAATTGATGGCTTAGCCCTCTCTTAAAGGTCTTGTACATTCAAGTGTTATTAAGAATTCTACCATATACGCTTGAAGCAAAATGACCATCACATAAGATTGAAAGAAAAACCACAGTTTATAGTTTTGTAAAATTGCAATAAGATTTTTCTACATATTTGTTTGGAGAACAAGGAACTATATAGATACAAAACCAAACATAAGTTTAGACATGTCATGGGTAAATTTTCAAATACAAGATTTACAATAGCTATAAGTAATCTTTTCAAAACATCAACAATCTCTGAAAAAAGTATGTGCTGAAGAATGAAAATCAAATTCTTTTTTTTTTTTAACTTTAAAACACGTTACAAGTATTGAAAATGAGGATAAATTAAAAGAAATCTTTCATCATTACAAGAAGATGATGAGAAGTGAGAAAGCGAAGATGGATGTTTATATACACACACATATATATAAAATAAAAAGTCTAGAGGCTGCTATACAACAATACAGGGCACTAACAGAACAGCATGAATGGCAAAAAAATGCACCAATCAAAATTAATCAATAGCTTTAGCTAGTGAAAAATAATCTGCAAGAACCCAATAAGAAAAATCACATTCATGAAGCTTTGGCAGCTGACCAGAGAACAAATAAAATAAATACTTTGAACCCCTGAACGAATTGATTTAAAAACATACAAACCAGCAGTTAAAGATGAAAAGAAGAGGAAAGAAACTGTTGGTATTGAAAGCTATATTATTGTTTTTCAAATTTTTATCAGAACATGAAACAAGTCATGTTTTTTTCAACTCCCAACATCTGCATGCCAAACTCAGATTTATAAAAAACAATAGACGAAAACCCACAAAATCACTTGTTAAGAAAATTAAAAAAAATTCAAAATTTCTTAGTGAAACGTACACAACAAGATCAATTTTTTCTCTTTCGAATTCCAAAGCGCAGAGTGAATGAAGATTATATAGGTTCGAGTATAAATGAGAAAGAGCTGATACCTTGGTGTCGTTTCGAACCAATCAACAGAGGGAGAAGCAGTTGACTTTTTCAGAAGACCTGAACGTTAAGAAACGAACAGAACAGGAAAATAAAAGGTCGAATCCAATAGTTCAATTTCTCCACTCCTATTTGGTCCTTTTCTTGCCGCCACAAGCGACTCAAATCCACCAATGAAACGGCACCTATACTACCGTGTCTTAAGCAGTCTCTTAAACGACGACGCTTTTGCATAATCTATAAACCCTATCAAGTAATACTAGATTTCACAAATATTCCTATGTACGTTAATGAAAAAAGTGGTTGAAAAAGAAACTGTGAAAATAATATTCATTATACAATTATGACTAATGTTAATTTTAATGGAAATCTCGGGTATAAGTAAATTGGTAAGAGACTCTCATAATTTAAGTAAAGTCGTAAATTCGATTTTTATATATGCGGCTATTTAAAACTTGAGATCAAAATTTTATTTTTAGTAAAAAATTTTTCTGACTCGAACGGGAATTAATTTAAATATAGTATAGATTTAAAGGTGTTTCCGTACCGAAGAGTGAGAAAAAAAAAAGGGTTAATTTTAATGGAGTATTTAATATAATGAAAGAAAGAAAGTTAATGAAAGAATAACTTTGTTGTTGAAAAAGAAAATCAAATAAGTAATAATTATGACTTGGTGGAATAAAAAATTAACAGTTATTTTGATGAATTGAAATGAAAAATTTATAAAAAAGAAGAAATAAACCACTACCCTGTCGATGTTTGCTTCAAAAGCCGAGAAGCTTCTAACAATGAACTGAAAGAAAACACAGCTCCAGCCCATCCTACCAACCCAACCCATGGCCCAATTCTTATTGAACTTGCAAAGAGAATGTTGGGTTCCCTAGAAAAAAACGTGATGCTTTTGTAGGCAAAAATAAAACAAGAATTTTGATTAGATGATTGAGGAGATTATTTAGGGTCAAAAGTATAAAAGTATAAGTTAATTTCATGAGAAGGTATGATTAGCATACAAGCTGTCCAACCAAAATGTTGGAAGGACCAGTGATTCATTGGTGTATGAGTTCGATCTCTGCTGCAACATTTTCATTGCCACGTGTGACTTTGCAGTATGATCACTAGGATCCTGAGTAAATCAGGTGCGTTATGATTGTAATACCACCCTGCTCTTTTTTGTTTTTTTATATATAGTTGATACATATTTATATGAAATGATATTATTTTTGCAATACGAACATTACGTGGAAGAGGTAAGCACATGATTTCTGATGATGACGATACTGCATTTTTTGAAGGTTGGAAAGAATTAAGTGGTCCTTGGAATCAATTTTGTGAGCAAGTTCCATTCACCTCCTTTATATTAAAAATAAGAAAAACCAATTCAATCCTAGCCGTTATGTAACTCATATCATCCTTCGCTCGATTTATGATTATGTTATAATTTTTTTATGAGTATTTAGAGATCCACAGCTTCAACTAATTCAGTTGAAGGAGGTAAAGTTGTTTGTACTGATTTTTCCCATTCACAAGTGAGGAAGAAAAGGGATTAAAATTTACAAACTTTAATGAATCCCATGCAGAGAATTAATGAAAAAGAGAATGGCAGCAGTAAAGATCTCCAACAGCAGCCTTACTTACTTTAAAGTTTTTACGGAGAAGAGATACTTGTGAGCCAATTATTACATGAGAAATAGGAGTGTCCAGCTTTCACTTTTATTTTCCAGCAATGTGGAATTACATGGTTGAATTACTTTTAAAAATGAAGACTAAGATAATATAATTACATTGCGATGAGTCACTTTTAAATTTAAAATTTAAGTAATAATACCATATTAAATTTATAATAAAATCTTAAATATCGCAATTAGTAAAATTAAACGATCGAATAATTTAAATGTATAACACGTTGCAATTATATAATAGCATAAAATTGATTATATCAAAAAAGAGAGATGAAAATTATGGTCAAGGGAATAAGTAGCATGAATGTCATCGAGATTTCCTTTCCTCTGGCCCAGGCATTACGGTACAAATTTTTTAATTTCTTTTTGGCAACAAAATATCGTATAAATTTATGATTTGCTGTATAACAAGGCATCCATTACCGGCCACCCAATTTAATTACCCCGAAGTCGGCATGCTCCTTTGTGTGCATACATTAGCATATTCTGCACCAACTTTAAGTACCTCTAATAAATTTTTGCTATATGAATATGAAATCTATCTTTAATGGTTAATTTTTATAATTAAATTTAATACACTAGTCACTTAATTATACTCCTCATAACAAGTTAGTCATAATTAAATATTTTGCTTCATCTGTCACATAACTTTTATCTATATTTTTTTTCGATTTGTCTTTAAATATTATTTATTTTTCTCTTTTACATTATGGTTAATCTATAAACTGTTAATTATATTTATATTTAATTTTATTTGATTAATTGCAATTCAAATTTTTCGTACAATATTATCAATTATTATTTTTATAGTTTTAATAAAACTTAATTATTTATTTTATATTTAAAATTGGTATAATAAAAAATTTATATGAAATTTTTTATCTCTTAATCATAATAATTAAATTTTTTAAGTTATATAAAAAAATTATGAGATGGACTATTAATTTGTGTTTGAAAGAATGGTTGGAGGAAAATTTGAAGCATCGCTTGATATTTTAATGAGAGACAAAAACAATGTAAAAGGATTTATTCGTCTTTATTTATATGTGGCAACCAAACCACTTTTAAAAAAAAAGATCTAATTATAAAATATAGAGATGTAATAATGATGGATTAAAGTATTTAATAAACAAAAAGAATAATAATAGCAGATTTTGGTGGAAAAGTTCACAAACCACCATATTTGCTTATTCAATAATTTAAAAAATAATTTTTTATTTTTTTTATAAATTTTTCCAATATACACGAGAGGAATTTTCTTTGCTATATTTTTTGAAATACTATTAAACATTTATCGATTAATCTACATATGAAATTAGATATGGTGATTATTTCATATAGTGATGGATATCTAAAGTTTTAACAACGGGGATAAATCCATTTGTAAAAAGTTAGCTACACCTATTGAAATCAATCGCTAATACCTTTAGCGACGAATTCTCCATCCTTGAAAAGCATTTTTTCTTTTGTAATGAACTGTATGGCGGTTCACATGATGCAGTGGCCCAAGTAATTTTTTTATTTTTAGGAAAAATTTAATTGTAGTCGAGATATATAGTTCCTTTATTTTTTTTAAAAAATATATTTGTAAAGAGTAGATGAAATTAATGTTTAAATATAGTATTTTACATGTATTTTTGAATTCCACTAAAAATATTATAAATTAAAAACGAATCTTTTGTTAGAACCCACTATTGAATTGTTATAATTAATGTAATGCAATCAATTATTTATGGATTTGAATATGAATAAATTTGCAGTTCCTGAAATTGACAAAAGAACATGGGTATTTATAGCATGGTTTTATTATATATCAGAAGAAGAAGAAGAATTGGTTGAGCTGTTTTAGAGCGAGGAAATTATATTATGTAAATATAATATTATTTTTGTATATGGCTACACCGGATTGGTTCCATTAGAGCAATCATAACTGATAAGACGAATAATGTCTTTATCTAGAAAAGAGAAGAGCCGATTGAAAGTTTATAGTGGTCGAGACCTGCAAAAAAGAATATCCGGTCGGACCAGTCATAACCACTTCGAAACTTAAATTAGTAGCTTTCTAAACAGAGAATGCTTAGAGAGAGAGTCTCCGAGTTTTGATACCTGGTGCTACTATTTGTTGGGCTATTTATATGAGATGGGAGAGATGCACTCAAGTGCCTGGTAAGTGATAACTGGCAGTCAGAGTAGATGAGCGGCAAAACGACAAGGAGCAGGTGAAGGGCATGGCGCTGGCTTGTGTCAGTGGATTGATTGAAAGTGTTGTCACATCAGTCCGATCGAACGTGGCGCTGCCTTCATGCTCGAGCTTTGTGCTCTTTACTGATGGGCCTTGAGCCCTGCCAGGTGGATTGAGCCGACTGGATGAGCCTCTACACAAATGTTATTTGTGTAGTTATCACTTGTCCCCCCTCAAAAGGGTCCGATCGGGCACAGATTTTCCTTGAGTTGCTCTGCTCATGGAGAGTTTACTTTTAGTTGTGCCAATTGGGAGATATCCGTTGGCGGGATCTTTGAATTTTGAAAGGCGCTCATCTGAAGAGACGCGCTTGTTCTGCCAGTTGTCTCATTTAATACTGAGCGTGCATCGAGGGTGACGCTTCATTCTTCGTACAATAATGATGCTTTTAGGATACATGGCGAGCATCCTATGGTGAGACGTTTGGCGTCTCCGATAAGCTTTTGCCTATAAAAAGGTAACTTCTGGGCATTTTTTCCTCGCTTTCCTGCAATTCTTAGAGAGACTCTACCAAATTTTCTTCTCGTTTCCTTCATCTTTTGCGTTCTGGCGGCTTTTTGCTTTCTATTCCCTGAAATTTTCCAAAGTACCTTCAATCAAGTAAGTAATTTCTTCTCTCTTGCCTTTGATTTTTCCTCTGTTCTTTCAATTGCACCTTTGCATTCAACTCACTTCACCCCATTTAGAGATTAGGGTTACTGTGTTGAAAATGGCCTCCAGCAGTGGTCGGTCAATAGATAGGAGTTTTATGAAGGAGTACAGGGACAAGCCCGTGGCTGAGCGCTGTTCTAGATTGAGCCCTAGAGAAGTGGCTGAAATTCCTTCTAAATATGACTTTCCTAATGGCATGTTCATGATGCCCTGCCCCGATTCCATGGTGGTGACGGATGGGCCTTTCGGCCACCAGAAGAAAGAGTGGTTCATTTGCCACCTTTAGAGCTTGGATGCAGGACTGAGGCTCCCGTTTGGCGCCTTTGAGATAGCAATATTGGAAGGTTACGGGATTGCCCTAAATCAATTGCATTCGAACGGGTGGAGATCGGTGGCTTGCTTCAAGATCCTGTGTAAGATAGAGGGAGTGGCCCCGACTTTGGATCTCTTCACCCACTTCTTCTACATATCGGGTCGGAGCGATGAGACAAAGTATTTCTTCACCAGCCGACCGAAGAGAAAACTCGTCCATAACCCCACCTCGATGAAAGGGTACAAGGAGAGGTTCTTCCTGGTGGGGATGATTGGTGGATTTGGGGTGCGCCTTACCTAATCGGATGGAGCCACCATCTTGAAGGACCAAGCCGCCGGTCAGCCTTTGTACGAGGCCGACATTAAGAAATTGATGGACGCCGTGGCGAGGCAAAGGGAACCCTATAAGTTCGACTTTCTACTGGGGACGTTGTTCGGGTCTTCCAGCACCGAATCTAGCACAAATGCAGAATGTGAGCATTAGGATTGTAGTGGAGGGAGCAGCATGAGTTGACAATCATGTATTGCATGTGCATTGAATGTATATTTTTCTAAAAATGATACTTATCTTGTTTGTCTTTGTGATGCAGCTGCGATGGCTGGAGGGGATGA
Source organism: Excoecaria cochinchinensis (assembly GCA_947683425.1). Classification (NCBI taxonomy): domain Eukaryota; kingdom Viridiplantae; phylum Streptophyta; class Magnoliopsida; order Malpighiales; family Euphorbiaceae; genus Excoecaria; species Excoecaria cochinchinensis. The sequence continues at coordinate 6,101,162 of CANTUQ010000066.1, forward strand.
CATGAAGAGGTAGCTCGCCGCTCGGGCTAAGGCCAAACGGGATGCCGATCGGGCTGCGAGGGAAGAGAGGAAAACAAAGAAAAGGAAGATCCTGCCCACCTCAGAAGTGCACAATTCGCGCGGTCCGGTGGATGCTCCTCCCCCTGCTGTCCCAGTTGCTGCGATCCCCGCCCCTCGTATAACTTTGGTCATCTCTAGACCTGGGCCCCCCAAACTGGTGCTAAGGATCGGCATCCACACAGGCGGCTACTGTTGGAGGAGGAGTTCGATTTCAATGAAGCACAGCCAACCGTCATTTTTCCTAATATTCAACTGATGAGGGAGGTTGCCCAAAAAAAGGCTGCGGGACTGGTGGCTGCCTCGAACACCCGAGTGGAAAAAGGTAAGGCACCGATCCAAGGCGAGCCGGCCCGGCGAGCTGCAGGGGGAGCCCCTGAGAGGCGAACTGTACCCTTGAAGGACGTGCTGAGGGAGAACTTCGGCAATGACTGGTCGGCAAGTAACAAAGTAGTCGCCAGTTACCTATGCCGGGATATTCTTCAGGATGACGACTTCAAGGTTATGGGAGATCCCAGCTTGCTTACTCGGGAGCTCAGTATGTTCAACCAGCAGAGCCTGGAAGTGAGATTTGGCCACTTTAATTTTTGTTGTCTGGAAATTGGTAATGTCCTCCTTCACTAATGTGGCGAGCTTCTTGGAGGCAAGGTCAAAAGACGCTGCCAAGGCGAAGGGGGAGGCCAATGCTCAACGTGATGCTGCCCAGAAAGAGGCCTCTGCCCTTCGCTCGGAGGTGGTAGACCTGAAGAAGGAGGCCTCTCGGCATGCCCAGGAGTTGAAGACTCGACTAGGCGAGGTCGATCGCTTAAAGGGAGAAGTCTCGCGCCTGGCTGCTGATAGCGCTCAGTGCAAGAGATTCAAAGAAAAGGCGAGCAGACTGAGCTCTGAGTGCAAACTTCTGCGCACTGAGAGGGGTAAAGCCTTGGCAGAGTGCGACCAGCTTCGAGCCGAGCGGGATTCACTGAAGGCTGCTTTGGAGGACAAGGAGACCTCCTGGAGGAAGAAGCTTGAAGAGGAGCTTGCCTCTCAAAAGGAGTAGCTTCTTGATCAACTGGGAGAAGCTCAAGGGAAGTTGTCGTCTTTGCTAATCTATGAGGCCGGGAGGTGCTTCCCTGGGGCTGATCTCGGCTGGATGGAGGATCCCAGTGTTTTGCCCGATTCGCCATCTAGTAACGATAAGGAAGAGGCTCCCAGAGAGGAAGCGACCGACAGAGCGCCATCATCCATGGAAGATCCTTCACCAACTGAAGCTCAGCCAGATGTGCCCTCTGGAGTTGAGGTTGGCGCTTCTTTGCCGGTAGAGCCAATCTCAGGGGTGGCTGCCGAGCCTTCTCAGCCTGCTGCCCAGCCAAGTGCAGAGCCTTCTGCCGAACCAAGCGTAGAGCCACCTGTTGATGTAAAAATTATAGCTATAGAAACTTTAGATGAGATTTTCCATTGTATACTTTATTTTTTGTACTGATTCTTGTAAATTGTACAATCTATTATTTCTTCAATGAACTGCAATTTTGAATAAACTGCAAACTTGAACAATTGCAAATTGTCATTTTTTCATAACTTGTATATATGATTGGATAATATGAGCAGACTGATTAGTCATAGATACTTCCTGAAGTCGAAGAAGTTGGAGAATCAATAACTTTTAAAGCCATTGATTAATTTGTCCGATCTGATTGGAAAATCATAATCAGTCGGTCATTTGGCATGAGTTATGAATTAGACCTTTGGAGATCGGGCCCTATAACGTCAAGTGTAGCGAATGACTACTTAGCCTCGCATTAACTTGGAATTGGGCGATCAGTTTTGTACATTAAGTTGGCATTTTTAAGACATCATTTCAATCCGTGATTGCTGGGCAACACTTAACTTGGGAGACACTTTTACTATAGCTTAACCCTTGCGTCTTTGGTTCGGGATTGGCGTCGAACCTAGCAGATGAGCCTATAGAAATTGGGCGATTTCCGTATCTTTGGATCGCGAATATCGTAGATCCTAACGGATGAGCTACTGTACGATTTCCGTATCTTTGGATCGGGAATGCCGTCGATCCTAACGGATGAGACGCGGGGCGATTTTCGTATCTTCGGATCGAAAATGTTGTTGATCCTAACGGATGAGCCGCGGGGCGTGCTGCTTTCCGTATCTTCGGATTGGGAATGTCGTCGATCCTAACGGATGAGCTTGACCTGCAGACAAAAAGACTCCAACTTTCGCATCTTTGGTTTGGGATGAGCATCAAGCCTAGCGGATAAGTTGTACCACACATACCTTTTGTAGAGATGGAAAAGAATTTCTTTATTTATTAAATTCAATTCTTGATACACTATTACAAGGAGTTGAGGGTAAGCACCCGATTAGATATGGTCCTCTTTGGGTCGTCTACGGGATCTTTGGCCCTCTAACCTTCAAGGTTTTGTTCTTTGGTGGGCATGTCTCTCTGCTGCCTGATCATGGTGACGTACGCCTTGCGGGATGCCTTCTGGTCGCCCCTTAGGATAGCAACGCCCCCATTAGTTGGGATTTTCATCACCATGTATCGTATGCTCGTGACAACTCCGGTTTGAGAGAGTAGGGGCCTACCAAAGATGGCGTTATAGGCAAAAATTATGTCAATTACCATAAATGTTATCTTGCAGGAGTGGGCAAGTGCCTCTTGGCCAAGCTTGACTAATCCCACTACCGGGACTGTAGCGTTGCCAAGCCCAATCAGCGGGGTGGCATTCGGCTTCAGCTCCTCAATCGGCAGTCCCATGGTTTTGTAGGCTTGGAGGGTGAGCACGTTCATAGTGCTGCCATTGTCCACTAAAATTCTTTTGACATCAAAGTTGTTAACTCGAGCCCTGACGACGAGAGCGTTCTCGTGAGGAAACATCACATCTCGTGCATCATCATTGCACATGGTGACGGAAGGGAGCCGTTCGATTTGGTGAGAGAGATAAACACCCTTCCCCTTCTTTTTTTCTGGATAGGTCCTCTCCATAGGATGATCCTCTTGTGATCATGTTTATGACCCCGACATATGGTTTGCGCGAGTCTGTATTCCTTGGATTTCTGTGCTCGCTGTCATCGCCCGAGCCAGAGTCATCCTTGCTGAGGTTCGGCTGTCTGCAGGAACTTTCCCCTCTAGCCGTACTTACAAAATTTTTGAGGGACCCCTTTGTATAAGCCGTTCAATCTCCTTTTTCAGCGAGTAACACTCGTCAGTGGTGTGACCGACGTCTCTATGAAACTCACAGTATTTACTTTGGTCCCTCTCGCTTCTGTTCTGATCGGACAGTTCCTTGGCCAATTGACCTTCCTGTGTTTCTCTTAATCTGCATCAGCACCCGGGCTGAGTTGGTATTGAGCGGAGTAAAGGTTCGGGCCGGCTGGCTGTCTGAGCCATCGGATCTTCCCTTTCCGGCCTTCTTTCGCTTGCCTATATTTCTCGAAGTGGAGGTTCTGTTCGGACTCCTTGCTATTCGTTCAGATGCGGGAGTTCTAATGAACGACCTTCCGTTTGGGTGCTGCAGTCTGTCCATGATGTTGGTCCTTCTTCCCCTGGCGGACCTCAGGGCATCATCCGATTGGATGTGCTGTCTGGCCCTTTCCATCAGATCGAAAAAGCTGGCTGGGGATCTTGTTGTTATTGACTCGAACAATGGGCGATTAAGGATGCCCCCGACCATGGCGGTCATCGGCATTTCCACACTTACATTTTCACCTCAGACATCGTGGCTTAGAATCTATCTATGTAGTCTCTAAAACTTTCATCGATTCTCTGGTAGAGATTGCACAAGTCACTCACCGACTTTGGTGCTCGTGTCTGCACAATAAACCGTGTGGTGAACAGCTCTTTGAGTTGTTTGAAGGAGATGATTGATTCCTGAGGCAGCTCGTGGAACCAATTCAGATCATCTCCTCCTAGGGTGGTGGGGAAGACTCGGCAGGCGATTGTTTCGTCATAGGTGTACACCTGCACTTTAGTCAAGTACTCAGCCAAATGAGTTCACGGCTCGTTAATGGAGATTCCTTTGTTTCTTCTCCTTCCGAAGTCTTCGTCCATGAAGTACTCTTCATGGTCTCTTTCGGAGGTTCTGGGCATCTTGCCCTTCCTGATTATTTGAACAATGCTCTTAGTGAAATCACTAAGGAGGGCACGCATGCCCCTGAATGTGATGGGAGTGTTCTCTGGTTGCCGTAGAATGGCATCATTAAATTCTGGAAGAAGGTTCCCTCTGGTTGGGGACATGAGAGATCTCTCTCTTCTCCCCGAGGGCCTAGACCTGCCCTGGCTATTGCTGTTGCAGTTATGCTCTCTAGAAGATGCGTTCTCGTTTGATCTTGAACTTGCCATAGCTCCCAACGAAAGCACCAAATGATAAGACGAAGAATGTCTTTATCTAGAAAAGAGAAGAGTCGATTGGAAGTTTATAGTGAGACAGAAGGAGAGCCGGTCAGATGGTTGAGACCTGCAAGAAAGAATGTCCGGTCCGACCAGGCATAAGCACTCCGAAACTTAAGTTTATAGCTTTCTAGAGAGAGAATGCTTAGAAAGAGAGTTTCCGAGTTTTGATACCTAATGCCACTGTTTGTTGGGCTATTTATATGAGATGAGAGAGGTGCACTCGAGTGCCTGAAGAGTGATAACTGGCAGTTAGAGTAGGTGAGCGGCGAAGCGACAAGAGCAGATGAAGGGCATGGCACTGCCTTGTGTCAGTGGGTTGATTGGACGTGTTGTCACATCAGTCCGATCGGACGTGGCGCTGCCTTCATACTCAAGTTTTGTGCTCTTTACTGATAGGTCTTGGGTCCTATCAGGTGGATTGGACCGACTGGATGGATCTCTACACAAATGTTATTTATATAGTTATCAATAACTTTAACAAGTTTGATCGTACAAAAAGGACAAATAGCTCAATTGCATATATTCCTGGTTGCAAAAATTATAATGAAATGGTCCCTGGATAGCTAGTTTTGGAGGAAATGCAATAAAAGGTGCGTAGAATTTAGAAATGTTGATTAAATGAATAGAAGACTTTCGGGTTGTGTTAAGCAAAATGCAGATATATAAAGGATGGTGGAAAGTAGCGGTTTACAAGTTTCTACTTTAATGCCACACATACCAAGTCAATAACTAACAAGTTAAGGAATTCACGCTTCTCTATCCCATCTTTTGTTTTTCTTTTTTACCAAAATTTATCCACAAGTCTTGTTTATTAAGAAATAGTATAAAATCCTTTCAAAAAAAAAAAGAAATAGTATAAAATAATAATAATAATAATAATAATAAGCTTTGCTTAGTGACGGTGAGAATTGTGAGATTTCAATGGGATATAATTTTATCTAATTAAAATGTATAATGGAATACTCGAATATGTAAATTTTGTTGTTTATAGCATTGATTAAGTGCAAATAAATTTAAAATAGCATTCAAAGCATACTAATTAACTTCAAACTTCAAACACTTTACTTCTCTTTTTTCTTTTTGGCTGTTTTGTTTGGAATATGTACTAAAATAGAGTCCCTCAAATATACTTCAATATCTTTTTGGAACATACAAAAATGCCATCCTAACAATATATAGTACTATCTCTTTTTCCTTTTAAATGTCGTTTTTGAAAATAATATTTTATTCCATTTCGAGTGTCACTCTTTCAGAATTAAAAAATAATTCAAGAAATAATTTAACCTATTTTTTTTTTTTTACTCTCGTTTTATATATTTATTATAATTTTTTTGTTATTTAATAAAACGATAATATATTCCATTACTAATATTTTTTATAATATTAAAATTTATTAATTATTTTCTTAATTTGTGTGTCACTGTCAAGAGATAAAAATGAAAATAATAATAATAAATAAATAATAAGTTAACACAACAAGATAATTAAGTAGAAAAGTGGACCTCAAATTTGTAACCTTAAGCCAACTTATTACTAATAATACATTAATTAGGGGTGAGCATGGACCGGTTAACCGGTCCATGAGCCCCAAAAAAAATCAGTCAATTAATATCGGTTTTTTTAAATTTCAGTCCATTAACCAGTCTATTACCATCGGTTAATCAGTCCATCGGTTTCGGATTTTCGGACCGGTTAACCAATATTTTTCGGTTAACCACTATAATTATAAAATGTATTTATAAAAAAATTAAATTGTCGAAAATACTTAAAATTTAAAATTAGAAAACAAACATAATCCAATATAATAATTAAATATGATGTTCAAACAACAAACATAAACTAAAAATATTCAAAAATATTATTCACATATATTAAAAATTTTATTTTATTTGAAATTTTTAGTTAATATATTAATTTTATATAACTTTTTGAAAATATTTTGATTTTAATTAATAAAAAATTGATATATCAGGAAATAATAAAAAATACTAAATATGGGGGAATTTTTTTTAATAATGCTTTTTAAAAAAATATTTATAAAATTGGAGTGTGTCAGAAAATATTTGTGGAAATGGTGTTTTTTTCGAAAACGCAAACAGTAGCTGCGTTTTCAGAGCGTAGGACCCACGAGACAGAGAAAGTCTGCCGCTTCTGAAAATGCAGCAGGCCGTTGCGTTTTCAGACGTCTGACAGGTCTGAAAACGCAGCAGTCTGCTGCGTTTTCAGACGGAATATATTTAATATATGAGACCGGATTGCATAAATGAATTGTGGCAAAATGGTTCAAACCCTTTTTATTCCTACAAAGGGTCACGGGTTCGAATCCTAATACATTGTTTTTCAATTTTTTTTTCATTGTTTTGCTTTTTTTTTTTTCCGTTAGTCTATAAAATTAAATTAAAATAATTGGTTTTTTAATTTATTGATTAATATTATTTGCACTCAGTTTTCTGTTTGAGCAACTTATAAGGTTTTATATTATACTATTTTTATTTTGTTTATTTATTAATAAGAAGTAAAAAAGTATTCTTAAATTAAAAATAATATATATATATATATATATATATATATATATATATATATATATATATATATATATATATAATTATACAATCTATCAGTAATTTTTCTATATAAATTCACTAAATATTTAATATTAATCATCAATTAATTTGCTCATATTTTTTTATATGATATATGTGATTTTATATGGATTTTTTCACTAAATAGTAATTTTTCTATATAAATTCACTAGAAATTTTTTTATGGTAAACTTATCAAAATAATTGGTTTAAGTTAAGCAGATAGAAAATGTTTAATGGTATTATAAAGTTTGAAATACCATAAAAAAATCTCCCTAATTTCTGCCTCTATATTGCCTAACTCCTCATTTTCATGTAATTATTTTGATTTTTATTTTAATAATATCAACTTGAATGTATAAAAAACGATTTTTAATTTTTCATTGTTTTTATTTTTTATTATCTTTCATTGTATAAAATTAACCTTTTTTTAATTAAATTGATTTTTCATGAATCACTAAAAAGAAAATTTTAATTAAGTTGATTTTATATGTTTTTATTTTTTATTATTTTTCATTGTATAAAATTAACCTTTTTTTTTAATTAAATTGATTTTTCATGGATAGATGAAGAACAATAAAAAAGAAAATTTTAATTGATTTATATGTGAAAATTTAATTTGATTTATATGTAAAAATTTAATTTTATAGACTAACAAAAAAACAAAAGCAAAACAATGAAAAAAAAAATTATAAAGAATGCGTTAGGATTCGAACCATGGGATGTTGAGAAATGGAATAATTTGGATCCCATTTGTGCCACTTGGGTACAAGCTTTATTTAGTATTTTTGTTCCATATATATATTTTAATATACTTAAAAAAGGGCAAAGCATTTTCAATCGCAGCTTTTGCATTTCGAACCCGTGACCCTTTGTAGAACTAAACTGTATTTGAACCATTTTGCCACAATTCATTTATGCAATCCGGTCTCACTATATTAAATATATTCCGTCTGAAAACGCAGCAGACTACTGCGTTTTCAGACCTGTCAGACGTCTGAAAACGCAACGGTCTGCTGCGTTTTCAGACGCCGCAGACTTTCTCTGTCTCGTGGGTCCCACGCTCTGAAAACGCAACTACTGTTTGCGTTTTCGAAAAAAACACCATTTTCACAAATATTTTCTGACACACCCCAATTTTATAAATATTTTTTTAAAAAGCATTATTAAAAAAAATTCCCCCTAAATATGTACATATTAAATAATTAATAAATTAACTAAAATAACTTTAAAAAAACTAAAATGAAATTGAAATATTTTAAAGTAAATAAAAATTAAAAGGATATAAATAATTAAATATGAAAATAATGAAATAAAAAATTATAATGAAAATAAAAAAAGAGTGAAATATAATTAAGAAAATATAGGGGTGTTCATTTATCGGTTTCGGTTCGGTTAACCAATTTATAAGCTAAAAAATAAAAATCAGTTCATTAATATCGGTTTTTGTAAAACACTAACCGTTAACTATAAATATCGGTTCGGTTAACCTATTTTTCGGATCGATTTCGGTTCGGTTTATCGGTTAACCAAGTCTAACGGTTTTTTTTCTCACCCCTGACATTAATCATTGCTTAACTTTAAAAAAAAAAAAGAAAAGACAACCGAACATGTTTTATATAAATACACAAAATTAACATGAAACGCAAGCCTGCCAGATTGTTTTATTTTATTTAACTGATATTCTTAAAAAATATATATTTAACTGATATATATATATATATATTTGAAACCCAATACATTTGAATCTGATCTAAATTACAACACAGAGTAAAAATTAAGAAATTAAATAAGAAAAGGTCAAAATTAAGGAATTTAATATATTCTTTTGGAATATTCGAAAGATCTCCAAAATAATAAATCGAGATAAGAAAATTATTATAGTCAATTTGAGAAATAAAAATAATTGGAATTGGAATTAATGGTAGAATCTTTTCTTAAGAATTTTTTAAAATAAATTATAAAAGGTTAATTATTTAATAAAACCAACTTTGTGACTCACCGAATGAGTTTAATGTGGAAACTGAACTGACTGATTCAAATTTAAAAGCACCTTAATCACATGATTACTATACTCATGGGATCATAATTAAGTTTAGCCATACATTCGTTTCAGTTTCATTTGTTATTAATATATATTAAAAAATACTTTTAATTAACTTTTGATTAATTAAGGATTTCCAAGTTAGAAACAACAAAGAAAATAACCTCTAATTAATGACAAATAACAGCATAAAACTGCCATTATTAGTCTACTTTATTATTATTTTTTTAATATAATTAATCTACTTTATTAAGTGGCACATATATATATATATCTCACTCTAGCCGTTTAATTATTTTAGTTATTAGAGTCAGGCATTAACTGGTTAAAACTTAAACGGTTGACAATTTGTTTTTTAAATTTAGTCAATTATTATCATTTTTTTAAAATTTAAATTCAAATTTAGTTCATTAATAATTGTGATCGTTTAACTGTTAAAAAAATTAAATATATATAATTATCCTATGATTAAAAAAAAAAAATAATCCAAGGTTAAAATATAAATTCTAAAAATTATAAATATAAGAATATAAATAAAAATACAAGTCATACACATTTAATGTCAATATGATTAGTAAAATTTACATAAATTCTGTGCAAAACAATAAAAAAAAATAATTCAATACTATTTTATTAGTCATATCTATATCAACAATTGGATAATTTTCAATGGTATAAGATGACAATATAAGATAATAAAAAATGAATAATATAGACATTAATAATAAAATTATTCTTATGAACCATATAAGTACGTAAAATATTAAAATTACATATAAGTTCAGTTAACAGCTAACCATGTTTTAACCAGGCATTAAGTTGAAATCCAAATTTACTAATCATTATTTTTAAAAATCAAATTTCGAATTTACGTCAAATTGAACTGTTTAATCACGTAAAAATCGATTGGACTTAATTTTAACCATCAATTAACGATTTTTTCAGGCCTATTTGTTACTATTTTAGAATCTCAACGCTTTCTAATAATTAATTTTTTAAAAAATATGAATTTTTCTTATTAAAAAATGCACTTTAAGAAAATGCTTCCTAAATTATATACTCATTTTTATTTTAATAATATACTAAAAAGATAAAAACAAAAATACAGAAAAAACAATATCCAACCTATCTATTTTTTAAGGAAGAAAAATATATGATTTTTAATAATATATATAAATTATTTTTAATAGAATTAAAAAGTGCATTGAAAATAAATATTTAATTAAATAAAATTCAAATGCAGACAAAATAAAAGCATATTACCAAGGTTCTTACCAGGTATCCCGAGATAGTCAAAGCACGAACCTTCCGTCCATTCCAATAATTTTGTTTTACCTCAATTGGAAAAGTTAAAAGTAAAACCAATCAAAATAAATAAATAAAAATAACAGTAAATGCAATTAAAAATAAATTCAAGAATAAATTTATTCCAAAAGTGAAAAAGTATATTAAAAAAGATCACAATGCCCAACAACTAACTTGGCATCTTTGTCATCAGCTTGCAGCTTCCTATAAAACACACCCCTTTCCAAAAACTATATTGGTACCCATCCGCCGTCATCATCACCATACTCCGGTCACCGGATCCCCGCCTTTCCTTTTTCTCTTCACTTCCTCTCCTTCCTTGTCGAACCCAGTAACGTATAAAGTGTATATATTTAAATAATTACATATATAATCAATATAAACACATAGTTTCTATATCTTCATGAACAAGAAATGGGCAATCTTTGCACTTGTTTCGCACCCAAAACTGTGAAAAAGAAAAAACTCACAAAGCGTTTACCCGGAAACCCGCAATCTTTGCCCAACTCAAGTAACCGGTGGACCCGGATCCGATCAACCCGCAAAGACAGCACCGATTCTTTAATCCAGGAGCAGGCTTTGGCCGCTGCCATTCTTTTCCGGCAGCATCAGCAACAGAACGGCTCTGATTCATTGCCTTTTGATCGGTCGGCTTCTTTACGGTACCCGAATAATTCCGGGACCAAGAAATCCCAGTTGCCGCGGAGCTCCAGTTCCAGAGCCCGGTCGCTTACTGACCCTTTGTTGCAGCCTCACCAGCTTGTTAACCGGGTACGTCTATGTTTTCGTAAGAAGACGTGCATATTATGCATATCATAGCATTTATTGTTGTGGGGCTGTTACTATGAAATATGGAATTGTGTGGATTATTGTTAATTTGTGGAAATGGAATAGTTTACAGTTGCCTGATGTATTGGGTTTCATTTGATGGTTTTGGGTTAGGCTGCTTATTTTGGTTTATCAAAATGATTTTATGGTTGTTCTGATGTGTATTTTCATATTTGTCAGATAAAAATTAATGATGTTTCTATTTATGAGTTTGATTAATTGTGTCTGTGATGGTCTGGGTCCTCTGGCAGTGATTGTGATGGCTTTGGATGGTAAATTAATTGGCTTTCATCATTTTTTTCTTTCCAATTATGAAATGATCAGTACTGGTCACTTGGAGACCTAAATATAGCGCCTTTTATTTGGCTTGTGTTCTAAAGATTATATTTTTTTAATCTTTAATGGTATCTTTGCCTGGTCATGTAATGATTTCTAATGGCATTCTCTCCTCTCTTTACAATATAAAACCAAAAAAGATTTTCAATTTGCTTCTCCGGGATGAATTTTAGGCTGAGACATAATGCTTTAGGAAATTTGTATATTGCATTGATTAATCTGAGTATGTTGCTTATGATGCCTTTTTGTGATACCTAACCCTGAGCTCCCTGTAGAAGTACAGAGCTTTCCAATTTATGTACTCTTTTTCTTTTGTTTTGATCCTCTTTCCGTGGGTCTGTGTAAGCAGCTGTGCGGGATTTTATGGAAGAATGGATGGACATTTTTGCGTTCGTGTTAATTCTTCTAACTAATTCATTTATGGGTTTCTTAGGGACTCGTTTTACAAGTTCTCGTTTTCACCTCAGTGTAGGTCACTCCAAAATGTCTAAGCTTCTCCAATTAATTTGTTTATGGGTTTTGGAATAAGATATACATGTTGTTTGTGTCCTATTCATGGCATTTATGCTTATGTATGCCTGATTAAATTCTTTGTTACTGTGTGTGTCTTTCTATATTATGTCAAAAAAATTTAAATTTTATATTCCTTCACTTTTTTTTGTCAAATTAAATTTTTATCCTAACCGCCTTCCCTCTCAACAGGATATTAAGCTTGATGATCTTGAGACTAATCATTTCGTCCTTGTACATGGAGGAGGCTTTGGTGCCTGGTGTTGGTACAAAACAATAGCACTTCTAGAAGAGGGTGGTTTCAAAGTTACTGCCATAGACTTAACTGGCTCAGGGATTCACTCTTTTGATACAAATGGCATTGCTAATCTCTCTCAATATGTGAAACCCCTCACTGATTTTCTTGGAAAACTTGCTGATGGAGAGAAGGTTCTTTTCCATTTCCTTGCTCATTCTTTCTTTCTTTCTATTTTATTTTTTATTTATTTTTTAATTCTTCTTTTTATATGTGCTACTTATGCTACTTGCAGTTGTGTTCAGATTGCATCATCAAATTTACGCTATATTGCAGTTGGTTTCTTAGGCATATTTACTTGTGAAGTAAGCTCTAGGGTATTATAAATTTGCCTGGAAGTTTTCACACTTCCTTTCTTACAAGATAGGTACTCGTATGCTTTTGGACTCTGGTACCTGTTATGAATCAATATATACTTTCGTCACTGAAACCCTTTTAGTACCAATTTTTAGATTACTCATAGAGTCTTTACCTACAACTTTGTATATTGAAGGGAGTGTTGAATTATACATGTTTTTCCTACATTCAAAAACCTTGTAAGTGCCAATTTTCCAATTCCACAGAGAAATTGACTTCTAGCTTTGTTTATTGAAGACTTGTGCTGAATTGATATATTTAATTGATTGAACTGGAGTAACTTGCTGTTTCAATTTGAAATGGGAGGTCTACATCAATTCACATTTTATTTCTTCAATGGTAGAATTGTGTTAACTTTTGGAAATTTTATTGCATATTTGGCATAAAGTGTCTAGCTAGGTTCAGTTTTAAGATGTTATCATACAATACTTTACTTAAGATACGCTGTTCTGCTGAATTATGCAGGTGATTTTGGTGGGACACGATTTTGGTGGTGCTTGTATATCATATGCCATGGAGTTGTTTCCTTTTAGAATCCCGAAGGCTGTTTTTATCGCTGCATTTATGCTGACTAATGGACAGAGCACTCTTGATATGTTCTCTGAACAGGTTTACCCTGTGCTCTATCTCCATCAATACCAATCCAATCACTGATTTTGAAAATATTTATTTATATGTATAATTTAATACTGTAGTTTACCTTTTTTTTTCATTTTTTTATTTCTTCTAGAATACGGCTGATTGAAGCTTGGATCATTTTTTTTTTTAAATTGTAACTAATAAAAGTATCAATTGATTCCACCAGACAATAAACACCCATCGGGGTGCATGCACATGCACAGAAAGAACTATTTTCAGCCTTTTCAGTGTTAAGCTTTCTGCATTCTCTGTGGATTCATGTGCATGTTTTTAACCATAAGATTCATTTGGATTTGTAGAAGTTGTTTCTCCATTCATGCAAATTAGCTAGTATTTTTTAGCGAGGACATGATTTAAAACATGTACTAGTCCCTGGATTAATAAGTACCCAAAAAATTTCAAGATCTGAAGATAGTTTTTGGGTTTGCTAGTCCACTGATTAAGGCATATTCAGATTCAAACTAACAGTCTCAGCTTTCAAGAGTGCATTTGTTTGTATTATTGCTGGAGAAGTTCAATTGTAAAGTTTTTTTTTTTCCCTAAACTATTTCGTACTAATTGTTAAAAATGATTGCAGGCAGGTTCAAATGATTTGATGCAACAGGCACAGATATTTGTGTATGCAAATGGGAATGCTCAACCTCCAACTGCTATTGAGCTGGACAAGTCATTATTGAGAGAGTTGCTGTTCAATCAGTGTCCAGCTAAGGTACGATCAAATTTCATGTGCAATCTGTGCTGAAAGCATGATGCCTCTATCACTTGTTGTTGTGGATGTTCAACAGGCCATTTTTTTTTCTTCATAAAAAGGAATGTGGTACTTGGCTTTAATTCCTATTGAAGTTTTGAGACAGATAATGAATCTATTACTTGGGATAATAATTATTCTGAGTTACTTGCCTATAAGAATTGTTGTTCTGAGTAACTCAGGGTCAATAGGCATCGCCAATACGTGGGAATAGAAAAGAATTTGATTACAGATTTAAGTTCAAAACGAGTTGCAGTAGTCGCATGACTCTTCCTGGTCATTTAAAAATATGATCTCTCAATAATAATATGATTGATGTGAGAGACTTGAACTATCATCTTGGTGGTGCCTGAACTTGGGATTGAATGTCCATGTATTATTTTTTTACATCCTGGACATGCTGTGCTAAAAACAATTGTGCAACTGTGTCCTAAGATGGATACCAATTTGTTGTGATTTTGTGATCATTTCTACCTAAAGACATTTGAAACCACTTCTGAAAGATGTTGAACTCTGATATGAAGTCAGTTAATGAAAGGTTTTCTTGAATATATTTCATGAACTCCTAGAGGAAATAATTAAAAAAATTTGAGCTTTCTCCTCATAACTTTGACTTGGTCTGTTTGTGTGTGTGTGTACATATTTTATATGCATCCTTTATTTATTTATTTATTTATTTTTCATCGTTGTTAATTCCTTTTTGCATCTTTTGGCTCAGGATGTTGCATTAGCCTCTGTTTCAATGAGGCCAATCCCCTTTGCACCAGTTTTAGAGAAGCTTAGTCTTTCAGACATAAAATATGGAACAGTTAGACGGTTTTATATAGGAACTCCAGAGGATAATGCCATACCTATTGTACTACAGGAAAGTATGATTAACTCGAGCCCTCCAGAAAAGGTTTTCCGTTTAAAAGGAGCTGATCACTCACCTTTCTTCTCAAAGCCTCAGGCCCTCCACAAGATATTGGTAGAGATTTCAAAGATCCCTTCGACTTGATAGTTTGATAATTAGTAGACTTCTTTTAAGTCCCTAGAGAGCTTCATCGGCATAGTGTGTTTGCTGCTTGGATGTCTTTTCTGCACCCGGCTAAAAGAGAAGATTTTGGGTTGTTCTGTAAATGCATATACCAAAGAAAGAAAGTAGCAATTGTCATCAAGTGGTGGATTCCCATAGAAAATCTGAATTATCGTGTTTAAGCACCAAAGATTTCTATATCCTTCCTCTTCTTTCTCAATCTTGTTTTATTATTATCTTGGGTTTCCTTGCCATTTTTCATTCAGATGATAGTATTATTTATAGTTATTTACGGATGTGAAGCTTCACTTTGATGATTGGGAGAATGAAAAAAGAAAAAAGTTAAACTGAATCTTTGCCATTTCTTTATGGATCCTTCCTCTTATTTACTCAACATATGCTTCCATTGATGACCCTGTTTCTGACCAGAATCTGAGTTCCAGTTTCTGATTGGGAGCGGTGGAACTGGCCAGACAGTTTTGATTCATAGAATCACTCTGTCTGGTTCAAAGGTGGGATCACTTCAATATGCTACATGTTAAGGCATGGTGGACCTGAATGTGTATAGTTTGTTCTGAGCCATATGATTGTTTAATGCTTAATGAGTTTTAAGTGGGAGCATATGAAAATTATATGGGGCAGGAACAGAATGTGTGTTTTTGTCATTTAATATGCTACTTTGGATTTTTGTTGAAGTGTTGGTGTTGATGCATGGAGAATATTTGTGTTTTTTTTTTTATTATTCTGTGAGATCACTGAAACAGTAACACCAGAAAGAGTCCCAAAGAGCTTCAGAAATACAGTTTTGAGTGGAGGTCGAGTTCTCTTGCTTGTTCCTCCATAAAAATGGCGTCACCCTTTTATCATGTCCTTATGCCATCCTCATCAATAAACAACTTCAAACTAAGTGCATTATTATATTATATGGCTACCAATTTATCATTTCTTGACTTCTTAATATTAGATATTGAAAATAAAAAAAAAAAGCCAAAGAACAAGAAATAGTTAAGAAACTAAACAAGAAGTTATGGTTAAGAAACCAGGTATTCATTCAGATCTTTTGGCAAAGACAGACATAATATCTTTAAACAAACTCTTCTATCCATCAATAATTAGATTCAGATTGGAAAACAGCCAAAAACCAACGGTATTGATGAAATATCAATTGGATTAGACGTGAACAATCATATACTTATATCTGTTTTCAAATTATAACAACCAGAAATGAAAGGCATTGGCGACTTTATCAATTATTCTCCAACAGCTTCACACAATATGAAACGGTAATTAGTTTCTAACAATCTGTTCATGAACTGACCAAAATAACAGTAATTGCAGACCGCTCAAACGTTTTATTATAAATGCAAGACACAAACGTAATCTCTTTAGTTTCACCTTACAATTCTTTTTTCTAATTTTCCTTTTTTACCTTTTATTTGTTTCTCTATTTAGATATCCATATATAGTCTTCTTGTTCTTTCTATCACCTTCTTTTTCATTTATATTCCATTTGCTTCAGTTCAAGAAAGGTAGGCAAAATTCTTTACAAACGTTCAGTATTCCATTTATGTTGCTTTCTTTCCTGTGAACGTTATTTAACATCTTGGATCCGGCTTGTGGGCATAATTATATTGGCATAGTTTGTTTTGATTATTTGTTTTCTGAAAAGTACAGCCCAATTGCAATTCCATTTCTTTATTTTGAGCATGAATACCAAAAGAACAAGAACCTAGCTTCCTGTAACTTTTTCCAGTTTGTATGCCATGGTCGCTACTGCATAATTCTCCTCTTTTCATACCCACAATCCAATTTCAGAGTTTGCTGATCATAAATTTGTAAAATTGGGTATTAGGAAAGGATAGGAGATAAATTTATACTAAACTATTGAAAATGGTACAAATTTGATTTAAATTTTTATTTTTCTATAACAAATATTCCTAAAATATTCAAAGCGATCCATATTTGCCTTTCAAAATATTAATATGCACAGATTTTAATATTTTAGGAATATTTTTTTTAAAAAAAAATAGATTGCAAGAGTGAATTTATAAGGTTTTGAGTGAATTTGGCACTTATCCCAAATTTAAAACTTTTAAGAACTCACAACCCCACATGCATGACAGAAAGACAACAATAGATGCTTTTCTATATTCCTCATATTTTAAGTTCAATTTGTTAACCATTTAAATTGTGTAGATTTGGCAGATTCTGTATTTAGAAAAAGAAAGAAACTATAGCAGAAATTAAATGGGTCGTGGTCGTGGAGTTAGCGCTGGTGGTGGACAGAGTTCTCTGGGTTACCTATTCGGTAATGAGGAGACTGCTAACAATGCTTCAGCTGCTAAAAGAGAGACGCAACCTGCAAACAATACCCCTTCTCGCAGCCCAACTGATAAGCAGATTCCAGCAGGCACCCATGGAAATCTTACAAACAATTACCAACGTTCTGAGGGGCAGAATTGTGGCAACTTTATCACGGTAGGATCCAAATTTTAAAGTGATCTCACCCAATTTAAGGGATATATTGCTCCACACTATTTGTCGTTTCACTTGTTTCATGCTCTTTCATATATTTGTTGCTACTAAACATAACAGAAGACTGAGGATTTTGGATTTTAATTTCTACAATGCTATTTGTAATATAGGTTTTCTTTTGGATTGGAATTGACTGAGATAAATGCCCTTAATGCGTCGAAGTCGAACTGTTAGTTACTCCAGACATGACATGAAACTGATTCTAATTTCTTTCTGCATGTTGGTGCAGGATCGCCCATCCACGAAAGTTCATGCTGCCCCAGGTGGTGGATCCTCACTTGGCTATCTCTTTGGAGGCGAGGGAAACTAATCTTAATATAGTCCACGGATATGTATTGTTTGCACTAGACACTATTGTAGAAACTTCATGTCTCTCTCCTTGAATTTACAGTGTCATTGAATTGTTATGTATTACCAGCTGCCAAACAAAATGATGTTATGTACTATAGATCATGATTGTGAACTTAAACTTTGAACATACTGGCAATATGTTGCAAGTCGTTATTTGGATGTGACTATTACAAACGCAAGTTTACATATAATGCATAATTCATTACATGATTTGACGTCATTCCTCCATAATGTAGTTTCTGTTGCAATACAACTCAACTCCAATCCTACACTCTGTGAGCACAGTGTATTATGAATCTACAAAATGCATATAACAAATAACCACAAGTACACATTCGCTCTCTTGCCTGCTTTTGACCCTGCTGCAATCACAATGTATTTAGTAATAACATCTGATTATCGTAGTTTCTCAATTGTTATAACACCATCTCTTCCCAGTCCAACAAGCCACAACTAACGATTCTGCCTACACTGATGATAACCAGTCCATAGCACTTACAATAACCCCTTACTTTCAGCAGGGAAACCATTTCAAAAGGGCAATTAGAAAACATGCCATGCCAACTAGTATAATGAGGGGTATCAGCTAAGCAAAGACACAAACAAATATCAAAACTCTGAACTCAAGGTTGGAGAACAATATAGAAAAACGTCAAAAAACAACTGAAGGCAACCTATACATTCAAGAGCACAAATAGCTCTAACTCTATTTTCAACCAAAAAAATAGGAGCCCAGTTCAATTCTATCCCATCTAGGCCATAGCCGTCCAGTCTTTGCCATTTGAGAAATTGATTAAGTTCCAAAACTGGTATTCTTTCCCAAACCTCAAATGCCCATCAATTCGAAAGAATAAGAACGTAATGGAATCAAAATTAGAACAGAAACTAGGTAAAACAATTACTTTAATTCCATTTCATATTCTAGTCAAAATCATAACTTGTCCAAAACATAACATCATCCTTTCAGAAAGTTAATTTCTAGACCAGAAATTCCCAAAATTCCCAAAATTTCAAAATAAAAGCTTAATAAAACATCCTCAGAATCCAAGCTTGGTGCGGCGCCAGTGCCTACGCTTAGCGTTATACCTAAAAATTCCCGAAATAAAACAGCAGAAATTAGCAAATAAAGCTACGATTAATGAAATTACTTGATATAAATTGACAAAAAATACAATTTAAAACGAAAAAAAGAAAGAACCTGATGGTATTGTCGGTGCGCATGCGAATCCAGTGAGGAATAGGCCTGTTCTGCCTCATCTTCTTGGCTAACTTCTTCTTTATCCTGAAAGTCTTGTGCGACGGCTACATTTACAAATACCCATTGCCACCATTAGATAATCGCTACACAAGCAAGTTACAGTATCTCTAAAATAAACTATATACATTGAGAGTGAGACAGAGAGAGTAATCGCGTACCATCTTTGAGAGCTCGGCTGCTAAATTTGAAGAAGTTCCTTCTGTTATAGAAGCGGCGTATCGTAAACCCTAAATTGGTCAGGGAGAGGGTACCTATATAAGTATCACTGGTTACTGTAAGATTGGTCATCATCGTCCATTTTGGTTTACTTGAATCAACATTTGACCGTTGGATTTATAATTTGATTTACAATATTGTCCAATTTAATTACTTCTTTGATTTTTATTCATTTTTATTAAAATTATGTCAAATTGCTAATTTTTAGAAGCGTACGTGATTTGGTGCACACATTTAAAGAGATTTGACCGTCCAGATAGCACATTAAATTATTACTCATTAGAATGCTATTAAAAAATTTTACAAAAGAAAAGAATGCTATTAGAAATTCACAATATTTATTAATAATAACGAAGAAATATAAATTTTAATATCAATTGAATGCTATAATTATTTTTATAGATTATATATATATATATATATATATATATATATTTAAAAATAATGTGATAAAATTTAATAATTTTATGATTCTAGCCGTTTATGTATTACCCAATTATGATTACACTTGATAAATTTGCCATTTCTAAATTTATTAGAAAAAAGTAGATAAAATTTGAAAATGCCACCTCCAAATAATCTTTGTAATTTTTCTGTTTTATTTTTTAGTCATTAAGTTCTTTATTGAACACAGTTATTCAGTCACTAGGTTATATATATATATAAAAGAGAGCAAACAAATTTTATTATAAAATGTTATTAATTTCATATGCCATGATTAAGAGAAAAGATAAAAATTTTAAAAAATACAATTTAGTGTAAAATAAAATTTTTGATGAAACTATCAAGTCGGAGACTCAAATAGCTTAATGTTATATTCGTCTGATCTAATTTGATGACATTATTTTTTATTTAAAATAAAAAATTATATACATATAAGTTATAAAATAATATTTTAATATTTATATTATATAAAAATATTATGATGTATAAAAATATAAATATGAATCGAGCCAAATGGAGGTGAGATTTGATAATTTAATGGATGGGTTGGGTCAAGATCAAAATATTTACATATACCTGGAAAATACAGCATCACCCGTCCAACTAAAGATCCGCTTAGCTAGGGTTTTTCAGTCTATCCCCTCTGTATCTGCAGCAAAAGCAAGTATCAAGTAGCCCCGGTGTTGCAGATACCTCTTGCAATGACGACCGTCGTTCCTACCTCCGAAGAAGATCCGGCTCTCGCCGTTGTCCGCTTCACCTCCGAGCTTGCCTGGGCCGACGCCGGTCCTGAGGTATACATCTGCAAATACACATATTTGTGTTTTATGTTGTGCTGCGGTATCTCCTTTTGCTTGAGATTTTGCTGCTTTAACAATTTATTTGATTTTTGCCTTTCGGAATGGATTTTGAGCAGCATATCAGATTGGGTAAATCAAGAGTTCTTTATTTCAAAGTTACTCACTCAACAAAATGAGTTATAATTGTAAATTTGCAGATTTAGTTTTTGTTTCTTGGTCGTTGATTGTTTATTTTGGACAAACTTTTTCCATTATAGTAATGTGTGGATGCTCTGATTTTGGAGTCCGAATATTAAAAAAAAAAAACAAAAAGAAATTTGAAAAAGTTCGCACTCTCGGAACTATACATTCAAGAGCATGAGACAATTATAACTTTGTAGCATGGTGAAAAAAAGTGTATTTTTATATATAGATATGTTTCAGATGAATGTTTTGCACAGGTTGCAGAGCAACAAGTTTCTAGGCTTTGTGTGGAAGCTTCAGAATGTGTGGTGGGAGGCAGATGGTTGGACTTGGCCTCTTTGATGCTCACTTCAGCTGACTTGGTATTTACCAACTCCAAGGTCTCAGAAAAAGGTAGTTTTTATTTTTCTTTTTTGTGATTGTGAAATGTGATGATTGAAGTTGAAGGGGACAATTGTGTTCTGCATCAGAGAGAAGGTGGTACTGAGGGCATTAAATACATGTTTGATTGAACATACTGAAATGAAATTTCAAGCCATGCTATGCTGGCGTGTTTGGATTCTTTTGGTTGTGTAATGCAATTAGACATTGAGCCACTGTGTATGATTATACCTGTTTTTTGGATCGGCTAGCCTCATGCAGAACATGGGAGTTTTCTTATTCCAATCTTATTAATGAATTAGATCAAAGAAGATTTATTTATTTATTTATGCTGTTTGGCATGTTATTGATGCCATGAAACATGCTAAATATTAGAATCCTGATTAGGAGTGTGTTCACGGGCTTATAGTTTGTGGTCAACGTGATCTTGGAGTTGCCAGCAGCTCACTTATATCAATAGGTTTATGTTGTATGTGAAAGATTTGAACTTCAAACTAAATTTGTGGAAAGAGGTATAAGTTTAAGCTTATTGATTTTCACCCCCTATTCAGTTATGGCAATTAATTGATGCTTCTTGATTTGTGAGTTAATTAATTCCTTGGTCTACCAGTGCCCCTCTTTTTTCCCCCCCTTCTCTATCTCTTCCTCCTCCTCCTCCTCCTCCTATCCTTTGGAAAAATGGGACAACAAGTTGAGGGAGCCCAGCACCCAAGGCGAGATGTATGCAGCCTTCCCTCTGTATTGTGGAATGGCTGTTCCTTCATTCTTGAAGAGGAACAAAGTAAAAAACTAGCTAAAATTGGTATTTTCCATTTGATATGGATAATATTCCAGTATTGCAGATTTCTTCACTATTCTGCATTTATTTTTCAAATGAAATAATAAGATATGGGTTACTTGATTCTGTGAACTGCTTATATTGATTTGTTGTGAGCTAGAAAACAACACATTTCTATTGAGCAGTGAGACCCTCTCAATGAATAATGATGTTATTGTGAGATGCTATAAAAATATTCCATTTCTTCCTTAAATATTTGTTTTTTGGTTGCTGATTTTGGTTCTTACTTGTCTAACCAACCTGTTGGCCATTTCTTATACTAGATCTCGAATGTATCTTCACTGTTATCTGCAATCTTGTTACCAAGTCTGAAAGTCCAGATGAATCACTTGATATGGCAAAGCTTATCTGTGGAAAAATTATTCAGCAACCAATTGACAAGCCTGCACTACGATTAAAGATGTAAAATGTGAAACGATGATATCAGTTTTATCTAAGAAAATTTCATGGGTACTTTCTTATGCTTTCCCTTTTAACAGCTTGTTCAATCTGTACAATCTACTAGAAGACACATTCAGCCGATTTTATGTTTACATGAAGGCCCTAAGTTTGGCAGTGATGGGAAAAGTCACAGAACATGCAGTTCCTTCTTTCAAAAAGATCGATAGCCTCTTGAAAGAATGGAATCTTGAGGTGAAGGATCAGAGAGAGCTTTTTCTCAGCATTTCAAATGTTCTAAGAGAGAGTAAGAGGTAATATAGGAAGCAAACAGCTTGAAATTGATATTTTTTTTTTATTTTTTTACAAACCTATATAACTTCCATAATGAGTTCCTTGTTTGTGATGTTCATTAATGTTTTCTTTTTTCCCTTAAAATTTTTAGCCCAGCGAAGGATTCTTTCAAGTTTCTGACCAAGTACTTAGCAACATTCTCTGGCGAGGATGCATATGCAATGGGTGAAGCCAAGGAGGAAGCTGCTCGCACAATTATTGAATTTGTCAAAGCACCTGACATGTTTCAGGTATGCCTCATTGAGTTATGAAGTTTCCTTTAGTTGCTATTTCCCCTTGAGCTCATACTTATCAGGTTTCTAGGCTCTTCTGATGTGCTAAATTTGAATTGTGACTGCATTAATCATAATGGTGAGCAATTTCAAAGTATTTGGACCTTCACATACCAAATCACAGTTTAATCTTTGCTTAATCTCTCAGGCATTGTGATTTTTTTGTGTTATGCTGATGTGGTGAAGCATCTCTTGTCTGAAATGAAATGATGATGATTGGTAACCCTGCAATTGTTTGCTGTATCTTGCTCTTGCTCTATTTTTTTTGCCTGCATTTCAGCTGTTAGATGGTCATGGAAATTGCACTCCTGACATTTGGTTTTGTTGCCATCTTTTTTGTTTTCCCCTTTTCGTTTTATTATCCTACATAAACATGGATCCTTGCTTTATTGTCTCCAGGTTCTTAAAAATTATTTTGCATTCTGTCTTTGTTGGATTAATTTATTGGCTAAATTGGTTGTTTAGAGATTGATTTTTTTAGCTATATTGCAGTGTGACCTGCTAGATATGCCTGCTATAGGGCAATTGGAAAAGGATGGGAAATATTCATTGGTTTACCAGCTATTGAAGATTTTTCTTACTCAGAGGCTAGATGCCTATTTGGAGTTTCAGGCTGCAAATTCTGCTTTGTTGAAAAGCTATGGTAAGTTATTTCTCACAAATACAGGAAGCCAGGTGTTGCTGGGGTTCCTTCATTTGAAAATTCATTGTGCTACTTGCATGCTCTAGGTCTTGTCCATGAAGATTGTATAGCGAAGATGAGATTAATGTCATTGGTTGATCTTGCCTCTCATGGATCTGGTCACATTCCATATAATCTTATTAAGGATACTCTTCGAGTAAGCTGGCTCGTCACTCTGCTTTCACAAGATTTGCGTCTTTTAACCTCTCCTGTTATGTCTTCAATACAGTTATTAATGCAACTACTTTTGCAGATTAATGATGATGAGGTGGAAGTATGGGTAGTGAAAGCAATAACTGCTAAGTTAATTAATTGCAAAATGGACCAGATGAATCAAGTCGTACTTGTGAGGTAAACTCTTGTGCTTGCCTCTTCTTGTGCCATTGCGTTCCAGTACTTCCAAGATGTTGCCTTGGTTGTTCATCCATTTTTCTTTTTGTGAAGTGCAGTAGCTGTACTGAGCGTGTATTTGGGCAGCATCAGTGGCTGGCTCTCAGATCAAAGCTTGCTACTTGGAGGGTAAAATTTCTTGAATTTGATTTCAAATCTTTATTCAACATCTATCTTTTACGTTTTCCATTTGGTTACTGTTAACCTGTGCAGCTAAAAAATTAGTTTTATTATAATCATATTAGAAAAGAAGCAGACAAATTGTTTGGTAGGTTTAGGTTAAAAGCATTTTCTCAATGTGCATTTTGATAGAGATGTTGGCATTTAAATTTGTTTTTCAGGGAAATATTGCGAGCGTGATAAATACAATTCAAGCTAACAAGATAACAGAAGATGGATCACAGGCAATGCAAGGATTGATGATTCGTTAAGAGTTCACTTTTTGTTTATCACATTGAGCATGTCTTTATATAGGTAGGACTATGATCTGGGTCCTCGCTATTTTAGAGTCAAGTGTATTTGAAAATTTTGACTTGTAGTTTAGCATTCTAAAATACTTGATGATTTCACAACAGATTGTATTTCATTTTTATTATTGAACTGTACCGAGTGCCCTGTTCTTTATCTCGAGATTTTCATAGTTGAAGTTATCGGCCCACGAATGTTCAATTGTGGCTTGTTTTTCAACGTGCAACTGCATTCAAAATAGACGATCTTTTAGGCAAAAAACCATATTTAGGTCCTTGAATTATATAATCACCTATTGAGATCTGTATCTTTATTTGATTGATCCAGTTAGCTCAGTAGATTTTTATTTTTTCATATGTTTACTTGTAATACTTTGGACCAGCTCGTCACATTGGCGTAAAGTGCCACGATTATGGAGGTATGAGGATTTTGTGATTTGACTTTTAGAGAAAATGGAGAACGAAAGAGCATATTTTATTTTTATTTTTTTATTTTTTTCATGTGACCTGATTGTAATAGATGAAAAATGATATTGCCTATTAGCGGGTCTTTGAACTGTCTTATGCTCTCTTGATTTGGATTGAGTGGCATTATTGGCTGAGCATCTGCTACTTGAAATTCGCATGTCAACGGCGATGGGTTCTGCTTTCAAGGAACTAAATATTTTGCCGTGTGGCTTATTGCATGATTGCATCCATTTGGCTGGTTACGCGTTAATAAACAGCGTGATAATTCCAGGTGTCCAACATTGGTTTGATTAGAAAGAAAATTCCATGAAAAACGACAAGCATTTCTTGGTGACACCTACAAGTGGGTGAGAGCACATAGGCATTGTATTTGTACTGTAACTAGAAACTTATTTTTAATGCTACAGTTAGGACTAAAAATGCTATTACTCGTGTTATTTGCTTCAAGGATAAGCTGTTGCTGTGGTGCTAAGGTTGGCACAATTTTCTAATTTCAAGGATTTGTTCCTAAAAATAGCTAGAGCTCAGCTTTGGATCCCTGTAGTTGTCGCCTGACTAGTGCAGTGTAAATACCATCCTTGCTGAGAAGTTGATCGTGGGTGCCACTTTCAGCTATCTGACCATCAGATACTACAGCAACCACATCTGCACTTTTGACAGTTGAAAGCCTGTGTGCTATTACAAGAACAGTCCTACCCTTCATCAAGGAATCCATGGCATCCTACATATTCATAGCAGAAGAATCAGTCAGTGAAGAAACTGGAAAGGCAAAGGAACATCCCAAAACTTGGGTCGAGAAAAGCTATTTTCATTTTGTCATCGAACTCATATTTTTAAAATGCCAATCAACCTCCTCAAACAATGCAAGTGCCAAAAGGAAAATGGTCCTAAATAGAGTTGATGTATATTTCTCATTCAAATTTTGGCCAGTTAAACAGAACAGTTACATGAAAGCCAACTCAAGATGATCAACTAAGTGGTTGAAAATTCTTTAAAGGCATAACACCAGCTATTTATTTCACAGAAGAAAGGGAAAGTAATTGAAAAACCTGAATTGTGGGAAATTCACAGGGAATATAGATCAAGCCAATAAATGAAATTAAGGTATAAGAAGCCAACTCACTTGGACAAGGTACTCGCTTTCAGCATCCAGGGCACTTGTGGCTTCATCTAACAGCAAAATTCTTGGATTCATCAATAGCGCTCTTGCAATTGCCACTCTTTGTTTTTGGCCACCTGACAGCCTCAGCCCACGTTCACCAACCATGGTTTGATATTTTTCGGGAAACTTATCTATGAACTCATGAGCATTGGCCATTTTCTGCAGTGTCGTGACTTTGTAAGCATATATATTATACCAGAAAATAAAAAGTTAGATGATTTTCTTGTGAAAGGAAGAAAAAAAAGAAATGACTAAAGAAATGATTAAAAACAACTCAGGATGGTTAAATACATACGGAAACCCTTTCAATATCAGAAAAACTTGCTTTTCCATTGAATCCATAGGCAATGTTCTCTTCCACAGAACAATTAAAGAGAACAGGCTCCTGGCTGACTATGCTGACCTGCATCCAGAGAAAGGAAGGGTGCCAAAGAAATCTCATCATTGAAGTTACCAAACTTCATTGGAACCTAACAAACAATGCCTATGCATAGCCAAGAGGACACAAGTGTATTTATGTTCTTGACAGAGAGCAAGGAACATTGATTGTGTGATTGGTGGAACTTGATATTTTTCATTGATTATTTCTAGTTTACGGGTTCAAGAGCATATATTCAGCTCATAGAAATTAAGCTGCCATATATGCCACGGCAGTGTCTATAAATGTAATGCGAATTAGAAGGAAATCTTGCAGAAGAAAGAGAATTAATTGATGATGATGTGAATAGTGTGAAATAAAGGCTTTCATCAAGGATGAGAATTGATTATTTTATATCATGTTTCCTGCACTTCATGAAAAGATCCTACAGGTGAAAGTTCATTAGGTCCATCATCAGACTTCTAGTTTTATCTAGCATCATTCACCATTAAAGTCTTCCAGCAGGCATGACAGTGATTAATATGATAAATTATGTGCTCAAGCAAATGTCAGAACATAGTACCTTGTGGTGAAGATATGTGTGTGATATTTCCACTAGTGGAACGCCATTAAGCAAGATCTTCCCTTTGATTGGATCATAGAACCTCTCAATTAAGTTTGCTATAGTCGTCTGCAAGATAGAAACAAACAATTCCATAGATAAATAGACAAATTTATTATGCTTCTAATGAGTTTCAGTTCCCCATGACAAAATGATGTTCTGAGTCATGGTAGCCGTATAGGCCCTTCAGGTTTGCTTCAAGAGTCAATTAAGCCTCTCGTGATTCAATTGGGCCATTTCCACCCTTAGAAAATCCAAATTTGGCCAAATACACCTTTTAATGAAATAAGAAAAAAAAAAGAGCCAAATAACCCCCAATTAAGACAAAATGCTTTATCTTTTTCCAGCATATTATCATGTTGTAACCATCTCTCTCCTGCCATTATTTTACTGGTCTATTTAACCTAGTTTTAATCTTTAAGGATAAAATTAGTCTAATTGAATTATGAGGGGGTTTAATTAACTATGGTGCCAAATTTGAGGGGCTTATTTGGCCCTTCAGCCTCTAAGTCATGGTTATGTTGATTAGGGGAAAATCAGAGGCCGAGAGAAAAATTGAAAAGTTAGCTAGTAGTGACAAAAAAAGAAAAAAGGAAAAAGAATAGGAAAAAATGGAGAAAAAAACTATTAATTATAGTAATGTTACCTTGCCGCCGCCACTTGGACCAACAAGAGCAACTTTTGAGCCAGGGTTCAGTTTCAACTTTATGCCCTGTCGTTCAAACAATGATCCTCAAACAACATCATCAAGTTAAATAATTCTCAAATCCCTGCATTCGTTCCATTCCAATACTACAACTACAAGAAATCCCATACACTTATACCACAAAGAATTTACTCATGAAGCCATAATTTATAATACTTCTAGAATTCTTCGTCCAAGTGGCTGTTAAATTCCGATTCTTATTATTTCTTATGACAGCTTATGTTTCATTAGCAATCATTTCGATATACCTGTCATGTTCCCTAAGGAAAGGAACTAGCATTCCCGTGATTACAAGGATAGAACAAAAGGGCCCAATCAATGTTGACATGTACTTGGGAGATGAAGATAGAAACGAACAATTTATTAGATGATATTTGCTATTTGACTGACTTCATAGCACAGTCACATGCTCATTCTGTGTAATTGAAAAAAGTATTACCTTGAGCACCATGTGACTTGGGCGAGAAGGATATGCAAACCAGACATCATCCAATTCCACTTCTCCATCTGGATCACTGTGAACGTAAGCCATACAATTTCAAATAAAAACATAAGGGTGCAGTTATTTGGTCAGGACATTTTATTTTGATCTATTTTAATGAACAGATCTATACATCTCCTTGAGTCCAAAAAATTAGTGTCTAGGCACTTCTATCCATTCTGAAAGTACATTCAATTAGTTGAAGCCAAATCTACTAATCCAGATTTCACACGAGAGAGAGTAACTGACCTGATGGGGCACTTATCTCCAGATTTTGGCATGCTTGAAACACGATCCAGGAGCTGAAACACTCTTCTACTTGCCCCTGCAGCTTTCATTGCAGTTGTATACAATCCTGACAAAGAAGATACTGAAGAACCAACTGCAGACAAAACATTAGCCAAATGAGTAACTATCACACTTTTAAGCTTGCCAAGCAGCAAGCCTTGGCTGTCTACTAAAATGTAGCATCCAAAGCAAGCTAGGTTAAGCATTGAGCATTCTGTATAATAAACCACAGTGATATTTAATCACCATAAGCAGAATGAGATGAGGATTTATTTCAAGAGCAACTAAAAACCACGCAGTGTGCTTACTCATACCAGTCCATTTTGCATGCACATAAAACAATGAAGGAAAGTACCTGTGAGGCTATAAAGAATGAAGGAAGTAAGAGACCCTGCAGTCATGGAGCCTGTTATTGTCAAGTATGCACCATAGATTACCACTACAATCACAGATAGAGTGGATGCTGCATTTAGTCCTCCAAAAAACAGACCAACTACTCTCTGCAGTATAGAACAGAAAATTCACAAGGAATCTTTTATTTGTGTAACCCCAGATTCTGAAATAGAGAGAGAGAGAGGGAGAGAGAGACTCACTGCTTGTCTAAGTCCTAGCTTCAATGTCTCATCCACTTTTTCCGAGTAATTTGAAATTGCATAACTCTCTTGGGCAAAAGATCTAACTGTTCGAATGGCCCCAATGGTTTCCTAAAAAATCAATTATGTTAGGAAAAATATGTCAACAACCTGATTCACATTAGTTCAGTTGCATTTCATTCCAGAATAACAAAAAGAAGGCAAAAAAAAAAAAAAGAGGATTGCAAATATAGGCATAACAATTTGCACGTAATAATTTACAAACTAGTGTTTCTGATCAAAACCTAATAAATAAAGTTCAGGAAAAGATGTACTAGATTTTCAACTAATTTATCAATAAATAGAACAATTTATCAACCAGTAAATGAGATAAAATTACAAAATAAATCCTCCTAATCAGAAAATACCAGCAAGTCCTTTAAGCATATTCATGAACAACTTCTTGGATCAAATTGGACAGATTCAGATTGAAAGATTGGCATACCTTATAATTCTCATCACAGCTAATAATCACTTCAATGCACTAGGTATCCAAAGTTGATTACCAAAGACTCTGAGCAAAATAACAATCTTGTGCCCAACTTTTGTTGGGGTTCTTGAGCTTCAGCAATCTTACGATATCTAAACTATACAACAGATTTTCTCAAGGACAATGGGTAAAGAGAGCCGAATTTCAGAACCAAACTATCTTCATGAAACGTTTGTTGTTTCAAACGCAGTACATTTGTAAATGCTTAAACAGTTTAGAAACAGATTTGTTGGGGTTCTTGAGCTTCAGCATTCTTAAGATATCTAAACTATACAACAGATTTTTTGCAAGGACAATGGGTAAAGAAAGCCGAATTTCAGAACCACCCTATCTTCATCACACGTGTGTTGTTTCAAATGCAGTACAGTATAAACGCTTAAACAGTTTAGAAACAGTTGAAGATATAAAGATTTATGTTGCTTACAAACCTCAGCTATTGAGGCAGCTACTGCAGCTGCAGCTTGGGTTGAATGTGAAAGTTCACGAAGATAGCGGCCAAATTTTTTTACAGCAACCGAAATGACAGGAACAACGACCAAAGCCAGCACTAAGCGGGAAAAGAAGGAAACAATGAATAGAATATTATAGAGATAAAAAAGCCTGTACTTGAAAACTTCAGCTTCAATTACCTACATGTTAATTTCCATGATGATGAAAACATGAAGACAACACCTATTAGTGCAGTTGTTACATTACGGAGTGCCTCAGAAAGATTTGTTGTTGCAGCATTTTTTATGACCTGAGTGTCTTCTGACAGCCTGCTGAGAAGTTCCCCAGTTCGAGTAACATCAAAGAAGGCTATTTCCTGTTGAACCATTTAATAACACCACCATAAAATTCTGCTGCATCCCAAATGATTGCTCAATGAGGAAAGAAGAAAAGATGAACTTGAAATCTGGTATCCTAAAAATGATTTCCATAACCTTTCACTCCATTTTTAATATGCATGAATTTTTCTAAATAAGCATTCACACTTTCCCAATGAATACATCTTTTATAATGAATTTTGTTAACTCTTTTAAGGAAATCAAAATATAGAAGACTAATTAAAACAGTGCAAAACGAGTCAAATAAATTGAACTGCTCCAGGGTTAATGTGCTTTATAGCTTGGGAGCTCACCTGATTGATTAAGTGACCAAATAAGTTCTTTCTCAATCGAGCAACAACCCTTTCACTTGCAGAAGAAAACAGCCATGCTCGAAGTGCAGTGCACACAGAACTAAAACAAGTGATAAATGCAATACTCTTAGGTTAAAGATTTACTAGACATTAAAGGAAATAACAGGAAACATTATTATATTCAACGGAAAAGTAACACCAAGTCCAATGGGTTCAGTAAGACACAACTATAAAATAAATCCATACCACAACACAAATGAAAGGAAACTCCAGAGAAGTAGCACTGCATAAAATTTGGCAAGGTGGTAAATAAGGTTTGGCATACCCAATTACAACTATCAGCACAATATCAAGTATGGTGCTCTTGACTGCATCCAAAGCTTCCGTTTGCTCTTCAGGAGTCCTTATATCTCTTGATACTATGTCTATTATCATTCCACCATATTTAGGCTGCAAAACATAAGAATTATCACACGTTATAGGGACAAAGGCCTCAATAGGACAGGATCCTAGCTAGTTGCTAATGAAAATTCAGTTTTTAAACTTGTGGTGTTTTCAGCTATCCTACAAGGGCAGTTCTCAAACAGCTTATCGGAGATTGCATATTGGAGCAACATCTATTGCCTGCACATTGAAGAACTTCCAACAGGTATGCCGCAGATAATGATGAAAGAATTGAGAGTGCATAGCTAGTCAAAGACAATAGGAAGCAGTAGGGATCATACAAAAGAAGTGACAGGGACTACTCTGCATGCTAGAATGCTTAGGTCGGCAAAGGAAAGAACTTGAGAGGTGCCTAGACAATCCTCCAACATATCTAAATGATCCAGTGCAAATTACCATAAACCGTTAAAATCATTACCTTGGAGAGTATTCATAACCACTTGGCTCTTAAGATGTTTTAATGGCGCTTCTAAGAAATTTTACATATAGATAGAGACGTTTACATTTAGGCCCATCAAGGTGCTACTTTTATCAAAGTAATAGCAGTAGAAGCTGCAAGAAGCACTTGCAATAAATATACCAACCATTGCCAAAGGGTAAAGAGTTTCTACCATTATAAAAAGACGAGTTTTGTAGGGTTAAAAGCTTCAATTCCTTGTAGGAATAACCTCCTCTTTTGCGGGTTTATTTTACAGAGCATAATACCTATTGTAGCTAACACAACTTTATCTTAAAACAGAACAGTGTAATGGCTCAATTAATGCAATTTGTGACAGTGAATGCTCCTTCACTTATCTATGTATCTCTCTTCTCCTTTTTCTTCTCTCTCTCTCTGTTTTTTTTTTGGTTGATCTCGATGATTAAGTTTTGAGGGTTTAAATATTTCAAAGGCCAGATTACTAGACATATTGCAATAAAAGATTAATTTTATTGTTCAATACTCATCTTTGACACAATGTGTGGAATTTGGATAAAAGCTTCCTGTATGTGGAATAAGAATATGATACACTGATAAATAGTGATAAAGTCATGTCACTCAAGTACATGATTGATGGACATTTTTGCCAAAAAATATTGGCCATTCAGTTTAACTCAATATAATTGTTAAACTGACAAAACTAAAATCATATAGAGGAGAAGGTAACCTACAATAAGAATACTTGATGTGGATGCTATCAGCAGCGCAATGGTTCCAATTGCAAGCTTCCCAGCATCAGCTTTTGCCTGTAAAGAAATTTATTATGAATTTAAGATATCTCATACTGATTCCATCCTCAGATATAATAAATTAAAAGTTCTCACCAATGAGAAGACTCTGCCAAATCCAACATTTGCAGCCTGAATTTTCAAAAACAGTATTAGCTACTATTTGAAAGAGCTTTCAATGGCAGGGAAATATAAAGATAGCTTGCAATAACAAGAACATATGACCTCTACTCCATCCCCAATTTCAAGGTCATTTGGGGGACCACCTGGCGATTGATCTTCATTTGCTTTCCGCCGTGCCTACATAGCATTGTGTAAATCAATTGCTTCTATTTTAGGAGGGGAAAAAAAAAAAAAAAAAGTAACAAAGCACCTTTAGTGCTTATATAATCATGATCCAACCTAATTCCACAGTATTATATATTTCCAAACCACAAAGCCACAAATCATGGTTGTAATGATTTCAATTATCTTAGACTTGACAAAACCAATACTTCTCTCGTAGAATCAGGTTGAATAATTAAAGCATTTGAAACCACAAACAGCAAGAAGTATATTTTCCTCATCCTATTCTGCTTTCCTTATCTTGTGCTTTCTATAATCTTAAATTGAAGAAAAAATGGGAAATATTTCAAGAACCAAATGTTTAAAAGACATCTAAACCTCCCAACCAGAGTCAAGCTCCTATCAATTTCCTAACCAAAATAAACAGTTCAATAGAAGAATTACAGTAGAGGATTCAAGATATCACATTTCCCCGGTAATATATATACATATTGCTACCCAATAATGGGAACCATATCAGAAACAATTCAAAAAAAAAAATTCTTTAAAAAATTCGAGTGATTTAACAAGTACCCAGAAAAAGCAATCATTTAAACCATCGTCCGAACAGAAAATGAAAAATAAAGAACCCGCAATCAAAGAACACTAGAAAATAAATCAAACCTCCTTTGTCAAGAGAGAGGCTCTTTCACTTCCAGACGATGAAATGGACCTTGATGTCCAGTCCAAGTGCTGCTTCTTGCCCATGAAAGAAGCTGTGACTTGTGTTTTTGTAAAGTCGTTCCGTTGGTTAAAGAAGAATTTCAATGGAGAATCGTTCCAGGTTGTTATAAGTCCACTCTGTGAAATAAAGAAAATTAAAGAGATAACAGAAGAAAGAAACAAAGAAAATGAAAGGAAATTAGGTAGAGTAGCGAGTGGTTAGCATATATCGACATAGCAAGAATCGCCGGCGACCACATGAGGCACGTACATGTGTAATATTTCTTTAAGAAATTTTTCACCTTAATCCGTTCAGTATTCACTACTCAGCCTCATAGTCTTGATTAATATTATCTGGAAATAATTTATTGAAATCTAATATATATTGAGTAAATAATATCTCATTGAAATAAAATGCACCTATTTCCTGTTTTTGAAAAGTTCTCCAAAGATTCTTTTCTATTATTGACGTATAATGTATTCACGTGACGTGATAGTATAATATTGTTGTTTGTTGATGCTTAATTGGAAGATACAATACAATGTGTGCAAGAAAAATTAAAAAAATCAATTCAAAATTAAATCGAAATTTATAGTTAATTGATTCATCAATTTTGATTTTGTATTATATTTTTTAATATTTGCGGTTTTTCTTATTACAATTTTTGTTATGAATTGTAGTAAAATTGCTAAATTAGCCGGCTACAAAAATATATATGCATTTTCAACCAAAATACAAGAAAAAATATGGTAAGGGATAAACATCTAACAATAAAAACTGGCATATAAACTTGAGAATCTAGCTAAACTATGAGCAATATATATATATTATTTCATTAAAACCAAAATATTATTTAATTTTGATTATGTATATAATGAATGTATTACTTTTATTTTGAGTTATTTTGATTGCACAAAATATTACTAATTTTATATTTTAATAAATTATTATTAACCTATAATTTTATATCCTATTTATCAAATTGAGTAAAATGAAAATGTTTTCCCAGTAATAATAAAAGGTTATCCTATTTATCAAATTTGATAAAAGAAAAATATTTTCCGCGTATTAAACACAAAATAAAACAAAAAAAAATTATTTTCTTTTTTATAAAAAGAGGCAGCTTTCCAAATATTTAGAAAGCTGCCCACAAAAAGAAAAAAAAAAGTTCCATTTCCGCAGCACACTACTGCGGAAATGGGTACTGTCCAATTCCGCAATCCCCTGTTGCGAAATTGTAAATACTCCAAAAATTCAAATACTTTTCAAAAAAACTCTAAAATTCTAACTTTTTTTTTTAAAAATATTATTTATAAAAAAAGTCCCCATGATTCACACCTAGGGTTTTTTTTTAATTTTTATTTTTCTCATATATATATATATATATATATGATAACAAAGCTAATTTAATTTAATATACAACTCTACCAGGAGTTAATGACAAATTAGGAATTTATGAGTCATATCCTATTTAGGATATGACTCCTATTCTAACACTGATTATCTACACTATAAATAGCAGGAATTTAGGTATTTTCATAACTAAATCTTTTTCACAATTACATTATACTTTTCATATTTTAGTCAAGATATTGACTTGACTGTCGGAATATTTGTAAATTTTTCACAGGTCTTTTACCGTAATTTTCATCAGACTGATAACGTTCTCGAAGAAATTACCGTAATCTGTTACCTGCAAAAAGAATAAAGGACCTGTGGAAGATTTACAAATACTCCGACGGTCAAGTCAATATCTTGACTAAAATATGAAAAGTATAATGTAATTGAGAAAAAGATTTAGTCTGATAAAAATACCTGAATTTCTACTATTTATAGGATAGAGAATCAGTGTTGTAATAGGAGTTTTATCCTAAATAGGATATGACTCATAGATTCCTAATTTGTCATTAACTCCTGATAGAGTTCTATATTAAATTAAATTAGATTTGTTATCAATATATATATATATATATTCCTTCCTCTTTTGTTTTAAAAATGAATAAGGCTAAATTACATATGGGGCCATCGGAGGTGGGTAGAGTTTATATTTAAAAAAGCCAAATTTGCTCATACAAAATAATGCATATTTATTATCAATTTTTGTTTAAAAATGTCATGTCGTTATCAAACTATTTCACATTTACCCATATTATTACCAAAGTAGTTAACATTTGCTATTATAGCTACCAAACTGATTTATATTTGCCCTTATTTGTTATTAAAAAATAGTACATATTTGCTTTCAACATTACTAATAAAGGCAAAAATGAGATGTTCTAGTAATAGCAAAAGCAATTTTGGAAAAAAAAAAGTTCAAAAGGCAAATTTATTCAAATTTATACCATGTCAAATAATTCAAAAATAAATTTGACCATTATCCCTTATGTAACAAACATCAATGATTGGATTAAGAATTCACAATTAAGAAATTATTAATTAATTGGTGCCACAGAGAGTTAATTAGTCAAAGGTAGATAGAATAAATTTGCTTTCCAAAAATATGCAAAAAACGATAAATTTTTTTGGTTAATTAATCAGGCTTAACAGAAGAATTTTATTGGTTTCCAAAAATTGAGGATACAAATCAAGAAATTGAATTTCAATTATTTATAGAAACATATCAATTAGTAAAACCATTGATAAAAAAAAGAGATGTTATATATGAATCACTTACATATTCTTCTGAAGTATATATATGTATCCGCGGAATTCATTTGAAAAATCAGTAAGATATGCAACAACAAACATTTTTTATTGGAAAAATTTATCTAATGAATTTAACCTGTCGGCCCATTTAACCTGGCAAGACCCAAAACCCATCAGCTAAAGGTATCAGACACGAGCTCCTAGGCAGCACACATGCCCGATCGGCTGATGTGACCGCCAGTCCCATCAGCCGCCTGACACAAGGTAGCGCCCATGCCTACCATCTGCTCCCTGTCATGTCGCCGGATACCTACTCTGACAGCCAGTAATCACTCCCTAGGCACTCAAGTGCCCCTCGACTATCTCTTATAAATAGTCCAGCCAACGATGGTACCAGGTATTGAATTCACACCTTTATCTCTCTAAAGCACATTCTCTCTCTAAGCTACTAACTTAAGCTTCGGAGTGCTCACGCCTGGTCCGACCGGGCTCTTCTTACTGCAGGGTTATCTCATCCGATCGGAGCGACCTCTCTCCTACAGATAAAGATATTTTTGGATTTATCATTTGGTGCTTTTATTGAGAGATGGCAAACTCAAGATCCAATGAGAATACGACCCCCATGGACCTCGACCATGACGACAACACTCGTGCCATATCAGGCACCTCGAGAAGGAGGGAAGCGCCCGCCAGGCCCCCCATAAGGGCCAACCTCCTTCCTGAATTCGATGATGCCGCAATAAGGCAACCAGAGGACACCCCTATCACTGTGAGAGACATGCGCGCCATTCTCAGTGATTTTACAAAAAGCATTGTCCAAACCCTTAAGAAGGGTAAGATGCCAATTGCTTCTGAAAGAGCCCAAGAGGATTACCTCATGGGCGAAGACTTCAGGAGAAACAGGAATAAGGGAGTCATTATTAATGAATCCCGAGCTCAGGGAACCAGGAAAAGTGCAATCAGAACCCTAGGCAAGAGCGACAAGGGGAAGCAGATAGTGTCTGCAAGTAGGGCCTCTCCCTATAGCAACAGGTCCGCTACCATGTCTGCGAGGGATGATGTGTCCTACATGTGCACCCCAAGCCGTGGCCAGACTAGAAAGCACAAGGGCGAGTCCACCGCCACGACCCTGAGCAAACAGAACCCGTTGAACAAGCAGGACCAGTGGTTTATGCAGAAGCTCAAGCAGTTTGGTGTCCTCGCGCCCAAAAGAGGCGCCTTCGAAGGAAATACTTGTGGGAACACTGCCTCTCCCTTCTGCAGGGAGATCACCGATGCTGAGCTCCCCCCCAGGTGGCGAGATGTGGTCATGGAAAGGTACACAGGCAAAACAGATCCTGCCACACACTTGGCAGAATACTTGACCAAGGTACAGGTCTATACATATGACGAAAGAATAGCCTGTAGGGTTTTTCCCACCACTTTGGGAGGGGATGCATTAACGTGGTTCCATGAGCTGCCCATGGGATCCGTTACATCATTCAGACAGTTAAAGGAGCTGTTCACTATGAGGTTCATTGTGCAAACACGCGCGCCCAAGACGGTGAACGACCTGTGCAATCTTTACCAAAAAACCGATGAAAGTCTTCGAGACTACATCGACAGGTTTCAAGCTACCATGTCTGAAGTAAGAAACGTCAGTGTAGAGATGGCGACTACCGCCTTACAAGGGGGCACCACTGACCGACCACTTTTCGAGTCGCTTAAACAAGACCCCCATCCAGCTTCGCCGAACTAATGGAGAGGGCTAGGCAACACATCTAGCTGGATGATGCCCTCAGGTCCAAAACCAGAGGAAGGACCAGCGTTCTGGACCGCCTACAATATCCGGACAATCGCTCTACTCAAAGGGCCCCCGCTTCCGATCGGACAGGTAAAGGCCAAGATGGAGCTCAAAGTTCCAGAAATTCAGGCCAAGCCAGAGGATCGGGAAGAGACCGGAATCCGCGTCCAGACGACCAGGCAGAGAGGACATACACCCCTCTCAATGCTACTCCGACTGCGGTGCTAATGTGGATCAAAGAGAAGCACCGCAGAGTCAACTGGCCCAGAGACCTCTCCGGAAGAAGTCGGGATACAAGGGACCCGAGCAAATTTTGCGAATTTCACAGAGACGTCGGTCATTTAACCGACGAGTGCACTTCGCTAAAAAAAGAAATCGAAAGGCTGATACGCCGCGGGGCCCTCAGGAGATTCATAGGCCCGGCCAGACGGGATGAACCCTGCAGACAGCCGAAGCCTAGAAGGGACGATCCCGACTCAGACGACGATGAGCGCCGGAACCCCAGAAATGCCGATCCGGGCAGACCCTATGCAGGGGTGATAAACGTGATCACCGGAGGGTTGTCCTACGGAGAAGATCTCCCCAAAAAGGGGAAAGGGAAAGGCGTCTATCTCTCCCGCCAGGCAGAGCAGCCAGCCTCAGTCACCATTTCCAGTGAAGACGCGCGAGACGTTCTGTTCCCCCATGAGGACGCTCTCGTCGTAATAGCTCGGATAAATAACTTCAATGTGAAGAGAATTCTGGTGGACAACGGCAGTGCTGTCAACGTCTTAACTCTCCAGGCATACCGAGCCATGGGACTCCCGATCGGAGAGCTCAGGCCGAATCCCACTCCTCTGATCGGCCTGGGCAACGCCACTATCCCCGTGGTGGGATCTGTAGAGCTTTTTGTCGAGCTCGGCCAAGAGGCAATAGCTCATGCTTGTAAGGTAATTTTCATGGTTGTTGACATGACATTTGCCTACAATGCCATTTTCGGCAGGCCATTTCTTTTCCAGACAGGAGCTGTGACCTCCATCCGCTACATGGTGATGAAGATTCCAACCGCAGGAGGCGTCGCCATCGTAAGAGGTGACCAGAAAGCATCCAGGGAGGCTTATATCACCATGATAAAGCAGCAGCGAGAGGCAATGGTCGTAGAGCCCGGCCTCGAGCAACGAGAGCAAGCGGAAAGGCCCAGGATGGACCCAGCTGAGGCCACAAAGGCCAGGTCGCTAGATAAAGGAAAAAATGTTCAGGTGGGGACAAGCATGGATAGAACAACTGAAGAAGCCATCATGCATGTCTTGTCCATCAATCAAGCGACTTTTGCCTGGAAGCCAGAAGATATCCCTGGCGTGGATCCCAAAATAATCACCCACAAGTTGAATGTGGACCCAAGCTTCCCTCCGATCCGCCAAAAGTTGAGAAGACACGCGCCCGATCGGAGGAAGTTTATTTCAGAAGAGATTGATAGGCTACTCAAGACCGGAACCATCCGAGAGGTAGACTACCCTGAATGGCTGGCTAATGTGGTGTTGGTC
The DNA here is from genome assembly GCA_947683425.1 of Excoecaria cochinchinensis. Lineage (NCBI taxonomy): Eukaryota > Viridiplantae > Streptophyta > Magnoliopsida > Malpighiales > Euphorbiaceae > Excoecaria > Excoecaria cochinchinensis. The sequence goes on from CANTUQ010000066.1 coordinate 6,140,731, forward strand.
AAGAAGAAGTCTGGCAAGCTGCGAATGTGTGTCGACTTTACCGACCTCAACAAGGCATGCCCCAAAGACAGCTATCCCTTGCCAAGTATAGACCAATTGGTAGACGCCACAGCATGCCATGCCATTTACTCTCTTCTAGACGCATATGCCGGCTACCACCAAATTCTGATGTGGCTCCTTGATCAGGAGAAAACCAGCTTCATCACAGATGACGGAACGTTCTGCTGCAGGATGATGCCGTTCGGACTGAAAAATGCTGGGGCCACATATCAGCGTCTGATGAACAAGATTTTTAAAGACCAGATCGGGCAGAATGTCGAAGTATATGTTGACGACATGATCGTCAAGAGCCGAAGCGCCGAGGAACATCCAGCCGATCTGGCAAAAGTTTTTGACACTCTAAATAAGTTCCAGATGAAGCTCAACCCCGAGAAGTGCGTCTTCGGGGTACCATCAGGAAAATTCTTAGGATTCCTAGTCTCTCAACGAGGGATTGAGGCAAATCCAGAAAAAATAAGGGCCATCCTCGAGATGCAACCCCCCAGGAGCATAAAAGACGTCCAGAAGCTGAATGGAAGAATAACAGCCTTGGGACGATTCATTTCCTCTTCCGCCAAGCGCTGCACGCCTTTTTTCAAGAAGCTGAGGAAGAGCGAAACTTTTATCTGGGGGGAAGACTGCCAGCAAGCCTTCAAAGAGCTGAAGGCATTCCTCACCAACCCGCCGCTGCTCAGCCGACCGGTACCAGGTGAAAATTTATACCTCTATTTATCCACCTCTAAGGAAGCTGTTGCAGGTGCTTTGGTCCGAGAAGAAGATACCCAACAGCTACCCGTGTACTACGTAAGTGAAGTACTCAGAGGTGCAGATTTGAGAAAGGGACCGGTTGAGCAGCTCATTATTGCCCTCATGATGTGTGCAAGAAAGTTGAGACCTTACTTCGAGGCGCACACATTTGTCGTCCGATCGGGTCATCCTCTAAGAAAGATACTCCAGACGCCCGATCTGGAAGGCAAAATGGTGGGATGGGCAATTAAGCTACAGTCCTGGGATGTCAGGTACGAGCCCAGAAAAGCAATAAAGGCCCAAGCTTTAGCAGATTTCATAGCTGAATTTGCTGGTGAGGCACCACAAAGTCTGCCCAAGCCACAAAACTGGGAAATGACAGTGGACGGCGCAGCAAATGACTCTCGAGGAGGCGTCGGTATAGTAATAAAAGGCCATTTGGGCATCACAATAAGGTACGCCATAAAACTTAATTTTAAAGCTTCTAATAATGTGGCAGAGTACGAAGCACTCCTTCAAGGGCTCAGGTTGCTCCACGCCATCCGACCGGATGCCGTGGTCGTTAGGAGTGACCCCCAGCTGGTAACCAGTCAAGTTTTGGGAACCTTCGAAGCACGTAAGGCCACAATGATCCAGTACTTAGCCAAAGTTAAAGCTGCTTGTGCAAAACTAGAAGAGGCTGGGTCGGAATGGGTGCTACAGAAAGTCCCAAGAGACCAAACTGCAGAGGCCGATCGGCTGGCGAAGATGGCTGCTTCCGCACAGAGCGCTATAGAGGAAAACATTGCCGTTGTAGACCAGACTTCCTCCTCCCTAGACGAGCCGGAGATGATGGAGATCGACCAAGAGAATGAAACCTAGATGAGCCCAATTATGCAGTTCCTCCAGACAGGACGACTGCCCGAGGACAAGGACGAAGCTCGAAAGGTATCTCGAAAATCTCTCAATTACTCCATCATTAACGGTGATTTGTACAAAAAAGCTTTCAGTCACCCTTGGCTAAAGTGCGTGGCGGAGGAAGAGGGGGACTACATCCTCAGAGAGCTACACGAAGGCATATGCGGTGCGCACGAGGCAAGCAGAACCATGGCGAGAAAGGCCCTTCAGACGGAATATTACTGGCCTAGCATGCTCAAGGATGCCCAGGAGAAAGTAAGGATATGCCCGCAGTGCCAAATACACGGCAGGATTATAAGGCAGCATGGGGCAGACCAACAGCCGATCGGAGTCGCGTGGCCGTTCGACCAGTGGGGTATGGACATCTTAGGACCCTTTCCCCAAGGCAAAAAGCAGATGAAATTCCTCATAGTAGCGGTGGACCACTTCTCCAAGTGGATTGAGGCTGAGCCGGTAGCCACCATCACAGCCGAGAGGGTCAAGAACTTTACATGGAAGAACATCATCTGCAGGTACGGCTTACCCAATGTCTTTATTGCAGATAATGGCAAGCAGTTCGACAGCTCCGTCTTCAGAAACTTTTGCCAAGGCTTGAACATCAAATTAAAGTTCACATCTGTCGCTCATCCCCAAAGCAACGGAATGACTGAGGTCTCCAATCGGACCATCTTGGAGGGATTGAAGAAGCGACTGGGTCAAGCCAAAGGCAACTGGACTGAAGAACTGCAGAGTGTCCTGTGGACATACAGAACGTCCCCCGGAACAGGCACTCATCAGATGCCATTTTCTCTTGTTTACGGCTCCGAAGCAATGATTCCTGTGGAGGTCGGCCTCCCTTCTTACCGATCGGCTCTTTACTCCGAGCGGGTGAACACTCAGGAGAGATGCCAGGACCTGGATCTCATCGAAGGAAAGAGGGAGGACGCCTACGCCAAGATCGCTGCCTATAAACAAAGAGTGGCCAGATACCATAATTCTAAAGTAAGGACCAGAACCTTCAATGTAGGTGATCTGGTGCTCAGAAAGGCAGAACTAGGCTCGGGAAATGCCGGATTTGGGAAGCTGATGCCGAATTGGGAAGGGCCCTACGAGGTTTCTAAAGTCCTAAGTCCGAGCACTTACAGGCTCCGAACAGTGCAGGGGCAAGATATCCCCAGAAGCTGGAATGTCGAGGTACTCAAGAAGTACCATGTCGCATAATGTATTAAAACCTGGCAATTGCCCGATTAATAAAGAGGTTCTTTCTTTGAAGCATCATGTGTAACTTATACACTAATCTAAAGTGTTCGCTTTACGGAGGATCCTACCTCCCCCCCCCCCCCCCCCCAAAATATTATCTGTATTTTAGAGGATCTAATCTCTCTCGCTCGGTTATGCAATTTTTATGCAATCTTACGAGTACTCTCGGCTATGCAATCCTCATGCAGTTATACGAGTATCACTCAACTCGATTTCGCAATAACTATGCAATTCTACGAGTATCACCTAGCTCAGTTGTGCAATTATTATGCAGCTTTATGAGCATCGCTTAGCCTAATTGTGCAAATTTTATGCGATCTGAAAAGCCAGACTGACCCGATCGGTCACTGTGCTTGGACATCATTTTAATTCAGGAAGTACTTGTGAAATTTAATGCGAATTTTAATTACGAGTTTTAATTAGCTCGATCATATTGCAAATTTTAGTACAAACTTATGTATACGTTGATTTGCAGAAACATGCAGTTTTATTAATAGAAGTGCCTCCCTTATACAATTTGTAAATAATTGTTACAAGTAAAAAAAAAAAAAAAAAAAAGGGGGGGGGGGGGGGGGGAAAGGAAAAAGTAAAGCTAAATTCCTAAGCTAACTATCTATATCTACAATCTCCACTTCGCCAGGAGGATCGGCGACTTCTTCGACGTTTGGATCGAGGGTGGCTTGAGAAGGGTCGGCAGCTGACAGTGCAGATACTGCCCCCCCTTCAGAGACAGGCCCGGTGGAGGAAGGTGCCATCGGCTCGGCTTTAGGTGCAGGAGGAGCCTCTACTTCAGTTTCATGGCCTGAAGACGCCGCAGGCTCAGTTTCAGAAGGAACCTCTTGAATAGTCTCCAGAGGTAAAGGACCTTCTTCAGAAGTTCTTTCGGTGATTTCCCCCTTGGGAGCGCCTTCGTCATCATCGTTTGGAGGAGCAGGCAGCGATGCCGGGTCGTCCATCCATGACAGATCCGCCCCAGGGTAGCGCCGCCCAGCTTCATGGATTAACCGAGACAACAGCTCCACCTGAGCGTCTGCCAGCTCATCAATCAGGCGCTCCTTTTGAGTGGCAAGCTCAAGCTCAAGAATCTTTGAAAAAGAGGCCTCCGTCTCCCCGTGTGACTTCTTCAAGGACCCCACTTCTGTCCGAAGCTGCTCGCCCTCTGCCTTCAGCCTTGCATTCTCAGCAGCCAACTCTCTGCACTCAGCATCCAGTCGGGTTGCATCTGCCTCGAACCGCTTTAGCTGGGCACCCTCCGCAGATAAGCGGGCCACTTCCCCTTTCAGCTTATCGACCTCGCTCTGCCGAGCCTTCAGGTCTTGAGCACTCTGATAGGCCTCTTTTCTTAGGGCCACTGTCTCTGACTGCGAGGCAGCATACCGCTCCTCTAGCTTGGCAACCTCGACTCGAAGGTCGGAAGCTTCCTTCTTGGCAGCCTCGCAGCGCGTGTTTGCCTCCGCCTTGGCCACGGCGCCTGACTCGGCCCTCCCTCTCCACAAATGGGCCATCATATGCAGCCGCTGTGTCCTCCTGGCAGCCTACACAGAATCAAGACTAAAAGGCTCAGACACAAAGGTGTAAGCGAGCACCAGAACAGTCAGTAAAATACTTACGTCTATCAGCTGCTGTCCGATAGCTTGGGTTTCCCTGCTGAGCTGACTGACGTCGCCAGCATCCCGATGATCGTCATCCCGGAGAAGACCCTTGCAAATGAAACCAGCCACCTAGCCCACCGACCAGTCATCGCCAAAGTTTTCTCTCAGAACTTCCTTCATAGGGACGATCCGCCGATCGGATGAACGCCTTGGAGACTCGCCGTGCTGCACAGCTTTGCCTCTTGCCGCAAGCCGGGCATCCGATTCGGCGATCAGCTCAGCAGCTCTCTTTTTGGCCGCCTCCTCGGCCTTTTTCTTGGCAGCCTCCTCTGCCCTCCTCTTGGCAGCCTCTTCCGCCTCTCGGATAGTAGCACCGATCGGCTGGTCATCTTCGTCTGACTCATCCCGAAGAGTGTGGCGCCGGCGGCGTAACGGCCGAGCAGAGGCCTCAATTCGAGGCATAGTTGTCGGTCCAGCAGCGGTGGAAGCAGGTGCAGTAATGGCAGCTGGGGGTGCCGACGAGACTGGAATGGCAGCAATGGCCGGAGTCGTTGCCGAAGCACCGGCCGCCCCCTTAGAGGCTTGAAGCTCAGAAGAGAGGACCAGTTTCCTCCTTTTCCTTTGCTCCTAGGCCTTCTTCTCTGCCTCGCGCTTCTGGCGGATCCGATCGCCAAGTTGCCTGGAGGCTTCATTTCCACCAGCCATCTCAGCTGCACAATAGAAAATAAGCTAGATAAGTTTTCTGTACACAAATTCTGTTCATGAAACATTAATAAAGTGCAATGAATGTTTTGATGCATGATGATTGGGTTTTCTCCGATCCTAACGCTCACGTTCTACGTCCCCAGCGTCTTGAAAGCCGGGAGAGCCAAATAGCGAACGCAAAAGGAATTTGGATTCATATGGCCCTCCATTCCTGCTGACGGCAGCCAATCAGCTTTTTTATGTCGTCCTCATAAAATTCTTGACCGGCGGCAAGGTCCTTCAGAATCCCGACCCTGGCCGATCGGGCGAGGCGCACTCCAAATCCACCTTTCCTCCCCACCAAGAAATAACGTTCTCTGTACCCTTTCATGGAGGTGGGGACGAACATCAATTTTCTCTTTGGGCGGCTTGTAAAGAAATACTCAGTTCCGTCACTCCGGCCCGAGATGTAGAAGAAGTGAGTAAAAAGTTCCAAGGTCGGTGCCACCACTTCTATTTGGCAAAGGATCTTGAAGCACGCTACCGATCGCCAGCCGTTCGGATGTAGTTGGTTGGGGGCGAGACCATACCCCCTCAGTATCGCCATCTCAAAGGCGCCCAACGGGAACCTCAGACCTGCATCCAGACTCCAGAGGTGGCATACGAACCATTCGCCGCCGTCCTGGCTGAAGGGCCCTTGAGTCACCGCCATTGATTCAGGGCAGGCCAGCACTGATATCTCCTCGGGAAGGCCGTATTTGGATGGGATTTCGGCCACTTCCGCAGCGGTTAGGCGAGAATGCGGCTCAGCGGCTGGTTTATTCTCATACCATTCCAAAAAAGTTGTGTCTAACGCTTCAGTACTACTTGAGGCCATCTTCAACAAAAAAGAATGAAGGGAAGGCGCAACTCTCTTTTCTAAATGAAATGGGTGTGGGAAGAAAAAGGAAATCGCAAAGAAAGCAAAAAGAAAAGTTACTTACTTGATGAAAAAGACTTGAAGAAATTCGAAGAAGAGGTAAAGAGTATTTGCAGAAATCTGGGAATCAAAGGAAGATTTTGGCAGAGCTTCGCTAGGGATTTCGAAAGTAAAGAAGGAATGATTCACAAAGTCCCCTATTTATAGACGGAAACTTCTCAAAAACGCCAAACAAAGCGCCATTCAGCAAGCGCCACGTGTCAAAGGACATTATGTCTCTGCGAAGAACGAAGCGTCGCCCTCGGTACGCTCACAGAATTAAAGGAGAACAGCTGTCTTATCAGGCGCGTTGCTTCGGAAAAAGCGCCTCCCAAATTCAAAAAGCGCGCCAGTACGCGTCTTCGGATCGGGAATCTCCATAACTGATTCCATCCGAACGGACCGGCAAAGGCAAATCTATGCCCGATCGGACCTGTTGAGGGGGGACAAGTGATAACCCAGCAAATATCATTTGCTCTAAGGCCCATCCTGTCGGCCCCATTTAACCTGGCAAGGCCCAAAGCCCATCAGCTAAAGGTATCAGACACGAGCTCCTAGGCAGCACACATGCCCGATCGGCTGTTGTGACCGCCAGTCCCATCAGCCGCCTGACACAAGGTAGCGCCCATGCCTACCATCTGCTCCCTGTCATGTCGCCGGATACCTACTCTGACAGCCAGTAATCACTCCCTAGGCACTCAAGTGCCCCTCGACTATCTCTTATAAATAGTCCAGCCAACGATGGTACCAGGTATTGAATTCACACCTTTATCTCTCTAAATCACATTCTCTCTCTAAGCTACTAACTTAAGCTTCGGAGTGCTCACGCCTGGTCCGACCGGGCTCTTCTTACTGCAGGGTTATCTCATCCGATCGGAGCAACCTCTCTCCTACAGATAAAGACATTTTTGGATTTATCAGATTGGATTAAGAATTCACAATTAAGAAATTATTAATTAATTGGTGCCACAGAGAGTTAATTAGTCAAAGGTAGATAGAATAAATTTGCTTTCCAAAAATATGCAAAAAACGATAAATTTTTTTGGTCAATTAATCAGGCTTAACAGAAGAATTTTATTGGTTTCCAAAAATTGAGGATACAAATCAAGAAATTGAATTTCAATTATAGAAACATATCAATTAGTAAAACCATTGATAAAAAAAAGAGATGTTATATATGAATCACTTACATATTCTTCTGAAGTATATATATGTATCCACGGAATTCATTTGAAAAATCAGTAAGATATGCAACAACAAACATTTTTTATTGGAAAAATTTCTCTAATGAATTCCCTAGGAAATTTTTTAGAAAAAAGAAGAAAATTATTTTGAAATTTCTCAAAAAAAAAAAAATGAATTGGGTCATCAAAAACATTTTTTCCAAAAGAAAGAATAAAGAAATTTTTAAAATAAAAAAGAAAATCAATTTTTTTTATCGGGATTTAGGGAAGTAGATAACTTAAATGAAACTAAAAATGAAAAATATTCAATAATCAATAATAAAAACCGGATGATTCATAAATTATCCACCCCAATTTGATCCATTCCTTAGATAAATTATTCATTGATAAAAAAAATTAAAAGATCTTGCTATTAGAAGAAAGAAAATCATAAATCAAATAGAAAACATTACAAAAAAAAAAAAAGAAAACAAGATTATAACCTCCCCTAATAAAATGAGTTATAATGCCAAAAAAATAAATATTATCAAAAATTATTTGGCATATATATTAAAAATAAAGAAATGCTAGATTAGCAAGTATATTTAATTTTTTAATAAAAATTTTGATTGAAAAGATATACATAAATATTTTTAAAAAGAGAGTGATTGCCATCTTCGTTTGCTCACATCATTACGATTGTATTATGTTAGATATGTGTCAAAATCCAATCATTGATGAGCAAAAGAAAATAGTGTCGTAATCTTCATCTCATTAGTTTCTTAGTTACACTGTACCCTGTGTTACTGTGAAAAAGTTTTCAGAGCAAACATTCCTTATATGCCATATGCTGGCATACTTGAATTAATGCTGTGTTTGAAAAATTCTGAAGATTGAGATGATTTTTTTTTTCTTTCAAAAAATGTTTTATTTGACCAGAAACTAGTCAATTTGCTTGAAATTTAACTTCTAAACTAAATGAACAAATAACTTTCAATTAGTGGTAAGTTTGCATTTCCTCATCACCAAACATATATATATGTTTTTTATTTTTTCACAAAATTTTGATTTATCATAATTTTCTATCATTGATAAGAGGGCCTAACTCCAACTCCAAAAGTTAGCTTGTGGAGGGAGGGTTGCCAATTCCTTATAAGGAGCAAATGAGACTTAACATAGCGATGTAGGACATTTTAACAGACCCTAACTCCAGTTCCAAAAGCTAGCTCATAGAGGAAGGATTGCCAACTCCTTATAAGGAGCAAAGGAGACTTAACACCAGGCACCAGGTGATGTGGGACACTTTAACAAACCCCCTAACGTAGAGCAAGGCTGAAAATCTGATGCGTAAAGTTTAGCAGTAGGTGGACGTCCAACAACACATTGACAACTAGGATCCACTCTGATACCATGATAAGAGGGCTAATTCCAGCTCCAAAAGCTAGCTCGTGGAGGGAAAATTGCCACTTCTTATAAAGAGCAAAGGAGACTTAATACTACGCGATGTAGGATATTTTAACAATTATAACAATTTACTGAGTGGCATAAAAATAATAGAAAAAAACATAAAAAATAGCGTTATTATAGATGAAATCAAATTCACCTAACATTAATATTTGCATGCTAATTTGGATAAAATGTTAAATTTTTTAAGTCGACTGGTAATAATAATCAATAAAAAAAAAGTTTGAAAGCTAAATTAATTTTTTTTTAATATTTTTATAAAAGAGATAAAAGAATATAACAATTAGAAAAGAAGTGAATATTGGTTGGGAAATTTTTGAGTCGATTGGTCACTTTATTTATTTATTGATTTTTTAATTTTACATTTCCTTCCTCACATAATTGTCTTTCTTACACCTACAATCAATTAGATCGGGCGGGTTCAAATTTGGATTCAGGTTATTTTGTAACTAATTTCACCTATAATTACTAAACTATTGTCCAAATTATGCAAAAATAATGAAAAGAATTTTTCTTTTGCAAAAGTAATTAATGAAAAAAATTTTCTTTTCGTAAAAATTACTGAATTTAGTGCTTGTATATGAAAAATCATTTTGATCAGTTTTCGGTGAGAGACTCGCTGAAAAATCTACTTGACATATCCAGTCAACAGGAACTGCGCACATGGCAATACACGGGTTGATAACTCAGCATGCCACATGACACTTTGTCCGTGCCATCTGCCACGTGGTATGATGACGTCGCGTCCAACCCCATTTTCCTTATCCATGTGTTTGCTGACATGACATATATGCCATGTCAAATGCTAACTTTGCATTATTTGGCATGTTATGTGTGCAAGACAAGCCGACTGGAATGCCAAATAAATTTTTCGGCGAGTCATTCATCGAAAAATGGTCAAAATAATTTTTCTATATATAAATATTAAATTCAGTGATTTTTATGAAAATAAAAATTCTTTTATTACTTTTGCATAATTTGAGCAATATAGTTCAATAACCATGGGTGAAATTAACCCGGTTATTTTGGGTTAATTCTTTTTGATTTTGAGTTTTTTTGGGTCATTTTCATGTTTGGTCATTTTTTTTCCAAGCAAATTCGCATCGGACTTCGGGTAAGTTAGGATTGAAAACAAAACCGATTTGTAAGCAATTCAGTATATATTTTTGGTTTTTTAAAAAATTTGTTATATTGGTTCGATTTAGTTTTTAGTATTAAAAAATTGCTAAAACCAAATCAACCAAATTATTAGTAAAGTTACATCGTTTTATACCATTTTATATATTTATTTATAGGAAAAATCCATAATTTAGTCCTTGAACTTTAACTTTTTTATACATTGGATTCTTATACTTTAAAAACTACACATTGGATACTTAAATTTTAACATTTTTATATATTGGATCCCTATACTTTAAAAACTACATATTGAGTTCTCGAACTTTTTGAGGAGAACACATTAAGTTCAAAAGGAAGGTAAAAATAACACTGTTCCGTTAAAATACACGAGACTTTAATCGCGCTTGTATTATACTGTATTTTGTGCCGTTTATTTTGAATTTAATGTGTTTTTCTCAAAAAATTCAAAAACTCAATATGTAATTTTTAAAATATAGGAGTCAAATGTGTAAAAACGTTAAAGTTAAGGGACCAAAGTCGTATGAATTTTTTCTTATTTATATAAAAACTTTTAACCATATTCTTTTCTTTGTTTCCGCTTGTGTGTCACACTCTCGATCTCAATCGATAGAAGTAATAATGAATTAAACTAAATTTTGAAATAATAATTAGAATAGAAAAATTTGCCAAAAAAAGAAAGAAATGTCTATCTGATTTGAAATGCAATTATTTGATTTGAGAAAAATTGAAAGAACACGGTAGAGTAATAGCGGTAATGCAAAATGGTATAGATGGGTCGTGAGTAGCAAAATATTGACGGATCAGAGCATGGAGAGGTGAAAGATGGCGAAAGGTACCACCATAATAATAAAGAAAAGGCCATGCTGGAATGGACTGGACGTGATAAAGAAGAGAGAGAGTTGCAACTTAGTGGAAACATCGCAATAATTTACAAATTTTAGTGGAAAACTTACACGTTGATTCAATCATATTAGGATTGTACGTTTAGAAACGTTCCAATTTTTCTTTCTCTATCTGTTTGCATTCACACTCCAGAGAGTAAGGTTAGGTAGGTAAAGTTTGATAAAGTAACTAGTCAAATTGCTTTCTAAGAGGTGATGAAGATAAAGATACTGACAAAAAAATGGGGTGGCCATTTCTTCTTGCTGATATCATCAAGCTTGCGTCGTTCTATATAGGTTATGCAGATAAGCATATGACATCAATTAGAATTATTGTGAAAGGAATTAATAAAAAAGTTAATATAAACAATGACTGATGCTTGTTTGAAACAGTGTGTTTTGTTGGTGACTATAAATAAAGAGAAGAGAGCAAAGGATGAACCACACTTGAATCTCTTAAAAATGAAGGCCTTTTTCATCATATGCATCCTCTTGTCTTCTTTTCTCATGCTTCAGCTCTCTCCAACTCTAGCTCGAGAGTTGGCTCACAATGGTCAGAATTTTATTAAACTTGCAAAATTATCCAACTAATATCCTTTTCAATGTTCCTATAATAATTAATAAATATGGTTTAACTAGTTTTTTGTTTTTTTAGTTGCTGTTGCAGATGAAGTAGCTAATCACAGAACTGATGAACCTATTTTCAAACAAGGCGGTATTGGTGGCTCAAAGGATCCGACGCTTTTACCACCCTGCAAACCTGGCCACCCAAAGCTTAACTGCAAGTGCCCCAAATACAATCCCCACTGCTAGCAGGCAAATCCGTAACTCAAAAATAATAAATAATATTGTGAAGAATTAAGTCAGCGGGTAGTTTGTGCCCTACTTTACTACAGGCTTAATTTGTTATATAATAGTGTACTGTATTATATGTTTTCTGAAATAAAATTGACTGGCGCATAGTTCAGTCAACTTGTTTTCCATATATTTGCTATCCACCTATCCTACATATCCAGTGCGTGAAAATTTTAATCATTTGAAAATAAATTATTCCATACAAATAAATTACTCCATTCAATAAAGATGCCGATTTCTACACTTATATGAAAAAAAGCAAATAAGTGTCAAAATCCGGCACACATGGTGCTCAGAGATGTAACACTTACAATTTAAAAAAAATTATTTTACATTTAACCCAGTGCGTTGAGCCCAGCAATCTTTCAATTACTTCTGCAGCCAAACAAAATCTGCAATTTGACGCAATTAACTTTGCAAATTGAAAAAACAAAAAAACCAGTAAAAGCCAAAACCATACCCGGAATAGGCCACCCGAAGGAACAGGAATTGCTGCTTTGGATTGGACATTGAACCGGGTTTTGTACACAGCCCAAGCTAGCCCGCCTGGAAATAACCAAAACGAGAAAATAGAAATAAAGAGAAAGAAGCAGAGGAGGACCTCAAAACTGAAAAATGCCGAAGACCCATTTTTTCAAATGAAAGGAAAACACTCGGAGACCAACTCTGGTGTGGTGACATTATAGTAGTTTTGTTGGTAAAGGGTAGTTGAGACAGATATAGAGAAACAGCTAAAAAGAGTTTTTTATTTTTTTATTTTATTTTAGGGTAGCTACAAAGGGCTTCTTTTGGGAACCAAGCAAGAATATATATATATATATATATATATATATATATATATATATATATATTCCTATTAAACTAGTGGGTTTTAAGTATTTAAAGACGAGAAAGATAAAGGGTAATTATGGATTGAAATGGATGAAGGATGCTCAATAGACAATGAAACGGAAAGCTTTCAGAGAGGGAGAGCGAGGAAAATAGAGAAAGATGAGAAGTTGCAGGTGAGGAATGAAGCGAGAGAGAGGGCCTACATGGAAAAAGCAAATCAGTGTCAATTGCGTCAAAGTTGCAGATTTTGTTTGGCTGCAGGAGTAATTGCAAGATTGCTGGGCTCAACACACTGGGTTAGTTGTAAAATATATATATATTTTTTAAAATTATCAGTGTCAGAAACCAGTTTCTGTTGGCACCACGTGTGTCGGTTTCTGTTGGCACCACGTGTATCGGTTTCTGAAACTGATATGCTTTTTTTTATTTATTTTTTTTTTTTTTTATGTAAGTCCTACTTTAATAGAAATTGGAATTCTCATTATTGGTTTCTAGCACTTTATTTTTCGAAATAATTTTATTGTAGCAATATTTTTTTAAAAATAATTTTAAAAATTATTCCAAATTTAAAAAAAAAAACTCCAAAAAGTTGAAGTTATGTTCATTGGATATTACATCTAAAATCGAATGATTATTATTTTGTTTTAATGATTATTACTGGTATTGGAAAGCTTATAAATTCCAACTAATTTAATTACATTAGAACTTGAGATTTTACTTGATATCGAGATTAAGATTAATTAATTAATAGTTAAAAGGAACAAATATCTTACCGCTTAAATCAACAAATCTTGGTAAAACTAAATTAAATTGTTAGAAATTTAAAATTATTGCCTCTTTCACTCAAGAGTGTGTGGCCCACGTATGAATGGTTTAGGCTTGGCAAAGAAAATTATCAAGTAAGGTTATTTCTAGAGCACCATAGAGACAGACTGCGACAAATTTGTCAAGAAATGCCCCACATGCCGAATTCCAGGCAATTTGAATCATATATCACCAACAGAACTACACAATTTATCCTTTCCATGGCAGATCGTTGCTTGGGGCGAGGAAGCAAAACCGAAACAAGAAAAGGATTAAGGAAAGGATCAAGACAAGATATTCAAAACGGCTAATTCCTTAATAGTCTTTAACAGCTAGTTTTTGACTTATTTTTTACTATATATGTGGCCCTAGAATTATGGTTACCGTTTTTTAATCAGCCCCTTAGTTTCTTTATTTAGTTTTTTCATTTGCTAAACTCCTGTGTGTAATGTATTTATAGGAAAGGATTCTCCTCCATTTGATTCATAGAATTATGGTTACCGTTTTTTAATCAGCCCCTTAGTTTCTTTATTTAGTTTTTTCATTTCTTAATTAAACTCTTGCACTACAAAAAAAATGCATTTTACCGACGGATTTTAGCATTTTACCGATGGAAAATTACCTTACCGACGGATTTTTTTATTTTACCGACGGAATAAATCCGTCCCTAAAACGTGCGTAGGTACTAATTTACCGGCGAAAAATTTGGTCGGTAAGTTTACCGACGGAATTGTTAATAAAATTCCGTCGGTAATTTTATATAAAAAACCGTCGCCTTTTTGGTTGCTTTGATCGGTTACCGACGGATTATTCTATCGGTAAACCGTCGGTAAATTTAATTAATAAATTATTAATTAATTTTTAATATAAATAGCGACGGATTTGTTCCGTCGGTAAAGTTGTAGGCAAATATTATTTAGTAAAAATATTAATACAATTAAAATGAGAGTGACGGATTTTTCCGTCGGTAAGTTGTCGGTAATATTAATTTTTTTGAATAATTTCTTGCAAAAATAATATATTTCCTGTTTGCAAATCCCAAATTAAACACAATAACTTCAATAAAAAAAAGTCTAAAATTTAAATTAAAAATATATATTAATTGATAATTTTAATATATAACAAAAATAATAGACATCATAACTATTGTGCAAATATATTTGTATAGTGCACAATATTTTACAGTTATACAAAAAATTATATATTTGTAACTGCAATGCAAGCAATACCAATATCGGTATTGTACATGAAATTTTGCAGTGCTATACAAAAAACATCTAAAATAGTCTAACTGCATGCAAATAATACCAATATCGGCATTGTGCATAAAGTTTTGCAGTACTATACAAAAAAATTATCTAAAACAGCCTAAGAAAATTCAGAAGCACTAGCTAGGATGTACCATGGCTATCCATAATAGCAGAAGGGTCTGAGTTAGGTTGCTGATCCCCATTTGATAATTCTTCTCGTACTTTATTTGTTAAAATCGGTAGTAATTTGTCAGTCAATTTTTATGTCAATTTATCTGTGAGAACGTCCATCAAGCTAGGCATATATGTGTTAACTGCCTCTTGCACAATATTTTGTATGTTTTCCGCTGTTGTATGTTGTGCATGCAACGGTGAACCTGACTGTGCACTTGACCCGTGTGAGTCACGAAAATTAGGACCAAAGTAATGCATTCCGGCAGATCCGAGACCATAAATCCTACTCTTCTTCGATCCTCCAATAGCCTCATAATAAATTTGAGCCTCGTCAACTGAATTTCCTTGAGACAAATGTTGTTCTCTCAACTCAACAACCTTATCCTGCAATCAAATCAATATTAAATAACAAATCATGAGACAGTCATCATCATCCCTTGAGAATTGAGTTTTACAAAGCAAAATAATCACAAGTAAAGTTTTCTATCATTCTAAAATGAAATGTGTTTAATAATTTCTCTTTACTTGCATCTAATAATGGTTAGATCAACAAAAAAGTAGAAATATGAAACTCAACTTTGGTATATCTTTGCACGATCCCATAATAGACTAATTTCTGTGTCTACTCATCCCACACAATTATATATGTACAATTTGCACTATTTTTGTGGATATGTGTTCATACTTATCTCTTTTCACTTTTCATTTAACAGAATAATTAAGTAGGCATTTGTGACGCGCGCCGGAACCAGCAAGGCCTTCTTTGAGCCCGCCTTTAGGGGCTCGAGGGATCGGTCCGCGTCTTTATGATCTTTGGCATCATGAGTCATCTTGAATACCTCCTTTTCAATAGAACATTGGAAAGGAGGATCTAGACCCATAACGCCTTTAGGCACCTTTGAGATATTTTGGAGTCGCCACCCAGTTTACAAGAAACTGGGAAAGGTGTCTAACCTCTATTGGTCTAAACCAGAGATGGTGTCCAGAACTTCACTCTTATTAATGACTTAAGTTTTATAAATGAGTTGTTAAGAAATCTAAATTCCATCTCTCATCTCACACGTTTATGCAAATAAATTTAAAACGCATCCATTCACATAGAAAAGCGGTAAATAAAGCAATAAATAAATAAATAAATAAATTACAAACTAAAAATGGGACAGAACAATCCCCAAAAAGAATAATGAAAATAAATAAATAAAAATGGGACAGAACAATCCCCCAAATAAATAAGTAAATAAATAAAAATAAACAAATGAATAAACACATACAAGAAATTAAAATACAACATACATAAATCGGGTTATGAATTTTAGGAACATTGGTTCCTTTTTTATTTATTAGAAAAATTGGAGAACTATTTTTGATTGAGAAAACCGGAATGAATGATCCCATTTTAAGAAAACCAGTTCTCTATTTGATAGTGAGATTTTATTGGTTAAAAATAGGACATTGGTCCAATTTATTAATAAAAATTCCAAATTATTAATTCTATAAAAGACGTGATTTTCTTTAGCGTGGATAATTAAAATAATATATTTTAATTGCCAAAATAATAACATAATAAAAAGAAAATAATAAAAAAACTAATATGCAAACCCTAAGCTGGATGGTCCTTAACTCTCCAATCCTCCAATCCGAGCACGCGTGCAACTCGTACAAAGACAAATAATTTTTAAGATAATAAAATAAAATAAAATGTTAGTAAAATAAATTGAGCAATTAATGTAATTTAAACAAATAAATTAGAACAAACAAACTAATAAAATAATGAATAAATCAATCAAAATAATAATAAGAAATATGACAATAACACTAAAATATATTTTAATAAAATAATATTAATAATAACATTTAAAACCTATTAATATAATATGATAAATACAATTAGGCTAGATAAATAATAATAGTAACCTAAAATAATTAAAATAATAAACAAAAGAGGAAAATAAATATAAATAAATAATAATAGTAAATTAAAATAATATAAAATAATAAGATAAAAGAGGACCAAATACCTAAAAAGTCAAATAAAAGGATGAAAGAATTGAAGTTCACGTGGTTGACATTAGCTAAATGACAAAAGTTGGCCAAAAGACATGGAAATGCAAATTGAAATGAAAAAGTGAAGTATGAAATGGAAATGCAAAAAGTTTAAAAGAATTATCAGTGCATGACTCGGATGGGACAACACGACACGGACAAGAAGAAAAAAGGAGCTAGGCAAGCCAAATGAAGCACGACTCGAAAGGAATGACACGACTCGGACAATAGGGACACGACTCGGACAGATGAAGAAAACAGAAGAAGAAGAAGAGGGCAAGAGGCACACACACGAACACGAAGAACTGGAAAATGAAACCAGGTGGAAGAGAAATAAGGGCAAACAAAGCTCTATAACAGACCAAACAACAAGATGATATACCAGCAAAACGAGCAAAATGTAATTATAAACACATTTAACTAATCATTACACACATATAGAACTCACACCTGATGACAAACAACATAAAACATACACTTAAAGAAATCAAAAGTTCAAACCACAAATATATGTACAATATGTACAAAGGAGAAGGAAATAGATAAAAACGAGAGAGATAAAGAAAATAAAAATAAGAAAAGGGAAGAGATGAGCCCAGTATTTACCCTCAGATTTTTAGTCTTTGATCAGCAAATGCAGTTTCTGATTTCCTCTTTGATTTTCTTAGAATGGAAGTTAAACCGTGGACTGAAAACTTCAATGAAAAGAGTTTTGAATGAAAAGAACTACAAATGCTGAATTTTCAGATGTTCTGGATTTTCGAATTTTTAGAACAAAATCTTTGAATGGCTTTTTGAAAATCAAAGTTCCCCTTGCTCTCAAAACCTTTTCTCTCTTTTCTCTGTGTTTTTTCCTTCTTCTTCTTCTTCTTCTTCTCAATAATGCTCTCTCCTTTTTTTTTTTTCTTTTTTTGGATCAGACCCTCTCCTCTAATCATCCTCCCTGTGCTTAGTTTTTCCACTCTCATTTAATGTAGAGTGACAGGATCCTTACTTTCTCCCCCCAAATCCCTGCATAAAATCTTCATTTTTCAAACCAAAATCCCATGAAAACGGGAGATGAGGGCAGGAGCAGGTGAGGCCATCCTCTCCTCTGAGTTGGGCCTCACTTGGTGAGGCCGCATCTCACCAAAGTGAGATGGGCCTCACACACGTGAGGCCTCATCTCACATGGGTGAGATGGGCCTCACTCCCCACAAGCCCAAAATAATTTTTTTTTCTTTTTTTTTAAGATAGAAAAATACCTTTAAATAAAGGGAACAAATATATTTTAAATAAAGAAAATGCAAAAATATTTTTTATATATTTTTAATTTTTTAAAGAGAAAAAATATTTTTGACTTAAAGAAACGGAAAAATATTTTTTCGAGGAAACCGTCACTTTCATCTGCTATTCATCTGTAAACAGGCATCATTTTCATCATTGTGTAACTTTGGTCTGAACTGCCTCAGGACCTGGTGTCTACAGTATTGTTTAATAAAATTGCTTGGTTCCTTCATTTTCATAGACAGAGGCATTATAGCATAAGCTCTCTTCAAGAATAAAATTAAAAATAAGACATAATTAAAAAAAGGCTAAAACAGTTCCATAATGACTTACATGCACAACTTTGGCTTTAGTGCCCAAAAAGGAAACTCCATCATTCTTGTGTGTATGCATATGAAAATGCATCTCTGTTGGTGTAGGTTCTCGGCCTAATTTTTTAGTCTGCACATTATTTGAAACAACAAAGAAAAATTGTTGAAGGATATGAATGCAAGATACTTATTTAAATCAAATCTATTAAAAATTTATGAGCTATGTAGTATGAATGGATTTTACCAAATTTAAGCGATGCTCATTGACCGATATAGAACCCCCAGTATGTGTACCAAGGGACCCACTTTCAGCCATACATTTACGATTGGCAGCATTTTTATCACATCTCTTCTATGTGTTAGGATCCTGCCACAGTAACTGCCAACTCTCCCAAACAGCATCTGGAATAAATTTCTTTTACCTCTTACCTGTCTTTATATCAGATACGAAATCACTGTACCTCCTTTTTGCCTTCAATTCCCAAGCTTTCTTAACGTCATTTTCAATGGTAGGATTCCATGTAAATGTTTTCTGTAGCCACAATTTAATTACATTTACAAAGTTACACAGTGTTTAAGATATTATTATTATAAGTCATGGTATTGTCTCATTTAAATCTACTTCCAAGTTACTTAATTTTGTTTTATGTTTAAATTTTATTAGGTATCGTTAACTTGTTATTCAATTGGTAAAAATTTTGGCAGCATGACGGTTTAAAAATCATGCTACCCAAACCTGCAATTGTTCAAATTCACATTCCCAATAAATTTTCTCCACCCCCAATACTCCTTTCACAAACATAGCACTTCAAAATTTCATACTCATCACATACATCATTCACTAGGTTCACTAAGTTTTTGAGTATTAACATACTACATACCATATATAAATTAGGCTATGTGCTTTTCCTTTTATTTTTGGCGTTTGAATTAGATTTGAGTTACCTTGAACTCTCCCCAATAAAAATCCTTCAATCGTTGGCTCACTGACTTCCAATTGATCCCAATGGGATCAAGTTAAAGCCTGAAAATTTCAGTTAGCTTCTCGGAACATTTCCTCGAAGGTTCCAACCTACAAGTAATCACATGTAACAATTCATGTTGTATCACAAGCATTAATTTAAAATCATAATAATTTATTTTATAATTTTTAAGAACTCACATTTTTCCATGAACGTAAACAGTATTTCCCCTAATAACTGCTTCATGTTGTTCCCCATCAGACATTGTGTTGTTAGGTTGATCATTTTGGACATTTGAACCTGAATAGTCAGGGGCTGCATCATTTAATTCTTGCTCATCTCTTTGCAAGCTTGTTGAAGCTCCAGGTCCAAAAGGTGCTGGTGCACAAGTAGGAACTGTACCTACTTCATTACCCCTTTGTATGGCCATTGAAGAACCAGGTACAGTAGGCATTGGTGGACAAGTATCTCCTGGACCTCCTCTGGTCAATGTAGATCTGCCTCTACCACGACCAGCACTAGCACGACTTCTGCCTCTACCAGCCATTCTATGCAAGTAACAATGTCAAATAAAAATATAACAGAACATATGTCACAAAATGAATAGCAAACAGACCCGTAACAATCATGTTTAGCAATTAAGAAAAAAGGCATATGTAATACAATATTGCATATAAAATAGACCTGCAACAATATAAAAATAATCATCCCACAAAATGAGCACCAAACAGAAAAAAGGAAACCCATGCCACAAAATGCTACATAATATAAGAGAACATCTATTAACACTAAATGGAAAATAATAAACACTTTAAAAGATGCTACATCATATGCCCTAATCACTCTCATTGTCTTCTTCAAATTCATCATCTTCTGTAGTTTTGTAGTCCTTGAATTCAGCCTCAATTTCCTCACTAAACTCTTGCTCTTCCTGTGAAGATCCAGTGTTTTCATCAATTTCCATAACCCCACCATAATGATCATGTAAAGTAATATGCTCATCAGCCATGACATTTGTATCAATCGCATGGAGCTCCACTTCTTCTTCTTGGAATGCATCTTCTGGCTCATTGTTGGTAGTCAGTTCAATATTTGTCTCTTCTACCACATCCCTTGGCTTAATCTTTAACACTGCGAGCCAATCATCCATATCCCTTCTCATGCTTGGGTAACGGACATTATATACCTGTGTTGCTTGCATTGCTAGCACAAATGGTTCGTATTTGTTGAATTACGTCCTTAGTTGACTTCCACCAATTTATATTGTTGATGTTCCCTAATGCCAAGTGTAGGAGTTGGGTCAAACCAATGGCCCTTGAATAACACCGTGCGCTTGATGGGTAACTCAGGGTATTCTAATTCAAGAATCTCCTCAATCTGTCCATAATAGTTACTGAAGGTTGATCCCGTTATACAAACACCACTATTAACTGATTTTCGTGCCCGTACATGAGATATGGTGTGAAATTTGTATCCGTTGACAAAATACATTGAATGAGATGCCACTCTTCTCAACGGTCCAAGTGCAAGGTAACGTAGGAAGATATTAAGAATAATGTTTGCTTGGGCCTAGTTAAAGATTTGAAGGACTAAGTCAATTTAGTTTGTAAAGTAGATATAAAAAAAAGCTTAACAAAGAAAGCATATGAAAAATTTGGATACTCACATATTGCTTGAACCATGATACAAAGTATTGTTCTAAATTCTCATCAATTTTTTCTTGTGTCAAACCGGGGTACTCATCATTGAGTCATTGCAAATACAAGCTAAATTTGAACAATGTTAAACTCATGTTAAAGTGTAAACGAATTATATTTTCTATCAAGCTAATTAGCAAATGATGAATTTGAGATGGTTACCTAACAAATTGTTCAACTTCATCACAATTAAGAAAAATGTATGTTTGAGCCACCTCATACTCCTTTGATGATAAGAATCTTTCTGTTTGTCTTCCTGCTACCCTACCAGGATGGGTGAATATAGATAAATTTCCTTCGTTTTGCTCTATATCAATGCCATCATCATTTTGAGGTGCATTTCGACTACGAGTCATGACATTTGGCTCAAAATAATGAGAAAAGAATTGTGTTGACTCCTCCATAAGGTATGCTTCAGATATAAAACCTTCAACACTTGCTTTATTGCCAATCATTCATTTCAAAGTTCGGAGTTCCCTGAAATTGATAATTGTAATCTGATTTTGCTAATATAATCCAACTTAATATTCTTAAAGAATGGCAATTAAAATGCTATTAAGGCATAGCAAATTTACCTCTCAAAAGGATACATCCACCGATATTGGACAGGTCCTGCTAACTTCACTTCATATGGTAGATGCACAGGCAAATGTTCCATAGAGTCAAAAAATCCTGGCGGAAATATCCGTTCGAGCTTGCACAATATCAGAGGGATATCTGCCTCCAATCTCTCCATCTCTTGTACGCGGATGGTCATTGAGGTTAGATCCTTAAAGAATAAGCTCAACTCTGTAATTGCTTGCCACACATTACGTGGTAGTAGCTCATGAAATGCAATTGGCATCAATCGTTGCATAAAGACATGACAGTCGTGGCTTTTCATGCTAAATAGCCGATACTTTGTTGTGTCCACACATCGGCACAAGTTAGAAACATACCCATCTGGGAACTTCAAATCTTTCAACCAATCAAGTAAGATCTGCTTTTGGTGCTTATCTAAGGTGTATAAAGCTTTTGGATATTTTCTTGTTTCTAAATCCTTAGCTAAACTCGGCCGATCACAGTATATTTGGACATCTGCTCGTGCTTTTGCGTTATCTTTAGTTTTGCCATCAACATTAAGAATTGTATTGAACAAATTGTCAAACACATTTTTTTCAATGTGCATAACATCCAAGCAATGACGAATTATATTTGATTTCCAATATGGAAGATCCCAAAATATGCTCCGTTTCTTCCAACCACAGCTGATTTCTTTGCATATTTTCTTATTATGCTTTAGTGCCCTTAACACAGTTACTTTCATCAAACCCAACTCATCAATATGCCTCAACACATCCTCACCAATTTTTATAGGAGGTGGATGTCTTCTTTCCATCCGGTTTTTTGTAAAGTTCTTCCTGTCTCTTCTAAAAGGATGATTGTCAGGAAGAAACATTCTGTGGTTGTCGAACCAAGAAGTTTTTCCACCATTTTGTAGCCTAAAAGCTTGTCCTTCCTCCATGCAATATGGGCATGCTAAATTACCAGTGGTACTCCATCCCGATAACATTGAGTAAGCTGGAAAGTCACTTATGGTCTAAAGCAAAGCCGCACGCAATCGAAAGTTCTGCTTCATAGATATATCATATGCTGGAATACCTGTTTCCCACAATTCAATCAATTCATTAATTAAGGGTTGCAAATAGATATCAATTCTCATCTTGGGATTATTTGGGCCAGGCATAATTACAGTAAGGAACATGTAAGATTGCTTCATGCACATCCAAGGGGGCAAATTGTATGGAGTTATAATAACTGGCCATGAAGAGTACCTCGAACCAGACTATCCAAATGGCTAAAACCCATCTGTGCATAACCCTAATCTGACATTTCTTATCTCAGATGAAAATGTTGGATGGTCTTCATTAAAGCGCTTCCATGCCTTAGAGTCAGAAGGATGAATCATAACCCCATCTTCTTAGTTATGCTCATGATGCCACCTCATGTGACGGGCTGTAGCATGAGAGCTGTATAACCTACGTAACCTTGGTGTCAATGGAAAATAATGCATTTGTTTGTAGGGCACATTTTCCTTCTTATGATTGTACCTTTCCTTCCCACAATGACTGCACACCGTTAGCTGCTCATCATTACCCCAAAATAGCATGCAACCCAACCTGCAACAGTCAATTTTTTGCATGGGTAGGCCCAAATCACGCACCAATTTCTTAGATTGATAGTAATTGTCTATCATTATGTTATTACTTGGTAAAATATCTTTCAACAATTGCACTATTTGGTTATAGCACCTTTGAGACAAACGGTGCTCTGCTTTGATATCTAGCAACCTTGAAATTACTGATAATAAAGACTGAGCACATCCAGGATACAATGGTTCATCCGACGCTGCTAGCATCTCGTAAAATCTTAAGGATTCAGAATTAGGCTCCTCATCCATTTGAGAATTCCACTCATTATCTGATTTTAAGTTCCCCCTTGCAGCATCCAAAACCATTTGTTGGATTGTATTATCTAATCCAAAATTGAAATTAGAATTGCAATGGGTAACTGTAGTTGCCATATTCCCATCTCTATCCCCTTGAAACCACCACACATAATAGTTAGGAATAAATCCATTTTTGAAAAGGTGAAGTTTAATAGTTTCCTTATCAATATAATTAATGTTTCGGCATTTTGTACAGGGGCACTTTATGTTTACACCGCTCATGAATTGGCTTTGGGTATATGAAAAGTCAATGAAAGTATTAATATGCCATGAATAAAACTTAACTTTAGTCCCCCTCGACCATCCAACCTATCGTACATCCAACTACGATCCAAATTCTCCATTTATCCTAGAACAGTATAAAATAAATTTGAAAATTACATTAAGGATTCAACATAAATTAATTGCAAGATCTTCAAAAAGTAAATGATGAACATTTCATTTTGAGAAAATACTATATATATATATATATATATATATATATATATATATATATATATATATATATATATATATATATATATATATATATATATATATATATATATATATATATATATCAATTAAATAAAATTGACTTTTGGCAAAATTAATTAATTAAGATTGTCAAACGTGGAATGATATAAAGGAAAAAAAAAAGTCAGCCTTTTTAATAGAATGGCAAAGTTGCACAATTTGGTAACGTGAAGGGCATTTTTGAGCTCAATTAAAAGTTAAGGGCAAAATATCATGACATAGTTATACCTTACCCCTATCATGAATATTGAAATTAGGTATGTCTACTTCAAATTAATTTCAATTGGCTCCTCAATATTGCTCGTCTCAGCAACGAATTAAACAATAAGTTTAGCTGATAAGAATTTGAATACCTAATTAATATTTTGCTTCCAAAAGGATCATAATATCAAGCCGTGCTTTATCTCTTTCAATTAGTTTAGATTTAGTTTTAGGTTTGATAATTATATATTTTTTTTATTGAGTATTTTTAAATTTATTATTGAAATCATTATATTAATTATTATGATTCTTATTCCAATAAATTTTACTCCACAACTTACAATGCAAAACCGGAGTATAGTTAGCAATTGCTAATTACTTATTCAATAAGTATCTTTTTAAACTTATGATTTTAGTCTAAATGCTTAGGATGTTTGACATAATTCAAAATGTAAAAATGACATCACTTTTATAAATTGCAGCACAAAGCATTTTCAGGAAGAAATATAAAATAACATTTGGTAAAAATATGGACTGAATTTATCTATGAGTTACAACAATCTTAATTAAAGGAAAAATAGACTTATAATTTCACACTATTAACACTACTACTTAGTGTGTGTACAAATAATAAAGAGAGCTGTAGAACATATTAAAATACTATATAAATGTCAATAGTTACAGTTCTCTACTAAATGGTAGTTAGCTTTAATTAAAAATTTATATAGGTTTTTTTTTTTTAATTAGAACAGTATGATTCTGATCTATTATGCTTTGAGTTTGAAGTTCTTACATTGCCACATGACATGCCACATAACAAATGCACTGAGACAACTTTATCCTAGGGTAAGTGACAAATCAAAGCACCTTGCCAATGATATTTTAGTACATTCAGCACATTTTATTTTGAGCAAATATTTATGATCTAATAATCTTAGCATCAAATACTGCATATTTGCATTTTATTTTGAGAAAATATTATAATTAACATATATATATATATATAAATCTATTCCACCCAATGGCAATAATACATATGTATGAAAGTCAGAAACCTACCAGCTAATCCAAGAAATCTTTCTGGAACTTTGATTCTGACTCAATCTTTTCAGCCCCCTGCAGCATAGGAACAATTAAGATATAAAAGAACATTGCAAATATAGAAAAATGTAAACATTGACAACACCAATAAGGCCAATGCTATGTTTCAAAGTGAAAGCAAGCAAAAAGAATACAAGTTTGAAATAACATAAGATAAAAAAAAAAAAAGAAACATCTCAGAAAACTCATGCCCAGCTTAAGAAACATAAATTTGGGTAAAGGTTATGCTAAAGTAGGCATTAATAACACAAAAAAATATAGAAAATAGAAAAACTACAGCCACATCACGAAAGCAAAATTCTAGCAGAATAAAATCACGGAAAAGCTACTAATAGAAAAGGAGAAGACTCTTTGTTACCTTTATAAGGATATTTATGTGGCTGTCAGCTGTTGTTATGCATATTCTGCAGGTAATTTACAAAACAATTCAGCTTTGCTTCACTTGTGCATAATAATAAAAGCATTCCATTAATTAGTCATATATTTCTCAAAATCCAAGTTATATATTTCTCAAAATCCAAACAATTCAAGGATTGACCAAATCCAAGTCATATATTTTTAATTAATAGCACTCTCAAATGCAGAGTGCCATTTAACAGACACAAAAATTTAAGCTCTAGAAGTAGTTATTTAAGCTTTGGTAAAAGACACCAGAACATGAATTAGTTTTTGCCAATTTATTTATTTCAGTATACTCAAAATTAACAATCCAAATAGACAATCGATGGAGTCTAATCACGAAAAATAGAAAGCTAAACTTTATAATTCCAATCACAACTCAAAGCAGGAAAAACAGAGCCATGCAGAAGGTCCTCAAACATTTCTAGCCAGCCTAGGTAAAGGAAACAAGCATAAAAAAGGGGTATGATGGCAACTAGAGGCAAGTTTAGTCAAAGACTTCTCAGCATCGAACCTACTTAAATTTCTACCAAATCAACTCGACGAACAAATAAACAGAACAAGTTTATTCGAAAGGAAAAAACACACAGAGAGAGAATAGATACAATAGCACGAGATACTGAATAACTTAGTTTTCTTTACTGAATCACAATAAATTTAAAGAGAAAGGTAGACTACTTACCGCACTTCTCACAGTGAAAAAAGTTATCCCGACCCCCAACTCTATGGAACACAGGCCGCAATCGAACTTACGGAGGGAGATTGCACGGATGGTATTAGGGCAGCGGTGGTGATTGGCCGGTGGGTATAACCTCGCCATTGAGATGGCGAGGATGTGTGTTGGCGCGGCTCAGGAGAAAAGTTAAAGAGAAGGGATGTTTACGAAAAAAGGAACTCAGACAAATGGGGTTTTTTTGCCCTAAATTTGTTTATTGTATATTTTATTAATATTAAATATAAAATATTTACTGAATCAATACCGACGGCTTACCGATGAACTCAAACTGTAGCTATAACTTAACCCCAAGATTTTTTCGCAGTTACTTACTGACGGACATCAAATTCGTCGCCACAGCCGTCGGTAAATAAAAATACTTGTATTATCGACGAAATTTCTGTCAGTACATGAATTAAATGAAAAAAATATTTACCGACGGAAATAACCGTCGGTAAATCGGTCACTAACAATTGGCGCCAACATTTTCCGCCAATAATAGCGACGAATAATTATTTTCGTCGGTAAAAAAGTCGGCATTCATCAAATTGAATTTTTTACCTACACATTAAAAATACCGTCGGTAATCTGTCGGTATTATACTAATTTTACCGACGGAATATACGTCCGTCGGTAAAATCCATCGGTAAAATCAATTTTTTTTTGTAGTGTTGTGTGTAATGTATTTATAGGAAAGGATTCTCCTCCATTTCATTCACGGAATGGGATTTTAATTTACTAGAATTCTTATGGTATCAGAGCTTTACACACAAAGAGTGAGATAGTAAAATTTCAATCTGTGACGTGCGCCGAACCCCGGGTTGCCCCGAACGGCCGCCTTTAGGGCGATAGGAAGAGGTTCATAAAACTTGTAAGCAATTACAAGTGCGTCCATTTTGGGCAACAAGAAGATTTCTTGGAGTCGCCACCCAATAGAACATTGGGAAAGGTCTTCTAGCCTCAGTGAGGCTAAGACGGCGCTGCTATGTCCATTTTGGGCAAGCAGAGGTCCCATCCTAATAGAAAATTAGGATGGCCCTCTCGTCTCGTGGAGTCTAGGACTATGCAAGTTAAAGTTTTTTTGCGGGACACAAGAGGTGTCTTGGAAGTCCCATTCCAATGCAAAATTGAAATGGTCCTCTCACCTCGTTAAGCCCAAAGACCAGAGATGGTTCGGGACTTCCCATTTATTCATACCTTGATTAAGTTTACAATTGAGTTTTGAATTTAGCGTTTCATCCCATTTCTCATTCAATTTAATGCATTTTAATTAGAGCGCATGTCAATCACATAAAGAAAGCGATAGATAAAGTAAATAAAAGTGCATGAAAATAAATTACAACAAAATTAGGGGCGGAATACAACCCCCATTGGTAAATAAAATACAATTCATACATAAATCGGGCTATTTATTAAAGATGAGGACATTGGTTCTCTCATGCATAATTAAAGAAAATAATTTTAACGTGACAATTTATTTTGGATGAAAAAATAAGGACATTGGTCCCCTTTTTATTTAGGAAAAAAATTAAATTAATTAATATAAATATTTTTGTGATTTTTTAATTAACGTGCATAAAAAAAATAATACAAATTACATGATAAAATGAATTAATCCAAAATAATGAAAATGATAAAAATAACAAGTCAAATCCCAAATGGATTTGCAAATCTTCATGGGTTCCCACTTGGTATGCAAAATACTCACACATGAAAAAATAAGTATTGAAATAAAGAAAAACAAATAAAAGTAATGTTATTAAGAAATTAATTTAAACATGTACTATAAAAATAGAGCAAATAAAAATGCATCATGTGGACAAATCAATTAAAATTACATAATAAAATATGCAACTTAACTAATTAACAATTTAGCATGTATAAAAAAAATAACATAATAATAATAAAATTCAACATGCATAAACAAGCATAAAATAATGATGATAGAGTTTAACATGCATAAAAACACAAAATAACAACAATAACATCCAATCATGCATAAAAAGTATAATATACATAAAATTAAGCATGCATAAAACACAAAATAATAGCATTAACATCCAATCATGCATAAAAACCAAAAGTAATAATAAAAATCAGCATGCATAAGAAATATAAATAATATTATTAATAATAATAATGATACTAGTACCAAATATTAGCAATAAACAAGGATAATATAAATTATAATAATAAAACTAGCAATTGCAACTATAACACTACAAGAAAAACTGCAATTAGCGACGAAACATTTACCGTCGCTATTTAGGGACGGAAAAGATATATCTGTCGCTAAATGAAATTAAATATATTAATTAAAATATTTTTAGTGACGAAAATCCAATTCCATCGGTAATTAACGATGGAATTCGATTTCCGTCACTAAATGAAATTAAATATATTAATTAAAATATTTTTAGCGACGGAAATCCAATTCCGTCGCTAAAAATTTTATATATAAAAACATTTGCTGCCCTTTTTTTTTCCCACCCTCTTTCTTTCTTTCTTGCCCCGCCGCCCTCGCCCCCTTCCCCAGCAGCCCTCACCCCAGTCGCCCTCTCCGCCCCTCGCAAGCCGCCCTCACCACAACCACCCTCACTGCTGCCCTCGCCCTCGCCGCCCCTCCCCCCTACTCAGATCGCTCACCTGGCCACTCCGTGCGTGGCCC
This sequence comes from Excoecaria cochinchinensis, assembly GCA_947683425.1. Taxonomy (NCBI): domain Eukaryota; kingdom Viridiplantae; phylum Streptophyta; class Magnoliopsida; order Malpighiales; family Euphorbiaceae; genus Excoecaria; species Excoecaria cochinchinensis. Next base: position 6,169,816 of record CANTUQ010000066.1, read on the forward strand.
CCCTCCTCCTCCACACACGCTGCCCCTCCCCTCTGCTCAGATCCACTCGCTCCGCCCCTTTGCGCGCTGCCCTTTTTCGCCGCTCAGATCCGCTTGCCTGGCCCCTTTGGCGCGCGCTGCCCCTTCTCCTCCGCTGGATCTGCAGGTTAGTTTCTTTTTCTTTTTGTTTTTTAATTTATTTTTTCCATTTATTTTTTTAGTTTACTATTTTTAATTTCAGAACTCTAGATTTCCATGATTTTGATTCATTATAAAATACTCTTAATGCATGATTATTGGTTTTAGATTTTTTGAGAATGGGACTTAGTTCTGATATGTTGGATAAATTGAAGAGGCTTAAAGATCAGAAAATTATGGTTATAAATTCTAGGGATTCATCAGATATGAGAGGGAAGAAAATGATTAAAAATATAGGAGAATCTGGTAAACGATTGAAAAAGGGGAATTCGCCTGGTAAAATTGTGCATTAATCCACTAATGCAACCAAAAGAAAAATCCTACCAGATGAAACTTTGGAGAAAAAGTATAAAAAATCAAAGATTGTGTCTAATGAGTTGAATTTGGTCAAACCTAAAATCTTAAAGGTGCATTTTTAATCCATGTTTATTTTGATTTTTATTTTTTTATTATATAAGTTATTTGAACAAGAAATTCTTGAAATTAAATTATTTTAGAGGTCTAGAATTGGTATATATACTTGGTCACAGGAACAATTTTTTTTTTTTATTATGGATTTTGGTATATATGGGTATACCAAATTCCATATTTAAAATTGCTTATCTTGATTTTGGTATACCTAAAAATATTAATTGGTATACCAATTTGCAATTTTAAAATTATTTGTTTGGATTTTGATATTACCAAAGTTGGCCAAATATTTCTGAAAAATTATTGGACCAAAGAAGAGAAAAAGAAGAAGCTGCATTTTTATATTAAAACAAGAAAGAGAATGTGGCAATTGTAATTTACAGCAAAGACATAGAGCTCTTTTTTGAATGGATTCAAAGAATCATCTTTTTTTTTTTTATATTAAAACAAGAAAGAGAATGTGGTAATTGGAATATATATCTTAAGATATTAATATTAATTAGATGGCAGCTTTAATAGAATAATAATATATTTGGTTGATTAATTTTTTGGTTATTAATTTGTTGGATTGCATTAAGTGCAAGATGAGAATGATGAAGAAGAAATTGGTGGATGGAGGGCAAGTTGTGTTCTTAGTTGTGTTTATATATGGATTCGGGAGCCTGTTACCTTACCATGTACAAGCTTTGGATTGGGTATATGGTAAGAATGTAATTGTTGGATAGTAAGAGTATGATAATACATTTGTAATTAGTTAGAAATTTATAAGCAATTTAATTTTTGTAATTATTTTTATGATAATACATTATTGTTATATTTTTGCAAATATTATTTGCTATAATTAATATATTCTCAATTATATTATTTTTTTGTTACTTATAATTTTTATATTTTTAGTAATTTTATCATTTAAAAACAAATAAATAAATAAATAAATAAATAAAAATTTTATAAGAAAACTAGTGAAAAATGAGAAATGAAAATTTTTTATTAGGTTTTTTAAATTACCGACGGAATACTGATGGAAAATTCCGTCGGTAAAAATAAAAAAATTCAAAATTTCCTGACAGAATAGTAAATTTCGTAGAGAAATTACCGACGGAATTTAATATTCCGTCGGTAATTTCCCGACGAAAATTGCAATTTCGTCGGCAAGATTTTCGACGGAATAAATTTCCGTCGAGAAATTACCGACGAAATATTAAATTCCGTTGGTAATTTCCCGACGGAAATTTTTTCCGTCGGCAATTTAATTTCCCGACAGAAAATCCTGACTTTCCATCGGGAATTTCCGTCGGGAAATCTTTAAATTCTTGTAGTGTAATAATAACAATAATAAACATAATGAAATCAAAGAATATGAACAACCCAAATTAAGCATGCAAGAATAAAATAATATATGACAAACTAATAAAACATGTTAAAAGATGGCAAATAATAATAATAATAATAATAATAATAATAATAATAATAATAATAATAATAATAATAATAATAATAATAATAATAAAGAAGATGCATAATCCAATTAAATATGGAAAAATAAAATGAAAATAAAATAAGCCAATTATGCTAAAACATGTTAAATGATAATACTAATAATATATATGAACAAAAATGATGACAATAATATGAACATGAACAATTAAATAAGAACATAAAAATAAGAAGAAACTAATAGAACTAATGGAATTTACATGATAAAAAGTCTAGAAGAATTTACAAAACAAAAAAAATCTAAAAGAATTTACATGTTAACCAATTAATTGGAAATAAAAATTGAATTAAAATTGAAGCCAAGAATAATTACCCTCAAAATTAGCTTGATGAAATGAAGGTAAGGAGATCCAATTCCTTGTCTTGATTTGAAGAATATGACTAGAAAAATAAAATGTCAAAAGTGAATTTTTACCCAAGAACAAACAATTAATTTATTTGTCCTAAAGTAAAAAATTGTTAATTAAAAGGAAAAAAATTTTCAAGAACAAAAATTTATCTTTTTGCCTTAAGAATTCACTTGGAAAAAAATTCTTTACAAAAGTTGAGAAAATTTTATTTGAGAGAAGAAAGAAGAAGAAAAAAATAATTTTCTAAAGAAAATCCCCTCTAATTCTCTCTTCAAAATTCCTTTTATTCCTCTTCAAAATTCAGAATTTTTTAATTGAAGAATTAAATTGATTTAATTCCAATAAACACAAAAAATAACTGAATTTGAAGGGTTTGGAATTTTGAAGGGTTTGGAATTTTAAAGGGTTTAGCATTGAAATCCATTAAAAAAAAGAGAAGAAAAAGTATTAAAAATGAAGAAAAATGGGCCAAAATGGCCAAAAAGGCCATTGGGGGCGAAAACAGGCGCACAGGGGTGAGCGACGCCCGTCGGCGAGCGGGGCGCTCCTAACTGCGTACGCGACGGGCAGGCCGTCGCCCACGCACCCTGAGTGCTGCCGCAGCCCGACATTCATGCGATAATTTTTTTTTCTTTTTTTTCTTTTTCAAATTTTCTATAAAATACAAAAAATTAAATGCTCACTTTTTTTACCCCAAAATAATTTTTAAAACATTTTTAAAATATTTTTAAAATACATTTTTATTCATTCCTAACAATTCAGAACGACAAGAAAATTATCACTTCCAACTTTTATTCTTTTTACCTATAAATCAGCACACTTAATTTCATCATTGGGTAATCCTGATCAAGGCTACTCGGGACCCGGTGTCTACAGTTGCCCCCAATTTTGGGGAGGCTAGTGTGTGGGTGCCTAGGTGAGCCAAAATTCAGGAAAGGGAAAGAAGCGCGTACTTGAGGCGACCTCCTTCCAGTTGCTCCCTCAGGAACGGTGCTGTGATTTGAGCTGTGAGTATCCTCTTGAGTTGCACTGAGTCGCTGACAAAACTACCAAGTGCCGGGAATTATCCTAAGATGGTGATACGCCGGGTCTACTACAGACTTACAAAATGCGAGAAACATTCTCCTCAGAGGACTGCATCGAGTCTGCTACAGACTACTAAAAGTGCACGTGCCATCCGCAAATGGCGATGTGCCGAGTCGCTGACAAGACTACAAAACGCAGGAAATGTCCTCATCAGAGGAGCGCACCGAGTCTGCACCAGACTACTAAAAGTGCAGGTGTCATCCGCAGATGATGATGCGCCGAGTCGCTGATAAGACTACAAAATGCAGGAAAAGGAGTGCACCGAGTCGCTGACAAGACTACTAAAAGTGCAGTTGCCATCCGCAGATGACGATGGGCCGAGTCGCTGACAAGACTATAAAAAGCGCAAGAGGATGTCCCCCTCAGAGGACTGCACCGAGTCTGCTATAGACTACTAAAAGTGCAGGTGTCATCCGCAGATGACGATGCGCCGAGTCGCTGACAAGACTATAAAAAGCGCAAGAGGATGTCCCCCTCAGAGGACTGCACAGAGTCTGCTACAGACTACTAAAAGTGTAGGTGTCATCCGCAAATGACGATGTGCCGAGTCGCTGACAAGACTATAAAAAACGCAAGAGGAGAACTGCACCGAGTCGCTGATAAGACTATTAAAAGTGCAGGTGTCATTTGCAGATGACGATGCGCCGGACAAGACTATAAAAAGCGCAAGAGGATGTCCCCCTCAGAGGACTGCACCGAGTCTGCTACAGACTACTAAAAGTGCAGGCGTCATCCGCAGATGACGATGCGGTCGCTGACAAGACTACAAAAAGCGCAAGAGGATGATTGCATTGAGTCTGCTACAGACTACTAAAAGTGCAGGAAAAAGATATTTGTCTCTTAAGAGACCCTAGAAAATTGCCTCCTAAAAGGTCTTGGAGATCTGCCGACGTAGATTCTATCTTGACCTAATTGTCCAGCAAGGGTGAATGCTAACGTGGCTGTCCTTGATTAGCTTTTATGTGTGTGGCCTTCATTTAGACTTTTCCTGCAAAGCTGTGTGCACAGGAATATATACAATAGATTATGCATGCAAGTGTAAATGGTCATATGCAGATATTTGCTAAAGAATGGTTGAAATGCATGCAAAAATGGATAGACCCTGTCTTGAGTGGTTAAGGATCCGTTGAGGATATGGCTCGGCCGCTCCACCATACCCCCTGGATCTAGAAATGGCATCTTGGTTTAGGGACTCTGACCCGTAAACTCTTCAGAGAGAACCGTCAAGTGTGGATTTTTGCCCCCCGGTCAATGATCATACGCCCGGGATTTTGACTCGTGTCCTGAATTATGCCTTATCTGTTGAAGGATGATCATCTAAAGTAATGCCGCCTTATTGCTCCAGGCATTGGAAGTCATTGATTTAAAGGTAGTGCGTCCATTGTGGATTTTCACACTAGCTTTTTTTTTTTTGTGGGAAATGCGTCCCATTAGGGATTTTCACATAACCCTGTGCCTAACTTTTGCCTGAAATGGACCCAACCCAATCCAGCGGCTTTTATTTACTCATTTTTTTGTAGGGCAGACTGCCTGTTTTCAGGTTTTCACCCTGCCATTTGGCCTAACTTTTGCTTAGAGAGCCAGTTACGGTTTTCATCTTTAATGGCATTTTTTTCTTTTTCTTTTTCTTTTTCTTTTTCTTTTTCTTTTTCTTTTTCTTTATTTTTCTTTATTTATTTTTTTAAAAGGCTAAAATCCTTTTCGCTTTTTGAATAATGGTCGTATGCATTTTGTGCTGATGAATAGCTCGAAGTCGATGTCGGGGCAAGTTTGCTGAAGCATCAAGATGAAAATGGCAATGAGGTCCACTTATAGTAAATTGCACATATGCGAAGAAAAAACAATGCACTACTTTTTATATTGGAATTTAAACCATTTTGAGTATGCAAGATAAAGTGTTTTGCTTATATTAAAATATTATTGCATAAATGCATATGTTTCAGTCTGATTTCATCACACGTGATCATCATTTGGCATTAATCTCAAAAATACAAGACCCTATCTAATCTCGAGATGGATCCATCAAACTCCTATTATCAACCAGTTCTCTCGGGTTTTCATGGTTGAAAATTTTCCCTCTGCCCTTAATCTTTGCCCGAATACTCTTTTTCTGAAGCAAATTCTAGATGCAACGTTAGGGACAAGATTTAACTCAAATGCATAAATGTACTTGTGGCTTCCCGCTTGAAGCTCAAGAAACATCATATGCATCTTCCTACGTACCGAACCTTATTAAAAGGTCATCTCCGCTAATTAGATAAGACTAAACCAAGAATCAAAAGGTCTTACTTTGGTTGTAGTGTTAGGCTTAGGTAGATGGCTATCAAAGGAGGATTAGGTTGCTAGAGAAAAATGGCGGCTCAACTCAATGGCGTACTACAAAGGTATTCTCGGATTTGGGTTTGATAATACTTTAGCTCATTAAGCTCAGAATGACAATTAAGTTAAAGTGATTGTCACAGAAACTCATCAAGAGATTACTATCTTGAGCTCTACTTTTTCTTTCTTCTTTTTCCTTTTTTTTTTCTTGCTCTTCTTTTTCCTATCTTTTTCTTTTTCATTTCTCGCTCTTTCTTTCTCATCTTTTTTTTTCCACTTTTCTGGCGAGCTCATGTCTTTCGTGCATGACTAAACCCTCTTCCCAAAGTGTAAACTCATCCTTACTAGGGCAATTTTTGATAACCCAAAGAATTGTCAATGATGTACATTCGTTCTTACTAGAGCGGCCATTCTTCTAAGGGGAGGCAAAAATCATTTTAGGCGAGGGGACGGTTTTAACATGTGTAACAACAAAGTCGGTACGCATTTAGCATACCTCCATAAAGGCTCAACGGGCTAGCAAGCGATTGCAAAATAAAGGTAGAAAACAATCATTTAGAGAGCTATACAAAGAAGGGCTGCCTAAATCATTTTCTAGGTTCTGTCTTATCCAGGGATCGCTTTGACGGGCAATCAGAAAGATTCTAGTGCTCTTCATGAGTTTTCATCCAATCCCCTAATTGCAACTAGTTTTTTTCTTTCACTTTCTCTTTTTTTTTAGCTCTCAGAATTTTCCTCTCTTTAGGAGTTATATCAGATGCTACAAGATCTCGAGATTAAATGAAGGAGTATTCATTAAGGCAATACCCTTCTTATATTATTATACAAGATCCTGATTTATTATTAATACTCACTTCTTTTTAGCAATTGCCTACTTTATACCTACTTAAAATATTTAGTGTTTTTAATGGTATAGCAAATAGCTATGCATTTTATAATATTTTATACATGTATACCTATAAACTCATGCAAATTCTTGAATTTTATTCTTTCCAAAAATATAATTTCCACGAAACTCTATGTCAAGTTTCATACATAGTGCCTCTTAAAACTTTTATATACTTATCAGTTTCCTATAATTTGGTTCGAAACTGGAATCATATTCTAAACTTCCTACGTATCCCGAAATTTGGGAATCAGAACCACGTAATTCTACCTGTTTTAATATAGTATAAAAAGTCATTTATTTACAGTCAAATTAATACATACCGTAATACTAATTATCTTGCCACTTGATAAGTTGACAAAATTATATACATAATATAATTAATATGAGAAAACAATTTGTTATACTATGGTTCAGCCTAAGCAAAATTAAGATTTTGTTTAATATTCCATCGTAGGTTCATCACTACATCTGATGGATAAATTCTATTCCGATGTAAATAACAATGCATTACAATTGATATAAGATTCACCATAACTATATTATTTAGTAAATTCTCAGTCAGTGCATAAGATCAATTATTATGCATTCAATACACTTACAATTTATAACTCTTTAAAACCATATAACCAAGCATGCCTTATTTCACTTAATTATTTGTTACAGTTATTACCTAAAGCAATCCGATAGAACACATCGATGGGATACACGGGACTATGGATTGAAGTGGCCAATATCGGGCACCACACTTCAATCCTAATTTGTAGGTTCTCAGTAACCTACAATACAAACCAACAGTATCCAAATACATCACCCATCACATCAATCAAGTTTCCATCCTACACTCTGTATAAAAGTGTTCAAAATCCATCTGACACTCCAAATAGTATTCAAATCCATCCGACACTCCAAATAACATTCAAAACCATCCTACACTCCAAATAAATCACAACCCCATGGCCGGCCAATTATACCCAGCCCATGTTTCCTATCGTTTACTAAGGGCAACATTCTTTCAATCTATGTCACTCTCACTTATTTACTTCACTATCACATTCATAATATCCCTTACGTTACATAATTAATTTTCCAATATTAGCTGTTATTATTACACTATACATTATACGCTTATATATTCCACTTCATACCCATATGTTCACATTCATAATCATTTCATACCAATACACATTTATTCATATACATATATATATATTTACAAGTACTAACAATATAAGAAAGGCCATTCTTGCATACATATAAACATCTACATAAACATAATGTACATACCCAATATTCATGCAATTAACTCTTGTTCTTTATGATTGTTTTAGACTAATATTACTATGACATTAAATCAATTTAAACCCTTCAATTACTAATTATATTACACTAGATCGGAATGCTCTTTCTATTCCTAAAGTTTTATTTTCCATTGGCCTTACTAATTATTCCTTATGTATTGCACAATTAATCAAATTATGCTTTTACCCTTTTTGGCTTCATTCTTCAACCTCATTTTATTAAAATAATATATGTTTACTATATATACTGTCTAGTTATTTACTTGACATTCCATACCTGCTATCTACCTTAAACATTCAACTTTCAACTTAATTTCAATTACCCTTAACTTCTAATACATACACATATATGCACTCTATTAAATTTCTTATATCGCTGAAAATATTTTAGCCATATCGATTCATCAATTAAGTAAATTCATAAAAATTAGATCAAAAGCATTAATATCACTAAAACTCTAATTAGCCATTGTCTTGTTGCCTATATCTACCAATAAACCCTTTAGCTTAAAATTTAATTTAATCTAATCCTAATATAAAACAGCCTATACTTTCAACCCAACATATATGGAATATCGTTTATTCAACCACTAAATTAGCGTAACTAATTTAATATATATATATATATATATATATATTTTCATTTAATATTCAATTGCCAACCATTCCTCACAGGTTAGCAATTATAACATTATTATCTATGTACATATATATATATATATATATATATGCTGTCGAACTGAAAAGAATTCAAATAGATCATCAAATTATTCAATCGATCATCCTAATCCAAAATTCATCACTTGAAAAAAGTAAGTTTTGTAGCCACTTACAAATTTTCTACATATTTTGGTCCCCTCACAGTCGCCGGAGCTCCACCGGAGGCACCGAAACCACCGGAAGGAAGCTCGAAGCGTCGGGGTTGCTTTTCTGGTGGTCACGCACCGATCTGTCGCGCTATCTAATTGAAATCGCCGTCGGGAGTTTCGGTTCAACCCATCTCTGATCTGCTCGTCGCTGACGAGTGAGGAGGATCCATGGCCACCGGGAGGTTCGTTTGCCCGCTAGGAGTCCCATCGTGCCGTTCATGTTGTCATTCACCTCCGGAGCTAGCTGGAAAATGCTGGAGAAGCTCGTGCTTTTCCTCCCACTCCCCTGGAACGGTGACATCGCGACGGGGAAAAAGACACCGTGATCGGCAATGGCGAGGAGCCCGGTTGCTCGCTGTTGACCGCCGCCAGCCTCCTCGCCCCTTTCGCCGTGCTCCGCCGTCTCCCCCTCCCTCTTTCTCTTCCTCGGTCTCTTTCCCTGATCTGCCCCCATTTCGTGTCTCCTCCTTTCTTTTTTTTTTTCTTAGTTTTCTAGTTTCTATAGAAAATACTAGGCTTATGGCAATTTTTTTTTATTGTCTATTTACTTAATTATATGCATACATACATACATGCATTTATTTAATTGACTATAATTTATTCAATAATTAATTATTTAACCTTTAAAGAAAATTCCAAATCTCACGAGTCAAAAATTAACCTTCATCAAATTTTCAACGTGCCGAGTTATTATTAGCAACACTAAAAATTTTTGGGCGTTACATTTAATTAGTACTCTTGCTTTAACTGTTCTGCCATTAGTTCCTAAAGTGGACGTACAAATTTGTTACTTGAATTCTGTTTTTACTATAGTCAATAACTATTTTGTAAATCTGCTATAGTGTCTTAATTTGTAAGTCTAGCTGCTGATAATAAAACATTGAAGAAAAAATGTATACTGATTTTAGATCCTCCTTAATCTGAATGTAAGAGTTGCATCAAGCTTTCGGTAAATATTCTTACACAAAGAGCCTCATGAATTATGATTTATTGAAGTATATTGTTAAAACATAGGACTAGTAAGGAATCAATGTTGTCTTTTAGAATTAAATATTATTAACTGGCAGTGGTTGATTTTTAAATATCTAAACTACAACAGTTTATCATACTATAGAAAGATGACACATCCAATGAATGTATTACATATAATTACATTCTGCTAATCGTTGTGAATAATAAATTAATTTTTTAGGTTTCACATGATGTGAAAAGGCCTTTTGGTCTTGGAATTCCTTCCATTCTTTTAGATGTAACATTGATGAAGTTTGTTTTGTTGATTTGGGTGCTGAAAGATTATGAGTTGTTGACTTTGATTATGCTATTGTTGTTAACTATTCACTTATGGTTTACTTCTTTTCACGTCCAATAAATGTCTATAATTTTGTGCTACTTGATGCATATATGCTATTTTCAGATGTGGTGTTAATAAAGTTTCTTTTCTTTGCACCTATTTTATTGTTTTGACCTATACATCAGAGGCTTATGTTTATCTTATTCTCCAGCATCTTAGTCTCGTAGATGAAATTACTGGATGTTATTCTGTTTTTACTATAGTCACAAATTAATCAATAGCTAATATACATTATTTATCATGTTTTTGCTTTTTTTTTTCTTTCTTTGTTATTGTTTGTAAGATGGATCCTAGTGTTGGTAGTGTGGATGAGAGCATTGATACTTCTGTAGAAACTACTTCCAAAAGACAATGAGTGTCTTCTATATGAAATGGGTTCGATTTCATAACAACAAGTCGGTATAATGGTGAAAAATCGAGAAAAAAGTGCAAGCATTGTTCGAAAGAATATATTCACTACAAGAAATTTGACTTTTTGTGACGAATTTTTCAATGACACATAAAATTTTGTCACTAATTGTAACTTACAACGACGAATTTTTTAAAACGTCACCATACTATTTATTATTGTGATGAAATTATCTTGCATCATTTTATGTTTTAATTATCGTCACTAAAAGATTAATTTGGTGACGAAAAAATATATTTCGTCATGATTTATTTTGGAGGGATAATTTCCCACCATTTTTTTGGAGGGAAAAAATTTAATGACAAAATAATAACTTATTGCAACATATATAATCGTCATAAAATATTTATTTTTCGTGACGATTTTTTTTGGGGTCAATTTCACTCATGGTCACTCAACTTATCACTTATCGCGCAAAAGTAATCGACTTTTTTTTTCTTACTTAAATGTCACTGAACTTTTAACATTATTGCACAAAAGTCATGTTGACCGGAATCCGGCGACGACCCTTGCAGGATTGATGACTTTTTTGCAAAAATATTAAAAGTTCAGTAACATTTAAGTTGAAAAAAAAAAGTTAATTACTTTTGCGAGATAAATGATAAGTCTAGTGATTGTGAGTGAAATTAATTTAAATGTAGTATTTGTTGAACTTATCAATCCGGCAAGAGTCGTCGCCGGATTCCGGTTAACATGACTTTTGTGCAATAATGTTAAAAGTTCAGTGACATTTAAGTAAGAAAAAAAAAGTCGATTACTTTTGTGCGATAAGTGATAAGTTGAGTGACCATGGGTGAAATCAACCCTTTTTTTGTCATAATTAAATAAATTAGTGACAAATTATTTTTGTCATAATTAAATAAATTAGTGATAATAAAATCATTTTGTCACGAATAACATATCGATATAAATAAATATTATATTTATGACAAATAAATTTATCACAAAAAATTAATATACTGTGACGAGTTACAATTTCGTCACCTTTGATATGAAAAAATAATTTCTAATTTTTTTTTTCTTTTGGAGAAAAAAAATATAACGAAAAAATTTACTATTTGCAACATATAAATTCGTCATGAAATAATTATTTTTTTGTGACATTAATTATTTTTGTCATGGTTTAATGAATTAGTGACGATAAAATTATTTCGTCACAATAATATTATCTATGTTAAATAAATATGTTAAAAAATTAGTTTGTCTTTTATATTTTATCAAAAATAACTAAAATATATATAAAAGTTAATTAATTAATAATACAATAATAATTTAGAATAAAATAAATTATTTATTAAAACAACAGACAGGAAACGGCGTCGTTTCTTGCTGCTCCCTCATATTAATGCAGACTGAAGAATGGAAAGTGGAAACAGAGTTGAGGAAGGAAACCGGGGATTTCTTGTGACAAAAAACATCCGAAAATCATGGAAAAATTTGGTGGGAAAGGGTTGTATTTTGGCGCAATTTTTCGGTTTCCTTCTCTTACTCAATCTCTCAATCCCTTATCAATTTCCAATTCTCCTCAATACAATTCTACAACCCTAAGGAATTTGATGAAATTTAGGTTTTCTGTGTTAAAAGGTTTTTGATTTTTCTTTTCGATTTTTTATCTAAATCATCAAATTCTCACAGTTAGGTTTTAGTTCTGCTATTTTTGCAAGATTAATTTGATTTCTTGTGTTTTGAACTCCCAGATTTGATAGAAGTAAGCTTCAGTTCCGAGATAGATTTGAAGACCGAGCAACAGAGGCAAGCAAAGGACTTCCAGGTATTTAACTTCTCAAACGTGAACCTAAAATTTATTCTTTTTTGTCTTGCTAGTTTTGAACAATTTCTGTTTCGTTTTTCCCTTTTTTTTCCCTTTCCCTTTTGAGAAGAAATTAAGGAAAATCCAACGTCTTGTTGCTAAACATAAGTTTATTCTGTTTTGTGGATTATGTTTGTTCTGTTTTGTGGATTGTCTGTTTAGTATGTTTTTTGTAATTGATTATGAAATCCCGTCCCATTTGAATATGATTTTGGTTTAGTAAAAATTATGCAGTGCTGGAGCATACTCACATGTATGCAGGACTGGTAAGTAGCTTGTTTTGTGTAGTTAGTTCAGTTTTATGGAAGTAACTAGGCAAATTGGTTATGTATATATACATATAATATATGGGAATGATGGTTGGTTCACTACAGTGGTTGCATCTGTTGTTTAGTGTTTAATGGAATTCTTGTCACTTTCCTGGGAAAGATAAGAAATTCTTTCTGGTTATATATCATCATTTTCAAAGTGATACTGTTTAAATAAATTACTGCATCATACCATGTAAAATTTTTATTTTTTTGCATTGTATGTGATACAGAAATTAACATGTAAATTTTGATTATTTTATTTTTCACATGATTTTTCTGCAGTGTTTGATCTTACAATTTTACAATTCTATATAATTAAAATAGTTTTAGGAAAAAAGATTTTGGTTTCTATAATCGGATTCCAATAACTACATCTAATCCACATATCGAATCTATAATTGCATAATTAAATATAAAATCATGTCAAATTAATTTCAAATGATTTTGCTATCAGTGGTGAAAAATAAAAAATAAAAAAAATGTAGTTACAGAGTTGTACATAAGAGTTAGGACCATAGTTAAAAAAACAAAAAGCATGCGAGTTAGGACCATGTGAAGATTCAAATGATTTTTGACCCAAGATAATTAAATGGCCTGAAATGGGATCTGTTAATGGTCCAGAGTATAATTACAGATCTCCAGCCTTAGAATAACATATCCTTAAAAAAATAGAAAGATAGAATGATGAGTAAAGATCATTCAAAAAAATTAAATAAAAAAAGAAATCTTTCATTATAGAAAATGACATTAAGCTTACAACACCATGCATACAGCACATAAAATGCCATTTTTTCTTTATTATTATTATTCTTTTGGATCTTTCATTTTTAACAAAGCCACGTAAAAGTAAGGGAAGGGAAGAGGGTCACTCTCATTCTCTGCTAACATTAGAGTTATCTATTTATTTATTTATTTATTTATTTATTATTATATTATTATTTTGGTCAAGATGAGCTAAGGTTATGGTCCATTGTTTTGCACTTTTTCTTTAAGATACAAGATAAAGTTCTTGTAACTCCCGATCCCGAGGTGAGTTCCCATGAGATTGTTAGCAGCTTTTTTTTTTTAATTATTTTTATTTTCTTATATGTTTTGCCATGTTATTTTTTTTTTATATTTAAAGGAATTCAAAAACCTTTTCCAAAGGAAGAATAGAAACATAAAATAAGAGTGAAAATGAAGGAAGCATCTAACACAATCTTGGCGCTTTTTCGAGTTTAATGTAGCATCTTTAAATACTATTAATAGTATTTAAAAATTACTATTAAATACTTTACTGATTTTGAATTCCATGCTAGGTTATTTTGCATTTAGTAATTTCAAATGTCTTGAATTGGTGAGTTCTGACTTGTTAAAAATTCACTCTTATATATTAATTGACAAAAGAAAGCTGTTGAATCTTAACATTAGCATTAATAGTGACATTTTATCGGCTTGGACAAGTCATTGATCCATCTTGTATAAGTTATTGGACATGTGGTTTTTATTTTCTACATTTTGATTCTAGAAACATATTTAAATGTAAGTTACCTATTTGACTATTTGGTTGATTTTTTTTTTAATTCAAATTGAATTGGGAAATGCAGTGTGATTGTAGAAGCTCTTAAAGTGAATGGGACAGTAAATATATTTTGTATGTCATGTACATTTGTTAAATTTATTTATTTTGAGCATATTATTATTAATAATATATTAATATATTTATACTTATAATATATTAATATATTAATAATAAAAATATATTTTATTCTCTTTTTTTTAGGATACACAAGAATCAACTATATTTTTGAATGTGTACACCAGTGTCAACTTTTCATTATCAGGTTTTTTTCCCTCTTTTCGGTCTTATAAATTTATAACATTCCTTTGTATGTTGTAATTAGTGTCTTGAAATATGCTTAAATAGTATGTAGATTTTACCAAAAATAGTTATATATATATATATATATATATATATATATATATATATATATATATATATATATATATATATATGTTTTATATTATGTATGATATATGTGGGCTCAATTTAACTTTAATTATATTATTTTATTTTTTCAATTACTTAATAATGATTATTTTCATTTAGGTTATATTAAAAAATGGATAAGAGTTGGATGTATACCATGAAATGGTCTAAGGAGTACATAGAAGGAGTACGATCTTTTATGAATTTCGTAGAAAATCATATGGGAAAAGATTGCGACATCCGATGTCCATGTACAAGTTGTATGAACTTATATTTTAGAAGTCAAAAAACAGTTGAGGATTATTTATTGGTTCAAGGGATAGATAAATGTTATCAAATATGGTTTTATCATGGAGAAACATCTAATCCCATTGAGGATGGTGATTACCAAAAAGAGTGTGATATGTCTAATGAAAATTTAGATGAAGAAAATGATGGGATTTTTGACTTGCTACATGAATTGGGTGAAAAATATTACCAAAAGGATAAAATCGATGAGCAAAATGAAGAACATAACACTTATCCAACTGTCCTACCTGATTATCTTGAATCTATTATGAGGGATGCTAATACAAAGTTATATCCTGGATGTAAGGAATTTTCAAAGTTTTCTTTTATTATTAAGTTGCTCCATTTAAAAGTATATAACAAGATAAGTAACAAAGCAATAGATATGTTGTTGAAGTTAATTAAAGAAGCATTACCTGAAGGAGAGGTACTTCCAAGTTCTTATTATGAGGCAAAAAAGTTTCTGCGAGATCTTGGGTTAGGATATGAGTCCATTCATGCTTGTAAGTATGACTGTGTCTTGTTCTGGAAAGAAAATAAAAATGATGAGTGTTGTCCCACACGTGGCACTTCTAGGTGGAAAATTAATGATGGGAAGGGAAAAAAGATAGCGCATAAAGTTTTACGGTACTTTCCAGTAAAACCCAGGTTGCAAAGATTATTTATGTCCCATAAAATATCAAAGAAAATGGTTTGGCATCATGAAAAGCGTGTTGATGATGAATATATGAGGCACCCAGCTGATTCTGAAGCTTGGAAGGACTTTGATAATAAGTTTCCTTGGTTCGCAAATGATCCTCGCAATGTGAGGCTTGCTTTAGCTGCAGATGGTTTTAATCCATTTGGTAATTTAAGTAGCACATATAGTATGTGGCCTGTGATTTTATGGCCATTGAACCTTCCACCTTGGGATTGCATGAAACCACCATTTTTTATGATGTCCTTGTTAATTCCAGGACCCAAGTCTCCAGGGAAAGATATTGATGTCTACTTACGGCCATTAATAGATGAGTTAAAGGAACTATGGATAGAAGGGATTGAAACATTTGGTGTTTCTTGTCAAAATAGTTTTCAAATGCGTGCAGCTGTGTTATGGACTATAAATGACTTTCCTGCATATGGTGATTTATCGGGTTGGAGTACTAAGGGTTATATGGCATGTCCAATTTGCAATGATCAAACTTGCTCCCAGTTATTGCGCACAAGATATGTTACATGGGACATCGTCGGTTCTTACTAAAAAATCATAGTTGGAGAAAGAGTAGGAAGTTTAATGGTGAGAGAGAAGGTAGAGAGGCACCTATTGAATTAAATGGAGATAAAGTGTTAAGACAGCTAGAAAAATTGACTATGTGGCACCCGGAAAACATCCAACTAATAGAAAGAGAAAACACACTTTACAAGAATTAAATTGGACGAGACGTAGCATATTTTATGAGTTGCCTTAATGGAGTAAGTTGAAGTTGAGGCACAACTTAGATGTAATGCATATAGAAAAGAACATTTGTGAGAGTATTTTAGGAACCATGTTGAATATTGATGGAAAAACAAAAGATACTCTGAAGGCAAGGCAAGATTTAGAAGACATGGGAATCCGTAAAGAGCTACACTTGGTGAGAAGGGATGATGGAAAATATGAAATGAATGTTGCATGCTATGTCATGAAAAAGAAAGAAAGGCAAAATTTTTGTCAGTTCTTGCAATCTGTGAAATTTCTTGATGGGGATGCCTCTAATATCTCTCGATGTGTTAGTTCAAGTGATAACAAGATATCGGGATTGAAAAGTCACGATTGTCATGTACTTTTACAACGTATACTTCCTGTTGGCATTCGTGGAAGTTTAAGAAAGGAAGTATGTAGTGTATTGGCCGAATTGGGTGACTTTTTTCAACGTCTGTGTTGTAAGAAGTTGGATAGAAATGAATTGAAAAAAATGAAAGATGACATTTTTCTAATTTTATGCAAGTTAGAAATGATATACCCACCTGCTTTTTTTGATATCATGGTTCATCTACCAATTCATTTACCAAATGAGGCATTACTTGGTGGACCGGTTCAATTCCGTTGGATGTATCCTACAGAAAGGTAATATAAAAAGTCAAAAAATATTGACATTGTTAATTTCTTAGTTGTCATGGATAATTAGATTATTTTTCTTTTTTTTTTCTTACAAGATCATTATGTGAATTAAAGCAAAGTGTGCGTAATGGAGCTTATCCAGAAGGGTCGATTGCAGAAGCTTATATTGCCAAAGAGTGTATAAGTTTTTGCTCTATGTATTTGAAGGGTGTTGAAACTCGTTTTAATCGTGATGAGCGAAATTATGACCTTTGCAATGATGGCGGTTGTGACGCGCGCCGAACCCGATACAACCCAGCAAGGGCCCTCGCTTTGAATCCGCTTTAGGATTCGAGGTATGAAGGTTCGCGTCTTTTGATCATGGGCGCCATGAGACATCATCGGTGTATCCCTCCCAATAGAACATTGGGGAGAATAACCTAGCCTATTGACGCCTAAAGGCACCTTTGAGGTATTTGGAGTCGCCACCCAATTTGCAAGAAATTGGGAAAAGGTTTCTCACCTCTATTGGTCTAAACCAGAGATATGGTGTCCGGAACTTCCCTCTTATTTATGCTTTGGATAATTATAAATGGGTTTTTAAATTCTTAAAATTATATCTCTCATCTCATACGAGCGATGCATTAAAATAAAAGCGCATTTCAAGCACGTAAAGGAAGTAAACGAAAGCGATAAATAAAGTAAATAAAGAAAGCAATAAAGGAAAGCGGTAAACACGCAAGCACGCAATTACAATAAAAATAGGGGCAGAATACAACCCCAATAAAAGGAGATCAAAGATGTAAGTGGGACGGAATACAATCCCCAAAAGATAAATAAAGTTGCCCCAAAATTAATTACAAGGGCCCAAAAATGAACTTGAATTTAAAACACTCACTCGAGATTAAGATAAAAGAACATACATAAATCGGGACATTATTTGAGGAACATTGGTTCCTTCGCACTTGTTCGAAATTTAGGAATATTGGTTCCTTCGTGTTAATTTGAAGAGGGTTCAAAGAGTCATTTTTTATTGTTTTGAATTGGAAAACCGGGATGAGTGATCCCATTTTTGTAGAAAAGTTGACTCTTCGTTTTGATTGTGATATTTTTATTGCTAGGCTAAAACAAGGGACATTGGTCCCAATTTTATTAGTAAAAGTTCCAATTTAATTGTAAAAATATTTTTGTGATTTTTTATCGCACGCGTACACAAGTAAAATAATTATTTACAAATAAACACATAACACATCAAAGGGGAATTGAAAAGATCTCACCAAAATGGAGTGTCCGTCCACGCGTCGCGACCCATCCGGGGAGTCGCGGGGCGCTCACAAGGCCCGACTCAAATTAAAACTCATACAAAAATTAACATCAAAATATTAGTAAATATTCAAAGTGAATTAATCAAGCGAATGCAAAATATAATTATAACAACAATGATAGCAATGCGATAAAATAAATCAAATCATTAACAGGGATAACAATACAACAATAAATGAGACAAATAATGGCAACAACAATAATAATAAAAATAATACGAAATATTAAATAATAATAATAATGATAATAATGCTAACCAATTAATTAATTAATTGATAATAATAGTAATAGTGATAATAATAATAATAATAATAATAATAATAATAATAATAATAATAATAATAATAGGAAACAAATTAACTTTAAATAGTGATAATGATTAAACTAAATAAAAACAATAAATTAATAAAATAAAATAAAAGAATAAAACAAAAGAGAATAAAATATCTATAAATGAAGAAAACTAAAACAAAAGTAAAATAAATGAAGTGAAGAAACAGTGCCCAACCAATTGAAATGAAACCATGCAAAAGAAACAATATGTAAATCCGTGGAAGGCAAAGCAAGAAGACAAAGAAAGTACTATAGATTGGCCCAAAATATATAAAATGCAATGTAAAAATGAAAGAATATAGTGACAGTGGAACATGCATTTACATAAAATAGGATTTAACAAATAATGATAATGATGAAATAATAATAAATTTAACAAATTAATACTACATATAAAATATGTTTACTAAATAGAATAAAAATGATAATAGAATAGAAATTATATAAAATAAAGAAAAATGTGAACAAATAAAAAATGAAATAAATAAATGAGAACAAGTCCAAGAATGTTTACCCTCAGAATTTTTAGATCGGAAATGCGGCGTCCCGATCCGCTCCTCTTGTCAATTTTAGTGATAAGTATTTAGGGAAGATATGAAAATCTGTGTTCTAAACGAATTAATTTGAGAAAAAATGTTTTTTGTGGGATGAGAAAGCCAAGAAAATTGATTTTTCTTGCTCAAATCAACCCAAGATCAAAGGTTTTTAGTAGCAAAAAATACTAAAATGTGAGACTAAGGCTTGAAGATTTTTGAAGAATTTTTAAGAAAAAGAATAGCTTCCTGGAGAGTGGCCAAGACCAAAGAAAGCCAAAGGGATTTTTTTTTTCAAATATCTCTCGTCCTCTTTGAAAATGAGGGCCAAAATCTTCATTTAACTTTTGCCTTGGCCAAAAATGGCAAGGGGCAAAAAAACCTTTATTTTTGGTTAGTCCAAGGTAGCATAAAATGGTGAAACAACGGAAAATCAGATTGAGAAGAATTCAGACTGAAAACAACGGAAAAGACGGACAGGCGAGACAGGTCGCGCGGAGGGGGGCAAGGGCGCGCGGCAGCCTGCGCGTGGTGCCCTTGCACCGCGCGCGGCAGGCTGCTGCGCGCAGCCTGCCTCGCGCAGGAGGGTCGCGCGAGGCAGCTGCCTCGCGCAGGAGGGTCGCGCGAGGCAGCTGCCTCGTGCGCAGGGGGGCGCGCGAGGCCCCTGCCTCGCGCGCAGGGGGGGGGCGCGCGGCGCCCCCTGCCTCGCGCGCAAGGGGGGGCGCGCGGCGCCCCCTGCCTCGCGCGTAGGGGGGGGCGCGCGGCGCCCCCCGCCTCGCGCGCAGGGGCTGCGCGCGAGGCGCCTGCCTTGCGCGCAGGGGGCCCTGCGCGCTGGGCGGCCTGCTGCGCAGGCGCCCCTGCGCGCTGGGCGGCCTGCTGCGCAGGCGCCCCTGCGCGCTGGGGCAGCCTGCCGCGCAGGCAGCCCCGCGCCGCCGCAGGCGGCCTTCGCGACCCTCTTTTTTTTTTTATTTTAAATTTTAAATTTTGAAACAAAATTAATATATTTATTATTATTTTTTTTTACTCCATCTTAATTTTAATTTTCCCAAAAATATATATTTTTTAATTATTTTCCAAAAAACACACCTTTGACAAGGGAACGATCGATTCTCACATTTCTTGCCGAAAATCGGTCTTCTATTTCATCATCGGGTAATCCTGATCTTGGACCGCCTCAGGACCCGGTGTCTACAGCGGTCTATCAATTTTTTCACAAAAGTGTCGACCTTATGGTGCAACAAAATATATTGAGTTATCAAATGAAACATTCAATATGGCACAGTGGTTCGTCTTGCAAAATTGTGAAGAAGTTGAGCAATATTTTGAGTAAGTACATACATGAACTTATGACTATGATATTAAGATGAATGCAAAATTTACAGTTTCTTTTCCCTTTATTAGAAAGCACAAAGAAGAACTACAGTTAGAAGGCTGTAAAAACATTGAGCAAACCCACAAAGAGAAATTTCCAATATGGTTTCGTCAACATGTAAGCTTTGTATTTAGCATAATATGGATTTAAAATTTAAATATAATCAAACAAGCTCTCTAAATTATTTTGTTTGCTTTGTCTAGATGTCACAGTTATACAGCAAGGAACAATCAAATGTATTTGAAGCTTTGTATGCACTTTCATGTGCACCACATAGGTGTGTTAAGAAGTACAGTGGGTGCATAGTGAATGGAGTGAGGTTTCTCACTAAGGAACGTGACAGCAGGTGTAGAAGTCAAAATAGTGGCATTTCTGTTAAGGGAAATCATGGTGAGGAAATTATAGATTTTTATGGGGTATTAGATGATATTATTCAACTAGACTATGTGAATGACAAACATGTTATACTTTTCAAGTGTGAATGGTTTGACCTTGGCAGGAAAAAAAAAAGGGATTCAAAAGGAAGGGAGTATAACTAGTGTCAAAGTTAATGGGAGGTGGTACGAAAATGATTCTTATATTTTAGCAGACCAAGCAAAACAAGTTTTTTATATCAATGATCCTAAGTTTAGGAGTGAATGGCAAGTGGTGCAACCATTTCAACATAGACATATTTATGACATTGATGGGATCCAAGATGAAGCTTTAAATATAGATGAAGTTATTGAAGACGAAGTGTACCAGGAGAATAGGATTGATGAAGAACTTGAAGTGGATACCACTGAAATCCCTGTGTTAAATAGATTGGATATAGACACCGAGGACCTGGATTCATTGATAATCCCAAGTCTCCCTAAAGTGGATGGCAGTGAAAATATCATTAATGACAATCAAGATGATGATGAGATTGTCTTAGATGATACTTTGGTTGATTATTGTAATAGTGATGATGATGTTGGCAACTTAATTGATCGTGATGCAGATGATGATGAAGATGATGAAGATGAAGAAGAAGATGATGATGATGGCATCATATGATTGGCTTTTAGTTGTGATAATTTTGGACCTCCTACATTGTTACAGTTTTAAATGTTATGGCTTTTTTTGCATCAATTTCAGTTATCAATTGAATTATTTTCTGCATAGCTGTATTTTAAATAAGGATGTTAATTATTTTTTTTAATTTGCCATTAATATAGTGTATTTTATATGATAAAACCTATCATTATTAATATTATTTTTTTTTTCACCACAAATTGTTCATTCATTTTTATTGATGAAATCCATATAGGTTAAATAATGGCTCCTGGTAAGACAATTGCTCCTGGTAAGACAATTGCTCCTGGTACCCTTAAGAGACATGCTGAGTCATCCAATCATTCAAGCATCAGAGGACTCTTGGATAGGATGAATCATGTAAGTACTAGGAAAATATCTTCATTGGAAGATGAAAAATCCTCAAAGATCACAACAAAGACACGCAGTCAAGTTTTAACAGAAGAATCACCAGTAGATTCCTCACCTAACCAAGGAAATTCAAGTGCTCCTGTTCCATCAGAAGAATCACCACATGGTTCCTCGCTGGACATAGGTTTTGAATTTTAAATTTTGAACTAGTGATATATGTTAGGCTATTTGCATTATTTTAAGGCAGCCTATATATTTGACTTTTATTATTTCATTTTACAGGAACTAATTCTAAAAAGAGGGTTCGAGGATAAACTATGGGAAAAAATCTTATGAAGGCCGCGGCTACTATAGGAAGTAAAATGAAGATTAATGCGGATACTGATATAGGAAGGCCAGTAAAAACAGATGCATCAGTAAAATTTGCAAGTCAGATCGGAGTTGTGACTCGAGATGTCATTTCAGTACCTGTTAAATGGTTGGAATTGAAGAAAGATGAATTAGATCCAGCCTTTCGCCACTGTGATGTAAATCAATATATTAATCTTTGTGAGATATTATTATTTGTCTTATTTCTCTTCCATATTTAAGATATAAAATTTGAATAAATGCAAATGTACATGGATGTGAATATGGATGATCCAGGAGTGAAAGATTGCTTGATAGAAAGGTTCAAAAGTAGTACTCGACAAGAGCGTTACAGGTTGCATCAGTATTTCAAAAAATTTAATTCTGTAGAAGAGGCTAAGATGAACAAGCCTGAAAAGTATGCTGATTCTGAAAAATGGAAAGAACTTTGCGATCATTTTGCATCAGAGAAATTCAAGGTATATATTTTTAAGTTAGTTTTATTGTCTTGAAATGCAAAGATGAGATGGTGTATATGCACTTGAATGAAGATGTAAATATATATTTCAATAACTTTTTTATTTCTCTTGACAAATGCTCACATTTCATAATTTTATAAAGGTCAAAAGTGTGAAAAATTCTTTAAACAGAAATAAGGTCAAAGCTCCTCATATATCTGGTAGAAAGCCTTTTACTGTTCGCAGACATGAAATTGTAAGTATTTTGTTAACTTATCTTTGCAAATTTCACCTTAATTGAATTAATGATTATTCTAATTATTATATTTTTTTTTTAATAGTCTCAACATGAATTGAACGGAGAACCATGTGGTAGGATTGATCTTTATAAGCAAACCCATTATTCAATTCGAAAAGGTTGGTCATCTCAACAAGCAGCCGAAAATTGGGTAAGTAATTAATATACAAGTTTTGTAATGTAATTAGTTTATTTTGAGACTTACATAATTTCTATTTTCTTTTAATTTCTTGTGATAGAATTTAATGATAGAGAAGCGAAACCAATATAATGAGCAAGATATTCAAAAGACTGAAGATGAAATTGTTCAAGAAGTCCTTGGCCTTGGTACTGGTTATATAAAAGGCCTTGGATATGGTCCAAAACCTCCTTCAAGACGATTATCATCGGACTACATTGCTACACAAAAACTTCAAAATGAACTTTCTAATACTCAAGAAAAGTTGATTGAGTCTCAGTCAGAAGTGAACATACTTAAGAGTCAGGTGACTGATTGTGAGACAAAAGTAAGCGAGATGAATTCCACTATCCATAAACTGCTTGACATTTTAAAATCAAACGGGATGAATGTCGATTGAATTCTCCAATGTAAGTTTTATATACTTGTGCATTTATTTTTGCAATGTTCAATGACATGAAAATAGTTGAAAATATTTGAAAATAGTTGCAGATTTTTACATTGGTTTTTATGTTTTCTTGTTTTATTCTGATGGGCAAATTTAAATGGTAAAGATTATGTATGTTTTACTTGTATTTGATTTTGAAACTCTTTGACTTGCTTGGTATCTCATGTTTTAGTGATTTTTAATTTTGCAGTTCTTTAATTTAGGTTCATTCCAAACTGTTCAATTGATAGCGATGTTTATGAATTTTCAGGTAACAAGTGTAACTTCTCTTTTATTTACGTCAATGTGATACTTGTGCATTTATTTTTAGCCGATAGTGTTGATGTATTAATATTATACCTTTGTATTTTGTATAATTGAATTGAGTACTGAAATTGGATGATATAAATATATTATAAGATATGGTGTGTGAGATTGGATCTAAATTGGAGGATGGCCAAACTTGTGTTGGAGTTTGAATTGAAGTGGGGTGAATAAATATATGATTATTTGAAGTGTAAAGATTTTATTGATTACAGGGGGATAGGCAATATTATAGAGGGAACTCTGCCGAAATTTCGGTAGAATTAAGTGACATATTTGTATTTTGATTGAGTGAATAATAAAACTAAATAGCTATAGGGCAGATGGGTATAGTGATAAAAAAAAAAAATTAATTACCTGAATTTCGCAATAATTTTGAAGAGTAGTTTAAGAAAATCAAGTAATCGTGCAGTATCGTTGGAATCGTAGTGTGTATAAATGAAGGGTGTTACATGATTGAGTTTTTTTTATCTAATATAAGTTTTTTTTTTTTTTTTTTTTGCAGGAATAGGATGCAAATTTTGAAGTTTCAACAGATTTTATTTCTTGATTAGGATGCAAATTTAATTTTTTGTATTAGACAGTATGTTTTTTTTAATTAACCTTTTATTTGAATAAATACATTATATTAGATTTTCTTTAGAAATTTAATTGATTGTATGACATTAAATTTAAAATGTGTCATTTTTACTACAATGCATATATGATAAGTATATTTGTCATAATTTATCGACTTATTAGTTCAAAAATAACGATATAATGTTTATAATTACGATATTAATATTGTAATAAAAAAATATAATTTAATGACAATAAAAAATTGTCACTAAAACTATTTTTTGTGACAATTATTTTATCCCTATTTATGTCACTAAAATGTAACGTAATATGACGATTTATATTCATTGTTAATACACATTATTTTAATGACGAAATCATTTTTCATCACTTAAAGTATTAGATTTAGTGACGAAATTAAATATTTTATGACGAAAATTATATTTATTTATAACGATAATTACGTAACCAATGCTTAATGGTTTTAATCAGAAGCAGAGTTTCGTCACTAAAAATATTTAATTTCGTGACGAATTTTAAATTTGTCATGAAAAATACTAATCTTTAGTGACGATAAATAATATAATGTGACGAAATATAATTTTATTTATGACGTAATTTTTGTCATGAAAAGTAACAACTAAAGATGACGATAATTATTTTCGTCACAAAAAATATACTTACGGTGACAAAAAAAGTAAATCGTCACGTAAACTTTTATGTTACGCGCCTACCGTTACGTTCTCTGTGACGATAAAAAATCGTCACCTTATCTTTTCAGCGACGAAAAATGTATTTTTCATGACAATTTTTTGCGTCATAAAAAGTCAAATTTCTTGTAGTGATTGCTGATTCCACCCATGGGACTTCTAGTTTAAGATGTCATTTGAAGGTATGTGCTAAATTTAATGTTGTCTCTGATGAAGTAAAGTACAATATAGACCAAGATGCATAAAAAGAGTGTGCAGCTTTAGCTATAATTAGGCATTGGTACACTTTTACTTTTGCTGAACATGAAGCAAATAAAAATCTTCATATATACTTGAACCAAGATGTGAAGCCAATATGTAGGAATACAACAAAATTATATTGCTTAAAGATACATAAGAGGGAATTGGATGTTCTTAAGAATACTTTAGTTGAAGTACTGAGTAGGATTGCTTGACCTATGATGTTTGGACCTCATGCATATCTGAGGGTTACTTTTGCCTAACTGCTTATTATATGGACAAGGATTGGAAGTTATGCTGTAAAATATTGAACTTTTGTCATTTTTCTCCTCTGCACACTGCTTCTCTATTATATGAAAAGCTTATGACAAGTTAAAATTTTGGGGATAGAGAAGAAAATTTTAACTATTACCTTAGATAATGCAAGAAATAATGACAATATGCAAGAATTATTAAGAGATCAACTTAGTTTGAATGGTTATTTGCATTGTAATGGTGAGTTTTTCCATGTGCGTTGTGGAGCTCATATTCTAAATCTTATTATTCAAGAGGGTTTAAAATTGATTAACAAATCAATTATATCTATTAAGGAGGGGGTGAAATATGTAAATGGGTCAGAAGCTAGGAGAATTAAGTTTGTTGAATCTATGTCCACAACTTTTCAGGAACTCATTATCTCACCTCAAATAGGTACTTTTATAGCATTTTAGAATTCATCTCTTGTTGTTAGAAGGGAAAAGAAGTGAAGATCAATGTATTAAGGATATGGCTACTTTGATGTTTGATAAGTTTGAGAAGTATTGAGACTGCTATAGCGCTATTCTTTCCTTTGCTGTTATTCTAGATCCTCATTATAAGTTGGATTTTATAACATTTTTTATAGAAAGTTATTCGGAGATGAGATTGCGGTTTAATATGAATGCAAAGAATTAAGGATAAGTTGTATGATTTTTTTTGCATCATATGCAATTAATAATCCAATTTCAGAGGCATCAACAGAAAGGAGACCAAGTTTGGATGATGATCTTATGAAAGTGCGTCTCTCATCCTTTAATTTTTATTTTTTTAGAATAAAAGACTTACATTCTTACAGCAATATATTGTATAACTTTTATAATAATTTTTATGCAGGAATTTGAAAGTCTTGACAGTAGTTTTGAAGATAAATCCGAGTTAGATATATATTTGAATGATCCAAGACTAAGTAGAACTCCACAATTTGATGTGTTATCTTGGTGGAAGTACAATAAGGCAAAATATCTCATTTTTTCTATAATGGCTAGAGATATCATGACAATTCCCATTACTACAGTTGTTTCAGAGTCAGATTTAGTATGGGAAGAAGAATTCTCAACAAATGAAAGGCATCTATGTTACCTGAAAATGCGGAGGCTTTGATTGCCACTCGCAGTTGGTTATTTGGATTTAAAAATAAAATAAATGAACTTGTTTATTTGAACATGTGTATATAGGTTATTTCGCGCATTCTTATAATATTTTCACTAAATATTTATTATTATTGAAGCTGAGGAGGAGTTTTAAGATCATATGGAAAAATATATTAAATTTTCAAAATCAGATCCAAGTGTGGAGTGTTCATCAGTTGAAGTCAGAAAATAAATTAGCATATTACTTACTATTTGTATATCTAATATTTTTGTCAGACCGATTTTTTGAAATGAACAATTACTTATTATTTGTATATCCAATATTTTTGTTAAACTAATTTTTTTAAATGAACAACTACTTACTATTTGTATATCCAATATTTTTATTAGACTAATTTTTTAATATCCCGCTATTATATTGAGAATTATTTTTTGTTAAAATATGGATTAAATGGATTGATATATTTTGACCCGTTTGGGCCACCATTCGATACATTTGACACATTTGGGTCAACATGCGATCCATATGCGACAATATTTTTTATTGTGGTTTTTTAGTGACTATTTTTTATATTGAGAATTTTTTTCATTAAAAAAATTAGTCAAATGGGTTGCAATCCATCTGGGCCACAAAGCGACTCATGAATTGACTTAAATCCGCCCAACCCGTTTGGGGATTGATCCTTTTATGACCCATATTTTTAGCCCATTTATGATCCGTCCATTTATAACTCGCCAATTTATGATTCAACTCAAATCCGCCCAACGCCAAATTTGCCACCTCTATGTACATTTATATTTGTAATTTTATATTATGCCTCATTTAGTAATTGATATTTTAATGGAGGTGCTAAAATGGCACATATTAAAACAAATGGCCAAGTTATATAATATATCAAAGTTGGAGTATTATTTTATGGATTAGGACTAGAATTAGTTAATCACGATCCTCTCTCACTCTCTTTTCTTCCATATGGACCATATCATATTAATAAAGAAAAGGCCGAGCTGGAAGAGGACTGGACGTGATAAAGAGGAGAGTGACAGTTGCAACTTAGTGGAAACATCGCACTAATTTACAAATTTAATTAAGTGGAAAACTTACACGTTGATTCAATCATGTTAGGATTGTATAGAAACATGACTTTTTTATCCATTTTTTCTTTCTCTATCTGTTTGCATTCACACTCCAGAGAGTAAGGTTAGGTAGGTAAAGTTTGATAAAGTAGCTAGTCAAATTGCTTTCTAAGGGGTGATGAAGATAAGTTAAGATACTGATAAGAAAATGGGGTAGCCATTTCTTCTTGCTGATATCATCAAGCTTGTGTCATTCTATATAGGTTATGCAGATAAGCATATGACATCATTTAGAATTATTGTGAAATTAATTAATAAAAAATTAATATAAACAATGACTATGATACTTGTTTGAAACAGTGTGTTTTGTTGGTGACTATAAATAAAGAGATCGAAGAGAGCAAAGGATGAAGCACACTTGAATCTCTTAAAAATGAAGGCCTTTTTCATCATATGCATCCTCTTGTCTTCTTTTCTCATGCTTCAGCTCTCTCCAACTCTAGCTCGAGAGTTGGCTCACAATGGTCAGAATTTTATTAAACTTGCAAAATAATCCAACTAATATCCTTTTCAATGTTCGTATAATAATTAATAAATATGGTTTAATTAGTTTTTTGTTTTTTTAGTTGCTGTTGTAAATGATAAATAAAAAACAAAATGTATTCACATTGTTTGTTAAATTGGTGCAGATGAAGTAGCTATTCACAGAACCGATGAACCTATTTTCAAACAAGCCTTTACTGGTGGCTCAAAGGATGCCGGGAAGCAACCACTCTGCAGGCCTGGCAAAGGAAATATTCACTGCGAGTGCCCCAAATACAATCCCCACTGCAAGCAGGCAAATCCGTAACTCAAAAATAAGAAATAATATTGTGAAGAATTAAGAAGAATTAAGTCAGCGGGTAGTTTGTACCCTACTATACTACTGGCTTAATTTGTTATATAATAATGTACTGTGTTATATGTTTTCTGAAATAAAATTGACTGGCGCATAGTTCAGCTTGACTTGTTTTCCATATATTTGCTATCCGCCTATCCTCCATCCAGTGCGTGTAAATTTCAATAATCTGAAAACAGATTAACCGATACACAGGAAACTTGAGGTTATGTTCATTGGATATCACATCCAAAACCGAATTATTATAATTATTTTGTTTTAATGATTAGTACTGGCATTGGAAAGCCCATAAGTTCCAACTAATCTAATTCCATTTGAATTCGAGATTTTATTTAATATTGAGATTAAGACTGATTAATTAATAGTTAAAAGGAACAAGTATCTTACGGCTTAAGTCAATAAATTTTGGTAAAACTAAATTAAATTGTTAGAAGTTAAAAATTATAGCTATTTCAAGTACTTATCATTTTAGTTCAATAATAAAACAGATAAAATGCTAATTTTAAGTATCATTCTACTAGTTTGATGATGGAGTCATACACAGAACAAATTGCTCTGTATATTTTTCATATATTTAAAATAAAGAGATGTATATAAAAATTGAAACATTGTACGGTGTTTATAATACTAAACGAAAGACAAAACAATTAAAAACATATTCACACCAAAACCGTTATTTGATTTAATGAATTCCACGTAAAAATTTTCTTGCTAGTCTCTTGATGTAATTTTTGTTTTTCTCAAAGGCAGCACTTCATTTAAACTAAGAGGGTACATAGAATTTATGAAAAAAAAAAAAGAGTACATAGAAAGTTCAGCTGCTCATTTATGTTAATCATAAAATCATCCCTTAGCTAGTTTTCCCAGCTTGTGAACAGCTTGGTTTCTAGTTCTATTTACATAAAAAGCTTTTCTGAAGCACTAAAGACCATATATATTATCTTTAAGAATAATCCAAATTTGTTAAGTATAGCATATCCTACTTATTATAAAAATTAAATACTTTTTATAAAATTTAGATAATCTTCACATGGCAAACTAATTTTTGAAATTAAATTATATTCAAATAGATTTTTCTTTTGGTGTGAAAACCAAAACTATTCAAAAATCTAGAGCTACGGTGAAATTATTTGGGAAAATGGGGTGCCAGAAAACGGCAACTGATGTTGCCGTTTTCTGGCGATTTAATATTTTTTTTCTTCAACCAGACGCAAAACGGTATTGTCACGCGGGCTGAGGTGGGCCCCGGCAGTCAGAAAACGGCACATGAGGCTGCCGTTTTCTGACCGCCTTTAATCCCCATTTTGCGCTGCAGCGCAGCAGAAAATAGTGGGATTGAAATTTAATTTTTTTTTTTTTTTTTACATTGGATATAATAGCCCAAAGCTGTCGTTGAATTGAGATTTGCTAGCAAATCTCAAACGCAGGAACTCAAAGGCAAAGGTAAAGTTAAGTTTCTTGATCCAACTTTTGAGCTTTTAATTTGTCGTATAATTTTTACATGTTGGCTTTTTAATTGTATGATAAAATTATTTCTATGTAATTATTTTGTTTACGGTTGAAGAAAAAACAAATTTATGTTATTAAATGTTAAATACATTATTATGTAAATAGGGTGAATATTACTAAATTAAATTAAATTATTACACTGCAGGAGGTTATTATTGGAAATTAGTTTTTCGGTCAGCTTTTTCAAGGTATGTTTTTTTTTGTTTGGCCAAATAAAATTTTTTTTATGCCAAATTTTATAATTGACTAAATTAGGTTAGTGTAATGGATTTATAACTTTGTTCAGACTGAATTGCATTAATTTATTTATGAAAACGTTGAATACAATAACGTAAAATCTAAGTATTATCTAAAATTTATTAAAAGGAGTGTTGATCATTTAATTTCTCATATAATTATTACATGTTGGCATTTAATTTGATCATAAAATAATTTCTATGTAATTATTTTGTTTATGGTTGAAGTAAATACAAGTTTATGTTACGATAGTTTATATTATTATGCAACTAGGGTAAATATTTCTAAATTAAAATAAATTAGTACACTGCAGGAGGTTATTATTGGAAATTAGTATTTCGGTCAGATTTTGCAAGGTATGTTTTTCTTTTATTTGACCAAATAAATTTTTTTTATGAGGAAATTAATAATTGACTAAATTAGGTTAGTGTAATCGATTTATAAATTTTTTTAAGACTGAATCGCGTTAATTTTTCTATGAAAACGTTTAATATAATAGCATAAAATATAAGTATTATCTAAAATTTATTGATAGGAGTTTCATATTATAGATGGTGCAAACGTATTTAGCCCCTAGAGCGATGATGGGTGATTTGGCAAAAGCAATAGTGAAGCGAAAATGGGATGAATTGTACAATAGCCGAATCGAATATGGAATGACAATGTGGGAGCACTTTATCCAAATAAATAAAAAATTATAGGATATTATTATGCGTGGCTATCCTATAACGGACGCAAAAAAAGTTGAGGCGATTTGGATGACGGTGCCAATAATATTTTTGGAACCAATTACGAAAATTTGGAGTATAGCTCATGTGACTGCATATAATGAAGTAGTACTCATATTTTTAAAAGATGTGTACGGAATTAGTGAAGAAAATTATTTGAAAGTGAGGGATACAATGCCGGTGGCCCAAAGAACTTATTGTTGGTGGTATAATTATAATAGATGGCCTAAATACTATGTGCATTAGAATGTAAAATGAAGCAATAAAAATGTATCCTATGTTGAATATGTAATTTTCTACATGTTGTAAGGACCGCGTTCTATATAAATTTTATTTGTCCTTTATTTTAAAGAATTAAGTTATATAGTTTATCTTTATTGCGTAGAAATGTACAAATTGAAGCATAATCCATATTTTAAATTTGTATAATAAAATATTGGAGTCATGTAATTAAAAAGAACTAGAACAAAAATTAAATAATTGTTTGAACAAATATCAGATAATCGAATTAATAATACTTAATTTTTAAATTTGTAAACAATTATAATTGTATGATGTGTAAATGGATAGAGGTTCTGACATGGATCGTTACACGGGCGCTTCAAGAATTAATCCGGGACCTATAAATGGAGAATTACTTACACTTCAAGGTAGGCACCGATCTGACGTAATATGGAATAATTTTGTAATTTTTTATTTATAAAATTACATTAAAGAATAAGTTGTGATTTGTTGATTTTTGGTTGCCTTAATGTTTTGCTCTTTTTGTGTATAACGAAGGTTGAGAGGGATGTGTTGAGGACACAAAGGTGCAGTGTGGATGAGCACTATACATTTATTGACCAAAGAATATTACCTTATATAAGGGCTGCTGGATTGCTGGGAGTAGTTAATGTAGGTGTGACGTATTTAGATTGGAATTTAATCACAACGCTGGATGAGCGGTGGCGACCGGAAACTCACACTTTTCATTTGACATGCGGTGAGGTGACTATTACCCTTCAAGATGTAGGAATTTTGATGGGTTTACCTATTCATGGTGAACCTGTCACCAGGAGAACAAATCTGGATTGGCCAGCAATTTGTCATGACCTACTGGGAGCGGTGCCGTCCGAGAATGATATGCACGGCAGAAAAGTAAAATTGACTTGGTTGGACGCTAGTTTTGGTGAGGTGCCTGAGAATGCAACTCCTGAAGTTGTATGACAGCATGCTCGCACATGGATTTTGCGATGTTTCGGAGGAATGTTATTTGCATCGCACAATGCGTCATTGGTGCACTTAATGTTCCTTCCATTGTTAGATGATTTGGAAAACGTTGGACAATATAGTTGGGGGTCAGCATGTCTAGCATGGCTTTACAGAGATATTTGTAGGGCCACGCGTCCCGATGCGAAAGGAGTTTCAGGGTATCTTCAACTCCTACAGATGTGGGCATGGGAGAGGCTACCCCAATTCCGACCGGAACATATATAGCCATACACGCTGGACCGTAGCATGCCGTATGGGGTCAGGTATATGTCCAATGTTTAAAATAATTTATTTTACATTAATTGAGCTAATATTCTAATTAATCGGAGTAATATCGTCTCGTCTTATTAGGTGGTCACAGCAGGTGGATGTGCGTAGCATCCACATTCATAGAATGGAAACAAATACGTATTGAGAAATTTTAGATATACAATCAGCAGAACAGGTTCGTAATGATATTGCATACGTAGTACGTTTAATATAATGATGAATATTATTTATGAATTAATTGTTTAAAGTTACATGTATTGCAATTTGAGTGGGAGCCATATATCCATATAATACAGTTGCTCCTAGAGTTTTGCAGACGCAGTTAGTGCTGCTGAATGTCTGTTGTACCACTCATATGCTTCCATATAATCGAGTGGCAACATTCGGACAGAGTAATGAGACAGTTCGGTTTCAACCAACCAATTCCATCACCACTAATGGTGCAAGATAACTTACATTCAATAGACTTACATGGACAAAATCAGTTGAATTGGGCTGCCAGTTCTCAGCGTTCATTAATGAGTGGAGTAATCGTCACAATCGAGTCGTAAGAGGCCAAGGGCTGAGACAACATTTAGGTAATCGATCTGAGTACATGCAGTGGTACGTACAACGAATACAACGTTGGATCACCCCTAGCGGAGCTTCCCATTCAGCTGCTGTAAGTTGTTCATTATTGAAATGTCTTATTCATACATCGTGCACCATGTCGTTTGGCCATGTTTGATTGAAAATTCATTTATGTCAGGCGGACGACATCGAAAGACTTGTACACGATGTCTTAACGGGTCGAGCATTAATCGGTAGCATACTTGGTGCAATTGGACACGAAGATAGATTTTTAACTGACTATCCTAGGCAGTCGGCTCCAAATCCACTCAATATACCACAGATGGCAACTCAGTTCGAAGACTTTCGGACACAACGATGGCGACGAGGTATGACAGAAAGGCATTCGGTTGTTCCTGATATATATTGCGACCCTAATGTAATGCAGATTCCACCAGCTATATCGTGGCCTTTTAATGAATCCCCGATTGAACAGTGCACGACACCAATTCCAAGCATAAATGTTACATCTTACAAAATTGTTTCAATAAGTTATGATCATGCTGATGTTGGCGGTTCAAGTTATAACCATCCCAAGGTGGCCATATCATCAGATGTCTTTCATACGCCTACTGATTATCGGGTTCCGGCTTTCACGGATGATCCCAGTTCATCGTTGGCAGATCAACAATCACAACTTTTCCAAAGTATTTTTGGCCAAAATGAAGAAATGAACATACAGGGGAATGAAGCACAAACACCATCATTCATGGAATTCTACCATGACGTCCTTAGCGGGGATTCGAGATCGAGTGGGGCGCCGTCCAATCAATTGCCTACAGGTCCATCCAGTGACACTGATGAGGTTGGGGGTGAAGGAACAAGCAATCCTCACGGTGATCAGCCGCAACGAAGATATCCAGGTTGACGTAGAAGGCCGACTAGGTGTGGTACGGGATCTCATCTTTTGCCATAGATGTCTTCCTTGCATTGTAATCATTATTTCGTAAATGTGTAAAAATTAATATATAGGTAAATAAAATAATATATTAATTTTATAATTTACGTGTGATATTGCTAAATAAAATATTCAAGTAAGCAACTAACAACGTGTCAATAACAATTCATAAAATATAAAAATCAACCTAAATGCATACGTCATTAAGATGCAATATTATGAAACTAATTAAATCATGGATAACTTGATGTGAACTCAGATGGACCAGCCACGTCCGGGCATGTTTTCCTATTGTGACCTTCTAATCGACATAACGCGCATCGATTAGGCCTACTTCGATCTCGTCTGTCCATTTCATTTCGATATCTAGCGGTTCGGGGTCGGCCCTTTTTCCTTAGTAGCGCCGGGTTCGGCAGTAAAGTCGAACCAATATATGGCTCCCAGTAATCACGGTGTGCCAACGGTTGGAAGAAAGACTGATAATAGCTTAATGCCTCTGATAGTTTGTAATATTTGTCCACATATGTCCACATATCGACGCGTACGTGCATACAAGCTGCAATAGCGTGCGAACATGACATTTTTGTGCCTTGAAACTTGCCATATTCATAATGGTGGCAGTCCAAATTAACAGCATGTGTGTTATTTCCTTTCTGCTTGCTCTTTTGATTTTTTATCCTTATAAAGAAAATCCCGATGCGTCTATCAAAGCTTTCCACTCTATGTCCTGTTGCCTTTTGGGCTCGCTTCCCCATCTTTTCAAGACATTTTTGTGTGTAAGTGTTGCCAGTGGCCATCTGGGCACGATACATGGACCTTCGGTCATAAAAACATTTAACCAAACGTGCAAATGCGTGCTCAACTACACTATAAACAGGCATCATCCTTACACCCTTTAAAGCACTATTCACACTTTCTGAAATGTTAGTGGTAGCGTTGCCATATCGATGCCCATTATCATGCCACAATGTCCACTTCTCTAACCCATTTTGCATGGCCCAGTTGTACGAGTCTTCATCAAGTTCCTTTATTGCGTCCATTCATTTGAAGAACTTCCTCGGTTGGAAATTATTTGCTGCAAATATAATATAGCATTTAAATTCAAGCATGCTTGCTAACTTCGACACAGTGTCCATTATCCTAATTTTATGGAATAAAAAATTAACGACATACCTGCGTTGTACAGCATGTCCTTGATTTTGGAATTTCCATGTGCAGTATTGTAATTTGACACAAAATGGCGGAAACAAAAATGATGGAACGCTAATGGCTCCTTCCACCCACTAT
The DNA here is from genome assembly GCA_947683425.1 of Excoecaria cochinchinensis. NCBI lineage: Eukaryota > Viridiplantae > Streptophyta > Magnoliopsida > Malpighiales > Euphorbiaceae > Excoecaria > Excoecaria cochinchinensis. The sequence continues at coordinate 6,205,570 of CANTUQ010000066.1, forward strand.
TTTCATCGTGAAATAAGGCCAAAATTCCAGCATATCGGTAGGATATAACTGTAACACTTGATCGCGAAGTCACATACCGTCAGATGCATGTCATGAACCATGCCTAGGTAGATTTATTTTCACTTTCAACCACAGCAAATGCAACCGGGTACAAATAATTGTTACCATCAATAGAACTTGCAATCAAAAGAGTTTGGTGAAACTTGCTTGTCATGAATGTCCCATCTATAAGCAATACGGGCTTGCAATGTGATAAGCCATCTATACATGGCTTAAATGCCCAAAACAATCTTCTGAATTGCCTACAATTTTGTTGCTCACTATCATCTACAACAAATTCATAACAAAAACCTGGATTATACCTCTCCATTGCTTTAAGGTAAAATGGCAATTTCCCATACGAATTCGCATAATTGCCAAACATTTCTTCCAGCGCCTTAGTCTTAGCATACCACGCCTTACGGTATGATACGTCATAGTTGAAACGATTCCTGATGTCTGCCATAATCACGATAACTTTGAGATCAGGAGACGCACTAACCATCTCTAGGATGCAATCACAAATGATCTGCGAATCTAACTGTGTATGCTGTTGAGAAACCAGTGATGTTGTACAGTTGTGCGATCCCTTACACACACTAATAATCCAGTATAAACATGTCCTTTTTTTCATAGCTCTTAGTCTCCATTGGCAACTAGTTTCATCCGCTCGAGAGTAACATACAACCCAATAGGATGGCTTTGACTCAACAACTTTATACGAAACATTATTCATAATCGACCATTTCTTCACACTTGCTTTAACTTCATCCTTCGATGTAAACACCAAGCCTTCACATAATTCCGATACACCATCCCATCTCGCTGTTGGGAGATTAGTAGACGTGTTGATTTGAGCTTCTGCAAAATTCACATTTGTATGGTGCAGTGACAGAAATTGAAATCGTGACATCTCATACTGTCGGCCCACATCATACATGACATCACTAATGTTCATATTCTGAAGGCCTTCTATCACATGGGTAGGACAACTTGTAAGACCTTGGTCATCTCTTCTAAAATCGGTCTCCTCAACAACTTCATTTAGGTCAATCTCCTTGTCATCCTCCTCTGGATCTATATTTGGTGACAAGTACCCATTATCGGTCTGCTCCGTTTCATAACTTGCAGCATCGCCACAAACAACCCTTGAACTTGAAGCCAAATTTACTTCGCTTTGCCCTCTGAACTCTCTTATTGGACTTGCTTCTACTGTTTCCAAATCATCAACCGCTTCACACCGTGCTGGATCCTCACACTGCAAACCAAAATCGATGCCCCCACCGCTTATCCCATTCCCCGTCGGTTTTGGATCTGCAGCATCATTCCTGTTCAACTCATCACCATCATTCGACACATTATGCACTTCACCAATTACGATTTGTTTAGTCTAAATAATTAGCTCCGCAACCGTATATCCAGGAAATGCCACAAAATTTTCGTATATTTTCTCAACGTCATCGTCGTCCGCTACATCCATAAGTGCCCATGAATATGAGCCCTGACTGTTTATAGGACACTTATATATTACTCTACTAACCCTCACATCCACAGCAAGATCCAATTTCACTGATATCTTATGAATAAGTTCTGCAAATGTCGGCTTGTTTCTGAGTTTCAATCTCCTCGAACATCCCGATGAGCTTGAAATATCATACTGATAACCTGCTACACCCCATACTGGCTGTCCTCCGGTATGTATTATAAAAATAGCTGGAATCGACATTTTCTTACTCCTACATTTAAAGGCATGATTGTTTTTTATTAATCCATATTTTTAACACTATTAAAATTTAAATACTTCACTCATATAACCTTAAAAAAAAAAATTTCATCCAAGTTTACAAAACATTATCTTACATAATATATATAAAATTACTTCTTCATCGTGACATTATTATAACTTTTCACAATGACTGCTCTTTTACTCTGCTACATTAATATTTTAATTTTTTTTACTTCTAAATTTTTATTTAAATTAGCTAATTAAATCTATAAATAGTAAATAAATTTAATTCCTTGTGAAATTGACGTACATTCCTAGACATTGTGAAATTTACTTCTTCATCGTAAAAAAACCCAACAACATTCCAACTCCTAATACTTTTACGTAACTTCAAATTTATAATTTTCCTACATTAACTATACAAAAATACGTGCTCAATAGTTATAAACACCTAAATTTTTATATCATAGATAACAAAAAAAAAATTTAACTTACCCCGAAAAATATTGATCGTGATTGTATTACACCTTCATTAACACCTGCAATTTAGAAATGACAAGAAAATATTACCTAAAAACTCAAATCTTATAAACATAAGTAAATTATAACTTTTTAACATAACAATATCTTTTCTACCGGTTAACAAATCAACCACAAATTATCAACTTTATACACTAATTAAGAGTATAATTTAGGATAAAAAATATTACAATTGCAAAGTAAATTAGAAAAGAGAGAGCATTGACTACCTGAAATATATTGTTATAGCAAAGACTACGAAAAACAAAGAGGGAGCATTTAGGATTTCTTTTATAAAGGGCCAAAACAAATAAAAATAATAATTTTTTCCTTATTTCCCACACGGGTCTGCTACACAGCGTAAAAGGGGGATTAAAGGCGGTCAGAAAACGGCAGCCTCATGGGCTATTTTTAGACTGTCGGGCCCCACCTCGGCCCGCGTGACAAGAGCAGGCGCAAAACGGTGCCGTTTTGCGCCTGGTTGATGAAAAAAAAAATTAATTTGCCAGAAAATGGCAACTGAGGTTCCCGTTTTCTAGCGACGAGGAGTCCCACGTGAGTGGGATCCACATCGTCAGAAAACGGCAATCTCAGTTGCCGTTTTCTGGCACCCCATTTTCCCAAATTCTTTCACTATAGCCCCAGATTTCTGAATAATTTTGGTTTTCACCCCATCACCTCATCACATGCTATGTTTTGAAATTGAATTAAGTAATTTAATTTTTTTTTCAACACAGATATTAGGTTGAGCTCAGTTAAGATCTGATTTAGCATATCAACTAAGAGTTTGGAGTCGCTATATAGATATTTGAACTGGTCTTGATTTTCTTGCGGCTGGAGTTCATTGTATTTATATAGTGTACCGCTAATTATGAATCCAATTCCAAATTGGAATTCATGTTTTCCTAGTTTTTCTCTTTTGTGAGCTTGGGTGACTTGCTTGTGAAAAAAAATCCACTCAATATGTGGATAAAGGATTAAGTGCCTGAGATTTTTGTTTCAACTGAATTGATGAGGTTACTCAAGAAATTTCTTTTAGTCCACAGTTTAGGTCAGTCTCCCAGGGTTTTTATAATTTTGGGGTTATTTGCTAAAAAATTTTGAAAATTGGTGTAACAGTAAACAATATTTAGTTTTTGGGGTGCCGATTTTCGTCATTGTGGGGCCAGCTGGTCAGCCATAAACCGGCACATTATAGTGCCAGTTTCTGGCTAATTAAAGCTGCAGTACTGCAACTTCACGTGAAGCTGTAGTGCTGCAGCTTCCGTGCTGCAGCATCACAAATGCATAATTTATTTATTTACTTTTTTCTACCTTTCACTCATTCATTCCTTCTTTACTCACAAATTAAACTCCCTCTTTCACTCATTCAATTTCATTTTCTTTCTTTCACCTTCATCCCTTCCTTCATTTATTTCTTTCTTTCTACCTTTCTTCCTTTGTTTCTTTGTTTACTTTGTTCATTCATTTTATTTATAAAAGTTTGATTCCTTTTAATTTATATATAACCCAAATATAAGTAAAGGTAATCTTATTATGATTTAAAAATTATTTTTATTGAACAAAGTTTACATTGATATTAATCATATATTTATTTTAATTTGTAGGTGGTGAAACTTTTGAAAATTATTTATTTTCAACATTAAAGGTAAGACAACAATATTTTTCTCTTTTATCCAATAATTTGAGTTTAATTTGATTAACTATAACATATATATATATTCGAATATGAAAATTTAAAATAAAAATTATTATTTGCAAGCAAATATCTTCATGTTGTAAATGATGATGAATCTAAAAATTTAATTTTTGACAAACAAACTGCTCGAATTCAATATCATAATTCGTTTAAAATTAAACATATAATTAAATATAATTCATTAGCTTATATACATTTGTTATGGAGACTTTAAATATTTAAATAAATTTATTCGGTATAAATATTTTTTAATGTTTAATTTTTTTTATCAAATGCAAGTTTGGACATGGATTCATATCATTTAGGAGCTGAACGAATAAATTCGGATCCTATTAAACGGGAGTTATTAACAATGCAAGGGAAACATCGATCCGATGCGATATGGAATAATTCGATAATATTTTTTATTATATATATATTGTAGATTAATGATGAAATTTTGTATTTATTTAATTGTATATGTTTTAAAATTATGCAAAGGTTGAAAGAGATGTATTGAGAACAAGGAGAGGCAGCGTAAATGAGCACTACTGACAAATTAATCCTAGAATTATTCCATATATAAGATCAGTAGGGTTGATAGAAATTGCCCGAATTGGGATGATAAGTATTGACTGGAATTTAATTACATCACTTATTGAAATGTGGAGACCAGAAACGCACACATTTCACCTCACATGTAGTAAAATGACAGTAACATTTCAGGACGTGGGCATTATAACAGGGTTACCGATTGAGGGTAGGCCGGTAACTGGAAGAACAAATCTTGATTGGGAGATTATTTGTTTTAATTTACTTGGAGTAGTTCCTTTTGCCGCAGATATGCGTGGTGGTAAAATTAAGATAATTTGGTTAGATAATGTGTTTGGTGATATTCTTGACGATACAGCACCTGTGCTATTGCGACAACATACTCATGCATGGATATTACGATGTATTGGTGGAATATTATTTTCATCACAATCATCTAGCACGGTCCACCTAATGTTCCTACTTTTGTTAGAGGATTTGGAATCTGTTGGGCAATATAGTTGGGGTTCAACATGTTTAGCCTAGCTGTATAGAGAATTATGTAGGGCAACGCGTCCAAATGCTAAGCGAGTTGCTGGATATCTACAACTCCTACAAATGTGGGCGTGGGAGAAACTTGCACAGTTTAGACCAGAACATATATAGTCACAAACTGTAAACAGAGTATTGCCATACGGAATTAGGTAAAATTAATTTTATGAATATATAATTTAATTAAATTTTATGTTATCTTATTTTGAATAATGCGATATGATATTCTAGCATTTTATCTGCTTTGGTGGATTGAAGCATTGGATAGGAATGTCATGTATAGAAGGGATTTATAGACATATTGGAAAATATTAGATACGCAGGCAGTTGAAGAGGTATTTAGTGAAGTTAAATTAATTTATATACATATGTTATTAATTGATATTATAATTATGTATTATTTTTAATAAAAAATTAAAATTTTCTTATATTTTGTAATACAGTTTGAATGGGAGCCGTGAAACAACATAATTCAATTGGTTCCCGATTTTTGTAGAAGTAGGCAACAAAGTTGGATGGCTGTTGTTCCATTGATTTGTTTCTATATCATTGAGTGATACCATCCTGATAGGGTCATGCGACAATTCGGTTTTGATTAGCAAATTCTATCGCAACCACTTATACAGGATAATCTGCATACAATAGATATGCGTGGCCAAAATCACCTGAATTGGTCAATAAAGTTTGCCGTGTTCATAAATGAATGGAATAACCGTCATGCTCGTGTTGTTGTAGACCAACTTCCAAGATGGCCATTGCATACTCGATCTGAATACATGTAATAGTACGTGCAATGGACTAGACGGTGGATAACCCTAGTTTGTACAAGACATGGAGCAACTATAAGTTTTTATCTTTACTTTATTATACAAAATTATTAAATATTAATGCTTCAAAATATATGTAATATTTTAGAAATAAATTGAAACAAATTTAAATTATATAGGCTGATGGTGTTGAAAGAGTGTACCACAAACAGCCCGAATATGTGGATAATAACATGATATTGGAATGCATCCTCACAACAGTTGGGTATGAGGATAGAATTTCAAATGAATATCAGCGACAACCGTGTCCCGAACCTATTAATATTGCACCTATGGAACATCAATTTCAAGACTTTCGTACGCGACGACATAGGACTAGGATGATTGAAAGGCGATCAAATGTGGATCAAATCTATTGTGATCCAAATCTAATGCAAATTCCACCACCCATGTCATGGCCTTTTCAAGAGACGGAAGTACCTCATCAATTTGAAGTGGGGGGCACCAGTTGCACACTGGTTGATATCGGTGGGGCAAGCAGCTCATATCCGAATGAGCAAACACCAGATGCATTCACACTTCCTGCATTTAATATTCAATCCACATCAACACAAGATGGGAATGAAAATGACTTCTTCCAACAATTATTTGGAACACCGGAACAGTTAAATCCTCAATCAAGTTCTGAAAGACCTTCATTCACCAATTTCTGTAATGATATTATGGGTGGAGATGTTGGACCGAGTAATGCACAATAGAGTGATGCACAACATGGCGAACGATAACGACGTTACCCTGGACGAAATAGAAGGCCCATGAGATGTGGCACAAGGTCACATTTCATTAATTAATATTTCAGCCAAAACCTTACAAATTTTTATTAATATGTATATTTTTTTTTCAATGATTATTTTTATTTAGAAGTCCCCACAAATGTTATATTTCCAAATAGGTGGTTCAATTTTCAAATATGTATATATTTTTTCATATATATAAATATCATATGTTTTTTATAATAACTTTATAGTATAAATTAATAATTGCAAGTGCAAACCATAATTGAAATCTTAATTTTAATTTCTAATTTTCACGTTTGTAATTTCTAATTCATGATTTTATATATATATATATATATATATATATATATATATATATAGGAACACCAAACGTCCAGGTCTGGTGGGCGTTTGGTGTTTGTATATATATATATATATACACACACACATATATATATACATACATATATATTTTTTATATATATACATACATATATATATATATATATATATATATATATATATATATATATATATATAATTATTAAATTTGTAAATGTGAGAATTAAATTGTAATCTGTTACCATCAATAGTATAAATATATATAAAATTATTAAATTTGCAAATGTAAGATAATAAATTGACACAAAATTTACATAAGTACAAGTACGCCAAAATACATTACTTTCGGTTTATTCTGTGTAATTAGATGGTGCAGCTGACTTCGGGCAAGTCTTTTTATTATGTCTCTCATTTCTGCATAGTGTATAGCAGTTAGGCCTGGTGCGTTCTCTACTGTCCATTTCATTTCGATACCGCGAAGTTCTCAGTCTACCTTTCTTTCTTATCAGCTCCGGATTGGACACAAGAGTAGGTCCAACATATGGAGGCCAGTTATTACGGTGTGCAAGTGGTTGAAAATATGAACTGTAACAATTCAATGCCTTCGAAAGTTTATAACAATTGTCGACGTATGTCCACATGTCCACACGAACATGCATACACGCGGCTATAGCATGTGAATATGGCATTTTCGTACCTTGAAATTTGCCACATTCACATTGATGGCAATCCAAATTAACAGATTGCGTATTATTACCTTTTCTCTTACTTTTTTGATTTTTAGTTCTTATTGTGAAAATTTCTCTACGCCGATCAAAACTCTCAACTCTATGCCCACAAGCTTTTTGAGCGCGCTTTGCCATCACTTCCAAATAATTTTGGGTGTATGTATTACCACCTGTAATTTGAGCTCGATATATGCACCTTCTGTCATCAAAAAATTTAATAAGCCTGGCAAATACATGCTCAACAACACAACAAACTGGCATCATCCTTATACCCTTTAAAACACTATTTACGCTTTCAGCAATGTTCATTGTAGCATGCCCATTCCTATGCCCATTATCATGAGATAAAGTCCACTTGTCCAGAGAGTTTTGCATTGCCCAATTATAAGAGTCGATATCAAGCTCGTTTATCTCATCCATTATTTTTTGTAAATTTTTGCGGTTGAAAATTATTACCTAACAAAAAGGTTCATGAATATTAATAATTTTTAAAATATTCGATTAGTTCATAATAATATAAATATATAAAAATGAAAGTAGGAAACATACCCGCCTTATATAACATGTTGTGACGCGCGCCGGATCCCCGCGGCCGCCCCTCTGACCGCCCGCTCGAGGGCGATCGGGCAATTGTGGGTCCGTTGACAGCTTGCAATAAATCGCAAGTGCGTCTATATTGGGCAACAAGGAGGTTTCATGGAGTCGCCACCCAATAAAACATTGGGAAAGTTTCTCTCGCCTCGGAGAGCCTAAGACTGCGCGTAGTATCCATTTTGGGCCAGCCAGAGGGGTCTTGGAAGGTAAACCTCTCGCCCTAAGGAGCCTAGGATTAGCGCTAAAGTCTCGTGGCACAAAAAGGTGTCTTGGAGGGTAGACCTCTAGCCCCTTTGAGCCCAAAGACCAGAGCTGGGTTCGGGATTTCTCATCTATTTCTACCTCGAATACTTTATGATTAAATTTTAATTATCATTGATTCGCTCTCTCTCCACACGATGCAATTTAAATTAAAGCGCATTCATCCATTTAAAAGCATAAAATAAAATAGCATTAAAGTATGAAATAAATTTACAATAATACTAAGGGCAGAATATAACCCTCATTTGTAAATGTGCGATACATGCATAAAACGGGTTATTCATTAATAATGAGGACATTGGTCATCGCATGCATTTATTATGGAAAACAATTTTTATGTGATGATTTTATTGGGTAAAAATAGGACATTGGTCCAAGTTTTATTTAGCAAACATTCTATTTAGTTGACAACATTTGTGTGGTGGTTCTTTTTAAGAGCGGTCGAAAATCATTTTATTATTACAGATCACAAATACATAAAATGCAATAAAATAGAAATTACATATCTCTAAATAAATAAATAAATGAATACATAAATAATTGCATAAACAAATAGCAATATTAATAACAATAATCAATAATGATAATAATAATAATAATAATAATAATAATAATATTAAAACATAAAATTAAATAATCACAATAATAAATAATAATAATAAATCAGAATAATGAATAAATATAATAATAATATTATAATAATAATAATAATAATAATAATAATAATAATAATAAATCAGAAATTAAATAAATAAATATAATAATAATAATAATAATAATAATAATAACAATAATATTAATAAATCAGAAATTAAGTAAATAAATATAATAATAATAATAATAATAATAAATAAATAAATAATAATAATAATAATAATATTAATTATAATAATAATATTAATTAATATTAATTAATAATATATTAAAATAAATAAATATAAAATAGACTCACCGGATTTCCCTCGCCGGAGATTGGCCGGAGCGACGGTTGACGGCACCTCCCTCACCGCCTCGTAGATCGCCTCGTCGGGAGTCCAGATCCGGTGTCCACGCGCCGATCGGAGGTCCACCGTCGCCGGAAAACGCGCTGCAACGGTCCGGGTTCCTCTCCCTCACGTGCCGGCTGCCGGAGTCCGATGGGGAAACAGCGGCTACGACTGGGTGCGCCCGGATGTGGTGGTTCTTCCGGTGGGGCGCGTGCCGCCGTGTGCGGCGGTGGTTGGCCGGCGGAGGCCTCGCCTCCTCCCTCTCTCTTTTCTCCTCTTTTTCCTTCTCTTCGGCGCCTGGGCTTTTCCTCTCCTCTGTTTCCTTATTTCTTTGGTCCTTTGGTCTTTCCTATTTTCTTTTGATTTCTTTGTTTTTGCTCTCCTTTACTTTCTATTTCCTTGGCTTCTTTGTGTCTTTCTTGCTTTTCTTTTTCTTTGTTTTTCTTTGGCCGGCTCTTCTTGCTCTCCCTTCTCTCTTCTTTCTTCTCTCTTTCTATTTTCTATTTTTTCCTTTTCTTGTTCCAGCCGACCCCCTCCCTTAATTTTTCCTCATCTTGTTCTTCTTATACCCTCAAATTAGGGCTGAGGGGCACAATGGTCATTTCCTCAATTTTCATGCCTTCAAATAATTCCTCCCATTTTCATATCTTAATTAATCTAACTTAATTAAAACTAATACACACACATACTAATTTAATTAAACATGCATATATTAATTAAACATTGCACATTAATATATTCAATTAATTAAATATTACAATAATTAGACATTACATATAAATATAATTAATCTATTTAATATATAATTTATCTAATTAATTAAACACTTTAAACTTTAATTTTTCATGCACTTTAATCACACAATAATATTAATTACTCAATTAACTAATAACAAAATTAATTAATTAATTTTTAATTTTACCCACACATATTTATATATTTTTTTTGTTTTTTTATTTATAATTTTTTTTTGGTTTTTCTTTCGGAGGGAATAATCGAGGATCAAAATCACCATTTTCATTTTATGCCGGAGTTCGAGACCCGGTGTCTACAGTTGCCCCCAATTTTTGAGAAGCTAGTGCATAGACACCTAGGTGAGCCAAAATTCAAAGGAGAGAGAGAGAGATGCAGAGACACCTACCTGAGGCGGCTGTCTTCTTTAATTGAGTGTTGTTGTTGTGATTGCAGAAGCGGCAGTGCCGTGATCGTGCTAACCCCCCTTAGAGTGGTAGTGCCGTCATCGTGCTAGCCGTTCTGTTGAGTGGCGTGGTCGTGTTAACCGTTTAGAAGTGGTAGTGCCGTGGTCGTGCTAACCCTCCATGGAGTGGTAGTGCCGCCATCATGCTAACCCCTCTGAGATTTGAAATGGTATTGCCCTGGTCGTGCTAACCTTCCGTAGAATGATGAAGTGGTAGTGCCGTGGTCGTGCTAACCCTCCTCAGAGTGGTAGTGCCGCCATCGTGCTAACCCTTAGATTGGATGATGAAGTGGTGCTGTCTATGAGCCCTTTGAGAAGCGCTTGCCCCCTGAGAGGTCTTGGGTTGAGATCTGCCCCCTGAGAGGTCTTGGGTTGAGGACTGCCCCCTGAGAGGTCTTGGGTTGATTGTGTGCCCCCTGAGAGGTCTTTGGTTAAGATCTGCCCCCTGAGAGGTCTTGGATTGAGAACTGCCCCTGAGAGGTCTTGGGTTGATTGTGTGCCCCCTGAGAGGTCTTTGGTTGAGATCTGCCCCCTGAGAGGTCTTGGATTGATTGTGTGCCCCCTGAGAGGTCTTTGGTTGAGATCTGCCCCCTGAGAGGTCTTGGGTTGATTGTGCCCCCTAAGAGGTCTTTGGTTGAGATCTGCCCCCTGAGAGGTCTTGGGTTGATTGTGTGCCCCCTGAGAGGTCTTTGGTTGAGATCTGCCCCCTGAGAGGTCTTGGATTTGATTATGTGCCCCCTGAGAGGTCTTTGGTTGAGATCTGCCCCCTGAGAGGTCTTGGGTTGATTATCTGCCCCCTGAGAGGTCTTGGGTTAAGAACTGCCCCCTGAGAGGTCTTGGGTTTGATCATGTGCCCCCTGAGAGGTCTTGGGTTTGATCTTGATTGATGTTTGGAATGATGTCGTCACTCAGTTTCTGCCGGTGTCCGCATCGAGTCTCTTTTTCTGCAAGACTTAGAAAGGCAGATATACAGAAAAAATTGTGAGTATGCACGTGAGATGCATGTGTACGCAGCAATGAAGTATAAAAATTCCTCTAATTGGATTTGGAGGCGACAGCCGATTTGATTACAATTTGCAGTAAGATCAGTGCCTTCTGGAATTTCCTTTGAATTTCATGCTCTTTAGGGATCATGAGGTTCTCCTCTGAAACCTATAGTCATTATTTTAAGGTAGTGCATCCCTTGTGAATTTTCACACTAGCTTTTCTTGGCGGGAAATGCGTCCTTTTGGATTTTCACATGACCCTGTGCCTTATTTTTGCCTGGAATGGACCCAACCCAATCCAGCGGCTTTTTCTTCTTTTTTTTTTTTTTTTTTTAGGACAGACTGCCTGTTTTTAGGTTTTCACCCTGTCCTTTGGCCTAATTTTGCTTAGAGCGCCAATTACGGTTTTCATCTCTAACGGCCTTTTTTCTTCTTTTTTTTTTTTCTTATTTGTTTTTCTTTTCTTTTGTACATCAGATGAACTATTCTGGTTACATCAATACCATTGCATGAATGCACATATTTCAGTTTGATTTCATAATATATGATCATTATTTGGCATTAATCTCAAGATACAAAACCTCATCCAATCTCGGGATGGATCTTGAAAGCATCAAACTCCTGTTATCAATCTGCTCTCTTTTTGATTCTCATGATTGAATATTTTCTCTCTGCTCTCATTTAATCTTTTGAATGCAAATTCTAAAAGCAACGTCGGAGACAAGACTTAACTCGAATGCATGAATGCACTCATGGCTTCTCGCTTGAAGCTCAAGAAACACCATAGGCCTCTTCTTACGTACCAAACCTTTTTAGAAGGTCATCTCCACTAATTGGATGAGACTAAACCCAGAATCAAAAGGTCTTATTTTGGTTGTAATGTTAGGCTTGGGTAGATGGCTGTCAAAGAAAGATCAGGTCGCTAGAGAAAAATGGCCGCGATATTCACTCGACTGATGGATAAACCGTTCTCGGCTCAAAAGTATTCTTGAATTTGGGCTAGATAACATTCTAGCTCCTTGAGATCAGAAGGGCAATCATTGAAACTAGTCAATTGGTCACCATTTTGAGCTCTCTTTTTTATTCTTCTTTTTTCTTTTTTCTTTGTTTCTTTTTCTTTCATTTTTTCTTTTTGGATTTTTCGCTTTTCTTTTTCTTTTTCTTCTTTTTGCTTTCGCTTCCTTGTTTTTTTTTTGAGCTCATGCCTTTCGTGCATGACTAACCCTCTTTTTAAAGTCTGAACTCGCTCTTACCGAGGCAATTTTTTAATAGTCCAAATAATTGTTCAAATGTACATCCATCAATTTTATAGTGGCCACTCTTCTAAGGGGAAGCCAAAATCATTTTAGGCGAGGGGATAGTTTTAATGTGTGTAACAACAAAATTGGTACGCATTCAGCATACCAGTATAAAGGCTCAACGGGCTAGCAAGCGATTGCAGAATAAGGGTAGGAAATAGTCATTTAGAGAGCTATACAAAGAAAAGATTGCCTAAATCATTTTCCAGGTTCTGTCTTATCCAGAGATCGCTTCGACGGGTAATCAGAAAGGTTCTAATGCTCTTAGTGAGTTTTCATCCAATCTCCTAATTGCAACTAGTTTTTTCTTTCTTATTTTTATTTTCTCTGAATTTCCCTCTTTACAGGAGTTATATCAGATGCCATCAAAATTTTCTTTGGATTTTCCAAAGTTCCAAGATTAAATGTAGTAGTATTAATTGAATTAATGTCAAAATGAATTAATATATCATGATCATAAGAAATGAAATCATTAGAAATAATATACAAGTACGCAAAAACATTGTTCATCTGTCATCAGCTTTTATTTCCCCATCTTCTCTGGGTCAGCAATTTCTTTATTGTTGATAAGATCTTGAATTCAATCCCTCAGAATTTAGCATTGATCCGTTAACTGGCCAGCGTTGGTGGGCTGCTATGTCCTCAATCTCATCTTCTTCCACAAAATCCTTCTCGGGATTATTAACTCTTGCCTTTCTTGGCTCAATAAGTGTCGCAGCTCCATGCTCATTGACAGGTTGACAATAGCATTGCCAATAAAAAGAGCCTCTCCACCAGCAGGTGGTTCGGCTTGCCCCCAGCATGGGCTATTTGTTGTTGCGGATCAACAGGTGGTTATGGAATAGTAGGTGCTCGTGAATCATGAGGATGAGGTACTAGATGCTGAGAGTGGCTCAGGATCCCAATCAAGCACTAATTCCAGCAATCCAAAGGCGAGTTTGTCCTTACTAATCGACCGTCAGGGCCTCTAATCCACTTGGATGAATTTATGATGGCTGAAAATTTAAATTGTTAGAATGATGCGTGTATGACAATATAAAATGCATGATCGTGAATTGTGCAGATGGTCCTTGGTGAGTGAAAAAATCAATAAATTGTAATTATGCAATGCAATGAATGAAAAAGTTATATACATGATTGTATATGCATATGAAAAATAATATGTAGGCAAAATGATATATACACAATATGAAATGTATTTTTTTATTTTTTATATTTTATATATATATATATATATATATATATATATATATATATATATATATATATATATATATATATATATTTATTTTTTGATTTTTTTTTAGACATGAATGACATGTGATGTATGTACATGTTGTGCAGCATTCACAGCCATATGCAAGCAGGTAGATCCTTCCAACCTTATTTCTCCCACATACGGGGTCGTGCGGTCTCTTTCCTAGGTGAGCTTTATCCAAGGGTTAACAGGGAACCCAATGGACGCGTATAGTGCACGGTGAGAAGCCGGCAGCATAACAACTCTTAATTTAAAGCACATGCGCATGGATGTTTGGCCATTATATATTTAAACAATTCGATTAAATCAAAATGAGCCCATCGGGGCATGAAAGCTTTTGACGAAAATCATCTGATCCAATTGATTTTGTTCAATATATGATGGCCCAAATAGCAAGCACGATATTATGGTACATGTCACCTAGTGGAAGTTTCTATTGCCATTACATGGGCTTCGGTCAAAAGGTGGTGTTACTTTAGGGCTACCCAAGCATGATCCCTGCCGACGGGTCTAGCTCATCACGAGCGTAACGACCGATCGGGTCACCATTTTATATACCACGATGGTACGAGACTTGGGCTGGTGATTATCCATAACACTTCCCCAAATTGAGTGAAAATGAGGTCGTGCTTCAGGAACGCACCGGGGCTAATGGAGGGACCAAACTAGCATATTCTAAAGCTCTAATGAGATGTAATGCAAATGAGAGAAAGCGAATTTATGAATTAAATTTTAACCATAAATGTTAAACGAGGTATTTTCAAATTGAAATCTCAAACCATATCGTCCCCAGTGGAGTCGCCACTGTGACGCGCGCCGGATCCCCGCGGCCGCCCCTCTGACAGCCCGCTCGAGGGCGATCGGGCAATTATGGGTCCGTTGACAACTTGCAATAAATCGCAAGTGCGTCTATATTGGGCAACAAGGAGGTTTCATGGAGTCGCCACCCAATAAAACATTGGGAAAGTTTCTCTCGCCTCGGAGAGCCTAAGACTGCGCGTAGTATCCATTTTGGGCCAGCCAGAGGGGTCTTGGAAGGTAAACCTCTCGCCCTAAGGAGCCTAGGATTAGCGCTAAAGTCTCGTGGCACAAAAAGGTGTCTTGGAGGGTAGACCTCTAGCCCCTTTGAGCCCAAAGACCAGAGCTGGGTTCGGGATTTCTCATCTATTTCTACCTCGAATACTTTATGATTAAATTTTAATTATCATTGATTCGCTCTCTCTCCACACGATGCAATTTAAATTAAAGCGCATTCATCCATTTAAGAGCATAAAATAAAATAACATTAAAGTATGAAATAAATTTACAATAATACTAAGGGCAGAATATAACCCTCATTTGTAAATGTGCGATACATGCATAAAACGGGTTATTCATTAACAATGAGGACATTGGTCCTCGCATGCATTTATTATGGAAAACAATTTTTATGTGATGATTTTATTGGGTAAAAATAGGACATTGGTCCAAGTTTTATTTAGCAAACATTCTATTTAGTTGACAACATTTGTGTGGTGGTTCTTTTTAAGAGCGGTCGAAAATCATTTTATTATTACAGATCACAAATACATAAAATGCAATAAAATAGTAATTACATATCTCTAAATAAATAAATAAATGAATACATAAATAATTGCATAAACAAATAGCAATATTAATAACAATAATCAATAATGATAATAATAATAATAATAATATTAAAACATAAAATTAAATAATCACAATAATAAATAATAATAATAAATCAGAATAATGAATAAATATAATAATAATATTATAATAATAATAATAATAATAATAATAATAATAATAAAAAATCAGAAATTAAATAAATAAATATAATAATAATAATAATAATAATAATAATAACAATAATATTAATAAATCAGAAATTAAGTAAATAAATATAATAATAATAATAATAATAATAATAAATAATTAATAATAATAATAATAATATTAATTAATATTAATTAATAATATATTAAAATAAATAAATATAAAATAGACTCACCGGATTTCCCTTGCCGGAGATTGGCCGGAGCGGCGGTTGACGGCACCTCCCTCACCGCCTCGTAGATCGCCTCGTCGGGAGTCCAGATCCGGTGTCCACGCGCCGATCGGAGGTC
This sequence comes from Excoecaria cochinchinensis, assembly GCA_947683425.1. Classification (NCBI taxonomy): domain Eukaryota; kingdom Viridiplantae; phylum Streptophyta; class Magnoliopsida; order Malpighiales; family Euphorbiaceae; genus Excoecaria; species Excoecaria cochinchinensis. The sequence continues at coordinate 6,221,938 of CANTUQ010000066.1, forward strand.
CACCGTCGCCGGAAAACGCGCTGCAACGGTCCGGGTTCCTCTCCCTCACGCGCCGGCTGCCGGAGTCTGATGGGGAAACGGCGGCTACGACTGGGTGCGCCCGGATGTGGTGGTTCTTCCGGTGGGGCGCGTGCCGCCGTGTGCGGCGGTGGTTGGCCGGCGGAGGCCTCGCCTCCTCCCTCTCTCTTTTCTCCTCTTTTTCCTTCTCTCCGGCGCCTGGGCTTTTCCTCTCCTCTGTTTCCTTATTTCTTTGGTCCTTTGGTCTCTCCTATTTTCTTTTAATTTCTTTGTTTTTGCTCTCCTTTACTTTCTATTTCCTTGGCTTCTCTGTGTCTTTCTTGCTTTTCTTTTTCTTTGTTTTTCTTTGGCCGGCTCTTCTTGCTCTCCCTTCTCTCTTCTTTCTTCTCTCTTTTTATTTTCTATTTTTTCCTTTTCTTGTTCCAGCCGACCCCCTCCCTTAATTTTTCCTCATCTTGTTCTTCTTATACCCTCAAATTAGGGCTAAGGGGCACAATGGTCATTTCCTCAATTTTCATGCCTTCAAATAATTCCTCCCATTTTCATATCTTAATTAATCTAACTTAATTAAAACTAATACACACACATACTAATTTAATTAAACATGCATATATTAATTAAATATTACACATTAATATATTCAATTAATTAAATATTACAATAATTAGACATTACATATAAATATAATTAATCTATTTAATATATAATTTATCTAATTAATTAAATACTTTAAACTTTAATTTTTCATGCACTTTAATCACACAATAATATTAATTACTCAATTAACTAATAACAAAATTAATTAATTAATTTTTAATTTTACACACACATATTTATATATTTTTTTTGTTTTTTTATTTATATATTTTTTTGGTTTTTCTTTCGGAGGGAATAATCGAGGATCAAAATCACCATTTTCATTTTATGCTGGAGTTCGGGACCCGGTGTCTACACATGTCCTTAATTTTTGAGTTTCGGTGAGCAGTGTTGTAGTTGCTTACAAAATGCCGAAGACAAAATCTATGGAAAGCTATTGGCTCCTTCCAACCACTACTATCATCACGAAATAGTGCTGTAATACCCGCATTGTGATAAGAAATAACAGTTATGCCCGATCACTGAGTGACATACCGCCTAACGCAAGTCATGAACCAACCCCAGCTAAACTTATTCTCACTTTCAACAACAGTAAATGCGACTGGATACAAGAAATTATTACCATTAATAGCACTTGCAATCAATAAAGTTTAATGGAACTTTCCTGTCATAAACGTTCTATCAATAAACAAAACAGGCTTACAGTGAGGTAGTCAATCTATACATGGCTTGAATACCCAGAAGAGCCTTTTGAATTATTTGTAATGAGACTTCATACTATCTTCAATAATAAAGTCATAGGCAGTTCTAGGATTGTATGTCTCCATAGCTTTTAGGTATCCAGGCAACCTTCCATAAGAACCCTCATAATTACCAAACATCTCCTCTAAATCCTTAGTCTTTGCATATCAGGCTTTACTGTAGGATATCTCATAATTAAAATGATTTCTGATATCGGTAATTATTACACTAACTATAAGATCGGGAACAATACTAACCATTTCTAATATGCAATCACAAATAATTTGCGAATCTAACTGTCTATGGTGTTGTGATACCAGTGATGCATTACAGTTATGAGCATCCTTATACACACTAATAATCCAATAAGGAGATGTCCTTCTCCTCATTGCTCGTAGTCTTCATGGACAACCTATATCGGCACGTGTACAATAGCTTTGACTCTACAACTTTATATAAAACATTATTAAGAATTGAGAATTTCTTCACATATGCCTTCACTTCGTCTTTTGATGTGAAGGCCAATCCTTCGCATAACTCAAAAATCCCATCTGTGACGTGCGCTGAACCCAGTAGGACGCCCCGACCGCCAGCCTTTAGGGTGATCGAGAGAGGTTCATAAAAACTTGTAAGGTATTTACAAGTGCGTCTATTTTGGTCAACAAGGAGGTTTCTTGGAGTCGCCACCCAATAAAACATTGGAAAAGTTCGTCTCGCCTCAGTGAGCCTAAGATGGCGCATCTTATCCATTTTGGGCAAACCAAAGGGGTCTTGGAGGTATTCACCCCAATTGAACATTGGAATGACCCTCTAACCCTATGGAGCCTAGGATTGTAAATTGAGTGTTTTGGTGGGACACAAGAGGTGTCTTGGAGATCCCATTCCAATGAAACATCGAAATGGTCCTCTCGCCTCGTTGAGCCCAAAGACCAGAGATGGTTCGGGACTTCTCATTTATTCATACCTTGGTTAAGTTACAATTTAGTTTTGAATTTAAAAATTTTATCCCTTTTCTCATACGTTTTGATGCAATAATTAGAGCGCAAATTTGATCATTCAAGGAAAGCGATTAATGAAAGAATAATTAAAATAAAGCACATAAAAAAAAGATTACAACAAAACTAGGTTCAGAATACAACCCCCATTGTAAATAAAATACGAATCATACATAAATCGAGGTATTCATTTAAGGATGAGGACATTGGTCCTCGCAAGCATAGCTAAAGAAAACAATTTATTTGTTTGAAAAATTAGGACATTGGTCCCATTTTATTACAAGAAATCCCAATTTTAGTTAATAAAAGTATTTTTGTGATTTTTTTAATTAGCTCGCATAAAAATAAATTTATTATTACAAATGACATATTAAATAATAAAAGCAAATAAAATTAAAATAATACTAAAAATGCTAAAAAAAAATGCTAAAAGTATAAACTCCACCAAAATAGTGTCTTCAAACCTCCATGGGCTCCCACTTGCCATTGAAAAAACTCACATGAAAAATAAGCATTAAAATAAAAACACAAATAAAGATGATGTTAGTAAAAAATGAATTAAACATGTAACATGTAAAAAATATGAATTAAGACAAATAAAATACATCATGCATGACAAATTAATTAGATGGCATAAAAAAAAATGTGTAACTTAACACATGAACAATTCAACACGCATAAATGATAAAAATAACAACAATAATAAGCATGAAACATGAAAATAATAATGATGACAACAATAATAAATTATGATAATAATAATAATAATAATAATAATAATAATAATAATAATAATAATAATAATAATAATAATAATAATAATAATAATAATAATAATAATAATAATAATAATAATATTAGTAATGATAATAATAATAATAATAATAATAATAATAATAATAATAATAATAATAATAATAATAATAATAATAATAATAATAATAATAATAATAATAAAAATAAAAATAATGATAATAACACTAATCACAATAATAATTACAATACTAATGGTAATAATAATGATAACAATATCAAAAAATATGAACAATCAAATTAAATATGCAAGTAATAATAATAATAATAATAACATCAAAGAATATGAACGATTCAATTAAACATGCAAAATAAATTGAAGAAACAAAATAAACTAATCAAGCTAACATATGTTAAATGATAATACTAACAATAATAATGATATATGAATAAAAATAATGACAATAATATGAACATGAATAATTAAATAAGAAATAAGAAGCGATAATATGAACAATTAAATAAAAGATTAAGAATAATAATAATAATAATAATAATAATAATAATAATAATAATAATAATAATAATAATAATAATAATAATAATAATAATAATAATAATAATAATAATATGAACAATTAAACAAAAGATTAAGAATAAGAAATAATAATATGTACAATTAACTAAACATGCAAGAAATAAAAAGTAAAATAAATAATAGATCTAAAAGAATTTACATGATAACTAATCAATTGTAAACAAAAATTAAATTAAAAAATTAATTAAAAGTTGAGCCAAGAAATGTTTATCCTCAAATTTGATGTGATGATTGAACTTGGATGATAATTCCTTGCTTTGATTTAATAAAAATAAATATAATGAAATTTTATTCCAAGAACAAATATTTGATTTATTTGTCTTAAGGAAAAATTATGAAAATCAAGAAGTAAATTCCCAAGAACAAATAATTGATTTATTTGTCTCAAGAATTAAATTAAAAAACAGATTAAAATACTTGGAGAATTTTTCTTGAAGAAAAAAAAAATAAGAAGAAGAAGAAGAAGAAGAAGAAGAAGAAGAAGAAGAAAGTGTATTTTTCTTAAGAAAAATCCCCGCAAATTCCTTACTAAAAACCCCTTTTTATAACCCCAAAATTCAGAATTTTTATTAAATTGAATTAAATAAATTTAATTGCAATAACCACAAAAAACTCATGAATTTGAAGGGTTTGGAAAATAAAAGGTTTTTGCATTAAATTACACAAAAAAATGAAGAAAAAATCAATTTTTAGGCCAAAAATCTGAAAAACAGCAAAAACAGGCGAAATGGGGTGTTAGGGGGTAATCCTGATCTAGGCTGCCTCGGAACCCGGTATCTACAGTTGCCCCCAGTTTTGGGAAAATTAGGGCACTAGTGTCTAGGTGAGCGTAAACGTAGAAAAGAGAAAGAAGCGAGTACCTGAGGCGGCCGTCTTTCCGGAACGGATGATGTTGTTGTGGTGGTTGTCGTCAGCTTGTCGGCGTGTCTTCCATTGTTGAAGCGGTAGTGCCGTCATCGTGCTAACACTTTTGTAGTGGTAGTGTCGTGGTCGTGCTAACTTTTCGTAGAATGGTAGTGCCGCCATCGTGCTAACCCTTCTGAGTTGGTAAAATGGTAGTGTCGTGATCGTGCTAACCCTCCAGGGAGTGGTAGTACCGTCATCGTGCTAACCCTTCTGAAGTGGTAGTGCCGTGGTCGTTCTAACCTTCCGTAGAATGGTAGTGCCGCCATCGTGCTAACCCTTCTGAGTTGGTGAAGTGGTAGTGCCGTGATTGTGCTAACCCTCCGGGGAGGTAGTGCCGTCATCATGTTAACGCTTCTGAAGTGGTAGTGCCGTGGTCGTGCTAACCTTCCGTAGAATGGTAGTGCCGCCATCGTGCTAACCCTTCTGAGTTGGTGAAGTGGTAGTACCGTGATTGTGCTAACCCTCCGGGGAGTTAGTGCCGTCATCATGTTAACGCTTCTGAAGTGGTAGTGCCGTGGTCGTGCTAACCTTCCGTAGAATGGTAGTGCCGCCATCGTGCTAACCCTTCTGAGTTGGTGAAGTGGTAGTGCCGTGATCGTGCTAACCCTCTGGGGAGTGGTAGTACCGTGATCGTGCTAACCCTTCGATTTGATGAAGTGGTAGTTCCGTGGTCGTGCTAACCTTCCGTAGAATGGTAGTGCCGCCATTGTGCTAACCCTTCGATTTGATGAAGCGGTATTTCCGTGATCATGCTAACCCTCCGGGGAGTGGCAATGTCGTCATCGTGCTAACCCTTCGATTTGATGAAGTGGTGCTGTCTGTGAGCCTTTTGGTTGATTACCCTCTGAAAGGTCTTTGGTTGAGATCTGCCCCCGGAGAGGTCTTTAGTTAGGATCTGGACTAGTGTTTGAGATGATGCTTGGATTGTTGTTTTGGCTGGCTGTTTGGATTGATATTTTGATTGATTGGTTGCCCCTTGAGAGGTCTTTGGTTGATTGTTTGGACTGATGTCGTCACTCGGCTTTGGTCGGTGTGCGCATCAAATCTCTCCTTCTGCAAAATAGGGAAACTAAAATATGTAGGAAAAAAAGTGAGCATGCAAGTGAAATGCATGAGTAATGCAAGATAAGAATTCAACTTAGTGGACTTGGAGATGACAGCCAAGTTGGCTGTAATTGCGATCGGATCGATGTCTTTTGAATCTGCTTTTGAATTTCATATCTTTGGAATTGTGACGTTCTCATCTGATACCTGTAGTCATTTTTTGAAGGTAGTGCATCCCTTGTGGATTTTCACACTAGCTTTTCTTAGCGGGAAATGCGTCCTTTGCGGATTTTCACATAACCATGTGCCCTATTTTTGCCTGGAATGGACCCAACCCAATCCAGCGACTTTTCTTTTCCTCTTTTTTTTTTGAAGGATAGACTGCCTGTTTCCAGGTTTTCACCCTATCCTTTTGCCTTACTTTTGGTTAGAGCGCCAGTTACGGTTTTCATTCTAACGGCTTTTTTTTTTTGCAGATTGAAGAAGCTGATGCCAAAAATCTTTCAGGCTTAATCGGCATGTGCTTACGCCCATGTCAAAGCTGTATGAACTTGATTCTCCTCATGATGGTACTATAGAATTGATTTCACAGATGATAGCAAGATGAGTCAGTTGAATCGCTTGAGTGGTGAGAGTAGCAGAGGGCAGACAATAGATGATCTTGATCACACAAAGTGAACTGCTCTGCTCACTTCAATATATCATTGCATAAATGCATGTGTTTCAATTTGATTTCATTAATCATGATCATTGTTTGACATTAATCTCAAAGAATATAGGACCTCATCTAATCTCGGGATGGACCTTGGAAGCATCAAACTCTTGTTATCAATCAACCTTCTCGGGTTTTCCCTTATTGAATATTTTCTCTCTGCTCTTTAAAATTTTTTTTAAAGCAAATTCTAAATGCAGCGTTGGGGACAAGATTCAACTCAAATGCATAAATGCACTTGTGGCTCCCCGCTTGAAGCTAAAGAAACACCATATGCCTTTTCCTACGTACCGAACCTTATTAAAAGGTCATCTCCGATGATTAGATAAGATTTAACCAAGAATTAAAAGGTCTTACTTTGGTTGTAATGTTAGGCTTAGGTAGATGGCTATCAAAGGAAGATCAAGTTGCTAGAGAAGAATGGCCGTAACATTTACCTGACCAATGGGATGACGATCCTCAGCTCAATTGTGTACTATAAAGGTGTTCTTGAATTTGGATTTGATAATACTTTTAACTCATCAAGCTCAGAATAATAATTAAGTTAAAGAGATAAGCACAGAAATTCATCAAGGGTTTACTATCTTGAGCTCTACTTCTTTTTATCTTTTTTTTTTTTTTTTGCGAGCTCATGTCTTTGGCACATGACTAAACCCTCTTCCCAAAGTGTAAACTCAATCGTATCAGGGAAGTTTTTGATAACCCAAAGAATTGTCAATGATGTAGAACTGTCAATGATGTACATCCATCCTTACTAGAATGCCCATTCTTCTAAGGGGAGACAAAAATTATTTTAGGCGAGGGGGATAGTTTGAACATGTGTAACAACAAAATTGGTACGCATTTAGCATACCTCCATAAAAGCTCAACGGGCTAGCAAGCGATTGCAAAATAAAAGGTAGAAAATAGTCATTTAGAGACCTACACAAAGAAAGGCTGCCTAAATCATTTTCTAGGTTCTGTCTTATCCATGGATCGCTTTGACGGGTAATTAGAAAGGTTCTAGTGCTCTTAGTGAGTTTTCATCCAATCCCCTAATTGCAACTAGTTTTTTTTTCTATTCTTATTTTCAGCTCTCAGAATTTTTCTCTTTTCAGGAGTTATATCAGATGCTATCAAGATTTTTTTTGGATTTTCCAAAGTTCCGAGATTAAATATAATCGTATTAATTGAATTAATATCAAAAATGAATGAATGCATTGTGATCATGAGGAATGAAATCATTAATGACACTGTACAAATATGCAGGATTGTTCATTTTATTGAAATTAGCAATACTACAAATACTGTCATAAAAAGTGTTCTTGGAATAAAAAGAAGCAAACAAAAAATAATCTTCTCCTCCGAAAACGACATTCATGGTGGGGGAACTGCATTATATCCTGCCCTCTTCTTCTTGTCTCTTTTCTCAGGGTCAGTGATCTCCTTGGTATCAATAAGATCCTGAATTTTATTCCTCAGAGTCCTGCAGTAATCTGTTAGATGTCCGGTGTGCTGATGGTAAGCGCAGTATTGATTTTCTCTATGCCTCGGCTTTCCTTGATTCATGGCTGGCCTGGATGGCAATGGTCTCAGCTTGCCTTCCTTTGTTATTCTCTCCAATACCCAAGACAGAGAGAGGCCCAAATTGGAGTAGTACCTCTGAACCTGTCCAACCTCAGTGGCTGAAACCTCGGCCGCCTTATCACTTCTATTATTACTGCTTCCTGCACCTCCTGGCTTGTACCCTGACTGGTTGTCATAACCTTTCCCAGCAAAGTTATTTTGGCTTGCTTTCTTGACCAGGTAAGCCCCCTCAGCCTCTACGGCAATGTCCTTAAGCGTTTCCCAATCCCTGAGCCCCTTGAAACTGAGTAAATCCCTCAAGTAAGGGCAGGAGTTTCTGATAAACAGCCTGATTTGATCAGCAGTGTCAGGCTTCCTCTTCATCCCCATGATCCTGTTTCTCCATCTTGTAAGGTACTCATGGAAGGACTCATCATTTCTTTGCTGTAAGAGCTCGAGGTCCTTTAAGGTGACCTCCATCCTAGTGCTGCAGTCATACTGCTTCATGAACTCCTCAGTTAAAAGGTCCCAATCTTCCTTGGACCTCCTGTCTAACCCATGGTACCAGTCCACAGCCGGACCCATCAGACTAAGGCAGAAATATTCCACCTTCTGCTTCTTGGTCAACCCTGTGCCTTTCATCACCAGGGTATACTGCTTGATATGTGCGGATGGATCTGAAGTACCACCAAACTTCGGCAGCTCAGGCATTTTGAACCTTTGGGGCAACAGCTCTTCATCCCCTAAATCTCTGTCCTCAGGGTTGATCCTGCCCTCTTCTTCTTGTCTCTTTTCTCAGGGTCAGTGATCTCCTTAGTATCAATAAAATCCTGAATTTTATTCCTCAGAGTCCTGCAGTAATCTGTTGGATCCCCGGTGTGCCAATGGTAAGCGCAGTATTGATCTTCTCTATGCCCCGGCTTTCCTTGATTCATGGCTGGCCTGGATGGCAATGGTCTCAAATTGCCTTCCTTTGTTAATCTCTCCAATACCCAAGACAGAGAGAGGCCCAAATTAGAGTAGTACCTCTGAACCTGTCCAACCTCAGTGGCTGAAACCTCGGCCGCCTTACCACTTCTATTATTACTACTTCCTGCACCGCCTGGCTTGTACCCTGACTGGTTGCCAAAACCTTTCCCAGCAAAGTTATTTTGTCTTACTTTCTTGACCAGGTAAGCCCCCTCAGCCTCTACGGCAATGTCCTTAAGCGACTCCCAATCCCTGAGCCCCTTGAAACTGAGTAAATCCCTCAAGTAAGGGCAGGAGTTTCTGATAAACAGCCTGATTTGATCAGCAGTGTCAGGCTTCCTCTCCATCTCCATGACCCTGTTTCTCCATCTTATAAGGTACTCATGGAAGGACTCATCATTTCTTTGCTTTAAGAGCTCAAGGTCCTTTAAGGTGACCTTCATCCTGGTGCTGCAGTCATACTGCTTCATGAACTCCTCAGTTAAAAGGTCCCAATCTTCCTTGGACCTCCTGTCTAACCCATGGTACCAGTCCATAGCCGGACCCATCAGACTAAGGCAGAAATATTCCACCTTCTGCTTCTTGGTCAACCCTGTGCCTTTCATCACTAAGGTATACTGCTTGACATGTGCGGATGGATCTGAAGTACCATCAAACTTCGACAGCTCAGGCATTTTGAACCTTTGGGGCAACAACTCTTTATCTCCTAAATCTCTGTTCTCAGGGTTGATCCCCTTTGTGGCTAATAGCATACGGTTAATGGCTTCGATCTATTGCTTTATCCCTCTCATCGCCTCATCTTCTGCCCTGGGTGCTCTAGCCCCCACAAATTGAGGTGCTACTGCCTCTTCATTTCCCTCCTCCATCACAAAATCTTTCTCAGGATTAGGGATTATTGCCCTTCTTGGCTCAGTGGGCACAACAGCTATATGTTCATTAATAAGCTGGCGGGCAGCATTAACTACAATAGGGGCTTCTTTGCCAGCAGGTGGTTCAACTTGCCCCCCTGCATGAACCATCGGGGGCTGTGGAGCAACGGGTTGATGTGGAGCAGCTGGTGGTTGTGGAGCAGGAGGATGAGCAATCCTATCAGCCATAGCTCCCATCATTTCCAACATTCTTCGCTCAAAATACTCTAACCTCCTAGTAAGGTCTTGAGTTGTTAAGGCTCCAGGTTCTTCTGTCATTTGTGATTCTATGGATGACTCTCTGGTCGTTAAAGGTGGCTCAAAATTCCAATCAGACACTAATTTTGTCAATCCAAGAGGCAGATCTATCCTCATCAGCCGACCGTCGGAACCCCTAGTCCACTTAGGTGAATCTATGATGGCTGAAAAGATTTAAACTGTTAGAATGATGCATGAATGATATATACAATGCATGATCGTGTTGATGCAGCATGGACAATCGCATACAAACAGATAGATCCTTCCAACCTTATCACTCCCACACACGAGGTAGTGTATTCTTTTTCCTAGGTGGGCTTGGTCCATGGGTCAACAGGGAACCCATTGGACGCGTATGGTGTACGGTAAAAAGCCGGCATCATAACATCTCTTGCCTATTGTACATACGTATGGGTTTTGGCCTTTATGTATTCAAACATTTCAACCATATTAAGATGGGCTCACCGAGGCATGAAAGCCTTTGATAATAGACCATTTAATTTGGTTGATTTTGTTCAATAAATAATGGCCCATATAGCAAGCATTTTATTTAGGAGCATATCACCTAGTGGAAATATCTATTGCCATTACATGAGCTTTGGTCAAGGGTGATGATACTTTAGGGCTACCCAAGCATGGTGCCTGTCAACGGGTCTAGCTCATCACGAGCATAACGACCGATTGGGTCTCCATTTGATATACCATAAGGTACGAGGCTTGGGATGGTGATTAACCCTAACACTTTCCCACATTGAGTGAACGTAGGGTCGTGCTTCGGGAATGCACCGGGGCTAATAGAGGGACCAAACTAGCATAGTTCTAAGGCTCTAGCATGGATGCAATGCAAATTCGAAAAAGCATAAAAATTTTTAAATTAAAACTCGATTATAAATTTTAACCAAGGTACTTTCGAATCGAAGTCTCTTATGTCCCCAGCGGAGTCGCCACTGCGACACGCGCCGAACCCCGTAGGACGCCCCGACCGCCCGCCTTTAGGGTGATCGAGAGAGGTTCATGAAAACTTGTAAGGTATTTACAAGTGCATCTATTTTGGGCAATAAGGAGGTTTCTTGGAGTCGCTACCTAATAAAATATTGGGAAAGTTCGTCTCACCTCAGTGAGCCTAAGACGGCGCATCTTATCTATTTTGGGCAAACCAAAGGGGTCTTGGAGGTATTCACCACAATTGAACATTGGAATGACCTTCTAACCCTATGGAGCCTAGGATTGTAAATTGAGTCTTTTGGTGGGACACAAGAGGTGTCTTGGAGATCCCATTCTAATGAAATATCGAAATGGTCCTCTCGCCTCGTTGAGCCCAAAGACCAGAGATGGTTCGGGACTTCTCATTTATTCATACCTTGGTTAAGTTACAATTGAGTTTTGAATTTAAAAATTTTATCCCTTTTCTCATACGTTTTGATGCAATAATTAGAGCGGAAGTTTGATCATTCAAGGAAAGCGATAAATGAAAGAATAATTAAAATAAAGCACATAAAAAAAAAAGATTACAACAAAACTAGGGGCGAAATACAACCACCATTGTAAATAAAATACGAATCATACATAAATCGGGGTATTCATTTAAGGGTGAGGATATTGGTCATTGCATGCATAGCTAAAGAAAACAATTTTGAAGTGACAATTTATTTGGTTGAAAAATTAGAACATTGGTCCCATTTTATTACAAGAAATCCCAATTTTAGTTAATAGAAGTATTTTTGTGATTTTTTAATTAGCTCGCATAAAAATAAATTTATTATTACAAATTACATATTAAATAATAAAAGCAAATAAAATTAAAATAATACTAAAAATGCTAAAAAAATGCTAAAAGTATAAACTCCACCAAAATAGTGTCTTCAAACCTCCCACTTGCTATTGAAAAAACTCACATGAAAAATAAGCATTAAAATAAAAACACAAATAAAGATGATATTAGTAAAAAATGAATTAAACATGTAACATGTAAAAAATATGAATTAAGACAAATAAAATACATCATGTAGGACAAATTAATTAGATGGCATAACAAAAAATGTGTAACTTAACACATGAACAATTCAACATGCATAAATGATAAAAATAACAACAATAATACGCATAAAACATGAAAATAATAATGATGACAACAATAATAAATTATGATAATAAACAAAACTAATAATAATAATAATAATAATAATAATAATAATAATAATAATAATAATAATAATAATAATAATAATAATAATAATAATAATAATAATAATAATAATAAATGATAATAACACCACAGTTCGGTCCAGTTCGGTTCTTTACAAATCTCCGTATTGTATTGAAATTTCGGTTCTTGTAAATTTCGGTACAGTTCGGTTCTTATTAATTTCGAAACAGTTCAGTACGGTTCTTATAATTTTCAGTACAGTTCAGTTCGGTTATTCGGTTCTTTCGGTACAAAACAAAACAAAACAATACAATACAGTATTTCGGATAATTCAATATTTTTAAAAATTTACAATATAAATATACACAATAATAAATACAAATATAATTAAAATATTTCAACAAGTACATACATTTTTGCATTCAATTTTAAGAAAATATTTCAATTTATCCCTTTCCTTTATGAAAAAAGAAAAATATATTTTAACAATAGTCACTCTAAATGAAATTTTAAATTCGAGATAAATTACTTAAATAAATTTCCTAAAATCCTAATATTTAATAAAATTAATTGGTAATTTATCCCTAATGATCATCCTAATTAAAGCTTATGTACAAGCCTACTGATCAAATTTTTAACTAACTAATGACGTACTATTAACGAATACCACAAAATCAAAAGTTGTATGTGGCTTATCCTTGCTTTTAGATATTGCCGCGGAAATGACAGTGGCAGCAACGAGAAGAAGTAAATGCAAGTATAAGCTAAAACCAACGGAAAATATAGAAAAAATTATGGGGCTTAACACGATTTCGAGACAGAAAAGAAAGAGGCAGGCACAATTTAGGTTTTTTTAATTTATTTTCTTTTATATATATATATATACATATATATATATATAATAAAATATAAAACCGGTCGGATTCTGATGCAGCAAAAATACCTCAAAACGAAAAAATTTTATTCCAAGTTAAAAAGTCCCCTCCAAACTAAGTTAACAAACAATTTATATGAAAAAAAATAAAAAAATTACAATAATACCCCTAAAATTTTAAATTGAAAACCGGAAGCTCAAACGTTATTGTTGAGGTACGAAATGGACTGTTACGGGAGACTAAGTTTTGTAAAAGTCGATTGGCTTGAAATGAGATTTTCGGAAACATATAATAATAAGAAAACAGACACCTGTAGCAAAAATTGCAACAAAAATAATAATTAATGACGATTGGCCCGTTCAACTCGCTCCAAATACTAAAAACCCAACTCATCCGCATTAGATTCCCTCCAAATATTTCAATTCCTTCCAAAACTTAAAACAAAAAATATTTATACTAAAATTTTTCAAATTTTATTCTTAATTTGCTCTAAAAAAGATTTAATTAATAAGATAATTATACACTTATATAATTATATTTTATATTAATTAATAAAATTTTATTAATATAATAATTGTATATAATTATATTATTAAAATATATTTTCAATTACTCACATAAATATTCTGCTAAATACAAATGAGTATTAGTTGAGTAACGCTAAAAATAAAAGAAATTAAAATTTTATTATAAATAAGTATGGATAATTTTATTTTTAATTTACATATTTATATACGTATTGTGATATAAATAGATGAGTATTAGTCGAGTAACACTAGAAGCAAATGAAATTAATAGATAAAATGATTATATAATAAATTATTCAATTATATATAATTACATTATTAAAATAAATCAATTATTCAAATATATATTGTGTCAAAATAGATAATTACTAATTGAGTGATACTAAATATAAACGAAATTAATTGATAAGATAATTATATATACAGTATCGGCTAATTATATGCTTAGAATCCATCCATATATATTATCTTGACTCAGTTATTATACTCAATTTCACTAAATTTGGCTTAATAGTTAAAAGATTATTAATTAATATTATAGTTAATAACTATAAGGGTGAATGTAACAGTAGTATTAAAAGTAAATAAAATTAATTGGTAAAGTAATTGTATATATATATATTTGTACAAAAAAAAAATTAAGTGGTGGTTGATTGACATTAAATTTAAATTAAATTAAATACGAATTAGTAAAATTTAATTATATATAATTAAATTATTAAGTTACAACTTAATTACTCATATATGTATTGTGCCAAAATAGATAAGTATTAAGTTGAGTGATACTAAAAACAAATGAAATTAATTAGTAAGGTGATTATATATTTATATAATTATATGAATTAAATTGGTAAATTTTATTATATATAATTATATTATTAATTTATATGCTCAATTATTCATATAGGTATTGTACAAAATATATATATAAGTACTAGTTGAGTGATACTAAGAATAAATGAAGTTAATTAGTAAGGTGATTATATACTTATAAAGTTATATTAATTAGTAAAATTTAATTATATATAATTAAATTATTAACTTATAATAGACAAATACTAGTTGATTATATTAAAAGTAAATGAAATTAATTGGTAAAATGATTATATACTCATATAATTGCATTAATTAGTAAAATTTCATTGATATAATAATTATATTTGTGTGTGCATATAAATATTTGTACAAAATGAAAAATTATGTAGTAGTTAAGTAACACTAAACGTAAATTAAATTAAACACAAATTATTTTAATTGTACATTCATATAGATATGATAATTAAATTTATCTTATTAATAATCAAAATATTTATTTTAATTTATTAACTATTTATTATATTAATTTCATACATTAAAATATTAATACAAATAATTATAAAAGTTTTAAAAAATACAAATAATTATGAAGTTAAATTTATATAATAAAGATATAATAGAAATTATAAATAATATTTATATATAAATTACTAATATTATATATAATAATTAATAAATATCGGTTATTTCAGTCCAATTCAGTACAGAACAGTTCGGTACGGTTCAATACGGTTCTTGATTCGATTCCAGTACAATTCGGTTCGGTTCTAATCAAAAAGTCGACAGTACAATTCGGTTCAGTTCTAGTAAAAAAAAGTCAACGGTTCAATTCGGTTCTGCATCTTTTTTTTCCGATATTTCAATTCGGTACAGGAATATCAAGAACCGTGTACACCCCTAACACTAATCACAATAATAATTACAATACTAATGGTAATAATAATGATAACAATATCAAAAAATATGAACAATCAAATTAAATATGCAAGTAATAATAATAATAACAACATCAAAGAATATGAACGATTCAATTAAACATGCAAAATAAATTGAAGAAACAAAATAAACTAATCAAGCTAACATATGTTAAATTATAATACTAACAATAATAATGATATATGAACAAAAATAATGACAATAATATGAACACGAACAATTAAATAAGAAATAAGAAATAAGAAGCGATAATATGAACAATTAAATAAAAGATTAAGAATAAAAAATAATAATAATAATATGAACAATTAAACAAAAGATTAAGAATAAGAAATAATAATATGTACAATTAACTAAACATGCAAGAAATAAAAAGTAAAATAAATAATAGATCTAAAAGAATTTACATGATAACTAATAAATTGTAAACAAAAATTAAATTAAAAATTGAATTAAAAGTTGAGCTAAGAAATATTTACCCTCAAATTTGATGTGATGATTGAAGTTGGATGATAATTTCTTGCTTTGATTTAATAAAAATAAATATAATGAAAATTTATCCCAAGAACAAATAATTGATTTATTTGTTTTAAGAAAAAATTATGAAAATCAAGAAGTAAATTCACAAGAACAAATAATTGATTTATTTGTCTCAAGAATTAAATTAAAAAACAGATTAAAATACTTGGAGAATTTTTCTTGAAGAAGAAAAAAAAATAAGAAGAAGAAGAAGAAAGTGTATTTTTCTTAAGAAAAATCCCCCCAAAATCCTTACTAAAAACCCCCTTTTATAACCCCAAAATTTAGAATTTTTATTAAATTGAATTAAATAAATTTAATTGCAATAATCACAAAAAACTCATGAATTTAAAGGGTTTGAAAAATAAAAGGTTTTTGCATTAAATTACACAAAAAATGAAGAAAAAATCAATTTTTAGGCCAAAAATCGGAAAAACAGCAAAAACGGGCGAAATGGGGCGTCAGGGGGCGACCGACGCCCGTCGGCGCGCCTGACCGGCGTCGCCGCATGCAGGACGCGCGGGAGACGCCTAGCGCGTCGCCCGAGCAGGGGGTGCTGTCGCGCGCGCTCCGCCTGCGTGCTAGGGCACTGCCGCGCGTGCCCATCGCGCTGCCGCACCCGACATTCGCCGACTTTTTTTTTTTAAATTTTTCTAAAAAACTATAATTTCCAAACATACCTTTTTTGTCCTAAAATAATTTTTAAAGCACTTAAAATATTTTTTTTAAATATATTTTTATTTATTTCTAATAAATTAATTTGATAATTAAGGAAATCATTATTTTCAATTTCATTTTTGCCTATAAATCGGCACACTTAATTTCATCATTGGGTAATCCTGATCTAGGCTGTCTCGGGACCCGGTGTCTACACCATCCCATCTTACCATTGGGAAATCATTATACATATTAATCTCAGTTTCAGCAAAATTAACAGATATGTGGTGCACAGATGCAAACTGAAACTATGAAATATTAGACTGCCCACTGGGTTGATCTCTTTCCTCATTCATGTGCAGATTTTGAATGCCTTCTGGCACTTGAATTGTACTACATGGAATAAAGTGATCATCTCTTTCTACAAAATTTTTTGGCTCACCATCATTCATGTCTATTTCTTCATCATCATCATCTGGGTCGCAACTTGGGAAAATATACCCATTATTGGCATCTTCAACTCTATGTCTAAATGTATCATCACCTGTAATATCTGCACATTCAACAGAATCATATGACCCAAAATTATTTCATTTGAAACCCTTAACTCTCTCAGCAGACTTGCATCTATTGTTCCTGTTTTATCAACATTTTCACATTCTGTTGGAGCCTCAAACTGTGTATAAAACTCGGATTGACTAACTGTTGGATACTGTGGATTACCACTAAATGCGTTTTCTTCGTCCACAATTGGTATAGACCCGGTTTCTCCAGCAGTAGCCATCTGATTAAAAGTATTCAAGGCATTTTCTCAATCTCTAATTACAATTTCTTCTGTTATAACTATTAGCTCTACAATACTGTACCTGTGACGCGCGCCGGAACGAGCAAGGCCCTCTTTGAACCCGCTTTTAGGATTCGAGGGATTGGTTCGCGTCTTTTCCGATCTTAGGTGTTATGAGATATTTTCGGCACCTCCTTTCACAATAGAACATTGAAAAAGACCATCCATCGCCATAACACATTTAGGCACTTTTGAGATATTTTGGAGTCGCCACCCAATTTACAAGAAATTGGAAAAATTTAACCTCTTATCGGTCTAAACCAGAGATGGTGTCCGGACCTTCACACTTATTGGTGCCTTGGTTAATTATAAATGAGTTTTTAAATTATAAAATTTCATTTTTCATCTCACACAATTAATGCAGTTTGTTAAAGCGCATATCAATCACATATGTAAAGCGGTAAATAAAATTAAAATAAAGAAAATGTAATAAATTATAATAAAACTAGGGGCGGAATACAACCCCCATCATAAATAAAACATAAATCATATATAAAATGGGGTATTTATTAATGTTGAGGGCATTGGTCCTCTCATGCATAATTAAAAAAAATTTGAAGTGACAATTTATTTTGGATGAAAAACTAGAACATTGGTTCCATTTTATTAGAAAACCCAATTTTATTTGTAGAAATATTTTTGTGTGATTTTTAATTAAGCGTGCATAAAATAAATGGTTTAATTAATTATTACATGCCAAATAACACAATAAAACAAATAAAGAAAAAATAACAAATACAATGAAAAATAACAACTCCTTGGATCTCCTCTTTCATTCGCACGGATACTCAAATAAGGGAACATAAGGATTTGACACCAACAACAAACACAAATAAACTTGATGTTAGTAAACGAAACAAGAAAATCAATTAAACACTTATAACAATGCATAGTATGTGATAAATAAATTAAATGGCATATTAAAATAAATTAACACATTAATAGATCACTATTTAAAACATAAAGTAATAATAATAACAATAATAATAATAATAATAATAATAATAATAATAATAATAATAATAATAATAACAATAAGGATGAACAATTAAATGAAAATGGGAACAAATAACAACATTAAAAGTTAGATCTATATCTAAGAACAATTTTAAGAGTTAAATCTACATCTAAAATGACATAAAATAAATAAATCAACAACAAATATATAGATCTACATGTTTACTAATTTAAACGTTAGCAAAAATGATGAAAATAAAAACTAAATCAAGAGATCGAGTCTAAAATGTTTACCCTCAGATTTCGGATTCAGTTGATGAAAATTATGATGGATTTCTCTTGCTTTGATTCAAGAATAAATTCAAAAATATTCAAGAAAATTTTGAGTTTTTGCCTCAAATAGCTCAAGAACACTAAAAATTAAAAATGATTTATTTTGTATTTAATGTGTGATTTGATGAGAAAACTCAAGTTAAGGAAATTAATTTTCCTTTCTCAAGTTCCCAAAATCAACAAAATATTTTTTAGATCTAAGAAAATTAAGATGAAATCAAAGAAGAAAATTTTAGGTATAAGAAAAGAAAATCAAGAAAATTAAAGAAGAAAATTTTAAATCTTTTGATCAAGAAATAAATTCCAAGAAGAAGAAGTTTTGTTATTTTTCCAGCAAATTAGATTCTTTTTCTCAAGAACACCTCTCAAAATCTCTTAGAAAAAATCAATTCTCTTATGAAAATTTTCCTTAGCCAAAAACCCTTTTTTTTCCTTCTCCCTTTTTCTCCTCCTTTGCCAAAATGAAGTCCCCTCCGTAAAAACCCACTCCCCTCTAATTTCTGCACTTATTTCAGATTTTTTTCACATCCACTTTTCCCAATTTCAACAAAAAATACTCAAAAATTCAACATAAAAATCCCTAAAGTCAAATTTTAACAATTAATAATTTTTATTTATTTTATTTATTTTTGACTTTTTTAATACTTACTAATTTTGACCAAAATTTGTCAAATTTTACCAAAATATGAAAAAAAAACCCAAGAAAAAAATCATTTTTTACCTTAAAAATGTGAAAAAATTGATTTTCGATGGAAATCGACGGAATCGGGCGAGGACGCTCGAATTTATTTTTTTAAATATGACTAAAAAATACTAAAATTAATAAAAATATTTTTAAAACTATTTTTTAAAATATTTTTATTTTTATTATTATTTTATTATTATTATTATTATTATTATTATTATTATTATTATTATTATTATTATTATTATTATTATTTTGTTTTTTATTTTTTTATTTTGAAATGCAAATTTGACAAGGAAATTATCGCTTTCAACTATTTTTGCCCGCGAGAGCAGTTTATCATCATTGGGTAACTCCGATCTAGACTGCCTCAAGATCCAGTGTTTACAGTACCCAGGAAATATATTGAAATTTTCATAAATTTGCTCAATATCATCATCATCGACTATTTCCATTGTCGCCCAGCAAATTTACTCCTGATTGTAAACTGGACACTTATATATCACCCTACAAATTCTCACTGCTGCAGCTAAATCCAATTTAACTGATATTTTATGAATAAGTTCGGCAAATATCGGTTTGTTCCTAATCTTCAATCTCCTTGATCTAGCTGAAGTGCTTGAAGCGTCATAATTAAAACCAGATACGCCGAACATCGATTGTCCTCCAGTATGAATTATAAAAGTTACTAGAATTGACATTTTTTTCCTACATTATATGCACACATATCATAAAATATTATTGACATATTATGTTTAACCAAAATATTTAATTTACAATCGATTAATTTATCTGTAAGAGATTATTTCTTTACATTAACAATTATTTACAATATAAAATTATGTTCTTGTAATTAACTATTTTAGTATTTATTTTTCATACTTAAACTCAAACTATTTTCTTTAAAATAAATATTAATAACTGCATATCTTTAATTTTGAAATTATTAGACAACCTTCAAAATTATCAACACCTGCAGATTACATATTAATATAAAATTAATAAAATTATAAATTATGTTTAACAAAAATAAATATTAAATACTAATAACATTACCTTTAATGATATAGGTATTACATAAAAATTAAATTGAGTGCAAATTTTGTAAGTAAAATAAATAAATTGAAAGAAAGAAAGAAAGAATGAAAGTGGAGATAGAAAAATACAAATGTATGAGGAGGGGGAAGGATAATGAAGTATGTACCGGGAAAAATGAAACAAAAAAAAATTAAAAATTTAAATTTTCGCCACCGCAGCTTCACGTGAAGAAGCTACAGTGGTCATTTCAGTACCAGAAATCGGCACTGTACAGTGCCGGTTTCTGACAAAGCTGCCCCACTGCAGCTTCACGTGAAGCTGCAGTAGGTCTCTTCAGTGCCAGAAATCGGCACTGTACTGTGCTAGTTTTCAGCACCCTAGCCAGCCAGAGTGGCTGGCCCACGTATGATGAAAACCGGCACAACAGTGTGCTGGTTTTCAACACCTCATTTTCCCAATTTTGTTTTCTGTAGCACCATTTTCTCAAATATTTTAAATTTTAACACCAAATTTTTTAAGAAAAAAACCTAGTCTCCCTTCCATTTATTTTAATTTTTATTTCAACAAAAAAGAAAATTGTCCTTAATATTATATTTTGTAACGTGTAGATTAATGGCTAAGAATAGGCTATAATAATTATTTATAAAATTCATGGTTTATATTTTTATATGCCTGTTTAGCTAGTTTGGTTGATCTGAGCCTATGAATTCGGGTTTAATTAGCCATTCTATCATTAATTATATTCTCTACTTTAGCAAATATATATATATATATATATTTGATTAATTAAAACTCATTATCAAATATTTTACATATTCCATTTTGATTAATCATGAATTCTACAAGCATTTAATAATGTCTTTTTTTTGGAAGCATTTAATAATATCCAATGTCCTTTTAATTGTCACCTTAGGGCAATAGGTGTTCAATGCCAAAATACAATAAATAAGTTGTTAATTATATATGATGATCACAATTAACCTCTTACATGTATCACATTATTCCCTTATTGATATTCTCCACTGTTACATGCATCACATTATTCTCTTATGATAGTGTATGGTAACTTTAACCATTAAAACTTTTCCATTGAGTTAGTTCAGTTAATGATCATATCTTTTTGTGCACCATTTATATATGTAAGTTAGTTAATGAAATAATAAATTAATCTCTATCCTAAAGAGACTATTACATAAATATTGATATAATTGGATCATTAATGTAATGATTGTCCAATTAAGAACCAATTTAAATTAAATTATAAGAATTTTGATGAACTCTCTTTACCATGATTTCCATCATGATAACAAATCTCAAAATTTAATTAAAAATCTTATTATATTAATCAACAATTATTAATGATAATACACCAAATATTAGCACTTATCTGGCCTAATATAAAGCCTAGCCTAAAGCCCGTCAACACCTAAGCCCAGTCGGAGACCCATCAAAACTTAAGCCTAGTATCTTAAAGGTATGATGATTGATAAGGAGCTTGGGCAAGGAAACCTCGAAAGCGATGTCGGCGTGCCTCCTGATCGAACTATTTAGGGTTTTCCCTCAACATCCTGCTGACATACGCTAACACCATCCCTTCTACGTTATTCCTGTCACATCATCGAAAATCTACTCTGACACTTAAATAGGCCACTCAAGTAAGCTATTTTGTTCACATAAATACCAAGACACTTCAAATTCAATTAACACAATATATATACCCAGTACAAGAGACATCATCTTTTTATGTTCTCATTCTAATCTCCTACTGACTTGAACTTCAGAGTGCTAATCCCCTGCACACTAGGGGTTAGTTCTATTTGACTTGCAGATTGGTTCTCGAATATCCGATTAAACCAGCAAAGCACATCGAAGATCGATTTGCTTCCTATTTTTCATTACGATATTCCTAGGATTATCATTTGGTGTTTTCGTTGAGAGTCAATAGTAGGATCAAGACAACCCATGCCTTCCAGCCACTTCAAGTCACGAAGTAAGAACCGACTTGAAGGTGGCTGCGGCAATTCAAGGCCCACCAATAGGCAGGATGAATATCAGAAATCTCCCCATCTTCGACGGCTCAATTTTTGGACTCGACGATGAGTTAATGACACAGTCAAACCATCCTCCAGTCGATATGGGTAACATAAAAGACATCCTCGATGACTTTGGTGGGAATATAATGCAGTACCCATTCTCGTCCTCACGAATCGAGTAAGAGAAGTAAAGGCAAAGAAAAAATGTCCTTTTCGGGAGACATTACCCCTCACGAATGTAATTTGGTTTAAGGTCCCTCGTCCGGTAAGGACACCATTTCACCCTTTTGTCGAAAAGTTAGAGCTGCGAATTACCGTGCAATTTTAAGAAAATACAAATGCAAAAGTTTATGGGCGAATCCAACTCAAAAATCCACATCTTTGAGTATTTGTCGTAATTCCATGTGTACTCTTATGATGATCAAATTTTTTGTAGAGTTTTCCCTATAACTTTAATGGCGAATGCTTTGGATTGGTTCAACAGTCTCCCTCGCTCAATCTCTACCTTCAAACAAATTCGTAGTCTTTTCATAGCAAAATTTGCACAATCTCGAATGATGAAAGCTGAGAGTGTATTTAATCGGCTATAATTTTCCTCAAGTAGGGACAATCAGTCGCGATCTCTGCCTGACATAACAATGAGGTTGTAGCATCAGAACCAGCATTTCGAAAAGGGCCAGCAAGCGAGATATAAAAGAAGAGGACTCGAAGGTCATGACAATGATTCGGCCAGAACATACACTCCTCTCAGTGCCAGCCCCTCCAAAATTCTTCGGCAGATAAAAAAAAATGCATTCGCTCGGCCAAAGAAACTGATGGATCGAACATACGCTCTCAGAAACAAAAGCAAGTATTATGAGTTTCACAGGGATGTCGGCCATATGACTGACAAATGCAACTCCCTAAGAAATAAAATAGAGAAACTCTTACGAAAGGGTTTGCTGGAAAATTTTTCCAAACAACCTGACCAATCGAAATAAGAGATGATTAATCCCTCCTCAAATGACGATAACCCTTTCAAACTAGGAGATGCCATATCTCTCCCCACGTTGGAAAGAACTCCCTTAGATCGCGCGATGAAACAACCCTCCATATAATGATAAATCCACCTCCTAAGTCATGCAGAGAGCAGCTAGCTACCAGCTAGTAGATCATAGGCAGACGTCTACTCATGAGCCTCCTAATGAGTCTCCCAGTACTCTCCCATCAGGAGAAACATTAGAGAAGGCCGTAAAGTTTGCCACTTTTTAACATTCAGAAAAGGGGCAAAGGTAACAGAAAAAAGGATAAACTTTCATCCTAAGTTAAGACGAAAATACATATGCTTATTCTAAGCTAAGACGAAACGAATTTCACCTTATGAAATCGATCGTCTTAGCGAGCATTACTTCCAGACACACTGTAAGGCCGATTGAGCCCATATACAAAGGAAAGTGTGCTGGAAAGAAAGGCAACAGCAGAACAACAACACCAATGCCATCATGATGAGCAGACATGTCAAATAATGATGTATAAATAGTGGAACCGGTTATCTACCTTTGGCCTGAGAAATGACTTGAAAGAAGGGGTAAAATGCCCTAAGACAAGAGAGACTTCATACAGGGCGAGGAAGGTTGAACGAGATGCTGCAAATATGTCTGGGATTTAGGGCATTCTCCACTTTATAACCCAGACATCAAACTCAAAGCCTTTCTCATCCAAACATCAAGGATGATGTCGAAACATATCTCTCTGATCGGGGCATGATTGTTCCAAGGGAAGGCTTCTGAGAAAACAAGGGTAAAAGAAAATTTCAACCCTAATCTCAAGCTTTCCCATGCAGTATCGCTTCAAAAGATTTCAAAACCTTAGTATTCCTATGCCATTCAAGTTTAATAAGCAACTCCATTCGGTAATAAGGGCAACAAAACTTATCAAGCCTGACGGACTATCTGCAAGAAGGAAAAAAGTGCTAAAGAGGCATTCCCATTTGAAGTAGAGATGACTGAGAAAAACCTTGCAAACCATCTCTCAAAAATCAAGAAATATCCCAAAGACAACTCGCAAGGCCTTGGGGGATGGAGGAAAAATCAAGAAATATCCTAGACGTCGACCTCAAGGTCCTCATCAACAAACCTTGATGATGACTCATGAAGAGATCACAAACCTTCTGAAATAGGAAATTAATTCCTGAACCATACCAATAAACGAATCTAAAGCATTGCCTACCAGGAAGCCATCAGCTCGATATTCACGTATGTAAGAACCATGACTCAATCATCCGAGAAAGCCATTTGCAAAGCTGCAAACAAAATAATCACCTATCGGGAGAAAGTCCCTAAAATCCTATTTCAAGAAGAACATAAAGTTCGATCATTAGGAAAACTTCAAAAGACAATAAGACAGTCATGACTCTCGATCGAATCTTGGACGTAACAACTAAAAGGTACTTATTGTAACTTTGCCTTTAAAATTCTGCAATGATAATAAATCTTTCAATTGTTAATACATCTTAAGGATACCTTCGAATGAGGAAGGGAAAGTTATATTATTTGTCTTTTAATGAATGATTTCACAAGAAAACTCTTGAGAGGCCAACGGACCGCCAAGAGAAAGAAAAGGTGCCACTTTAGAGAAATCATTAACTCATGAAAGATGGAAAGGCTACAAAGTACACCTTAGCACATATAGGCCACAAAAGCCATCGGCCCCCTCACAAAACCTTGACGAATTCCTAAGTCATATATATACCAAAAGGGCAACAAAGCCTTGTATTCCGATCTGAATGATAATACAAGCCACAAGCCTTGTTCCCTGATCGAAATGATCACACATGCAAAGGTTACAAAGTGCACCTTGACAAACTCCTAAGGTCGCCTCCCGATCTAAACGGTCAAACACATACGGGCCACGCATCATGATCGGCCCACACACTACAAAAACCCTTGACGAATTCTCAAGGTCATATGACAAGAATGCTTAGAGAAGAGAACTAAGCCTCACACATCAATAAAAATAATTATATAGATGAGCACTAAGCCTTGCACATCGATCAAAACGATCGTGCATAGACAAACACCAAGCCTTGCACCCTGATCGAAATGATCATGTACTAGCAAAACACAGACCTTGTACTCTGATCACAAGGGTCACAAATAAATGAGACAAAACCATATTCTGTTGGGAAGATATCTACTCTTGAGAAATTAAAAGGACATCTGAAAAGTGGGTGCATGCTGAAAAATAAAATTCAAGATACTATAACAGTAAACTCTTAGAAGTCAAAATCATTACAAGGATAAAAATTTTTTTAAACCCAATATGGCATTCTGATCAAACGATCGAGAACATGTTCGTTGGGAGTTAAGTATCTGCTAAATAAAGTACGAAAATCACCCTCAGTATCGTTAGCACATTTTACGCTTATTCAAGAATGGCGGGAATAATAAGGATCCAAAATTACTGCGAACACTTCGCTTAAAATACAACAAATCTTATCACAATTATCCGATCAGGAATAAAACGATCATCCAACGAAAACGTAGATAAAACAGACTATCCGATCAAATGACTCACGCTGCGGCGTAATTTGATTTCAAAATAGTTAACAAGTTGCCATTGGGATTGCTTAGGATTTCAAAGACCATTTGAAACAGTAAATTGATAAAGTTAAGAGAAAAAATGGCCATAATTATCCAACCACAATGCAATAGCGATTGTCTGATCAAGGTATTCCCTACTTAAAGAGACACTTCAGAGATCATTAAAAACACGTTTATCTACTCTAATCAATATTTATTAGATAATGGATTGATTAAATTTTTCCAATCAATTTATTAATCCAATCATATTAGAAATACAAAAGCCTTTAGATGTATTTCAAGCAGATTCATCAACACAAAAACAAACATAATGTGGTAAAACAAAAAAGTTTTATTAAAGTCTTCATAGTACATCAATCGATACATCAAAGAAAAAAAATATATTGATCAAGAAATTCCTATATATTCTTTCTCAAAATGCCGATCTGACGTTATGAGAACACCTCTTATCAACTCGAACAGTATTATAGCTTCTTCAACCCCCGCTATTAATACTCTCTTCACCTTGAAGCCACGATCCCTTTGGACTTTCCAATCGGTGCAAATGAAGAGAGAAAGAAGTGGCGAAAAATGACAAGTAAAAGAGAAAGAAAGGGAAGTAAAGAGGGAAATAAAAAATACAGAAGAAAATGCAGGCTTAAAGAACTGCCCCCTATTAAAAGGGAGCAAAGAGCATCCTGTTGATGTCTCCATTTTCAGGCGTAAGAGAAGATGGCAACAGAACAAAGCCATATTTCCCTCTGTTAATAAGAAGATTTCCCTGGATCAGAAAAATAAAATTCATCCATCTTCCTAAAATGGGGAGGATTTAAAGAAAAACAATGGATGAAAAAAATTTTAAGATGCGTAAACAACATCATAGAGAGCAGTAACAACAAGAATATAAGGAAAAAACAGAGGCCCTGGAGATAATCCATAAAAACAACCAAAAAAGGCTATTTATTTATAGAAGAAAATTTCCTCTCCAAAATAAGAAGTTGAAATGACTCAACCCACATGGCAATATGTAATAGGAAAAGCCATAAAGAGGAATGCAGTTAACAAGAAGTCGCCATAAATGAGCACGCCCATCGAAACATCTACCGTTGACACATCTGGAAACGAAGCATCATCATTAATATGCGTGCAAGACGAAACGTACGTTTGCCAGCGCATTAATCGCTATAGTTACTCTAGACGAAAAGTCTAAAATGGCGCATCTGGACGGAGAAACTCAGGGCAAATAAGCTGTTAACAGCCCCCGATCATCGTCTCATGCTTGGATCCAATTGGGTCTGTTCAGAGGGGGCCCAACATAAATCCCAGCTAGAGGCCCATTAAAATTTAAGCCCAGGATGTCGAAGGTATGATGATTGACAAGGAGCTTGAGCAAGGAAACCACGAAGGTGACATTAGCATGACACCTGATCGAACTGCTCAAGCTCTTCCCTCAACGTCCTGCGACACACACTACCACCATCCCGTCTACCTTATCCCCTTCACATTGCGGGAAACCTACTCTAACACTTAGGTAGGCCACTCAAGTAAGTTATTTCGTTCACATAAATTCCAAGACACTTTGAATTCAAGTACACAATACATATATGCAATACAAGAGACATCATCTTTTTATGTTCTCACTCTAATCTCCAACTGACTTGAACTTTAAAGTGCTAATCCCCTGCACACTAGGGGTTAGTTCTATTTGTCTTGTAGATTGGTTCTCGAATATCCGATCAAACCAGCAAAACCCATCGAAGATCGGTTTACTTTATATTTTTCATTACTATATTCCCAGGATTATCAATTAACAAATATAATAAAAGAGTTGCAAATGTCATATATTGATTAAAATAATGTAGACCAAAATATCAACTATATATATCCCTAACAAAAGTTTACAAAGTCAATATGTTAAAATTACTATGAAAATGTCCCTCCTCAAACAAATTTTTATGGAGGAAGCATATATATATAGCCACAAATACTTCGGCATTCCGTTCACTTGGTATCGTTATGGTTATAGTTCAAATTGGAATCAAACTTTTATTGAATAAGTCAAAATTGGTTTGAACGGTGATCAATGGTTCACAATTTCAACTCCAAATTATGACCATAAAATGACAGTTCTGTTTTGGTTTTACACTTTAGAAACCAAAACTGGAATTGAACTGCTGGTTTTGGTTTCAAACCATAAAATACATGTATTGTATATTAATTAGGGGTAACCGATCCATGAACCCAAAAAAATCAATCTATTAATATCGATTTTTTAAAATTTAAGTCCATTAATCAGTCTGTTAAAATCGATTAATTAGTCAATCGGTTTCAATTTTTCGGACCGATTAACCAATATTTTTTTGGTTAACCATACATTCATAAAAAAAAAAAATTAAATATTCAATGTACCTAAAGATAAAAATTAGAAACCAAATATAATTCACTATAAATTCTTTACTAATTTATTTGTTAGATACAAACGTCAATTTATTAATTATAATCCTCAAAACAATCTGGGAGTTGATTTTCAACTTGTTAATTTGTTTGGACTGATAAGGATTATTTAATTACTTATTAATATATAAGAACTGATTGTATTAGTTATTTAATCTTCACTAATTTTTGGGTCATTATGTAAAATAAACTTCTTTATATTAACTCTATTTGCAATCATTGTCGAGTGTGTATATATATGAATTGCTTCTTTTAGGTACAAAACATAAAATGATATGTGAATAATATTTTGTATTAAAAAAAAGTAATTTATACTCCATCCGTTCCTTATTATTTGTCACTTTTATTGTTTTCACTAAAATTAAAATGTATTAATTAGGCTTAAATTTAAGATAAAATTGAGTGATTTAATATATAAATTTAAATCTAATTGGTCAACTTGCATTGAAAAAGAAAAATTAAATTGAAAAAAAAAAATTAAATTGTATTGTAAATTTAAAAATGATAGATACATAAAATTTGAATTTTATCTAAAAGTGGCAGATAAAAAGCAACGGAGAGAGTACTACTTTTGTCATTGAACAACTAAAAAGTGTAAACTTCAACTTCAATGCCGCTGCCGCGACCTCCACCTACTCCATCACCAATAACCCCACCTTTGCCAAATCCTCCACCAGTTCGAAAACCTCCTCTAGTACCACCAACTCCATCAAATCCTCCACCACAACCAGCACCACCTCCAATTCGTCTTCCACCACCTACACCACTACTAAATCCACTGCCTGCACCTCCTCCAGCACCACAACCTTGTTAGATATATTATATATTTATATTTAATGGTGTAGTAATTATTTTATTATTGTAAGGGTAGAGTAGTCTTTTTACTTTCTTTTCATCTTCTTGTATACCCACTCTAACTATGTAAAAACCTAATGAACATTTATGGAATTTTCTTTCCTTCTTTGCAACTCTTAACATGGTATCAAGAGCTTGGTTTAATCCATCCACAGCTTTCGTGGATCTGGGTGTTTGACGATTTGTGATTTGGGTTTTCTGTTGCGATTTGGGTTTTCTGGTGATCCGATCTTGGTGTTTTGACGATTCGCGATTTGGGTTTTCTGGTCCGATTTGGGTGTTTGATGGCTCGCAATCTTTGATATTGTTCGCGATCTGGGTTTTCTGGTCCGATCTTGGAGTTTGGTGGTTCGCGATCTGGGTGCTTGATGAATCAAAAAAATACTCTGTGTAGTTAATTGCATTCAGATTGTTAGATATTTGTTAATAGTAGTGATGGCTAGTGAAAAAGATGACTCTTTGCAGTCCATTAGTGTGCAATTGAATGGACATAATTATTCATACTGGAGCTATGTCTTGAAAAATTTTCTGAAGGGTAAAAGAATGTGGGGTTATGTTACTGGAACTATAAGTGAACCCATTGACAAAAATGATGCAAAATTTGCAGAATTGTTGGATACTTGGGATGCTAACAATTCAAAAATTATTACATGGATTAATAATTCTGTTGTGCAGTCAATAGGTGTGCAGTTGGCAAAATATGCAACTGCAAAGGAGGTTTGGGATCATTTAGAAAAACTGTTTGTTCAGTCAAATTTTGCAAAACAATATCAACTGGAGATAGACATTCGTGCTCTCAAACAGAATAATATGAGTATTCAGGAATTTTATTATGCTATGTCTGATATTTGGGACCAGTTAGCTCTTACTGAAACTGTAGAATTGCGTGCCTTTGCACCATATATTACTCGTAGAGAAGAACAACGTTTGGTTCAGTTTTTAATGGCACTTCGAGATGATTTTGAAGGCATTCGTGGAACAATTCTGCATCGTAAGCCTCTTCCTACAGTTGATGCAGTGGTTAATGAATTGATGGCTGAAGAAATTCGCCTCAAGACTCAAGCAGAAAAAGGAAATACAGAAAAAGCAATTCTTCCAACTCCGAATCCTTCTGTTTTTGCAGCTTCTCCAAGACCTTTCCACAACAATCAGAATAGAGCACATGGAAGGGTTGCCACTGATGAATGTAGCTTCTGTAAAAAGAAGGGTCATTGGAAGGCCCAATGTCCAAAGTTATTAAATAGATTCCACCAAACATCACAGACCACTCAATGGAGACCTCCTTTTCAAATGCATCAACAAAATTTCAGGCCTCCTAATGCAGCAGCAGTTGTGCCATCAACACATGCATCTGTTGTTGGGAATATGACTCCATCTGAAGCCTCATCATCTTCAAGTCCTACAGTTGATACCCTTGCAGAGCAGTTTCAAAAGTTTCTTGCCACTCAATCACATGCCATGTCTGCCTCCTCGAATATAGGTTTGCCTTCTGTTTCACAATCCTCAGGTATACCTTCACATTTATGGATTCTTGATTCTGGTGCTTCTAAACATATGTCACCTAATTTTAAATATTTTGTATCCTTATGTCCTGCAGCATCTGTGTCAGTCACTACTGCCGATGGTACCCCTATGCCATTGGCAGGAATTGGCTTAATTCGTTCGCCAAAATTTTCTCTTTCAGATGTTTACCATATTCCTCGTCTTACCTTAAGTCTTGCCTCTGTGGGTCAGTTATGTGATTCAGGTTTTGAAGTCTTATTTACACCAAATTCTTGTTATGTGCAGGATCCGCATTCCAAGAGGCTGATTGGGACAGGCCGTAGGCAGGGGGGACTCTACATTCTAGATGAGTTAAAAGTTCCAGATATTGTAAAAAATAGTCGGGTTGCAGCTGCTTCCATTGATCTTTCGTCTTTTCGTTTGAGTCCATCTTCCTCTGATTTTTATCTTTGGCATTCTCGTCTTGGGCATGTTTCGGGTTCTAGGCTAAAGTACTTAGCTTCTACAGGAGTTTTAGGAAAGTTGAATTGTCATGACATTTCTGATTGTTGTGGTTGCAAACTTGCAAAATTTTCTGCCTTGCCCTTCTACAGAAGTGTTTCTGTTTCTGTTGCACCTTTTGATTTAATCCATTCTGATGTCTGGGGACCATCTCGAGTTGTCACAAAAGGTGGCTCCAGATATTATGTTTCTTTTATTAATGCTTGTACTCGCTATTGTTGGGTTTATCTTATGAAACATCGTTCTGATTTCTACAATATTTATCTCATGTTTCGTGCACTTGTCAAAACTCAACATAATGTTGTTATCAAATGTTTTAGATGTGATTTAGGTGGTGAATTTAAATCTAATCAATTTTCTAAATTGCTTGCTTCTGATGGTACAATTCTTCAAACTTCATGCACTGACACTCCTGAACAGAATGGTGTTGCTGAAAGAAAACATCGTCACATTGTTGAAACTGCCCGTTCTATGTTGCTGTCTGCTCATGTCCCAAGTGAGTTTTGGGGAGAAGCTATTCTTACTGCTGTCTATGCTATTAATAGAATCCCATCATCCCTTACGTCAGGTTTGTCTCCTTTTGAGAAATTGTATGGTTATGCTCCTGACTATTTCCATATGAAGGTCTTTGGTTCTGCTTGTTTTGTCCTTCGTCCACAAGTTGAACGCAGTAAACTATCTTCTCGTTCAGCACTATGTGTTTTCCTTGGTTATGGTATTGGTCAAAAGGGATATCGTTGTTATGATCCCACCACTCAAAAACTCTATGTTTCTCGTCATGTTGTTTTTCTTGAACATATACCATTTTATTCCATTCCTCCTAAATCTCATAATCTCACAAAATCTGATCTCATTAACATTGATCCATTCTGCACTGATGCAGATTCTACAACTCCTCAGGTAATCTCTCAACCAAATCATTCTGACATTGTGCCTTGTAGGCTCGACATTACCAGCTCTGCAGATGTTCCTCATGCTGATGTCCCTTCTGTCCCTACTGCCTCCCATGACACCTCTGAGATAGCGGATTCTCTCGCTCCTCCTCGTTATCCTTCTCGTACTCGTAAGTCCACTCATTTACCAGACTTTGTTTATTCTACTTACTCTACATCTTTTATTTCTTTATTGTCCTCTATCCATAACCTTTCTGAGCCCTCTTCATATAAAGAGGCTGTTACTAATCCTTTATGGCAGCAAGCTATGGCAGAGGAACTTTCTGCACTGCATAAGACGGGTACATGGGACCTTGTGACTCTTCCTCCAGGTAAAAGTGCAATTGGTTCTCGATGGGTGTATAAGATCAAGACCAAATCTGATGGATCCATTGAGCGATATAAAGCTCGTGTGGTTGCGAAAGGATATTCTCAACAATATGGTCTGGATTATGAAGAAACATTTGCCCCAGTAGCCAAAATGACTACCGTCCGTGCTCTTATTGCAGTTGCTTCAATAAGACAATGGCATATCTCTCAGATGGATGTTAAAAATGCTTTCTTGAATGGTGATCTTCAAGAAGAAGTTTATATGGTTCCTCCACCCGGTTATCCTCATAATTTTGATCAAGTGTGCAAATTGAAGAAGGCTCTCTATGGACTTAAACAAGCACCTCGAGCTTGGTTTGATAAATTTTCTATTGCCATTGCATCTCTCGGTTTTTGTGCCAGCTCTCATGATTCTGCTCTATTTCTCAAAAACACACCAAATGGTCGTATTTTGATTGCTTTGTATGTTGATGACATGATTGTTACAGGTGATGATGTTGATGAGATTAAGAGAATAAAATTGCAGTTAACTCGTTATTTTGAGATGAAAGATTTGGGGACTCTCCGATACTTCTTGGGCATAGAAGTTGCATACTCTCCTCGAGGCTATCTTCTATCTCAATCCAAGTATATTGGTGATATTCTTGAACAAGCACATCTTTCTGATGCTCGGACAGTTGATACACCTCTTGAACTTAATGTTAAATATACAGCTTCTGATGGTATTCCCTTGACAGATCCAACTTTGTATCGTACACTTGTTGGGAGTTTGGTATACCTCACCATTACCAGACCTGATATATCTTATGCTGTTCATATTGTTAGTCAGTTTGTTACTTCCCCTACCTCTGTTCATTGGGCAGCAGTGCTTCGTATTCTCCGTTATCTTCGAGGCACAAGATTTCAGAGCATTCTCTTCCCTTCATCATCCTCATTGGAACTGCGTGCCTTTTCAGATGCTGATTGGGCAGGTGATCCTATAGATCGTAAGTCTACCACTGGGTATTGTGTCTTTCTTGGTGATTCTCTTATCTCATGGAAAAGTAAGAAACAAGATGTTGTTTCTCGCTCCTCTACGGAGGCTGAGTATCGTGCGATGGCATCAACAACTGCTGAGATTGTTTGGCTACGCTGGCTTCTTACTGATATGGGTGTTTCCTTTTCTCAGCCAACTCCTATGTATTGTGACAATTTGAGTGCTATTCATATTGCCCGCAACTCTGTTTTTCATGAACGTACAAAACACATTGAGATTGATTGTCACTTCACACGACAACACTTTCAACGTGGCACCATCACAGTTCCCTTTGTCACTTCCTCCATGCAAGTTGCTGATCTATTTACTAAGTCTCATACCCGTGCACGCTTTTATTTTTTAGTTAGCAAACTCTCAATGCTGTCCATTAATGCATCGTGAGTTTGCGGGGGGATGTTAGATATATTATATATTTATATTTAATGGTGTAGTAATTATTTTATTATTGTAAGGGTAGAGTAGTCTTTTTACTTTCTTTTCATCTTCTTGTATACCCACTCTAACTATGTAAAAACCTAATGAACATTTATGGAGTTTTCTTTCCTTCTTTGCAACTCTTAACAAACCTAAGAGCAGCGAGAAGCAAGAAGAAGACCTGAAAAAAGTTCAGATCTACTTCTAAGCTTTTTTTTTTCCAGTGGATTTTATCCAACTCAGCTTGGTTCTCTTAATGCTCCAATCTTCGAGCTTTTTATTTATTTTTAAGATTTTTGGTATATTCATTTTGATTGATGAGGACTTGGGGAGCAAGCAATTTAATGGTTTTTATCCTCGTGTTAGTGTAATTTTCAGAGATGAATGATGGGTTTTGATTAGGATTGATTTTTGGATTTGGCAATTGTTGGGTCTCTAATAATGAGAGGGAGAGGCAGATTTCGAGAGAGAGGGAGAGGCAGAAGAGGAATGGCTGGCAAGAAGACGCAACGGCTGCCGATTGGGAGAGAGAGGGAGAGGCAATTTCGAGACAAAGAGGGAGAGGGAGAGGCAGAGGCGAGCAATTTAGGGTCTTTTTGTTACTTGTTTTTTTTTTTATTGTCTTATATTATATATATATAAAGATTATATAAAACCAAACAGTGAAACCAATGGTTTTTTGAAATCAAAAATCGAAATTGAAACTGAAAAACTTATAAAATATTAATTATAAACTGAAAAAATCGGATCGATTTTTTTTTTATTGGTTTCGATTCAATTTTTCGATTAACTAAGTTTGACGATTTTTTTCTCATCTCTAATTGTAATATATTTTTTTTAAATTAAAATAAAGCTTATGTTCCTATTTAATTTTTAAAGTAGTCTCAAAATCAAATAAAAAAATTTCAGTTTCAAACCAGCCGAATTGGAATCGTGAACAAACTAAATCATCTTCATGTGATTTTTGTTTTGATTTCACCATCCATAAAATCAAAACTGAAAATTTTAAAATCAAAGCTCTGCAGTTTCGAAATAGCGTCACCACTAATCGACCAGCAGAAATCATATGATTATCGAGAGAATTTGTTGTCGGTAAACATGAATCTCTTGTGGTGTGTATGATGAATGTGGGTATGTCCGTAGGTTTGCTCTTCTATTCAACTGTATAAAATGCATGGCTTACCAAATGGTAGATGAAGATATAGATGAGAGTAGGAAAAGCCTATGAAAAAAGAATAAGAACTCTCTTAGTCATAATAATCAATTAGCAAAAGAAATTATAGGTCTCTCTTTTCTTACCTTTGTTCTTTGTTGTTCTTATTATATCTTTTCTTTTTCTTGATCAAATCTCTTTATCATATCTCCTACGTGTCTTTTATTCTAGAACAAAATATATAAAAATGTTCCAGGCCAACCAGACTAATGCTTTATGGAACAAAAGTTAAAGTTGTTTGTTTTGCTGTTTTTCAGTACAAAGACCAAAATGGACAAGGCAAACATGATTACTTCAAAACAATAAGTCGTAAGATTATAGTTACTCTTCTGTAGAAATAAATTTTCAAATTTTAAATGCAACGAAATTACATTAATGATTCCTTTGAAATATAGCATTAATAATAAAAATTTCCAAGGAGTGACTATGAAATGGGAAATACATGAAAGAATCAAAATAGGATTAATGCGCTGATGCTTACTCGGTGATGATAGATGATAAATGTTTTATTTTTTTATTCATTCTTTTTTTCCCACTTAGATTTGCGTTTGAACACATAGACCCAGTTTAGTAATTTAGTTACTTTAGATTTTTTCATTGAAGTTGGATTTCTTGTAAATTATTTAATGCTCTAACGGCCAATGAGTGAGATGGAATGTTACATATATATACTTTATTTCTTAATTGCAATTCTCAATTCAAATTTTAGACATAAAATATCTTTAAATTAACATTTGGAAAGAAACTGTTTACCTATTTTGTGATCTAACTGGTACAAATTTGAATTAGCCGAATTAATAAATTTTAAATACCGAATGACTTATACTAAATTATTTAATGGTTTAATATATAATATACGCTTATTTATTTATTTTCAAGCATTTATTTCTCCTTAAATGTCTTGCTGTTCTTACTTTTATTTTTTCTTTCACTAGCCCCTATAAATTTTTTTTAGCCCCTTTTATATGATATGGCAACAAAAATCAAACCATCATTCCACATTAGCTCCATCACATGAGGCTAAATGGAATGAAAATATAGTGTATAGGGATAGAGGTGGCAAATGGGCGGTTGGGCAAGTTTGGGTTGGGTCATAAATGGGTGGGTTGTAAATGGGTCAAAAATAGTTGGATCGTAAATGGGTCAATTATCCAAATGGGTTGGGTGGATTTGGGTCGACTCATTTTGACCCAAATGGGTCGAATGTTCCAAATGGGTCGGTAAAGGCCTAAATGGGCCGAAACGTGAATCGACCCATTTGATACATTTTTTTTATCAAAAAATAATTCTCAATAACGAAATAATAAAAAAATTAAAAAAATAATACTCAATAACGAAATACTAAAAAATTAAGTTAACAATACTAAAAAGTATTAGATATACAAATAGTAAATAATATACTAGTCTATTTTTTTTTACTTTAAATGAAAATTACTTCACATTTTGATTTGGTTTTGAAAATTTAATATCTTTTTCAGTGTGTCTTGAGATGCATCCTCAACTGCAATAATAATAAATATTCTTAATACGTAAAACAACCTATATACAAAATAGAGGTATGAATGCATGCTGGAATGGAACTCAAATCTGTGCTGATTACATTTGCTTGTTTAAAGAGGGAATTTGCTATGAATAGGTAAACGATAGTGAGAGTAGTGAAAAATGGAAGCCAGCCACACAAAAATCACACACAATTGAAAAATGGTTGAAACCCATATGGGTTTGTTTTTGAATGACAGATTGTGTGGCCTAAATACCACTAAATTTGTTTTTCTTTTTTAATATACTTGAAGCAGGTGATGGCTACAAATGAAGTAGGTGCTGGCTACAAATGAACCAGGTCTTTCTCTCTCTCAACTACATAATTAACACTAACACATTTATATTTTTGTTTTCATTTGTTTTCAAGGTTGTAATATATAAAGCTTCTAAACTAATCTGATTCTGCACTACTCTGGTCATTCAATACGTATATGCTGCTCATTAGGCTCCAATCCATCACAGAGATAAGTCTTCCAGGAAGACTAGGTGAACAAGAAGGCCAAATATTCAAAGGCACAAGACTTTTACTCCATGATTTATGAACTGGTTTATGTATATTTTTAAGACAAATATGTTTTCCATAAGAAGAAAAAATTAGTGCATTAATTGCATATTATTATAAATGCAGAAAGAAGAATTAGCAGCCATATATATTTATTATTTTTGGTTGGAAAATATAGACTGAATCCTAAGCCTGGAGATAAATATATATTATGATAATATGGCATGTGGTGGCATAAATAGACAAGTTGAATAAGTAAACAAAAGCAGGATATGCTTCTTTATTATCTAACGAATTAAAACAACAGATTGGGGAAGAAGAAATGTTAATGGTATATTCGAACTTAATTCTTTTGCGTGTTCAACGTTTTCTTAATCTTCATTTCTCAATATATCGGACAAAATAGAGGTATGAATGCATGCCTAATTAAATAGATTTAGCAATTTCAAAATTTGTTCTCAATCTGCCTAACATTCTATCAGTCTATTCTCCTACTCTTATTGCATTGAACTACTACATCGAACACACAGATATGACTCAATAATCAAATAGCTAGTTCAGATTCTGACTAGAATTTGGCCAATTTTTTCTACTAGTATCTAGTTTGTTGCATCGACTGTAAACATAATTTTAAAGCTTGCAGATTGTTAATGTTACTGATTTTAAAGCTTGCAGATTGTTAATGTTACTGATTGCATAGGATTTTGCTGAAAATGGTTAAATTTAGATAAAAGCCAAAATTCCCTATTCAAGATCACTGACTCAGATACGAAAGTTGTCCTAATTGTAACTACTGGCGTTCTTTAAAATTAGATATATGCCGAAACTGGAAACATGAATCACAAATCCCAGATAAAGTGTTATTGACTATCAGCAGCGAAGCCATGAATTTCTAAACAAGCAGATTTAAGGAGGGAAATGAACTCCTCTGATTAGTGAAAATAACTAAGAAAAAAAAAATGCTAGAAAACCCAACAATTGAATTCCTAACACAGATAGCCGGCGACAGGTGGCTGCCGGCTGACGAGCTGATAAACTGCCGATTTCGAGAGATCGACAAAGAGATTGAGAAGAAAGGCAATATAGCAACAGAAAAGAAGGAGGGCAAGGGAAATGGAGATTTGGGAACTGACCCGTTGGGTGTAGGAAAATAGACCCAAACGGGTTGCATTATGAGTGGGTAAATTTTGGGTGGGTTTAGATGGGTTATTTTTTAATTGGATTGGTTTTGGATTAATTTTTTTTGAATGGGTTTGGATGAATTGTTGAATTATGGGTGTATTTGGATAGGCCTATATAGGGATCTAATACAGAGAAAAATTCAAAATTGAAAAAAAAAAATAGTTCAAGAGACTAACAGTTAAAATGATATCATTAAACTTTTACTTTTGGTAATTATATAATGACTTCACCGATCAATCCAGCAAAAAACTGCGAAATGCACACGATTATAATAGTAATATTTTTTTTTTGAAAAAAAAAAAGAAAACTAAAATCAGAAAGAATTGACTCACTGAACAACGTTGGATTAAAAATGCAAGCTGTCTTATGTTTAACTTCATTTGGTCATATTTATAATTATAATTAGATATTATGTGTATTCTGTAAAAATTAAAAAAGGAAAACGAAGCTTTGTCGGCAGAGAAATGAAT
Organism: Excoecaria cochinchinensis; assembly: GCA_947683425.1. Classification (NCBI taxonomy): domain Eukaryota; kingdom Viridiplantae; phylum Streptophyta; class Magnoliopsida; order Malpighiales; family Euphorbiaceae; genus Excoecaria; species Excoecaria cochinchinensis. Next base: position 6,260,842 of record CANTUQ010000066.1, read on the forward strand.
GGAAGGGCATTTATGTGAAATTCACGATGCAACTGTGGAATCATTGAGCCAACCTATTCTGCTTTTGATAGTTAAATGTATTTTCAAATGGGGGAATGGGGTCATCACGCATACACTGTTCTTGCACTTAATAGAGTGTGGTAAAGCAAAATGCAGGTATTAAAAATGAGGGGAGGAGTTACTGAGGGGAAGAGCATCCACTTCTGAAAAAGCTATGGCAAATAGATCAGTGGCAATGGCTCTTGCATTGAGTGTGCTGTTTGCGATTTTGAGCACAAAATGTAGTGCAGCTGCTTATCTTGAGAAGAGCAACGCCACCATGAATTGCAATGGGCGGCTAGACGAGTGCCTGATGACGGAGGAGATGGAGTTGGTCAGTTACTATTACCACGCCACTCGAATTCTACAAACTAGTGATCCACATATTACTGACTATAGCAAGGATCCTAAGCAATATCCCCCATGTAAACCAGGAAAACCGAAGCTGCATTGCAGTTGTCCTGCCTACAATCCTCATTGTTAGAAGTTTACTGTTTTTATTTTTATTCTCTATGGATTGTTTTACTCTCTAGTCTTTTCTACTACTAGACCCACTGTCTTGTATATTAGGTAACAAGAATGTGTGTGTGCGGGCTTATGATGATTCTCTTTTGATTTCCTCGGTCAATAAATTTGTTTTAGAAGAAATAAAGGGTAGAAATGAGTTCTGCTCATTTGTATACCATCTTGGTAGCTGGTCCAGTTTTTTCTTCTGACATATATACGCTTAATTTCAGCGTTCTTGTGTTAAATATATTAACTTCCTAGCTACCACTCTAATCTATGTCAAATGCAAGATTATTTAACAAACAATAATAACGTAAATAATTTAATAGTTATATCACTTTATTTAAACTGGACACATATTGGAGGACCCGAAAAAAAAATAAAAAATAAAAGGTAACATATATAAAAGGCTTAATTAATTTCTTGTCCATTTAAGGGTTTTTTTTTTTCTTTTGGTGTGAAAATTGAAAAAATTTAGAAAATTGGTGTTACAGTAAAAGAATTTAGCAAAATATGGTGTCAGAAAACGGCAACCTATGTTGCCGTTTTCTGACAGTGTGGGCTCCACCACAATTCTTTAATTTTTTGAATTTTTTTTTGGTATAAAAACCAAAACAGATTAGAAAAATTGGGTTACAGTAATTTTATTTAGGAAAATGGTGTGTCAGAAAATGGCAACGTAGGTTGCCGTTTTCTGACACGGTGGGTCCCATGAAAAAAGTACTATGGATTGCCAGAAAACGGCAACTTAGGTTGCCTTTTATGGCAATTTTATTTTATTTTATTTTTTGTCCAGACTTGGTTGAAAGACCGAGTGGGACTAGGTTGTCAGAAAACGGCAATCTAGGTTGCCATTTTCTGACATCAAGAGAATGGATGGGACCCACTTGTCAGAAAACGGCGGGTTGCCGTTTTCTTACAAGTGTATATATATATATATATATATATATATATATATATATATATATATATTTGTTTTATATTAATTAGTGGCCGGCCACCGCGCAGGACCTCCGTTGCTGTTCTACCTGCAATCCCTGTTTTCCGGTATGTATGATTTCCCATTTTCTCTCACCCACTGGCATTGATCTAATAATTTAAAATGGAAAATTTTATTAGTGAAGCATCTTATTCTTGTCTGTGTTTCCTTTCACTGGTGAACCACTTGTTTATAAATATATTGTTCAAGTTAACAAGGATTTCAATTGAAATATATTTGATTTTGACCGTTTTAGCTGAAAGTTTTTTTTTTTTAATGGGTTGGTGTCTAATTTATTAAAACGACGGTTCTTTTTGGTTAGAATTACTTTTTCATTTTATTTGTTATGAAACTCAATTTCATGTTTCATATTGGAAGTCTTGTGATTTGGTTGCAGAAATGTACCTTTGTTTGTTTACTAAAATGGTGCAAGGGAAAAGAAAGTTATTATAATTTCTGAGTTATTTTTTAATTTCTATTTTCCACTAAATTAGTGTGAAATGATTTTGTCCTTTGAAGAGAAATTGAGAATTCAGTGAAAATAAAAAAAAAAAAAAGAAGAAGAAAGTAAATGAATTAGCTCTTTAAAGACGCATTAAAACCTTATAAGTTTCTCTCTGTTTTCTATTAGCAGTGATCAATTAAGCACCTGCACACTAATATATATATATATATATATATATATATATATATATACACACACACATGCCAGAAAACGGTAACTTAGGTTGCTGTTTTCTGACAAGTGGGTCGCATCTGGTCTGGGTTCCCATTTTCTGACATCTTGGTCTCTTGATATCAGAAAACGGCAACCTAAGTTGCCGTTTTCTGGCAACCGGGTCCCACTCGATCTTCCAATCAAGCCTGGACAAAAAAATAAAATAAATTAAAATTGCCAGAAAACGGCAACCTAGGTTGCCGTTTTCTGACAACCGGGTCCCACTCGTTCTTCCAATAAAGCCTGGACAAAAAAATAAAATAAAATAAAATAGCCAGAAAACGGCAACCTAGGTTGCCATTTTCTGGCAATCCAGAATACTTTTTTTCGTGGGACCCACCAAGTTGCCGTTTTCTGACACAATTTTCCTAAATAAAATTACTGTAGCCCACTTTTCTAATTTTTTTTAGTTTTTACACCAAAAAGAAAAAAATCCTTCAATTTTTTGGGTCATAACGGCAACTAAAGTTGCCGTTTACGGTATCAAACTGTCAAAAAACGGCTACTTATATTGCCGTTTTCTGACATTATTTTTTTTAATTTTTTAAGATTTGACGGGTGGGACCTATATTGTCAGAAAATCGCAACCTAAATTGCCGTTTTCTGACATTATTATTATTTTTAGTTTTTCAAGATTTGACTAAATAAATTCGAGCGGGACTCATATTGTCAGAAAACGGCAACTTAAATTGTAGTTTTCTGATATTATTATAATTTTTTTATTTTTTTAACTTTTCTGTAAAAATAAAATTAATATAATACTCCAAGTCAGGAAGCAGCTTGGCCTAATCCATTTTTATCACATTTCAGTAGATTTTTTATATTTGGAGTAGCTCCCAATGTGCTTGTGGTGGTCCTCTTTTTATTTTTTATTTCCTTTTTTTAACATTATATATGACGTGACATTATGAAAAATTACCTGGATTATAGTTTGAATTTATAACTAACTCTTAAAATTGTTGTGATATAATTTAATTCATAAGAAACCAGTGTGCAATTATTTTGATTATAAGATTAAAAAAAATTATTAAAGAAAAATGAATCAATTAATATAATTTTATTGATTATTAGTATTACTACTACTAAGCCATCACACAAAAAAAGACAAATTGTTATTTCACTTTCAACCATAAGCTTAAGAACAACATGCACCATTTTTTTTTCTTTGATTGTCTTATATTATACTAATATATTTATGTTGATTTAAATATTGGAACAGTAGGTATTATTGATCTAATAATGCATCTGCTAGCACCTAGTGAATTAAGTTTGATTTCTACTGAAATTAAAATTTGTAAATAAATTACCGTTATTGTGAAAATTATTATCTTTTCGATAAAAGAGTCATAACTTTTATTATTATTTGAATTAAGGTTATTTTTCTCTATTAAAATTATTATAAAATGCTACTATTTTTTTTACTCTTAAAATTTTAATATAAAGAGAAAGTATCATTTTTTTATACGAAAATTAATTATTTAACGCCACTTTAAAAAAAATAGATGGAATTTAGCCCTTATTATTTTTATTTTCGTCTGAATTTTACACACATTACTCAGTTTTTTTTTTTGCAAGGAAAATGATTGGCAATAAGCTATCTTGGTATCGAGATTTAAAGACAAAATGCATTGACTATATATCCAAAAACAATTTTCGCAATTTTAAAAAAAAAAAAATGGGTTGGTATTTGGCAGATCAATAATTAAAGAACTACACAATTGTTCTAATCCATGAGCGTGAAGTTTCCATTTTTAATTAAAATAATTTGCACTAAATTACATTACTGGTCTGTATGAGGTGGCCAAGAATACTAATATTTGACCATTTCGTTTAAATTGCATGCACATTTCAGTAGATTTTTTATATTTGGAGTATTATATTGATTTTATTTTTATAGAAAAACTAAAAAAATTATAATAATGTCAGAAAACGGCAACCTAGGTTGCCGTTTTTTGATGATATGGGTCCCATCCGAATTTATTTAGTCAAATCTTGAAAAACTAAAAAAAATAATAATGTCAAAAAACGGCAACTTAGGTTACCGTTTTCTGACAATGTAGGTCCCACCCGTCAAATCTTAAAAAATTAAAAAAATTGAAGAATTGTGGTGGAGCCCACGCAGTCAGAAAACGGCAATTTAGGTTGCCGTTTTCTGACACCCTATTTTGCTAAATTCTTTTATTGTAGCACCAGTTTATTTAAGGTATATATACCGTACATGAATTTAAGGTTTCATGATCTCCCACAAACTCCTTGCCGACCAAATTCAAATAATAAAATAGCTTACAAAAATACGGGGGGGGGGGGGGGGGGGGCGGGGGTAGAGAGCCCTACGATGCAATTAAAGACACGGCGCCTAAAATCAAAATCAGGCTTGGTCTGTAGTAAATTAAAGGGGAATTAACTGCAGTTATGCATACAAGTGAGAATCTTGTTACTATTCCACTTGATTGAATCTCGCCTCCCCTAATCCCAAAGTTGTATTACAATTATAAAAGAAAATATAGTAAATTATGGAGCTTGGACACCAATTAACAAATAGATAATTAAAGCGATTATATATTTTGTTTTTATGCAAGTTACGCATAATGCCACATTAAAATTATAAATGTCATCATTAGGGCTGTCAAATTTAGCCCAAGCCCAAAAAACCCGCCCAATAAAATAGACCCAAATTCGACCCAAACTCAAGGGAGGCCCAGTTGGGCCAACCCAAAAGCAACCCGTCTAACATACTAACCCGTTTGGGCATGTATATCTGCCCAACGGGTCTGTTGCTTTTTGCTTTTGCGTCCACTCCATGGCTTCGTTTTGGGCGGTTATCTTCACGCTTGGCCAACAAAGTAAAGGCAACACACCTTTGCACACATTTGACTTAAGGAAAGGCAATTTTTGGTAATTGACTATTTGACTAATTGGTGTATATTTTTTATTAAATTCTATAATTCATACACATTTTCAATTATTTGTGAAAATTGCACTACAAATAGATTAAACATAAAACTAAAATGCATAAAAATATATACTGTAGAAGAAATAAATTGGTGTCCAAGTGGAAATTCAACCTACAAATATTAGATCATTTTAATGATAAATTATGATTTGATTGTGAGCAAAGTGGTTGTCATTTAATATGCATGTCCTAAATAAATCATTGATATATTTGAAAGAAAAATATTATATTCAAAATTTAAAAAAAAATAATGCACTTTCTCTATTTTACTTTTATTTTAATATTTAAAATTTATTTATACGTTTATTATCACTTTTTATATTAATTAATAAAAAAATAATATAATCAATTACTAATATTTTTTATAATTTTAAAATTTATTAATTATTTTTTTAATATGTGTGTCAAAAATTAAAATCAACTTTTAAAAATGAACGGTGATTGATAATTAATATGGATATCCATTATCAAACATTATATTCTTATATCAACTGTATATTTACAAGAATTGACCTTTCTTCCACAAAAGAGGGCACAGAGGGAAGGGAAAGAGGGAAAGGAGAAAAGTGTGCTCATTCCTAGTAACACCTTTATGCTTTTCATTGCCAATTTTGACAAATTATTTAATATTCTTGCAATCTTAGAAAAGCATCAGTAGAGTTTTAAAAATAATAATTGTATTAATATAATTGTAATAATCATTTTGTAAATGATAAAAATATGTATTAATATAATACATAAGCGATTACTAATATTAATATAATAAATCAAATAAAATTGATTTATTATATTGGTAAAAGTTTTTCAGTACTAAATTTTTGTTATTCGAAATTATACACTTAATATATTCAAAGTTATTTGAATATTAATAAAAAATTATTTAAAAAATTACTTGCTATTTATGTATCCATTTGTGTCAAATTATTTTATATTAGTCACTTGTTATTAAAAAAATATTTTTTATTAAAAATTGATTAAAATGATCAAATCATATCTCGGTCCGTTTGGGTTTCAAGTGGCCCATTTAGGCCATCCAATCCATTTAGATCAAATTATTTTGCATTAGTCATTTTAGTATCTTTTTATTATATCGAAAATTATTTTTTATTAAAAATGGATTAAAAGAGTCAAACTATATCTCGGTCCGTTTAGACCTCCAGCGGTCCATTTGGGCCACCCAATCCATTTGGACCAAAATCGATCCGTTTGGACCACCCGACTTATTTGCATATTATTATAAATTTTTTGTATATTCAAAAAGTTTTTAGCTCATGGGTTGACCCAACCCGCCCAACCCATTTGGGTATTTGACCCATTTATGACCCATACTTTTTGGCCCATTTGTGACCGCCCCATTTATGACCCGCCCATTTATGGCCCAACCCAAACCCGCCCAATCCGCCCATTTGCCACCTTATTCATAAAGAATTGAATCCGAAATCACTTGAATTTTCAATTGAGTGATTGCTACCAAATTAATTTTTGGTGGTTATTAAGTTTAGGATTAATTTTGTCCATAGTTATCAAATTTATGGGTCAATAACCGAATAGTAATTAAAAAAAATTAATTTCTTTTCATAAAAATAACTGCAAAAAATTAATTTCTTTTCATAAAAATTGAGTATATAGTTCAAAAAATCATTTTACCCGGATTTAGATGGAAGTCCAACCAAAAAATCCAATTAGCATGACACATCATCAAGAGCATGGCAATCTAGTAATCTGCCACATGTATAGATTGCCATGCCACCTATGTCATATCATCCAAAAATACTAATTTGTACACGTGGCATTGACATATAGCATATTACTGTTGTGGAAACTCAGGTTAATTTTCACTAAATTCACCTCGAACACTATTGAGCAGGTGAATAAAGCGTAAACGATTGTACTGAAAAATCACACAAGGTAAAATTCCCAGAAAACACTGGAGGGGTCACAAATGGTCTCACTTAAAACCCAATCTCCTTAGACAGAATTTTTCTAAATAATTTAATAGCACAATAATTTACTAATAATATACCCGACAATAGCTATTAAATAGACAAATAAAGAACACCAGAATTTAACGAGATTCGGCCAATTATGCCTACGTTCTCGGACACTACCAAATTATATTTCACTATTTCAAAAAAATAATACAAGTGAAATATTTACTAAAGAGAAAGAATTATTGCCTTAGGAAAGACGCCAATTTTGGGATAGTTTGGATTAGGAAAGGGGGGGCTATATTTATAGCTTAACAATTCCCCCTTCCCCTTACATTTCCTCGATGTGGGATTGTGAAGATTGTGAAAATATTATTTTTAGAAAATATAAGTGGGTGAGCCACATATGTTGACTTTTCAACAAATCTCCACCTTGGCGAACTCCACATTTTCAAATCTCTCACAAAACTCATTTTTAGTAGTGTCACAAAATGCACTTCAAAGCGCCCAACTTCAACTTTTAACAATATTGATAAAGTCTAAACAATGTTGTAACTTGACCGCAGTCACCACTTTTGTGAACATATATCAGCAGGATTATCAGTGGTCCTAATCTTCTGGATTGTTACTCCACCTTCTTCCATAACCTCTCGTACAAAGTGATAATGAACATCGATATACTTCGATCTTGCATGGTAAACTTGGTTTTTTGCCAAAAGAATAGCACTCTGATTATCACAATACACTTTGATGTGCTTCTGTTGAACCCTTAATTCACCAAGCAACCCTTGAAGCCAAATTGCCTCATTTACAGCTTTTGTCACTGCCACATACTCTGCCTCCGTAGTGGACAAAGCAGCTGTTGACTGTAAAGTAGATTTTCAACTAACTGGTGCCTTCACAAGAGTAAACACATAACCAGTAGTTGATCGCCGTTTGTCCAAATCACTAGCATAGTCGGAATCACAATATCCAACTACACATTGACCATCTTGATCATCTCGCTGAAATACCAAACCAACATCTACGGTGTTCAGAATGTACCGCAGAATCCATTTTACAGCTTGCCAATGTTTCTTTCCAGGATCATGCATATACCTGCTCACAACCCCAACTGCCTGTGAAATATCAGGCCTTGTACACACCATAGCATACATCAAACTACCAACATTATTTGCATATGGTACTTTTGCCATATATTCTCGTTCTGCTTCATTCGTTGGAGACAAAGATTCACTGAGCTTGAAATGAGGAGTAAGAGGAGTCCTAACAGATTTTGACTTTTCATTCATACCAAAACGTTTTAGTACTTTTCTCAGATACTGTTTCTGAGTCAAACAAAGTTTTCCCAATTCCCTATCTCTGCTTATCTCCATATCGAGAATCTTATTGGTTTCACCTAGATCCTTTATTTCAAACTCTCTATTCAACTGAGTCTTTAACTAGCTTCTCAATCTCTATCAGACTCTTGGAAGCTATCAACATATCATCAACATAAAGAAGAAGATATATGTAGGATCCGTCTTGTAGCTTGCGCAAATACACACAATGATCATATTTGCTTCTTGTGTACTTTTGCCCCATCATAAACTTGTCAAATCGTTTGTACCACTGCATCGAAGATTGCTTCAATCCGTACAATGATTTTTCAAGCTTGCACACCATATTCTCTTTTCCAGCAACTTTAAATCATTCGGACTGAGCCATATAGATTTCCTTCTCCAAGTTTTCATGTAAAAATGCAGTTTTTACATCCAACTGAACTAGTTCCATATCCAATTGTGCTACCAAAGCCAACAAAATTCGAATGGAGGAATGTTTTACAACTGGAGAAAAAACTTCATTATAATCAATTCCCTCCGTCTGAGCGTAGCCTTTAGCCATCAGCCTTGCTTTGTAGCGAACATTATCCTTGTCAGGAAATCCATCTTTCTTTGCATATACCCATTTGCACCCAATTGCCTTCTTTCCCTTTGGGAGACTAGCTAGCTTCCACGTATGATTCTTATGAAGGGATTGCATTTCATCATTCATGGCTTTCCTCCACTTCTCTATTTCTGAACTTTTGACTGCTTCATTATAAGTGGTAGGAATGCCATCATTTGCAATTTGGAATGCGTAAGCCACCATATCAACATAGCGAGCAGGCTTTTTGATTATCTTCTTCGGCTTACTTAATGCAATTGATTCAGGTTGCTGTGGAGGTTCTTGGGTTAAAACCTCTTTTTCATCTGACTCCTCATCTACCATAGGAGATTCTGCATCTGTTTCATCATTTGCTGGGATAAAAATTTTTCTTTCAAACTCCACCTGTTTTGGAGTACCATCTGTCTGCTCAACACTTTCATTTGTCACCTTTCTCAAAATGGTAGATTCATAAAAAATAACATCCCTGCTGAAGATTATTTTCTTTGACTCTGGGCACCAAAGTTGATATCCTTTCACACCAGAGGTGATCCCCATAAAAATTACCATCTTTGCACGTGGATCCAACTTTGATTCCTTAATATGATAGTATGAAGTGGAACCAAACACACGTAAGGAATCATAATTGTAGCAGGTTTTCCAAACCATTTCTCCAATGGCGTTTTACCACCAATAGCACTAGATGGTAGGCGATTAATGAGATGGCAAGCATATGTAATAGCTTTAGCCCAAAATTCTCTGCCCAACCCAGTATTGGATAACATACACCGAACTTTCTTCAGCAATGTCCGATTCATGCGTTCTGCCACCCCATTCTGTTGTGGTGTATTTTTGACTGTGAAGTGTCTAACAATGCCTTCATCTTCGTACACTTTCATAAAAGGATCACTCCTGTATTCCCCGCCATTATCTATACGGAGATGTTTGATCCTTCGGCCTGTTTGAATTTTCATTATCTTTTTCCATTTGAGAAAAACTCCCAGCACTTCATCCTTAGTCTTCATAGTATACACCCAAACTCTCCGGGAAAAATCATCAACAAAAGTCACATAGTAGTATTTTCTTCCCAAAGAAGTCATCTTGGAAGGTCCTCACACATCACAATAAAATTGGAAGATTAGTAACAGAAAAGGGGACAATCACAAGTCCAACGGGAATTAAGCAGGAAATCTATGATTTTTATAAAGATCTTTACAGTGAAAAACACTCTGACAGGCCCTCATTCCAGCAAAATGCTTTTAAGAAGCTCTCTTCATCATCTAAAAATTTCTTGGAGTTGCCTTTTTCTCCTGAAGAAGTCAAAGCTTCTGTCTGGAGTTGTGATAGCTCTAAGGCTCCAGGTCCGGATGGCTTCAACTTTGCCTTCATCAAAGCAGCGTGGGATATTATAGAGGCTGACATTTTTAAAATGGTGTCGAAATTCTATGATGAAGGATCTCTTCCAAGTGGCGCCTCATCCTTGTTTCTCACTCTCATTCCCAAAGTAGTGGGGGCAGATAAACTCAAAGATTTTCGTCCAATTAGCTTAATCGGTAGTATGTACAAAATTATAGCAAAAATGCTGGTAAACCGATTAAAGAAGGTGGTTGGAGAAATTATTTCTGAAGAACAGTGTGCGTTCATCAAGGGCAGACAAATTCTAGATGGTGTCCTGATAGCAAATGAGATTATCCACTCCTTAAAATGCTATAATAGAAGTGGGGTCATCTTAAAAGTAGATTTTCACAAGGCTTTCAATTCTGTGAACTGGGATTATCTTAGTTCAGTAATGGATCTCATGAACTTCGAATCTAAGTGGAGATCATGGATTCATACCTGCATTGGCTCTGCAAAGGTGTCAGTCCTAGTCAATGGTTCCCCAACCCCAGAATTCCAGCTCTCACGTGGTCTCAGGCAGGGAGATCCTCTCTCCCCGTTCCTCTTTATAATAGCTGCTGAAGGTCTCTCGGTCCTTATAAATAAGGCAAAAGAGGCGAGCTTTCTCAGGGGTTTAAACCCACTTCCAACCTCTTCGCAGGATTTTACTATCACTCACATCCAATATGCAGATGATACAACGATTTTCTTAGAACCAAACATGGAGAGCATCCAGCAGATGAAGAGAGTCCTAAAGGTTTTTGCAGCAATCTCAGGTTTGAGGGTAAATTTCCACAAAAGCTCCTTAATTGGAATAAATGTTAGGCAAGAATGGTTAGAGAGATGTGCAAAGTTAGTGCAGTGTAACATCCAACACCTGCCCTGCTTGTATCTTGGGCTTCCTTTAGGTGCAAATCCAAGGAAGAGAGAGACGTGGATCCCAGTGATTCAGAAATTCAAAGACAAGCTGGCCGGATGGAAAGGAAAATATTTATCAATGGCTGGTAGACTTACTCTAGTTAAAGCTACCTTGATGAGTCTTCCGATCTATCATATGTCTCTGTTCAAGGTTCTAGTTGGAGTCATCAAGTCTCTAAACTCTATAATGCGGAATTTTTTCTGGGGAGGTAATGATAGTAAGAGAGCCCTTTGTAAGATGAAATGGAGTTCCATTGAGATGCCCAAGCTCCTTGGGGGCTTGGGGTTGGGCTCTATTTTTCACAGAAATCTCAGTCTTCTATTCAAATGGTACTGGAGGCTACAACCAAATAGCAAGGCAACCTGGCAGAAGCTGATTTCCAAAAAATATGGTATCAAATATTGTCTGGTCCCTCCTTCTATCGCCACTCCAAGAGCCTCTGTGATTTGGAGAGACATTGATAAAATCAGGTCCTCCTCCCCCTTCTTGAATTGCCTAGCTGTAGATGTGGGTAAAGGAGATGCCTGCTTTTTTTGGCATGACAGGTGGATTGTGGATGAACCGTTGAAATGTAGGTTCCCTAGATTGTTCAAAATTTCACTCCAGGTGGATGCTTTGGTGAAGGATTGTGGCAAATGGTCCAGAGGTACTTAGCATTGGGAGTTAATTTGGAGGAGGGATCTCATGGTATGGGAAAGGGAGAGGCTAGCTGAATTAGAATCTCTGATTAATTCGTTTTCCCTCTCTTTGGGGCATTTGGACAGGAAAATTTGGGTTCATGACCCCAACGGGGTATTCTCTGTAAAATCGGCAAGCCTCCTCCTGGCCAACTCGATCTCTCCCTCGGTTAATTTGAAGCCTTACTCTTCGATCCTCTGGAAAAAGTTAGCGCCTCTTAAAGTAGAACTTTTCCTTTGGTTATCCTTGCTTAATCGGATCAGCACCAAAAGCTTCCTGGTGAGTAGGGGTATTTTGCAACCAAATGACATTATCTGCCCCATGTGCAAAAACATGAATGAGGATGCCAATCACCTTCTTGTCTCCTGCCCAATATCAGCAGCCTTGTGGTATAAAATAATCAGTTGGTGGGGATATGAATTTTGCATACCAGAACGGTTTAACGACTTGGTAATTCAATGGTCCTGTTGTGCGAGAGGGCCTCTTCAGCAAAAGGTATGGAGCATTGTTTTTTTAGCTTATATCTGGACCATATGGTTGGAGAGAAATGCAGTGGTTTTCTCTGGTAAATCGGTAAACCCGTCCTCTTTGTTCCACCTAAGTCTAGCTCGAGCTTCCTTTTGGATCAGCTCACATCAGGATCTGAGTAGTTTAAAAGGGCAAGACCTTATCTTAGCTGCTGATGGTATTAAAAAATTGCAATTTGGGTGTATTCCCAGGCGTGTATGCCAATGGTCCCCTCCCAATTCAGGATATGTGAAATGGAATACCGACGGTTCGTCTTTCGGAAATCCAGGGCCAGCTGGTATGGGAGGTGTTCTTAGGGACTCGTCTGGTAAAATTATGTGTATGTTCTCATGCAAAATCGGGATAAGTAACTCCTCTGTGGCGGAAGTTATGGCAGTCCAAAAAGCTCTTCTTATTTCAACTGACTTTCTTGTAAGTCAGAACTTGGGGGTATGCTTTGAATTGGATTCTATGAATGCAGTTTCTTGGTTAAATGCTGATGCAGTAAATAGACCTTGGAAGATAGGACATGTGATCAATGACATCAAAAATAACTCAGCCAAGCTCAAAGAAGTTCATTTTGTACATAGAAGAAGGGAATGTAATCAATTTGCAGATGCTCTTGCCAAACAGGGTGTTCATCGTGTGGATGACTTGGTGGCATGGCTTATTTGACTGAGGGCGTGCTGTATAGCTGTAAGCAGTTGACAGGCTTGGCACTTTCTCTCCTTCGGGGCAGTTTAGAGGCTGTGGCATCGTGTTAATTTGGGGATGGATAAGGCCTATCTTTTGGGCTATCCTTTTCATATGGGTTGGCATCATTAACCACATGTACAGAAGGGTTCCTTTGCTGGGTTTGGGCTTTTTCTATTATGTGGTAATTTGTTGTCTGATCGCATTGGAGGCTTGCGGTTTGATTTGAGGCATATTTCCAAGGATGAGTAATCTGTTCTTGGTCCAGACGGCTGGGATATGTTCTGTTCGAATTCCTTCTAGCTGGCTTGTTATGGTTCTCAACATATTCTAGTACATGATGTCCAACGAAGTTGTATCTCCATGCTTGTCTCAAAGGCTTGTATCATCTTATTTCGGTGCCACCTGGCTTGCTCTTTTTGTGATATGGCTATTTGCTGGTTAGCATTGGTTGGGGGGATGGCATTTTAAGGTTAATGAATTGGTGTGGACGATCAAAAAATATGTAGTGCAGTGTGGTTCTGTTTGGTACTGGGTTTTTTTATGGTGCCTGCTGGGTTGTGTAATTGTTGTAATGGTAGCTAGCTGGGTAGTTTTTGCCACTCTATTCTCTTTTTTCTTCAATAAAATTTTTGGATTACCAAAAAAAAAAAAAAAAAAAAAACTCCCCCACATCTTATCTTCTATGAAATATATGAAAATTAAAGAAGTACGGGAAAGAACACTATACGAATTTCCCAAATTTGATGTGCTAGGTGGAAAATTTTTCTCCACTATCATTTCTTGAATTTTTTAGGAACTAAACTTGTTGAGTTGATTTAATACTATTTAGTCCAATAAATCTAGATTCTTAAGGGGTCATTATTTGTTTGTTTTAGTCTTTCCATGTTTCTAGGAGTTGTTAGACTTGGTTGCTTATTTCGTGTTCAGTTTGTTTTGTAAGGCTATTTTAAATAAGCCAAAGTTGTCCTCAGTTAAGTGGATAAGACAATCATTTTCTCCTCATAATTGTCTCTTATTTTTCTTTACTTTCTCATTTTTTAACATTTGGTATCAAAGCTCCATCACGGGGCCTGATTAAAGTTTGAAGCAGCAGTTTTTCATAAGTATGATGACAGAAGGTTCATTTGTGCAACCAACAGTCCCACGATTTGATGGGCATTATGATCATTGGGCCATGCTCACGGAAAACTTCTTGCGTTCAAAGGAATATTGGGGCTTAATAGAGAATGGAATTCATGTAGTAGCTGAAGGTGGTATTCTCATAGATGCACAACGAAAGAACATTGAAGATAAGTTGAAAGATTTGAAGGTGAAGAACTATCACTACAAAAAAACAGTCAATTAGCGACGAAAATTTTCGTCGCTAATTGGGCTTTTTTCGTCGCTAATGACATTTAGTGACGCAACGACTAACCGTCGCTATTGGCTCCGTCGCAAGAAATTTGCGACTAACCCATAAAACAGTCGCTAAAAATAGCGATGGAAAATTCCGTCGCTAAAAATAAACTTTTAGTCACTAAATAACTCTAAAATTAGTCGCATGAATATTTATTAGCAATGAAAAATTCGTCGCTATTCCGTCGCTAAAACATTATATTTTTTAATATTATTTTTAATTTAATTTTTTATTACAATTTTCGATTTAATTTTTTTTTACTATTATTACATCCAAAATTCAATTTAATTTATGTAAATAATAATTATATAATATTTTCAATATTATTATTAATTTAAAAAATATAATATCAAAAAAGTAAATTAAACTGTATAATATTTAAAAATTACTATAAAAAAACTAATTCAAACTAAATATTGCTATTTAACAATATATAAAAGTTCAGAATAATTTTGTACAATAAGTTCACAATAATTCAAATGTAATAAAAGTATATTAAATTATACAAATACTTAAATTAAAAGTACATATTTTTGTTATATATTTAGCAGCATTTCATCCAATTGCATTACCTACAAGTCACCAATAAAATTTTCAAATTAATATATACCAAAATTAATGAATTAAAAATCAAAATAATAAAGATTGATTCTAATTCATATATTACAAGACATGAGCTACCCTTTTCTAAATTCCCCACTTAATTAATTAACTAGAATATATATATATATATATATATATATTTCATAAATTTACATATTAACAATTATAGTATAAACATAATACCAATTCATGTATCATGTATCCAAATTTGACTATCATAGAATTATTTTCTATTTAAATTCAAACATATAAATTAAGAGAATAAAAAATAAATTTAGACTTTCCTCCACAAAATGGATTTTGGTTGAGGATTGAGTTTTAGCTAATAAATAGCTGTGACAGACTGATCTCTCCCTCTCTCTCTCTATGATATTAATCACAGTATTGTACATCAACAAAAGCTTCTCAACCTCAGGTACATCACTAATTCTCATACTAATCACAAACCAAAAGAAATGCCTTAACAATTTAAACAATAAATATCCAGTTTCTACCGTTGATTTCATTTCTTCATAATCGAAAAAAATAGAGAAGTAACAATGGCTAAATAATATTAGTACTTGTAGCCATTTATGCTTTCAGGGAATTTGCAAGCACAATGAGGATTAAAGTTATATTCCCGCATTTGCCTTTCTGGAAGACTATATGTAGTAGGAGAAAGGGCTTGATTATAGAAAGAGGGGCCAATTAACCAAATTATGTATTAAGAGCAGGCTGGGTCTCAATCAGTGAATTTTTATCTGACGTCTTGAGAGGACAGATGAACAAGGGTTTACAATGGAGTTCTAAGTTCCCAAATGATTGAAATTACAAAGGAATATTGTAAACATTCACTCCATCATGTTTTAGAGGCACAATTCATAAACTGGAGCCATTGATCATCACCACAGCATACTATAAAAACAATTAACGGACCACAGAAGTTTTCATTTTAACTATGGTTTATTACAGGCACAACAAGTAACAAAGCTTATTGAGTATTGAAACCCACCAAGTCTAACTAAATCAGTAGCAATTAGAAATAATAAAAGGGCAGAAGTAAGAGAGATTCAAAAAATTAGCATAATCAGCAAAATAAATCTAGTTAACCAACCTTCGGGGACTGTATTGCTCATATTTCAAGAATATTAGATTATGTTCTTGGAATTACTTGTATATGGGTGTCCACCTGAATAGGGAAGTGGTTCCAATTTCTATGGTTTATTGCAGGCACAACAAGTAACAAAAACTTCTACAATTTAGTCCCCTTTCACTTTATACTTTCTTATTAAATCTTATTCACTTATTTTAATTCATTTTCTTCATAATAAATTCCATCCTAGTTTTATATATACATATTTCTACTTAATTACATTTTTTTTCTAACTTAGTTCACATATACTTATATGGATAATGTGAATTCCACATAAAGTAAACAAGTTGAGTATCTAATTATCCATTTGAATATCCCAAGTCCTCTAATTATCATCAATGACTATTCTTTTTATTTATTTTCATTTCCAGTATAAATTCACCAAAATCACGATCTTACATAGCTTCTGCATCTTATAATTTTCTACATACCTAAACACCATTTTCATATACCCTATTAACAATTAAAAGCTACTAATTGAACATAACACATAACACAATACAAGAGATTTCCTAATCGACTATCTGTACAGATTCCATACTAAAGAATTCCTACTCTTCTACACATAAACTAACAATCCAAGCAATAATCAAGCATTAATAACCAACCAACTGAATTATAACACTAAACATCCACAACACAGATCGTAAACTTTCTCTAAAATAATTTAGTTTATTAAAAATCATGTTAGAAAAATAAATTTGGCAGTCACATACCAGTTGGGATCGAAATTTCCACAAAATTTCATTATTCTTCCCTCTGCCCCCTTCGCTGAAGCCTCGTCGGAGCTCCGCCGGAGATGCACCACCGCCATCGGAGGATAGCTCAAGGCGCCAGGGCCCCGTTGCCGGTGGTCACGCGCTCATCCGTCGCGCCGTTTTGCTGGAATCACCGTTGGGAGCTTCGGTTTACCCAACTCTGATCTCTTCTTCGCCGGCGAATGAAGAGGATCCACGGACACCGGAAGGTTCGTCTGTCCGCCGTGAGTCCCACAGTGCCACTCGCGTCGTCGTCCGCCACCGGAGCTGGCCAAAAAATGCATGAGAAGCTTCGGTTTTCTCCCTCTCTCCTGGAACGGCGACTCCGTGAATCGGGGCAAAACGCTATGGTGTGCGATGTTCCAATCGCCTTCGGTGGTCGCCGGCGCTGCCTCCCGCCGCTCTCTCTCTCTCGATTTCTCGGTCCCTTTTCCCCCGTTCCCTTGTTTCGTGTTCCCCCCCTTTCTTTTCTTTTCTTTTTTTTTTCTGCTTCTCATATTTCCCAATATCTCTAACTTATTCTCACTTGTCTGGATATCATGGGTTATTTGTAATTAATATTATAATTAATTTTATCGACAAAATAGTGACGGATTATTCCGTCCCTAAAATATCACTTCAATTTCTAAAATATTGTTTTAATAAATTTGAAAATTTTTTTGGGACGAAATTATCCATCTCTATTCAGTCGCTAATTCAAAATAATTTAGCCACAAAAGTTTAGTCGCTAAATCCGTCGCAACCGCTAAAATTGCCTCCAAATATAGCGACTAATATATTAGTCGCTATTTTAGCGACTAATTTTTTAGTCGCAAAATTTGTCGCAAAAATTAACGATGAATTTTTTAGTCGCAAAAAAAAGCGCCAAAAGTTGTCGCCAAAATTTAGCGACGGATTCTTTATTTTTGTCGCTATTCCGTCGCTAAAATTGAAAAAAATGGTCTTCTACGACTAATTCTGAATTTAGTCGCTAATTAGCGATGAAAAAGTAACAGTCGCTAATTTGGGTTTTTTTTGTAGCGTATCTATTTCAAGCATTAGATCGTTCAATCTTTGAGACGATCCTTAACAAGGATACAATAAAGAACATATGGGATTCCATGAAACAAAAATATCAAAGAACAACTCGAGTCAAGCGTGCACAATTGCAAGCATTTCGGAAAGAATTTAAAATTCTTCACACGAAGGCAGGAGAATCGGTGAACGAGTATTTGGTTTGGACTCTTACAATAACCAATAAGATGAAAGCAAATGGTGAGAACAAAGGTGATGTTGCTATTGTTGAAAATATTTTGAGATCTATAACTCCAAAATTTAATTATGTTGTATATTCCATTGAGGAGTCTAGAGATATCGACATCTTAACCATTGATGAGTTACAAAGTAGCTTGCTTGTACATGAACAGTATATAAGTACTCCTATTGAAGAAGAACATGCTTTGAAGATCACTCATAGAGATCAGTCAGGAGGAAGGGTTGAGGCTGAGGAAGTTTTAGAGGAAGAGGACGGGAAAGAAGCAGACAAAACTTCAACAAAAGCATAGTGGAATGTTGCAATTGTTACAAACTTGGGCACTTTCAATGGGAATGCCAAAGCAAGGAGAAGGAGGCCAATTATGCAGAAACTCAAGAAGAGTCGTTGCTGATGGCATATGTGGACATGGGCAAAGACAAAAATGAAGATTTGTGGTTCCTTGCCTTTGGATGTAGCAATCATATGTGTGGGAAGAAAGAATACTTCTTGGATCTGCATAAGAATTTCAGAGATTCAGTGAAACTAGGCAACAACTCAAGCATAGCTGTAATGGGAAAAGGTAACGTTAGGCTGCAGGTGAATGAAATGGCACATATTATCACCGGAGGATTCTCTGTACCGAAGCTGAAGAACAACTTGTTGAGCATTGGGCAATTACAAGAAAGAGGGCTTGCTATTCTATTTTAACATGGAAGGTGTAAAGTGTTTATAGACACCAGATCCCGAGTCAATCAAATCAGGTGTACCCAATGATGAAATTAAATGCTTGTTCACAGGCAAAAAACTTGGAAGTGATAGTTTTCTCGTCAAAATTGCTTTTTAAAAATAAATTATAAAAAATATATATTAAAAATTAAAAATAAAAAAAAATTAAAAATAGTTTTTTGTCAAAATTTTTTCTTTAAAAAAAAAAATTCGTGCTCGTGCGCGGAGCGCGCGCCGGCGCTGAGGCACCCCTCGCCGCCAGCGGCCCCTAGGAACCGTTTTCGGCCGAAAATGCATTTTTTTGCTTTTTTTTTTTTTATTTTTAATCAATTTTTTTCAGGGATTTTAAAGGTTTTTTCCGTTTCATAATTAAAATTTGAATTAATTGAATTTATTTTTTAGAAAAAATGAGTTTTTTAAGGGAAAAAAAGAGATTTTTTTTGGGGGGTTCCTATAGAGTTTTTTGGAGAGAGAAAGCAAAGGTTTTTTTTTTATTTTTTTTATTGTATTTTTGTAAATATTGACAAGGAAACAATTCACGATCTAGTTTTTCAGATTGATAATTATGAGGGTAAAGAATTCTAGGCTTAATTGCATATTTTGTATTTTTTTTTTCTCCAATGATGAACATTTTGAAGATTTTTAATATGTGATATTTTGTTTGTTTTTATGTTTTAATTCATATATTTTGATGTTATCTCAAGTTTCCCTTATGAAAATTATATCATAATATGTAAAAATACATGAAATAGTGTTATTTTTTATGAAATTTTGAGAAAAGAAAACAAGAAAAAATCATTGTGCTTTTGATCATCTCCCTGCCCACGAGGGGTGGGAAGGAGATGAGGGGCGGCCAACCTACCCCTCGTGGCTAGGCCGCCCCTCACAATGGTTTTTTGTCTTTTAGTACATTTTTCTCTTTTTTACTCCGTTTTTGATCCTCTTCGATCCATTTTCGCGTCGTATGTATTCTTTTTGCATGATTTTAATTTTATTTTGCCAATATTTATTTATGTTTATTTAGTTTATGTGATAATATTTATTTTTATTATTTTATTTAATTTAATTATTTTTTTAGATTTATTTACTAATATTATTTTTATTTTCTCTTAAAAATTATATACAAGTTTTACTTCTTATGTGAGCATTTTCACTAGCAAATGGGGGATCCATGGAGACTCAGAAGCATCTTTTGATTTTTTTTTATTTTTTTTTGTACTTTTCATTATTTTTTTATTCTATTATTTAGTTGAATTTGTAATAAATTTAGTTTATTTTATGCACGTTAAAAAGAAAATTACAAAAAAATATTTTCAAAAAAATTGGAATTTTTTTTTTAATAAAATGGGACCAATGTCCTAATTTTTAACCAATAAAATCTCATTTTTAAAAGAAAAGTTAATTTTTCTAAAAATGGGATCACTCATCCCGATTTTCTTAAAAATAACTCTTCAATTTTTTTAGTTTGCATGAAGGAACCAATGTTCTTATTTATAAATGATACCCCTCTTTATGTATGAGTTTTATTTATGTTGTTTTAGTTGTATTTTAGGAGATTGTATTTTTTTTCCCAATTTTATCTTTTATTTTATTTTGTCATTTTTTTTTCAATGCTTGATATGTTCGTAAAATCTTAATGCATGACGTGTGAGAGAGAGATGGAAATTTAATATGAAAAATTCATTTATAATTAACTAAGGCATTAATAAGAGTAAAGTTCTGAATTTTTCTCTGGTTTAGATCCCGAAATTAGACGAATTTTTTCAATTTTTTGTAAATTGGGTGGCGACTCAAAAATATCTCAAAGGTGCTTATAAGTTTCATGAGATTAGATGAACTTCTCTAATATTCTATTAGGAAGGAATTTCAAAATATCTCATGTTATCCAAGATCTAAAGATGCGAACCCTCTCGGGTCCTAAAAGCGGACCTCCGGGAAACGATCGGATCCTGTGTGCGTCACAGTGGCAACTCCACTGGGAACTTTAAAACTTTGCTCCGAAACTGTCTTGGTTAATAATATAATTGGGTTTTTTATAAATTAAAATTTTATATTTTTTAGAAAAATTGCATTGCATGCATGCTAGAGCCTTAGATCTATGCTAGATGGTCTTTATTTTTACCCCGGTGCATTCTCGAAACACAAGCCTACATTCACTTAATGTAGGAAAGTGTTAGAGATAATCACCAGCTCAAACCTAGAGATAATCACCAGCTCAAACCTAGTACCTTTTGGTATATCAAATGTAGACCCGATTGGTCGTTATACTCGTGATGAGTTAGACCCATTGGCAGGAACCATGCTTGGGTAGCTCTAAAGTATTATCACCATTGGCCAAAGATCATATAATGGCAATAGATACTTCTCTTAGGTGAAATGTACCTTAATAATGTGCTTGCTATGCGGGCCATTATATATTGAACAATGTCAACTAAATTGAATGGACATTCATCAAAAGCTTTCATGCCTCGGTGGGCCCATCTTAGTTTAATTGGAGTGCTTAAATATATGATGGCGAAAACCCATATGTATATACATTAGACAAAAGGTGTTATGCTGCCGGTTTTTTCGCTGTGCACCTCTAAACCATGTACTATTTCATTGATTATTGGATTCTAATTTGACTCGTTACCCGTAATGTTTGTCTCCCCGTGGCAATTCCAAACCAAATAATTCCGAACAAATACCTTACGGAAGAGGTGATTCATAACAGTTTTCACATTATGGAACTTTTGATTCATGCAATTTTTGCAGGGACACCTAATATGATCACCACTCATTTCTTCAGGATGAGAAGTGGTGAATTTAACAAAAATTTTTACTCCATATACAAATGAGAAATTAGTCATTCCACTTGCATCTCGCTGCTTATACATTTAACTACGATCTAAGGATTCCATTTAACCTAAATTTTTCGATTTTAACAAAATAAGAAAAAACCAAAAGTTTAGTTTCAGCAGTATACAGAAAAAGAGAGCCTTTTGCAGTCGCTATTTTCATTGGGTTAGATTAAGCGAGATTTGAAGCTTAAATTCCAAATTATCATGTTAAGGAAAATTCTTAATGGATTAAATATAAATTTACCCTTAAAACTTTGATTTTGTGTCTAATATAGCCTAAATTGCAATGAATTATTGAGAATATCAAGGATAAAATGATTAACATTGTATTGATAATGTATGGAACACAATTTGAGTACTTTGTGTTAGTTACTTTTTAGGAAATTAGATTTAATAGCACTATTTTTTTTTAATTTGTTAATAAAATTAAAGTTGTGAACTAATATGGCCATTGAGTTTATTTATGGCCTTAATTGGATTTCACTTTCAAATTTGTAGAGCCAATTAACATTTAAACCAATTTAAAATTAACAAGGTGTATAAAACATGAAATCAATCAATGGAACCAATGAATTTTAATTTACAAATACTAATTTTTTACTAGAATTGTGACTAGGTGTATAACATTTATTTATCATTAACAAGCCAATGTCCAGTGTTTCTTTTTCTTTCTTTCCCTATATGTGTGTGTAGGTGAATGTGATTGGATAGGCATTTAACCCATTTCAAGGATGCATATACGGAGTTTTTTCAACATTGCATATTTCATATGCAATATTCCAGCAACATGACCAAGTTTATCCTAATACAGGGGTTTATCCTGACACATGGGTTTATCCAAGCACATCCCTTTCATAAATAAAAACATGAGATGTAAAAACATAACAAAAACATAGGATATTTTGTATACAAACACCAAACTCATATTGTTTGCCAACATATATACACAAACCAGTAAAGAAAATGTCAAAATAAAAAGAATAAATCACAAAGATTCACAATAAAGTCTTCAAACTTAACAAAATCTACAGTTATCAACTGGAACATACCCTTTTTGTGCATTTAGCTTTACTAGTTTTGGATCTGATAGCAGAGAAAAAGATCCCTTCTCTTTCCTCCTCCTTTTGCCTGTCCAATCTTTCCAGAAACCTCAATAAAGAAGAAAACTTTTACATTAATGACAGTCACCCAACTCTAGAACAACTTTTAAACACCGGACACTGATATTTAGTCGAGGTTTACATGTATTTAGCTTACCTCTCACACACTAGAAGCAATCGGAGTTGCTATCGCCGATTAGACCGCCGACGATAATGGGCAACGAGACCAGTAGCGAGGGATTGGGGAAAATTGGGGATTGGTGGTTTTGTTTCTCTACATTTTTTAATTCGGGTGAGAAAGAAAATTTGGGGGTTTAGGTTTTTGCAATCTATTTCTTAAAAACATATTAGCGACTAATTTAGCGAGTAAATTCTTTAGTCGCTAAATAATTCAAATTAAATCTATTCGTTTACCGACAAATACATTCAGTCGCTAATCTTATTGCTAAAAATACTTTTAATATTTACGACAGCTGTTTCAGTCGCTATTTAGTCACAATTTTTTTAGTTCTGATTAACGACTAAAATTTAGTTGCTATTGTTTGACAAACCATTTTCCTAAATAAAATTAAATCAAAAACATTTAGCGACTACTCTTTCTGTCGCTAAATTAGTCGCAAAAAAATGAGATATTTTTTTGCTCCCAATTTTAGCGACTAATTATCTTTGCCAGTCGCTAAATTACTATTCTTATTGAAAAACTATAATTTTACGACTGAATACTATTTCAGTCGCTAATCTGTCGCAATTTAGCAGCTAAAATATAGTAGTTGCTAAATCGTTATTTTTTTGTAGTGATCTCAATTCTCAAAGCTAATCGATTTATCGGATTTAGTTTTAAATTATTATTTAGTTTTAAAATATTATTTTTTATAGCCTTTTATTTTTCATTACAGTTGCAATGGTTTTGATTTATGAGTCATGATTAATTAATTATTATATATAAATATTTATTTTTAGACACAAAATCTTTTTTTATGTATTCTCTTTTAAGATTTATATAATCTTTTCATGTTAAGTACATTTCCTTTTATTTTATTTTAAAAAAAAATTACTTAGATAATATTTAAATATGACATAAAATATAGTTATTTAATATATTAACAAATATTTTCCCTTTTAAATATACATTGATTTAGATTATGGATAATTGATTATAATTTGTTATATATTTTTTACAATTATAATTTTGTAATTTATTTTGAATAATTGTCTTATTTGAATAAAATTGATCGTGGTATGATATGATATGTTGCAATATATATACTATTAATAAATTATATTTTTGTTATTTAATAATATATATATATTTTTTCCATTTCCTCACTCAAATGATTGCCTTCTTTTTTTTTTTTTTTAAATAACAATTAAATGTTATATATAACTTTTAATTAAAGTGGAGAGATGAACCACAAGGGTTTGTTTGTTATCCAATACTTGATTAGAAGTGTATGATATTTTGGATTCAATTTTTTCTACTGACATTTATATAGAGCTGACAATAGTGGCTCAAGCTCAAAATCTCTCCCAAGCCCATCCAAAAAAAATTGACCTAAACCCAACCTAAAATCTGCAAATTTGAGCTTGGCCAAAATTCACCCATCTAAAACTCAACCCAAATGGGTCTGTTCCAGATGCCCAACGGGCCTCTTTCAAATGCAGAGTCTTACTGCCTCAAAATCACAATTCTTTTTTTCTTTTTATTGTGGCAACCCTCTCTCTCTCCATCCAGTCCTCCCACTCTGCCTTTTCCACTTTAACTGCCTCTCTCCCTCCCAACTGTCTAGTTGTTGCCGGCCTCCAGCTCATTAGTTTTCCAAAGCCTGCTGCCATTCACAACCTCCGTTGCCAACCAATTGTTTTATCCCCGTTCTCCAGTAAGATTTAAACTTTTTTTTTCTTCATCTTTCATCTCTAAATTCATTTCTTATTCACGGGAAATTTACAATTTCATGCTTTAAAATCAAAATCACTTCCTTTGATTGATCTGTTAAAATATTTCACTTTTGACTTGAAATCCTTTTAACATATTCTTACATCTATCTCTTTTTGTTCAATACCTTTTGACTTGAATTTCAGATTTTAGTTTATGTTGATATATTCTTACTTCTGTCTCCTTGTTGTTTGTGGTTAGTTATTTTAGAGAAGTAAATAAACTAAACTGTAAAAAATTCTTAAGTGCTGCTTGTTTCTTCTTTGATTTATGTAGCTTTAGCTATAATTAGGCATAGTTATACTTTTACTTTTGCTGAACATGAAGCAAATAAAAATCTTCATATATATTTGAACCAAGATGTGAAGCCGTTATGTAGGAATGCAACAAAATTATATTGCTTAAAGATACACAAGAGGGAATTGGATGTTCGTAAGAATACTTTAGTTGAAGTAACAAGTAGGATTGTTTGACCTGTGATGTATGGACCTCATGTATACCTGAGGATTATTTTTTCCTAACTGCTTATTATATTGACAAGGATTGGAAGTTATGCTGTTAAATATTGAACTTTTGTCATTTTTCTCCTCTGCACACTGCTTTTTTATTATATGAAAAAGCTTATGATAAGTTAAAATTTTGGGGATAGAGAAGAAAATTTTAACCATTAATTTAGATAATGCAAGAAATTAATAATGACAAGATGCAAGAGTTATTAAGAGATCAACTTAGTTTGAATGATTATTTGCATTGTAATGGTAAGTTTTTCCATGTGCATTGTGGAGCTTATATTCTAAATCTTATTGTTCAAGAGGGTTTAAAATTGATTGACAAATCAATTATATCTATTAAGGAGGGGGTGAAATATGTAAATGGGTTAGAAGTCAGGAGAATTAAATTTGTTGAATCTATGTCCACAACTTTTCAGAAACTTATTATCTCACCTCAAATAGGTACTTTTATAGCATTTTGAGAATTTATTTCTTATTGTTAGAAGGGAAAAAAAGTAAAGATCAGTGTGTTAAGGATATGACTACTTTGATGTTTGATAATTTTGAGAATTATTGAGACTGCTATAGCGCTATTCTTTCCTTTGCTGTTATTCTAGATCCTCATTATAAGTTGGATTTTATAACATTTTCTTATAGAAAGTTATTCGGAGATGAGATTGTGGTTCAATTTGAATGCAAAGAAATTAAGGATAAGTTGTATGATCTTTTCGCATCATATGCAATTAATAATCCAATTTCAGAGCCATCAACAAAAAGGAGACCAAGTCTGGATGATGATCTCATGAAAGTGCGTCTCTCATCCTTTAATTTTTAGTTTTTTAGAATAAAAGATTTACATTCTTGCAGTAATATATTGTATAACTTCTATAGTAATTTTTATGTAGGAATTTGAAAGTCTTAGCAGTAGTTTTGGAGATAAATCTGAGTTAGATTTATATTTGAATGATCAAAGACTAAGTAGAACTCCACAATTTGATGTGTTATCTTGGTGGAAGGACAATGAGGCAAAATATCTCATTTTTTCTATAATAGCTAGAGATATCATGACAATTCCCATTACTACAGTTGCTTTAGAGTCAGATTTAGTATGGGAGGAAGAATTCTTAACAAATGAAAGGCATCTATGTTACCTGAAAATGCGGAGGTTTTGATTACCACTCGCAGTTAGTTATTTGGATTTGAAGATAAAATAAATGAACTTGTTTATTTGAACATGTGTATATAGGGTTTTTTTTAGGGGTGAGCATGGTCGGTTAACCGGTCCATGAGTCCCAGTCCATTAACCAGTCCATTAATATCGGTTTTTTGAAATTCTAGTCCATTAATCAGTCCATTACCATCGGTTAACCAGTCCATCGGTTTCGGATTTTCGGATCGGTTACCCAATATTTTTCGGTTAACCACTATAATTATAAATATATTCATAAATAAAATTAAAATGTTCAAGATACTTAAAAATTAAAATTTTTTCACTATAATATAACATTATTGTTGTTAAAATAAAAATATTTGGTGGATATAAGCAAATTTGTCTTTAAAAATTAATATTTAATAAGTAAATATATTAACCGGTCCATAATCACTTTTAATTAGATAAATTATTATACCTACTAATAGCCAATTAAAAAAACTTAAAAACTTTAAAATAATTAGTATAATGAAAAAAAGTATATGATCACCTTTAATTAAGATAAATTGTTATAAATTATTAAAAAATTAATAAATTAACTAAAAATTCGGTTTCAGTTCGGTTAACCATTCACATGAGTCAAAAACCATTAACCAGTCCATTAATATCGGTTTTTTCAAAACACTAACCATTAACCAGTCCATTACAATTGGTTAACCAGTCCATCGGTTCGGTTTCGAATTTTTTTTTCGGTTAACCAAGTCCATCGGTTTTTTTGCTCACCCCTAGTATTTTGCACATTCTTATAATATTTTTACTAAATATTTATTATTAGTGACCGAGGAGGAGTCTCAAGATCACACGGAAAAAGATATTAAATTTTCAAAATCTGACCCAAGTGTGGAGTGTTAATAAGTTGAAGTTAGAAAATAGATTAGCATATTACTTACTATTTGTATATCTAATATTTTTGTTAGACTAATTTTTTGAAATGAACAATTACTTATTATTTGTATATCCAATATTTTTGTTAGACTATTTTTTTTTTTAAATGAACAACTACTTACTATTTGTATATCCAATATTTTTGTTAGACTAATTTTTTAGTATTCCGCTATTATATTAAGAATTATTTTTTGTTAAAAAGTGGATTGATCTATAATTTGGCCCGTTTGGGCCACCATTCGATACATTTGATATATTTGGGTCAACATGCGATCCATATGAAACAATATTTTTTATTATGGGTTTTAGTGACTATTTTTATATTGAGAAATATTTTTATTAAAAAAATTGGTCAAATGGGTTGCGATCCATCTGGGCCATAAAGCTACTCATGAATTTACCTAAGTCTGTCCAACCCGTTTGGGCATTGATCCTTTCCTTTTATGATCCATATTTTTTATTTCATTTATGATCCGTCCATTTATAACTCACCAATTTATAATTCAACTCAAATCCGCCCAACCCGCTCAATTTGCCAGCTCTATGTACATTTATATTTGTAATTTTATATTATGCCTCATTTAGTAATTGATATTTTAATGGAGGTGCTAAAATGGCCCATATTAAACAAATGGCCAAGTTATATAATATATCAAAGTTGGAGTATTATTTTATGGATTAGGACTAGAATTAATTAATCACGAACCTCTCCCACTCTCTTTTCTTCCATATGGACCATATCATATTAATAAAGAAAAGGCCGTGCTGAAAGAGGACTGGACGTGATAAAGAGGAGAGTGACAGTAGCAACTTAGTGGAAACATCGCAATAATTTACAAATTTAATTAAGTGGAAAACTTACACGTTGATTCAATCATGTTAGGATTGTACAGAAACATGACTTTTTTATCCAATTTTTCTTTCTCTATCTTTTTGCATTCACACTCCAGAGGCTAAGGTTGGGTATGTAAAGTTTGATAAAGTAATTAGTCAAATTGCTTTCTAAGAGGTGATGAAGATAAGTTAAGATACTGATAAAAAAAAATGGGGTAGCCATTTCTTCTTGCTGATATCATCAAGCTTGCGTCGTTCTACATAGGTTATATGCAGATAAGCATATGACATCAATTAGAATTATTGTGAAATTAATTAATAAAAAATTAATATAAACAATGACTATGATACTTGTTTGAAACAGTGTGTTTTGTTGGTGACCATAAATAAAGAGATCGAAGAGAGCCAAGGATGAACCACACTTGAATCTCTTAAAAATGAAGCCCTTTTTCATCATATGCATCCTCTTGTCTTCTTTTCTCATGCTTCAGCTCTCTCCAACTCTAGCTCGAGAGTTGGATCACAATGGTCAGAATTTTATTAAACTTGCAAAATAATCCAACTAATATCCTTTTCAATGTTCATATAATAATTAATAAATATGGTTTAATTAGTTTTTTGTTTTTTAGTTTCTGTTGAACAAATGTATTCACATTGTTTGTTAAATTGGTGCAGATGAAGTGGCAAATCACCGAACTGATGAACCTATTTTCAAACAAGCCGGCACTGGTGGCTCAAAGGATCCGAAGCTTATACCGCCCTGCAAACCTGGCCAACCAAAGTTTAACTGCAAGTGCCCCTCATACAATCCCCACTGCAAGCAGGCAAATCCGTAACTCAAAAATAATAAATAATATTGTGGAGAATTAAGTCAGCGGGTAGTTTGTACCCTACTGGACTACTGGCTTAATTTGTTATATAATAATGTACTGAGTTATATGTTTTCTGAAATAAAATTGACTGGCGCATAGTTCAGTCGACTTGTTTTCCATATATTTGCTATCCGCCCTCCATCCAGTGCGGGTAAATTTCAATAATCTGAAAATGGATTAACCGATACACAGGAAACTTGAGGTTATGTTCATTGAATAACACATCCAGAACCGAATTATTATAATTATTTTGTTTTAATGATTAGTACTGGTATTGGAAAGCCCATAAGTTCTAACTAATCTAATTCCATTTGAACTGGAGATTTTATTTAATATTGAGATTAAGACTGACCAATTAATAGTTAAAAGGAACAAGTATCTTACGGCTTAAATCAATAAATTTTGGTAAAACTAAATTAAATTGTTAGAAGTTAAAAATTATACCTATTTCAAGCACGTATCATTTTAGTTCAATAATAAAACAGATAAAATGTTAATTTTAAGTATCATTCTACTATTTTAATGATGGAGGAATACAAAGAACAAATTGCTCGGTATATTTTTCATATATTTAAAATAAAGAGATGTATATAAAAATTGAAACATTGTAAGGTGTTTATAATACTAAATGAAAGACAAAACAATTAAAAACAAATTAATTTACTTTTAAAATTTATTTTATATATTAAAAATTGGATCTAAAACACACTTAAAAGTTAGTTGTTGTTTCAGAATTTTTTGATGGCGCGAATGCTATAAACATATTCACACCAAAACCGTTATTTGATTTAATAAATTCTACGTAAAAATTGAATAAAGTATAGTATTAATTTTTTTTTTGAATTAGAATTAGATGGGTCAATTTCACTCATGGTCACTCAACTTATCACTTATCGCACAAAAGTAACCAACTTTTTTTTTTCTTACTTAAATGTCACTGAACTTCTAACATTTTTGCAAAAAAATCATGCTGACCGGAATCCGGCAAGAACCCTTACCGGATTGATGACATGACATATGACACGTGGCAACGAATAGTAAATATATGACTTTTTTGCAAAAATATTAGAAGTTCAGTAACATTTAAGTTGGAAAAAAAGAAAATTGGTTATTTTTGTGCGATAAATTATAAGTTTAGTAACCGTGAGTGAAATTGATTTAGATGTAGCATTTGTTGTAGATATTGTTAAACGACATGTAATTTCTGATATGGCATGCCATGTCATCAATCCAGCGAGGGTCCTCGCCGGATTCCGGTTAAAATGACTTTTTTGAAAAAATGTTAAAAGTTCAGTGACATTTAAGTAAGAAAAAAAAAGTCGGTTACTTTTGCGCAATAAGTGATAAGTTGAGTGACCGTGAGTGAAATCAACCCGAATTAGATTGACAAGAGGATAATTTTCTTGCTAGTCTCTTGATGTAATTTTTGTTTTTCTCAAACGCAGCACTTCATTTAAACTAAGAGGGTACATATATAGAATTTATTTAAAAAAAAAAAAGAGAGTACCTAGAAAGTTCAGCTGCTCATTTATGTTAATCATAAAATCATCCCTTAGCTATTTACATAAAAAGCTTTTCTGAAGCACTAAAGACCATATATATTTATCAAAAAAAAAAAAAAAAGAGTGTTGGTTGTGGGTTTCCTCCACATGGTGGTGGGGCCCACATGTTTGAAAAAGAAAAAAAAATGAAAAGTTAGTCAAAGAATGCTGCAAAATGAAAGCAAAGAAAGAATTAAAATTTTTTCTTTGCGGCCGTGTTGGACAGCTTAGAATAAGCTGTCCACACGCATTTAACGCGTAAAATACGCGTTTATATTTCCTATAAATAGGCCCTATTTCATTTCAGTTTTTCATATCAAACTTTCATAAGTTTGTGAAAGAGAGAAGAAAAGAAAAACATTTGGGATATTTTTCTAAAAGGGGAGTGACAAAATAGTGAGTTTGGGAAATATTTGTGTGCCACTATTTTGGGTTTATCTCAAAATTATTGTGTTATTTTTCCTCTCTTGTACCCATTAATTTTATTAGTGGAAGAAATATTTTCGGAGTTTATCCCGTGGACGTAACCCAAACGTTTTGGGTGAACCACGTTAAATTGCTGATATCTACATTTTGCTCTGCTAATTTATTTTTATTTATCCGCTGTGCCCAACAACTGGTATCAGAGCCAAGGTTATTTCTTAGTATGCTCTGTGGTTGCAGCATAAACTGATCTTCCACATCAGAAAAGTTTTTTCCTTGAGTATACGGTACTGTTCATACATACGGTACTATTCACGTATACGGGTACTATTCACCGTCAGAAATTTTTTTTTGATCAAAAAAGTTCATCGAATTTCGATCTAAATGGAGGCAAAAAATAGCAGAATGACCTACTTAAATGGCTCAAACTACCACATATGGAGTAAAAAGATGAAAGATCTTCTAGTTGTGACGAAGATGCATTTGCCGGTGTTTGCCACAGCTAAACCCGAAGGTAAAACCGATGAGGAGTGGGAGTTTGACCACGAGCAGGTGTGCAGTTTTATCCGACAATTTATCGAAGATAATGTGTTCAATCATATCTGTAATGAGACAGATGCCAGAACACTGTGGAGTAAGCTGGAGACGTTGTATTCTTCAAAGATGGGAAATAATAAATTATTTTACTTGACCAAGTTGGTGCAAGTAAGATATAGAGAAGGGACTTCCTTGCCAGACCACTTAAATGAGATGGAAGGGATCCAGGATCAGCTAAACAGAATGGGAGTAAAGCTGGATGATGAAATATTTGCTTTATTGGTGTTAGCCTCTCTGCCACAGTCTTGGGAGACTTTGAAGATCTCTATCACCAACACTGCACCCAATGGTGTGGTAAACATGGAGATTGTAAAGAGTAGTATCCTGAATGAAGAAATGAGAAGGAGATCACAAGCCTCATCTTCTTCATCACAATCAGATATTCTAGTTGCAGAATCTAGAGGAAGGAGACAATCTAGGGAACAAAACCCTAGAGGTAAGAGCAGAGGGAAGTCAAACAACTATGCCAATGTTGAATGCCATCACTGTAAAAAGAAGGGTCACATTAAAAAGTTCTGTAGAAAGTTCAAAAAGGAACAGGAGAACCGAAGCAGAACTGTGAAGAAAGACGACAGCAGTGATGATGAGCAGACTAATATCGTAGATGAATTCAATATCATTTATGATGAAGATATTGTCAATCTTGTATCTCAGGAATCCAGTTGGGTACTTGATAGTGGTGCTACCATTCATGCTACATTCCGTAGAGAATTCTTCTCATCATACACACTTGGAGATTTTGGTGTTGTTAAGATGGGAAATGAAGGCCTGTCAAAGATTGTTGGCAGAGGAGATGTTTGCTTGGAAACAGAGAATGGTACCAGATTAATTCTGAAAGATGTCAGGCATATTCCAGACATGCGCCTGAATTTGATCTCTGTACGCAAACTTGGAAATGAGGGATATTGCAGTTCCTTCATTTATGACAAATGGAAGCTTACAAAAGGCTCATTAGTAGTGGCTAGAGGTGAAAATCATACAACTCTGTATGTAATGGAAGCAAAGCTCTCCACCGACACAGTAGCTGCCATGGAGAAAGACAGTACAATTGAACGGTGGTATCAGAGACTTGGCCACATGGGAGAAAAAGTAATGAAAAGCCTCGCCAAGAAGAAATTATTGCCCGGTATGGATGAAGTACACTTAGACAAATGTGCTGATTGTCTATTTGGAAAGCAAAACAGAGTTGCTTTTAAAAGTTCCCCTCCTTCCAGAATGAAGAATGTGTTGGATCTCGTTCACTCTGATTTGTGTGGACCAATGCCAAAGTCACTTGGTGGTGCTCAGTATTTTGTGACTTTCATTGATGATCATTCGAGGAAGACGTGGGTATATCTTTTAAAGACAAAAGATCAGGTGCTAGATGTCTTCAAAGAATTTCATGCCTCAGTTGAGAGACAGACTGGGAAGAAGTTAAAATGCATCCGGACGGACAATGGTGGAGAATACACTGGACCATTTGATGTTTATTGCAAAGAGCATGGTATTCGGCATCAGATGACACCTCCAAAGACACCGCAGTTGAATGGCTTAGCTGAGAGAATGAACAGAACTTTGATGGAGAGAGTCCGATGTCTACTCTCACATGCAAAGTTACCTAAGAGATTTTGGTGTGAAGCTATTCTCACAGTTGCACACGTGTTGAATCATTCACCTTGTACTCCTCTCAAGATGGATGTTCCAGAAAGAGTATAGTCAGGAAAAGATGTTTCCTATGATCATCTGCGGGTGTTTGGCTGTAAAGCATTTGTTCATATCCCTAAGGATGCGAGGTCCAAACTTGATGCCAAGACAAGACAGTGTATTTTTATTGGCTATGGTCAAGATCAATTTGGCTATAGATTTTATGATCCTATTGAGAAAAAACTTGTCAGGAGTCGTGATGCTGTATTTATTGAAGATGAGACCATTGAAGACATTAACAAAATGAAGAAGGATGTTCCTGATTCCAATGGTGACTTATCGGATTTAAAATTAATTCCTCCAACACCGGTGCCAAGAGAAGTTGGAAATGAAGACCAGGTTTATCCACCTGACGATGATGATGGTCCTATAGAAGTTGGTTCTGAAGATGATGATGATGAAGATCAAGATGATGTTCCAGCACCAACACCTATGGCTTCTCCACCTCCACAAAGGAGAAGTGAAAGAACAAGATGGCCATCTTCCAGATATCCTTGTGACCAGTATGTGACTATTACTAAAGGGGGAGAACCTGAGAGTTATAAAGAAGCCATAGATGATGAATCTAAGTAGAAATGGATTGAAGCCATGCAAGATAAGATGAAGTCACTGCATGAGAATAAAACTTTTGAACTGGTGAAGTTACCCAAAGGCAGAAGAGCCTTGA
Organism: Excoecaria cochinchinensis; assembly: GCA_947683425.1. Taxonomy (NCBI): domain Eukaryota; kingdom Viridiplantae; phylum Streptophyta; class Magnoliopsida; order Malpighiales; family Euphorbiaceae; genus Excoecaria; species Excoecaria cochinchinensis. The sequence continues at coordinate 6,294,973 of CANTUQ010000066.1, forward strand.
AAAATAGATGGGTGTTCAGGATTAAGCATGAAGAACACAGTTCCAGTCCACGTTACAAAGCCAGACTGGTTGTCAAGGGATTCAGTCAAAGAAAAGGGGTTGACTTTGATGAGATTTTCTCACCAGTTGTGAAAATGACATATATTCGAACTGTGCTGGGGTTAGCAGCAAGTCTTGACTTGGAGGTTGAACAAATGGATGTCAAAACTGCCTTCCTGCATGGTGATTTGGAAGAAGAGATATACATGGAGCAACCAGAAGGGTTCAAAGAAAGAGGAAAAGAGAATTATGTTTGCAAGTTGAAGAAAAACCTCTACGGCTTAAAACAGGCACCGAGACAGTGGTATAAGAAATTTGAGTCTGTTATGGGGGAGCAAGGCTACAAAAAGACTACTTCAGACCATTGTATTTTTGTGCAAAAATTCTCTGATGATGATTTCATTATCCTTTTGCTCTATGTGGATGATATGTTGATTGTTGGCCAGAATGTTTTCAGAATTAACAATTTGAAGAAGCAGTTGAGTAAGTCTTTTGCTATGAAAGACTTGGGGCCAGCAAAGCAGATTCTTGGCATGAATATTATCAGAGACAAAATTGTGGTTGTCACAAGAGAGGTACATTGAGAAAGTACTTCGGAGATTTAATATGGACAAGGCTAAAGCAGTTAGTTGTCCTCTTGCTACTCACTTTAAGCTGAGTTCTAAACAAAGCCTTTCTACAGACAAAGAGAAGGAAGAGATGGATAAAGTTCCATATGCTTCAGCAGTTGGAAGTTTAATGTATGCTATGGTGTGCACACGGCTAGATATCGCTCATGCAGTTGGAGTTGTGAGTAGATTCCTTTCAAATCCTGGAAAGGAACATTGGGCTGCAGTAAAATGGATTTTAAGGTATCTTCGAGGAACTTCCAAAATATGTCTATGTTTTGGAAATGACAAACCTGTGTTAGCTGGATTCACAGATGCAGATATGGCTGGCGATGTGGATTCTAGAAAATCCACTTCTAGTTACCTGATTACCTTTGCAGGGGGAGTTGTGTCATGGTAGTCAAAGTTACAGAAATGTGTTGCACTTTCTACGACTGAAGCGGAGTTTATAGCAGCAACGGAAGCTTGTAAAGAGTTGTTATGGATGAAGAAGTTCTTGAAAGAACTTGGTTTGCAACAACATAAATATCAGTTATTCTGTGATAGTCAGAGTGCTATTTATCTTGGTAAGAATGCCTCCTTTCATTCGAGATCAAAACATATTGATGTGAGATATCACTGGATAAGAGATGTGATGGAGAAGAAGCTACTACAGCTTGAGAAGATCCATACAGAAGAAAATGGGTCAGATATGTTAACGAAAATTCTACCAAGACAGAATTTGGAGTATTGTTGGCTGGCTGCAGGACTAGCGGAGCCCCCCACCATGTAGTCGTAAGGGGGAGAATTGTTGGTTGTGGGTTTCCTCCACATGGTGGTGGGGCCCACATGTTTGAAAAAGAAAAAAAAAATGAAAAGTTAGTCAAAGAATGCTGCAAAATGAAAGCAAAGAAAGAATTAAAATTCTTTCTTTGCGGCCATGTTGGACAGCTTAGAATAAGTTGTCCACACGCATTTAACGCGTAAAATACGCGTTTATATTTCCTATAAATAGGCCCTATTTCATTTCAGTTTTTCATATCAAACTTTCATAAGTTTGTGAAAGAGAGAAGAAAAGAAAAATATTTGGGATATTTTTCTAAAAGGGGAGTGACAAAATAGTGAGTTTGGGAAATACTTGTGTGCCACTATTTTGGGTTTATCGCAAAATTATTGTGTTATTTTTCCTCTCTTGTACCCATTAATTTTATTAGTGGAAGAAATATTTTCGGAGTTTGTCCCGTGAACGTAACCCAAACGTTTTGGGTGAACCACGTTAAATTGCTGGTGTCTACATTTTGCTCTGCTAATTTATTTTTATTTATCCGTTGTGCCTAACAAAAAGACCATATATATTATCTTTAAGAATAGTCCACATTTGTTAAGTATAGCATATCCTATTGATTAAATGCTTTTTATAAAATTTAGATAATCCTCACATGGCAAACTAATTTTTAGAATTAAATTATATTCAAATATATATATTTTTTATATGGTTTTGGAACTAACAGTTTTGCAAATACCATGCTCTAAATTTTTTATATGTTTTTGCTCTATACGTAAAAGAGACGTGTTAAGTATAATATATAGACTGTTTATAAAAATTAAATACTTCTTATAAATATTTGTCCAATATTTTGATCACCTCATCACATGGTATGTCTTGAAATTGAATTAAGTAATTCAAATCTTTTTTTTTTCAACACAGATATTAGGTTGAGCTCAGTTAAGATCTGATTTAGCATATCAACTAAGAGTTTGGAGTAGCTGTCTATATATTTGGACTGGTCTTAATTTTCTTGCGGCTGGAGTTCATTGTATATATATAGTGTACCGCCAATTATGAATCCAATTCCAAATATGAAGCATTTAATAATATTCAATGTCCTTTTAATTGTCACCTTAAGGCAATAGGTGTTCAATGTCAAAATGCAATAAATAAGTTGTTAATTATATATGATGATCACATATCATATCTTAGCATTTAATAAGGTGTTCAATGTTAATTATATATGCTGATCACAATTAACCTCTTACACGTATCACATTATTCTCTTATTGATATTCTCCACTGTTACATACATCACATTATCATATGTTGTGCACCATCTATATATGTGACTTAGTTAATAAAATAATAAACTAATCTCCATCCAAAGAGACTATTACATATATATTGATATAATTGGATCATTAATGTAATGATTGTACAATTAAGAACAAATTTAAATTAAATTATAAGAATCTTGACGACTCTCATTACCATGATTTCCATCATGATGACAAATCTCAAATTTAATGAAAAATTTTATTATATTAATCAACAATTATTAACAAATATAATAAAAGAGTTGCAAATGTCATATATATATCGATTAAAATAATGTAGACCGAAATATCAACTATATATATCCCTAACAAAAATTTACAAAGACAATATGTTAAAATTACTGATGGAAATGTCTCTCCTCAAACAAATTTTTATGGAGAAAGCAGATATATATAGCCACTAATATATCCGCATTCCGTTCACTTGGTATCGTTATGGTTATAGGTCCAATTGGAATCAAACTTTTATTGAATAAGTCAAAATTGGATTGAACGGTGATAAATGTTTTAACAATTTCAACTCCAAATCATAACCATAAAATGACAGTTCTGTTTTGGTTTTATACTTTAGAAACCGAAACTGGAATTGAACTGCCGGATTTGGTTTCAACCCATAAAATACTTTTATTGTATATTAATCTATTGTAATATGATTTTTTTTTTTTTTTAAATTTCAGTTTCAAACCAGCCGAATTGGAATCGTGAACAAACTAAATCATCTTCATGTGATTTTTGTTTTGATTTCACCATCCATAAAATCGAAACTGAAAATTTTAAAATCAAAGCTCTGCAGTTTCGAAATAGTGTCACCACTAATATACCAGCAGAAATTATATGATTATCGAGAGAATTTGTTATCGGTAAACATGAATCTCTTGTGGTGTGTATGATGAACGTGGGTATGTCCGTAGGTTTGCTCTTCTATTCAACTGTATAAAATGCATGGCTTACAAAATGGTAGATGAAGATATATATGAGCGGTCAATTTTACTTATGGTCATTCAACTTATCACTTATCGCACAAAAGTAACCGATTTTTTTTTTCTATTTTAAATATCACTGAACTTCTAACATTTTTTCAAAAAAGTTATGTCGACCGGAATCCGGCGAGACCCCTTGTCGGATTGATGATATGGCATATGACACGTGACAACGAATAGTAAATATATGATTTTTTTTGCAAAAATGTTAGAAGTTCAGTAACATTTAAGTTGAAAAAAAAGAAAATTGGTTATTTTTGCGCGATAAATGATAAGTTTAGTGACCGTGGGTGAAATTGATTTAGATGTAGCATTTGTTAGAAATATTGTTAAACGACATGTAGTTTTTGACATGTCATATCATGTCATCAATCCGGCAATAATTCTCACCGGATTCCGGTTAAGATGATTTTTTTGTAAAAATGTTAAAAATTCAGTGACATTTAAGTAAGAAAAAAAAATCGGTTACTTTTGCGCGATAAGTGATAAGTTTAGTGACAGTTAGTAAAATCAACCCTATATATGAGAGTAGGTAAAGCCTATGAAAAAAGAACTAGAACTCTCTCGGTCATAATAATCAATTACCAAAAGAAATTATAGGTCTCTCTTTTCTTTTCTTTATTCATTGTTGTTCTTATTATATCTTTTTCTTTTTTCTTGATCAAATCTCTTTATCATATCTCCTATGTTTCATTTATTCTAGAACAAAATATAAAAAAATGGTCCAGGCCAACCAGACTAATGCTTTATGGAACAAAAGTTAAAGTTGTTTGTTTTGCTGTTTTTCAGTACAAAGACCAAAATGGACAAGGCAAACATGATCACTCCAAAACGATAAGTCGTAAGATGATAGTTACTCTTCTGAAGAAATAAATTTTCAAATTTTAAATACAACGAAATTAAATTAATGATTCCTTTAAAATATAGCATTAATAATAAAATTTTCCAAGGAGTGACTATGAAATGGGAAATACATGAAAGAATCAAAATATTTGTAGTAATCTTGCTTACTAGGTGTAGGTGATGATAGATGATAATGTTTTATTTTTGTTTTATTCATTCTTTATTTCCCACTTAGATTTGTGTTCGAACACATAGACCCAGTTCAGTCATTTAATTAGTTTACATTTTTTCATTGAAGTTGGATTTCTTGTAAATTATTTAATGTTTTAACTGCGTGGAATGGTACATATACTTTATTTCTCAATTGCAATTCGCAATTCAAATTTTAGACATAAAATATATTTAAATTAAAATTTGGAAAGAAACGGTTTACCTTTTTTGTGATCTAACTGGTACAAATTTGAATTAGTCGAATTAATAAATTTTAAATAATGAATGACTTATACTAAATTATTTAATGGTTTAATATATAATACACACTTATTTATTTATTTTTAAATAGTTTCAAGCATTTATTTTTCCTTAAATTGCTTACTGTTCTTACTTTTTCTTTTTTCTTTCACTAGCCCCTATAAATTTTTTTTAGCCCCTTTTATATGATATGGCAACAAAAATCAAACTATCATTCCACATTAGCTCCATCACATGAGGCTAAATGGAATGAAAACATAGTGTATAGGGATCTAATAGAGAGAAAAATTCAAAATTGAAAAAAAAAATAGTGCAAGAGACTAACAATTAAAATGATATCATTGAAATTTTACTTTTGGTAATTATATAATGACTTCACAGATCAATCCAGCAAAAAATTGCAAAATGCACACGATTATAATAGTAATATTTTTTTTGAAAAAAAAAAGAAAACTAAAATCAGAAAGAATTGACTCACTGACCAGGGTCAATTTCACTCATAGTCACTCAACTTATCACTTATCGCGCAAAAGTAACCGACTTTTTTTTTTCTTACTTAAATGTCACTGAACTTTTAATATTATTGCACAAAAGTCATGTTAACCGGAATCCGGCGACGACCCTTGCCAGATTGATGATTTTTTTGCAAAAATGTTAAAAGTTCAGTAATATTTAAGTTGAAAAAAAAAAGTTAATTACTTTTGAAAGATAAATAATAAGTTTAGTGACCGTGAGTGAAATTAATTTAAATGTAGCATTTGTTAAACTTATCAATCCAGCAAGAGTCATCGCCGGATTCCGGTCAACATGACTTTTGTGCAATAATGTTAAAAGTTCAGTAACATTTAAGTAAGAAAAGAAAAGTCGGTTACTTTTGCGCGATAAGTGATAAGTTGAGTGACCATGATTATAATAGTAATATTTTTTTTGAAAAAAAAAAGAAAACTAAAATCAGAAAGAATTGACTCACTGACCAGGGTCAATTTCACTCATGGTCACTCAACTTATCACTTATCGCGCAAAAGTAACCGACTTTTTTTTTTTCTTACTTAAATGTCACTGAACTTTTAATATTATTGCACAAAAGTCATGTTAACCGGAATCCGGCGACGACCCTTGCCAGATTGATGATTTTTTTGCAAAAATGTTAAAAGTTCAGTAACATTTAAGTTGAAAAAAAAAGTTAATTACTTTTGAGAGATAAATAATAAGTTTAGTGACCGTGAGTGAAATTAATTTAAATGTAGCATTTGTTAAACTTATCAATCCGGCAAGAGTCATCGCCGGATTCCGGTCAACATGACTTTTGTGCAATAATGTTAAAAGTTCAGTAACATTTAAGTAAGAAAAAAAAAAGTCGATTACTTTTGCGCGATAAGTGATAAGTTGAGTGACCATGGGTGAAATCAACCCCACTGACCAACGTTGGATTAAAAATGCAAGCTGTCTTATGTTTAATTTCATTTGGTCATATTTATAATTATAATTAGATATTATGTGTATTCTGTAAAAGTTAAAAAAGGAAAACGAAGCTTTGTCGGCAGAGAAATGAATGGAAGGGCATTTATGTGAAATTCATGATGCAACTATGGAGTCATTGAGCCAACCTAATCTGCTTTTGATAGTTAAATATATTTTCAAATGGGGAATGGGGTTGTCACGCATACACTGTTCTTGCACTTTATAGAGTGTGGTAAAGCAAAAGGCAGGTATTAAAATGAGGGGAGGAGTGAGTGAGGGGAAGAGCATCCACTTCTGAAAAAGCAATGGCAAATAGATCAGTGGCAATGGCTCTTGCATTGAGTGTGCTGTTTGCGATTTTGAGCACAAAATGTAGTGCAGCTGCTTATCTTAAGAAGAGCAACACCACCATGAATTGCAATGGGCGGCTAGACGAGTGCCTGATGACGGAGGAGATGGAGTTGGTCAGTTACTATTACCACGCCACTCGAATTCTACAAACTAGTGATCCACATATTACTGACTATAGTAAGGATCCTAATCAATATCCCCCATGTAAACCAGGAAAACCGAAGCTGCATTGCAGGTGTCCTGCCTACAATCCTCATTGTTAGAAGTTTACTGTTTTTATTTTTACTCTCTATGGGTTGTTTTACTCTCCAGTCTTTTCTACTACTAGACCCACTGTCTTGTATATTAGGCAACAAGAATGTGTGTGTGTGCGCGCGCTTATGATTTTCTTTTGATTTCCTCAGTCAATAAATTTGTTTTAGAAGAAACAAAGGGTAGAAATGAGTTCTGCTCATTTGTATACCATCTTGGTAGCTGGTCCAGTTTTTTTCTGACATATACATGCTTAATTTCAGCGTTCTCGTGTTAGACATGTTTACTTCCTAGCTACCACTCTAATCTATTGTTGGAAAAGAATAAATATCAAAAATCGAAGTAAAAATAATCAAGAACACTCAAGAACAATTTCTGCAACTCTCTCAAATTTATATTACTTGACTTTCTTCTTTTATTCTATCTCATACATTGCAGAGAGGGAGGGGGTATTTATACTAACATAGGATTAATACAAACCACATAAATACACCTACTACACACCTAACTTAGACTTACACATACCATTAAAACCATACATTTGTAATGCAAATTTCAACTATCTAACCAACCTTTGACATTTAATTCATCATGTGAAAAATATCATAAGGTTCTTTGAGCTGGGCTTCAACATTTGGATTTGGGTTTTGAATAAACTTGGATTTAAAATAAGTTTATATTTCAACACTCCCCCTTAAACTTGTTTTATGAGACCAAGCAAATTCCTTATCCTCGCAAAATCTTCATATTTCAGTGGCTTGGTGAAGATATCAGCAATTTGATTATGTGACTTAACATACTCGATTTGTACATCATTTCTTGCAATGCATTCTCTAATGTAATGGAATCGAGTATCTATGTGCTTTGATCGATCATGAAACACTGGATTCTTTGCTAGAGCAATTGCTGATTTGTTATCAACACCAATCTTTGTTGGTTCTTCTTGTATCAAGTTCAGCTCGTTCAATAAGTTTCTCAGCCAGACTGCATGACAAACAGCTGAAGTTGCAGCTACATACTCAGCTTCACAAGTTGAGAGTGTGACGATTGGTTGTTTCTTTGATAGCCATGTGAAAGCAGTATCTCCCATAAAGAATACAAAGCCTGTAGTGCTTTTTCTATCATCTAAATCTCCACTCCAATCACTGTCACTGTATCCAACAAGCTTGTAATCATTAGAAATAGAATAGGACAATCCAAAGTTGATTGTACCTTTGAGGTAGCGAAGAATTCTCTTTGCGACTTTGAGATGAGTGGTTGTTGGAGATTCCATGTAGCGGCTAACCAATCCAACTGCATAAAGAATATTGGGTCTTGTGCATGTCAGATAGCATAAGCTTCCAACTAAACTTTTAAAGTATGTTGGATCCACGCTTTCTCCTTCATCATGCTTGGACAATTTGACTCCACATTCTACTGGCGTGCTTATCGATTTGCAATTCTCCATTTTGAACTTCTTCAGAATCTCCTTTGTGTAACTTTCTTGTGAGATGAAAATTCCATCTTCTTGTTGTTTAACTTCAATGCCAAGATAGTACGCCATAAGCCCAATATCTGTCATCTCGAACTCTTTTACCATTTCTTTCTTGAAATCTTTGAACATGTTGGGGTTGCTTCCGGTGAAGATTAAATCATCCACATACAGGCATACAATTAAGACATCTCCATCTTTGATTTTGAAGTAGAGCGCATGTTCATATGGACATTTGATGAAACCATTATGTTGGAAGTATTTGTCGATGCGGCTGTTCCAAGCTCTTGGTGCTTGTTTTAATCCGTAAAGAGCTTTCGTCAACATTAGAACTTTATTTTAATGTCCTTTCACAACATAACCCATCGGTTGTTCAATGTAGACTTCTTCTTCGAGTACTCCATTCAGAAAAGCAGACTTCACATCCATCTGGTGAATCTTCCACCTATTTTGAGCTGCTAGAGAAATAATTAGTCTAACAGTCTCTAAGCGTGCAACAGGAGCAAATACCTCATCATAATCAATGCCAGCTCTTTGACTGTATCCTTTTGCAACAAGTCTCGCCTTGTATCTTTCAACTTCTCCATTTGCATTCTTCTTCACTTTGTAGACCCATTTGACACCAATTGGCTTGTGTCCTTTTGGAAGTGAAGTGAGTTCCCATGTGTCATTCTTTTCAATGGCCTTGATTTCTTCATCCATTGCATTTCTCCATTTTTCATCTTGTATAGCTTCTTGAAAGTTATCTGGTTCACAATTAGCAAAAAGACAAAATAATGTAAGATTATTTAATTGTTCAGTTACTTCGTATAGATCTCGAAGACTCCTTGTACGTTGCACAACTCTTTCATTTGGACTACCACTTGAAGATGATAAAGCTGATTCATCTTCATGGGTAGTTGCTGTTGGTGAAGTAGGTGGTGAAGCAACCTCTTGCTGAACTTCTTCTGGTTGCTGAACTGGTGCTTGCTCATTTTCATCAATTGGAAAGAAGTTGAAGTCGTCTGTGGGAGAATTGAATTCCCATTCACCTTCTTCATCAAATATGACATCTCGGCTGATTATAATCTTCCCATTGTTTGGATTGTATAGCCTGTAGCCTTTCGAACTTGCATCATAGCTAATGAAGATGAATCTTTCACTTTTATCATCAAGCTTGGTTCTTCTTTCATCTGGTACATGAACATGAGCTATGCTTCCAAATACTCTTAGGTGTGAGATGCCTGGTTTTCTTCCACTCCATGCTTCTTGCGGTGTCTTTCCCCACACACTTTTTGTTGGAGATCGATTGGACAAGTAGACAGCTGTTGCCACAGCTTCAGCCCAAAACTCTTTGGGCAATTTCTTGCATTTGAGCATGCTTCGTGCTATGTCAAGGATAGTTCTGTTTTTTCTTTCTGCGACTCCATTTTGTTGGGGGGATCTTGGGACTGTCAATGGTCTTCAAATTCCATTTGCTTCACAGAATTCTTGAAACTCCTTAGAAGTGAATTCTCCTCCTCGATCAGATCTCATTGCTCTAATCTTTTGGCCACTTTCATTTTCCACTGTAGCTTTAAATTTCTTAAATACTTCAAAAACTTCTGATTTCTGCTTCAAAAAATATACCCAGGTTTTTCTTGAAAAATCATCAATAAAGAGAAGGAAATAATTACTTTTACCAAATGAACTTGGGCTGATCGGTCCACAAACATCTGTGTGTATAAGCTCCAGTGGCTTTTTTGCTCTTGAGTCTGACAGCTTTGGAAATGATTTTCTGAACTGCTTTCCAAGTAGACAACCTTCACAAAGTTGATCAGGATGATTGATGTTTGGCAGTCCCCTCACCATCTTCTTTTTGGACAGCAACTCCAATCCTCCAAAATTGAGATGCCCAAGTCGAAGATGCCATAACCATGATGCGTCCTTGTAGCAAGCTTTCAAACATTTTGCAACATCATTTTGTATGTTGATAAGAAACATTCTGTTCTTTGTCATTGGCACTTTAGTGATTAGAGTATTCCTCTCATCCTTGATAGAAAGATTATCATCTTTCATGTGAATATCATAGCCTTTCTCCAACAGTTGTCCAAGACTCAAGATGTTACTTCTCATGTTAGGCACATAGTAAACTTTTGAAATAAATTGATGTCTCCCATCTTTTAAACGGATGAGAATGTTGCCTTTCCCTTTTACTTCAACTTTGGAATCATCTCCAAATGAGACATTGCCACTTACAGATTCATCAAGTTCCACGACACATGCTTCTTTTTCCACACATGTGATTGCTTGCACCAGTGTCAAGATACCAAGAATTTTCTTGGCCACCATCATTCTCCTTCTTTGCTAGGAAAAGAGTTTCCTTTTCTTCAATCTTCTCTTCTACATAGTTGGACTTTTCTTCAACTTTGTTATTTGGAATTCTACATTCCGAAGCATAATGGCCATACTTGTTGCAATTATAACACTGAATTTGAGATTTTTCATATCTCAAATTAGCATTGCCTCTTCCACGACCTCTTGTAGAATTTTCTCCTTTTTCATAGTTGGAATTGTTGTTGTAATTCCAACCTCGTCCTTGACCACGATATCCTCCTCGTCCACAAGCTCTACCTTTACCTCGGCCACGTTGATTTCTATCATTGCCATGACTTTCATGCATCTCTTTGACTTGTAGCTTGAGGAGTTGCTCAGCGATCCCTTGCTTCTTCTTCTGCTTCTCTTCATACGCTTGCAAAGATCCTTGGAGTTGCTCGATCGTCATTTCTTCCAGATCTTTGGTTTCTTCAATTGTTACGACAATGTGTTCAAATTTGGGATCCAACGAACGAAGTATCTTTTCTATAATTCTCACATCTTCTAACTTTTCACCATTTCTTTTCAATTGATTAGTAACAGTTGCTACTCTTGAGAAATAATCTGAAATTGTTTCAGATGTTTTCATATGTAAGGATTCAAATTCGCCTCTTAAAGTTTGGAGACGAACCTTCTTTACTTTTTGGACTCCTTTATAAGAGATTTGTAACTTCTCCCATGCTTGCTTAGCAGATCTTGCTTCAGAAATCTTCTCAAAGCCATCATCATCTAAGGCTTGATAGATTAGATAGAGAGCTTTCTTGTCTCTCTTTCTTGAATCCTTCAAAGCTGTCTTTTGATCTTGTGTAAGGACGTCTTCATTTTCTGGCTCATTATAGCCTTTCTCTACGATATCCAAGACATCATGTGCACCAAGGAGAGCTTTCATCTTGATACTCCAGTTGTCGTAATTGTTGTTGTTGAGTGTTGGTACTTGAAAGGAAGCCACATTATTGGCCATATCTTCAAAACTAGAAAGAATTTGCAAAAACCGATTGCACGGATGGATCCGGAACGTCGAAAAACCTTAAGATGAACTTAGACCGAAAAGTCAAACTTTTTGGTCAAAGTCAACTGTTGAAAAGTCAACGGTCAACGGCTTGGTCAACTGGCTTGGCGGCTCGGTCAACTTGGTAAAACGGCTCGGTCAACAGGCTTGGCGGCTTGGTCAAATGGCTCTAATTCGGCTGACTCAGTGGATTGACTCGGCTGAGTTGACTCAGCTGGGTTGACTCAGTTTTTAGGCAGAAATATTCCGGCAGCGATTGGCGGCGCGTCCGACCTCCGATTGGGTTGATTCCGGTGGCGTTGGATTCGTCTCGTCGAGAGCTTCGATTTGATATGCTGCACGATATATTTCCAACAATGCTCTAATACCACTATGTTGGAAAAGAATAAATATCAAAAATCGAAGTAAAAATAATCAAGAACACTCAAGAACAATTTCTGCAACTCTCTCAAATTTATATTACTTGACTTTCTTCTTTTATTCTATCTCATACATTGCAGAGAGGGAGGGGGTATTTATACTAACATAGGATTAATACAAACCACATAAATACACCTACTACACACCTAACTTAGACTTACACATGCCATTAAAACCATACATTTGTAATGCAAATTTCAACTATCTAACCAACCTTTGACATTTAATTCATCATGTGAAAAATATCATAAGGTTCTTTGAGCTGAGCTTCAACATTTGGATTTGGGTTTTGAATAAACTTGGATTTAAAACAAGTTTATATTTCAACATCTATGTCAAATGCAAAATTATTTAAGCGAGGAAAAATTATTAAAGGAAGCTCTTGATCAAGAATAAGTATACTCTAACCAAAATGAAAAGAAGACCGATTTCAGTTGTATTATATTCACCAATATAAGGCTACGCAAAAGTTGTCAAGCACTTTTATTATGACGAGGAGAAGGGTTCCATTTTTAACAAACAGTAATAACGTACATAATTTAATAGTTATATCACTTTATTTACCTAAGCTGGATACATATTGGAGGAACTGGAAAAAAGAAAACCAACCAGGTAACATATATAAAAAGTTTAATTACAATAATTTCTTGTCTATTTAAGGTATATATACCATACATGAATTTAAGGTTTCATGATTTCCCACAAACTCCTCGCCAACGAAATTCAAATAGGATTTGCACAAGTCTACCATTCTCTTCATTAGCAAAAATAAAATGTACAATTACATTTGGGCAACAAATAAAATCTGACACTAGAGTACTTATTGCTGGAAGCTTACAAAAATAGGGGAAAAAAAGCCCTACTATGCAATTAAAGACGCGGCGCCTGTTAACAAAAACCAATATCAGGCTTGTTCTATATTAAATTAAAGGGGAAATTAACTGCACTTCATACATTGAGAGTCTAGTTATTATTCTAATTAATTAGAATTCGAATCTTACCTTTTCTACTCTCAAAAAAGTTGTATCACAATTATAAAAGAAAATATAGTAAATTAAGGAGCTTGGACACAAATTAACAAATAGATAATTAAAGCTATTATATATTTTCTTTTCTTTTCTTTTTTTTTTTTGCAAGTGACGCACAATGCCACATTAAAATTATAAATGTAATTATAAAAAAATGAGTTTGAAATCACTTGAATTTTCAATTGAGTGCTGACTACCACGTTAATTTTTGGTGGTTATTAAGTTTAGGATTAATTTTATCCATATTCACCAAACTTACGGGATCAATAATAGAATAGTAACAAAAAAAATTAATTTGTTTTTCATAAATATAAATGCATTTTGAGTATATAGTTCAGAAAATCATTTTACCCAGATTCAAGTGGAAGCCAAACCGAAAAATTATATATGTTTATAAGTGGATTTGGGTAAAGGGTGGAAGAGAACTAAACTTGTACCATACTTTATCTGAAACCGTCATAAACCAGCAAAATTACAATCATATCTGAGGCGAAGTGTGATTCCGATGCATGAGAGAATTCTACATCCAATTAAATTAGATCCAGTTAACATGTTATGCAAAATATTCCAAGGAGATAAAGTATTCAAATTGCTAGTGCTCGAGGTGGTGTTGTTTGTGCCTTTGTGGGGTTGTTAGGATTTGTTTAATCATAGTTTAATTAGAATAATTCCAGGATTGCGGAACAAATTTAAGATGAATAATTGATGGCCATCGGACCTGCAATTCTCTGGTTTAGGGGAAAAAAAATCCAAGCATTGTCATTTACTTTTGTAAAGCAGCAAGCATATATTAAAGGTAAAAGAAAAAAAAGAAAAAAAAAAAACCCAAAGTCAAGTCATTGTATAAGTACTCTTTTTAAAAGCTAAATGGGTATCACTTTGGAGTAGGGGTGAGAAAAAAACTGAAATTTTGGTTACTCAAAAAATCTGTTGTAGTCGGGATATGCCCATGACTTTTCGGGTGGACCCGGAATATATTTGTCAGTCCGAAAATCCTACAAATATGAGAAAAGTTCCATATTTGGTCTTGATTAAGGGATTGTGTCCCTTAATATTCCACTAACATTGTAACTTCCCTATTAATGCAAAGGGAAGTTGCATACTCTCCTTTTAATTGGGGGTAACTCCCCTAACATTCATCTCCTTTAGGAGAGGCATGCCTATAAATAGGAGGTTCTTCCTTTGAGAAAGAGGTGAGATAACTTTCATATACCGAATCTCTGTCAGTTTCACCTCTCGCCGGTTTTTGCACTTCAAGTAGTTTTTAGACTGTAAACGAGCTGTTGTCATCCCGCTTGTGGATATCAGCCAGACCAGTCACGCCAGAAGAGATCCTTGTAATCTCTTCCGCCAAAGTATCTGCGCTACAAGAGATAGGTAGCATATAACCCGTTTATGTTAACTTCATTTATGCATGTGGCATGTTGATGTTATTAATCCTTCAAAATCAATTTTAAATTAATCAAATAAAAAATTTATTCTTATAATTTTTATTTTTAAAAATCGCCGTTGACAAACGGTTAATCGATCCATATATATATTTTATATATTATATTTTACTTTTTACGATTAAGTTTTTCAATATTTTTGTAAATTATAAATATTATGATATAACTTTCCAAAATATTATTATAATTAGGGGTGAGCAAAAAAACCGATGGACTTGGTTAACCGAAAAAAAAATCCGAAACCGAACCGATGGACTGGTTAACCGATTGTAATGGACTGGTTAATGGTTAGTGTTTTGAAAAAACCGATATTAATGGACTGGTTAATGGTTTTTGACTCATGTAAATGGTTAACCGAACCGAAACCGAATATAGTTAATTTATTAATTTTTTAATAATTTATAACAATTTATATAACAATTTATCTTAATTAAAGGTGATCATATGCTTTTTTTCATTAAACTAATTATTTTAATATTTTTAAGTTTTTTTAATTGGCTATTAGTAAGTATAATAATTTATCTAATTAAAAGCGATTATGGACCGGTTAATATATTTACTTATTAAATATTAATTTTTAAAGACAAATTTGCTTATATCCACCAAATATTTTTATTTTAACAACAATAATGTTATATTATAGTGAAAAAATTTTAATTTTTAAGTATCTTGAACATTTTAATTTTATTTATGAATATATTTATAATTATAGTGGTTAACCGAAAAATATTGGGTAACCGATCCGAAAAACCGAAACCGATGGACTGGTTAACCGATGGTAATGGACTGATTAATGGACTGGAATTTCAAAAAACCGATATTAATGGACTGGTTAATGGACTGGGGCTCATGGACCGGTTAACCGACCATACTCACCCCTAATTATAATGCATATTTTTAGTAAATAAACATTAAAATTATCTTTTTATTATATTTATTTATTTATTATATGTGCGTGGTGAGCACTTTATTGTTAGTTTCATATTTAATATATTCAATTCTTATAATTAATTATGAAAAAAATATTTTTCTTTTGATTTTTTTAATGGATATTATATTTCATTTGTATTTTTTTATTTTTAAAGCATTTTTAACTATTAAAAACGATATTACAAATTGTATAATTTATTAACTTTATATATAAAAATTTTTAATAGCTAACCAATAAACCAAGAAAAAAAAATTGATTAAAAATCGAAACCGGTATATCGGTTAACTGAAATTAATGGATTGGTTAATAAAATTGTTAACCGGTCCATTCTCACCCGTACTTTGAAGAGATGATATAGCATGAAAAGAACTCATTTTCTTTCAATAAGATATTTTAGAATGGAGTAATAGGTATGAAGCACTGAAAACATTTTGTCTCTTTTATAAAATTATTCAATATAAATTTAAATTATCGGATCAATATATTTTAAATATTATAATTTTTTTTTTTAAAAAAAAAACAACGAGCACGCCCATCGTATTACATTTATCTTTTAGCCTATTGTTTTGTATTGTCCAATCAACTCTCGCACAACTTATCTTCTATGAAATATATGAAAATTGTACGTGGAAGAACACTAATACGAATTTCCCAAATTTGACGTGTCAGGTGGAAAATTTTTCTCCATTATCATTTCTTGAAGTTTTTAGGAACTAAACTAAGAGTAAAATGACATGAATGATTATACTGAAAAAAAAAAAAAAACTTTAACAAAACGAAAAGTACTAGTAGCTGAAATTCCAAATTCCGTCCTTGTTGCTCTATTACTACAAGAAAAATTGAAAATAGAGACGGAAAGTTTTTCGTCTCTATTTAAAGACGAAAATTAAATAGAAACGAAAATCAGTTTTCGTCTCTAAAATTCCGTCTCAAATTACTATATTTAGCGACGGATATTAGATTCAGTCGCTAAAAATGGTGGAATTGATTTTTCTACATATTTAGAGACGGATTCCATCTCTATTTGGAGACGGAATACAAGTTCCGTCTCTAAATAGAGACGGAAATCAATGTCCGTCTCTAAAAATAAAGACGAACGTTGTTGTCCGTCCCTAAATAGAGACGGACTAATTATTCCGTCACTAAATAGAGATGGAATACTTATTCCGTCTCTATCTTTAGAGACGGAATACCAATTCCGTCTTAGAGATGGAATACTAATTCCGTCTCTATTTAGAGATGAAACTTGAGTTTAGAGACGGAAATATTATTCCGTCTCTATGTTTAGAGATGGAATAAAAATTCCATCTCTAAATAGAGACGGAATAATTATTGCGTCCCTATTTAGAGATGAAATTTTTAATTCCGTCTCTAAATGTCGAGGATATAAAAACCCCCTTCCTCTTCTTTCCCCCTCCTCCTTCTTTTCCCCTTCCTCCTTCTTTCTCCCCTCTCCCCCTCTTCCAGATCCAAGTAGCTGCCCCCTCCCCCTCCGGAGCCCTTTGCCATCCGGTTACCGTGCCATCGACGAGTCGACGCCGCCGATCTGTTCTGCCCCGTCGCTTGCTCCGGTGTACCCTATCCTCCGGCGAGATCTGCAACAGGTAATTTTTTTTGAATTATTAAATGTAATATTATATTTAAATGTAAAATGTTATATGTTGTTGTGTATTTTTGTAATTTAGTTTTTATTTATCTTGTATTTAAATTATTTTATAAATTTTAATTGCTTTAGAATTTTATAAATTGGTTATGTAGTTATTTTTTGTGTTTTAGGTGTATATTGAATTATAATTTTTTGAATGTGCATATTTATTGTGTTATTTGGGTTTATTGAATTATATTATTTTGAATGTACATTTTTTGGTGTTAAATTTGTGGGTTATGTTTATAATTTATGTTATATTTATATTATTTATAATTTTGTTGTGTAATGGATTTGTATTTGTTATTAAATTGGTATATTATTTGTGTATATATATAGTATTTTGTGTGTGTATATTATATTTTTTTAAAATGTTTATTATGTTATTATAATTTTTTCGAAATTGTAGCATATTGTTAATGTTTTATTTTGGTATTAAATTGGGGTATATTAACTTTTTTGTTGTATATATCTAATATTTTATTATGATTGTTATTATGTAGATATTTTTTTTTTATATGGCATGCTTGTTAAAATTATATGTATTATTAATTTAAATATGTGAGATATATGTGTTGTGTAATTTTTTTTTCTTTGAAATTTTTTTTGTATTGTATGTATTGTTATTATAGTTCAAATATCATGGTATTAAATTTGTGTACATATATTATTTTGGTGTACATATTTATTTTTTATGATTTTTATTATGTTGATATAGTATTTATTTTTTCTTTTACAGGATGTTTGTTAAAATTATATGTACTAATGTTTTAATTATGTGTTATATATATGTATGTATTAATTTTTTTTTTTGTGTGTATACTGTTTGTATTGTGTATAATGTGGTATAATTGTTATTATACTTAGTGTTGTGTAAATTTGTATTATGTTTAATTTCATTTGAAGTATGTATTTCGTATGTTGTTAAACCAATAGATAACATTTATAAATTATATTATATTTGTGATTGCATGTACGCGTAACTGCCGCATTCGGTTCCGCATTTAGCTATCCTATGCGCCGAATCTCCGCCTGTTACCGGTTGCTTCACCCTAGGTAAGTTTGATATGTACTTAAATTAGGCTGTTAATAATATGTATATGTTTGAATTAAGTTGTCTTAATTAGAAAATTTATTTGTGTTAATATTTATTTTTCTGTGTATATACATTTCATAACCGTGTTGTAATTTGACTATTTTTTATTAAATCTACTTATTTTTTATTTAATACTTGTTTTATTATATAAATTTTGGCAATTATAGTCTTATTATTATTTGTTAATTTGTTAATAATAATATTTTTTTAAAAAAAAATATTTAAAAATTATAGACAAAAAATTTCTTTTCGTCGGAATTATCTGTCTTTAATATGAGAGACGAAATTTTTTTTTCCGTCTCTAAAAATAGAGACGAAAAAGAATTTTCCATCTCTAATTAGAGACGAAAAATTCCTTTCCGTCTCTATTTTCAGAGACGGAAAGAAATTTTTCGTCTCTAATATTAGAGACGAAAAATAGCTTTCCGTCTCTATTTTTAGAGAGGAAAGACTATTCCGTAATGTCCGGTTGACAAAATTCTCTGCCTAACCCAGCATTGGACAGCATACATTTAACTTTTTTCAGTAATGTCCGGTTCATGCGTTCTGCCACTCCATTCCGTTGTGGTGTATTTCTGACTGTGAAGTATCTAACAATGCCTTCATCTTCACACACCTTCATAAATGGATCACTCCTATATTCTCCGTCAATATTTGTACGGAGATGCTTGATCTTTCGGCCTATTTGAGTTTTCACCATCTTTTTTCATTTGAGAAAAACTCTCAATACTTCATCCTTAGTCTTCATAGTATACACCCAAACTCTCCGAAAAAAATCATCAACAAAAGTCACAGTAGTATTTTTCTCCCAAAAAAGCCATCTTGGAAGGTCCCCACACATCAGAATGAATATAGTCTAAAATACCCTTGGTATCATGGATTGCTGTTCCAAATTTCACCATTGTCTTTTTCCCTTTGACACAATGCTCGTAAAAATTCAATTTGTAAGTCTGAACTCCTTTCAACAATACTTATTTCACTAAGAGATTTAAGGATTTTTTACCTGTATGCCCCAAGCGCATATGCCATAACCTAATTGCTTCTAACTCTTTTTCATCAGTAGAAGCCACTGCTGCTATACCAATAACAGTAGTACCTTAGTAGTGGTACAATATGTTATTCTTTCAAATTTTCTTTAACACCACAAGTGTACTAGAGATTATCCTCATTACTCCATATTTTGCTTACACCTCGAAACTCTTTTCTTCTAAAGCACCCACGGAAATGAGATTCTTTGATAAACTGGGCACATAACGAACATCTTTCAGGATTTTGATTGATCCATCATAGTTTTTCAAACGAATGGAACCAATCCCATGTGTGGTGAGAGGGACATTATTTGTTGTATAAATAACTCCATCTTCTAGTTCTTTTAATTCATAAAACCTATCCCAATTGGGACACATATAAGGACTGCAGCCTTAATCAAGCAGCTATACACTAGAAAAGCTAGTTGACGATGTAACAGCAAGTGAAAAATCTAAGTCTTCATCATTACACTCAGCTACATTTGAATCTGCAATAGCCTTTCCTTATCAGATTTGCCTTTATTCTTTAGCTTAGGACAATCTTTCTTCCAATGCCTTTTTTTTTTTACAAAAGGCACATTTGTCTGTCCAATTTGGGCCTCGACTTCGATCTCCCTTTCTTTTCTTTAATCTGGCTTTGCAACCGACCTCTCACTACTAGAACTTCTATAGCTCAACTTGTACTTTCTTTTTTGTCCTTTTTTATTAGTTCATAACTATACAAGGTAGCACAAACTTCACTAAGAGACACAACAACCTTCCCATGAAGTAGAGTCATTTCAAGAAACTCAAAATCCTTAAGAAGGGATCCCAACAACATCAAAGCCAGATTTTCATCTTCAAATGTCACATTCATATTCAATAAATCAGCGACTAACTGATTAAAACTGGTGTTGTGATCATTTATTATAGTACCCGAAACATAATTAAAATGAAACAATTTTTTCTTCATGTAGAGCTTGTTTTGACTGCTTTTTTTCAAGAATTTTTCGTCCAGTACCTTCATCAATTTACTTGCAGAATTTTTTTTTGAGAAAGCATACTTTTGCTCTCTAGAAAGGCACGATCGAATTATACCACATGCCAAACGATTAAGGCTCTTCCATTCTTTCTCATCAACATCATTTGGTTTCTTTTCTTCAAGGGCAATGTCTAAACATTGTTGAAAGATAGTGTCTAGAACCTCACTTTTCCACATGCCAAAATGACACGTACCATCAAAAATTTTTACCGCAACTCTTGCATTTGCCATCACATTTCTTGCCAAAATGGATGAGGAAGAAGCAGTGGATGGATTTGTCATTTCTGCTATAATTACTACTCAATAGTTATCGATGCGGAATGCCAATAGCCCAAGAAAAAATCTTTTTTGATGTGAAAGATCATACTACGCTGCAATCACAGAGCATACTAAGAAAGAACCTAGGCTTTGATAC
The DNA here is from genome assembly GCA_947683425.1 of Excoecaria cochinchinensis. NCBI lineage: Eukaryota > Viridiplantae > Streptophyta > Magnoliopsida > Malpighiales > Euphorbiaceae > Excoecaria > Excoecaria cochinchinensis. Next base: position 6,315,912 of record CANTUQ010000066.1, read on the forward strand.
CAATTATTGTGAAAACTCGGGTTAATTTTCACCAAATTTATCTCAAATACTATTGTACAGGTGAATAAAGTATAAATGATTGTACTAAAAAAATACACAAGGTAAAATTTACAGGAAAGACTGGAGGTGTCACAAATGGTCTGTGACGCGCGCGCCGGATCCCCGCGGCCGCCCCTTTGACCGCCCGCTTGAGGGCGATCGGGCAATTGATGGTCCGCTGACAGCTTGCAATAAATCGCAAGTGCGTCTATATTGGGCAACAAGGAGGTTTCATGGAGTCTCCACCCAATAGAACATTGGGAAAGTTTCTCACGCCTCGGAGAGCCTAAGACTGCGCTTAGTATCCATTTTGGGACAACCGAAGGGGTCTTAGAGGGTAAACCTCTCGCCCTAAGGAGTCTAGGATTAACGTCAAAGTCTCGTGACACAAGAGGTGTCTTGGAGGGTAAACCTCTTGCCTCTTTGAGCCCAAAGACCAGAGATAGGTTCGGGACTTTTCATTTATTCGTATTTTGATTAATTTTACAATTAGGTTTTGAATTTATTATTTCGCTCTCTCTCCACATGATGCAATTTAAATTAAAGGCGCAATCATCCATTTAAGAGCATAAAATAAAATAGCATTAAAGTATAAAATAAATTTACAATAATACTAAGTGCAGAATACAACACTCGCTTGTAAATATGCGATACATGCATAAAACGGGTTATTCATTAACAATGAGAACATTGGTCCTCGCATGCATTCATTATAGAAAACGATTTTTATGTGATGGTTTTATTGGGCAAAAATAGGACATTGGTCCAGTTTTATTTAGCAAACATTTTATTTAATAGAAAATATTTGTGTGGTGGTTCTTTTTATAGCGGTCGAAAATCATTTTATTATTACAGACCATAAATAAATAAAATAATATAAAATAATAATTACATGCTTCTAAATAAATAAATAAATTCTAAAACTACTTGTCTCGACTGTGCTCCTCGAACGAGTCACATTGCCACTCTCGTGATTATGGTCATGACAGGACAACAATAGCAATTAGTAAGGGATTGATAAATGATTGAATAAATAAGTAAAAGCATATAATTGAATAAAATAAAATAAATTAAAGAAGATAATTAAAATTAATAATTAACTAAATTAAATAAAATAATAAATGAATGAATGAATAAATAAATAAATGGTTTAACGAATGATTAAATGAATTAAATAAATAATTAAATAAATTGATAATTAATTTGGTGTGGTAAAAATGAGGTTAATGCACGTAAATGACAATTATGGTGATGAAAACCAATGAAAATAATAATAAGACAAATAATAATATTAATAATAAATGTTACACAACAATAAAATTAACACATTCATAATTAACAATAACAACATTAACATAAAATTAACATAAATTAAACAACCTAACACATAAACACTAATAATAAACAAATATAATAATTAATTGACAATTATATAATAATAATAATGATAGTGCTAATAAATAATATTAATAATAATAATAAAAAACAGAAAATAAATAAATAATAATAATAATAATAATAATAATAATAATAAATATGAAAACAACAATAATAAATAATAAAAATAATATTAAAATAGAATAATAAATAAATATATTAATAATATTAATAATAAAAATTCAGAAATTAAATAAATATATATATAATAATAATATATATATATATAAAATAATATTAAAATAGGGAGGAGAGAGGGAGACCCACCGGAGTGTCGCCGGAGCTTCGCCGGAGCAGCGGTTGAGGACACCTCCCTCGTCGCCTCGTAGATCGCGTCGTCGGGAGTCCAGCGCCGGTGGCCACACGCCGGAAGGTCGCCGGAGGAGGCCGGAGATCGCTTTGAAGCCGCACGGTTCTTCCTCGCCGATCTTCCTAATGGCGGCGAGTGTCGGTGAGCGGTGGTCACCGCCGGGTGCGTCTGGGTCTCGCCGGTCGCCTCGTGAGGCGCATGCAGCCGGGTGCGGCGGCGGTTGGCCGGCGGAGGGGACGCCTCCTTCCCCTCTCTTTTCTTCTTTCTCTTCTTCTCTCCGGCGCTTTTGGTCTCCGTTGGCCCCTGTTCCTCTGTTCTCTCTTCTATTCTTTCTATTTCCCTTTCCTTCTCTTTTATCACTCTTTTTACTCTCTCTTTTCCTTTTCTATTTTCTCTTTTACTCTCTCTTGCTCTCTGTGTTCTCACTTCTTGCTCTCGTTTTCTTTTTCTTTCTTTTTGCTCACAGCTCCTATGGCTTCCTCTTGCTCTCTCTTTCTTTTCTTTTTCTTTGGTTTTCCTTTCTATTTTCTTTCTCTTTCTTTTGCTTGTGTTTCCAGCCGAGAGAGAGAGAGAGAGCCCCCTCCCCTTTCTTCATCTTCTTCTTTTTATACCCTCAAATTAGGGTTAATTAGGTTACCCTAATAACTTCCTCCAATTTTCCATTCTTTTTAATTTTCAATTAAACTAACACATTAACACATTAACTAATTAAATACTCTATTAATTACATATTTTACACCTTAATATAATTAATCTATTTAGCCATATATATTTTATATAACTAATTAAACATTCTACATGCTAATTAATATTAATTAACTAAACTTTAATTTTACATGCATTTCAATCACACAATAATATTAACTAATAACATTAACTAATTAACTTTTAATTTTTAACTTTATACACACACACACACACACACACACACACACACACACACACACACATATATATATATATATATATATATATATATATATATATATATATATATATATATATATATATATATTTTGGAGGGAATTATTAAGGACCCAAAATCACTTTTTCATTTTTATACTGAGCTCGGGACCCGGTGTCTACAGTTGCCCCCAATTTTGGAGAAGCTAGTGCATAGACACCTAGGTGAGCTAAAATTCAAAGGAGAAAGTCCAAAATTTAGAGAGAGAAAGAGGTGCAGAGACACCTACCTGCGGCGGCTGTCTTCTTGAATTGAGTGCTGTTGTTGTGATTGCAGAAGCGGCAGTGCCGTGATCGTGCTAACCCTCCATAGAGTGGTAGTGCCGTCATCGTGCTAGCCGTTCTGTTGAGTGGCGTGGTCGTGTTAACCGTTTAGAAGTGGTAGTGCCGTGGTCGTGCCAACCCTCCTTAGAGTGGTAGTGCCGCCATCGTGCTAACCCTCCTGAAATTTGAAATGGTATTGTCGTGGTCGTGCTAACCTTCCGTAGAATGGTAGTGCCGCAATCGTGCAAACCGTTGCGAAGTGGTAGTACCGTGGTCGTGCTAACCCTCCTTAGAGTGGTAGTGCCGCCATCGTGCTAACCCTTTTGAAGTGGTAGTGCCGCCATGGTGCTAACCCTTCTAAAGTGGTAGTGCCGTGGTCGTTCTAACCCTCCTTAGAGTGGTAGTGCCGCCATCGTGCTAACCCTCCTGAAATTTGAAATGGTATTGTCGTGGTCGTGCTAACCTTCCGTAGAATGGTAGTACCGCCATCGTGCAAACCATTGCGAAGTGGTAGTGCCGTGGTCGTGCTAACCCTCCTTAGAGTGGTAGTGCCGCCATCGTGCTAACCCTTTTGAAGTGGTAGTGCCGCCATCGTGCTAACCCTTCTGAAGTGGTAGTGCCGTGGTCGTGCTAACCCTCCTTAGAGTGGTAGTGCCACAATCGTGCTAACCCTCCTGAAATTTGAAACGGTGGCCCCTGAGAGGTCTTGGGTTGAACTGCCCCCTGAGAGGTCTTTGGATTGATTGTGTCCCTTGAGAGGTCTTTGGTTGATTTGCCCCCTGAGAGGTCTTTGGTTGATTGTGTTTATTGATGGATGGAATGATGTCGTCACTCGGTTTCTGCCGGTATCCGCATCAAGTCTCTTTTTTTGTAAGACTTAGAAAGGAAAATATTCAGAAAAAATCATAAGCATGCACGTGAGATGCATGTGTATGCAACAATGTAGTATAAAAATTCATCTGATTGGATTTGGAGGCGACAGCCGATTTAATTGCAATTTGCAGTAAGATCAGTGCTTTCTGAAATTGCCTTTGAATTTCATGCTCTTTGGGGATCGTGAGGTTCTTATCTGAAACCTGTAGTCATTATTTTAAGGTAGTGCGTCCCTTGTGGATTTTCACACTAGCTTTTTTTGGCGGGAAATGCGTCCTTCCGGATTTTCACATGACCCTGTGCCTTATTTTTTGCCTGAAATGGACCCAACCCAATCCAGCGTCTTTTCTTTTTATTATTTTTTTTATTTATATATATATATATATATATATATATATATATATATATATATATATGTATATATATATATATATACATATATATATGTATATATATATATATATACATATATATATGTATATATATATATATATACATATATATATGTATATATATATATATATACATATATATATGTATATATATATATATATACATATATATATATATATATATATATATATATGTATATATATATATATATATATATATATATTTTTAGGACAGACTGCCTGTTTCTAGGTTTTCACCCTGTCCTTTGGCCTAATTTTTTCTTAGAGCGCCAATTACGGTTTTCATCTCTAACGGCCTTTTCTCTTTTTTTTTTTTTTGTTTTTTTTTTGCAGAGAAGCTGAAATTGTTACCAAAGATATTTCGGGTGTGACTGTCATGTGCTTGTGCCTCAAATCACAGTTGCACAGGCTTGATTCCTGTCATGAAGCACAACCGTAGACACTGACTTCACAGTTGACAACATGATGAGTTGATTGGCGTGCTTGAATGATGAGAGCAGCAGCGGATAGATAGTAGCTTTGAGTATACAAGATGAACTGCTCTGGTTATATCATTGCATAAATGCACGTCTTTCAGTTTGATTTCATAACACATGATCATTATTTGGCATTAATCTCAAGATACAAAACCTCATCTAATCTCGGGATGGATCTTGAAAGCATCAAACACCTGTTGTCACTCAGGCTTCTCTCTTTTCACGATTTGAATATTTTCTCTCTGCTCTTATTTTATTTTATTTTATTTAACATGGGTTCTAGATGCAACGTTGGAAACAAGACTTAACTCGAATGCACGAATGCACTCGTGGCTTCTCGCTTGAAGCTCAAGAAACACCATAGGCCTCTTCTTACGTACCAAACCTTTTTGGAAAGTCATCTCCGCTAATTGGATAAGACTGAACCCAGAATCAAGAGGTCTTATTTTGGTAGTAATGTCAGGCTTAGGTAGATGGCTGTCAAAGAAAGATCAGGTCGCTAGAGAAAAATGGCCGCAATATTTTCTCGACTGATGGATGAAACGTTCTCAGCTCAGTTGCATATACAGAGGATTTTTTTTGAATTTGGGCTCGGTAACATTTTAGCTCCTTGAGATCAGAATAACAATAAAAAAGGGTAATCATTGAAACTAGTCAATTGGTTACTATTTTGAACTCTTTTTTTTGCTTCTTCTCTTCTCTTTTTTTTGTTTTTTTTTTGGCCTTTATTTTCTTATTTTTTTCGATTTTTCTTTTCTCTTTTTTTTTTGCTTTTTTTTTTTTTTTTGAGTTCATGCCTTTTATGCACGACTAAACCCTTTTTACAAAGTGTAAACTCGCCCTTACCAAGGCAATTTTTAATAACCCAAAGAATTGTTCAAACGTACATCCATCCTTTTTAGAGCGGCCACTCTTCTAAGGGGAAGCCAAAATCATTTTAGGCAAGGGGATAGTTTTAATGTGTGTAACAACAAAATTGGCACGCATTCAGCATACCAGTATAAATGCTCAATGGGCTAGCAAGTGATTGCAGAATAAGGGTAGGAAATAGTCATTTAGAGAGCTATGCAAAGAAATAGTGCCTAAATCATTTTCTAGGTTCAGCCTTATCCAGAGGTCGCTTTGACGGGTAATCAGAAAGGTTCTAGTGCTCTTAGTGAGTTTTCATCCAATCTCCTAATTGTAACTAGTTTTTCTTTCTTATTTTTATTTATTTTCTCTCTGAATTTCCCTCTCTACAGGAGTTATATCAGATGCTATCAAGATTTTCTTTGGATTTTCCAAAGTTCCAAGATTAAATGCAGTAGTATTAATTGAATTAATGTCAAAATGAATGAATGTATCATGATCATAAGAAATGAAATCATTAGAAATAATATACAAGTACGCAAAAACATTGAAATGACCAGTACTGCATATGCCATTATTTGAAAAACTTGAATATAAAGACATCTCCTAGCAAAGCAAACACTGCAACTAATGTCTTTCATCTGTCATCAGCTTTTATTTCCCCTTCTTCTCTGGGTTAACAATTTCTTTATTGTTGATAAGATCTTGAATCCGACCCCTCAGAATTTGGCATTGATCTGTTAACTGGCCGATGTTGGTGGAAAGCACAAAATTGATCCGTGCTATGAACAGCTTCCCCTTGGTTTAAGGCAGACTTAGCCGACAATGGATGTAATTTTCCCTTTTTAAAGCCTCATCTTCTATGTGGGGTGCTCTACCCCTCACAGCTTGATAGACTATTGGCTTTTCATTTTTCTCCTCCATCATAAATCATCATTGGGATTGGGAATCTTTTCCCTTCTTGGCTTAATAGGTGCCGCAGCTCCATGCTCATTGACAGGTTAACAGTAGCATTGCCAATAAAAAGAGCCTCTCCACTAGCAGGTGGTTCGGCTTGCCCCCAGCATGGGCTATTGGTTGTTGTGGATCAACAGGTGGTTGTGGAATGGTAGGTGCTTGTGCAACAGGGGGATGAGCAATTTTTTCGGCCATAACACCCATCATATCCAACATTCGCCGTTCGAATTCATCTAGCCTCCGGGCAGGGTCTTGAGTGGTTAAATTTCCAGTTTCGTCCGCCATGGAGGATGAAGTACTAGATGTCGAGAGTGGCTCAGAATCCTAATCAAGCACTAATTCGAGCAATCCAAAGGGCGAGTCTGTCCTTACTAATCGACCGTCGGGATCTCTAACCCACTTGGAAGAATCTATGATGGCTAAAAATTTAAATTGTTAGAATGATGCGTGTATGACAATATACAATACATGATCGTGAATTGTGCGGATGGAATGAAAAAATCAATAAATTGCAATTATGCGATGCAATGCATGAAAATAAATATACACGTGATTGTATATGTATGTGAAAAATAATATGCAGGCAAAAGGATATATACACACAATATGAAATGTATTTTTTATTTTTTTATATTTTATATATTTTTTTATTTTTTTGATTGATTGATTTTTTTTGACATGAATGACATGTGATGTATGTACATGTTGTGCAACATTCACAGCCACATGCAAGCAGATAGATCCTTCCAACCTTATTTCTCCCACACACGGGGTCGTGCGGTCTCTTTCCTAGGTAGGCTTTATCCAAGGGTTAACAGGGAACCCAATGGACGCGTATAGTGCGTGGTGAAAAATCGGCAGCATAACAGCTTACTTTAAAGCACATGCGCATGGATGTTTGGCCATTATATATTTAAACAATTCGATTAAATCAAGATGGGCCCACCGGGGCATAAAAGCCTTTGATGAAAACCATTTAATTTGATTGATTTTATTCAATATATGACAGCCCAATTAGCAAGCACGATATTATGGTACATGTCACCTAGTGGAAGTTTATAGTGCCATTACATGGGCTTCAGTCATGGGTGGTGTTATTTTAGGGCTACCCAAGCATGGTCCCTGCCAACAGGCCTAGCTCATCACAAGCGTAACGACCGATCGGGTCACCATTTGATATACCTTGATGGTACGAGACTTGGGCTGGTGATTATCCTTAACACTTCCCTAAATTGAGTGAAAATAGGGTCGTGCTTCAGGAGCACACCGAGGCTAATAAAGGGACCAAGCTAGCATAGTTCTAAGGCTCTAATGTAATGCAATGAGAGAAGAGCAAAATTTATAAACTAAAACTTAATTGTAAATTTTAATCAAGGTACTTTCGAATCGAAGTCTCAAATATCTCCCCAGTGGAGTCGCCACTGTGACGCGCTCGAACCGGATCCCCGCGACCACCCGTACGACGCCCGCTTGAGGGCGATCGGGGCATTTGAGGGTCCGCTGACAGCTTGCAATAAATCGCAAGTGCGTCTATGTTGGGTAACAAGGAGGTTTCATGGAGTCGCCACCCAATAGAACATTTGGAAAGTTTCTCTCGCCTCGGAGAGCCTAAGACTGCGCTTAGTATCCATTTTGGGCCAACCGAAGGGGTCTTGGAGGGTAAACCTCTCGCCCTAAGGAGTCTAGGATTAACGTCAAAGTCTCGTGACACAAGAGGTGTCTTGGAGGGTAAACCTCTCGCCTCTTTGAGCCCAAAGACCAGAGATAGGTTCGGGACTTCTCATTTATTCGTACTTTGATTAATTTTACAATTAGGTTTTGAATTTATTATTTCGCTCTCTCTCCACACGATGCAATTTAAATTAAAGGCGCAATCATCCATTTAAGAGCATAAAATAAAATAGCATTAAAGTATAAAAATAAATTTACAATAATACTAAGGGCAGAATACAACACTCGCTTGTAAATGTGCGATACATGCATAAAACGGGTTATTCATTAACAATGAGGACATTGGTCCTCGCATGCATTCATTATGGAAAACGATTTTTATGTGATGGTTTTATTGGGCAAAAATAGGACATTGGTCCAGTTTTATTTAGCAAACATTTTATTTAATAGAAAACATTTGTGTGGTGGTTCTTTTTAGAGCGGTCGAAAATCATTTTATTATTACAGACCATAAATAAATAAAATAATATAAAATAATAATTACATGCTTCTAAATAAATAAATAAATTCTAAAACTACTTGTCTCGACTGTGCTCCTCAAACGAGTCACATTGCCACTCTCGTGATTATGGTCATGACAGGACAACAAGAGCAATTAGTAAGGGATTGATAAATGATTGAATAAATAAGTAAAAGCATATAATTGAATAAAATAAAATAAATTAAAGAAGATAATTAAAATTAATAATTAACTAAATTAAATGAAATAATGAATGAATGCATGAATAAATAAATGGTTTAACGAATGATTAAATGAATTAAATAAATAATTAAATAAATTGATAATTAATTTAGTGTGGTAAAAATGAGGTTAATGCATGTAAATGACAATTATTGTGATGAAAACCAATGAAAATAATAATAAGACAAATAATAATATTAATAATAAATATTACACAACAATAAAATTAACACATTCATAATTAACAATAACAACATTAACATAAAATTAACATAAATTAAACAACCTAACACATAAACACTAATAATAAACAAATATAATAATTAATTGATAATTATATAATAATAATAATAATAGTGATAATAAATAATATTAATATTAATAATAAAAAACAGAAAATAAATAATAATAATAATAATAATAATAATAATAATAATAAATATGAAAACAACAATAATAAATAATAAAAATAATATTAAAACAAAATAATAAATAAATATAAATAAATATATTAATAATATTAATAATAAAAATTCAGAAATTAAATATATATATATATATAAAATAATATTAAAATAGGGAGGAGAGAGGGAGACCCACCGGAGTGTCGCCGGAGCGGCGGTTGAGGACACCTCCCTCGTCGCCTCGTAGATCGCGTCGTCGGGAGTCCAGCACCGGTGGCCACGCGCCGGAAGGTCGCCGAAGGAGGCCGGAGATCGCCTTGAAGCCGCACGGTTCTTCCTCGCCGATCTTCCTAACGGCGGCGAGTGTAGGTGAGCGGTGGTCACCGCCGGGTGCGTCTGGGTCTCGCCGGTCGCCTCGTGAGGCGCGTGCAGCCGGGTGCGGCGGCGGTTGGCCGGCGGAGGGGACGCCTCCTTCCCCTCTCTTTTCTTCTTTCTCTTCTTCTCTCCGGCGCTTCTGGTCTCCGTTGGCCCCTGTTCCTCTCTTCTCTCTTCTATTCTTTCTATTTCCCTTTCCTTCTCTTTTATCACTCTTTTTACTCTCTCTTTTCCTTTTCTATTTTCTCTTTTACTCTCTCTTGCTCTCTGTGTTCTCACTTCTTGCTCTCGTTTTCTTTTTCTTTCTTTTTGCTCACAGCTCCTATGGCTTCCTCTTGCTCTCTCTTTCTTTTCTTTTCTTTTTCTTTGGTTTTCCTTTCTATTTTCTTTCTCTTTCTTTTGCTTGTGTTTCCAGCCGAGAGACAGAGAGAGAGCCCCCTCCCCTTTCTTCATCTTCTTCTTTTTATAACCTCAAATTAGGGTTAATTAGGTTACCCTAATAACTTCCTCCAATTTTCCATTCTTTTTAATTTTCAATTAAACTAACACATTAACACATTAACTAATTAAATACTCTACTAATTACATATTTTACACCTTAATATAATTAATCTATTTAGCCATATATATTTTATATAACTAATTAAACATTCTACATACTAATTAATATTAATTAACTAAACTTTAATTTTACATGCATTTCAATCACACAATAATATTAACTAATAACATTAACTAATTAACTTTCAATTTTTAACTTTATACACACACATATTTATATATTATCATATATATATATATATTTTTTTTTTGGAGGGAATTATTAAGGACCCAAAATCACTTTTTCATTTTTATACTGAGCTCGGGACCCGGTGTCTACATGGTCCCACTTAGAACCCAATCTTCTTAGACATAATGTTTCTAAGTAATTTAATAGTACAATAATTTACTAGCAATATATCCGATAATAGCTATTAAATAGATAAATAAAGAACACTATAATTTAACGAGGTTCAGCCAATTATACCTACGTCCTCGGACACTACCAAATTATATTTTACTATTTTAAAGAAATAATACAAGTGAAATATTTACAAAAGAGAGAAAGAATTTTGCCTTAGGAAAGAATGGTAATTTTGGGATGATATAAACAACAAGAGGAGGTTTCCTTTTATAAGCTGAAAAAATAATCCTATGTTTCTAATTTCCCGATGTGGGATTGTGGCAAATTGAATGAGTCAACTTTGTCATACAAAAAATTCAACTTTGTCATACAACAAATTCAACTTTGTCATACAAAAACTAGTACTTACTATTAGTGATGGATTTCCTAAAATGAAAATAATCATGGTTAATTTTTCTTTTAGTGATCAAAATTATTTTGCTAATTAGTAACCATTTATCAACCATATTTTCAATTTATTTATTATTTATTACATTATTTTATTGACTTATTCAAAATTTTATTTATGATTCCGATCCAATTGAGACAAATAAGTAAAACTGTTGTTTTGATATAAACATTTGCAAGTAATAATATTGATAATTGTGAAATTAATGATGTTTTTAATGTGTTTTTATTTATTTATTTAAGTTAATTTATTGTTTATTTGGTTGAATTATAGTTGAATTAGTTAATTTTATATTTTAGAGTTTAATTGTTGATTTTGATATTTTTCAGGATTAAAATAAAGGAAAAAGGATTTAATTGCAAAGAATGCTAAGTTTTGGATCAATTTGGTAATTTTCAGATTTTTGGAAGCCAGAGAATGGAACAAAGCACATTTACATAATGCATGGGAGTGCAAAATCTCACTTGGCCAAGTGAGTGTTATTAGCTTAATGCACGGGAGTGCAAAATTTCGCATGGCCATGCATTCACAAATGGAAAATCAACACGGCAGTGCATTTTTATGACTTTTTTCACCAACTGGCCGCGTTTCATGAATTCAAAATCTACCAAACTTTCGAAGAAAAGAAGAGAATCCTTTTCCCATTTAGCGACCGATAGAATTTTTGCAATTAAAAGTCAGAAAGAACACCAGATCGAGGGGGAGATCAGATCGGATCGAAGAAACAATCTTTCTTTTACTACAAATTTTTAGTTTTAGTTTTGTTTTTATCAGTTCTTGTGTTTTACCTGTGAAGAACAAATTCAAGGAGCAAGAAGCTGCTTGTGATATCTCTGTACACGATTATTAAGGGAGCTTCTATAACTCTATGATTTTGTTTCTTCTCTTCGATTGTATTTTTAATTTCAATATGAATCGTGAGTAATTTCTTTACTTTTGCTAGAGGATACTTGAATCCTTGATTTTTACTGTAATGATCTGATTGAGCTTTAAAATTAATATCAGTTGATTATTTCTTGGTTTTAAGCATATTCTTATCTTTGATCGTGTTAGAATTAATTGTTGGTTTATGAATCTAATAACTAAAAATTAATTTATGCACTGTCATAAGATCAGCATGTTCTTGGATTAATTTATTATTATCTGTGCATGATTATTTTCTTAATTTTGAGGTAATTATGTGCTGATTTTATTAGTTAATATCAAGAGAGGAAGAACTGAGAATAGACTAGAATTGAATGTTCTTAAATAGAGATTTGATGAATGTTTAGGAGTTTAACTGGATTTATATGCTAAGTGTTAATTTGTTCTGAATAAGGGAATTTAATACTTAAGAAAGATATTCTTGAAGAAGGTATTAGGGTTAATTTTATCCAGTTTTTCCATAATCACTGGTATTTCTTAAGAATTTAAGTCATTACAGTAATAAATTAAGGTGGATAGTCCTCTAGTGAAAGTTGTTTTAAATATTGATTTTCTCCAATACTGTTTATCAATTTCCATTTACGATTTTGTTCGATTATTTAGTTTTGTTCATTAATTATTTAGTTATCTGTTTTCCATTTAATTATATTTTCATCAATATAAACTCTGGGATTTCTTTTCTCTCTTTCACACTCAAATTTCATTCTAAAATTTAAAATCAATTTACGCAGACACAATTTTTCCCTTGGATTCGATATTTAGGGTCTTAATCTATATTTTCCTATATTACTAGCCAATCTAGTACACTTGCTAGACATCGGTCAAGTTTTTGGCGCCGTTGTCGGGGATAAATATTAGCGTTTGTATACTGATTTTTTATTTTTTTACAGTGAATTTTGTGTGTTATTCTTTTTCTTTTATTCTTTATTTATTTTCTGATTTTATTTTTTTTTATTTTGCAGGTGTGATTAGTTTATGGTGAGAAACGATCCAATATTACCTATAGACCCTGAAATTGAGAGGACGTTTCATAGGAATAGGAGGTTACGAGCAACCATGAATAACGAAGAAATAGTCCCACCCCTTAACATCGATGGTCTACCTCATGAAAATCTACCCATAATTGATCCACCACCTCCTAGGATAGAAGAGCAAAATATGGCATATCAAGCTCAAGGAAATAGGTTTAGACCTAGAACCATTAGAGATTATGCTATTCCTAGGTGGAATGAAGAACATAGAACTATTAGGATACCTCACCACCAGCCATTTGAGATAAAACCTGCTACCATTACAATGGTACAAAGAAACCAGTTTTTGGGCTCAGATATAGAGGATCCCGCTCAACACCTAGATATGTTCTTGGAAGTTAGTGATACTGTGCAAATCCCGAATATATCAACTGATGCTATTAGGCTCAAACTTTTTCCTTTTACACTCATAGGAAAGGCTAGAGACTGGTTACAAATGCTTCCTAATCAATCCATTCACTCTTGGCAACAAATGCAAGAAAAATTTTTGAGCAAATTTTTCCCACCTACCAAGACAGCCCTCATCAGGAAACAAATTAATGACTTTCAGTAATTTTATGAGGAGCCATTCCATGAAGCTTGGGAAAGATTTAGGAGACTTTTGAAAAGCTGTCCTCATCATGAATTTCCTGTTTATCAACTAATGCATATTTTCTATGCAGGTGCTAACCCAGTGACGAGGTCTTTATTAAATGCAGCATCAAATGATAGTTTTATGAACCAAGTTCCTGAAGAAGCATTCCTACTTCTAGATGAGATGGCTACCAATGACGCTCAATGGGCAACTTCTAAAACCGCACAAAAGAAACAGGGAGTATATAGTGTAGATGAAATAACTATGCTTAAGGCTCAAATGGAATTAATGAGAAAAGAACATTTAAAAGAAATCAATGAGCTTAAACCTAAAAATGTATCTATGTTATCTAATGAGTGTGATTCTTATGCAGGAACACAAGGAGTACCTGGATTCAAAAATGGTGACGGATCAATTGAGGAAGTAAATGCTTTGAACCCTTATAGTAATACCTATAATCCGGGATGGAGGAATCATCCAAATTTTGCATGGAAAGAAGAAAATGAAGCATCCACCTCTAATTTTCAACCTAGGGCTCCATTCAACCAAAACCAATCTTCCCAAAATAACAACCATTCTCATTACCAAAATCAAGCCCAACCACACTACCAATCTACATATCCCTCACAACCCTATCAACCACCTGGATTTCAAAAACATCAACCCCCACCTCCACAAGAAAAGAAATCAAACATAGAGGAAATGATTGAAAATTTTATGGCTTCCCAAAATTCAATTTTAGCTAGTCAAGATGCTAGGTGGAAATCTCAAGTTATTTGGATGAGGAACCAAGAGGCATCCATTAGGAACCTAGAAAACCAAATGGGGAAACTTGCTAACTCGTTGACCAATAGAGCTCAAGGAACCTTTCCATCTAATGTAGACCGCAATCTGAAGGAGGAAGCCAAGGCAATCACTTTAAGAAGCGAAAAAGAGCTAGAACAAGCCAAAATTGGTAAGAATTCTGCTCAAAAGGAGGAACCAACACCGGAGGTAAGTATTTCTAATTCTGAAAATATTGAGAAAATATCTCCTACTGTTGAGAAAGGTAAAGGTAAGGAAAACCTTGTTTCTACTGTTCTTGATGAATCTCAATTACCGTTTCCCACTCTAGCTAGGAAAGAAAAGCAAAATGAGCAATTAGCTCGATTTTTGGACATGTTTAAAAAGTTACATGTAAATTTGCCATTTACTGAAGCTTTATTACATATGCCTAAGTATGCTAAATTTATGAAAAAGGTTTGTACTAATAAGAAAAAGCTAGAGGGTGTAGGAACAGTCCAACTGTTTGAAAATTGTAGTGCTATTTTATTGAATAAAATTCCAGCAAAATTAAAAGATCCTGGTAGTTTTATATTACCTTGTGAATTAGGAGGAAACTTTGTTGGACATGCTTTATGTGATTTGGGTTCTAGTATTAATTTGATGCCTTACTCAATTTGCAGAAAATTGAACTTAGGAGATATCAAGGAGACCCGAATGACACTACAGTTGGCAGATAGATCGATGAAAAGGCCGAAGGGTATTATTGAGGATTTATTGGTAAAAGTACGAAATTTTATATTTCCTGTGGATTTTGTGGTTATGGATATGGAAGAGGATAGAAAGGTACCATTGATAGTTGGTAGACCCTTTTTGAATACGGGAAGAGCTTTAATTGATGTTCATGGGCAAACAGTCACTTTGAGGTTTAATGAGAAGGAAATGATATTCAACATGAATAAGCTGATGAAATATCCCTCATATGACTTTGAAGAATCAATTTATTTTATTGATAGTGTTCAAGAGTGTGTCGAAGCAAAGCAAGAGGGAATTATTCTAGATGATGACCTTCAAGAATGTCTGATGCATCCAAAGAAAAAAGAGGAATTGGAAGCCAAAGAAGAGCAGTTGACACAAGATTTGGAAAAAGAGCACAGTGAAGGAAATATGGAGGATGAACTGTCCCCTCCTAAGGGAGAAAATTCTGAACTCAAAACTCTTCCATCTCATTTAAAGTATGTATTTTTAGAGGATAATGCAAAACCAGTGATAATTTCATCTTTATTGACAGGTTTAGAAGAAGAGATGCTCATTGAAGTTCTCAAAAAGCATAAAGAAGCAATTGGTTGGGCAACATCAGATTTAAAAGGAATTAGCCCCAGTTATTGTACACATCGGATACTTATGGAAAATGACTTCAAGCCGGTAGTACAACCCTAAAGGCGACTAAATCCAGCAATGCAAGAAGTGGTGAAAAAGAAAGTACTTAAACTCCTCGATGTAGGTATTATTTATCCCATTTCTGATAGTAGTTGGATAAGTCCAGTTCAATGTGTGCCTAAAAAGGGGGGTATGACTGTTGTAACCAATGAAAAAAATGAATTGATTCCTACACGCATAGTGACAGGATGGAGAGTATGCATAGATTATAGGAGATTAAATAATGCCACTAGAAAAGATCACTTTCCATTACCTTTTATTGACCAAATGTTAGAAAGACTGGCAGGAAATAAATTCTATTGTCTCTTAGATGGATATTCGGGATATATGCAAATACCTATAGCCCCAGAAGACCAAGAAAAGACCACATTCACTTGTCCTTATGGAATATTTGCATATAGAATGATGCCTTTTGGTCTTTGTAACGCCCCTGCCACATTTTAGAGATGCATGATGGCCATATTTCATGATTTTCTTGAAAAATTCATGGAAGTTTTCATGGATGACTTTACACTATATGGTCGTGATTTTGAATCATGTTTGCATAATCTAGCATTAGTCTTAACAAGGTGTCAAGAGACGAATCTTGTTCTCAATTGGGAAAAATGTCACTTCATGGTTAGAGAAGGAATTGTTTTAGGGCATAAAGTCTCTGAAAAAGGAATTGAAGTTGATAGGGCAAAAGTTGATGTTATAGATAAATTACCTCCTCCGACTAGTGTAAAAGGTATTAGAAGTTTCCTTGGTCATGCTGGGTTTTACCGTCCATTTATTAAGGATTTTTCTAAAATAGCTAAACCACTGTCTAATTTACTGCTTAAGGACGCTGCATTTAACTTTAATGATGAGTGCTTGCAGGCTTTTAATCTATTGAAGCAGAAGTTAGTCATTGCACCGGTCATAGCATCGCCGGATTGGAGCTTACCATTCGAAATAATGTGTGATGCTAGTGACTATGCAGTAGGAGTAGTGTTAGGGCAGCGGAGGGAGAAAGTTTTCTATACCATTTACTATGCAAGTCATACACTCACCGGAGCTCAAGTGAATTATACAACCACAGAGAAAGAACTTTTGGCCATTGTATTTTCTTTTGAAAAATTCAGGTCTTACCTCCTTGGGTCCAAAGTTACTGTGTGGTCTGATCATGCTGCATTAAGGCACCTTTTTGCTAAAAAGGAATCCAAACCGAGGCTCATTCGATGGGTTTTGTTGTTACAAGAATTTGATGTGGAGATTAAAAATAAGAAAGGAGCTGAGAATTTTGTAGCTGACCATTTATCTAGATTGGATCATGCTCACATTGAAAGGGGAGAAATTTTTGATTTATTTCCTGATGAATATATATGTGCTATTTATACTTCTGAGAATTCGGTTCCTTGGTACACTAATATAGCTAATTTTCTGGCAGGAGGTTATCTTCCTAAAAATTTCACTTGGCAACAAAAGAAAAAGTTTCAAGCAGATGCCAAGCATTATCTTTGGGATGATCCATATCTCCTCAAGATTTGTCCGGATCAAGTGCTTAGACGTTGTGTTCTGAAAAATGAACAAGAAGATATAATGAGATAGTGCCATGGCGGAGAAGTTGGAGGCCATTATGGAACTAATCGTACGGTACAGAAAATTCTTCAATTAGATTTCTTTTGGCCTACTCTATTTTAGGATGTCAAGTCTTTTATTGAAATTTGTGATAAATGTCAATGTGTTGGTAATATCTCAAAAAGGGACGAAATGCCTATGAATAATGTGCTAGAAGTAGAAATTTTTGATGTATGGGGCATAGATTTTATGGGACCATTTCCAAATTCATTTGGTTTTGAATATATTTTAGTAGCTGTGGACTATGCCAGTAAATGGGTAGAAGCAATAGCTACTAGAACTTGTGATGCCAGAATTGTGCTTGAATTTATTAGAAAAAATATTTTCACTAGATTTGGAGCACCAAGAGCTATAATCAGTGATGGAGGCAAACATTTTGTCAACCATCAATTTCAAACCTTGCTTAGGAAATTCGGTGTTAAACACAAAGTAACTACCCCATATCACCCTCAGGCAAATGGGCAAGTAGAAGTGTCTAATAGGGAGCTGAAATTAATCCTAGAAAAAACAGTCAATAACTCTAGGAAGGATTGGTCTTAGAGGTTAGATGAGGCTCTTTGGGCCTATAGAACTGCATTTAAAACCCCTATTGGCATGTCCCCTTATCGGATAAGGCTGCCTTGCCCTTGCGAGGCCGCGCATCTCCTTCCTTCTAGTCTCACGCGGCCGGGTGATGTAATGCTGCCCCTCTTATTTTTTTGTTCCTCTTCCATTTCCAAAGCCAGGCCACTCTGCATCTCTCCATATCACCCGCGGCAGTGCATCTCTCTCACACACCATCACACACATAAACCTCTATCAATCCCAATTTTTTGCATCATTCCACTGCATTTTATTTCAAGTAAGTATTCTTCTTTAGCGATTGCTCCTTAAATTGATTAAATTGATTAATTACTAATATTTTTGCTTTATTCTTTGTTATTAATGTACATGATTTGGGTTAAATTCAACATGCCATTTACACTTCAATTTAAATTCTTTTGGCAAATTTGTGTGTTGTGTACCTAATATGCATGTCCTTGTTGCTTAACTTAATTTTTGGTGGGCAACGCACATTACCCTGATCTTCAAATTTACTGTCAAAAGTGTGCACACCACCTGCTCGATGAAATGCCCCAATCAATTTTCTCATCATTTTTGTTTATGGTTTCTCACTTTATGCCATCCTTCTGCTTTGTGATTTTAATTGGCTGTTTATCAATTGCCATTCATCCTCATCATAATGTCTTTTATTTACTTTCTTTATGTCATTTGATGGCCAATTCTTTCACAGAGACTCGGTTTTACACTCAATTTTGGCATTATTTTGAGCATAATATTTCTGATGGCTTCTTATCATGCATATCTTGTTACACTTTTCAGTTGCAATTGGCTGCATTCCCATTCTTCTCTTTCAATATTGCATCTTGTAGTTGTTTGCAGTTATTCTAGTTAAATTTTCTGTTGCCCTTTTGCACGCTCATAATTTTTTTTTATTTTTACAGTGGCACCTAAAAAGGCAAAGAACATGGAAGCCTCAAGCTCTTCTTGCACTCGTATACCTTCTTATGTTGACCAAGAAAATTCTGACATGTACGAGTATTTTAGCACCTGCCAATACGTCCAACCAGCATTTCTCCGCCATTTTTATCTGCATGTTCCTGTTGGAGATCTTTGGACGGATATATTACCATTGATTCAGGGCATCGGCTGGGAGCAATTCATGGGGCATAAAGTGGAGGTATTTCCAGATCTTGCTCGGGATTTCTTATACTCTTTTGAGTGTCATTTTGATGGAGATGGAGATGATTCTAGAACTGTTAAGTTTCGGCTGGGTAAGAAGGGTTACTCAATGTCTTTCAAGAAATTTTTGCAGCATTTAGGGTTCTTACCTGATGCATTTGTGGAGCTACCTGATGCGTCTCCTGAAAAAAATTGGGAAAAAGTTCGTGATCCATTAAATCCTGAACCATGGAGAGGTGGTAGGCTTAAAGTTCATGCACTTAGGGATCATGCTTTGAGAATTATGCACAGATTTCTATCCCGAAGTATTTATAATAATCTTTAGAGCCTGAGTTCACTTAATGCTTCCCAGATTATGTTACTTAGGTGTATGGTTGATGGTATTCCTATTAATGGCTCTTTGCTTATAGCACAGCGGATTCAGGATCTACAAAAGTGTTCTTCAAATATTCGTACTATTTCCATCGGTTGGATAGCAACTATTTTAGCTGAAGCTGTTAATTATACTCGTTATTTTGGCGATCCACTTGATGGTGACATAGCTTACATTGATAATGTCATGCTTAAACGCATGAAGATATGGAAAACAAAGCCAAGATGCCACTGGACAACCAGAGAGGAATATTTGAGAGAAAATGGCATACGTATTGATGAGAATCAGGAAGCGCCAATTGAGAACAGAGGTGATGATGATCCAGCAGAGGTCCCACCAGCTGAGACAGCCATGCCATCTGATTTAGAAGACCACCTTAACCAGCTTAGCAGCAGGATGGACCACCAGCAGATCCGCTTGGATAGGATGCAGGGGAGGATGGATACGATGCAGGATACTATCGTTGAGATTAAGCAGACCATGGAGAAGTTCGTGCATGATTTCTGGACACGTTATCCTCCACCACCACTCCCACCACCTTAGATGACTCACTACATTTGCTGTGGACAGCAAAAAATTTTTAACAGGGGGTAGAGTTTGTTCAGTTAAGCTCAATTTTGGTTCAGGAAGTAGACACATCTTACCCCATTTTTGTTCATGAATCTATATTCTGTTTATTTTGATGTCTTTATTTTTATTTTTATTTTTTAGTTTGATGTTTTGTAGTTTTGTAATAACTTCTTAGTCTTAGCTTAATGATAATAGTAGTTGCTTTAGAATTTTCTAGTCTTGCTTAGAAACAACATTAGTTCTTGATTACCATTTAGTTTGCACTAAAACTTAGCTTACCCCTGAACATGTTGAACTCGAATTTAGAATGTGGAATTAAGAATTTTTGCTTAGCATGAGAACAAACATGTTGTTTAATAATTTTTTAGCTAGATTAACGTTCAATTTGGCTTATATTTGTTAGTTTCTACTCTTTGAGCATATAAGACCAGTTTTTAAACTTTAAAAAAAAAACATTGCATATAATAGTTGAGCAAGGAATTTTAGAGCACTAGAACCTTCCTCATCACCCGTCAAAGCATACAAACAACTCAGTTCAACTTAGAAAGTGATCTAGGCAATATTTTCTTGTTTAATTTACCCATTTTCCTACCCTTTTTATACATTAACCCTTGTTAGACAACTTGAGCTTAATGAGATATACTAAAAGCGTGTCAATTTTATTTTTCTTGAAATACCTGTTCAAATTACCATATAGCCTAAAAAGCCTTTTACCTACCTTTTATAGAGTTGCCACTCAAGGATTGGGTAGATTAACAGGAAATGGATTGATGGGTATAGTAAAACAGTTTTATTTTCAAGGATTATGGCTGAAGTCAAATAATAGTGGAAATTATACCTTATAACTATCCAGAGTATCGTTGTGTTGCCGAAAAAAAAGAGAAAAAAAGAAGAAAAAAAAGTTGAAATTAAAAATAATATGCATGGCAAAATCTTAAGTGTGGGGTACTTACAAGGGAAAATAATTATGACTTCAAAAACAAAGGGTATAAATTGTGAAAGTGAGAGGTTTTAATTAGTTTTCTCTCATAAGAGCTGTGAATTGTGAAAGGTTAAGCAAGTTAAGTTTCTTATTGATTAAGTTAATGGGAGACACTTTAGAATTGTTAGTCTATTTGATCTTAGAGTGGCTATTTTATTGTTTGATCCTTTATCCATTCTTTGTTAACTAATACTTTAACCCCATTACAACCTTTGAAAGACCTAAGTGATTCTAAGTTTTGTTTTTAAGTTGTTCAGCGGAGATGACTTTCGGGTTCCGGTGCTAAAGGAGAGGCTTATGGTGTTTCTAGAGTTTCAAGTGCGAAACCATTTGTACACTTAAGTATACATTCATTCTAAGCTTGGCTATGAGTTTGCATTGGTGTTTTGATTTTTAAATACTTAAAATGTTTTGGTCTTCCACACACACAAAGAAACTAACTTATTTTGTCTTGTTTGAATTTATTCTGGTTGAATTTTTATTAAGTGCTCTTGTTAAATTGCTAAGCATGACTATGAATTGCATGATTCTTTATTTCAGTTTGATTATTCTGAGGAGTTGGATTGTTCTAATTTGCTCGGGGGTGAGCAAAGTCTAAGTGTGGGGTATTTGATAATTGTGAAATTAATGATGTTTTCAATGTGTTTTTATTTATTTATTTAAGTTAATTTAGTGTTTATTTGGTTGAATTATAGTTGAATTAGTTAATTTTATATTTTAGAGTTTAATTGTTGATTTTGGTATTTTTCAGGATTAAAATAAAGGAAAAAGGATTTAATTGAAAAGAATGCTAAGTTTTGGATCAATTTGGTAATTTTCAGATTTTTGGAAGCCAGAGAATGGAACAAAGCACATTTACATAATGCACGGGAGTTTAAAATCTCACTTGGCCAAGTGAGTGTTATTAGCTTAATGCACGGGAGTGCAAAATTTCGCATGGCCATGCATTCACAAATGGAAAATCAACACGGCAGTGCATTTTTATGACTTTTTCACCAACTGGCCGCGTTTCATGAATTCAAAATCTACCAAACTTTCGAAGAAAAGAAGAGAATCCTTTTTCCATTTAGCGACCGATAGAATTTTTGCAATTAAAAGTCAGAAAGAACACTAGATCGAGATCGGATCGAAGAAACAATCTTTCTTTTACTACAAATTTTAAGTTTTAGTTTTGTTTTTATCAGTTCCTGTGTTTTACCTGTGAAGAACAAATTCAAGGAGCAAGAAGCTGCTTGTGATATCTCTGTACATGATTATTAAGGGAGCTTCTATAACTCTATGATTTTGTTTCTTCTCTTCGATTGTATTTTTAATTTCAATATGAATCGTGAGTAATTTCTTTACTTTTGCTAGAGGATACTTGAATCCTTGATTTTTACTGTAATGATCTGATTGAGCTTTAAAATTAATATCAGTTGATTATTTCTTGGTTTTAAGCATATTCTTATCTTTGATCGTGTTAGAATTAATTGTTGGTTTATGAATCTAATAACTAAAAATTAATTTATGCACTGTCATAAGATTAGCATGTTCTTGGATTAATTTATTATTATCTGTGCATGATTATTTTCTTAATTTTGAGGTAATTATGTGCTGATTTTATTAGTTAATATCAAGAGAGGAAGAACTGAGAATAGACTGGAATTGAATGTTCTTAAATAGAGATTTGATGAATGTTTAGGAGTTTAACTGGATTTATATGCTAAATGTTAATTTGTTCTAAATAAGGGAATTTAATACTTAAGAAAGATATTCTTGAAGAAGGTATCAGGGTTAATTTTATCCAGTTTTTCCATAATCACTGGTATTTCTTAAGAATTTAAGTCATTATAGTAATAAATTAAGGTGGATAATCCTCTAGTGAAAGTTGTTTTAAATATTGATTTTCTCCAATACTGTTTATCAATTTCCATTTACGATTTTGTTAGATTATTTAGTTTTGTTCATTAATTATTTAGGTATATGTTTTCCATTTAATTATATTTTCATCAATATAAACTCTGGGATTTCTTTTCTCTCTTTCACACTCAAATTTCATTCTAAAATTTAAAATCAATTTACGCAGACACAATTTTTCCCTTGGGTTCGATATTTAGGGTTTTAATCTATATTTCCCTATATTACTAGCCGATCTAGTACACTTGCTAGACACCGGTCAAATATGTTACATTCATTTCAAAAAAATAGCCATTTCTTTTAGTATCTTCAAATATAGTCTAATTATTATCTTTATATTAAAGTTAATTTTGTTAATTATATTTACTGTGGGGAATCATGCATGTGTAATTTAAATGGTTGAACACATGTTGGGTTTTGTTTTGAAGGACTGCCTTGAGTTGAGGAACCTTTTCATTTGTTGATCATTGTAATGGACACTGAGATCTTGCAGCAAATTAGCACATGCTTTAGCAAAGTTTTCTGATTCGAGTCTCAAGCCTAGAATCTGTGGTTGAGGACTATCCTAGCTTTATTTCTTCTTTTTTAGCAGTTTGATGTATTGTTGCCTTCTTCTTAATGCAAAAGTCCATTTTCTATTAGAAAAAACCTCTTATGTATTTATTTTTCTTTTTTAATTTTTTAGATGAGATATGCTTTAAACCATATGATATTTGCTATCCGTCTAGTTTATTGAATGCAAATTAAATTTTTCATCTTTTATGTATGAATGTTGGGAGTTAATAATATTTGTGATCATTGCACTTATGCACAAAATATGAATTTATTTTTACAAAGAAAAATAATTGAATTGAGACAATATCACAACAAAAAAAAGGAGTTTCGGTGATGGAAAGGAATGGATTTGTTATGCCATCACTAAATAATTCACAAAATAAAAAATATTTAATACAACAATGATTTATATCCATCTCTAAATTTAGTGGGAAAAGTTGGCACCAACATATAGCAATGAATTGTTTCGGTGCTATATATTTTATCTTGTAGCAATGAAATTTTTTGTTGCTAATTTTAAAAATATATTTTTTAAACTATATTTTTGTTTTATAATTTTTTTCTATATGGCTGCCATATGGTATTACATATTATCAATTTTTTTTCATTTTGTTGATTCAAATACAGGTTGTTGACACGATGAAATATGATTTGCTACCGTTAGTGTCATTAGCTGAGTTAGTTTTTCATCCAAAATAAGGGCATAAAATCACCCCATTTAGCATAGTACGAGTGCAAAATTATACCTTCCCTTATAAGAATGTAATTAGAGGATAATTAATGTAATATATTAGTTAAGCATGGGAGGAAGGAAATGCAGCGGAAACCAGTTAAAAAAAGTAAGAGAATATATAAATTTCTAAGAATTTATTTATATTATTATAATAGTTAATAAAATAATTTAAAAATTAGTGATTGGCAACTATATAAGGATATACCTGATGACAAATAGGTTCTTCGGGATGGCTCCGTGAATGAGTTACGTGAAAGCACAAGAAAAACCGATGAGTTTTTGACAAGAGAGACTCCGACGATCAAGTCAGAAAGTTGATTAAAGTGTGTTTTTCGGTGGTGAGACTTTCGAGAGAGGAAAACATACTTGTTTCCTTCTTTTATATAGAGCCCTCTTTCTTGACAGAATAGGAAGTAGGATTCTAAATAGGAGGAGATCACTCTGACCCCTTGACTGGTGCTTGATTCCATATTAACCAAGATTTGATGAGTGATTCTAGATAACTTCCATTATTGTGAGATTATGATCTACTGAATATCTAGAGGATTTTTGTGAATGATGACTTTTCATATGCTGATTTTAAGCTGTTTAGGTAACCGAGCTAATGAGATGGTGGATATCCGAAAGAGCCCAGTTACTGAACTATTGGATTGAGAGTCCGGCTATCGATGGATATATGGAGGAGCCATTTACCGAACTCTTGGATCAAGAGTCCGGTTATCATAAGTCCCCCCATCCCAGTGGATGACATTCATGTCATTAGGGTAACGAACTGACATTTGAAGGAGACACCTGCCAGGCGCATGAATACTAATCTAAGGAGCATTGAAAATAGATAGGTGCATGGTGCCTTGAAAGGGGGGCACTGATGCCTCGTTCAGCGTGATCTAATGGCTATGCCAATTATTGACATAATGGCATCTCTTCAGTTGTTGCGTGGGGAGAAATTATTGCCCGATTCACCAACTAACGTTCACCACGTGTCGAAAGGCTAGTGGTTCACTATGCCTATATATGTTCTTCCTCTCTCTATCTCTCAATTTCTGTCTTGCTCCATCGGTACTAATTGCTACCTCTCTATAAATTCTTTTCACATATTTCTTTTCCTCCATTCTCCGTTCACTCTTTGTTCTTCATCTACCAATTCTTGCAGGTTTTGTTTCTCCATTAACGGATTTTCGTCGTCAAGTCTTCTTGCTTATCACCGTTCTAGATTTCTTCCCCAAATTTTTGTCTTTTTAGGTTCGTACTGTTTCTACCTTCTTTTACCATGAGTACTTCTGAGAGTTCGAGTGAGAGAGTTAGAGTAGATGAGGGCCTCTTGCATGACGATATTCCAAAATCTCCTAATACCAGTCAACCAGAACCGCCAAGAAAGAAGGAGCCTAGGAGACTTCCCCGAGTAGGAAGCATCAGCTCGGCTGTAACGAGTAGTGAAATGTTAGACCTGTATGAGAGTTTGGGCATTCCCAAAAGTTATAGGATCCGAGCTCCCGCGACTAATGTCCGAGCTAAAGCCAAGTTTTCAGGAAGGAAGACCATAGTTGTCTATGAGGCCGATTTTCAGGCTGGAATGAGTCTTCCCCCAATGCCTTTTGAGGTCGAGGTGATGAATTACTATAGTTTAACCTTGGGACAAATTCATCCAAATGCCTGGTGAACTATCTCGACCTTACAGATGTGGGCTGCCGATAATGACATCAACCTGGCTCTCTGGCTTTCCAGGCTACTCATGTGATCGGGTTTCGAGTAACTACAGAGAACCATAACTATGTCTAGGCCCAAGCTAGCTATGGGATCTTTACAGGGAACCCGGAGTCCTTGAAGAATTGGAAGAACCATTTCTTCATCATGGATAGTGACAATGAGTTCGATTTTCGAACAACCTGGGGTTGGTATGTCAATAAAAATGACAACCCCCTGTACCTTTTAGATACGGAGGAACGAACTTTAGTTCGGTGGAGGGCCCTTGCCAAGAACAAAATAAACATTAAGGAGCAGCTCATGTTCGGCTTAACCCCGACAGAATTATCTTGGAGTCCTAAAAAAGGTATACTCTTTTAAAAATTCTTTTGTTCTAATACTTTCTCATTCCTTGGTTTTTTGCAGCAATAAAGAGGACTAACAAACCGAGCATGGCAGAGATGATAAAGGCCAAGAGGCAAAAAAGACCAACGAGCCCAGCGCCTGCCGAGACTCCGCAGGAGATCACCGCTAGGCTCCCTCCTGCAGTCCAATCACATCGGCCCCGACCACTAGCTCGGTGCCAATTGAGGTGCCGGGCGACACTCCACCCTAAAACCGAATAATAAAAACTCCATCAGTTGAACGATAGACTACTCCCAAGCCTCTATCTCTTGAGGATAATGCTGGAGCAAGGAGCTCAAATCCCAAGCCCTGAAAAAAGGGATATGAGAGCTCTCGCTGACGAGATATGCGACCTCTAGAGGGAGGAGGGGGACGGTTACTCCAAGGACAACACTGTCTTCTGTGACTTTGTGCATCAGCTGGCCTGTGTTCCGAAGGGGATCCATTGATGCACTGGAACGCTGAAGAGTTAAGTACTACCATCAAGAGGCATCAAATAGAGGTGAGTTCCCTTGCTTTATTGTCTTTTTACTCCCCCCTTATTCATATTCTGTATATCTTGAATCTTTTTTCGTTCCTTTATAGGGGTCAATATTGGGAGGAGTTGTCATTGCAAAAATGAACAAGTTGATCATGTCCTGGAAGAGGGAGATGCAATAAGTGGTCTGGCATCATTTTCGAGCTAATGCCACTGAGGGCAAGTTAACGGCTTGCAAGAAAGAAGTTCTGGAGGCCGAGGTCAAAGCCACCAATGCTCTAAATAAGCTTGCAAAAGCCGAGGAGAGAGCTACGAATAATGAGAGGAGATGAGCCTAAGTGGAGGCCGAACTTGCCAAGCTCAAAAACGAGCTAGAGGAGGCAAAAAAGGAGAAAACCGACCTACAGGAAAAAAATGCTGACCTGGAGTATGAGTCCTTGGACTTGGCAGTCGATAAGTTGTAGACACCAGGTCCCGAGTCGGTCCAAGATCATAATTGCCCGATGATGAAAATGATGCGTGCTTACAGGCAAAAATGTTGAAAATGATGTTTCCCTTGTCGAGGATCTCCATTTTTCAAAAATTTTAATTCGAAGAAAAAATCTTTATTATTATTTTTTTTATTTTTATTTATTTATTTATTTTATTTTATTTTTATTTTTTTATTATTTTTCTTTCAGGGTTTTCAGTGCCCCACGCGACGTGCACGGAGCGTAGCGCCTGTGTGCGGGCTCGCGTGAGGCCACGAGGCATGCGCCCGCATGCGGCCTCCAGCAAGGAGGCTGCAACTCGCACGCCCGGCATGCGGGCCCTTCTCCTGCGGGCTTTTCCCCTGCCCTGTGCTGTCGCTTTCTACCTGCAAAAAAGTCAAATTTCAGGACTGAAATATCTGTTTTTTCATGTTTTCATGGTTTTTTTTTTGAAAATGAGATTAAAAGGAGGTTTTATCTCTTTCCATTTTGGGAAGATAGGGGAAGTAAACTGAAGACTTTGTCTTCATTTCAAGGAGGCTGCTTTCAAAAACAAAAGAGGGTTTTTTCTCACTAGAAAGAAGGCAGACGGGGGAGCAAGGAAAAAAAAGGAATTTTCAAGAAAATCTTTGAATCAATTTTTCTTCTTCTCTCTACAAAATTTTATTCTTGGTTTGGCTTGAGCAAGGAAAACTAATTTCTTTGGCTTGATCATTCCATCAAAAATTATTTTCTTGAGTTTTTATTTGTTTAAAAATGTAGATTTTCTCAAGTATTTTCTTTATATTTATTACCACAAACTCGACAAGGAGAACGAATCAAGACACCATTTCTCCGACCTTTAAACTCTGGGGGTAAAAATTTTTGGATCCATTCTCATTTAATTTTGTTTATCATTATTGTTGTTTTTTGCTATTATTATCATATTTATCATTTATTCCTATTATTATTATTATTATTATTATTATTATTATTATTGCCATCTCTGTCTTCACTGTTGATAATATGATTATTATTGATGATGTTAATATTATCATTGTGGGTCTCATTCCAATGTTAGCATATTATCATTTTTATCATCGTGTGCACCATTGCCATTATTATTATTATTATTATTATTATGACCTTATTATTAATGCTTCTGTTGTCACTATTATTATTATTATTATTATTATTATTATTATTATTATTATTATTATTATTATTATTATTATGTTGCCATAATTATTATTATTATTGTTACCATAATTTTGTTGTTGTTATTGTTATTATGTTGTCATTGTTTTTGTCATTATCCTTGGGTTTTTGCATGACTTATTTTTAATTTCCTTTGCATGTGAATCATTTGTATATTGAATTAACATGTTTTATATTTATCTTGTATTTATATTTATTTGGTTGATTTCAGAATTGTTACTAACATCTTTAATGTTATTTTTTGTGTGGGATTTAAATGAGATTTGCCTTGTATGAGCATTTTCGTGACCATACGGAGGGGTCACGACACATAAAAGACCACATCGTTTGGGTGAGACATTTCCTATCCCCCACTTGTATTTGTGTTTGCTTTCAATAAAATATTTTATTTTACATGCGTGTAAGATAAAAAATTTCAAAAATATTTTTATAACTAAATTGGGATTTTATTAATAAAATTGGGACCAATGCCCCTCATTTTAGCTAAGGATGAAAAATTTCACGAATAAAATGAATAGTTAAGTTTTCTCAAAAATGGGATCACTCATTCCGGTTTTCAATTCCACAATCGAATAACTCTTCGATCCCTCTTTAAGTGAGCGTGAAGGAACCAATGTTCCTAAACCAAATAAATATCCCGATTTATGTATGCCATTTTTTCTATATTTGACTTTTTTGTTTGTTTTAAATTTATGTTCATATATCTTATGGGTCCTTATAATTAATTATTTTTGGTGCGATGTTATTTAGCTTTCATTTGGGATTGTATTCTATCCTAATTTCTACTTTAAATTTTTAGCTTTCTTTAATTTGAGATTGTATTTTGTTCCAATTTCTCTTGTAATTGCGTACTTGACGTGTTTACTACTTTTCTTTATCGTTTTATTTTACCGCTTTCGTTATAGCTTCCGTTTATTGCATCCTTGATGCTTGCAATGCGCTCTTAAAATAAATGCATTAATCATGTGAGATGAGAGATAGAATTTTATGAATCTAAAAACTCATTTATAATTAACCAATACATAAATAAGAGTGAAGTTCCGAACACCATCTCTGATTTAGACCACAGAGGTTAGATGACTGTAGACACCGGGTCCCCAGTAGCCAAGATCAGGATTACCCAATGATGAAATTAAGTGTGCCGATCTACAGGCAAAAAGAATGAAGTTGGAAGTGACGATTTTCTTGTCGATTTGTTGTTCTAAAATTAAATAAAAATGTATTTCAAAAATATTTTTAAAGTATTTTAAAAATTATTTTGTGATGAAAAAAGTGAGTTTTTAAATTATTGTATTTTATAGGGAATTTTAAAAAAAAAAAAAAAATTCCGCGAGTGTCGGGCTGCAGCAGCGCTGGGCGCGCGCAGGGCGCGCTCGCCCGCGCGGAGCGCCCAGCGCTCGCGCAGCGCCGCGCAGGCGCACGCTGACGGGCTCCCCGTCGCGCACGCTTGCGTGCGGGCAGGCCATCGGGTGCACCGACGGGGCGCCGCGCGCCCCTCCGCGCCCCTGTTCGTCCGTTTTGCCTATTTTGGCCTTTTTGGCCATAAATTCTTCATTTTAAATGCTTTTTAACTCATTTTTTTTGCAAAATTTAATTCAAAAAGCCTTCCATCTTCCAACCCAATAAATTCAGTGGTTTTTTGTAATTATGGAAATTAAATTAATTTAATTTTGTAATTAAAAAATCTGAATTTTAAGGGGAATAAAAAGAGTTTTTTAGTGGGAATTGGGGGGGCTTTTTTTAGAAAATATTTTTTCTTCTTCTTTCTTCTTTCAAGAACAAATTCTCTCAATTTCTAAAGAAATTTCCAGAAATTCTTAAAGCAAAAAATAACTATTTTTGTTCTTGAAAATTTTCTTATTTTCAATCAAACAATTTTCTACTTTGAGACAAACAAATTAATTGTTTGTTCTTGAGTAAAATTCATCTTTCAATATTTTATTTTTCTAATCAAGACAAGGAATTGGATCATCTACCTTCATCTCTTCAAGATAAATTTGAGGGTAATTATTCTTGGCTCAATTTCTTAAATTAATTTTAATTTCATTCTTTTGTTTTTATTTAATTAATTAACATGTAAATTCTTTTAGTTCTATCATTTTATTCTTTTCTTATTCTTTTAATTTTATTTAATTAGTCATCATGTAAATTCTTTTAGATCTATTATTTAATTGTTCATATTTCTTATTTTTTCCTTTAATTGTTCATACTATTTATTTTTTTTGTTCTTATTTCTTCTTTAATTGTTCATGCTATTATTTTTGTTCACATTATTTTTATTTAATTGTTCATGTTGTTCATCTTCTTCTTTTATTATTATTATTATTATTATTATTATTATTATTATTATTATTATTATTATTATTATTAAATTTGATTGTTCATATTTTTTGTTATTATTGTGTTATTATTGTTGTAGTTATTACCATCATTAGTATTATTATTATTATCCTTATTCTTGTTTAATTTTATTATTACTATTATTATTTATTTCTTATGCATGGTGATTTTATTATTACCTTTGCTTTTTATACATATTGGATATTATTGTTATTATTTTATGTCTTTATGCATGTTAAATTCTATCATCATTATTTTATGCTTGTTTTTGCATGTTGAATTTTATTATTATCATGTTATTTTTTCTATGCATGTTAAATTGTTAATTAATTAGATTGCATATTTTTATTATGTCATTTTAATTGGTTTGTCATATATGATGCAATTTTGATTGTCTTAATTTTTTTATTTTCAAGTTATATGTTTAATTATTTTTATACTAACTTCATTTTTATTTGTTTTTCTTTTATTTTTCAATACTTATTTTTTTCTTATGTGAGTTTTTACCAAGTGGGAGCCCATGGAGATTTGAAGAACCACTTGGGAGTTGTTTATTATTTTTGTTGTTTTTTATTATTTTGGATTAATTTATTATTATGTAATTTGTAATAATAAATTTATTTTCATGCACGTTAATTAAGAAAATCACCAAAAATATTTCTATTAAACTAAATTGGATTTTATTTAATAAAAATGGGACCAATGTCCTAGATTTTTCATCTAAAGTAAATTATTACTTTAAAATTATTTTCTTAAATTATGCATGAGAGGACCAACGTTCTCATTTTTAATAAATAGCCCGATTTATGTATGATTTGCATTTTATTTACAAATGGGGGTTGTATTCCGCCCCTAGTTTTATTGTAATTTATTTTGCTTTCATTTACTTTATTTATCGCTTTTATTATATGATTGACATGCGTTTAATTAAATTGCATTAAAATTGAATGAGAAAATGCATGAAATACTAAATTCAAAACTCGATTATAAACTTAACCAAGGTATGAATAAATGGGGAGTCCCGAACCCAGCTCTGGTCTTTGGGCTCAAAGAGGCGAGAGGTTTACCCTCCAAGACACCTCTT
The DNA here is from genome assembly GCA_947683425.1 of Excoecaria cochinchinensis. Taxonomy (NCBI): domain Eukaryota; kingdom Viridiplantae; phylum Streptophyta; class Magnoliopsida; order Malpighiales; family Euphorbiaceae; genus Excoecaria; species Excoecaria cochinchinensis. The sequence goes on from CANTUQ010000066.1 coordinate 6,347,855, forward strand.
GTGTCACGAGGCTTTAGCGTTAATCCTAGGCTCTTTAGGGCGAGAGGTTTACCTTCCAAGACCCCTCTGGTTGGCCCAAAATGGATACTAAGCGCAGTCTTAGGCTCTCCGAGGCGAGAGAAAATTTTCCAATGTTCTATTGGGTGGCGACTCCATTAAATCTCCTTGTTGCCCAACATAGACGCACTTGCGATTTATTGCAAGTTGTCAACGGACCCACAAATGCCCCGATCGCCCTCAAGCGGGCGATCCTATGGGCGGCCGCGGGGATCCGGCGCGCGTCACAGTGGCGACTCCACTGGGGACTTTTGAGACTTTCCTTCGAAAGTACCTTGGTTAAAATTTATAATTGAGTTTTAATTTAAAAATTTTATCTCTTTTCGAAATTGAATTGCATCCATGCTAGAGCCTTAGATTATACTAGTTTGGTCCCTATTTTAACCCCGGTGCGTTCCCGAAGCACGATCCTATTTTCACTCAATTTAGGGAAGTGTTAAGGATAATCACCAGCCTAAGCCTCGTACCTTATGGTATATCAAATGGTGACCAATCGGTCGTTATGCTCGTGATGAGCTAGACCCGTTGGCAGGGACCATGCTTGGGTAACCCTAAAGTATCACTACCTTTGACCAAATCTCATGTAATGGCAATAGATACTTCCACTAGGTGAAATGTACCATAATACCGTGCTTGCTATGTGGGCCATTATATATTGAACAAAATCAGTTTAATTAAATGGTCTTCATCAAAGGCTTTCATGCCCCGGTGGGCCCATCTTGGTTTAATTGAGGTGTTTAAATACATAATGGCCAAACACTCATACGTGTGTACATGAGATAAGAGCTGTTATGCTGTCGGTTTTCCACCGTGCACCATACGCGTCCGATGGGTTCCCTGTTAACCCTTGGATAAAGCCCACCTAGGAAAGAGAATATGCTACCTCGTGTCTGGGGGCAATAAGGTTGGAAGGATCTATCTACTTGCATCTGTTTGTCTATGCTGCATCAGCACGACCAATCATGCATCACACTTTAATCATGCATCATCCTAACGAGGTGTATTTTTTTCAGCCATCATAGATTCACCCGGGTGGTTTAGGGGTCCCGACGGTCGGTTGAGAAGGATTCCACTCTTGGGGTTACCAGAGCTAGTTCAGAGTACAAATTCTCTTTCAGATAGTAGTGAGACTTTCTCTTCAGAATCATCAAGCATGTCTAATCCAGCCAGTGGGTCTGATGCAACTAGGGCTATGATTGCCGAGGAAGTGGGGAGAAAAATGGAAGAGTTTGAGGCTAGAATGATGGCCATGATGGGCAATCTTGCCACTACCATAGCTGGGCAACAAGTTGCTACTGCTCCTATTAGGAGGCCAGATGAACAAGGGCATGTTAGAGAGGATCCCCCTACTATAGTTAACCCGCCTGCGATTGAGCAAAGAGCACCAGCATTTGTTGAGCGTAGAGAAGGCCCGAGATCTGAGATTGACCTCTGGGAAGATGAGCAAGAGAATTAGTTGGTAGCAAAGGGAAAGTCACCCAAGCTGGAGGAAGCAATATGGAGAAAGATGGAGGAGAAGTTTGAGGCTATGACAAGGATGATGACGGTAGGAAGGGGAATGAACCCGGAGGATCGTGAATTGGATGGGGATGATCTGGTCCCCCAGAACTTCAAGATGCCTGATATCCCAAAATTTAACGGCACCTCTGATCCTGCTGCACATATCAAGCAGTATTCATTGGTCATGAAGGGGACAACTTTAACAAGGAAGCAGAAGATAGAGTACTTTTGCTTGAGTCTTACACGAGCTGCCATTGACTGGTACCATGGGCTGGACAGGAGGTCCAAAGAAGACTGGAACTTATTGACTGAAGAGTTCCTAAAGCAATACGATTGCGGTACCCGCATGGAGGTCACAATGAAGGATCTAGAGTTGTTACAGCAGAAGGCTGGGGATTCTTTCCATGAATATCTCACCCGGTGGAGGAACCGGGTTATGGAGATGAAGCGTAAACCCTATACACCTGATCAGATTCGGTTATTCATTCGGAATGCCAGCCCATATCTGAGAGATGGACTTAGAATGAAGGGGCTGAAAGATTGGGAGTCCTTGAAGGACATTGCTATAAAGGCGAAGGAGAATATATGGCCAAAAGGGCAAGCAGTGAGGCTTATGCCAAGAAGGGCTACAAAAATCAAGGTGCAACCAAGTCAGCTAGTTTCAGCGGTGGTAATAGAAGTGGGAAGACAGCTGAGGTGTCGGCAACAGAAATGAATCAGAGGTACTTCTCGAATTTGGGTAGGCCTTTGTCATGGGTACTGAAGAGGTTGATGAAGGAGGGGAAGCTACAACCCCTACCACCTAGACCAGCTAGGACCCAAGGAGAATCGGGGCATAAAGAGAATGAATACTGTGCCTTTCACCAGCATACCGGGCATCTGACAAACAATTGCTTCAGGCTGAGGCACCAGATTCAGGATCTAATCGATAGTAAGCAGATCATTGATCCTGAAAAGAGGGAGAGCAAGAAGAAGTCTAATTTCAATGCTGTGCCACCGCCTGTCTTCATGATTGGGTCGAACCTACCTGAATGGTATGTATTACAGGATTTATATGGCAATGAATACGTTGTTATCACTCGCCCTGAGGCAAGTGAAGAAGGGATTCCCGTGGCGGCGATAGACTGTTGGTCCACTAGTGAGAGTGGAGACGAAGACAAAGATGAGAAGGATGGAGAGTTCACGGATCCGTGGGATTCGGAGGAGGATGAGAGAGTTGGAGCTGTAACAAGAAGTGGGAGAGTGGTCCCCGAAGTTGAGAAGCAGCAGGACACAGTGCAAGCACCTGTGGAGAAGGAGCCGGAAGAAAATTCCATAATAAAGCAGCTAAAAAAGACCACGGCTCAGATATCTATTTGGGACCTTCTAAGGCAGTCCCCTTCTCATAGACAGAAGTTAGTCGAGGCATTGAGTGAGTCCACCGTAGCCACCATAATTTCTCCATCTGAGCTGCTAGATATCGTCAAAGGGGGATCAGGGGAAAGACTGGTGTTTTCTGACACAGATTTGCCAACTGAAGGCCGCAATCACAACCAACCACTATACATCAAGGCTCAAATTAACGGCAAGCACACCGCTTGTGTTATGGTTGATGATGGGTCATCCATAAATGTTTACCCCCTAGTGGCACTTCAGGCTTTTGGGCTGGACGAGAGTATGTTGAGTAAGTCTGATATGACCATCACAGCCTATGATAATTCTCAAAGACATGCATCGGGAACATTCAGAGCTCTAGTTAGGACTGGGCCTATTGAGACGGAGGCAAAGTTTGTGGTTTTGCCTATCCCAGCCAATTTCTCAGCCTTACTGGGAAGACCGTGGTTCCATAAATTGGGAGGAGTGCCGTCCACCCTGCATCAAATGGTAAAGATACCTCATGAAGGGGAGGTGGTGACCATTAAAGCAGTAAGAGAGAACCAAGTATCTGCCTTGGGGATCTCTAATCAGCCATTTAGTGGCTTCCACGTATCAGTGATTGGTGAGGAGCAGGGCTTGGCAGGTAGCCCTCAGGTGATGAACATGATGAAGAAGATGCACTTCCTCCCAGGGGCCGGATTGGGTAAAAATTCACAGGGGTTGCAAGATGCCATCACAACGCAAGACCAGAAAGATCGAAAGGGTCTGGGCTACAAAGGAGAGCATGGCAGGAAGAAAGTATCAGAGAAGATCCCCCAAATTTCAGAGAGTTTTGTTCCCTCATCTTCGGTCTGTGCTTATACTGGAGAAGAAGAGCCTCAGTGGGTGGATGGAAAGATCATTCTGGGGTTTGAAATTTTCAATGATGTCTTCGACTGGGATGTTGGAGTTATCAAGTCCACAGAGAACTTCTGGGATGAGGAGATCATGACTCAATGCAGTGTCTGGGACAAGGATGAATCCGAGGAGATTGTCACTGATAAGCTGTTAGCTACCAGGTTGAAATGAAAGGAAAAGATGGTAGAGCCAGAGCTAGAGATTGAAGACTTGAAGATCTCATCGGAGGTAGTTGAAAAGCCTCCACCAAGCCAAGAAGTTAAAGCACAGTCGGCTGCAGCATCATCGTTGACAGAAGATGAAAACAATAGTTGTTTAGATACTATTTTTATGCCAGAACTTTTTAATGACAATGTTAATGTTTCTGATTACATCAATGAGATGAATAACTTTGCTTACTTGTGTGATGTTTCTGATGATTTCATTCCTCATGATCATAAACATGATGCATTCATTTTTGACATTAACTCAACTAGCACGACTGCATTTAATCTCGAAACTTTGGAGAATCCAAAGGAAATTTTGATAGCATCAGATATAACTCCTGAGGAGAGGCTAAAATTTGAGAGAATATTGAAAAATTTTGAAAAAGTCTTTGCCTGGACCTACGAGGATATGTCGGGGATTGATTGAGATATAGCCGAACATGCCATTCCAACTTACCTAGAGAGTAAACCGGTCAAGCAAAAGCTCAGAAGACTTAGGCCAGAATGGGCTCAGAAGGTGAAAGAGGAGATCCATAAGCAGATTGAGGCTAAGTTTCTACTGGAGATTAAATACCCGACGTGGCTGGCTAATGTGGTTCCTGTGGCTAAAAAAGATGGAAAAGTTCGAGTATGTGTGGACTATCGGGACCTGAACAAAGCCTGCCCGAAAGATGATTTTCCTCTGCCTCATATTGATGTGCTGGTAGATAGTGCCGCTGCTTGCATGATGTACAGTTTCGTAGATGGGTACGCAGGGTACAATCAAATCCTTAACAAGATAGTGGATCGAATTAAGACAGCCTTCATCACCGAATGGGGTACATTTGCTTACCAGGTTATGCCTTTCGGACTAAAGAACGCAGGAGTGACCTATCAGAGGATGGCCACTAGAGTTCTCAATGATTTGATCCACAAGGAAGTGGAGGTGTATGTTGACGACATGATGATCAAGTCAGCTACCAGAGAAGGTCACTTCGAGGCTCTAGAAAAGTTCTTTCAAAGGATCAATAAGTATGATCTACGCCTCAATCCCAAGAAGTGCATTTTTGGAGTTACCTCGGGTAAGCTGTTAGGCCATGTGGTAAGCCAGAGAGGAATTGAAGTAGATCCTGACAAGGTCAGGGCCATCAGAGAGATGCCAGTGCCTCAGAAAGAGAAAGAGGTTAGAAGTTTCCTGGGAAAGCTTCAGTACATCAGTCGGTTTATTGCCAAGCTGGCTTCAGTATGTGAGCCCATCTTCAAGCTTCTTAGGAAGAATCAGCCGGTGGTGTGGAATAATGATTGTCAATTGGCTTTTGATACTATTAAGGATTATCTCCTGAATCCTCCAGTTTTAAGACCACCACGGCATGCCAAGCCACTAATCTTGTATCTGGCTATAGAAGACAATTCAGTCGGTGCCATGATGGCCCAGGAGGATGATTTTTGGGTAGAGTTTGCTGTCTATTATCTTAGCAAGAAATTCCTGACATATGAAGCCAAATATGTGGAAGTGGAAAAGATTTGTTTAGCAGTTATTTGGGCTTCTAAGAAATTGCGACACTACTTTCATTCCTTCAGTGTGCAAGCGGTTGCCAAGCATAACCCGCTTAGGTACCTTCAAGAAGCGCCCTCTCTGCTGGGAAAGATGGGAAGATGGTTACTACTATTGCAGGAGTTCGATATCGAATACATCACCAGGAAAACCGTTAAAGGAAGAGTTGTAGCTGAGTTCTTGGCTGAGCATCCTATTGAGGGAGACCAATTCGAATACAATTTTCCAGATGAAGATGTCATGGCCATAGCAGTACAAGGGTGGCAGATATTCTTTGATGGGGCAGTTAACAGTAAAGGGGCAAGAGCAGGGATCATTCTTACGACCCCGGATGGTGAAAAGCTGCCACTAGCCAAAAAGTTGAGGTACAAGGCGACCAATAACGAACCAGAATATGAAGCTTGCATCTTCAGATTGGAAGCATTGCTGGCTCTGGGGGCAAAGATAGCAGAAGTCTTCGGAGATTCTTCATTAGTAATTCATCAGATCAGAGGGGAATGGTCAGTTAAGGAAGAGAGGTTGTTACCTTACGTGAAGCACTTGAGAATGTTGAGTAGCCAGTTTGAGACTTGCACTTTTCACTTCACCCCCAGGGATGAAAATTAATTGGCTGATGCTCTCGCGACATTGGTGTCCATGTGGGATAACCCAACAAGGGTTACTATGAAACCCGTGCTAATCTCTAGCTCAGAAAAGCCTTGCTTTGAAGCTGAGCAGGTGATGGATATTGGGGTCACTGATGGAAACCCTTGGTACTACGACATTTAGAATTATTTGGAACGGTAAGTTTTTCCAGAGGAAGCCACTGAGAAAGACCAAAGGATGATTCAAAAGTTGTCCACTCAGTTCATCAGTGTAAATGGCACTTTGTACAAGAGACAAGTTGATAGTATCCAGTTAATATGTTTGGCGGAGAAAGAAGCTGAAAAGGTTATGGAAGAGGTTCATGCCGGAGTCTGTGGAGCTCACATGCATGGTTTAGCCTTAGCGAAGAAGATCATGCGTCAAGGATTCTTTTGGCTCACAATGGATACGGATTGTTCAAAATATGTGAAGTAATGCCAGTCATGCCAGCAATACGCGAATTTAAGGCATGTCCCAGTTTCAGAGCTACATAATTTGACATCTCCATGACCATTTGTAGCTTGGGGGATAGATATCATAGGCGAGATACATCCTACAGCGTCTAATGGGCACAAATTCATCGTAGTTGCCATTGATTATTTCACTAAGTGGGTCGAAGCTGAATCTTTCAAGAAGATTGATGCTAGGGATATGGCTAAGTTCGTCGAGCAAAATTTGATATGCAGATATGGCCTCCCACACCATATTGTATCTGATAATGGGGTGCAATTCTTAGCAGAAACTAAACAGATGCTTCAGAGGTATGGAATCCAGCATCATAAGTCTTCTCCTTACCGTCCTCAAGATAACGGTGCAGTTGAAGCGGCGAACAAGAATGTGAAAAGGATATTGGCCAAGATGGTTCAGAGTTATAAAGATTGGGCGAAAAAGCTGCCTTTTGCACTCTGGGGTTATAGAACCACAGTCAGAACCTCTACGGGGGCAACACCGTTCTCTCTGGTATACAGAACCGAAGCAGTTCTGCCGGTTGAAATTGAGCTAAAATCCTTAAGGGTAGTCATGGAAGCCGAGATTCCAGAGACAGAATGGGCACAACAGCGATTGTTGCAGTTGAATCTGTTGGATGAAGATAGGTTGAGAGCCTATTATCACAATCAGGTTTATCAGAAGAGACTAGCTCGATCCTTTGGCAAGAAGGTACGAAAGCACCCGTTGAAAGAAGGGGATTTGGTCTTTAAGATGATGAGGCCGGGAGTGCCAGACATACGAGGAAAATTCAGGCCAACTTGGGAAGGTCCGTTCATTTTGAAAAAGTTGCTAATAAAGGGAGCAATAATCTTGGCAGACAGCGATGGGAATGAGTTTAAAAACCCGGTCAATGTCGATAGACTAAAAAGGTTCCATGGCTAAAGACCAAAAAAAAAAGAAAATAAAAAGAAGAGAATAAATGTCCCGCAGGTCGAAAATTGGAAAAAAGGCGGCCTTGCTAAAATTAGACGCCCTGCAGGGTGAAAACCGAAAAAAAGCATCCTGGGCAAAAAATTAAGGGCTGAGAGAAAATGTTCAATCGAGAAAACCCAAGAGGACCGATTGATAACAGGAGTTTGATGCTTACAAGATCTATTTCGAGATTAGGTGTACTCTTGTGCTTTTGAAATCTTGTTAAATAAGGATCATGTATGATGAAATCATATAGAAATGTACTCAATTTTGCAATGAATAAAAGAATGCAGTTTACATTTTCATTGTTCTTTTAGTTCTGTCGTAAAAAGAAACTTATCATCTATTTATCTAATGATTATTGTCTACTCATTCTAACTGAAGATATCTAGGCAGATGTGTGTTGATCACCCGTAAGGGAATAATAGCTTTCTCATGCAGTTAAAAAAATAAAAAAAAAATCTTGAAAAAAAGAAGAGGCCGTTAGAGATGAAAACCGTAATTGGCTCTCTAAGCAAAAGTTAGGCCAAAGGGCAGGGTGAAAACCTGGAGACAGGCAGTCTGCCCTACAAAAAAATAATAAAGAATAAAAAGCCGCTAGTTTGGGTTGGGTCCATGCCAGGCAAAAATTAGGCAAAGGGTTATGTGAAAATCCCCAAAGGGACGCATTTCCCGCGAAGAAAAGCTAGTGTGAAAATCCACAAGGGACACACTACCTTTAAAATAATGACTTTCGATGCCTGGAGTAATAAGGCGATATACTTCGGATGATCTTCTTTTCAGCTAGATAAGGCATAATTCAGGACATGAGTCAGAATCCTGGGCATATGATCATCGACCGGGGGGCAAAGATGCACTGGATGTCTCTTTCAGAAAACTTATTGGGGACGGAATACCTAAGGCTAAGATGACAATCCTATTGATTCCAGGGGCATGGTGGAGCAACCAAGCTATATCCTCAGCACACCCTGAGCCACCTAGGGCATGGTCTATACATTCTTGCAAGCATTCGCATCTCATATCATACACACGTTTTCTTGTATGTATTTTTTGTGCACATAATTTTGCAGGAAATATCTAAAAGAAGACAGTCACCATTCGAAGATGGAATCCTGCACTTTTAGTAGTCTTGTCAGTGACTCGGTGCAGTGCACTTTTGGTAGTCTGTAGCAGACTCGGTGCAGCTCAGAAGGGCAAGTTTCGCGTTTCGTAGTCTTGTCAGCGACTCGACGCATCATAATCAGAAGAAGGATCAGTGCACTTTTGGTAGTTTTGGTAGTGGCTCGGTGTAGTTCTTTCGTGCACTTTTGGTAGTCTTGGTAGTGACTCGGTGCATCTCTCTTGTGCGTTTTTAGTAGCTTTGTCAGTGGCTCGACGCATCACCATCTTAGGATGGAACCCTGCACGTTTAGTAGTCATGTCAGCGACTCCGTGCAGCGCACTTTTTGTAGCCTTGTTAGAGGCTCAGTGCATTTTTTCGTTATGCGCTTTTAGTAGTCTTGTCAGTGGCTCGGCGCATCGCTATCTGCAGATAGCACCTGTACGTTTAGTAGTCTTGTTAGCGACTCCGTGCAGCGCACTTTCAGTAGCCTTGTCAGCGGCTCGGTGCGATTTATCTTTCGCGTTTTGTAGTCTTGGTAGCGACTCAGCGCATCACCGTCTTAGGATGGTTCCTTGGCACTTTGTAGTCTTGTCAGCAACTCAGTGCAACTCAAGAGGATGAATCACAGCACTGTTCCCGAGGGAGCAGCGGGAAGGAGGCAGCCTCAGGTACGCGCTTCTTTCCTTTTCCTGAATTTTGGCTCACCTAGGCATCCACACACTAGCTTCCCCAAAATTGGGGACAACTGTAGACACCGGGTCCCGAGTAGCCAAGATCAGGATTACCCAATGATGAAATTAAGTGTGCCGATCTACAGGCAAAAAGAATGAAGTTGGAAGTGACGATTTTCTTGTCGATTTGTTGTTCTAAAATTAAATAAAAATGTATTTCAAAAATATTTTTAAAGTATTTTAAAAATTATTTTGTGATGAAAAAGGTTAGTTTTTAAATTATTATATTTTATAGGGAATTTAAAAAAAAAAAAATTTTCGCGAGTGTCGGGCTGCGGCAGCGCTGGGCGCGGAGGCGGAGTGCGCGCAGGGCACGCTCGCCCGCGCGCGCTGACGGGCGGCCCGTCGCACGCGCCTGCGCGCGGGCAGGCCGTCGGGCGCACCCTCCGCGCCCCTGTTCGTCCGTTTTGCCTATTTTGGCCTTTTTGGCCATAAATTCTTCATTTTAAATGCTTTTTAACTCATTTTTTTTGCAAAATTTAATTCAAAAAGCCTTCTATCTTTCAACCCAATAAATTCAGTGGTTTTTTGTAATTATGGGAATTAAATTAATTTAATTTCTTAATTAAAAAATCTGAATTTTAAGGGGAATAAAAAGAGTTTTTTAGTGGGAATTAGGGGGGCTTTTTTTTAGAAAATATTTTTTCTTCTTCTTTCTTCTTTCAAGAACAAATTCTCTCAATTTCTAAAGAAATTTCCATAAATTCTTAAAGCAAAAAATAACTATTTTTGTTCTTGAAAATTTTCTTATTTTCAATCAAACAATTTCCTACTTTGAGACAAACAAATTAATTGTTTGTTCTTGAGTAAAATTCATCTTTCAATATTTTATTTTTCTAATCATATTCTTTAAATCAAAACAAGGAATTGGATCATCTACCTTCATCTCTTCGAGATAAATTTGAGGGTAATTATTCTTGGCTCAATTTCTTAAATTAATTTTAATTTCATTCTTTTGTTTTTATTTAATTAATTAACATGTAAATTCTTTTAGTTCTATCATTTTATTCTTTTCTTATTCTTTTAATTTTATTTAATTAATCATCATGTAAATTATTTTAGATCTATTATTTAATTGTTCATATTTCTTATTTTTTCCTTTAATTGTTCATACTATTTATTTTTTTTGTTCTTATTTCTTCTTTAATTGTTCATGCTATTATTTTTGTTCACATTATTTTTATTTAATTGTTCATGTTATTCATGTTGTTCATCTTCTTTTATTATTATTATTATTATTATTATTATTATTATTATTATTATTATTATTATTATTATTATTATTATTATTATTATTAAATTTGATTGTTCATATTCTTTGTTATTATTGTGTTATTATTGTTGTAGTTATTACCATCATTAGTATTATTATTATTATCCTTATTCTTGTTTAATTTTATTATTACTATTATTATTATTTATTTCTTATGCATGTTGATTTTATTATTACCTTTGCTTTTTATACATATTGGATATTATTGTTATTATTTTATGTCTTTATGCATGTTAAATTCTATCATCATTATTTTATGCTTGTTTTTGCATGTTGAATTTTATTATTATCATGTTATTTTTTCTATGCATGTTAAATTGTTAATTAATTAGATTGCATATTTTTATTATGTCATTTTAATTGGTTTGTCATATATGATGCAATTTTGATTGTCTTAATTTATTTGTTTTCAAGTTATATGTTTAATTATTTTTATACTAACTTCATTTTTATTTGTTTTTCTTATATTTTTCAATACTTATTTTTTTCTTATGTGAGTTTTTACCAAGTGGGAGCCCATGGAGATTTGAAGAACCACTTGGGAGTTGTTTATTATTTTTGTAGTATTTTATTATTTTGGATTAATTTATTATTATGTAATTTGTAATAATAAATTTATTTTCAAGCACGTTAATTAAGAAAATCACCAAAAATATTTCTATTAAACTAAATTGGATTTTATTTAATAAAAATGGGACCAATGTCCTAGATTTTTCATCTAAAGTAAATTATTACTTTAAAATTATTTTCTTAAATTATGCATGAGAGGACTAACGTTCTCATTTTTAATAAATAGCCCGATTTATGTATGATTTGCATTTTATTTACAAATGGGGGTTGTATTCCGCCCCTAATTTTATTGTAATTTATTTTGCTTTCATTTACTTTATTTATCGCTTTTATTATATGATTGACATGCGTTTAATTAAATTGCATTAAAATTGAATGAGAAAAGGAATGAAATACTAAATTTAAAACTCGATTATAAACTTAACCAAGGTATGAATAAATGGGGAGTCCCGAACCCAGCTCTGGTCTTTGGGCTCAAAGAGGCGAGATGTTTACCCTCCAAGACACCTCTTGTGTCATGAGACTTTAGCGTTAATCCTAGGCTCTTTAGGGCGAGAGGTTTACCTTCCAAGACCCCTCTGGTTGGCCCAAAATGGATACTAAGCGCAGTCTTAGGCTCTCCGAGACGAGAGACACTTTCCCAATGTTCTATTGGGTGGCGACTCCATGAAACTTCCTTGTTGCCCAACATAGACGCACTTACGATTTATTGCAAGCTGTCAACGGACCCACAAATGTCCTGATCCCCCTCAAGCGGGCGGTCCCATGGGCGACCGCGGGGATCCGGCGCGCGTCACAATGACCTTTCCCAATTTCTTATAAATTGGATGGTAAGTCCAAAATACCTCAAAGGTGCCTAAAGGTATCATGAGGCTAAATGAACTCCCCAATGTTCTATTGGGTAGGAATTCCAAGATGTCTCATGGTACCCAAGATCAAAAAGATGCGAACCAATTTCTCGAGCTGTAAAAGCGGGTCTCGCCTACGAGGGCCTTTGCTAGGTTCGGCACGCGTCACACAAGTGCCTGGTTTTCAGTCAAAAACTTTCTGCTACTGTAAAAGGACATCACCTAGACATGGATTGGTCTTGGTTGGATGATGTGTACCCTGATGAGAGCTTTACTTTCCTTTTACTTTCTATGTAACATTTTCCCTATTTAATAAATCAAAAGATTAGATATTCGAGCTCTTTTAATGATTATCGTAAATAACATATTGACCGAGCACTATAATACCCCTGCACGAGAGGAAAAAGATACTTGGATAGTGAATGACAAGTGCTTTATTTATCTGAATGATAGCATTGAATAAATGGCGATTGAAATTAGCAGTATGACATATTGTATTTTGACAAGTGTCGTCTTTTATTAATGTAACTGATAGTGCAATTGCTCGAATGGCGATATAGCTGAGTTGAGTGATAGATAATAGGATAAATGCTCTGATGGCGATATAGCCGAGCTGAGCAATAAAATAATAGAGTAAATGCTCTGATGGCGATATAGCCGAGTTGAGCGGTAAATAATAAAACAAATGATTTTTCCATGAATATACCTCTTTATTGATAATTTAGCTAGTACTATTACTTGTATAGCGATATAGCCGAGCTAAGTTAAACAAAATACTAGCTAAAGATGCTCGAGTGGCGATATAGTCGAGTGAGCGATAAAAAGCCGAACTATGAATGAAGAGAAAAGCTTATGACAAACTGCTGAGCTGTAGATGCGAGATTATTGATAATAGATCTTCAAGTTGAAGATGTTCCATAAATGAGGAAAAATCTTTCCAAAGAAATCCTTTAACTTGTAAGCTCCACCTCTTACTGCATGTACTATGTAAGGACCTTCCAAGTTATGATTTAACTTTCTAACTCCCGTAATTAACGGGATGCAACCACCTTCTTAAGAACGAGCTATCCAATTTTGAATGACCTTGGCTTTATATTCTGATCGTGGTAGGATGACATTGTTTGCTTATATGTTGATGATTATAGTTGAGCAAACTCTCTCTATTCCTTTAGTCTGTCTAGTTGATATAGTAGGCTTGCTTCATTATTCTTCTCATTAAAAATTTTAGTTTGAATATCAGGGACACCGATCTCACGTGGAATAACAGCCTCCGTCCCGTATATGAGGGAGAAAGGCGTGGCTCCGGTTGCCGATCTTGGTGAAGTTCGATAGGCCCATAGAATGTTGTATAGCTCGTCTACCTAGAGGACTTTGGTTAAATCAAGTCTTTTATTTAGTCCTGTAAGTATAGTTTGATTAGTTATCTTGGTCATGCCATTTAACTGCGGGTGATACACAGAGGTAAAGCAAAGCTGAATTTTCAATTCCGAGTAGTAATCCCTAAATGCTACGCAATCAAACTATTTACCATTGTCAGTGATGATGGAGTGTGGGATCTCGAACCTTGTGATTATGGACTTTTGAACAAACTTGATAATGTTCGCCAGTGTGATTATAGCTAAGCATTCTGCTTCTACCCACTTAGTACAATGATCAACTGCCACAACCAAGAACTTTCGCTGCCCTAAAGCTAAGGGAAAAGGCCTTAAAATTTCAATACCCCACTAAGCAAATGGCAAAGGACTATGGATTGGGATCTGAGAAGTAGGCTTCTGATGTTTCAAATTGTCGAACCTCTGGCATTTATCACACTTCTGAACGAGCTCTTTGGTATCTTTCTCCATGCTAGGCCAATAATACGCCTGTAGCAAGGCCTTTCGAGTTATAGCTTGTGCACCTTCATGTGCCCCACAGATGCCTTCGTAAATTTCTCTCAGCACATAGTCATCATCTTCTATACTCACACATCTTATCAAAGGTGTTGAAAAAGATCTCCTGTACAATTGGTCATCCAAAATAGCATAGCGACTAGACCGCCAAACCACTTTCTGAGCTTAAACCTGATCCTTAGGAAGAACTCTAGTGCTTAAGTATTGACAAATTGATAGTCGCCATCCCTTTATTGGTTCTTGTAAGTGAACCTTATAGGTCTTGTGGGTTAGAGCCGATAGGACTGACCAGATTATGTCTAAGGCAGATGTTTGGCTCTAAAGGCAAGCCTGCTTGGCCAAGGTGTCCGCCCCCTCATTTTTTACTCTCGATATTTACTCAATGGACCATGCACATCCCAATTTCTCCAATTGAAAGAGGAGTGTGGCTATCAATTCTCTATATCTAAGCATCGTCTGATCCTTGGCTTTAAACTTCCCGAGCATCTGGTTAACAACCAGCTGTGAGTCAGAGAAAATAGCAAAAGAGTCTGATTTTGCCTCGATAGCGAGCTGTAAACTGAAGTTGAGAGCTTTACACTCCACAACAATGTTGGAAGCCTGAAATGCTATGTGAGTCATTCTTCAGACTGTTATCTTTTTGGGCCCGATAAGTATCACTCCAATACTGGCACTCGTGGATGAGGATGCTCCATCTACATACAATTTCCAAAAGCATGGGCGAGGCTTCGGTGGCGATGCATGTAATTTTGCTATAAAATCAACTAGGACTCGAGCCTTCATTTATGGGCGTGCTTCATACCGAACATCGAACTCACCCAATCGAGCTGCCCATTCAGTAATTCTCTCAAATGCTTCTGGCTTCTAGAGCACTTTTTTAAGATTTGAATTTGTTCAAACCACCACAGTATGCACCTGAAAGTATGACCGCAGCTTGATGGCTGATATGACCAATGCGAAGGACAGTTATTCCAGTATGGGATACCTCAGCTTGGCACCCTTTAAAACCTTACTAGTCTAATAGATGGGAAATTATTGACTGCCCTCCTCTCTGATCAAGACTGAACCAATAGCTACAGATGAAACTGCCAGATACATGTATAGGGTTTCATTCGATTGAGGCCGACTTAGCAACGGCGGTGTGCCGAGGAACAGTTTTAACTCTTCAAATTCTTTCTGACAGTCCAGAGTCCATTTAAAATTTTTCACCCTTTTGAGAGCACTGTAAAAGGGGAGACAACGTTTAGCCAAACATAAATAAATCTGCCAAGGGTTGTTACCTTTTCATTGAGTTTTTGTACCTCCCTAACTGACTTTGGAGGTCCCTGTTAGGATCCTTCCTCATGGGACACGGCCAGTTAACCCGCTCATTCTCCTTCATCCATGCCAAGATTTGGGACCTCAAGGCTATCAATGGTGTCAGTCTTTCATCCAGTTTATCGCTAAGGCTTGGCTATGCGACTACATAAGCTCAGTTTGAGTTGCCTGATCCCCTATTTTTGGAATCATCTCGCCCTCCATTATTCTTATCCTGACCTGCTCGAAAACCTTTATCTGATTCCCTGAGCTGAGAGCTGTACTTGAGTTGGCAAGCTTGTCCATTTTGATATACTTATGAGCCCGGGACATGAGCTCGGTAAAGTCACTCGGTGGTTTTTTGCTGAGAGAGTTACTGAAGTCTTGACACCTGGTGTTGCGAATGAGGCATTGATAACTACCTCCAGATTTAAATTCTGAATATCCATAGCCACCACATTAAACCGTTCTACATAGGTTCTAAGCGACTCTCCCTTCTCTTGATGAACCAAAGTGAGGTCGGCCGAAACTTTTGTTGGATGGATAGATGCAATGACCTTAGCAATAAACATGTCACTAAACTGCTCAAAGCTATAAACAGCGTGTTCAGGTAGATTGCAAAACCAAATCTGTGCGGACTTTATGAGGGTTTGGGGGAAGATTTTGCACAAGGTAGCATCTTCCGTTGTAGGCACCAGCATAGTATGATGGAATTCGTCCAGATAAGCTTGAGGGTCGATACTGTCATTATACTTTAGCAAGTTCGATAATCTTATCTCGGGGAAAGGAGCAGCCAAGATTTTCGTAGATAGTGGGGATCAAAAACTTCCCTAATATTGCAAGGTACTACGGTTTTGATATTTCTACTTTCTTTCTTCAAATAACCTTTCAAATTGCTCGATTGTCATGGTTATAGTTGCTCCAGGCACCAGTACATTTGGCAGGGGTGGTGTTTGTGTGGGGATTTGAGCAGTTATGGGTGTCTGAACTATGGGTGGTGCCAGAGGGATGGTTGCAGGTGTTGTAGGTGGCACCTGAGCGGCCATAGCTAATAAGGCAGTCAGGAGGGTTTGGGTTATTTAAGGGGTTAGGCTTGGGATTGTCGGGATAGTGATAGATTGTGGTGTTATTGGCTTATAGGTCTGTGTTGCGAGAATAATTGTCAGGCCGGCATTGGTGAGATTTGCTTTGGTGAAGCTGGCTGCAAGTGATAAAGTGTTTGGCTAAAGACATTGAGTGGTGGTTAGGGGACAGTTTCGGGTTGGTTTGCTGATGGGGCAGCGGA
The DNA here is from genome assembly GCA_947683425.1 of Excoecaria cochinchinensis. NCBI lineage: Eukaryota > Viridiplantae > Streptophyta > Magnoliopsida > Malpighiales > Euphorbiaceae > Excoecaria > Excoecaria cochinchinensis. The sequence continues at coordinate 6,364,424 of CANTUQ010000066.1, forward strand.
GATAGGCAAGTCAGGGAAAAGATCGATTACTGACTAAAAATCTTTGGGATGTTCCACGCTCACCGCACTAAATGATGACAGACAGGTTCTTCGAGATGGCTTCGTGAATCAGTTACCTAAAAGCACAAGAAAAATTGACGGGTTTCTGACAAGGGAGACTCTGACGATCAAGTCAGAAAGTTGATTAAAGTGTGTTTTTCGATTGTGAGAGTTTCGAGAGAGGAAAACATACCTGTTTCCTTCCTTTATATTGAGCCCTCTTTCTTGACAGAATAGGAAGCAGGATCCTAAATAGGAGGAAATCACTTGGACCCCTTGACTGGTGCTTGATTCCATATTTACCAGGATTTGATGAGTGATTCTCGATAACTTCCATTATTATGAGATTAGTATCTGCTGAATATCTGGAGGATTTCCCCGAATGATGACTTTCCATATACTGATTTCGAGCTATTTAGGTAACCTAGCTAATGAGATGGTGGATATCCAAAGGAGCCCGGTTACTGAACTCTTGGATTGAGAGTCCGGCTATCGATGATATATGGAGGAGCCAGTTACCGAACTCTTGGATCAAGAGTTCGGTTATCAATACCAATTTGGTAAAGGAACTGACATTTTCTATTTGATTCTTGTAAATAGGATTTTCACTAATTTGATACTTGTAAATAGGATTTGCATTATACCAGCTAAAAAATTAGGGTTACAAAAAATAATTAACAGTTATTATTATTTGAGAAAATTTTTTTCGCTACAAAAATAATAATAATAATAAAAATAAACAGGTTAAAAAATTATTAGGAATTTCACTCTACTTTGTTTGTGGTCCTGTCAACTTAATAGGTTTGAAGTTTGAACAGATAAACATGGAGAGGAATGAAAACCGAATGAAAAAGTTGGCACAATTTAATATTGATAACCGGCCACCCTATAAGGAGTTCAGTTTCACCTTATTCAAAAAGTTTGATTTCGTCTTCCACTTGAGCCCAGATAGCTGAGCTGAAGTAAAATCTCTCAATAACAGCTCGGTAGCATCCAGTAGCTCGGAAAGAGCTCGTCCCCTGGGATCATCAGGATTGTTGGGATTCTCCATGGACTTCCACTCCCTTGTAATGCGTTTTTTTACGAGATTAATATTATTTAGTCAGTAATTAACCTTATCCAAATAGGAGTTACCCTTATCTAATCAGGAAGTATTCTTATCTATTCAGAATTCAAGTTTTGGTCTTGTTAGGACTGCTAACTCCAGCTCCCAGCTCTAGCTCTACTGGGAATATCTGTCCCACGAGGAAAAAGATTCTCTCTCCAACACTGATTTCTAACTTTATAAAATGGGGAATTCAGGTATGTTTTTCTTCTTGATTCTTTCCAATTATAATATCATAATTATCGTCAATCTTCCTAACTTGATCGTCGGAATTTCCTTGATCGAAAATCAGCCGGAATTTTTTGTTTTCAAGTAATTAGTTCAAGCTGCCAGCTCTAAAATTTTGAACTGTCATCAAATATATATATATATATATATATATATATATATATATATATATATACACATACATACATACATACAAACGGGTCCATAAACAATGACAGTTAGGAAAAGAAATGTGGGGATGGGCATTATCCATCAAATTGACTAAAATGTGTAACTTAAAAATAAAGACCAATAATTATTGGTCGCTACTATCGCAATAATTTTTGAAAATATTTTTTTATTCAAAGTGACAATTTTTTATATTAAAAAAAAGTTTAGTGTATTTCTGCCATTTAACCTTATATTTTATATTTTCATTTTTTTCACGATCTGCGAACAAAGTTGCTCATGTTCTAGCTAGAGCTTCTAGTTATTTGTTAGGCCCTTTGTTTTGGGATTTATTCCCCCCTCCTTGTATTGTTTCAGCTCTTTTAGCTGACTCTTCTTAATGAAGTTTCCTTTTATTTTTTTTTTAAAAAAAAAACTTCTTTCAATATCTAAAATTAAAGTGTTTTGAATTTTGTTGCTTATTTAAAAAAAAATGTGCTACCTAAATAGCATTCAAATATACTCCCAAAAAACAATACAAGTTAATCAAAGAATAACTTTTTTTTTTTTATAAGCAGAACTTTTATTTCAAGATCAATGAAACAAGTATATAGGATACAGCTCTGATAAGAACATGGCAGAAATGACAATTTCAATACAATAAGATGAAAGCCCGAAAAGCAGAAAAGCTCGAAAACTACTCATACTAAGGACGTAGCATCAGACAACCACCACTTATAAACAAAAGGGCTGCAGCAAAAAATTCAGAACAACATCACAGACACAACAGACATCAATAATACAAGCAGCAGCATAACTTCCTCCAACTAAACCCACTGCAGCAGACTTACATGTACGAGACACACTCCAGGATGGTGTACATTCTCAAAGCCAGAATTAAACCCACTGCAGTAGCCCCTCAACTATCCCCGCAAGAGTCCAAAGTCAGTCGAAAGGCCTCTGCCTAGGATCAGATTAGCCATGCCACTAAATCAGCCCATCGATGAGCTCCTTGTAGCAAGAGCATCAGCGAAATGGTTACACTCCCTTCGTCTGTGAATGAAATAAACTTCCTTAAGCCTGTCAGAGTTATTTTTTATATCGTTAAACACATGTCCTAGTTTCCAAGGTCTATCTACTGCATCAGTGGATAACCAAGATACCACATTCAAAGAGTCTAGCTCAAAACATACACCTAAATTCTGACCAGCAAGAAAATCAGTTGAGATTTGTAGAGCTTTTTGGACTACCATGACTTCAGCCACTGAGGAGTTATTGATCCCAATATTACATGAGAACAAGCACACTATGAGACCATCAGAATTCCTAAGCACAACTCCAATCCCCGCTGGGCTTGGATTTCCGAATGACGAACCATCTGTGTTCCATTTCACATATCCTGGGTTAGGAGGGGACCAAAGACTGACAGGTTTGGGGGCTTGACAAGAATGAAGTTTTTTGATACCATCAGATGCTAAGAACAAACTCTGCCCTTTTAAATTATTCAAATCCCGATGGGAGTTGATCTAAAAGGAGGCCCTAGCAAGACTCAGACGAAACAGGGAGGCTGAACTTACCAGTTTACTCAAGAAGATCACGGTATTTCTCTCCAGCCATGTAGTCCAAATGCAGGATAAGAATATGATACACCAAACCTTTTGTTGAGGGATGCCTCTTGCATAATAAGGCCATTGGATCACAAGGTCGTTAAACTGCTCTGGAATGCAAAATTCATGACCTCACCAATTAATGATATTATACCACAAATTCGCTGAGACTGTGCGAGTGACTAGCAGGTGGTTGATATCCTTGCTCGACTTCTTACACATGGGACAGATAACATCATTGGACTGCAAAATACCCCTACCCGCTAGGAAGCTTCTAGTACTGATCCGATTTTGCAAGCAAAACCAGAAGAAGAGTTCAACCTTGGGTGGCGCGAGCTTTTTCCATAGAAATGAAGAGTAAGGCTTCAGATCAGATGAGGGGGCAGAGAGGCTAGATAGAAATAAACTTGCCGAATTTACAGAGAATACCCCCTTCGAATCATGCACCCATATTTTCCTATCCATTCTTCCCAGCGAGAGAGAAAAAGAGTTAATCAGTGTTTCCAATTCTACAAGCAGTTCCCGTTCCCAAACCATGAGAGCTCTTCTCCATTTCAACTCCCAATGCCAAGTACCCCTTGACCAGTTACCACATTCCTTCACTCTAGCATCACACTAGAGTGATATTTTATACAGGCGAGGGAACTTGAATTTTAATAGTTCATCCCCGATCCATCTGTCATGCCAAAACAAGCAGGCATCTCCCTTTCCTACATCTACTGCTAAGCAATTTGAGAAGATGGGGGAGGATCTGACCTTATCAATATCTTTCCATACCAAGGAGGAATTATGCGAGACAATAGTGGAAGGAATTAAGCAGTTATCAATGCCATATTTCTTGTAGATCAGCTTCTGCTAGATAGCCTGACTGTTAGGTTGTAGCCTCCAGAACCATTTAAACAAAAGGCAATGATTCCTCTGAGAGATAGAGCCGACCCCCAAGCCTCCAAGGGACTTGGGCTGTTCAATCTTGTTCCATTTCACCCTGCAGAAAGGTCTCTTACTGTCATTGCTTCTCCAAAAGAAGTTCCACATTATGGAGGTTAGAGACTTGACGATCCCAGCTGGAATCTTAAAGAATGACATGTAATAGATAGGGAGGCTCATCAAGGTTGCTTTAATAAGAGTGAGCCGCCCAGCCTAAGATAAAAATTTCCCCTTCCAACCGGCTAGCTTGGCTTGAAAGCTTTGAATCACTGGATTCCAAGTCTCACTATTCCTTGGATTTGCCCCCAGAGGTAGGCCAAGATACACACAGGGCAATTGTTGAATATTGCACATCACAAAATTGGCACAGCTCTCTAGCCATTCCTGCCCCACATTAATTCCGAATAAAGAGCTTTTATGGAAGTTTATTTCCAGCCCTAATATTGCTGCATAGACCTTTAGAACTCTCTTCATCTGCTTGATATTTTCTACTTTTGGTTCAAGGAATATCACAGTATCATCGGCATACTGGATGTGAGTGATTTCTAATTCCTGCGAGGAGGCTAGAACTGGGTTTATACCTTACAAAAGACTGACCACCTTTGCCTTTTTAATGAGAACTGAAAGACCCTTAGCAGCCAGAATGAAAAGGAAAGGAGAGAGGGGGTCTCCCTGCCTGAGCCCACGGGAAAGATGAAATTCTGGGGTTGGGGAGCCATTGACAAGTACCGACACTTTTGCAGAACTAAAGCACTTTTTAATCCATGATCTCCATTTTGCTCCGAAGTTAATGAGCTCCATGACTGAGCTAAGGTAGTCCCAGTTTACAGAATCAAAAGCTTTGTGGAAATCCACTTTAAAAATGACACCACTTTGATTGCAGCTTTTCAATGAGTGGATAAGTTCATTAGCAACCATAACACCATCAAGAATCTGCCTACCCTTTATGAATGCACAATGTTCTTCAGATATGATCTCTCCCACAACATTCTTCAATCTATTTGCCAATAACTTTACAATGATCTTGTACATACTGCCAATCAAGCTAATAGGGAGGTAGTCTTTAAGTTTATCTGCCCCCACCACTTTGGGTATGAGAGTGATGAAGGAGGATGAGGCGCCACTTGGGAGAGAGCCATCTTCATAGAACTTAACAACCATATCAAAAATGTCAGTCCCAATAATACCCCACGCTGCCTTAATAAATGCAAAATTGAACCCATCCGGTCCAGGGGCTTTAGAGCTATCACAACTCCAGATCGTAGCTTTAACCTCTTCGATGGAGAACGACAGCTCCAGGGATTTAGCCGAGGATGAAGATGGCTTCTTAAAATAGGTGTGAGGAAATGAGGGCCTATTGTTGGAACTTTCACTGTAGAGATTCTTATAGAACTCGTGGATTTCCTGCTTGATACCCATCGGGTCTGAGATTGTGCCTCTTTCTATTTCCAGCCTCCCTATTTTGTTGTGACAGGCTCTAATTGCAGCAGACATGTGAAAGTATTTAGTGTTTTGGTTTCCTTCCTTTAACCATTTTATTCTAGACTTTTGCTTCCATATAGATTCCCTGACTTTTAATTTGCCCCATAGATCACTGATGAGAGACTTTCTTTTGGACATCATGAATCCCCTGATTACCTCATGCAGATCTTCACTTTCTAAGTCAGAATCCAAAGCTTCGATTTCTTCTTCAAGTTTAGAGATGGCCGAATCAACATTTCCAAAATGGTTTTTGTTCCATTTAACAATGGATTTTTTGAGCTGTTTTAGCCTAACCTGCATATTACTCCCTGATAAAATCCCAGTGTTAGACCATCACTCATTAAAATTCTTCATGAAATCTGCGTCCTGTAGCCATGCATTCAAGAATTTAAAGGGTCTTGGCCCCCAATTGATTTTTGAACAAGTTAAGATGAGGGGGGAGTGATCTGAAATAGTCTTAGGGAGAGTATTCTGGATTATGTCTTTAAAGCTCAGTAGCCAGTTTTTATTTATTAAGAATCGATCTATTCTGCTTTGGCTTACTGAGTTCCCCCATGTAAATTTCCTACCAGTCAGAGGGACATATATTAACCCAGAGCAGGAGTAGAATTCTTGAAATTTCTTGTCTTTTTCGTTTAGGACTCCCCTCCATCTATCCACAGGGTTTAAAACAGCATTGAAATCTCCACCTATGAGGATAGGGAGATCCTCATCCAAGAGATTTTCCAATTGGGACCACAATTCGGACTGTTTCTGTTCTTCGCAAGGGGCATAAATAGCAATTATCCAACAAGACAAATTGAACTCCACCAAGATTCACTTAACTGCTATCCAACTCTGTCCCATTAGGTGGCTAAGTTTTTGGAAGGACCCCAAATACCATGTAATTAAAATGCCCCCACTACTACCTATAGCATCTATAGACAGCCAGTCAGCTTTCTTTTTTCTCCAAAGTTTTCTAACCAGAATCGAATTAACCCCCTGCATTTTTGTTTCCTGCAACAGCACCATATCCAAGTTATTTTTTCGAATACAAGAAGCCACTAAACCTTGTTTGATGTTTGAGTTTAATCCCCTGATATTCCAAGACAAAACGATCATAGGAGTATATATGACAAAACAGACCCCAAAATGAACCTCAAGAGCTCGAATGGCACCTTCAATTCACCTTCTTTGAGCTCATCCAGTTCTCCCTTTCCATTTCCTCTGCTCTGGTCAACGACTCAAGGAGAGATGCTTTGTTCTGAGGGGGTACGAGACCTAGCAGATCTGCCACCTCTAGAACTTTCAAGGCTTCTTCAGAAGGGGATAATTGTTCTGCCTCGCCCTCCTTGGTAATTCTATCATTGACATTAGCAATACACCCATCCGAAATGGACTCACCAGCAGCTAGTGCCGAGCTCCCTTGGTCTTCTGAGCATGCTTCATCTATAGGAGGGACAATATTAACCCTTTTTCTTACTTTCTTACCATTCTTCTTTTTCCGATCTGGGGCTTGACGAGAGGATTTTGAAGTCTCAAGGGAGAAGAAGGAGCGGATCCTCTTTGCTTTTCTCTTCCTTGATTTCAGACAAGATAGCAGGTTACCGTTGGAGCTGACTTGAACTGCCAGATCATTCGGGATGGGCTGGTTGAACCTGTCTTCTTCAATTACCATTAGGTCCAGTCCATTTGGAGTGAGATCCACAATAGCCAATGGGCTGGGCTAACCACTGTTGTTGGGCCCGTGCTTCACAAAGCTGGATGGGGTTGAAGCCCGAATCAGGGAGCCGTTGATGGGACTCAATATACCTTGGCTCTTTTCCATCAAAGTTTGAACCTCCCCATCATGCGTCTGAGATCCCGCTTCTAGAGAACATCCTCGTGACCGGTGCGCCGCCAGGGAGATTTTATTCCCATTCAACGAAGAGGGGTGGGAATTTTCAGAGAACTGAGACCTTTCATCTACCTCGTCCTCTGATTGCCGAAACTTATCCATTTTTACCGGTGCCGGTACCTCGACTGCCTTCCCCTTGAACAAGTCTGGAACGAATGAGGAGGGTTCTTCAACGATTCTAAAAGGGTAAACAATGCCATCAATTCTGGTTTTTAGGATATCATTAATCAAGGTGGGGGAAGAAGTAGCAATCATGAATCTGGCTACATCAAGATAGTTTTTCTTTCTTGTATTACCATCTAAACTAATGAAGTTGCCATACAGACACCCAATGGTTGAGAAGAACTCTTGATTCCAGGCATGAAGTGGGAAACCTTCGCATCTAACCCAAGTATATCTTTTTTTGCAAACAACATTTGGTTCCCATGGTTTGATCATTTCGAACCATTCACCAAGCCAATCCAATCCATTCATATGATCTTTGTCCTCACATGATGGAAACGTCAAGAGAACAAGATTCCCCCCCATTGGCCTAAACTCACAGTTCTTATAACCTTGGGCAATCATGGCTTCTTGGATACTAAAGACGTTTTGTGGATTGTGTAGCCATCCAACTATACTTCTACTCAGCCATTCCATGTCCTCCTTTTTTACCTTGTATTGAAAGTTAACAGCTCCCGCATTCATATGCACGTACGTGTCATGGCGTTTTCCATCACTGCTTACCCTGTTCCACGACTTTAGCATATGATCTTTCATCTCTCACACTGGGTAATTTTATCTCTTTTGGTTTATGAGATGCCACAGCCTTTTCTCTGATAAATGATACTCCATATCTAGCTACGTTAACATGCAGCTTATTGTTCCCCAAAGATGCCCCGTTTAGCCTGCTAGCTACTCTGTTAATGTTCATTGATGTGCATATACTGACAAATCCAAACTTGGTGCCCTTTACACTCAACTTTTTCGGGATATAGACTCCCTCCACAGATTTGAACCAAGAGAACATTTTTCTCAGTCCATACCCTGGCCAACCTAGAGGCAAATTATCGACAAATAGCCTGTAAGTAGAGGATTCCTTTTGTGGACGCTCAACCTTTGGGAAGTAAGCATCACTGGATCCACCCCTGTTCCACCTTTTGGGTTTCCGATTAGACCCCCACGGTGGAGCATGGTCCAATTTGGTCGGAAGAGATGCTGCTGTTTTAATCATCTTCGGCTTCTTTTTCCGAAGTTACTATAAAATGCTTTAAACAAAAAACTGACACATTGAATCCCTTCAAAGAATAACTTTGACATTTAAAAAAAAAATCAACGGGTAATACTGCTTTAACTCTTTTTTTTTTTTATCTCTTGGGGGAGTAAAAAAAACTAATTGAACAAGATTATTTTGGTACATTGAAAAGAAATAGTTATAAAATTGAGATAAATTAATTTTCAATACTAAAATTAAATTTTCCATCAATGCTTTATTTTAACTACTTTTTGTGCACGTGCCATGCACGGGATTAACAGTTTTGATTAGAAAGAAAATTTATTCTTTTTTTTAAAGACATTCCAGTAAAATTGAATTTAATTGATACAAATTATAATTGAATGATAAATAAAAATATTTGTGTATTATTTAATAAATTGTTTTTTATTTACGAAAAAAAATACTACGGACATAATTGAATCCATGATCATTGTTTTAGTTATGTTTGATTCTAAATTTTTAATTGCAAACCTAATTTAATTAAAAATAACTAATTAATTAAATTCAATTATAACCATTGAAAATTGTATAATCATAAATAGTAAATTACATACCTCCAAAATAGAAGTCTTCACATTTGATATTGTTAAAATATAATTTTTCTTAAAATCCGAACTTGAGTTTTTTTCTCAATCAATTCACCTTAAGTAATTTCTAAGATCATCCCATAAAATCAATAAAATTTTTATCAAATGTGCATTATCTTTTTTAAGTAATTAATAACTATTACTATAATTAAGCATTAAGAATCATAAAAAAAATAACTAATTGAGATGGAAAAAAATTACTTTTCACTAACAATAATGATTTCTCTTCTTTTAGGAGATCATTTTTCTTCTGAAAATTGGATGTAGGAATAATTAATATGAATAATAGCTCATGCAAAATAAATATAAATAATAAAATATAATGAAATAATACTTTTGGTAACAACTGTAGAAGTGTAAAATTCAATTCAATTCTCTCATTGACATTTTTATAATTGGACAATGTTTTTTTTTAGTTCCAAATATATGATCTAGAAGAAAAGTGAATAGATTATTATTCAATTTTTTGTGATCTGAACATATATATAACGCAGACATTTTGATATACAAAATATCATTATCATAATAAATCTATTTCATACAATTTACTTGAAATAATTTTTTAATTAACCTTTAGTATTAAAAACAACACATATGGATGGAATTATTGGTGAGAAAAAATCAGACTTTCATTGGCTAAATTAATTTAGAAAAATCAATTTAAACTCGTTTTTAGAACGCAAGATGATTTTTTAACCCTGTTATATAGAATACAGAATAGATACAGAACAATCAATTTCGGTATGAAAATTATAGAGTACGAAATAAAAAAGGGTAAGAGATAGAGAATTTAATACGATAATTTATAAAGGTTTGGCTACCGCCTACATCCTTTCCTTAAAACAACTTATTTTAAGAGTTTCTTTCTTTCTAATATGACTTTATTTACGGGAAAAAACCAAAAGTCTATTACAAGTAGCTACTCAAGTTTTTCTTTTCAAGTGAAAAACTTAAAAATACTTGATCATTTTTTAAAGTAAAATGATGATTTATAAAGGATTGGCCACCGCGTACATCATCTCCTTAACACAACCCATCTTAAGAGTTTATCTTTTTCTAATATAACTCTATTTACGGACAAGAGTTAAAAACCTATTTTTAAAGTAAAATGACGATTTATAAAGTATTAGCCACCGCGTACATCATCTCCTTAACACAACCCATCTTAAGAGTTTATCTTTTTCTAATATAACTCTATTTACGGACAAGAGTTAAAAACCTGTTACAAGTAGCTACCCAAGTTTTTCTTTCCAAGTGAAAAACTCAAAAACACTTGATTATTTTTTCCAAGTAAAATGATCATAACATTTAATCCTTTTTACAAAGTAAAAGAAACTAAATACTTGCTAGTTTATTTTTCTCGGATCTGGCAACCTAACCTCACAAATTTATCTCACAAATTTGAGTAGACTCACTAATATGATTACAATATAAACTATAATCATATTGATAAAATGTGATCGTGAATGCACATGAAGTAGTGAAAAACTTACAAAATAAAATACAAGTAGAACAAAAACATTTTTCACTCACTTAATAAAACATACAAACATAACTTTTTTTTATACTAAAATAATATAACTGTTGGGTGTGAACAATATTTTTAAAACATTTCTATGTTTGAAGGGATTTAATCTTATGTTTCCTTAGTTGAAGAAAAACATTTGAAAAGATAATCAATTATTTCCAAAATTTATTTTTCCTTAAAAGAGAAAAATCAGTTTGATAAAACATAAATTCTCTTTGCTTAGATAAAAAATCACTTTGAAAAATATAATCCAGAAATTATCTTTCTTTAAATACAAAATCAATATGAAAATTCAGAGTTTGTTTCTTTCCTTTTACCAATAATCATGTATATGAAAAATTAACTTTTGGAAAAAAATAAATTTAAATAATTTAAGATACGATTTTGGAAAACATTTGAATGTAGTAAGTGTTAAATCCAATCTGGAAAAATATTCTAGAAATTTTCTTTCTTTTTTCAAATAGACATGTATGTGGAAAATTAATTTTTGGAAAAATATAAATTTAAAAAAATTAAGATATGATTTTGGAAAAATATTTGAATGCGGATGATTGTGAGTGCATGAATACTCATAATTGATTTTACAAATATTTTCTAAAAAAAAATATTCAACAGATCACGTCAGATCTGATAAAACAATAATTCACGTCAGGTCTGATTGAAGTGGAATACGTCTGGTCTGTTCTATTTTAAATAGAGCACCTGACTTCATATTTATTTATTTTTTATTTTTTGGACTTCAGATTTATATATTTTTGTACCTGCACAATATAAAATATAAAGGTTCAAAACTTAATTAATAGAAATGTTTTATTAATTATCAAAATTCAAGATTGAGTTTTAGCCTTTGGAGCTAATATTTTTTCCATTCTTATGAATTATCTTTTTCAAAAGTATTTTTAAACTTTTAAAGCATACCATTAAACAAAATAACTTGTATTGCACCCTAAAATAAATAGAAAAATATATATCAGTATGTATTGGAAAAGAAATATAACAGCTGTTTATAAATATATAATTCAAAAAAAAATTCTTTTAGACTTACTCCGCACTTAATTAATTATTTTTTATAAAATAAATTTTAAATTCATAAAAGGTGAAAATAAAAAGAAACAGAATATGTTGCCCCCAAAAAATATTTTATCTACAAAACAATTAATTAATCCAAATTTTAAATAGAATATTGAATTTTATTTCTAATCAAAAAACATACATATTTTCTCTATCTGTGATAAAAAAAACAAAAAAAGAAATTTTAATAATATAATTGGTTTTTTTATAAGAAATTTTATTCTTCTCATCATATAGAAAAATAATATAATTGATTTGGTAAATTGTTGCTGAACTTAATCATTAAGTTTATTTTATTAATAATGAAAATGTCATTTTAATTTATCAGTTAATTCAAAATATAATTATTTAATTTCATGCATTAAAATACAAAATTATGAATTTAAATTTATATGATAAATTTAGAATAAAAATTATAAATAATATTATCCTAAAATTATTAGTATTGTATTATATATAATAATTAATAAATATAGGTTTTTTTGGTACAATTCATTTCTTGAACAGTTCGAGAAAGTTCAATACGTTTCTCGATTTGGTTGTAAATAAAATATTCAGATTCGTTCCAAATCAAGATTAATGTCACAATTTGGTTTCTTTCTAGTAAAAAAATCAATTATATAACTCTGATTTTTTTTTAATTTCAATATTTTGGTTCACTTCATAAAAATGTGGACCCGTATTCATATCTAGTAGTTATATACTTATTTTGTCATATACTTTGAATATTAATATTTTATATAAAGATTAACTTGTATATAAATATTAGGGGTGAGTTAAATGAATTTAATTTACCCTACCCTCTTTACATTCAACCAAACGAAGCCTAAATAATATCATAAACAACTCAACGGTACTTTGCCAAAGTTCAAGAAGAGCCGATCAGCCGTCTCTCCTTTTGGAGTGGAGTTTTGTCTTCTCTATTGAGATGTTTTAGGTTTTGTTTCTTGGTTTGTTAGCGCAGTTTCTAACATGGCATCAGCTTTGGATAAAGGGAAAGGAGTATTAGATTTATATGCTCGTTTACGAATAGAGGATGAGGAAGAGGATGGTTTAATCCTTGAAGAGGAACAAGCTAATGTAGGCGACAGGAGTAAATAGTTTTTTTATTGTTGGTAGATTTCTGAATGATAGACCTGTGCACTTTGATTCGATGAGGAATGTGTTAGCTTTTATCTTGCGACCAGTAAAAGGGGTTACGGTGACGGAAACTGATAGTGGGGGTCGTTATTTGTTTCAGTTTTATCATGAATTGGATATGCATAGGGTTCTTAATGATGGACCTTGGACATTCAATCAGAATGTTTTAGTCATGAAGCAATTGGAGCAGAGTGAACAGGAGGCACAAGTAGATCTGAACCATCTCCTTATTTGGGTTCAAATAATCAATTTGCCTATAGGTTTTCAGACTGAAGCCACTTGCAAAGTTATAGGTAATCGAATTGGGCGGTTCGTGGAGAGTGACTGTAGGAATTTTGAAGGGCTTAGGAAAGGTTATTTACGTATTAAGGTGGCCATTGATGTCAGGATTCCTTTAAAATGTGGTCAGAAGCTAAAAAGAAGTGGTGGAGACTGGTTATGGATTGATTTCCGTTATGAAAGGTTACCATCCTTCTGTTTTTATTGTGGAGTTCTAGGCCACTCAGATAAGTTCTGCAATCTCCTATTTGATCACCCGGATAGACCAACAGAGAGAGCATATGGTAGTCATTTGCGTGCAACCTTCAAACGACCTGAGCTCCAGATTGGTAAAGCATGGCTTCGTGACTCCATGGAAGATGGTGAAAGGGCAAAAAAGGAAAGTCCGAAGGCAAACATGGAAGTGGATGAATTGGGAAATATTTTCCACGATCATAGGAGTGGAGAAATCATGCAAGTTGATTGTGGAACAAGTTTGGCAAGTACATTGAAGACAAATGGAGGAATTGTGGGAGATAATTATGCTAAGTCAGTGGTGGGTGAAGAGGGCTTAATTCTAGATGCTAAGAGGCCTCGTACAGAAGATGGGCCAAATAATGTGGATAATGTTCTGAAGTCAAAAAATGGATCAGTGGCGGGACCTGGAGCCTAGGCCCGCCAAGGGCCATGAGTGCTTTAAGCTGGAACTGTCGTGGACTGGGCAATCCACAAACAGTTAGTGCTCTAAAGGATATCATATCCATATATAAGCCCATTGTCGTTTTCTTAATGGAAACGATGATAAAGAAGGATAAAATTGAAGTGGTCTGTAGGAAGTTGGGTTTTGATGACTGTGTGGCTATAAATGGAGAAGGGCATGGGGGTGGTTTAGCTTTACTTTGGAAAAAAGAGGCAAAGGTTCAGGTATTGTCTTCTTCTCTTAATTTCGTTGACGTGCGGGTTTCCTTTCAGCACTTGGTGTCATGGCGTTTGACGGGATTTTATGGGTGCCCTGAGAGACACCGGCGAAAGCATTCGTGGGACTTACTAAGGTCATTGTGTAGAGGCTCACCTGAACCATGGTGCTGCATTGGCGACTTTAATGACCTGTTAAGGGACTCAGATAAAAGGGGTGGAAATAAGCAACCCCAGTGGCTAATAGATGGCTTTAGAGGAGCGGTGTCTGACTGTGCGCTCGAAGAACTGGAAATGAAGGGCTATCAGTTCACGTGGGAATCTGGCAGGGGTACTAAAAGGTGGATTGAGGAAAAGCTAGACCGAGCTTTAGTCAATGAAAACTGGCAAAAATGTTTTCCTAATTCTAATCTGCATAATGTGGCCACGGTTTGCTCTGATCACTTTGCTTTGTTTCTTGAATTGAAATCCTAGGTTAGAGTGGCAGCCACCAAGAGATTTCGGTTTGAAAATGCTTGGCTTAGGGAGGAAAAATGCAGCAATATTATTGAGCAGGCTTGGGTCAGACCTGGGACCTCTTCTATTGCAGCTAAGATAGAGTCTTATGTAGGGGCATTAAAATTGTGGAGTCAGGCTTTGGATGGTAACTTCAAAGGCAGATTAAAAGATCTCCGGTTCTTGATGGAGAGGTACAGAGGCAAACGTGATTCATTTTCTTTGACTCAATTTAATAATGCTTCCATTGAATTTACTAAAACCCTGAAGATGCAAGAGGACTTCTGGAAGCAACGTGCAAAGCTCTTTTGGTTGCAGGATGGTGACTCTAACTCTAAGTATTTTCATGCATATGCTTCTGCTAGAAAGAGAGCTAATAATGTTACCAGACTTCGAAACTCTTCAGGAGATTAGAGTGATTGGGGAGCAGGCATGGAGCAAATCATCACTGATTATTTTCATGGTATCTTTTCTAGTCAAGGAAGTACAGTTTCTGAGATTTTTGAGCTTGTTACCCCAAAAGTCACTATGGAAGATAATGCTTTTCTTACTAGAGGGTTTCATAGTGAGGAGGTCAAGGAAGCTTGCTTTGCTATGCACCCAGATAAAAGCCCAGGTCCGGATGGTCTAAATCCGGCATTCTATCAATGTTTCTGGAGTATAGTAGGAGAGGATGTCACCAAAGCGTGCCTGGCTATCTTGAATTCGGGTTTTATGCCTGCAAATGTAAATGACACTCTTATTGTTTTAATTCCAAAGAAAGATAATGTGGAATATATCACAGATTTGAGGCCTATTGCTCTCTGTAACGTTCTCTTTAAGATGGTTAGTAAAATGTTGGCCAATAGATTGAAGAGGGTACTCTCAAAGCTCATTTCTGATTCACAAAGTGCTTTTATCCCGGTTCGCTCAATTATTGATAATATTATTGTGGCATATGAATCTATTCACAGTCTTAAATGTAAACGGCAAGGCAAAAGGGGAATGGCTGCTCTGAAGTTAGACATGAGCAAAGTGTATGATCGAGTAGAGTGGGGTTTCTTGCGGCAAATGCTTGTGAAGTTGGGGTTTAATTCTACGTGGGTAGGCTGGATTATGCTTTGTGTGGAAACGGTATCCTATAAAATTTGTCATGGTGGGAAGGAGTTGGGACCAATCACACCTCAACGGGGTTTGCATCAAGGTGACCCCTTACCACCATACTTATTTATATTATGCGCTGAAGGACTGTCGGTTTTACTTCGAGATAGGGAAAGGAGAGGTTTAATTCATGGTTGTCGTGTGGCTCCTGTGGCACCCTCTGTCTCTCACTTGTTCTTTGCAGATGACAGTTTTCTTTTTTTCAGAGCAAATCAGATAGAAGCCACCAACATCCAGACGTGCTTGGACATCTACGAGGCTTCTTCTGGGCAATGTGTCAATTATCAGAAGTCTTCCATTTTATTTAGTAGCAATACTGACTTAGAAGTCAGACAAGAGGTTAGTAACAAATTGCATGTCACAATGACTAGTGAGCTGGGTATTTACTTGGGAGCCCCAATCTCAGTTGGTAGGAAAAAGATGCAACTTTTCAGTTTCTTAAAGGATCGAATCTGGAAGAGGATAAACGATTGGAAAGAGAAGTTTTTGTCTAGGGCAGGTCTTGATAAAGTCAGTGCTTCAGTCTATTCTCACTTATCTCATGGGCATTTTTCAGATGCCCATTCAATTTTGTAAAGAGGTTAATAGAATGTTAAACCATTTCTGGTGGAAGTCTAATGGCTCCAATCCATTGGGAATTTACTGGCAAAAATGGGAAAGGTTGTGTGTTCCAAAAGGGTGTGGGGGTATGGGGTTCAGAAGTTTAAAGGAATTTAATCTAGCTCTTTTAGCTAAACAAGGGTGGCGTATCATTCAAAATCCTGGTTCTCTTGCTGCCTTGATCTTAAAAGCTAGGTATTTCAGATCTTCAGACTTCCTTCAAGCTACTTTGGGCCATAATCCGTCCTATGTTTGGAGGAGCTTGCTTGCAGGTAGAGAGGTACTCCTCAAAGGATTATCTCGTAAAATTGGAGATGGGGAAGCTACTAGAATTTGGAACAGTCCTTGGTTACCAGATGTGGAGAACCCAAGGATTTCTAGTAATGAAATCAACAATTCGTCAATTACCTATGTAAGTGACCTTCTTGATTTATATGGAAATTGGAATGTGGCTGTATTAGAAAACCGGTTTAACGCTAGAGACAGGGATTTAATTTTTGCTATTCCTCGGGGTAGCAGATCTTCGACTGATTGCTGGATGTGGCGCCTGGATAAGAGAGGTAGGTTCTCTGTTCGGCAGGCTTATCATGTAGCTATGTCAACTTTCCGAGATGAGCAGCAAGCTGGATCCCCTGTTCATTGGATTAAGCTTTGGTCTCTTAAGATTCCACCAAAAATCAAGAATTTTTTATGGAGATTGATGTCTGCGTGCCTTCCAACGGTAAATAATCTACTGTTTCGACGAGCCCAAGTTCCCCCTGTTTGTCCGGTTTGCCAGCAGAGTGGGGAGGATGAAACCCATGTCTTCATCACGTGCCGTTTTGCTCAGCAGGTATGGTTGAAGTTCTTTGGTGATTATCGTATGGTGGGAGTAGCAAATTTTCAGTGCTGGCTTTCTATGTTATTAACAGAGGCGCAAGGGGAGTTTATAGGTGAAATAGCACATATTATTTGGAGTTTATGGAAGAATAGAAATAAGGTGTTGTGGGATAAGGTAATGGATGATCCTTCATCAGTATTTAGATCAGCCAAGGCAGAGTTTCATCATTGGCAGACTGCCCAACATCTGAAAAATAGGGTCCACAATTCTGTGAAGCAATATCCAGAAAAGTGGCAACGACCAATTAGGGGCTCTCTAGTTTGCAATGTTGATGCTGCATGTTTTAAAAAGGATGGGTATAGCTCTTATGGTTTTCTTGTTCGTAATCATTGGGGTGAATGCATTGTAGCAAGACATGCATCTTTGGTTGGGTGTTTTGATCCTCATATTGTGGAAGCTATTGCGATGAAAGAGGCATTAAGTTGGGTGAAGGGTAGGGGTTTATCTCGAGTGTGCTTTCAAACCGATTGTTTATTGGTTTCGAAAGCGTTGGAAGAGGAAGAGCTTGACTTCTCATATTTTGGTGATGTGGTTAAAGATTGTCGTATTTTGTTAGAAGCTTTAGATTATTGTTCTATTGCTTTTGTTAAGCGAACAACGAACATGGCTGCCCATATGTTGGCTAAAGCAGTCAGGTCTAAGTCTATTTGTGGAGAGTGGTTTAGTTCACCTCCGTTTCTTTTCGATGTTCTTGTTAACGATTTGAGTTCTTAATGAAAGGCTATTTTTAAAAAAAAAAATATTAGGGGTGAGCAAAAAAACGGATGGACTTGGTTAACAGAAAAAAAAAATTCGAAACCGAACCGATGGACTGGTTAACCGATTGTAATGGACTGGTTAATGGTTAGTGTTTTGAAAAAACCGATATTAATGGACTGGTTAATAGTTTTTGACTCATGTGACTGGTTAACCGAACCGAAACCAAATTTTTAATTAATTTATTAATTTTTTAATAATTTATAACAATTTATCCTAATTAAAGGTGATCATGTATTTTTTTCATTATACTAATTATTTTAAAGTTTTTAAGTTTTTTTTAGTAAGCACAACAATCTATCTAATTAAAAATGATTATGGATCGGTTAATATATTTACTTATTAAATATTAATTTTTAAAAACAAATTTGCTCATATCCACCAAATATTTTTATTTTAACAACAATAATGTTATATTATAGTGAAAAAAATTTAATTTTTAAGTATTTTGAACATTTTAATTTTATTTATGAATATATTTATAATTATAGTGGTTAACCGAAAAATATTGGGTAACCGATCCGAAAATTCGAAACCGATGGACTGGTTAACCGATAGTAATGGACTGAAATTTCAAAAAACCGATTTAATGGACTGGAACTCATGGACTGGTTAACCGATCATGCTCAGCCCTAATAAATATTATAAACAACCAAAATATATTTATCCTTTTATTTTATTTAATTTTTTATATATTTCCAAATAATAAACTAAATCATTAATAAAGAATAATAAAGTATATATATGGCATAAAATTATTTTAATGGCAATAAACTTACAATTCATACAAAGTCTATCAAGTTAGTAAGTAATTACTAGGGGGTGATTATGAACTAGTTAACTGGTTTATAAACCAAAAAAAAAAGTTCATTAATTAATATCATTTTTTTAAAAATACTAACTATTAATCAGTCCGTTATAATCGGTTAATCAGTTCATCTATTTTGTTTTTTAAATCGATTAATTAATATTTTTTCGATTAACTATTATGATTATAAAATGTATTTATAAAATAAAAAATCTTTAAGGTACTTAAAAATAAAAATTAAAAACCAAACATAATTCAACATAATATTCAAATTATAAACATAAACTAAAAATGTTCATATAATATTCAAGTTGGGTTAAAACCTTTCTCGATCCGACCTAAAATACTTTTAAAAACTTTGATTTTTTTTCCATTTTTGTACCCACTATATTGTATCAAAAGATATATGGACATATATATTATTTTCTTTTGCAAGGGTAATAAACTTTTGCAGTAGATAATAATCATTATAACAATAAATATAGTAAATTTAATAGATCTTCTGGTTTAATTTATTTACTTGCTTTTTGTGAATTATGAATTAACTCATATAAGTATGATAATTTAATTTGGATAAAAGGTGAATAAGCAATGATTAATTTATAAAGAGGAGATTAAGAAATAATACAATGTAAAAAATAAAATAATCACTACAAAAAAAAGCGAAATTAGCGACGGAAAATCCCGTCGCTAATTGCATATAGCGACGGGACGACGGAATGTCGCAAATACGGCCGTCGCAAAATTTTTAGCGACTAAACTGAGAAACAGTCGCTAAATTTAGCGACAGAAAATTTAGTCGCTAAAAATAAAAAATTTTGTCGCTAAATAATCTCTAAATTAGTCGTAGGTAAAGAAAGAAATATTATTAGCGACAAAAAATTCCGTCGCTATTCCGTCGCAAAAATTATTAAATTTTTTATTGTTAATTTCAATTTAATTTTATTATTATTATTATTATTATTATTATTATTATTATTATTATTATTACTTCAAAAATTTAATTTATATAAATAATAATTATGCAATATTATTAAAAATTCCGTCGCTATTCCGTCGCAGAAATTATTAAATTTTTTATTGTTAATTTCAATTTAATTTTATTATTATTATTATTATTATTACTTCAAAAATTTAATTTATATAAATAATAATTATGCAATATTATTAACAATACAATTAATTTAAAAATATAATATTATAAAAATATATTAAATTGTACAATTAAAAGCCTACAAATAGTCAGTTCGGTTCGATTTTAAATAGAACCGAATAAATCAAAAATCGAACTTATATTAAACAAAATAAAATCATTTAAAATAAATAAAAAAATAACATACATCAATTTTCATATTATGTTTCTAATAAATATTAATCAAAATTACATTAAAAATAAATATACATAAATTACATTAGATGTTGCCTATGATTTCGTAGCTTTATTAGTCCCGGACTAATATTGAGTCTAATCTTGAATAGAGGCCTAAAATCAAAAAAATAAAAATAAAATAAGCAAAACAATAATATATGTAAGTTACAGAGCAAATAATTAGTACTCTTAATGCGATTGTCCATTATTACACCATTATAAGTTCCACATACCAAGTTTTGTGCAAGTGTCCAATAATTTTTAGAAACAATTTCATACCAATCGCTTCATGGTAAGCTGAGACCAAAGTCCTGAAATCAGTTCCTGCTTGTAAAAGATCATCATATTTCCCAGCTTGTATAATCCGCCCTTCCTTAAGAACCTGAAGATATTGAACATAATTATAAACTTCTCTAGGGAAAAGAAAGCCCATGCAAATCAAATCATGCATTGACATTCACATTTTGACTCCAAGAAAAATGTAACTCCTTAAGTTGATGAAGGTTAAAATTTTATGATATATAAATGTACCTTGAAACCTTAAAACCTTTAACCATTGTTCTTAATTATAACATAATTTATATTACTAGTAGTGGAAGAAGAACAAGAAATTCCACATGAAAGAGAATCAACAAAATAAATGCTTAGCACATTGAAGTTTAAAAAAAAAAAAGAAAAAAAAAAACAAGGAGAAGGAGCAGCAGCTTGGCGCACTAGGGAATATTAAAATTGAACTGCAAAGTTGATGAATGCAAGAACAGAATAACTGATGGCTACGACTTGCAATGAAAAAAGTTAACAAAAGGAGCAACCTCCTCATTCAAATGCAAGACATACAGCCCCCAAAAGATTGGCTTGCCATTGAACAAGCAATGAACAAATGTAAACTGCAAAAAGCAATCTCATAGCTGTATTAAATCAGCAGTTGGTAAAAATTCAACTTGATGGGTTACAAAAACAACAGTCTTGCTTGTCAGTGCTGTCATTAAGCTCTAGCATTTCTATTTTGTATGATGTTGAAATCTAATGTAGGATTGGATACGAGAATCAGAGCAAGGATACAAGCAATCCGATTTGGCCAACCAATGCAATCATAGGTAAACATTTTTCATATTTTTATATGCACTCACAACCAATTCAATTTATCATCATGCCATCAACAAAATGCAAATTTTCGCGTAGTGGATTGGGGTAACAACCACAGGCAGAAGGTAATAATCACTTAAATCATAGTTTACTAGGAATAAAGTAAACTAGGAATTCCTAGGAATAAAAAATAAATACATATATAAAGCTGAAATTAATTCAAGAAAATATACTGCAATTAATTACCCTTATTTCAATTTGAACCCTAAACAATATTTCCTAACAAATTAATCTAATTCTCAACTCTCCTCAACTGATCATTATTATCATTTCACAAAACATTTTGTCATTAATTTTTCACAAACCAACCATGCATTAGTACATTAATACATAGAATTAACAACCATCAACCCACCATTTTTTCAATTCTTTCATCCTACGAGTCATTCTCCTATTTTCGTTATCCCAATCTGAATAATGAAGCTGACATGTCACATATAGAGTTCACTGATTACATGGCACACCTGGTTATATATAATCTTTCATGTATTTCTCCACATGCCAAAAATAAAATTAAGATCTTCTTCCCAAGTCACCGTAAACAGGAAAAAAAAAAAAGAATTTGCAACACTCACCCGCTTTTCTAGTGCAGATATCTCATTCATAATTCGGTCTCCCTGAAAAATTAAACGCTCTAAAAATTAACAGATATGTGTTTGGGACCTTACTCCGATTGGGATTAAATTTATTTTTAGCCAATTTCACAACAGGGAAATTCTGTTAAAAAAAAACTAATTTTTGCTTTTGAATTTAAGAAAATGAACATATTTTATAAAGACGTAGCACTAAGTCAACTGGATGTGGTTACTATTTCCCAGCTATAATATAAAATAATAAAGAATGAATTATATAGAGTTGGGATAAATAAGAGAGTTTAGTGATACAAACTCTAGTAACATAAAGATTACTTGCCTGCAACTCAAGAGATGGTGGATCAAGTTTGTCCAAATTATTGGAGTGCAGATTATACCTTCTAATTATGTCCTTTATACTGCAAAATATATTTTCTGCCTTTTAAATTAATTAAACTAGTTTTAGCAAATGGCTATACCAAAAATATAAATTAATTTTTATCTAAACATTAATGAAGTTATTTCAATAATTTTTTTTTGTAACAATGTCAAAAGGCACAACCTATTCAATAAAACATATCTGATTTCTTCATAGAATGACAAACATGTATAGAAAATGTGGCTCAAAGATATGTAGCTCAAAGAAAGTCAGAAGAGAACAAAATGTGGCTCAAACAAGAAAAAACAAGGCCGAATGAATATGAAGAATCCGAAGGATTCACCAAAGGGCAATACAAAGGTAAATGATAACAAGTGTCAATTGAACTGTGCCAGTTAAAATTGAGAGATGAAAATCTCACACCATAGAAATATAAAGGCAAAAATTGTTAGTTTTGTGGGTTAGAATTTCGGTGGATCACAATTTAAAAATTTCATGGTGCAATTACCCTGAATTAAATAAAATTTGATGATTCTATATTGCTAGCCGAAGGTTTGGATAGATAGGCTCAATCCTGGAGCCTAATACTAATCTCGGAGGGGTGTGTGGGAAGCCCCCACGGTATTGAAAATAATGCATGCCGGTGCACTTTATTCACGTTTCCAGCCCTTTCAATATTGAAAATAAAAAATAACAAAACAATTACTTGGTAGAACTTAAAAAATCCCATAATAAAATGTTCAATTTTTTCGAAAAACTCCAAATGTATCCACACTAGAACGCAGTTGAAGAACCTCATAGCTAAATCACAATGCCTGAATTTACAAAATGAGACATTATGTAGAAGACCTAACTACTTGGTTACTGATACACAAATTCATGTACAATCCAAAAATAGGAAATCCAATAGTCAAGTAACTGCCACAAAGAGGAAAAACATGGAGCAAGAAAACATGTAGGCAGAGGCAACAAAGAAATTCTAAGATTACTGGGAAAAAAGGATATAAAAATTACAAGTTAGAACTATAATTAGCTTTATTAAGTATCTACAAGGCAATCAAATATCCTTCAATGGCATTCAATTTACCAATCTGACAAGGGTTGTTCACCTAGGAACAACAAAAGTGAATAACTGGAAAAAATATATATATATAAGATGATTTGGGTCTAGATAACTATGAAGTTTGGTATCCAATACACCAAAAACAAGACAAAAACTTGCTACACACAAGAATTTGAAATAAAAATCAAATGCAAGGTGGAGAATACAAACCAGTCTTGAAGACGGCGACAGTAAGTGAGAGGAAGCACCGGCGAGATCAGGAGGCGCTGGAAGGAGGCGAGGCCAGCAGGGGAGGCGTGGAGGCCAGGGGAGGCAAGGCGAGCAGGAGATCCGAGGAGCAGGTGCTGCAAGGAGGTGACGCGACGCTGTGAGGAGGCGACGCGAGGCTCGTCGGCGACGGGAGGAGCGACGCGAGGCAGATCTGATGCAGACCAGGATGCTCGGTGGTAGAGAGTCTCATCGGCGACGCAAGGCAGATCTGAGGTAGCACAGGATGCACGACGGCTGGGAGGTGACGCGGCGGGCAGTCGAGGTAGCTATCCGCGCACAAGGGGCACCATCCAAACGGGAAAATGTATTTTTTGGCAAATGGGAAAAAGATGGAAAAAGGGTGTGTGATTTTAGGGTTATATTTACAGAATATACACAACTGTATATTTTATTAATTTTTTCAAATAGCGACCACGTTAGCGACTAAGACATTACCGTCGCTAAATTTAATTAAATATACTATTTTGAATTGCGACAGAAATTTATGTCGCTATTTAGTCGCAATTGTATTTATCTAAAAATGAAAAGTACAAATTTTGAGTTTAAAGCATCTCTATCTCTCTCGCACAATTTGATTCATCTCTCTCGCTCTCTCTTTCTCCTAGATTTCTCTCTACTTCCTCCACCGGCGATTTATCTTTCCACCACCATTCTCCCAGCGAGAAGTAGAGAGAGAGAGGGGGAGGGAAGAGGAAGATCACAAAAAAAAAAAAAAAAGATCCAGCGAGGAGGAAGTAGAGATTTAAGTTGCCACCGCTGATCTATCTTTCCACTGCCGTTCTCCTAGCGAGAAGCAGAGAGAGAGAAGGAGAGAGGGAAGAGGAAGACCATGAAAACAAAAGGAAAAAAAAAAAATCAGACCCAGCGACGAAGAAACAGTAATCTGGTGTTTTTTTTTTTTCACTCTTCTCTCACATGAAATATCATGGGTAGTGATTTCTATGCAACTCATATAGTCTCTCTTGCTAATTTGTTTGTGGGTAAGGTATAAATTTTTTTAACAGGCATTGGGTTTGGAGATCAGCAGTCAGGGTGAGGGACAGGCAGAGGAAAATATTAGGTTTTTTTCATTTAGGCATTTTTAATTATATATATATATATATAATTAAACCATCAGTTAACCAAAAGTGTAAGCCGAAATTGAAATCAAATTTCATTATCCATGGACTGAAAGCGGAGGTTCAATTAACCAAAAAATCGGCAATTTTGGATCGGTTTTCCAGTTAAATGATCCAACTGATTTATTTTTCCCAGGCCATAGTAATTACCAAATACCATTTCATCATTCAATGTAAAAAAAGAGATCATACTAAATTGTTTTTGTTCGTAACGTTTAATAAAACTAATTTTGTAAATAAAATAAAAATATAATGTTATTTTTGTTAAAACCATTTTCTCTTATTACCACTTTTATATATAATATAGATTTTGATTACATTAAATTCTAATTTAAGAACTTGCGTAATTGCACTATACACTGTTAAAAGTAATGTTTTCAGAACCGGATCGAACATTGACTCGACTTACCAACTAGATCATGGGTCAACTGGTTGGACCGAGTTGACTCGAAATTTTTATTTTTTTTAAAAAAATATTAATATAATTATTTATAAAAAAATTAAAAATATGATATATAAAAAACACATTCAAGCAACCTATTAATTATCAAAATCAATATAAAAATAGTTATATCAAATCCAACAAAATTTGCAAATATAAAAATTAAATAAATTGTTCAAACATAAATAGCAAATATCAAAATAAGTTCACATAATATCAATAACAAGCATTTAAATAAATTCATTTGACTCTAGTCCTCTTCATCTTCGTCTCCATGTCCGTCTCCATCTCCATCTCCTCCTTGATTTTCAACTAAACTATGCTCCATAACATCTATTTTTTTTAAATAAAAAATACATAATTAAACATAACTATACACAATTTTCAAAATTCTAAAATAAAATCATATTATATAAAAGAAACAAACCTTGCACACTTGAAGCTCCATCATCTTTTGGATGTTTTTCAACCATTTTCTCAATCTCATCAAAATCAAGCTCTCCTTCTTCTCCTTCTTTTTCCACAATCCAAAAATCGATTTTCTCAATTGATTCATAATCAATTGGATCATACGCTTTCTTAGAATTTGTTAACCTAATAATTATAAGCAATGATTACGTTATTTTGAGACAAAACACAAAATATGAAGATAATTTTACGGACTATAAATAACTCACCTATTTTTCAATCACAAGTTGTAGTAAACATAAATAAGATCATTCAATTTTTGATGTTCCAATCTATTTCTTTTTTTAGTGTGAATGCGTTCGAACACATTCCAATTGTGCTCACATCCAGAAGAAGAAGCAATTTGGCTAAGAATTCTTATAAAACTTTTGCAAATTTGGAACATCGTAACCAAACAATCTCCACTATTGATCTTTTATTAGATATGAAAAGTAAATAATATTAAACTTTTATTAGTGTTCAGAACTTAATATATATACAAACACACATGAAATGTATTATTATGCAATCAATACTTACTTGGTCTAGTGTTTTTGTTGCAAGCAAGTGCCCTTGGACGAGAAAAGCCCATCTCACGCTCTCGAAAAATTCTTAACTCATCAAGTGTCGGCATGCTGGTATTATCAAAATTATCCTCTAATTTATCAATCACATTCAAGATACCACGCATAATCTCTGACTCCTTACAGAAAGATGACTGATTGTATTGAAAAGCAGGATTCAAATAATACGCTGTTGTATGAAGATCTTAGCGCAACATTCGATCGCATCTACTATTTATAATCTCAATGTAGGGCTTATATAATTTTTTCTTATTTTTAAAAACATTCATAATTCCCATACGTGCCCTGTACATGCCCTCATAAATATATCCCAAAGATGGTTTTTCTTCAGTATCAAATATCCTCAAAAAGCGTATCAATGGAGTCATAATCCTCACAATCATCAAACAATTTTCCCAAAAATTTTCATCTAACACAATTTATTTTACTTTATTAGCCTTTTGCAAATTTAAAAATTTCTTATAGTCAGCACAAGCAACCAAAGCTTGCAAATCATCCTTATGTTCATGCAAACTTTACAGAGCAATAAAATTTGTTGCAAAATGAGTTGCATCAGGATGAATAATTTCTCGCCAACCCTCTATTTTGCTCAACCAATTCAAAGTAACCTTATGATTGTATATAAAAACAGTCACGTTCGAAACAAGATAGGTTAAACTTTCAACTGTGGGCATTTGTCCAATATCTTTCAATATTAAATTAATACAATGAGCTGCACATGGTGACCAGAAAATAAAAGGATATTTTTGCATAAGCTTAAAGCCTGTAGTTTTATAATTGGCTCCATTATTCGTTACCATGTGAACCATATTGCGAGGGCCAACCCACTCAACAATTTCAGAAAATAAATTGCATAAATTTTCAGTATTTGTGTAAATATCAGAAGCATCAACCAATTTAACAAATGAAATCCCTTTTGGACAATAAAGCAAAAAATTAATTAAAGGTTTTTGTCTATTGTCTGTCCATCCATCTCCCATTATTGTGCAACCGGTATTAGTCCAATTGTTTCTAATATCATCAATGATCAGTTTGACATGCAATTTAGCATCTTTCAAGAAATTCACTCTCAAAGCATGATAAGAAGGAGGTTTATATCCATGACCCATGCTGATTATTCTATCAATAACATATTGAAAATAAGATGAGTTCACAACATTAAATGGAATACATGCATTGTAAAACCACAATGCAACTGCCAAATCAGTCTCATGCCATTTATCCTTACTTTGCATGCATGCTTTAATACTAGGTTGAGAAGGATCAGTTACACCTTTTTTGAAATACGATTCAAATCCAGTTAATGCCATCCTCTTTCCTTTCGAAATCTCTTTAGTTGTAGAAAAAACTTCTACATCATCCTCCTGCATTAGCCCTTTCTTTTCCTTGGCCTTTCGCAAATTAGCATCCAATGCCATTTTCATTTCAAACCGAACTTCTGCACTAACCTTCTTGCACCCATCAATATTTCCTTTTTCTCCATGCAAGATGTTGTTTCATTCTATTAATGCCTCCACCATGAATTTGTTTTTGACAAAATTCACATATTAATACCTTTCTACCATTTGCATTTGTTGCCTCGGTGACATATTTCCATGCCACATCCGTATTTTATCTAATTGAATGTCCTGAGGAAGGAATTGAGGATTGTGTTTCATAATTTGGTGTTGTAGATTGTGTTTCCGCCATAATTTCCTAATAAATTAATAACAAAAAAATATCATTATAATGTATAATCGAATATAACAATACAATATACATACAAGTGAAAGAAATGAGGGAGAATCACAAAACCTTAAACATAGGCCTAAATGTAGGGTTACTTTCTTCGGTGGTCACTCAACTTTTCGCTTGTAACGATTTGGTTACTAAACTTTAATTTGTAACAAAAAAAATAATTCATCTATTATTTTGTAACGAAAAAATTAGAATGATCGGAAATTGTGCTCGCCGATAACCGGCGCATGATATGCACGGCACAAAGTTGAAGTTTAGTGACTATATCGTTACAAGGCACAAAATTTAGTGACCATCACAGAAATTAATTCTAATCTGACATGACAAAATTTTTGACGTGTCATTGGGCTTTGCCGTACCGATCACGCGCCGGTTGCCGACGAATGGAATTTTCGGTTATTATAATTTTTTCGTTACAAAATAATAGATAAATTATTTTTTTGTTCAAATTAAACTTTAGTGACCAAATCGTTACAAGCCACAAAATTGAGTGACCACCGAAGAAATTAACCCCCTAAATGCACATACTTAAATGCGGTCAAACAAAATAAATTCTGCTTTTCATGGAGAGATTATATATATTTTAGACAATGGCCACCATAGTTGATTCATAATGCCATCTCTTAGCCACCCCAACCAACAAAATTTATTCGCTTTGCATATATATATATATAGTTTCTAGTCTTGATGGAAGGAGATATGATTTTGTTTAAAGCAGCAACAGAGAACTGTGTTCACGCCTATAGGCTAACTCTCAAATTGTAAAATGGAGATTAGTAGCATATATGTGTACAAACATATATTTTAAGCTTATCTATGCAAATTGCAGTAATTACTCTTGTTTTCCTTCAAGATGTTCTTACATCCTCTGCTGCTGAAGATCAAAAGATTCTACATTCCTTTTCAAGCAAGTCTGGAATTTGGCATTTAAATTTCCAATTCTTTTAGCTTTTCTAGATTTATTTATTACATGTTTATATATATATATATATATATATATATATATATATATATATATATATATATATATATATATATATATATATATATATATATGATCAATGCATAATTTGCAAATTCATATTATAGGCCAGAAATTGATTATTCTATATATAATCCTTGTACCAGTATGTACTTAAGGATTTATAAGAACAGGTAAAGTTTTATTGTGATGAAAAAAAATAAACTAAAATTTCTCTACAATTTGTATAAGAAACCATGAATCTCTGCTTCATTATAAAATAAACAGCAAATCCCACTGTAAACACCGGGTCCCGAGGCAGCCTAGATCAGGATTACCCAATGATGAAATTAAGTGTGCCGATTTATAGGCAAAAAGAATGATAGTTGGAAGTGATAATTTTCTTGTCATTTTGATTTGTTATGAATGAATAAAAATGTATTTTAAAAATGTTTTAAAAATTATTTTGGGTTAAAAAAAGTGAGTTTTTAATTTTTTGTGTTTTATAGAAATTTTTAAAAAAATATATATATTTTCCGTGCGAATGTCAGGCTGCGGTAGCGTTGGGCGCGCAGGCGGAGCGCACTGGGCGACGCGCAGCTGGGCGCGTGCCCGGCGCACGGGGACGCCCATCGGGCACTCCGACGGGGCGTCCCTCGCCCCTGTCGCCCCCTGATGGCCATTTTGGCCATTTTTTTCTTAATTTTAATGTTTTTTCTTTCTTTTTTTTTCATAGAATTCAATAGTAAAACTCTTAAAATTCCAAACCTTTGATTTTCTTCAGTTTTTTGCTTTTATTGAAATTAATTCAATTTAATTATTTCATTAAAAATCTGAATCTTTGGGGAAAAATAAAAAGGGAATTTTGAAGGAAAATTAGGGGGGATTTTTTCTTAAGAAAAATACACTTTCTCATTTTTTCTCTCTTCTTCTTCTTCTTATTTTTTTTTTATTCTTCAAGAAAAATTCTCCAAGTATTTTAATCTGTTTTTTAAAGTAAATTCTTAAGACAAATAAATCGATTATTTGTTCTTGTGAATTTTTTACTTCTTATTTTTCATAATTTTTTCTTAAGACAAATAAATCAATTATTTGTTTTTGGGATAAAATTTCATCATATTTTTTCAAATCAAAGCAAGGAATTCATCATCCAATTTCATTCATCACATCCAATTTTGAGGGTAAGCATTCTTGCCTCCAATTTTAATTTTTAATTACAATTAGTTAACTAACATGTAATTGTAAATCCTCTTAGATCTATTTTCTTAGTTCTTCTTTAATTGTCCATATTATTTTTGTGTTCTTATTCTTATTTCATATTAATATAATTATTGTTATTTTTATTCTTGTGTTCTTATTTAATTATTCATATTAGTATTATTATCATTATTTTGTTCATATCATTATTTTTATTCTTATTATTTATTTAATTGTTCATGTTATTATTTCTTGTTTCTTATTTAATTGTTCATGTTCATATTATTGTCATTATTTTTGTTCATATTATTATTATTATTATTATTATTATTATTATTATTATTATTATTATTATTATTATCATTATTATCATTACTTGCATATCAAATTTGATTGTTCATATTCTTTGATATTATTTGTCATTATTATTTCATTATTATTATTTGTTATTATTATTGTGATTAATGTTATCATCATTATTATTATCATTTTATTATTATTTATCACTACTATTATTACTATTATTATTTTTATTAATTTTGTATATTATCATACTTTATTATTGTTGTTATCATCATTATTATTTTCATGTTGTCATGCATGTTGAATTTTATTGTTGTTATTTTTATACATGTTTAATTGTTATTGTGGTAAGTTAATTATATATATTTTTATTATGCCATCTAATTAATTTGTCATGCATGTTGCTATATTTATTTTAATTCATTTTTTATATGTTACATGGTTAATTCATTTTTTATTGCTAACATCACTTTCATTTATTGTTTTATTTCAATACTTATTTTTCATGTGTGAGTTTTCCAATGGCAAGTGGAAGCCCATGGAGGTTTGAAGACACCATTTTCGTGGAGTTTAGCACGTTTAGCATTTTTAGTATTATTTTGCTTTATTTGCTTTTATTATTTAATATGTAATTTATAATAAGTTTGTTTATTTTCATGCACGTTAATTAAAAATTCGCATAAAATTTTATATCAATAAATTGGGATTTTTTGTAACAAAATGGGACCAATGTCCTAGTTTTTTCATCCAAATAAATTGTCATTTTAAAATTATTTTCTTTAATTATGCATGAGAGTACCAATGTCCTCGTCTTTGATAAATACTCCATTTTATGCATGATTTATATTTTTATTTACAATGGGAGTTGTATTCCGCCCCTAGTTTTGTTGTAATTTATTTTTTATGTGCTTTATTTTAATTATGCTTTCATTTACCGCTTTCCTTGAATGACCAACTTGCGCTCTAATTATTGCATCAAAATGTATGAGAAAAGGGAAGAAAACTTAAATTCAGAACTCAATTTTAACTTAATCAAGGTATGAATAAATGAGAAGTCCCGAACCATCTCTGGTTTTTGGGCTCAACGAGGCGAGATGACCATTTCAATGTTCCATTGGAATGGGATCTCCAAGACACCTCTTGTGTCTCACCAAAAGACTCAATTTACAATCCTAGGCTCCGTAGGGTTAGAGGGTCAGTCCAATGTTCTATTGGGGTGAATGCCTCCAAGACCCCTTTGCTTTGCCCAAAATGGATATATTATGCGCCGATTTAGGCTCACTGAGGCGAGACGAACTTTTTCAATATTTTATTGGATGGCGAATCCAAGAAACCTCCTTGTTGCCCAAAATAGACGCACTTGTAAATAACTTACAAGTTTTCATGAACCTCTCTCGGAAGCCCTAAGAGCGGGCCTTCGAGGCGTCCCACGGGATTCGGCGCGTGTCACACCCACCCTTCAATTTCAGCAACTAGACTTCTATTTCTATAAAGTTAGTAACTTAATTTATGTTTGAATCCCACGGTTCAAGCTTGACCCATAAGCAAAGGATTAATCATGCCAACACAGAAGCAAAACAGCATATCTCCAAATTATATAAAGCCTCGTTCTTTGCTCTCTAATTTGCTTTGAATATTGCTGCAAATATTTTATTTAGCTCTATAATTAGTCAATTCAAGAACCCAAGAATAGAATCGTAAACTCAAAAATAGATTAATGCAAGGATTATTTTATTTAGCTCTATAATTAGTCAATTCAAAAATGTAAGAACAGAATCGTAAATCACAACTAACCACATTAAACTACCAATAAGAACAGAATTGTAAATCCCATCACCTAAAGAAAAAAAATTACTAGAATTTCTCGAGGAAGGAGGAACATCTAGGGTGCAGCGATGCAACGATGGCGGTGCTGCGGCGATGCGGCTTGGAGATGCGGTGTGATTGAAGAAAATACAAAAATAGAGTGAAGAAAATGAAAAAATGGAGTGAGCTGAAGTGAAGAAGGAGAAATGTCATCTGCTGCTCTACCCTTCTGCCCTAATCCCTCGCAACTTCTATTTTTTTCTTTTTTTTTTCCATCAAAACGACACCATTTGGTGTCTTTTGGTGCAAAACCGGGTTCTTTCCGGTTTGCCGGTTCAATCCGATTTTAAATGCATTTCGTTTTTTATATTTTAAAAATCGAACCAGCTGCTGGTTCCCGATTAGACCAGTTCAACCGCCGGTATGGTCCGATTTTCAAAACATTAGTTAAAAGCACATCCAATCTTACTACTATATATAGTGAGATAAAACTAGGGGGTGTTAAAAAAACTGATGGTTTCGGTTAACTGGAAAATTAAACCAAAATCGATCCAATTTTTTGGTTAAGTGAACTGATTTTGTGTAGTTCATGACTAATATTTTATGAGTATTTCGATTTCAGTGAACCAACCGATTTAATTATATTTTTTAATATATATATAAAATATAAAAAATTTAAAACCCGAATTTCTCTCTGCCGCCACTAGTCCCACCTTCTCCGCTTCCCTTCCTCTCTCTCCGCCGTCTCCACAGCTTCCTCCACCCCACCATCTTCGCCGAAACCCAAACAGACAAAATTATAAGTGTATAAGACAAAATCAAACCCAACTCATAAACCACGTATAGTCAAAATATTCTAATATTAATTAAAAGCCATGCATTTCTAATAAGATTTGAAATAGAAAAAATCAAAATAGAACAAACCAAAACTTAACTAAGAGGAAAAAAAGAAGAAGTAGAAGAACCGGATCTGGAACAGAGAGAGAACACTAGATCTGGAATAGGCACGAAAAAAAAATTAGGCAAAAAAGAAAAAAAACACTACCGAATCCATTATGCCACCAGCGACTCCACCATCAGCCTTCTTTTCCATCCCACGACGCTGTCTCGTCTGAAGATGATGCAGATCCAACGACAATACTCTACCACCATGCGAGAGAGATGAAGCAGAGTGAGAGAAGAGAGAGAGAGATGAAGCAGAGTGAGAGAGAGAAAGTGTGAATGAGTCAATCTGAATCTTCTTTCTTCTTTCTTTTTCCTTTTCATCTATATTTATTGTTGTAATTGTAAGGAATAGCAAATCAATGATGTGGGCCTTTTTATTATTAATATTATTATTTATTTGAAGATAGGTTTTTTTTGGTTGGTCCAAAAGGTTGGCCCTGCCTCTAAAATTACTATAAAATGGTTTGGTCAAAAAAACATTTTGATCCAAAAAAATATTTTAATTTTTTTTATGAATATATTTTATAATGGTAATAATTAATAAAAAAATATTGGTTAACAGTTTTAAAAAATCAAAATTGATTGAATAATTGACTATTTTTTTAGACTCATGCACCGGTTAAACAGTACATGAACACTTCTAAATAAAACAATGAAAAAAGACATATTTTGAGATTCAAACAATTTTATATTTTTAATTGAAGACGGTGGCTAAAAACTTTTAAATTGAGCATTTAGTTCATTTTTATTAATTTCGATTAAAAATAATAATAAAAAAATCATTTTTAATATAAATATCCAAAATAAACAAATAATAATTAGCCAGCTTAGATTATACATATACAGTCACAATGATTTTATAGTATATAAAATATATATTTGGATTCGAGTCTTGGATATATAGAGTATTTTTTAAATATTTAAAGTGAACCATTTAAGTTTTTGTTTTTTTTTTTTTTTGGAGCCTGTTCAAAGTGAATTCGAATTAATCAGATTAACAAATTTCGAATAAAAACAAAGTAAAAAAAAAAAAAGAGATAATACACCTTCTTTATATATTAGAAATTGGTGAATGTACAAAATTGCCCCCATTTTTTTACCAAAAATATAATGTAATTTGGTGCAATATTATCTTTAAATTTTCAAAATTGGAGTAATGTTACCATTCTATTAACAGTCCGTTAAAATTAACCATTTTCTTTCCTTTGACGTTAACAGTTAACACCTATTTTTCAAAAGTGCAATATAATATCTCTACTTTACTTTTGGTGCAATGTTGCCTCTAGAGTTTCAAAATTAGAGCAATATTAACCTTAAAGTCTATTAAGATATATCAATTTTCTTATGTTGATATTAAAATATGGCATCTGAGTCATTAATAAATGACACAAAAATATAATGTGGCCTATATATGTATAACATATGGCATAAGAAGGTAGTAAATGACAAATTACCTATCCAATTAATTCTCTGCAGTTTAATTGTAATTTAGAAGAAAAGAAATTAAAATAAAGAAATTAATTAATTTTATTGAAAATTTTTGAAATTTTCTACTAGAGTACGAGAACAAATAATTGAATATGCAAAAAAAAATCATCTAATAGTGAGAAAATATTAAAATAAATTCATTTCTAAGAAAAAAAATTTTAATTTATGTATTTATCTGATAGGGCATTAAGGTCAACGGATGAAAATTATCAATTTTAATGAATTGTTATTGCAGGAATAATATTACTCCAATTTTAAAAGTTCAATGATAACATTCACCAAAATAAAATAAAAGGACTAAATTGTATTTTTAGCAAAAGTAAAAGAGGAATTTGGCAGTATTACCCATTTAAAATTTGATAAATTTGGAATAAAAAAGTAAAGAAATCAAAATTTAATATATAAATGTTTTTTTACCAGTAACGCTACAAAAGAAAACAGAGACTGCAACTTTTATATGTGAATGGAAACTTTTCCAAAGTCTAAAA
Source organism: Excoecaria cochinchinensis (assembly GCA_947683425.1). NCBI lineage: Eukaryota > Viridiplantae > Streptophyta > Magnoliopsida > Malpighiales > Euphorbiaceae > Excoecaria > Excoecaria cochinchinensis. Next base: position 6,399,583 of record CANTUQ010000066.1, read on the forward strand.
AAGTTGGCCAAGTCTCCCACTAAGTGAAATATGAAATCAAAAGACAATTTCCACATACCACAATGCATCATCAAATAATCCATGCTTCCATTTCTGAAGGAAAGAAAACTACTATTGTTGCATCCATGAACAACCTCTCATTTCTCAGGCCTCCCTTCTTCCTTTTCTTATTTTTCCTATTTCTACACATTCTAATTGCCGAGCCTTACACCCCAAAGGAACAAATCTTTCTCAATTGTGGCTCCTCAGGGACTGCAACAGCACCTGATGGTCGCCAATGGATTGGAGACTTAAATTCCAAGTTCAAGGCTCCAGAACCATCTCAAAATCAATCTGTTACTGCTACAGCCACCGTTCAAAACTCCGTCCCATCGGTTCCTTACATGACTGCCCGTCTCTCTCGATTCCCTTTTACCTACTCTATTCCTGTCACTCCAGGCCCCAAATTTATCCGCCTCTACTTTTACCCTGCTCCATACCCTGGTTTTGATCGGTCTAAGGACTTTTTCGATGTTAAGGCAGGCACTTTCACTTTGCTTCGGAACTTCAGTGCCTCTTTATATGCTGATTATAGCTCGAGAACTAAATCTATTTGTAAAGAATTCTGTGTAAACGTGGAAGAGAATCAGCAACTTAACATAACATTTGCTCCGTTTTTAGGCAATTGGAATGAGTCATACTCTTTCATCAATGGGATAGAGATTGTTTCAATGCCAAATTATATCTACTACACTCCACCAGATGATCCAGGTCTTGGTGTTCCTTTCATTGATCATCAGGGAATGAAGCTGAACATCAAAAATGACACCGCATTGGAAAAAATGTATAGATTAAATGTTGGAGGCGGAACCATATCACCAATAAATGACAATGGCATGTATCGGTTATGGGAGGATGATTTTAGATTCACGGAATCCGATTCTTTAGCAGCCAGCAACTCAAGTTCTTCTCTCAATTATTCGAAAATACCAGCATACACAGCACCAGATAATGTGTACCGGTCGGCCAGGGGATTGATACTGGAAACCAACAATCAGACTTGGAATTTAAAAGTTGATCAAGGATTCAGATATCTGGTAAGACTCCACTTTTGTGAATTTGTAGAAATGGTTGAGGTCAATCTAAGGCGATTCGACATCTTTATAGATAATCGGACGGCTGAGGTAGGCTTTGATGTTATTGAATCAAGTGGTGGGCATAATATTCCCATTTACAAAGATTACACAGTTTCCTCTGAGAAGATAGGAGAAACTGTTGGTTATAATCTTTCCTTATTTCTACGTCCTAGTAATAATTCTTTTGATGCTTTCTTGAATGGACTAGAAGTTTTCAAGTTGAGTGATTCCGATGGCAACCTTGCTGGACCCAATCCTAATCCTCCTGCCTCTCCAGCTCCAGCAATATCACCGGTTCAACCATCACCGGTACCCAACAGGTCTAGCATCAAGAAAACACTGCTCTTAGCTGTGGGTGGAAGTGTATTGGGTCTTTTGATTATACTTTCTCTGATGGCTTTCGTGGCTATTTGGCGACTCGGAAAGAGGAAGCACCATGGTTCTTATTATCAAACATTGAACTGTTGCTGGAGAATGGGCTCTTCGAAAGCGCGGTCATCAAAGACAAAAGCTTCTTCACTTCTAGAAGAGCTCTGCCGCCAATTTTCACTAGCTGACATTAGAGCTGCGACTAACAACTTCCATGACAGTTTGATCATTGGCGAAGGTGGCTTTGGCAATGTATACAGAGGCAAAATAGATGATGGAACAACAGTAGCGATCAAAAGATTAAACCGAGAATCAAGACAAGGTTTTCGTGAATTCAAGACAGAGATAGAGATGCTATCCCAGCTCCGCCATGTCCATCTTGTGTCTTTAATCGGATATTGTCACGAGGAAGGAGAAATGATATTGGTATACGAATTCATGACCAATGGGACGCTACGAGAGCATCTATATGACACCAACAATGATCCACTTCCATGGAAGAAAAGGCTCGAGATATGCGTTGGGGCAGCCCGTGGATTTCAGTACCTTCATACTGGTACAGAGCATCCTATAATCCACAGAGACATCAAGACAAACAATATTTTGTTAGACGAGAATTGGACAGCCAAAGTTTCAGATTTCGGTTTGTCCAAAATTGGTGTCAGTAACACTGCAGTTAGTACAATAGTAAAGGGTACATTCGGATATCTGGATCCAGAATATGCTAGACGGCAACAATTGACAGAAAAATCTGATGTTTACTCATTTGGAGTGGTTTTGCTTGAAGTTTTATGTGCTCGAAAACCAGTCGATCAAAAATATTTGGAAGAACAACGGAGCCTAGCTCTTTGGGCGCAAAAATGCATCAAAAGCAGGACAATCCATCAAATAATTGATCCTTATTTGATGGGAAAAATATCTCCTGAATGTTTCATTAAGTTCGTGGAAATTGCAGAAAGATGCATGCGTGAAAAGGGGAATGAGAGGCCCTCCATGAATGATGTAATGGAAAATCTCGTGTTTGCATTGGAGCTGCAAGAAGTAGCTGATGCTGAGAAGAAGGCAAGTGGTGAAATTTTGTATCCTGAAGTATCATTTCGTGCTTCTAAATATGCCAATACCACAGTAGGTGGATCAGAGTTGGATTCAGATATTGATGTTAGTGGATTTTCAACTTTTGTGGATTCGAGTCTTGAATCTGATAGTAAAACTAGCCATGGCTTTTCTGAGTCCACCAACTCAGCAACTAAGTAGCTGAAGATATTTTGCATGTTAGTAATTCTAAATTTGTGTTGCTTGGTGTAGCCATGATAATGGGCTATGTTGCCGTTCAGGCATTGCCGTTTCTTTCTTGGAATGTGGCTAAAAAGCTGCGTATTTGGAACTGATAAAAGTGTGGTCAGAACAGGGCTTTGCATTTGTGTTTTCTGGATTATATCATTAAAATTGTGCATCCCATTACTAAGATGTGCATAGGGTCGTTCTAATATGTATGGTAATTTTGTTGATTTTGAATGCGAAGAATTTCTCATTATATTCAAACATAGAGAGTAAGAGCCAGAAGTTTAGAATAATACATTACTAGTACTACTTTTAATTTGCTCAAAGGAAAGTATTAGTATAATGACACCATCGTTGATCCAATGGATGCTCTTCCTATAAAAATAATTGAAGGGTGATTAGGCAAGAAATAAACAAAAGTGAGCAAATTATTGAACTACACGCATAAATTAAGGATAAGGACTAATGAAAAGAATAGAAAGACTAATAAAAGATCAAGAAATTAGGAAAAGAAAAAGTTCTGCTCCCGTAATTACAGACACCACTGAGAAGGATTGAGGAAAAATCTTTAAATTAATCTTGTTCAGCCACCCAACAATTAAATTGCATTAAAAAAAGTTCTTTATATATAGTCATTAAAGATACCGGCAACTCTCCTCAAAGTCATATGATGCTTCTTGCTCAGCCAATAATACTAACGCATGCTTCATGTATTACTCAATAAATTAAAGGCTCAATACATTTTACACATTTAAATTTTTCAAGTGACCTATTACACATTAAATTTAATGAAAATGCATCCATTTTTCCATTTAAGTGACAAATTATGGAGTAACCTTCTTCTTTTTTTTTTTGTATTATTCATGTGATTAAAATAAAAAAAAAAACACCAAAAAGATATGTGTCTGAATTTTAAGAACGTAATTTTTTTTAGGTTGTTAAGAAAATATGTATTAAGTCTAAATTAAACCATCAAACATGGCAATTGGTAAGTAAAAATGTCATGGAAATGTCCAATACTCTTTTGTTTTTAATGTAGGCAAAGTTTTTATAAATTTTCATATGCATAAAATAAGGGTACAATTTTTGAAATTATGAAAGTATTTTAAAATTTTTCAAAATTTTGGGGGAAAAAAAGAAAATTAATTTTTCTAGAGGGGGCAATTCCATGAATCTGCCCTTGTCTTAATACCTGAATAAGAATATTCAAAAATATGTTCATGTGTACAGTAAAGAAAGTTAAAAAATGTGGATAACGCAATAAGGTGTCACAGTTTTGGTAACTTATTTCAATCCGTGTGAGAAATTAGTTCTAACTCGGAGGCTAGTCAAAAGTATTTGACTACCCAATGTGTTAAAAAGGGTTGATTTTACTTACGATCACTCAATTTATCATTTATTGCATAAAAGTAACCGACTTTTTTTTCTGACTTAAATATCACTGAACTTTTAACATTTTTGCAAAAAAGTCATGTTGACCGGAATAGGGCGAGGACTCTCGCCGGATTGATGACATGGCATACCATATCAGAAACTACATGTCGTTTAACAATATTTTCAACAAATGCTATATCTAAATCAATTTCACTCACGGTCACTAAACTTATCATTTATCGGGCAAAAGTAACCAACTTTTTTTTTTCAACTTAAATATTTCTGAACTTCTAATATTTTTGCAAAAAAGTCATGTATTTAGTATTCGTCGCCACGTGTCATATGCCATGTCATCAATCCGGCAAGGGTTCTCGTCGGATTCCGGTTTACATGACTTTTTTGCAAAAATGTTAGAAATTCAGTGACATTTAAGTCAGAAAAAAAAAGTCGGTTACTTTTGTGCGATAAGTGATAAGTTGAGTGACCATGAGTAAAATTGACCCGTGTTAAAAACAATGAACAACTTTGCATTGATCAATAATTGCAAAGCACTGTTGCTCTGTTACGGCGTTCAACACAAACCATAGCAAGCTTCCTTTGATCTTCCATGTATGGGCTTCCTTGATGCTATGTTTCTCATGTTCATCGTTAACGCGTTGGATTATTAATCTACTTATCAGCCCTTATAAATATTAATTATTTTCCTTACTCATCTACAATAAGTTGCAGCTTTTTGTCCTGTCCACACTATCACAATTCCCCTACCCATTTTAGTAGCCATTGAATTCTCCATGCTGATTTCATTAAAAATCCACGTTCCGTACTTGCTTTTAATCTTTCTTAATTTACTGACAATTACTGTCTCCGGGGACTTTTCAGAGTCTTCCTTAGCGGCAGATCACATACTTATTGAATCAAAGAGAAGTCCTGGTGCACTGCAATCAACCTCAATAATGAAGCATATTAAATAGAATGAAGCCAAAAATGAATTTGCAAGACCCTTCAGCTGATGTGTTGCTATTAATATTAGGGTATGAGATATGAGAATTGTAATCTTCAGTAGATCCAACAGCAAGGCCTTAAGACTCTATCAAAACTGAAAAATTCAGCAATACCTCATAACCAATGGTACAAGCAAGTCTCCTAAAAAATGATTGCATTCATAAAAAACCAGGACTACAGGCCAAGAGACTTGCAATGAAAAAGCTGCAGGAACACTTTCATTATCTGAAAACAAGTTTTTTTCCACTTCACTAACATATGGTGCACTACACTAGAACGCATTTAGGTAGTTGTTTTAAGGAAAGCCGTTCTTTCAACAATTCAGATCTAAAATGCAACAAGCAGATTAAGCTTTAAAACACAAAAATAGGCTGTCAAAGGAATTGACCTGCTTTCCCCATTCCAAGGCTTGATCAACCAAGTATGAATATTCCAAATCCTCAAAACACTTCTGCAATGAAGAGAGCAGTTCGTTAAAATAAACAGGAAGACAGACTCCTGACAAATCCTTCCCTATATTGTCCTTGATGGTTGACCACAGGCCAACAGGTTTCTCTTTTTCCTTTGGTTCTGGCAGATTATCTCTTCTTTTTACATATGGATATTTAATTTCCCTGATTTCCTTCTCAAATGCCCCAAGCAAATTATCAGAAAAAAATATATCGTTATCATATATAGACGCATGATTCTGAAACCCGAAAAAATTCACTTCTAATACAAACACATATGCACTCTATTAAATCTCTTATATTGCTGGAAACATTTTAGTGACATATTAAAGTATACATGGGAAATTGAGGTGTGAACCCAATTATTATAATTAGATTGAAATCATGGAACAAGGAACCCAGAAGGGAAAAGCATTTTTCTTCTCAAACCACTGTTCCAAATTGCCCTCAAAACTTCGAAAAGCTAAAACGCAAAAAAAAAAAAAAAAAAAAAAAAAGCAAAAACCACTGAAATCTTTTTCATATCTTAAAACACAAACAAGCAACTACTACCAGCCACAAAGAAAATAAAATAAAGCAAAATAATAAAATAATAACACATCCAAAAAATTGCAAGCCTAGAATCGCAATTACTATCTTCGACGATCAATGGTGTAATAGATAGAAATTCGATGCCATTGAAGTCGTGGACCAAAATTATAAGTTTACACTAAAGCACAAACTTGAATTCAACATTCAGAAACACATTTTTAAACAAACTCCAAAACCATTGAACCCAATTCACCAAATTAACAAGCAAAAACACCCAATTCAATGAAGTGAAGAGGATAAAGCAAAAAAGAAAGCAGAACAAGAATAGAAGAAGTAAAAAACAGACCTTTGTAGCCGCATTTCCTAAGCAGAGCAGCTATAATTTGTCTTGTAGAATCATCAGCTTCGACTAACAAAACCCTCAATACCATTCTGGAAAATAATTGCTCCCATCTGACCATCAATCCATTACGCGAAGAACCATTTTCACCTTCTTTTCTCCTCTTCACTAGATGGCTCTCTGTCTCCTGCATATCATCTTCCCTCTTCCTATTTTCCTCTCTTTCACTCTCAGTTCTCACTTCAAGCTCCTCACTACCCATCACTATCTCACGCATGATTCCCTCAGTAACGCAAAACCAGCACAAATCTCATAAACTGCCCAAAATGATCGTTACTTGAATAAGAAAGAGAGAAAATAAAAATCAAACTGTGAAAATATCTGAAATTTCACATTACTGTTCTCTTAAACTCTTTCATAAATTTTATCAGTTAAACACCACTAATTTACTAAATTCAATTTAATCAAACCAATTACTCAAATAACATAGCCAATTTATCAATCAATTCAGTAAACCATAACAACACACACTGCAACTATAAAATCACACTTTAACGAATTTAATTCATGTAAAAATCACTTGGAAAAGTAAGTTTGGTAGCCACTTACAAATTTTCCTGCTATTTATGGTCCCTTCACCGTCGCCGGAGCTCCACCGGACGCACCGAAACCACCGAAAGGAAGCTCAAAGCGTCGGGGTTGCTTTTCCGGTGGTCAAGCGCCATGACTGCCCTTCATTTCGCCAGAATCGATGTTGGAGATCTCGGTTCTTCCCAACGCCGATCTGCTCGTCGCCGGCGATTGAGGACCACCCATGAGTACCGGAAGATTCGCCTCCCCTCCAAGAGTCCCGTCGTGCAATTTGTGTCGTCGTTCGCCGCCGGAGCTGGCCGAAAAACGCAGAAGAAGCTCGCCGTTTTCCTCCCGCTCTCCTGGAACGGCGACGTTGCGACAGGGAATAAGACGCCAAGATCGGCGTTGCGAGGAGCCGGTTGCTCGCCGTCGATCGTCGCCAGCCTCCTCGCCCCTTCCGCCGTGCTCCGCCGTCTCTCTCTCCCTCTCTCTCTCTTTCTCTTCCTCGGTCTCTTTCCCGTTCTGCCTCCCTTCCGTGACTTTCCCTCTCTTTTCTTTTTCTACTTCTCATAATTCTCGCTAATTCATACCATTAACCACCGATTTTATTGTTTTAACGACCGTATTTAATCTTTTTGTCATATGATAATAAAATTTAAAAACTAACGACCGGATTAATTTTCTTTTGTTATTTGTATATTTTAACGACCGGATTTTTATTTCATTAACGACCGGATTTAATCCACTCGTTATATAACAATAAAATTTAAAAACTAACGACCGGATTAATTTCCCTTCGTTATTTGTATATTTTAACGACCGGATTTTTATCCCTTCGTTAAATTTTGGTCGTTAAAAGCCAATTTTCTTGTAGTGCTTGCTGAAAGATAGCGTCTACAACCTCACTTTGCCACATGCCAAAATGACCCGTACCATTAAAAATTTCTACCGCAACTCTTGCATTTGCTATCAAATTGGACGAGGAAGAAGCAGTGGATGGATTTGTCATTTCTGCTACAATTACTATTTAATAGCTGTCGATGCGAAATGCCAATAGCCCAAGGAAAAATCTTTTCTGATGTGGAAGATCAGACTACGCTGCAACCACAGAGCATACTAAAAAAAAAACCTAGGCTCTGATACCAATTGTTGTGAAAACTCGGTTAATTTTCACTAAATTCATCTCGAATACTATTGAGCATGTAAATAAAGTGTAAACGATTGTACTGAAAAATCACACAAAGTAAAATTTTCAGGAAAGACTGGAAGGGTCACAAATGGTCTCACTTAAAACCCAATCTCCTTAGACAGAATTTTCCTAAGTAATTTAATAGCACAATAATTTACTAACAATATACCCGACAATAACTATTAAATAGACAAATAAAAAATACCAGAATTTAACGAGATTCGGCCAATTATGCCTACATTCTCGGACACTATCAAATTATATTTCACTATTTCAAAAAAATAATAAAAGTGAAATATTTACTAAAGAGAAAAAAAAAATTATTGCCTTAGGAAATATTGGCAATTTTGGGATGGAAAAAACTAAATGAGGTGGGTTGTCTATACAGGAGATTAACACTCCTATTTTTCTTTGAAATTCCGATGTGGGATTGTTAACAACCCCATTGTTAACAAAAGTCAACAATGGTGAGCCACACTTTTCAACAGAAACTGCCTGTTGATGCAGGATTCATGTATCTTGTGAGATTCCATTTCTGTGAGCTGCAAGAGGGCATTAAACTGGGTGACAGAGAGTTCTGAATTGTCATTGCAAATCATATTGTTGAAACATCTGCTGATATGGTTGGTTGGAATAACGACTACGGAATTCCAGTGTTTAGAGACTATGTTGTGAATATTTCTTCTCCAAAGGGGAGAAATGAGTCCAGGAGCTATCTATTCGTTGCTCTTCAACCCAAGGGCAAATCAAATCCAATCCTCAATGGACTTGAGTTGTTCAAGATCGATAATTCTGAAGGTAATCTTGGCGAACAGAATCTTGAGGCTTCGCAGCCTGCAGCTATGCCTAAACTACCAGTTAAGCAAGCAAGGAATTCTGGGGACAAGAAGAAAGAAATTATTGCCATTACTGGAGCTACAGCAATTGTGATAATGGTACTGTTGCTTGCAGGCTTTGCAATATTCCGCCATTGCAAAAGAGCAAGATTAATCCAAGAGAGAACGAAGCCTCTGCCAGAAGGCATTTGCCGCAAATTCACAGCTGAAGAGATCAGAAATGCAACAAACAACTTCGATAGAGATTTAGTAATCGGCAATGGAGGCTTTGGTAGAGTGTACAAAGGTTACATTGACAACGAAAATACACCAGTAGCCATTAAAGCACTAAAGTCAACATCAAGGCAAGGATCACAAGAATTCTGAACAGAGATCGAAATGCTTTCAAAACTTCGTCACCAGCATCTAGTCTCTCTGATTGGATACTGCAACGAGGATCATCTGATGATCCTCGTCTATGCTTACATGGCGCATGGAACGCTCCATGATCATCTTCATCACACCCAAAATCCTCCATTGTCATGGAAACAAAGGCTGGAAATTTGCATAGGTACATCACGTGGAGTAAAATACCTTCATGCAGGTGCGGAGCATTGTATCATACATAGAGATATCAAGAGCTCCAATGTCTTACTAGATGAAAACTGGGTCCCCAAGGTTTCTGATTTTGGACTGTCCAGATTGGGCCCCACAAGCATATCTCGTAGCCACGTCAGCACGGACGTGAAGGGCACGTTGTTAAAAATATGTTTAATTTGAATTTTAGAATTTCTAGAGTTCCCCTTGAAATATTTTAATTTAGAATTATAATGTGATATTTAATAAGTTAGGTGGAAAGTGGTTAGGTGAAAGTGATTAGGTGAAAGTGATTAGGTATTCAATAAGTTAGATAGAAAGTGGTTAGATATTTAAGTTAGGTGGAAGGGTGTTAGGTATTTAATAATTTTTAATTCTAGTGTGATCCCAAAACTCCCTCTAAATACTCCTTGTACCAAGTGTTTTATGCAAGCCAAATATTTGAGTGTTATATCCTTCTCTCTAATTCACTCTCTCTAAATTCTCTCTTCCACCTTCTAACAAAGTGGTATCAGAGCCAAGTTTCTTTCTTAGTATGCTCTGTGGTTGCAGTATAGTCTGATCTTCCACATCAGAAAAGAATTTTCCTTGGGCTATTGTGAGTGTGTGAAAAAAAAATAGAGTGAGTAAGTTGTGAAAAAAAAAGAAGAGAGAGTGAAAAAAAAATGTCCAATTTTGATATGATTTCATTCCAATACCCTCGTCTTACAAAAGATAACTATGAGAGTTGGTGTCTTCGAATCAAAGCCTTACTAGGCTCACATGATGCATGGGAGATAGTAGAGAAAGTATATGAGAAGCCACACGATGAAGGAGTCTTGTCTCAAAATGCAAGAAATGAATTGGTAAAGACAAGAAAGAAGGATCAACAAGCCCTCACCATCATCCACCAATGTTTGGATGATTCAATGTTTGCAAAGGTGGCCGATGCAACTACCTCAAAAGAAGCTTGGGAGATCTTGCAGAAGTATTTCCAAGGAGTAGAAAAGGTAAAGAAAGTAAGGCTTCAATCTCTAAGAACGGATTTTGAAGCAATGAAGATGAAGGAATCCGAATCAATTTCGGATTATTGCTCGAGAGTAAAGGCGATAACAAATCAAATGAAGAGATATGGCGACAAGGTGGAGGATGTTCGTGTGATGGAGAAAATCCTTCGAACTCTCACTCAAAAATTCGATTATGTGGTGTGCTCTATTGAAGAATCAAAGAATTTGGAGGAGATGACTATTGAACAACTAGAGGGATCCTTGCAAGCCCATGAAGATAAGATTAGTAGAAGACAAGGAGAAGTATTAGAGCAAGCTCTAAAAGCCAAGGCTTGTTTAAAGGAAGATAGAGGAGAAAGCCAACAAGGACGTGGACGAGGAAGAGGACGAGGCCATGGACGTGGCCATGGTGGAAGAGGAAGAGGTAGCCAATACAATTTCAATTATGAGGCAAGAAATTTTCAATCAAGTAGAGGTCGTGGAAGTGCAAGAGGTAGAGGGCGAGGCCATAATTTGAAGACAAATGAAAGGAGGTATGAAAAATCCAATATTGAGTGCTACAATTGTCATAAGTTGGGCCATTATTCTTGGGAATGCTATAGTTCCTTGAATAATGGTGAGACAAGAGCTAATCTTATGGATGGCAAGGAAGAAGATGAAGATGAATCAACTTTATTGCTAGCACTCAAAGGGGGAGAGAAGGATGATAAGAGCTCGTGGTATTTAGACAATGGTGCAAGCAACCATATGTGTGGGCTAAAGGAAAAGTTCGTGGAACTCGATGAAAATGCACGGGGTAATGTGTCTTTTGCGGACTCATCAAAAATTTAAATTGAAGGCATAGGTACAATTATCATTTCTTCCAAAGATGGTAGCCATAAGCTTGTTAATGATGTCTACTATGTGCCCAAGTTAAAAAGCAATATTTTAAGCTTGGGACAACTCTTGGAAAAGGGGTATGATATTCACATGAAAAATAATTGTCTTTGGCTTCGAGATCAAAATGATACATTGATTGCCAAGGTCGCTATGTCAAGGAATAGAATGTTCACATTGAATCTCAAGACACTTGATGTAAAGTGTTTGAAGGCTACGATAAAGGAGGAAGCATGGCGTTGGCACATGAGATTTGGGCACTTGAACTTTGGCGCACTCAAAGATATGGGGGAGAATAAGATGGTGAAAGGCATGCCTTTAATCAATCATCCCAATCAAATTTGTGACGCATGTCTTCTTGGCAAGCATGCAAGAAAGAGTTTTCCAAAGGAGGCCACATCAAGAGCAACCAAGCCACTCCAACTTGTTCACACCGATGTTTGTGGGCCAATTGATCCATCATCATTTAGTGGCAACAAATACTTCATCCTCTTTATTGATGATTTTAGTAGAAAGACATGGGTTTACTTGTTGAAGCAAAAGTCTGAAGCATTTGCTGCATTCAAGATCTTCAAGGCTCTTGTAGAAAGGGAGAGTGGCTATAAAATCAAGGCTCTAAGGTCCGATAGAGGAGGCGAGTTCACCTCAAAAGAGTTCAACGAATTTTGTGAGGGTCATGGGATTCGACGTCCTTTAACAGTCCCTAGATCACCACAACAAAATGGCGTTGCGGAAAGGAAGAATAGAACAATTCTTAACATGGCACGAAGCATGTTGAAGGCTAAGAATATGCCTAAGGAGTTTTGGGCTGAAGCTGTCTCTTGTGCAGTGTACATATCTAATCGCTCACCAACATCAAGCATCAAGGATCGTATGCCACTAGAAGCATGGAGTGGACATAAGCCTAGTGTGAATCACTTGAAAGTGTTTGGGTGCATTGCTTACAAGCACATCCCGCAACAAGAGAGAAGCAAGCTTGATGATAGAAGTGTCAAACACGTCTTTATTGGCTATAATGCAAACTCAAAGGGCTACAAGTTGTACAACCCAAACAATGGCAAGGTTGTGGTGAGCCGCGATGTAGAGTTCGATGAAGATGGAGCATGGAATTGGGAAAGAAATAAAGAAAGCAACTATGACTTCATTCCATACTTTGTCGAGGAAGAAGAGGAATCCATGGCACCAACACAAGATGCAACTCCACCTCCTACACCCACTCCCAATGATCAAGGTGAATGTTTAAATGAAGGGCCAAGAAGAATGAGAAGTCTTGATGATCTTTATAATGAAACCGAAGAAACAACTCTCGGTTTGCATTGCCTCTTAGCCGACGGCGAGCCATTAAGCTTTGAAGAAGCAACGAAAGAGAGAAGATGGAAACAAGCTATGGATGAGGAAATCAAGTCGATTGAGAAGAATGATACTTGGGAATTAACAAATCTTCCTAAAGGTCATAAAGCTATTGGAGTCAAATGGGTTTACAAGGTGAAGAAGAATGCAAAAGGAGAAGTGGAAAGACACAAAGCAAGGCTTGTTGCAAAAGGTTGCAAGCAAAGGCATGGCATTGACTACGAAGAGGTGTTTGCCCCAGTTGCTCGCATGGAGACTATTCGATTACTTATCTCAATGGCGGCTCAAATGAAATGGAGAATCTATCAACTAGATGTGAAGTCGGCATTCCTAAATGGTGATCTTAAAGAAGAAGTGTACATTGAGCAACCACTTGGATATGTGGTCAAAGGACATGAGGACCAAGTCTTGAAGTTGAAGAAGGCATTGTATGGATTAAAGCAAGCGCCAAGGGCATGGAATAGTCGCATTGACAAGTACTTTCAAGAGCATGGTTTCGATCGTTGCCTTAATGAATATGCTCTCTATGTGAAAGCTAGTCATAATGGAGACATATTGCTAGTTTGCCTTTATGTGGACGATCTCATCTTCACCGGCAACAATCCAAGATTATTTGAAGAATTCAAGAAGGAGATGTCTCGTGAGTTCAAGATGACTGACATAGGGCTCATGTCATACTATTTGGGCCTAGAAGTGAAGCAAATGGAGGAAGGAATTTTTATTTCTCAAGAAAGATATGCAAAAGAAGTATTGAAGAAGTTCAAGATGCACGATTGCAACACCGTGAACACGCCTATGGAGTGTGGAATGAAACTTTCAAAGTTTGAAGAAGGCGAAAAGGAAGATCCCACTTTATTCAAAAGCCTTGTGGGAAGTTTGAGGTACTTGACATGCACAAGACCGGATATTCTTTATGCTGTTGGAGTGGTGAGCCGCTTTATGGAAGTTCCTACAACAACTCATATGAAGGCAACGAAAAGAATACTTCGGTACTTGAAAGGTACGTTGGAGTATGGATTATTTTATACTTCCTCCAATGACTTCAAGCTTATCGGATATTGTGATAGCGACTTTGCTGGAGATGTTGATGATAGAACGAGTACTACCGGATTTACATTTTCAATGGGTAATTGTGCAATTTCATGGAGTTCAAAGAAACAACCACTTGTTACGCTTTCTACATGTGAATCCGAGTATGTAGCGGCAACCTCTTGTACTTGTCATGCGATTTGGCTAAGGCGACTATTAAAGGAACTTCACTTGTTTCAAGAAGAAGCAACGAAGATTTACATCGACAATAAGTCTGCTCAAGCACTTGCTAAGAATCCGGTGTACCATGATCGAAGCAAGCATATAGACACAAGATATCATTTCATTAGGGAGTGCATTGCAAGAAAAGAAGTATAGCTCAAGTACGTGAAGACACATGATCAAGTTGCGGACATCTTCACAAAAGCACTCAAGTTCGAAGACTTTCAAAGATTAAGATCAAGACTCGGGATGAAGAAGAAAAATTCAAATTAAGGGAGAGTGTTAAAAATATGTTTAATTTGAATTTTAGAATTTCTAGAGTTCCCCTTGAAATATTTTATTTTAGAATTATAATGTGATATTTAATAAGTTAGGTGGAAAGTGGTTAGGTGAAAGTGATTAGGTATTCAATAAGTTAGATAGAAAATGGTTAGATATTTAAGTTAGGTGGAAGGGTGTTAGGTATTTAATAATTTTTAATTCTAGTGTGATCCCAAAACTCCCTATAAATACTCCTTGTACCAAGTGTTTTATGCAAGCTAAATATTTGAGTGTTATATCCTTCTCTCTAATTCACTCTCTCTAAATTCTCCCTTCCACCTTCTAACACACGTATGGGTATTTAGATCCTGAATATTTTTCTACTCGCCATCTAAGTGTAAAATCTGATGTGTTTAGCTTTGGTGTCCTGCTATTTGAAGTGTTATGTGGTAGACCAGCAGTGGATATGAAGCTAGAGGAGGACCAGCACAGCCTGTTTATATGGGCCAAGCGACACTTTAGAAAAGGTATACTTGATCAAATCATTGATAGTAATCTGACGGCTAAAATTGCACCAGAGAGTTTGAAGGTGTATTCAAGAATTGCAGTCAAATGCCTGCATAGTCACAGAAATGAACGTCCTACAATGTCCGATGTATTGAAGAAACTTGAGCTTGCATTGAAGCTTCAGGAACGTGCTGATGCTGCTGCGGAGGAGGGAATCATAGAAAGTGGGCCTGAAAGAGAAGAAATTTCAATAGGTGGGAGTAGGAATAACAATAACAGTGGCTGCTTAGTGCACTCATGTCCCACATTTTGGCCAAAAAATTTATCTCCGAGGGGAAATTTAAGGTATTTTAGTGATGAGGGACCAGTGAATAATAAAATGGCTAAAAAAAGACATTCTTTACGTGGGCTCAGAGGTTTATTTTATGCCGTATTTGCATACAAGTCTTTGCCACGTGAGAAAGGGCAGTCTTCGGATTCAAGTTCGTGCGAGCTTGATTTGACATCAGAGTCGGAGACCATGTTGGTAGAGATTATGAGTCATCAAGAAGAATCATGATTGATTTTTCTTTTTAATGACAAATTAATCTTTTAATCAAGGTTTTATAATTAAGAACTTTCAGTCATGTTTCACTTTTTTTTTTTTTTCCAAAAGAAAAGCTAATGCTAATGTGTAAAGAAAAAGGCTAATGCGAATCCTGATTGCTTCGCCTTTTGATTTTTGGCCTGTCTGGTGCACAAATAATTGATAATTGGAGTGCAAGTCTATAGATTCCCTTTCTTTTGATTTCAATGCCAAACTTATCACTTCATTTTTGTATTTTTTTTTTAACAGTCAAATTTATTACTTTAGTTAGTTGTCTAGAAATTAGCATCCTACATATTTTTTTATGTACATGCATGTTAATAACTTAGAATGATCTGTTCATGTACATCAACCAAATCTCTGTACTTTGACTGCAACATCAAGAAAGACGAGCAAACAATAGCCAATATCACCCAGAACTTTTATCAAACAGATTGCATGTAGACAAGAACAAAATATCGAGCCAACATATTTATACTCAACAAAATACTTGCTATATATATATATATATATATATATATGCGGATTATTCCTCTTAACTTAGTGTGTTTCTGAAATAGTTTATAATATATTTTAATGGCTATTTCCTATAGAATTCAAAAATCACGGGATCCTTTGAGCTAAACCTTTGGATGCCCACTAATTTCTTTTTTTTCGGATAATTTCTTTTGCCGGGTTTTGTTCAACATCAATGGGGTAAGGATTTGTATTAATCTGTCTTCTTATCCAGCATTCTTCCAATCTCTGTTAATGCTTCAACAAGGCGTTGCCAACCACTGATTCATGATTCCTTTCAGTTGTTCTTTCGCCTGTTTTAAATTTTTGTTTTATCTCCATGTAATATATATGGCTGCATTAATTGCAGTAAAAATCCATGAGATTTCACATGAAGACTCGGGTACATATACATAAAAACTTCATAATTCATTTAAACATTTAAAGTTGATAATGACTCGAACATTTATAGTTGTTAATTTTATAAATAATAAATACATACGATTTTTAAAAAATTAAAGCACGTTATATTCAACCGTTAATGTATTATTTGAACATTTGTGATAAGAATACATATCTACATACATAATGAGACTAGTTAAAATTGAGAAAATAATAATTTTTTTTTATTAATTTTGAAACAATATCAACACGTTTGAGCGTTATTTAACTTAATTTTTAAAGACAGTGTGAATTGAAAAGATAATATTAGAATAGATATGCGTATGAGAGAAACTTAGATATTTATATACATTCCTCCACAGAGATGGCATACGATCTGTACAGCAAGAAACATGCATGCATGATTCACGTCAAGGTAGTTTTTTATTGCTTTTCTTCTGAACCATATACAATAAATGTGGTTGAAATAAAAGTATTAATGAATTTGGTGCGATATTAAAGTTGCTTTAATCAAAGGTATATAGATTGTGATAAAATTTCTTTACAAAAGATGCAAAAACGACAAAAAGACATATGTCTTCGTCAACTCAAAGTCCACCAATTTAATTATTGATGAGCAAAATAGTTAATTAGTTTTCACACTTTTTTTCTTTTTTTGGAGTAACTAGTTTCAACTTATTCACTAAAAAAAAAAATTGATTTTAGAAAAAAAAAAAAAAGGTGAAATGGCAACGGATTCAGGAAAATAATATCTGTTGCTAATTTTGGTGGAAAATACGTTTTATGCAACAAATTTTGGAAGAATCCTCTGTCGCTAAATATATTAATATGTATTTCGATATAGAGACGGAAATAATTAATAAAACTATAAAGATTGAATTTCCATCGCAATATGCGTAGCTATATTTTAATTCTTTTAAAATTTTTAATCCAACTGTGTTTTTTACTTTAAATTAAATTAAAAAAATTATTGTTAGGTCTAATGTTTTACGCTGTAATAATATATGTGAAATAATATTTTAAATTTAATTTTTATTAATTTATTTTAATTATAATATTAAGAGGATCAAAATAATTTAAAATGATTTTTATATTTTTATTAATTATAACAAAATTTTGATATATTGATTAATTTCAATGAATTTCTTAATCTAATTCTAAAACTAAAATAAAATCATAATATAATATTTAATTTTTAATAATATTTTAAATAAGAGACGCTAACTAATGGAATACTTCAGAAGCTCTATAAAATATTTTAAAAGTATTTCACTAGTTTTAAAATAATGTTAATTCAAAATATAACTAAAATTAGGAATTAAATTAATTATGAAACTTTTTTAATTTGGAGGTAACCCATAACTCTAATTTGGATAAAATTTCAATCCAGATATAATTAAGTAATTCAATTTTATTAACGTTAGCAAATCTTATTTCAGAAAAAGTCTGAATTACACTAGAGATAATCTCTAACTTTTAGTATATCTATAAATAGATTATAGATCTCAGTATTTAGTAACGAGAAAACGTATACGCCGTAAGACTGCTCGTTTCCATTTACACTTGTTTTTTGTCTTGATCTTTTAAGGGGTTTTTACATTGTGAAAAAACTGTTGTTATCCCGCATGTGGATAAGAGTCAAACCAGTGACCAAAAACAAACATAATTCTTGTAAACGCTTCCGCAATGTGTTTCTGTACTACAAGAGGTAATTATCATTATTAATGTTGCCTCCATAAATTATATTTTATTATAATTTTCCCATCAGAGGTTAAATTGAGAAAGGAGTTAATGGTTAAGAGTTATTTCGTAATTAACGACTAAAATGTTTAATTTGTTTTTAATTTTTTTCATTTATTTATTTATTATGAGGGAGATGGGAAAAAAAATTTCAATTTAATTATTTATTTTTGGTGAGGGAAATGGGAAAAAAATTTCAATTTAATTACTCTTATTTGTATATATTGTAAAAAATTTATATAATTATCAAAATCTTTGTTTCCTACTCAATTAATCAACACTAGTAAATTTAAAGTGGCGATAGGTGCAATTCTGCCAATTCGAGTATGTAATAGGACACTCAAAAAGTGTGAGTATGTAATAGGTTTTTTTTTGTCACATTTAGGGGTAATTTATACATTATGCCACGAGCATGTTTTACGCGCGTCATTTAATATGAGGATGTCTTTTTAGGGTGGTGATTAGTGAAAATGTGAAATTTCATCAAATTGTGATGTGTCATACGACCACCAAAAAATTTAGATGTGTAATTATTTTTTTTGGCGCCAACTTTAGGGCGTAATTATTGATTATATATGCCAATAAATATTGAATCACTTCATACTGATGAGTAATGGCTATAAATAACAAGATTGATGGAGGACTAATAAGCAAACAACTCCACATATCCTCTAAAAATGAGGGACTTTCTTATCTTATGCATCATTATATTTTCATTTTTGGTGATTCCCTCCCCATCTTCAGCTCGAGAGTTGGCTTTTAAAGGTGAGAAGAAATTATTAGATATAAACTTATTCAATTAATTAAATAAAACAAAATATATCTTATTATTGTATTATCTTTTGTTGAATGATGCAGATGAAGTGGTCGGTCAAGAGTTTAGTGAAGTGAATTTGAAGGACGGGTCTGTTAATAATCCTACTAAAATTAATGTTATATACAGAAGGCTTTAGGATCTTTCGTATGTTGTAATTTTAATTTGTGCTGCTTGCTTTGGCCATTGCAATTGGGTAGCTATGTTTGTAGTGGGCAACTCGTTGGTATGTAACAAAAACTATATATTTGAAACTCCGAAAAGTGTGTTTAGAATTGGGTTTTTATTTAATGTTTTGTGAGTGATATCATCAAATTTATCTATCCCATTCCGGCATTCCCCACACGTACATCAGGGAGTTTTAATACTCGGTTTTGATCCCAAAGAATTGGAGGCTTATTAGCTAATAGCTATAGAAGCATCTTCCAAATGTGTAAAAATTTTGTCCAAACCCCGTGTATAGGAGACTTGTATATCATATAATGGTGTATTACCACCAGAGGCAGTTGCACATAGGAAGTCAGTTAATTTGTTTTAGAAATATATGTAAAGGTTGGCCCCCAATTTATTTAGAGCATGGCACATTATAAGCTCTCTAAGTCTTTAAGTTTGGACCGATTTGCCTTCTCAACATTCATTTTTTTCGTCCGTTCCTGATACCTACATAAGAAATGGTTTAAAATGTGATTAACAAGCCATCATGACATTTTATTACAACCATTTTTATTTATGTAACAATTTATAGTTAATTCGGTGTAGAAATCTACTCATTAAGCAAGCAATTTCCCATACGTTTACCGAAAGCGATGAAATTATTGAACTAATTAAAGATGCAAAAGCAATCTCATCCTGCACACATAAATTGAGGACAAGAAAACTAATAATTACTGACAAAAATTAAAAATGAAAAATCACTATAATCCGTAAATAACAGAAAGTAAATTTACCGATAATATAATATTTGCGATGGAAATCTTATATCGATAAGTGCATTTCCCAACGGAAAGAACAATCTAATGATCCAGTTTTGCATGTCAGTATCTTCCATCATGGCATTAACTTGCATGTATATGCTTACCTCATAAGCACATTGAAGTTTCTTAAAAGATTCGCTTGCTAAAGGACTTCCCATATTTTTATCGGATGCACAAGCATGGCCTGGAAATAATAAAAGTAATGAAATAAGTAAAAGAGATTCAGCAATTTCACTTTTTTGTGCAGCAACAGCAGGATTTAGAAAATTAGATTTTACACACATCAGGTACATAATACATGCAACTACACGTCAGGTACATAATACATGCAACTATACTAGGATCCAAAGCCCTTTCACAAAAGTATTAGAAGTTATTCTAAGTGGCAACAACTCCAGCTTGCTATTCACAGAATCAAGTAATCAGTCCAGGGCAGAGTCAAAAAAGGATATTAAGGCGGAAATGGGAGCAAAAAGAATACTTCTCAACCCAAAAACAGATCATAAGGTTAAACAATAAACTTGTCTTAAGAAAAGGAAAAGACTACATATACATACACACGCGAGTGAGGAAAAAAACAAAAAGAAAAAAGAAATAGAATCCCCTTTTTTTTCTTCCTTTCTTTCTCCTCCGTGTAAATGAATTCTCTCCTTTCATATCTCTTCATGAAGAGCAATAAATGCTCATATTAGAAAATTGGATTTTTCCCATTGCTGCCAGCTATGAGTTGCCAAAAAAACTGCCCATTTTGCCCTTTTTTGGTTGAGTCACGGTCTTGACTCGTGAATCAAGAGTGACTCAACACTAAATAAATTTTTAGCCTTTAAAATCATGCATTTTTGCCCTGACAATAGAGGGACAGAGGCAAAACCCAAAAAGAAAAGATTTTTAAATACTAAAAAAGAGAGTAAAGCCGTAAAAAGGCATTTTTAAAAGAAAAGAGTAAAACCCAAGAGAGAGCCTAGCACTACCGTTCCTTATCTATTTATGAGCAATAATATTCTCATTAAGTAACCCTGATCATACCTCAAATTTGACAAAATGGGAACAAACCATACCTCCGACTATAAATAATGTTCCAGTTATCCAGAAGTTAGCATACATCCATAAAATCAAAATAGCAAAAGAGTCCTACGATAAAAAAGTCCAGGAATGTAACCCAAATACTGAACAGCCGCCCCTGCAATTCCCTGAAATATTGAACTGGTTGTTAGAGATATTTACAGAAAAATATATACGCCATTTGATTTAGAAGAAAACCTATCACCTCTTCATGCTGAAATTCAGATAGATAATCATCAGAGTAACAAAAACATAAGCAGTAACAATTGTGAATGAAGAAACAAATTATAATAGTGACAAGTGCAAAATACAGAAAAAGTAAAAAAAAATAAAAAAAAATAAAGCAGCTATAAATTTTGTGAGGCAGACATATAAGGTTTACAAAGTCTCTAAAACTCTTCAAGTAAACAAGCTACAAACAGACTCTAAAACCAATGCCCCCCCAGCTATCCCCTTAGAAAAACAAGTATAGTTAGTTTCTTAGCAGCTGATTATTACATTTACCTGACCAAAAAGCAAGCACAGCTATGAATACCATAATGCAATTGAGATGCCATTAGTATGTTATATATACGGGAAATTAATAATGAACTTTCAAAATAAGAAATAAGAGGCCTTACCATACTAAGTAGAACATAAAGCACACAAGTCACTGAGGTGAGACTAAGAAAGCAACTAAAAATTATAAAGAGCAAAGCTGCTGAGCCCAGTTCGATAATTATAAAGAGCAAAGCTGCTGAGCCCAGTTCGATAATTGACTGGAAACCCCTAACAAAGCAGTCTTTCCAACAAATCAGCAGGAAACTCATTAACTGGCCAAATTTTACAAACCCAAAGCACATTAAATTAAATCAGCTCAAGCTTATTCTAGGAGCAACTCCTAACTTAGCTAACCAAATAGAATATTGAATTCTGAAAACAGGGCAGTAAATTGAATTCTAATGAGAGAATTCTGCCAGCTAGTAGTAAACAAAATGGACCTTAAAAAAGTACATACTAACCTTGTTATTGATCCCAGAATCAGTTGATATTCAGATTCAAAAACAGCAGATATACCACAGCCCAATAATTCATATTTTACAAAGTAATGTCTGCCATTGTTTGATTTGTTAGGAGAGGTTGCCATATTGAATAAGTACTTGGCCGACCCAAGGTCAGATCTATTGTAACAGGAATCAAAGATTACACATCAAGAGACATATACTCAGAACCTAGACCTCCAAATACGATCAACTATTAACATTGTTTCGAATCCAGGTCCATAACTACAGAAATCAGAGAAAAAAGAAAGAAGCAAATTAGAAGGTTAAAAACTAAAACACAATTAGGTAGAGGTAAAACCAGAAGTTCAGGCCAAAGACTGTAAATACTTGCTGGGTATCAAATTTATTATTATCATGGCATTCAGAAAGCCAGATGCCAACTAATTAACTGATTGCATATCCCACACATCATGCCTTAAAACATGCTTAATAGGCTGTATCACCTTATCCATTATTTGAAGAACCATTGCAAAAGAAAATAAAAAAAATAAAAAAAAAATAATGATAGTCCCATTGGCAGCATCCATCACTTTTACCCACACTAAGGAGAACCTAAATTTAAATAAAGTTTTCCCGGCAGTTTCAGTTCTACAGCATGATCGGTTATCTCTTGAATGCCACAAAATCAGACCGGTAGCATCCTCGAGATGGAAAGGCATCACATAAAATAAAAACTAGATATATATGCATAAACTGCATCAGTTAAAATGCAGCCATTATTAATTAATAATGACGATAATAGTTCCATGTTAATTTAGCATCTCAAGCAGAAGGTCAAAGAATTTTCAAAATCTTATAATAGCATTAAAAGCAAATATATCACTGTTGCTTACATTAAAATTTACATAAGAAAAAACTATATTAATAAAAGGGCAAATTCATACCTCACTGCCATTCAATGTCATGAAGTAGAAATGCTTGTGACCAGCATACTCTTTTTGGCATGCTTCATAGGTATGCATATCAAGCACCTGATGAAAATTTTGTAAATTAAAAATATTTGTGGAAGTATATCCAGACTTCCACATGCAGGCACGCAGAATCCACAGAAAATAGGGAGAAAAAGATACTGTGTGTGTGAATATCAGACTATTAAAATATCCTAAATTAACACTTGAAACAGCCACAGAACTAAACTTTTTTATGGTATCATCTTAATTATACCAAAGAAAAACTTATTTTGCTGTAAACATAGAGCAATTTTTCCAAAACAGCAGTGAGGAAAAGCTAAAGAGAGATAGAAAATGAAAAAAGAAAAAAAAGCTACACTTACCAAATA
Source organism: Excoecaria cochinchinensis (assembly GCA_947683425.1). Taxonomy (NCBI): domain Eukaryota; kingdom Viridiplantae; phylum Streptophyta; class Magnoliopsida; order Malpighiales; family Euphorbiaceae; genus Excoecaria; species Excoecaria cochinchinensis. The sequence continues at coordinate 6,422,844 of CANTUQ010000066.1, forward strand.
CTGTGGCCGACGAAAACTGAAGTTGGTCGGTGACGGTCCTAATCAAGACTTACAAGGTTAAAGCTAACATATCTAATACATAATAAGAAAATATACAATGTCATACATGGAAACTCTTTGAATGAGAAGAGAATAGTTATGTTTACCCTTTCAAGAAGCTGAAGCAGAGCAGTTTCAAATTGGCAGTGGCTTCCAACCTATGTGCTTTATCGAAGGCAGCACAACCTACATCAAGAGTACAGGGCAACGAAACTTTGATATCAATCAATTATCCATGATGCAGGCAGAACTGTGTGCTTGTAAGTATGTCTTGTTTTGCAATTGCAAGTGCATAGCCACATGCCAAACAACAGGTGGTAACAAATTCAGTCTCATAGAGACAAGATTGACATCAAACACACAAAAGCAAGCTTAAGGAACAAATGTAAAATGCAAGAAAATTCATAAAATCATGAATATCAGGAGGTTCATTACTGCAATTTAGAGTAGGGTAGTGAGCTTCAAAGCAACTGTGCTTATAAATATGGAAGAGAAGATGAGAATATAAGTTGCAGTAGCATCCATTACTTGCAATATTAAAAATGCTAACCTTAAAAACCTAATGGATCTAATCCCTCAAAAATTACTCCAAATCAGATTTGCAAAAAAATCCAAGTTGAGCCACAAACTCCGGCGAGATTGACAGAGAAGCCGGTGAGCTCGTGGAGGAGTTGAGTTGGGAGTTTAGGGTTCTAATAACCGAATAGCTATTGCTAAAAGAATTGAAGAAGAAGATGAAAGAAACGGGATACTATCGGCGAAGACAGAAGGAACGAAAAGTGGGTGGCGAGTCACAGTTCTGGCTAGGTAAGAAAAGAGCTGAATATAGGTAAGGAAGGAAGAAAAGAACCGTGCAGTAGAATTTGGGGGTTAGGGCTTTATTTCTTGTTTCCCGTCGGAAACTAACACCTATGTAATATTTTTATCACAATTCTCTATGGAATTATTTAGTACCGAAATTCAACTATACAAACTAATTTCATAATGAATATTTTTATCATAATTTTTCACAAAATTATCTAATTCCATCGAAAAATATTAGTACAAACTAATTTTGTAAAAAATTATTTTACCTTTAAACACGTTCCCACTAAATTTTTAGTACCATCAGAATATTAAATATTTTTTTGACAGTAAAAATTAATTTTGTAAAAAACATTTTTATTTTGAAACTAATTATATAAAGAATATTTTCACATTGGAACAATCCCCTGCATAATTATCCAGTACCGTTAGGAAATTCAATATTTTTCAACGGAGCAAACTAACTCTGTAAAGAATAATTTACTTATGAATACTTTCCTACGGAATTGTCAATATTTCGCGACGGTACAAACTAATTATGTCGGTAATATTTTTAGTTTTGAACACTTTCCTACGGAGTTGTCTACTACCGTCGGTAAATTTCCTACCGTAATTTCTATCTGTCGAAAAATTTCATTGAAAATTTTTGCCAAGAACCATTGCACCTTATTTTACGATGAATTTTACTCGTCACTAAATTCCGTTAGCAAAGTTTAACGGTAAAATTCACCTCCATTTGTACATTTTGTACAAGGCTATGAATTCTTTTTTGTAAAGCGCATTATTTGTTTACAATTTTACTTATGGGAAGTAAATTCTATCAGTAAATAACAATTATTTTTCCATCTAAAAAAATGTCAGTAATTTTGCCATTTTTTTTAGTTGACTAAGAGATTAGGGAAACAAAAAATGAAAAGGATTGAAGAAAAATCTTAAAGTAATCTTATGTGGATACCTAAAAATGATCATGACCCAAATGGGATACTAAAATGATTACTATAAAAATGTTGGCCCAAATGGATTGTATAGAGGCCCAAATGGGCCGAGATATGGGTCAATTCATTTAATCCATTTTTTAAGAAAAAATAATTTTTGACATAATAACGAAGTATTATAAGGATTACTATAAAAAATATTGGCCCAAATAGGTAAAGTGAAAGCCCAAATGGACCGAAATATGGGTCAACTGATTTGAAAATTTTTTTAACAAAAAATAATTATTGATATAATAACGGGATATTAAAATAACTAATATAAAAAAAATGTTAGATCAAATAGATCTGGTGATCCAAATGGGTCAAGTGGCTCAAATGGACTGTATGGAGGCTCAAACGGACTGTATGGAGGCTCAAACGAGCCGAGATATGAATCAACCTATTTGATCTATTTTTTCAACGAAAAATAGCCTGCAATATAATACAGTAAAAAAATGACTCAAAAGGATCGGATGATGGCTCAAACAAACCAAAATATGTGTCAATACAATTTGATCCATTTTTTAAGATTATATTGACAATATTTTATATTAGATATTAATAATTCAAATAAAAATAAAAATTTACGTTCATACGGGACTCTATCAATATTTAGACTTACAGGATACAACTTTAAAAACAAGTCAATCTCCATTTGGTGTTATATATATATATATATATATATATATATATATATATATATATATATATATATTAATTTAATCCAATTAATTTTGACATACACTACAAGAAATTAAGCATTTTCCGATGAAAATTCTCGATGGAAAGTCAATATTTTCCGTCGAAAAATTAAATTGCTAATGGAAATAAATTCCATCGGCATTTGAGCCGTAGGCAAAATTGCTGATAGAAATGTTGTTCTGTCGGCAATTTTGTCGATGGAATCTGAATTTCCATCGGAAATTTTTCCAACGAAAAGTCCACTTTTGTCGGCAATTATCCGAAGGAATGTCGGCAATTTTCCGACGGAAAAGGAAACTCTTTCAGGAAATTCCTGATGGAATTTACTTTTCATCAGGAAGTAAAGAAATTTTTTATTTTTTTATTTTTGCAGACGAAATTTTCTGTCAGTATTCCGTCGGTAATTTAAAAAAGCTAATAAAAAAATAAATATAACATCAAAATAACTTAATTAAATGGAAAATATTAGATACCAAAAACTACAATTAATATGCTATGATTGATACCAGTATAAATACCTCCTAAAATACCCTCTCCACGACACTTTATGGCCATCACAAGCTACATATTTTTAATTCAAATACACATGCAAATTAACGTACAAAACCAAATTTATAATAAATTTACGTTGATGTAATATAATATCCAATACGTATGGAAATTAAGCAATTAATTATAGTGTTAGGGTACACCGCCGTGGACGAGTCTCTGGCTTGGGCTCTTATGCGAATACTTGTTACTTGCTTGCCTCCTCATCCTCTACGGCTACAGCTAGTAGGCTTGCGGTAACTACTAATGAGGTCATTGAGTTTCGCAGCACGGTCGACATATTAATGAATCGTATTAATAGGTTAGAGGATTTCATTAGCCAAAAATTACCTGACGATACGCAAACACCAACGGCTGATCGTCCACATTCACCTCCAACTTAGTTAGTGTTTTTAATTTGTTCAAGTACTTTTATTTGTAGTGTTACTAAACTATATATATATTAATATTAATTACATTTTTATTAAATCTATTTATTTTTTTCTTAATACTTGTTTCATTATAGAAATTTCTGTAATTATAAATTTAATATTATTTATTATTTTATATATTTTAAAAAAAATCTTTAAAAAAATAGAGACGAAAATTTATTTTTCGTCTCTAAAAATAGAGACGGAAAGTAATTTAGAGATGAAAAACAAATTTTCGTCTCTAAAAATAGAGGCAAAAATTTGCTTTCCGTCTCTATTTTTAGAGACGGAAATATGCTTTCATAGAGACGGAAAGCAAATTTTCATCTCTAAAATTAGAGACGAAAATATTTCGTCTCTAAATTTAGCAACCGACCAAATAGAGACTGTATATTTTCGTCTCTAATTTCGTCTCTATTTGGGTTTAGAGACGGAATTCCATCTCTATTTTTCGTCTCTATTCACCAATTTTCTTGTGGTGGACAAAAACTCTTTACTATATGAAATATGTATTTCAATAAAAATAAATAACGACAGATCATTTATCGCTATTCCGTTACTAAATTATCACTTCAATCAGTAACTAAATAATTCATCGTAAAAAATGACGTTATTATTTGCCGCCAATATTTAGCAACTGTTTTTTGAATCTGTCGCTATTTCGTTGCTAAACTTGATATCAAATTGAAAATTTGCATTTTCAGGACAAATTTGAAATATAATCGGTAATTAGCGACGGAAAAAGTGCCGTCGCTAATTTAAGTTTTTTTTATAGTGACACCCTTAAATCGCTATACTATACGTACGGTAGTCGGTTAATTCGGTCATTATACTATCATTCATACATTTACTTTCTTTTCCATTAAATTCAATGCCATTCTACTAATTATTTTATTTTAGTCTTATTAATGCCATTACTTTTACATAACTTACTCCATAATCTTTACTTAATACATAATGCAATTTCAACATAAATTTTATTCATTATTAATCTAAAACTTCCCAATAAATTAGTATATACTCGATCTATTTCACTTATACATTCATGTTTAAGTCTTACGATTACTTTTCATTCAATGCTCACCTACCCAAGACCACTTGTCACCATCCTAGAGAATCAAACCATCCACTTTGACTTATTCCTTCTATGCACCATACACAACACACACCCAAGCATCCCTTACATAAATATCTTCAAGGTACCAAACTTGACTCACACCATATTATTTCTTATAAACCACTTTTCATCCAAGGCACCATGCACAAAAACCACTCAATAAAATCTCTTAGTCCACTTACATCCTACTACCATACACTACAAGCACATCATAACATTTCCTTCACTTAACTTATTACTTAATTAATTAATTTCTTAACAAATAATTCCCTATTATCCAAATTTTCCTCTTACATAAGTTACGAAAATACCCTTAATTACCGACTTACCACGCAGATTCCGACTAGGCCCTTTTTGGGTTATTACACCGCCGTGGACGAGTCTCTGGCTTGGGCTCTTATGCGAATACTTGTTACTTGCTTGCCTCCTCATCCTCTATGGCTACAGCTAGTAGGCTTGCGGTAACTACTAATGAGATCATTGAGTTTCGCAGCACGGTCGACATATATATTAATGAATCGTATTAATAGGTTAGAGGATTTCATTAGCCAAAAATTACCTGACGATACGCAAACACCAACGGCTGATCGTCCATATTCACCTCCAACTTAGTTAGTGTTTTTAATTTGTTCAGGTACTTTTATTTGTAGTGTTACTAAACTATATATATATTAATATTAATTACATTTTTATTAAATCTATTTATTTTTTTCTTAATACTTGTTTCATTATAGAAATTTCTGCAATTATAAATTTAATATTATTTATTATTTTATATATTTTAAAAAAAATCTTTAAAAAAATAGAGACGAAAATTTGTTTTTCGTCTCTAAAAATAGAAAAGGAAAGTAATTTAGAGACGAAAAATAAATTTTCGTCTCTAAAAATAGAGGCAAAAATTTGCTTTCCGTCTCTATTTTTAGAGACGGAAATATGCTTTCATAGAGACGGAAAGCAAATTTTCATCTCTAAAATTAGAGACGAAAATATTTCGTTTCTAAATTTAGCAACCGACCAAATAGAGACGGTATATTTCCGTCTCTAATTTCGTCTCTATTTGGGTTTAGAGACGGAATTCCATCTCTATTTTTTATCTCTATTCTCCGATTTTCTTGTGGTGGACAAAAACTCTTTACTATATGAAATATGTATTTCAATAAAAATAAATAACGACAGATCATTTATCGCTATTCCGTTACTAAATTATCACTTCAATCAGTAACTAAATAATTCATCGCAAAAAATGACGTTATTATTTGCCGCCAATATTTAGCAACTGTTTTTTGAATCTGTCGCTATTTCGTTGCTAAACTTGATACCAAATTGAAAATTTGCATTTTCAGGACAAATTTGAAATATAATCGGTAATTAGCGACGGAAAAAGTGCCGTCGCTAATTTAAGTTTTTTTTATAGTGACACCCTTAAATCGCTATACTATACGTACGGTAGTCGGTTAATTCGGTCATTAAACTATCATTCATACATTTACTTTCTTTTCCATTAAATTCAATGCCATTCTACTAATTATTTTATTTTAGTCTTATTAATGCCATTACTTTTACATAACTTACTCCATAATCTTTACTTAATACATAATGCAATTTCAACATAAATTTTATTCATTATTAATCTAAAAATTCCCAATAAATTAGTATATACTCGATCTATTTCACTTATACATTCATGTTTAAGTATTACGATTACCAGATTCACAAAATATACCATAAGAAAACCAATATACCGATTTGGCCATAAACCTAGATTTTCAATCATGCTTACTTTCTTCTACTAATCATTATTTTAACTAGATTACATGTTAATTATCATAAATACACAATTATCTTGCATTAATCATCAAAGTATACCTTAGTATTCCTTAGGTATACATTCGGCCCATGTTAGGTTTTCTTACACCAATTTATTCTTTCCATTTTAAACACACAAATCATCATTTTTATCTTCCTTTAACATGTTTATAAACTTACTTTCAATTTTGCATGCATATTTCACATACATCACTACAAAAAAAAGCGTTATTAGCGACGGAAATTAGCGACTAAATTTTTTCGTCGCTATTTTTGCGACTGAATTGCGACGATATTGATGATCCGTCGTGATATTTGCAAAAAAATGGAATTAGCGACTAAATAGCGACGGCATAATATTTTAGTCGCTAAATTATGCCGCGAAGAATTCCCGCCTTATTTTCCGACAAAATTAGCGACATAACTTTTAGTCACTATAAAATAGCGACTAAAATGTAGTCGCTAAAATTTTAATTATAATTAGCGACGGAATTGCGACTAATATTTGTCGCAAAATTTTAGCGACTAAATAGCGACGTAATTTGTAGTCGCTATTAATAATAGCGACTAAGAAATGCAGTCGCTAAAATACGATTATTAATCAGCTAAAATAACCAAAATCCCTAAAATCCCCAAATCAAAAGTGAAAAAGAAACAGAGAGCCGTCGAGAGAGAACCCAGCACCGGAGGAGTTTCGGTTCCCCTTGCCACCGGTGACGCCGCGTGTTAGCTCCGGCAGTGAGAACGGCGATCGGCATTCAATTTGTTTCCTGTGTTTGAGAGGTATGTTTCACGGAAAGATAGCCAAAAGTATGAATTCGTTTTCAATTTTCTTAAAATTGAGTGTGTAGTTTAAGTTGTGTGAAATTTCTTCTGTGTGCTTAGGGTTCTTGAGACATTGAGGCGCAAAAAAGGAGAAGGAAGAGTCAGTGACCGGTGTTACTGCGACTGAAAACAGAAGCTAAGGGGAGAAAACCGGGTATGTTCCACAGTGCATGATTTTACTTGATTTCATTCTTGTTGATGAAAAAAAAAAGATCTTGTTATACTGACCTAGATCTTGTACTAGTATTTACTTTTATTTATGCAATAATCTATAATTAACTTAGGTTGTTATTAATTAGTTCGGTGAGTGATGTTTGTGCTTAATTTTGAGTCAAGGTTAAAAAAAAAATTATATATATATATATATGATAATGAGATTGGGAAACAGGTTAAATTAAATCATACAAAATGGAGAGACTTTTTGTTGAGTGGAGGACTTGAAAATTCTTACGTTGATGATTTTATTCATAAACTGCATTCCTTGCTGTGATTTTTAGATTGAGATTAGTGAATTCTGGTCATTTTTTTTAATGATAATCACATATTTTTCTTACTTTATATTTGTGATTTTATTCATAATCTGATGGAGTTTAATGTTAATAAAAGAATTATTGTAGCTGAAAGTTTTATTTATTTTCTAATAAGATATGTACGTAATTTTGGTGGTTTCAAAAACTCAAATTGAATCATATCATAAAAAATAAATTAAAAAGATAGATGAATGAGTATGTTATGAATATTTTCACGGGATTTATGCTAACAGAAGTTTCTACTTTTTACCAATTATTTCGGTGGAAGTTAATGGAGATTGTTATAAAAATTATATGAACCAGCAAAGACTGATTGCTTTTCACCCATATCTTTATGTATTACTAATGAGACTGAGAGAACCAGTTTTCTATCAAAAAAAAAAAAGACAGATGAGAGAAAGGAAAAATATTATTAAGAAACCAAAAGATTAAAGAGAGAAGGTTAATAATTTTGGGGCCGAAGCTGTTGCCATTCCAGCAAAAGTGAAACCTTTCCTGCGTGGGTTGTGGAAAAGTGCCTTCAAGATTTCTATTGAAAATAACGGTTAGAATGGCAATTTCATCTGTACTCTTATCTAATAATTTAAATTCAAAAACAATGAGTCAGGAAGTGGGCAGTTATTATGGTGCTATTAATCAAATCGAATAAATCATGTTCAAATCAAAACCCACTAACCTCATAATCACTTCCAAAACACTATTATACCCAAATCATCATCATTAGAGCACCATAAAGAAAAGAAAGAAATACCCCACCATGGAAACACCGAGTAATGAATAGACTTTTTCAAAGCGAAATTATATAATTTTTTGAAGGCACTTTTCATATATGAACTCATCAATATATATATATAAGAAGACATAGTCTTCTTAGGTTGTTATTTACATGGAATTTTTATTTATTTTTCAAAGCAAAATGTAGAGGAGAAGTAATGAATAGACTTTTAGGATCCATTGACTTAAGTAACTTAGAAAAACAGTTTATTGGTAATTCTGTACATAATATTTTTATATTTTTGTTGATGGATGCGGCTCATTCTATAACAAAGCAAGGATTAATTAGTTTTCGATCTCTTATATTTATTTTATATGAAAAGTACTTGACATAGCATTGGATTCATCATTAACATTAATTAAGCTTATATTAGCGAGTACAACCTTTGAAATTCTAATATTCAATAACCGAATTAGATAGTAATTGGCTATAATTAATTTAGGTTTTGACTTTTGTAATAGGATCAACGATATGCATGTTAATACACCATTTAATCTAATTTCTATTACGAAACTAAAAGAAGACTATGTCTTTTAAGGGGCAATGGATCCGTTACCTTCTTCTGAGTAATTAAGGGTGATACTAATCGGTTGTTTTTTTTTCTTATTTTGCTAAAATCGAAATATTTAGGTTAAATGGAATCTTTTGATCGTAGTTGGATGTATAATCGACGTGACTCAAGTGGGAGGACTAATGCATCATTTGTATATGGTGTCGAGAATTTTATTAAATTCGCTACTTCTCATCCGGAAGAAATGAGTGGTGATCTTATTAGGTGTCCGTGCAAAAATTGTGTGAACCGAAAGTTCCATAACGTGGATACTGTTATGAATCACCTCTTCCGTAAGGGATTCGTTCGGGATTATTTGGTTTGGAATTGTCACGGGGAGACACACATCACCCCTAATGAGCAAAATTGGAATCCTATGGCCAATGAATCAGTGGAAGTTGTAGGGGTTACAAATCCATATCAGCAAATGGTGATTGATGCAGTGGGGCCTAATATGTTTCCCGACACCCAGTGGCAACAATTTATTTCGGAGGCTCAAACTGCTAATAATTATGAACAAGGCGTTATGTCTACTCCCGATGAACCCGGACCTTCAAATTGGGGTGCAAATTCTATGGATGAGCCACCAAATCCACAATGCCAAGAATTTTATGACCTTCTTAAATCTGGTAATGCACAGTTGTATCCCGGATGTGAGAACCATTCACAGCTTTCGGTAGTTGCCAGGATGTTGCATGCGAAATCTGAATATAATATGCCGGAGAGATTTTATGATGCAAACATTCAACTCTTTAAGGAAGCTTTGCCTGAAGGTAATACTTTGCCAGAAAATTTTTACCAAACTAAAAGTCTTGTTAGAAGCTTAGGATTGCCAGTTCAGAAAATTGACTGTTGCAATGAAGGATGCATGTTGTTCTGGCGTGATGATGAAAACCTGACACATTGTAAGTTTTGCAATCATCCACGATTTAAAATTCGTGTTGGGTCTCGTCAAAACAGTCAGAAATCATATAAGAAGATGTATTATTTTCCATTGATACCTAGGCTTCAACGGTTGTATCAATCAAAAGCAACAGCATTACATATGCAATGGCATCATAATCATGTCCAAGATGATGGGGTGATGCAGTATCCTTCGGACTCACTATCTTGGAAACATTTCAATGAAACTCATCCTTCTTTTGCTGCTGAGACTAGAAATGTAAGGTTGGGGTTATGTACAGATGGTTTTCAACCATTCGGACAATATGGTAGGAAATATTCATTATGGCCTGTCATTGTAACGCCTTACAACCTGCCACCTTGGATGTGTATGAAGGAAGCTTATATGTTTATGACAGTTATTGTACCTGGCCCTAAAAATCCAAAGCAAAAAATTGATGTATTCCTACAACCATTGATTCATGAGTTAAACGAATTATGGAATATTGGAGTCCCAACATATGATGTGTCAAGTAAACAAAATTTTATTATGAGAGCCGCACTTATGTGGACCATCAATGATTTTCCAGCATATTCCATGATGTCAGGTTGGAGTACTTCTGGGAAATATGCTTGCCCTTATTGCATGGAACATACCCAGTCATTCAGACTAGAGAGTGGTGGAAAGCAAACATGGTTTGACAATCATCGAAAATTTCTTCCTCCAGATCACCCATTTAGGAGAAATAGAAGGAATTTCAGAATCGGTCATATTGAAACAATGCCTCCGCCACCAATAATAGATGGGGAACAAATTCTGCAAGAAATTGATCAATGGGGTTTAGTGAAAGTTACAGAGTTTGATGCAGATGAGATTAATGGGTTCATTTGTCAGTCTTGTGGTTGGAGAAAGAGAAGCATTTTTTGGGATTTGCCTTATTGAAAATCACACCTGATTCGACATAATCTTGATGTCATGCATGTTGAGAAAAATGTGTTCGACAATGTGATTAACACGATTTTAAATGTTGAAGGGAAAACCAAAGACAATGCAAAATCACGTTCAGACTTACAAAAATATTGTTGTCGGCCAGAGTTGGCAATGGATCCAATCAGTGGAAAATATCCAAAAGCCTGTTACACATTGGATAAAGAATCAAAAATAGAATTGTTTCATTGGTTGTCAGAACTTAAGTTTCCAGATGGATATGTTTCTAATTTGGGTCGTTGTGTTGATATGAGGAAGCTCAAACTATATGGCATGAAAAGTCACGATTGTCATATATTTATGCAGCGATTGATACCTGTTGCCTTTCGTGAGTTACTACCTGGAAATGTGTGGCAGGTACTCACGGAGCTGAGCTTATTTTTTAAGGATTTGACATCCAGTACTATCCGTGTTGAGGACATCGAGGCATTGGAATCAAACATCCCCCTAATTATGTGCAAGTTAGAAAAGATATTTCCTCCGTCTTTTTTCGACTCAATGGAGCATGTATTGATACACTTACCATATGAAGCAAAGGTTGCTGGACCTGTACAGTATCGATGGATGTATCCATTTGAGAGGTAAATATAAAGATAACAATGAATATTATGAAGTGTGAAAATAAAAGTTGAGGCTTTATACATGAACTAAATGTTACCCTTTCGTGTAATGCAGGTTTCTCCGATCACTAAAAAAGAAGATTGGCAACAAATCAACAGTTGAGGCTTCTATTTGTAATGCGTATTTACTATCGGAATCATCTAACTTTTTCTCGCATTACTTTGAACCTCACGTCAGTACAAGCCAACGACGACCACCTCGTAATGACGATGGAGGTTGTCAGGAAAATATGAGCGGAAATTTATCTGTGTTCACTTATCCCGGCCGAGCATGCTCCGAAATTCGTGACAGAACATTAACAACAGAGGAGTATGAGGCAGCCCATAAATATATTCTGCTAAATTGTGAGGAGGTTTCACCATTTTTGAGGTATATAATTCTTATTTTGAATATTAAGTTGCAATATATGCAAGGATACATGCTGAAACTAATATTTTTTTTTTTTACAATAATGTAATGTAGTATATATTGCAATAACTTACGTGAGAAGTATCCTGATCTGACACCAAGTCAAATTGATGCGAACATAGATCACTATTTCGCAGACTGGTTTGAACTCTATGTAAGGCATACACAATTTCCATTTATAGCTCAAAAATATAAGTTAACATTGAATTGTTGATAACGTTGCCATGTTTTCTTTTTTGTCACAAGGTCCGTTACAATGGAATTGACAATGAATATCTCCGCAGTTTGTCACAAAGACCATTAAGGACAGCGAAGTGTTATTCTATCTATTTCGTGAATGGATATAAATTTCACACAAAAAGTCATGCTTCTGGGAGACGATCAGTGAATAGCGGAGTTTGTGTTAAAGGCTCCAACTCATGTGATAATGTTGGCGAATATTATGGATGGATTGAGGAGATCCTGGAGTTGGAGTACCCTTCGTTACCAATAAAACGGACAGTATTATTCAAGTGTCATTGGTTTGATCCCACTATAGACATTGGTCTTAAGATACACAACAAATATAGAATGGTTGATGTAAATCATAACCGTCGTTTCAACAGATATGAGCCATTCATCCTAGCAATGCAAGCAACTCAAGTGTATTATGCAAGATATCCTTCTTTAAAAGTAGATAGATCTCATTGGTTAGCTGTGTTTTCAGTAAAACCAAGAGACTTTATTGTGACTCCACATGTTAGCGATGGGACTGCTCATATAAATGCTAATGCATTTCAAGTTGATGAAGTTACAGTGCATGATATAACAGTGGATACTGGTAACGACGACGATATTGACTTGCGTGATCCTTCGGGAGTTGTCATTGAACTTAATAATGTTAATGAGGTGGATCCAGTACTTGAAGTGGATGATGATGAAGAAGAATTTGTTGACTATGATAGCAACGAGGACGACGATGAGGAATTTCAAAATTCATCAGATAGTTGCTAAGTGATTATATGTAATTTTTATAGTATTGTGTGTTAAATATTAAACATTTTTAAATTATATATATGAGTTTTTGTTTAGGATTGCCATTTTATATTATAAATGTTAAACACATATATGCATGTATACTTTACCATTTTGCAGGTATGGGTCGTGGCAGAGGAAGAGGATTTACAGGTCGGGGTCGACGGGGAGGAGGACATGGCGGGGATTCAATAACTCCACCCTTTGGAGACATGCCACATATCTCGGGAGACCCTTCATCTGGGAATTCACCTTCGCCTCCTGTTTCCTCTATGCCATCTGCACCTACTCCTTCTCCACACACAGCCCACAGCAGTACATCGACCACATGTGAGGTTTCGACTGGAAATAATAATCGATTGGACGTTACGGTGAACCAGGCGGGCTTGTGAGTATTTGCGACTGCAAATTGAGATTAAGTTATATGCATGTTTAACCACATTTCTTTTATATTGTTTACTTTGCAGGCTAGAACCTTCCTCACAATGCTCCAGGACTATAACCAGCATCTTCCACCAGCGGATTGACATTAATGGAGTTAGTTGGAAGGAGGTTTCCAGAGAAATTAAGGAGTTTTATTGGGGGGAATTTAAGGTACATCTTTATTTTTATTTGAACATGCAATGAAACTTTTTCATTTCAAATTAATTGGATTATAATATGATCATATTGACTAATGAATCTCTTGTAATATATATATATATATATATATATATATATATATATATATATATACAGAAAAGGTGCCAGTGGGATGATGCTGTAAATGCTCTTGTTAGGGCTGGTTGGGAAACAAAAGCTGCTAAGAGGTATAAAGATTATGTGTATAACGTAAAGAATGCGAAGCAGAAGCCGAAGGACTTTCCAGAAGCAGCATGGATTAGGTGGCATGAGATTTTCAATCTTCCTCTACGCATCCAGGTTTCCAATCAGAAAAAGGTAAATCGCTATGGAGGGTCTGAAGACAAGGCACCAGGATCTTACACGGGTGGCACCATATCTATTGGTGAGCATATCTCACGATTGGTAAGTACTTTAATAATAACAGAAATTACTTTTATACTAGTGATTCTATATTATCATAATGTTCGCATAATGATTTGTTCAAATCAATACCTTTCAAACAGTAAGCATTTTTACTTAGGATTATATAGAGTCACTCATTTATTGAATTGGACATATATATATATGCGAATTGTTTTATATTATTTGATTGGTATATGTATTGGAGGATGGGAATTTTGTGTTGGAGTTTGTTGAGAAGATTGGAGTAAATTGGTGATTTTATGAAGTGTAAAATGCATTTTTATTTACAGGAGGATGTCAATAATATAGGGGAGGTTCTGTCAAATTTTTCATTGATTTGTTAGAACCAGTCAATATTGAATTGAAAATATAAGCGAACTGTTTGATATTTTTTGATTGCTATATGTATTGGCGAATGGGAATATTGTGTTGGAGTTTGTTCAGGACACTGGAGTAAATTTGTGATTTTATGAAGTGTAAATTGCATTTTTATTTACAGGAGGATGTCAATAATATAGGGGAGGTTTTGTCAAAATTTTCATTTATTTTTAGAATTTTTTTCATTTCGAACATTACATTTAAATAGCATTAATACAAAAAATAATGTAAAAATTTATTTTCGGTCATCTTCTTCTTTTCCAATAACTATTTTGTACTGCGTGTGATAGGAGAAAGAGTTGAGCCGCCCACCTACAATTCCCGAGGCTTATTTGCACACACATACTATAAATCACGATGGGAAGACTTATGTGGCGGACCGTAGCAGGGAGGTACATGTAAGTAATATGTATTTTAAATGTTGATAATATTTTCTGATATTCAAATGCCTAATTGTTGTAAAACATGATTTGTACTAATATTTATATTTATAAAACATTGTTGTCATTTAACAGGAGAGGTATGAGCAACTCCGATCTGAAAGATCGCAAGAGGAGTCGTCTGTCGATGAGTCGGAGTTGTTCATTGAGGCCGCACGTCGCAATAAAAGGAAAACCATTTACGGTCTTGGCTCTTATGTGCCTCCCGGTCTTTATTCATCCGGCCCATCTTCTGCTGCTGGTCCAAGCACTGCCTGTCATTCTGCTGTACCCTGCCTGACGAAGCAAGATGTCGAGGAGATTGTCGCACGGACTATTCGTTCGTTGCTTCCTCACTTGCCAGGCCAGCCACCAGCCACTCAGTCTGATACCCCCACTACATCACCTGCCCCACATGATCAGGATGCCGGCCCTTCATTTCCGCCCGGTTCTCACCCGCCTGATGATTCTCATTTTGGTAGTGGCGGCCCTGCTTGACTGTTTCTCCATATTTATTCTTATTAATATTATCACTAGTACATTTTACTTGAATATTTTATATTATGTCGCACAACAAATATATTGTTTTTTTTATTTACGTTTTTTTATTACTTATATACTATGTACGAACCTACGACCAGTAATTATATATATTTTTGATGAAATCTGCATAAATTTATTTATATTTTATATTTATATTCACATTTATTTATTTTAGTTTATATTGGTATAAAAATATTAAAAAAAAAATATTTAATAAATAGCGACGGATTTGCGACGGAAATTTCCGTCGCTAAATTTTAGCGACTAAATAATTGGCAACTGATTTTAGTCGCTAAATTTTAGCGACTGAATAATTAGCGACTGATTGTCGCAAAATATTTTGCTACTAAATTTAGTGACGGATATTTCCGTCGCTAAATAATTGAGGCGACTAAACCTATCCCTCTAATACCGACCAAAAAAATCACATTTAGCGACAAAAAAAAAACAGTCGCAAAAATTAGCGACGGAAAATATTTTTAGTCGCTAAGTCCTTGCGACGGCAGCGACGGCCTTATTTGCGACTGCTAGTCGTTCCGTCGCTATTTATAATTAGCGACGAAATTTTCATTATTAGCGACGGTTTCTTCCGTCGCTATTAGCTGTTTTTTTTGTAGTGCATACACCATAAATTTTCAATGGAAAAAAAGGATATTGCATCTACTAACCTTATATTATTGATCTCCACACTTTATTCTTCATTTCCTTAACCTTCCATCCTTGAAACATCATTCTCTCCTTAATTTCCTAAAGTGGCCGAATACATCCACATAAGAAACCACCATAAATTTGCTTTCTTTATTCAATATAATAACATAAAAATACTCTATACATCTCAAACTACCTATATGAACCTTTAAACCGAATTATAGAACCCAATTTCACTTTTGACACATAAACTTCTCTATCAATTTTTTTTTTCACTTTTTTTACTTCAAATGGACTTTAGAGGTCACTACCAATGAAAAGAGATGCTGAATTTTACTTGGGAGGATTGAATTTGGTGGGAACTGTGGAAGAAGAATGAAGAAAAATATGGAAAATGGAAGAACGTACCATTCAGCCATAGAGAGGGGGAGTAGAAGAATAAAGAGACTTATGGAAATTGGCTGATATTTCGGCCTTTTATAGTTGATTTTGATGGGTTGGGCTTTTAATACATTTTGGCTTGGAAAAAGTTGGCCCAACCTCCGATTGGGTTAGGATTTGAGTGTGTGTGTTTACATAATATTTAGAAGGATTAAAGTGTCAAAAACCTAGAACTACATAAAATACTGTATTTTATGGAGTTCTAGGTTTTTTACGCTTAATCCTTCAAGATTTTATTATGTAAATCCACGCACTCAAATCCGAACCCTATCGGAGGAACCCAGTAACAGTACCATAGCCAGACGGTTGACCCATTGAATGGGATTTTCTGGTAAGGGGTTAAAAATAAAAACAAGGATTGATGCTAACAATCGCCTGCAAACTGCGGATCTTATTTCTCATTTTGCAATTAAAATTCATCTGATGCAAGATCAGTGACACCAAAATACATAGAATTGATTGCATTAATTAAAAGGTAGCACTTAAAATGTAAATTATTATTATTATTTTTTAATACTTACGAGTAACTCTCCGTGATACATGATTGAAACAGACAGAGCTGAAGAAAAAATATAGGAGCAGCATCATTAATGACAGCCCCTAGTGTACGTTGCACAATGCGACTTGGGATTATTTTTAGGAGGAATGAGATAGTGGTTTTGTTTCTTAGGAAGGGTCCTTTTGGGGTTACCGCTGGTCTTGACTGGATAGCCTGGTGAAGAGGCAGCAAGCATCCTGCTAACATGCGAATCCATCAGAAATTCCAGCTCCAAGCTGGCATCGGCAATAGTGATCCCCGGTGGAATACTAGCTCTACAATGGCTTGCATTCACCAGAATTACCATAAGCATCACTGTCAGTACCGTCGGAGATGGTGGAAGATTCTTCATCCTTACTCACCACTCTCAGTCAGTCTCTTGCATTCACTTTGTTGACCTTATCTTTTTTGCAACTTTATTACGAGTGCCCAGCCATCTTATAGCCAAATTGGCTATGAGATTGTAATTAATGGGGACGGCAATGAAGCAATAATTGAATGGTTTAAATGAAAAGACAAATTAAAAATGGAAAATTTATTAATATTTTATACAATTAAAAATTTTCAATAATTTTTTTAATTCTGCTGATCTGAAATTTTATAGCCTTTTGTCCCAAAAATGCATCCTTGTTTTGTCTCGAAGAAGTATCTCACACATTATGAAGGAGCCTTGCATGGCCGAGGAAAAATCAACTGACGACGACTACAGTCAATGATGATTTTCCTGATTTTTATATGGTACTCTTTCGAGGATTTATCATCACTACTCATATTAGAGGATTGAAGCTTAACTTCTTAATCCTTTGCCCCATCTCTTTCCACTTCACAAAATGAAGAGTAACAGCAAAGACTATCATTTGCAGATCAAATTAATTTTCTTTTTTCTCTTCATTCCCTTGTTTCTCTACAACCATCCCATCTTCGTTGCAGCCGAATCATCACCTCCATACCATCCTCTTGAACAAATAGCTATTGACTGTGGCTCTTCCGGCAACGGCACGGACTTAAGTAGCCGAATCTGGGCTGCGGACACCACTCTCTTCCATCTGGAACACAACGCATCAACACTTTCCACTGCAAACCCACTCCCTAAAACAATAGACCCTGTACCTTATAAAACTGCACGCCTCTCCATATCTCCATTCACCTATTCCTTTTCTGTAACCAAAGGCCCAAAATTTATCCGGCTCTACTTTTACCCTGCTTCTTACTCCAATTTCAATGCATCAAATTCAAATTTTTCTATCAAAGCTGGTCGCTTTACCCTTCTCAGAGACTTCAGCTGTATTAGCCATGCTCGGGCTCTTCATGAAGAAGGCTTTTTCAGAGAGTACATCATAAATGTTGAAGAGGGTCAAAATCTGCTCAACATATCGTTCATTCCGGAGACTGCTATACCTGATGCTTATGCTTTTATCAACGGTATTAAAATTGTATCAAGGCCGGATAATCTTCTTTACAGTAAACTTAATGATGCTGGGTTTCCTTCTGTTGGTCCTTATTTAAACCCCATAATGCGAATTGAGACCGATTTTGCTTTACAGTTGATGCACCGAATAAATGTCGGGGGAATTCCATTTCTCCTCAGGATGACACAGGCATGTTTCGAAGCTGGTCTGATGATACTAGTTACTTGACAGTTGATAAATCCAATGTTGTAGCTTATACGCCACTTAATTACACGAAATTTGTACCGTTATGCTGCACCAGACACTGTTTGTAACACAGCCAGGACGATGGGGGATAAGAAGGAGATCAATAATAACAATAATCTAACTTGGGAATTTTCGGTTGATTCAAATTTCATATACATAGTTCGGTTGTACTTTTGTGATTTTATTCCGCTCATGAATCACGCTGGCGATAGATTTTTTATGATATACATGGCCAACGAAACTGCTGACGAGCGTACGGATGTGATTGAGCGGAGCGGTGGAAATGGGTTTCCTATTTACAAGGATTTTGCTGTGAAGATGGAAACAAAAGGAAGTGAGAACGTACAAAATCTCTCCATTGCTCTGCATCCTCAATCAGAAAGTCTTAGTGCGTACTCTGGTGCAATTCTTAATGGGCTTGAAATTTTCAAATTGAGTGCTTCGGACAATCTTGCAGGACCAAATCCTGATATTTCACTACTTAATCCTCCAGCTGCAGAAACAGGCTCCAATTTGGAGTATAACAATAATGGGACGAAAATAGGTGCCATTGTTGGCGGTATTTCGGGTTTTCTTGTGCTTTATCTTCTATTGTTCTTCATTTTTCGGCTAAGACTGGAAGTCAAGAGAGCGAGGTCTACTGGTGAGGCTCCATGGTGGAGTAAATATTATGTTTCTTCATCAGTGAAGTCTGGTAAAACCCAAAGCTCAACTCTACCTTCTGATCGTTGTCAGCGATTTTCACTTGCTGAGATCAGAGAAGCCACAAAAAACTTCGACAGTAGATTTTGTTGGAAATTAGAGTAACAGAGCAAAACAGAAAAAAAAAAAATAAACTGATAATTGCTGTTGATAGTAATGAATTATAGAGAGAAGACACGTTTTCTTGATGATTTATTGAACTGCTGAAAGAGCCTATATATAGGCTTACAACCAAACTGAAAATCCTAAAAATACTC
Organism: Excoecaria cochinchinensis; assembly: GCA_947683425.1. Classification (NCBI taxonomy): domain Eukaryota; kingdom Viridiplantae; phylum Streptophyta; class Magnoliopsida; order Malpighiales; family Euphorbiaceae; genus Excoecaria; species Excoecaria cochinchinensis. The sequence continues at coordinate 6,442,445 of CANTUQ010000066.1, forward strand.
AACTGAAACTAGAATTTATTGGCACTAATCTGATTAACTAAAAACCAGAAAATCAAGGAAACATTATCAGATACTAGAAAACATGATCAGATAGTGGAAGACATGTCAAAGACCATGTCTAACTTTAGCTGGCCATTTTTTCAATCAACCTTCAACACTCCCCCTTGATTCAAAAATGCACACTCCAAGTTTTGCTCTAAGATGGACATGCTTGTGATATGGAAGAGCTTTTGTGAATATATCAGCTGTTTGTTCTTCAGTATTGCAAAACTTTAAAATAATCAGCTCCTTTGCCACAAACTCACGAATGAAATGGAAACGAATGTCAATGTGCTTTGTCCTTCCATGCAATATAGGATTTTTTGCCATTAAGATTGTAGCTTTATTATCAAAAAAAATTTCAATTGCCTGTTTTTGTGCTTGGTGAAGATCAACAAGAAGTCTCCTTAACCATATAGCTTGACATGATGAGGAAATTACAGCAATATATTCTGCTTTTGAGGAAGACAATGCTGTTGTAGCTTGTTTCTTTGAACTCCATGTGACAGCTCCAGAACCAAGATTGAAAATATTTCCTGAAGTGCTCCTTCTATCATCCAGGAAACTTGCCCAATCGCTATCACTAAAACCACATAACCTGAATTCTGGAACTTGAGTATACCAAATTCCAAATTCCAAAGTTCCAGCCACATATCTTAAGATCCTCTTTGCAGCTCCATAATGATGCTTTGTAGGACTGTTCATGAACCTTGAAACCATGCCAACAGAGAATGAAATATCTGGTCGAGTGTGAGCCAAATAAATTAAACCTCCAACTAAGCTTCTGAAATTTCTGGCATTGGCTTTTTCAGTACCATCTTCTAGCTGCAATTTTTCGTTCATATTCATGGGTGTAGCTGCAATCTTGCAATTAAGCATGTTAAACTTCTTCAAAAGATCTACTGCATATTTTCTTTGTGAGATAAACATTCCATCTTTTGCTTGCTTTATCTCAAGACCAAGAAAATAATGTAGCAAACCCAAATCTGTCATTTCAAATCTTGCCATCATGTTAGATTTAAATTCAGCTACAAGAGAGAGAGATGAACCCATGTAAATTATATCATCAAAATATAGGCAGACTACAAGCAGATCATTATTACCTTGCCTTTTTATGTAAAGTGTAGGCTCATTCTCACTTCTGTCAAATCCATTCTCCAAAAAATATGAGTCTATTTTGCTATACCAAGTACGTGGAGCCTGCTTCAGTCCGTAAAGTGCTTTTCGCAGCTTGTACACCATCTCCTCCTTATCTTCAACTACAAATCCCTTAGGCTGAATAACATACACCTCCTCTTGCAGCTCACCATTTAAAAATGCAGATTTCACATCAAATTGGTACACCACCCATTGTAATTGTGTAGCTAACGCCAAAATGGTTCTCACCGTTTCAAATCGAGCAACGGGAGAAAAAGTTTCTTCAAAGTCAATACCTTGTTGTTGTGAGTATCCCTTCGCTACCAATCACGCTTTACGCTTCTGTATACTTCCATCAGCATGGTACTTTATTTTGAATATCCACTTCAAGCCAATTGCATTCTTATCATCAGGCAGGTCTGTGAGCTCCCATGTTTCATTTTTTTTAATTGCCATGAGTTCTTCTTTCATTGCATTTACCCATTCCTCCTTTTGAGCTGCTTCTTCAAAGGTTGTTGGATCTGTAACAAATAAAGCAAATGCACAAGATTCATAGACCTCTTGTAAAGTTCTCATTTTTCTTGGAGGTGTCTCATCAGATGATCCATTTGAAGAAGACGCACTGCCATTACTTGAAGTTGTAGGACCAGAACTGGCTGGACTATTGTTGTTTGAAGTAGCGGGAGAGGAATTTGTTCAGTTTGCTGGTGTTGAATCTACAACGTCATTTGTTAAAGTCTCATATTGTGCTCCGTTGCTGCTACTACTCCAATTCCATTTTACTTCCTCATTGAACACTACATTTCTACTAACAATCACTTTGCCACTAAGAGGGTTATACAAGCGATATTCTTTGGATTGAGTACAATAACCAATGAAAATACATTTTTCAGACTTCTCATCTAATTTATGATGATTTTGTAAATTTTTCAAAGCATAAGAAATACACCCAAAAATTCTTAAATGACTCACAGAAGGCTTTGTACCTCTCCAAGCTTCAAGTGGTGTTTGATTTAAAACAGCCTTTGTAGGTGAAATATTCAGCAGGTACACTGAGGTGGCGATTGCTTCTGCCCAATATTGATTTGAGAGCTCCTTAGCTTTGAGTAGACTTATTGCCATTTCAACAACCATCTGGTTTTTGCATTCAACGACGCCATTTTGCTCGGGTGTGTAAGGTGCTGTCAACTCTCTCCGAATGCCATTTTCTTCACAAAAGTGGTTGAATTCAGTAGATAAGAATTCACCACCTCTATCAGTACGGAGAGCTTTTATGCTGGACCCATTGTGCTTCTCAACAAGTGCTTTAAATTTTTTGAAGTTGTCAAAGGCTCTGACTTATGCTTTAAAAAGTATACCCAGCACATACGACTGTAATCGTCAATAAGAAGTAAAAAATAACGATTTCCTTCTAATGACTCTGTGTTCATAGGCCCACATAAATCAGCATGAATTAATTCGAGATAATTAATAGCTCTCCAAGCCTTCCCAATTGGAAACGACTTTCTTGTTTGCTTCCCATAAATACACCCTTCACATAAATCAAACAAATCAATTTTTGGTAGTCCCAGAACCATACCTTTCTGATTTAGCAACTTCAGACCTTGGACGTTCAGATGTCCATATCGCTGATGCCACAACTTAGACTCATTCTTTTCTCCAGCAATGAGATCAAAATTCTCCATGTTTGAAACTTCAAGAGGAAACATATTGTTTTTGGTCATGCAAACATTTACAGTTGTTTGCCTTGAATCTTTATCTTTAATAACACATACTCCATCTTCAAATAATACTGAATATCCACTTGCCATAAATTGCCCTACACTTAACAAATTGTGTGCCAAGTTAGGAACATATTGGACATCGTAGAGAAGTTTCACTACAAGAAAACAGACATTTCCCGACGAAAATTACTGACGGAAAATGTGTAATTTTCGTCGGGAAAATAAAATGCCGACGGAATAATTTCCGTCGGCAGTAAAGGCGTAGGGAATTATTCCCGACGGAAAATTTCCGTCGGGAATAATTCCCGACGGAAACTCTATTTCCGTCGGTAATTTCCCGACGGAAAGTTTTCGTCGGGAATTATTCCCGACGGAAATTTTCCTTCTGTCGGGAAATTCTCGACGGAATGATTTTTTCGTCGAAAATAATTCCCGACGGAAAAAATGTATTCCGTCGGTAATTATTACCGACAGAAATTCTACTTCCGTCGGTAAATTCTCGACGGAATTTCGTCGGTAATCTGTCGGGAAATTAAACCAAAATTTCCCCATTAACTAACAATTATATTTTTATAATGCATTTTATAACTTGTAAAATTAATTGCAAAATAATAAGCAAATGAAGATGATATCTAAATTTTAATATCCAATAATAGTCGAATTTAATAAAATTGTACTAGTTATAAAGTTAGTAATTATGTAATAACATAATAGTCATGTATAATACAAAATCATAACAAATTAAGCTGATGGCGGCGGCGGCGGCTGAGAAGTACGATCGGACTGCTGCGATGACACCATACCCTTCAAATTTTTCATCTCATTGCGCAGCTCAGATATGAAGTCGAGAGATTGCTGCCATCGAGTCTGTGACTGTTGCAATTCAGATCTCAGCTCATTTACAGTATTCTCAAGTTCATGGACTCGCCTGGATTCAGACCGTCTATGTGATGCGGCAGTACTTGAACTTGAGGCATGCGAGTGACAGGATTTGGCTAAAGAACCTAAGCCAAATATCCGTCCTCGCTGGTCTCTACCACCAGACACATCACAATAGATTTGATTCGCATCAACATAATCAGAAGTCTGTGAGCGTTGCTGAATTGCATCTTGAACTTGTTCCTGTCGTAGGACAAATGTTTTACAATAAGTAACGATTAATAATAAGTAATATTTAAAATTTGTAAAATATAGTAACTTGGACATACATGTAAAACCCTTGACCGAGAATTGACGAACGTTTGACCATCATGCTTGTTGGTGTGGGTGTGTAAAAATACCTCACCATAGGTAGCCGGTCGACCCATCGATGCTCCCTGTAAACATAAAAAGAATTAAAGATGAACTATAATTTATTAACTATTCGTACAAGTTTTTACTTAAATTTCGGCAGAGTTTCCCCTATATTTGGAGCATACCTCCTGTATACATAGACAAAAAACACTTCAAATTTCGAGACTACGCTACAATCCAACATTCAACAACAAAGCAAACTCCTCACACAAGTAACATTCCCATCCTCCTCTATGGTAATAAGATAAAATTCAGACATCCTAACCATTAATTACAGTGGTAAAAGTAATATTTTGTAAAGTTTTTACTTAAATTTCGGCAGAGTTTCCCCTATATTTGGAACATACCTCCTGTATACATAGACAAAAAAAAATTTCAAATTTCGAGACTATGCTACAATCCAACATTCAACAACAAAGCAAACTCCTCACACAAGTAACATTCCCATCCTCCTCTATGGTAATAAGATAAAATTCAGACATCCTAACCATTAATTACAGCAGTAAAAGTAATATTTTGTAATACTTACAAGTCTATCTGCATGTTCCCGATGCGACAACGATCCTCCAGTATGCAAGCATGAACTGAGTCCCTCAGGTCCTCCCCGTCTGTTACTAGAATTCTGCGATGCGACAGCAATGGCTTCAGGGGTCGTCCAGTACTGTCTCCAATGTGCCCATATATCTTCGGTCATGTAGGGAGGTCGGACACCACCATTTTTTATCAAGCAGACTAAATCTCTGTAACGTCCCCGCGCACGAGTCTCCCACACAGAAGGCATGATATCGTCCAACGCCGAATTCCAATAACATTGTTTCTTATGAGACAGACAGAACAAAAAACAAAATGTAAGCAAGTGTAAAATATAATTTGTTATGTAACCGACTTTATCATAAATGTTTTACCTTGAATTCTTCGAAATAAAAATTCTTGGTTTCCTCTGACACATTCTTCCAGGCAAACCCATCGTATTCAATTCTGTTTTTGAAAGAGGTTATCATTATGCATGAACACTTTCCTGAAGGATTCAATCTAAGATACAACAATGTGAATAATGTTAATACAAGTAATAACTGTCATTGAAATCATAATGAAGTGAAATATTAATTACTTACTCCTCAGCTGTGATATTGATGTATATTCTTCCATCCTCTCCAATTGAGCCAGGCGTAGGCTCTTCCGCTTGTTCTGTTCCCAACCCCTGAGCTGGCATTGATTCTGGGTGTGCCATAGGAGTGGAATCAGTGGAAGGAATGGTAGATGGTGCAATAGAGATGGGCGGTGATGCTGCGGCAGCCTCAGTGCTGGCATTGAGCCCATGCGATGCGGATCCTCCAGTACTAGTACTGTAATCGCCATCATGCAACCTGAGACGCGGAGGAATCGACATTCTCTTCTTTCGCTTAAACATTTTTCAACCTGCCATTATAAGAAAAATGCATATTGTCAGATAATAGAAAATAATTACATTGTAATAAGCATATTAAATTAATATCCAAGTCAGTGCAATATTAATTGGTCTCACATGATAAGCAAGTAGTTAAACAAATTATTCGCTATCGTCACTAAGCTGTAAATCGTAATTCAAATCATCCTCATTTTCCGATGTATAAGAGGAAAATTCTGGCTCGTCATCAGATCCATCGCCAACCAAAGTTTCTTCATTATCCTCACCATCAATGTCAACAAATTCATTGTCCGCATAGTTCAATGGTTCGTTATCTTCAAAATGCAGAGAGTTGTTGATTTCATGAACTTCCGGTTCTTCCTCCTGAAATGCATCATTATTTTCAGAACGTTCACTTTGTCTGGCGCCTTTCCTTTCATAAATGCCTCTTGGTTTGACTTTTCACGCTGCAAACCATTCCGATCTGTCTCGCTTTACGCTTGGATAGGAGACATAATATACCTGGCCCACTTGCATTGCCAACACAAATGGTTCAAAGTTCCTCAGTCTTCTACGCTGGTTGACTTCAACTAAATTGTATCTGGTATGTATTTTTGTTCCCACGTTAATAGTTGGATCATACCATTCGCACTTGAATAACACACAACGTTTTATTGGCAACGCGGGATACTCGACTTCAATTATATCAACAATTTGCCCATAATAATCCATCAACTCTCCTTGAATGCAAACCCCACTGTTTACCGTTTCTTTGTTATGACCATGACTCTGTGTATGAAATTTATATCCATTCACGAAATACACCGGAAATGATTTAACATATCGCAAAGGTCCTTTTGCAAGATCAGTGATGTAGTTGTTGTCAATTGCATTTGTTGATGCCTACATATTCCAATAAGCTAACATCAATGCAATCATATATTTCATATATTCATGTATGTATGGACATATATGGTGAAAATCACAACTTACATATGTCTTGAACCAATCATGAAAGTGCTTTTCAACTTCCTTGTTCACCTCATTTTCATTTTTCTCAGGCATTAGCTCCCGTATCCATTCCTCAAATAATCTAAAATGCCAATATCAATTTATATATTACACTCTTTATACTTAGTAAAACAATATATCACAATGTAGCGTATATATTAACCTTACCTAACATAAGGACGAACTTCCTCGCAATTCAATAAAATATAACTATGGGCCGCTATTAATTCATCCTCTATTAGCATTTTCCTTATTGAACGGCCATGTAAACGCCCAGGATATGTAAAAATGGATAAATTTTCGTCCTGATTACTTGATGCCCAGCCATCATCATTACGTGGTACTTTCCGCTGTCTCGTGTGTATATGAGGCTCAAAATAATGCGAACAAAAAGTACTTGCTTCTTCGACCAAATAAGCATTACATATTGAACCTTCAACTCTAGCTTTATTTTTTACGTTCTTCTTCAAGTGAAACAAATACCTACATGATATATCTTAATGCCATTAATTAGCATACAAAGGTATAAAATAATTGCAATGAAAGGTCATAGATAGTTACCGCTCAAATGGATACATCCAACGATATTGAACCGGACCAGCGAGTTTCGCCTCATGTGCTAAATGCACGGGGAGATGCTCCATACAGTCAAAAAAACTTGGAGGAAATATTGCTTCAAGTTTGCACAGGATTACTGGAATATCTATTTCCAATCTTGCCATATCTGCCGCACTTATCTCGCAGGACGTTAATGTTCTGAAAAACATACTTAGCTCTGTTTTAGCTTCCCACACTTTTGTCGGTAATAACTCTCGAAATGCTATTGGGAGTAGCCTCTGCATGAAAACGTGACAATCATGACTTTTCATCCCGAATAATTTGAACTTTCTCATGTCGACGCACCTTGCCAAATTGGAGATGTAACCATCCGAAAACTTTAGTCCTTTTAACCAATCACACAAGACTTCCTTTTATTTTTTGTCCAAAGTGCAGCATGCTTTGGGATATTTTCCGGTTAAAAAATCTTTATCTAACTCGGGCCTTCTACATAACAACTTTAAATCCGCTCGTGATTTTGAATTGTCCTTGGTCTTCCCTTCTATATTCATAATGGTGTTGAACACATTATCAAAAATTTTTTTTTCAATGTGCATCACATCTAGATTATGCCGTAACAAATTAGTCTTCCAATATGGCAAATCCCAAAAAATGCTTCTTTTCCTCCAACCAAAGTTTTTGTTGATTCTTCCATTAACTTCATCAGCATCAACTTCTGTTACCTTAAGTAAACCCAACTCATTAATGTCTTGTAAAATTTGCTCACTGCTTCTGATAATAGGAGGACTTGCAAGAATAACTATATTCTTAAGAAATTTGTTCTTGTTCCGTCGGAAAGGGTGATCTGGTGGAAGGAATTTCCTATGGTTGTCAAACCAAGAAGTTTTGCACCCATGTTGAAGATAAAACGCATCTGAATCGTCGCCACAGTAAGGACATGCTAGTTTTCCAGCCGTGCTCCAACCCGACAACATAGCATAGGCAGGGAAGTCACTGACCGTCCACATTAATGCCGCTTTCATCATGAAATTCTGTTTAAGTGATGCATCATATGTTTCAACACCGACATCCCAAAGCTGTTGCAACTCATAAATCAACGGCTGCAAATATACATCAATTCTGTGCTTCGGATTTCTAGGTCCTGGAATAATAACTGTCAAGAAAATATATGCCTCATTCATACACATCCATGGAGGCAAATTATATGGAGTAATTATGATTGGCCATGATGAATATTGTTGCCCTGATTGACCAAAAGGTTGAAATCCGTCAGTGCTCAAACACACTCGAACATTTCGAGATTCAGCAGCAAAATCAGGATGGGTGTTATTGAAATGTTTCCATGCAACTGCATCGGATGGATGGCTCATTATTCCACCTGTACTTTCGTGCTCATCATGCCATCTCATGTGAGGTGCAGTAACTTCGGATGCATATAGTCTTTGAAGCCTGGGAGTCAATGGAAAAAAATACATACGTTTCCAAGGTACCAATTTCTGCTGATTACCACCTCTTTTAGATTTGTACCTAGGTTGACTGCAAAATTTGCACTCTTGTAAATTGATGTCATCCCTCCAAAACAACATACATCCCAACCGACAACAGTCAATTTTCTCAACAGGCAAACCTAAACCACTGATCAGTTTTTTCACATTGTACAAATTATCAACCATTTTATGGTCAGGAGGCAATGATTTATTGTACCAAGCAAGAATTCGGTCAAAATCTCGATCCGAAATATGGCATTCGGATTTTATATTCAATATCTGAGCAACAGAAGATAACTAAGTCATGTTATCGCAGCCTGGCCATAACTGCTGATCTGCTGAATTTAGCAAATCATAAAATTTTGTTGCATTTTCGTTGGGTTCTTCCAACATTGGTGTACTTTCCCTAAAATCATGGCCAGTTGCATCGTAAACCATTTGAACGTATGGATTATCAGTCACCCCTACATCATCAGCTACAAATTCCCCCTTTCTTTCAAATTCACCCTCAGTTGTCCACATGTTACCCACATTTCCACTCGATGTACTACAAATTGATGTTTCTCCGTGTCGTGTCCACTCAAAATAATTTTGCACAAATCCCTTTCGTAACAGGTGAAAATACACTTCATCGACTGACAGATAACGAAGATGTTGGCACTTTTTGCATGGACATCTTATTTTAGCCCCGTCCATAAATGCAGGTTGAGAACTGGCATATTCAATAAACGACTGAACCCCTTCCACAAATTCAGGATTAATGTAACCATCTCTTGTTTTTCGTCTATACATCCAAGATCTATCTATGTTACTCATATTTAATTCCAAAACTGTTACATGAACAAGGAGACATCTCAAATAGAATTATAAAAATCTAATTCAAAAAAAGCAAAACTTAATAAAAATGAGTTTGGTTCACATAATAAAAATGAGTATAAATCAAATTATTATTTTCATTATATTTCAGAATCCACAATTTCAAGAAAGGGAAATTATTATTATTATTATTATTATTATTATTTACAACATACACATACATATACATATAATTTTTTTAATATTCTATTCGATATTGGTATAATTAATTGAATTCGCATAAGATAAATTTACAAAATTAAAAATGAGATACTTTATATCTATAACTTGAATTCGAAACCTCTAATTATAAGAGAAATGACATATGCCATCCCATATGTTTTTAATATGATAATATATACTATATTATTAGCTTAGTTCTCATAAATGGCTTTACTTACAGAATTCAAGCAAAATTTACTTCCACAAATTTTCTAAGTCTAAATTTGTAGCAACCATACTGAAATATGCAATTGGGAAAACGCCATCATATCTTTATTTGGCTAAAGAAGTCTTTGCTTCGAGAAAAATTCCAATGCAAATGGTTGACCACATTAATTATATATATATGTTTTAGAATTCAAACCCACAGATAATAATTGCTTATTACAAGCCTATAAAAAGGCCCAAATTCTCAGAAATACAACAGAATTTGCATTGCATTTTAGTAAAATATTGGTCTATGCAGTACTTTTAATATGGAATATCATTATATAGTGGTAGTAGTGGTAGTTTCTCTTCAAATTATCAAGTTACAAATTAATCAATAAATTATCTTTAATTATATAATGAATGGTGTAAGAATGAGATATAAATGATGAAAGTTGTGGTGTTCTAAATGCTAATCTTATTATTTTATGTATAATAATACTAACAACATTAAATTTGTCATTTTATTAATTAACCATAATCCTACTATTGTTAATAACACTAACAATAATCTATTTCAACAAATGTTTAACATTCTAACAACAATTAACACTAATTAATTCATTGTGTTCTAAATGCTAATCTTATTATTTTATGTATAATAATACTAACAACATTAAATTTGTCATAATAAAATATTGCAGGAATCCAAAAAATTATAAATGAAAACTATATTTTGATATTTTGCAAATTATGTAAAATCATTTTCAATTAATTTAATAAAAATGAAAATATTTCATATCAATTGAACACGTTTAGTTTTTTTTTTTCATATAAAAAACAGAAATTCAAAAACTACAGCCATCCTGAACACACATTTAGTTTTTATTTTTATAATTTTTATATTTTATAAATTTTGAATATTCAAAATTTAATGACTCAAATAAGTATAAAGTTAAGAAGTTCATAATCCAAAACTGCATCTTAACACAATAAATATAAATTATTAGGTTTGATGAAGATCTGAAACACTGGATTCCAAATCAGGCAGGTCTAGTATATGGTTTTACTTTTGAGGTACACATAGTTCATTGTGATGGAAGATGAGACCATTATTGTCAAGAACAATGTGCTTTTCTTTCTTTTTAATCTTTATATAATTTCAATTTAGGTAACAATGATAATCAACTACACCCATGGCTTTTACTTATCACAAATTAAATGAAAATTCTCAATGAGAGTTTCTGTTCGAAAACTTTAACATTTTTTCATTTTCAAGACCGAATACATAGAAAAATCTTACATGTATATAACATATTTTGAATGAGATATCTTCTTTATATTTTGAAAAAAACAAATGCAATAAATTTGAAGCGTAAATTTTAAAAGAAATATATACGGGTAGCTAAATATCACAAAATTGGTGGCTTGAGTACCATAACTCCAAAATTGGTGTCAGAATTGGGCCATTAAGATGTTTGAAGAGGCAGATATAATAAAAATACAATTCTCTTTCTACTCAATTGCAATGGAATTCAACTGTAATAATATTTTAATTACAATGTCAAAGTGTAAATCATCCATTAATAATAACAATTAAAAATTTTAAATCAGTCCACTGTAATAACATTCTAACAACAATTAACACTAATTAATTCATTGTTTTTTTTAAAAATAACAAAAAATAATAAGTCAACACTAATTAAAAATTAATTTTTTCTTTGAACAATACTTAATTAAGTTAACTCATTGTCTAATTAAGTTAAATAATTCATTGTCTACTAAATTAATAATAATCTATTTCAACATTCAACAATAATAATCTATTCTAACAACAATAATCTATTTCAACAATCAATCAACAATAATTCATTGTCTAATTAAGTTAAATAAATTAATAATAATAATAATAATAATAATTAAAAAAAAAATAAGGCAAAAGGGTTCTATTGGCTTACCAGACGCCGGAGGAGAGGAGAGGAGAGGAGGAGGAGGCGGAGGAGGGAGGTCGACCAGGCTGAGGAGGAGAGGAAGCCAACACCGGAGCAGCGGCGATCGACGGCGGCGAAGAAGACAAGGTGCACGGCAGGGAGGGAAGAAGAAGGGAAGCTTGGAGCGGGAAAAAGAGAGAGAAAGGAGGGAAGAGAGGAGGAGGAGGGGAGGGGCGGTCGTCGGCGGCGAGAGGGCAGGGGATCGGACACCGGAGAGCAGAGTGAGGGGAGAGGGAGGAGAGAGAGAGGATGGGGGGGGGGGGGGAAGGGTATTATCTGAATTTAATTCAGGTTTCCCGACGGAATGCAATTTTCGTCGCTAAAAATAGCGACGGAAATTGAATTCCGTCGGTAATTAGCGGCGGAATAATACTTCCATTGCTAAAATTATTTTATTTTTTAAATCTTATTTTTTTTCGCGACGGACTTAGATAGCCGTCGCTAAATTTAGCGACAGTTTCTATTTCCGTCGCTAATTATAGCGACGGAATAAAATTCTGTCGCTAAACGTAAATTAATTTTTTTATAACGACGGATTTATCCTTCCGTCGCTAATTTCTGTCGCAATTTCTAGAGGGAAGTTTTGGCGCCCTTTTTCGCGACGGACTTTGTTATCCGTCGCTATTTTAGCGACGGAAATAATATTTCGTCGCTATTTAGCGACGAAAATATTTTCCGTTGCTAAATAGCGACGGAATAAACATTCCGTCGCTATTTAGCGACGGTTTTGATTCCGTCGGTAAAATTTCGTTGGTATTATTGCTTTTTTTTGTAGTGTTTTACTTTACCATGGCTAGTGTTGATTGCAACTGTCCCTTTTCCTTCAACTTGAACTTCTTTGTTATCACCAAGCTTGACCTTCATCTTTTGAGTTTTATCAAGCTCTCGAAATATTCCTCTCATGCATGACATATGATTCGAGCAACCACTATTTATAAATCAGACATCACCTGCAATTTCATTGGTACCAAAGTGACCCATGAACAACTTATTTTCTTCTTTTTCTTCTTCTTCTTCTTCTTCTTGTCCTACATAATTCTTCATCATCTTTGTGCCAGCAATCTGCTTTTACATGTCCGTACTTCTTGCAATGAAAGCACTGAATGTTGCTTATATTGCTTCTCTGCTCGACACTTCTTCTGCCTCTGCCTCTACCATGGCTTCTGTCTCCACGATAAGAACCTCCACCTCTTCCATTTCCTGCTGCCTTTGCAGATATCTCCCCCTTCACCTGAAATGCTTTCTCTTCATATTTCTCAAGTGACCTGTTCAGCCGCACCTCATGAGCTTGCAATGAACCCATTAATTCATCGAATGAAAATGTTGACAGGTCCTTAGACTCCTCGATCGCAGCTACTACATGATCAAACTTTGGAGTTAAACTCCTCAAAATTTTTGGAATAATAGTTTGATCAGTAATTTGGTCGCCATATGACCTTATCTGACTAACAATTCCAGTTACTCTGGATAGAAAATCTTGAACTGACTCATTATTTTTCATGAGCAAGGTTTCAAACTCATGCCGAAGAGTTTGGAGCTTGACTGCCATTACTTTTGAAGAACCTTGAAATTCAGTTTGCAAAATTGTCCAAGCTGCTTTAAAGTTGTAGCTATTGTAATTCTTGAGAAAACAGTTTCATGAAGAGCTTGCTGAATGAAGAATAGTGCCTTTGAGTCCTTTTTCCTGTTTTCCTTCAGCCGATTATCTTCGTCAGGATCAGCATATCCATTCTCTACCAAGTCCCAAAGATCTTGAGACTTAAATAGAGTCTTCATTTTAATGCTCCAGAACTCGTAGCATTCTCTTTTAAAAATGGGAAGGGTTAGTTGTGAAACACTGACAGAGGTTCCATTAACAGCCATGGTGCTTCTCTCTCAAGACACTACTTGAATCACTTTCAAGGCCCAAATAAATTTGAACCTGGCTCTGATATCACAAAATGTTGGAAATTAGAGTAACAGAGCAAAACAGAAAAAAACTGATAATTGTTGTTGATAATAATGAATTATAGAGAGAAAACACGTTTTCTTAATGATTTATTGAACTGATGAAAGAGCCTATATATAGGCTTACAACCAAATTGAAAATCCTAAAAATACTCAATTGAAACTAGAATTTATTGGCACTAATCTGATTAACTAAAAACTAAAAAATCAAGGAAACATTATCAGATACTAGAAAACATGATCAGATAGTGAAAGATATGTCAAAGTCTAACTTTAGCTGGCCATTTTTTCAATCAACCTTCAACAGATTTATTGTCGGTGTTGGAGGGTTTGGTAATGTGTACAAAGTATTATTTAAGGATGGGGCTGTTACTGTTGCGATCAAACGGTTGAATCAATGATCGAAACAAGGAGTACATGAATTCAAGACAGAGATTGAGATACTATTTCAGCTACGATATCTACATTTATTGTCTCTAATTGGTTACTGTTATAAAGATGATGAGATGATTCTAGTCTATGATTACATGGCTCGAGGGACCCTTCGTGATCACCTCTACAAGACCGATAATCCTCCTCTTTTATGGAATCGAAGGCTAGAAATTTGCATTGGTGCTGCTCAGGGATTGCAGTACCTTCATACTGGTGCTAAGAACACCATCATTCATCACAATGTGAAGAGTACAAATATTTTGCTGGATGAAAAATGGGTGGCCAAGGTTTCAGATTTTGGTTTGTCAAAAATTAACCCTAATAGCACAGGAAAGGCCCACGTTAGCACAGTAGTTAAAGGCAATTTTTGAATCGTGTATGCTTTTGAGAAGTTCAGACCGTATTTACTGGGTGCAAAAATCGTGGTGTGGTCAGACCATGCAGCTTTGAGATATTTGTTTGCCAAGAAGGAATCCAAGCCGAGATTGATTAGATGGGTGCTCCTATTGCAAGAGTTTGACTTGGAAATCAAAGATAAGAAGGGGGTAGAAAATTATGTAGCGGATCATTTGTCGAGATTGGAGAGCGATCAAATTGAAAAAGGGGAAATTTTAGATTAATTCCCTGATGAACATATTTGTGCTTTATTTGCAAGCGAATTTTCTGTTCCTTGGTTTGCTAATGTGGCTAATTTTCTTGCAGGAGGATTTATGCCAAAGGACTTCACATGGCAGCAATGGAAGAAGCTAAAAGCGGATGCCAAACACTATATTTGGGATGACCCCTATTTATTTCGCCTGTGTGCTGATCAAGTGCTGAGGAGGTGTATCTCGGATGAGGAGAAGGGAGAGATCATCAAGGCATGTCATAGCGGGGAAGCTGGTGGGCACCATGCGCCAAATAGAACGGTATCGAAAATTCTATCCTCTGGTTTTTATTGGCCTACTATGTTTAAAGATGTGCAATTCTTTGTGAAAACCTGTGATAGATGCCAAAGAGTAGGTAACATTTCTAAAAGAGATGAGATGCCTTTAACCAATTTGCTTGAGGTGGAATTGTTTGATTTGTGGGGGATAAACTTTATGGGACCTTTTCCGGTTTCTTATGGGTATGAGTTTATTTTAGTGCCAGTGGACTATTTGAGCAAATGGGTAGAAGCAATAGCCACTAGAACTTGTGATGCCAAGGTTGTTCTAGATTTCTTGAGAAAAAATATATTCACCCGATTTGGAGCCCCTAGAGCAATTATTAGTGATGGTGGTAAACATTTTGTTAACCACCAATTTAAGGCTTTATTGCAAAAATTTGGAGTTAGGCATAAGGTCACCACCCCTTATCATGCTCAAGCCAATAGGCAGGTTGACGTGTCCAATCGGGAACTTAAGGCCATCCTAGAAAAGACTGTAAATTCATCTAGAAAAGATTGGTATTTAAGGTTGGATGAAGCTTTGTGGGCTTACCGAACTGCTTTCAAAACATCTATAGGATTATCCCCATTTAGGCTTATTTTTGGTAAATCTTGTCATCTCCCTGTTGAATTAGAACACAAGGCTTATTGGGCAACCAAGTTTTTAATTTTGATATCAAGAGTGCAGGTGAGAAGAGACTTCTCCAGATGAGCGAATCGGAAGAGATACGCTATTGGTCGTACCAACAAGCAGAGAAGTATAAGGCAAATAAAAAGAAAAGGCACGACAAGAAATTAGTCACGAAAGAATTCATTCCAGGTATAAAAGTTCTTTTATATGATAGCAGGTTGCATTTATTTCCTGGAAAGTTAAAATCGCGGTGGAAGGGGCCGTATGAGGTTATGAAAGCTGATCAGTTTGGAGTGATCACATTGAAGCACCCGAAAGGTGAAAATGAGTTCAAGGTCAATGGACACCGTGTGAAGCCTTATTTTGAATCAACATATGATGGGGCTTTAGCGATAGTCGACCTCGCGGATCCTTAACAGTATTTAAAAGTCCAGCTGCGGACTTGTTAAATGCAGAACTTCTTCTCCAACTATGTTATTTTGTGTTTATTGTTCTTTTCTTTAGGTAGTTAATCCTGTTTATTTTTGTTTAAGTTGTTTGGTTTGTCCGTCATAAGAAAATTATGTTGTTAAAGGGATAATGTTCAAGGTTTTAATAGCTGAAGTTTTGAGTGGTTGATGAATTTTTTTGCAAGTTTGCAAGTGGTCACGGTGGTAAGGGATTTTGGTTACCACCGTGACTAGGAGAGAATGCATTCTGGAAGTGGGAATGTGTACATGTCACGGTGACAAGGTATCTGGTTGTCACCGTGACCAAAAGAGGAAGCCATTCTGGATTGGCATATTTGGTATGTCACGGTGGCAATGGTTTTTGTTACCACCGTGACCAACAGGTGAGACGTATTCTGTTTTGAGATGTGCACATGTCACGGTGGTGATTGAATTGGTTACCACCGTGACATAAGGTGAGTTTCAATTCTATTTTGAGTTTGCACATGTCACGGTGGCAATGAAATCTAGTTACCACCGTGACATGTTGACACTTCAATTTTGTTTTGAGTTTTTAGTATGTCACAGTGACAAAGAATTTGGTTGTCACCGTGACCAAGAGGCGGTCCAATTCTGGATTGAAAGTTTGGGTATGTCACGGTGGCAACCTATTTGGTTACCACTGTGACCCCCGTGCCCATTTGTCTTAAAATTCTAGTTTTTCGTGTTTTGTTTTTCACTCACCCGCACCTCTCACTCTCAAACTTGAAAATTTCGTTTTTATCTGCTATTTTGAACTTCCGTTCTTTCTTTTAGTCTTCGATTTCTGCCAACCTACATCAAGTAAGTAATTTTGCTCTTTCTTTTTATTTCTATTTTTGCATTTATTTTCTCTTCGTGTTGTTCTTTTCCCTGTTTTTGTTTTCTGCCAAAGTGGTACGTTCGAAGTCTACATATTTCTAACCGCTTAGGATTTTCTTCTTTTTATGCTCTGAGTTAATGTTGGGGGTGTTTTCATTTCTTCTTTTCATTGTCAATTTCAATCTCTGATGTTGAATCCATGAACGAATTTGGGTTGGGATATTAGGGCAGTTGTCTGTGTGAGTGATTTGAGTTGTCATTTTTATTCAAATTCTTGGTTAAGAATGGCAATTGCTAGGTTTTAATTGTTTGCTCTATATTGTAATGCATCGTCTTGTAATTGTGGGTTGTTATTATTATCTATGGGCTTCAATTTAGTCAGTTAATTATCTGCATACCAGGTGTTTGACAAAATGTTTGAATGAATTGTTTTCCTGTTTTTTCCAATTCCTGCCACTTTGCAATGCCAAGATTCTTTCGCTATAATGTTCAAATGAGTTTCTTGTTCTCATTAATCATTTTTGCCTTTTGACAATAGCTGCAATTCTCTTAACCTTCTATTGCGTTAGTGCTGATGGTGATTTTGGGTTTAATACTGAATTTGCTCATCACTTTTACTACATTTTGCTTGTGTCATTTGAATTCTTCGTGCATTATTACATCTTTTATAATATCAATTTGGAATGGAGATATTGTTTAACAGGTTAGCATGAGCTTGACATAATGCTTTATTTTGAAATTCATTGCTGTTGATGCACATCGCATGCTATTGAATTTGGTTTTTCCATGTTGTGCAGTGGCTCCTAAGTGAAAAAGCTCTGCTCTAGCATCGAGTTCAACAGGCCAAACATCTAGCCAACCTACCGTTGATATCTCCCATGTGCCTGCTTGGGTTCCTACGAGTCAGAAACCTGCATACGCTCTATTTTCAAAATGCTCGTACATTCCAACGAGCTATTTGGATTTTGGGTTGTTGGAAAAGCTGGGAATACAAAATGAAGTACAGAGGCTTATATCTAATATTGGTTGGGAGCAGCTTTTTGCGATTAACGAGAAAGTCTATCCAGGGTTGACAAGAGATTTTGTGTCAACTGTGCAATGTAGGATCAGCCGCGACCCTTCTCAAGATCCGGGAATAATATCCTTTTTCCTAGAGGGTACGAAATATGAGCAGTCTTTTGTAGACTTTGCCAAAATGCTTGGTTTCCCTGCCCTAGCCCCAGATTGTTTTGAGGATTATGACAAGGATAACGCTTGGGCAACCATTCGAGATTTAGTAACAGCCACGACATATGTATCGGGCAAAACAAAGGCCCACCATCTCGATACTCATGCCATGCGAATCCTCCATAGATTTTTATCACTTTCTTTTCTGAGTCATGTGGACTCACCAGGGCAGGTCAATTTGCCGAAGGCATTATTTTTAGCTTGTATGGTGCGGGGTGTCAGAATTAATGGGGCACCCCATTTGTGGCATAAATTGGAAGAGATGCAATGGCACCCCAAGAAGGTGAAGAAGATTGCTTTGGGTGGGTTGGTCACAGTTATTGCTAAGGGTGTGCATCACCCCTTGAGGAGACCCAAGTCACTTTCATCCACTGTGACCATTGATAAAAAGATGTTGAAGAACATGAAGGTTGCAGTGGACGACGCGACGACTGTACATGGATACAGATTGACTACTCGCGCCGAGTATCTTTAGGGAGTCCAGCGAGGTCTAGGAGGTTTGCCCCATGAGCACGAGGACGATCCGGAAGCACCTCCAGAACTAGAACCCGCGCAATTATCATCGCAGCAGTACGACGCCCTGATGGAACGCATGAACACCATCATTGCGTCTGTGGACACCCTCGCCACATCTGTAGGCACCATATCCTCCTTTCAGGCTTATCTCCAGTCCTACATGGATCAGGTGATGTTGGGACTGTCCTCATTGTCAGCGCACTTTGATATGCATTTCCCACCTCCACCACCTCCAGAGATATAAACAGGGAGACCTATTATCTTTTGTTTTTATTTGTATTTTCATATTAACTGTGTTTTATAATTATTTTTAACTTGCTGGGGACAGCAAGGTATTAAGTGGGGGGTAGGAGGAGTAACTCCAATAGCTTAATATGTAAATAATTATTTCATTTTTTTTCTGTTTTTGCATGGTTGATGTTTTATCTTATTTGTATTCGCATATTTTATTGAGTTTAGGTGATTTGAATACTTAATTGGGGTCGTTTGAATTTTTCCTATCTTAGTTTAGCTTGCCTCTAGTTATTCCTGTTGTGAATGTTTTGAACTTTAAGTTGTGAATGGAATTTCTTTAATGTTGATCTTAGCAAGAGAGTAGTTGGTAGTTTTAGCAGCAAATCAATTTCAATTAGTCATATATCTTGTAATTTCCTATCGTTTGTGCACTATAGGCTTGTTTGTGAAAAACTTGAAAAATCCCAGTGTGTGAAAGTTTTTGAGTAAAGGTATCGTAGGATAGTCAGAACCTTCCTCATCACCCTTCGAAACGTTATAACAACTTAAGCAAGTTTAGGACATGATTTAGGCAAAATTTTTCTTTGATAACCACTTTAAATGACTTTTTACCTACCTATTTGCATAATTTCCATTGCTAGCCCCGTTGAGCTGGTTTGGTATGCTAAAAGTGTACTATGCATTTTTCTTTATTACACTATTATTTTACCATTTAACTTAAATGCCTTTGCCTATCATTTCTAAGAATTGGCCACTAGAATTGGGTTGGAATAACATTGGAAGTTGAATAAGGGTATTTAATGTGAAAATAGTGTGGGATTGAGAAGAATTGTGAAATTTTGGGGTATTGTTTAGCATATCATTTAAATTTCCCTTAATGGAGTCAAATTGTGGTAAGAAAATAGAGGTTTTGGGTATCTCATAAAAGAAAAAAAAAAGAAAAAAATAGAGAAAAGAAAAAAAAAGCCAAAAAGAAGAATTTGATGAAAAGGTTGATCATTATTTTAAAAATCTTGGAGTTAGTTGATTATAGAAAAATTCGAGTGTGGGGTACCCTTAATTAGAAGAAGACGTATTCATATTCATGGATATTTGGGTTTAAAAGATAAATTCATTAAGAAGGCTCATCACTTTATTTTCTTGAGGTTTAATGTATTTCATGTTTGGGGAAGTTTAGACGACCTTTGGCAACTATGAGTAAATTGAAGGTAAGTCATGGAAAGAGTGTATTCAAATTGGGTAGTGGTGTTTTTAGGTAGAGTGGCTAACTCTGTGTTTGAATTCCTTAACTTTTTTTGTTAGCCAATACCCTAACCTAACATTACAACCTTGGAATAAGTCCTAATGATTCTGCTCTAAGCTTGAGTTGTTTAGTAGAGATGACTCTTGTGGTTCCGGTGTTAAAGGAGAGGCTTATGATTACCCCGAGTTGCAAGTACGTAACCAATATGCAATTTATTGCTTATTTATTGCCTTTGCTAAATTGCTAAATTGCGCTGGTCGTTTTGTTTTGAAAAGAGAAAATCTGTTTTTAGCCTAGCACACACACACGTGATATTTATTGATATAAGCTGATTTGAGAATTTGTGGTTAAGACTATTCTACTTAAAGCTATGATTGTTTTTGAGTTGTTGTATTCCGAGTTAGAGTTTGAAATTTCAGGAATGTGGACAATTCATTTACTCGAGGTCGAGCAAAGTCTAAGTGTGGGGTATTTTGATAACTTCAATTTAGTATTTAGATTTGGTAGTATTTTTGTATGATTTAGGGTGTTTAGTAGTGTTTATTGTCGTGATATGCTTACTTTAGATTAATTGTGTCAATGTTAGTGAAATTAGAGTTTTATATTCAATTTTTGTTAGTTTTGATTAAGTTTGATTTTGTGTGCAGCTATCTTTAGGTACCTCACGGTGGTGATGACTATGGTCACCACCGTGACATCCAAAGAAGTTAAAAGCAGAATGCAGGAATACTATAAGTCACGGTGGTAACCAAAGTCATCACCACCGTGACATGTGTATCCATTGGCAGAATGCAGACCTGTCATGGGTCACGGTGGTAACCAATGTCATCACCACCGTGACATAGTTCGCACCAAGACAGAACCAAGTGAGGAGTTACCTCACGGTGGCAAGGTAATATGGTTGCCACCGTGACATAGGGCATTCCTGGATAGAAGCAAAATTTGAGCATGTCACGGTGGCAACCTATCTTGTTACCACCGTGACCCCCATCCTACACGCAAGGCAGATTTAATTCCCAACACCCTCACGGTGGCAACCAATCTAGTTACCACCGTGACCCCTCGGGATTTAAAAAGAGAAGTTTCTGATTTTGAGTGGCGGCTAGTTTTTTGAAACCTATTTTGATATTAGGGTTTGAGAGATAGAATTTTAGGGTTTTTCGATTGTTCTTAGAAAAGGTTTTCGATTTTATCTTTAGATTTAATTTTTGTAATTCAAGAGTTTTTACATTAAAGACATATAGTTTAAATTCAATACACAGTGTTACATTTAGGGATTTCCAGAATTTTTCTCCATTGAAGACTTGAAGAAGGAGATTGAAGAACTGAGGATTCAGCTGGGATTACGCCTTAATGAATTTCTGGGTTTATTCTTTCCTCTTTCCTTTTGCTTTTGTAATGGATCGTGAGAAGTCTTTTAGTTGTTTGGGGGATCTTTGAATCTCCTACCTATGATGTGAATTCTGAACATCTTTTGAATTTAAATATATGATTGAAGGGTTTATTTCACTGGTTTTTATTTTTGATTCATGGAATTTATTTTATCAAGTTAATTTCCAGTTTTGATGAATGATTTAATTCATGTATCTTTGTTGGTTATTGAGTTGTACGGATTGAATACCATGGTTATCTATATTCAGTTTTTTATCGTTCTTGCTGTATCTTTTGGACGACTCCGATTGGGAATCTAGAAGTGCAGAATTTTATGGTTTAAGACTAGGATGGCGAGTGAGATAATTAAGTTCTGGGTTATTTGACTCCGTATTGGGAAAATAAACCTAACTTAGGATTTTAGACCCGTGCATAGGCTAGTTATGTGGCTGACTCCGGTTTGGGATGTCATATAATTAGAGTGGCTGACTTCGGTTTGGGAAGCCTGGATTAAGAGGGTTATCCCGATTTCGTTCATAATTTGTTCTTGGATTAATTTTATTCACATTTGGGTATGGGGTGGATGAGTGAACCTGAGCAACGTTTGTCTATTTTGAATTCTTATATTGTTATTTTTTTCATCATTTTATTTCTTGCAATTATTGATGTCAATTTAATTTGATTAATTCTGTTTGTTTATTTTGGTTACTTAAATTCTTTATTTTTAATTAATAGTTAACTCAATCAATTCAAACAATTGGGAATTCTTTATCATACACTTGATTTTCATTGCTTGCACACACAGTCCATTGGGTACGATAATTCGGAGTCCTAAATATACCCCACTGTATTACTTGCCGATTCAGTACACTTGCTGAGGTCGTGTCAGATAACAAGGACGACAAAAAATTCTCAAAAAATTGTAATTAGGTTTGTGATTGAAAATTACTTCAAAAGGAGATTTATTTTAGAGATTGGGAGTAGGTAACCTATTAATGACATATACAGCTGTGGCAAAGGCATGGCCCCAATATTTATGGGGTATTTAGGCATGGTATAAAAGGGCTCAGCCAATCTCAGTGATATGTCTATATTTGCGCTCAGCGCAACCATTTTGTTCTGGGGTATGTGGATAGGAACTTTGGTGTATAATCGAGTTTTGGGCTAAGTAAAACAATTTCTCAATAATTACACGAAATTTAACAAAATAATTAAAGACTTTAGACTTGTGTTTCAAAAAATATATCCAAGTGTATTTTGTATAATGGTCAAAAAAGATTAAATAATAGATGTAACCATCAGTACTTGGAGCAGGTGAAATGGCCCCATAAATCGGAACATATTAATTCTAATGGTGCATTTGCCACAAATGTAGAGTAAAAAAAAGGCAATTTATGAGATTTACTAACCAAACAAGAATCTCAACTGGAAACAGGGGATTTATTTGCAACAGACAAATTGTTATTATGCAAAATATCATTGCCAATTAGATAATTAGCATGCACTAATCTAGCATGCCAAGTTGATATGCTAACAGAATGAACTTGTGGTGAAATAAAGGAATTTGGCGCCGATTGAAGACAATAAAGACCATCTTTAGTGGAACCTCTATGAAGTGTCTTACCCGTGTGGATATCCTTTATCAAAAAATAATCAGGAAAAAATTCCAAAGAGACATGGTTAGTAGTGGAAAATTCACAAACAGACAATAAATTTAAAGTAGCAGATGGGACAAGTAAAATATTATCCAATAAAAAAGAAAGAGAATTCGAATCAATATTTGTGAAACCAACACAAAAGATTGGTAAAGTTTTACCATTTGTCAAATGAACTTCTTAAGTGTCATTGTATTCAGAATGATGAGCAATATTTTCCACTTTCGAAGTCAAATGGTGAGTGGTTCCCGTGTCTACTACCCAAGGTTTAACAAGACTTGGTTGTTTGGATGAATAGTTGCTGGCTGGCCTTGTTTGTGACATATAATTTGGGCTGGGACATTTTGGTAATAACCTCCATAGTTAAAACAAACTGGGGTGTTGTCATTGACTTTAGGTGACTGGAATTGAGAATAGTCACGTCCCCTGCTGCATTGAGATGTTGTTCTGCCTCCACGTCTTTCTCGTAATCAGCCACGAGAAGGAGCCCTCGTGTTGGTGTAGTGAGCAATAGTAGCTGGAGTATGACTGACTGCTTCAGCTTTTAATTGCATTTCCTCACTAAGAAGCAATCTAAATAAATCATCAAAGGATACCGGAGTTAACCGTGTGTAGACACCGGGTCCTGAGTCCGGCATAAAATGGCAATGGTGATTTTGATCATCGATTATTCCCTCCGAAAAAATAATAATAAAAAAAATTAAAAAAATTAAAAAATTAAAAAATTAAAAAAAAAATAAAAAAAATAAAAAAAATATATAAATATGTGTGTGTGAAATTAGGTAACTAATTAGTTGATGTTGTTAGTTAATTAAGTAATTAATATTATTGTGTGATGAAAGTGCATGTAAAATATAAATCTAAAGTGTATAATTAATTAGATAAAATATAAATATATATGATAATTGATCAATTGGTTTAATGTTTAATTATTATATTAATGATTAATATGTGCATGGTTAATTAATTACTATGTGGAGCCTTTAATTATATATATAATATATATATAGATTAATTGTATTAAGATGTGATTAATTAGTGTAATGTTTAGTTAATTAATGAATTAATGTGTTAATATGTAATGTTTAATTATATTATGTGTTAGTTTAATTAATATGTATGCATGTGTGTTATTAGATTTAAATTAATTAAAGTATAAAATGAAAAAGGAAAAGGAGGGAAATAATTGAGTGGGAAGTTACCATTATAACCCTTAGCCCTAATTTGAGGGTATAAGAAGAACAAGATGAGCAAAAACAAAGGGGGGGCTCGGCAGATCAAAAAAGAAGAAAACACAAGCAAAAGAAAAAGAAAAAAAAGAAAAGAAAGAGAGAGCAAGAGGAAGCCGGCCAAAGGAAAACCAAAGAAAAAGAAAAGAAAGAGAGAGCAAGAGGAAGCCATAGGAGCTGTGAGCAAAAAGAAAGAAAAAGAAAATGAGAGCAAGAAGTGAGAACACAGAGAGCAAGTGAGAGCCAAATAAAAGAAAAGAAAAAGAAAAATAGAAAGAGTGAGAGAGTGAAAGAGTGAAAGAATAAGGAAAAGAGGAAATAAAACAAAGGAAAGAAGAGAGGAGCAGGGGAAGGCCACCGGAGACCAGCCAAACGGCCCCGGAGAAGGGGAGAGAGGAGAGAGGAGAGAGAAATTGCCGCTGTCTCCGCCGACCAAACGCCTCCGTATACGGTGGTACGCGCCCCACCATCGGAAGCGCCACCTCCGGACGAAGCCCCTCGCACCAGCCGTTCCTCCTCCAGTGACCGGCAGCCGGCGCGTGAAGGAGAAAAGTCCAGGGCTTTTCTTCACATTTTCCGGCGATGGTGGACCACCTTCCGGCGCGTGAAGCCACCCGCTTCTCCTCCGGTGACCTGAGCTTCGATCTAGTGGTGGAGGTGACGGTCACCCCAGCTCCGGCGACCCTCCGGCGACGGTAAGCCTCTTTTCCTCTTTTTACTTATTTATTATTATTATTATTAATATTATTATTATTAATATTATTATAATATTATTATTATATTTATTTATTATTCTGTTTTAATATTATTTTATTATTTATTATTGTTATTTTTATTTAATATTTATTATTATTATCTATTATTATTATTATTATATATTTATTTAATTTCAGTTATTATTGTCATTATATATTTATTTAATTTCTGTTATTATTATTATTATTATTATTATTATTATTATTATTTGGGTGTTATTAATTAATTGTTATATTTATTCATTTATTATTATTTTCTGTTTTTATATATATTGTTATTATCATTTATTTTATTGCTATTATTTTATTCTTTATTTGTTATGATTAATTATAATTATTATTGTGATTGTTGTTATATTTTATATATTGATATTATTATTATTATTATAATTATTATTATTATTAATATTATTATTGTTATTTATTTATGCAATTATTTATGTATTCATTTATTTATTTAGAAATATATAATTACTATTTTATTGTATTTTATGTATTTGTGATCTGTAATAATAAAATGATTTTCGACCGCTCTTAAAAAGAACCACCACACAAATATTTTCTACTAAATAAAATGTTTGCTAAATAAAATTGGACCAATGTCCTATTTTTACCCAATAAAACCATCACATAAAAATCGTTTTCCATAATAAATGCATTCGAGGACCAATGTCCTTATTGTTAATGAATAACCCGTTTTATGCATGTATCGCACATTTACAAACGAGGGTTGTATTCTGCCCTTAGTATTATTGTAAATTTATTTTATGCTTTAATGCTATTTTATTTTATGCTCTTAAATGGATGATTGCGCCTTTAATCAATAGCATTGTGTGGAGAGAGAGCGAATTAATGATAATTAAAATTTAATCATAAAATAATCGAGGTAGAAATAGATGAGAAATCCCGGACCCAGCTCTGGTCTTTGGGCTCAAGAGGCTAGAGGTTATCCTCTAAGACACCTCTTGGGTCACGAGGCTTTAGCGTTAATCTTAGGCTCCTTAGGGCGAGAGGTTTACCTTCCAAGACCCCTTTGGCTGGCTCAAAATGGATACTAAGCGCAGTCTTAGGCTCTCCGAGGCGAGAGAAACTTTCCCAATGTTCTATTGGGTGGCGACTCCATGAAACCTCCCTGTTGCCCAACATAGACGCACTTGCAATTTATTGCAAGCTGTTAGCGGACCGACAATTGCCCGATCGCCCTCGAGCGAGCGGTTAGAGGGGCGGCCGCGGGGATCCGGCGCGTCACAGTGGCGACTCCACTGGGGACGATATGGTTTGAGATTTCGATTTGAAAATACCTCGGTTAAAATTTATGGTTAAAATTTGATTCATAAATTTGCTTTCTCTCAAACTTGCATTACATCGCATTAGAGCTTTAGAATATGCTAGTTTGGTCCCTCAATTAGCCCCGGTGCGTTCCTGAAGCACGACTCCATTTTCACTCAATTTGGGGAAGTGTTATGGATAATCACCAGCCCAAGTCTCGTGCCATTAATGGTATATCAAATGGTGACCCGATCGGTCGTTATGCTCGTGATGAGCTAGACCCGTCAGCAGGGATCATGCTTGGGTAGCCCTAAAGTAACACCACCTTTTGACCGAAGCCCATGTAATGGCAATAGAAACTTCCACTAGGTGACATGTACCATAATATCGTGCTTGCTAATTGGGCCGTCATATATTGAACAAAATCAATCAAATCAAATGGTTTTCATCAAAGGCCTTCATGCTCCGGTGGGCCCACCTTGATTTAATCGAATTGTTTAAATATATAATGGCCAAACATCCATGCGCATGTGCTTTAAAGTAAGAGTTGTTACGCTGCCGGTTTTTCACCGTGCACTATACGCATCCATTGGGTTCCCTGTTAACCCTTGGATAAAGCACACCTAGAAAAGAGACTGCACGACCCCGTGTGTGGGAGAAATAAGATTGGAAGGATCTACCTTCTTGCATGTGGCTGTAAATGCTGTACAACATACACATACATCACATGTCATTCATGTCAAAAAAAAAATCAATCAAAAAATGCATTTCATTTTATGTATATATCCTTTTGCCTGCATATTATTTTTCACATACATATACCATCACGTGTATATTTATTTTCATGCATTGCATCGCATAATTGCAATTTATTGATTTTTTTCATTCCATTCGCACAAGTCACGATCATGCATTGTATATTGTCATGCGCGCATCATTCTAACAGTTTAAATTTTCAGCCATCATAGATTCATCTAAGTGGATTAGAGATCCCGACGGTCGATTAATAAGGCCAGACTCTCCCTTTGGATTGCTCGAATTAGTGCTTGATTGGGATCTTGAGCCACTCTCAGTATCTAGTACCTCATCCTCATGATTCACGAGCACCTACTATTCCACAACCACCTGTTGACCCGCGACAACAAATAGTCCATGCTGGGGGCAAGCCGAACCACCTGCTGGTGGAGAAGCTCTTTTTATTGGCAATGCTACTGTCAACCTGTCAATGAGCATGGAGCTGCGACACTTATTGAGCCAAGAAGGGCAAGAGTTCATAATCCCGAGGAGGATTTTGTGGAAGAAGATGAGATTGAGGACATAGCAGCCCACCAACGCTGGCCAGTTAGCAGATCAATGCCAAATTCTGAGGGACTGAATTCAAGATCTAATCAACAATAAAGAAATTGCTGACCCAGATAAGAGGGGAAAATAAAAGCTGATGACAGATGAACAATGTTTTTGCGTATTTGTATATTATTTCTAATGATTTCATTTCTTATGATCATGATACATTCCGTCATTTTGACATTAATTCAATTAATACTACTGCATTTAATCTTGGAACTTTGGAAATCCAAAGAAAATTTTGGTAGCATCTGATATAACTCCTGTAGAGAGAGAAATTCAGAGAGAAAATAAAAATAAGAAAAAAAAAACTAGTTGCAATTAGGAGATTAGATGAAAACTCACTAAGAGCACTAGAACCTTTCTGATTACCCGTCGAAGCGATCTCTGGATAAGACAGAACCTGGAAAATGATTTAGGCAATCTTTTCTTTGTACAGCTCTAAATGACTATTTCCTACCCTTGTTCTGCAATCGCTTACTAGCCCGTTGAGCCTTTATGCAGGTATGCTGAATGCGTACCAATTTTGTTGTTACACACATCAAAACTACCCCCTCGCCTAAAATAAGTTTGGCTTCCCCTTAGAAGAGTGTGTAGACACCGGGTCCCGAGGCGGTCCAAGATCAGAATTACCCGATGATGAAATAGAAGACCGATTTTCGGCAAGAAAGGTGAGAATCGATCGTTCCTTGTCAAAAGATGTGTTTTTTTCAGAAAATAATTAAAATATATATATTTTTGGGGAAATTAAAATTAAGAGGTAGTAAAAAAAAATATATATATATATTAATTTTGTGTCAAGATTAAAAATAAAAAAAAAAAAAAAATCGCGAAGGCCGTTTGCGGCAGCGCGGGGCTGCCTGCGCGGCAGGCCGCCCCAGCGCGCAGGGGCGCCTGCGCGGTAGGCCGCCCCAGCGCGCAGGGGCGCCTGCGCGCGAGGCAGGCGTCTCGCGCGAGGCGAGGGGCGCCGCGCGCCCCCCCTGCGGGCAGAGGCGGGCGCCTCGCGCGCAGCCCCTGCGCGCGAGGCGGGGGGCATCGCGCGCCCCCCCTGCGCGCGAGGCAGGGGGCCTCGCGCGCAGCCCCTGCGCGCGAGGCAGCTGCCTGCTGCGCGCGGTACGGGGGCACCACGCGCGCAGCAGGCTGCCTGCCGCGCGCCCTTGCCCTCTCCGCGCGACCTGGTCTTTGCCTGTCCGTTTTTTTCGCTGTTTTCAGTCTGATTTTTTTTCAGTCTGACTTTTCCGTTGTTTCACCATTTCATGCTTTTTTGGGTTAAACAAAAATAAAAAGCTATTTTGTCCCTTCCTATTTTTGGCCAAGGCAAGATTAAAGGGGCACTTTGCCCTCATTTTGAAGGGGGGCAACGATTTTTTTCCAAGTCTTTTTCTTTCAATTTTTTCTCTCCAGCAGAGTTCTTAAGCTCCTTTTTTCTTCTTTCTCAAGCTTTAATCTTGGATTGCTCTTCAAAAATACATAATCCATTTTCTTGAGTGATTTGGGCTTGGAAAAATTAATTTTCTTTTGCTCAAATCATCCACCAAAAAATATTTTTACCAAAGTATTTTTCTTGATTTTATTTCAAAATATTAGATTATACATTTTCTTCAAATATTTATCATTACAAATCCGACAAGGAAAATCGATCGGGACACCGTTTCCCCAATCTAAAAATTCTGAGGGTAAACATTCTTGAACCCATCCTCATTTATTTTTTTGTATATTATTTATTATTATTAATATTATTTTTTGCTATTATTATCATGTATATTGTTTACTTTTAGCATTTTAATGTGTTAATATCACCATTAATATATTATTTGCTTACTTCAATTTGATATTTTGCTATCATTATTACCATCACTATTTGATCCATTCATTGTTGTTATTATCATTAATATTATTATTATTATAGGTTGCTGCCATGTAGTTCATCATTATTATTATTATTATTATTATTATTAATATTAATATTATTTCTAATTGATTATTCTGTTTTCACATTATTTATCATTCATTGTTATCATTATTTGCACTATTACCATCCTATTATTATTATTATTATTATTATCATTATTATATGGTTTTATTACGATTATTATGTCTATTATTCACCTTATTTATTGTTGCATTGTTATTTACTGTTGATAATTTGACTTACTTTGTTGCACTGTTATCATTGTTGTCATTATTATACTTATCGTTTGCTTGATTAATTTTTAAAATTATTACTAATATACTTTGATGTCAATTTTTGTCTGAGATTTAATTTGAGTCGGGCTACGTGAGCGCCCCGCGGCTCCCCTGATGGGTCGCGACGCGTAGACGGACACATCGGTTCGGTGAGATCTTTCTCAACCCTTTCTTTATGTCGTGTTATTTGTAAATATATATTTTTATTTGTGCACGCGTGCGACAAAAAATCACAAAAATATTTTTATAATTAAATCGGGATTTTCACTAATAAAATTTGGACCAATGTCCCCTATTTTAGCCCGACAATAAAAATGTCACAATTAAAACGAAGAGTCAATTTTCAATAAAATGGGATCACTCATCCCGATTTTCTTCCAAGCAATCAAAATGACTCTTCGAACCCTCTTTAAATTAATACGAAGGAACCAATGTTCCTAAATCTCGACCAAGTACGAAGGAACCAATGTTCCCAAAATAATGTCCCGATTTATGTATGTCTTTTTATTTCGTTTTTGGGTGAGTGTTTTAAATTTATGTTCTTTCATTTTGGGCCCTTGTATTTAACTTTGGGGCAACATTATTTATTTTTGGGGGATTGTATTCCGTCCCCATTCATATCTTTAATTTCCTTTTATTGGGGTTGTATTCCGCCCCGATTTCTCTTGTAATTGTGTGATTGGGTGTTTACCGCTTTCATTTATCGCTTTATTTATTGCTCTTATTTTATTGCTTTCGAATGATTGATATGCGCAATTTAATTTGAATGCATTAATCGTGTGAGATGAGAGATATAATTCTAAGAAGTTAAGAACCCATTTATAATTAACCAAAGCGTAAATAAGAGGGAAGTCCCGGACACCATATCTCTGGTTTAGACCAATAGAGGTGAGAAACCTTTTCCCAATTTCTTGCAAATTGGGTGGCGACTCCAAATACCTCAAAGGTGCCTTTAGGTGTCAATAGGCTAGGTTGTTCTCCCCAATGTTCTATTGGGAGGAACATACCGATGATGTCTCATGGCACCCATGATCAAAAGACGCGAACCTTCATACCTCGAATCCCAAAGGCGGATTCATAAGCGAGGGTCCTTGCTGGGTTGGGTACGGCGCGCGTCACAGAGTGGCCGCTCTAAAACTGATGGATGTACATTTGAACAATTCTTTGGGTTATCAAAAATTACCTCGGTAAGAGCAAGTTCAGACTTTGCAAAGAGGGTTTAGTCATGCACGAAAGGCATGAGCTCAAAAAAAAAAAGAAGCGAAAGCAAAAAGAAGAAAAAGAAAAAGAAAAGCGAAAAATCCAAAAAGAAAAAATGAATGAAAAATGAAAGAAAAAGAAGCAAAGAAAAAAAGAAAAAAGAAGAATAAAAAAGAGAGCTCAAAATGGTGACCAATTGACTAGTTTCAATGATTGCCCTTCTGATCTCAAGGAGCTAGAATGTTACCGAGCCCAAATTAAAAAAAAAAAAAATCCTTTGTATATACAACTGAGCTGAGAACGGTTCATCCATCAGTTGAGAAAATATCGCAGCCATTTTTCTCTAGCAACCTGATCTTTTCTTTGACAGCCATCTACCTAAGCCTAACATTACAATCAAAGTAAAACCTTTTGATTCTGGGTTCAGTCTTATCCAATTAGCGGAGATAACCTTCTAAGAAGGTTTAGTACGTAAGAAGAGGCCTATGGTGTTTCTTGAGCTTCAAGCGAGAAGCCACGAGTGCATTCATGCATTCGAGTTAAATCTCGTCTCCGACGTTGCTTCTAGAATTCGCATTCAAAAAATAAAATAAGAGCAGAGAGAAAATATTTAATCATGAGAATAAAAAAGAGAGCAGATTGATAACAGGAGTTTGATGCTTTCAAGATCCATCCCGAGATTCGATGAGGTTTTGTATCTTGAGATTAATGCCAAATAATGATCATATATTATGAAATCAAATTGAAATATGTGCATCTATGCAATGGTATTGATGTAACCAGAATAATTCATCTGATGTACAAAAAAAAAAGAAAAAAAGAAAAAGAAAAAGAAAAAAAAAAGAAAAAAATGGCCGTTAGAGATGAAAACCATAATTGGCGCTCTAAGCAAAAGTTAGGCTAAAAGGATAGGGTGAAAACCTGAAAACAGGCAGTCTGTCCTAAAAAAAAAAAAAGAAAAAGAAAAAGCCGCTGGATTGGGTTGGGTTCATTCCAGGCAAAAATAAGGCACAGGGTTATGTGAAAATCAGAAAGGACGCATTTCCCGCCAAGAAAAGCTAGTGTGAAAATCCACAAGGGACGTACTATCTTAAAATAATGACTACAGGTTTAGGACGAGAACCTCATGATCCCCAAAGAGCATGAAATTCAAAGGCAATTCCAGAAGGCACTGATCTTACTGCAAATTGCAATCAAATCGGCTGTCGCCTCCAAATCCAATTAGAGGAATTTTTATACTGCATTGTTGCATACACATACATACATATGCATGCTCACGATTTTTTCCTGCATATTTGCCTTTCTAAGTCTCGCAGAAATAGAGACTCGATGCGGACACAGGCAGAAACCGAGTGACGACATCATTCCATCCATCAATCAAGACAATCAACCCAAGCCCTCTGAGGAGGCAAAAAAAAAAAATCCCAAGCCCTCTGAGGAGGCAAAAAAAAAAAAAATCTCGAAGTCCTCTGAGGAGGCAAATTCTCAAAGTCTTCTGAGGAGGCAAATTCTCCAAGTCCTCTGAGGAGGCAAATTCTCAAAGTCCTCTGAGGAGGCAAAAATCTCAAAGTCCTCTGAGGAGGCAAATTCTCCAAGTCCTCTGAGGAGGCAAAATCTCAAAGTCCTCTGAGGAGGCAAAATCTCAATAACCATAAGATGCAAGCCTTACTAATCATGTAACCAAATGAACAAAAATTCAAAAATATCCAAAATTTAAAGAAAACAATGCTAGTTAGAGAAACTAAGATTGAAGATTAGCTTCTTACTTAGTTTAAAACAAGGAGTACTTAACATTCTATTCCACATCTTTCATTCATTTATTTTTTTTTATAGAGTTGAAAAACAATTTAAGCAAAAACAGACTAAAGCATTTCAGATAATTCCCTAGTAACCAACCAATCTCAAATGGGTACTAATATATATATATATATATTTTAGTAACTGATAGTTTCAAAGAGGTACAAATAGATGTATTTCCCCCAGTAACCAAGCAATCTCAAAGGAATATATAAAATGTATTTCCCCAGTAATTGATGATCTCAAAAGGGTATTTTAATTACAACATATTATAATATAGGTTTGAATAAAAGTACGTCCTTAATAAAATTTTAGTGTAGAGCTAACTTCCTTCAACTCTCAAAATTAAGCAAAATTTTCTAAAAACAAAAGAATTTCTAAATCACATGTTCAAAGGGTTAATTTAATTGATGAGCAAAATAGTGCAATTAGCTTTCACACTTTTTTTCTTTTTTTTTTTTTGGAATAACTAGTTTCAACTTATTCACTGAAAAAAAGAAAATTGATTTTAGAAAAAATTCTATTGCTAATTTTGGTGGAAAATAAGTTTTATGCAACAAATTTTGGAGGAATCCTATGTTGCTAAATATATTAATATGTATTTCGATATAGAGATAGAAATATCCGTCGCTATCTTTAAGGAAATAATTAATAAAACTATAAAGATTGAATTTCTGTCGCAATATCGGTAGCTATATTTTAATTCTTTTAAAATTTTTTAATCCAAATGTGTTTTTTACTTTAAATTGAATTTAAAAAATTATCGTTAGGTCTAATGTTTAATACGCTGTAATAATATATGTCACTGG
The DNA here is from genome assembly GCA_947683425.1 of Excoecaria cochinchinensis. Taxonomy (NCBI): domain Eukaryota; kingdom Viridiplantae; phylum Streptophyta; class Magnoliopsida; order Malpighiales; family Euphorbiaceae; genus Excoecaria; species Excoecaria cochinchinensis. The sequence continues at coordinate 6,476,338 of CANTUQ010000066.1, forward strand.
AAAAAAAAACCCAAATTAGCGACGGTAGCGATAGATTTGCTATGGAATTCAAATTTTAGCGACGGAAATTGAAAAATAGTTGCTAATTTTTGGCAGCAATGGATGGCGCTTTTTTTTGCGACGAAATTTAGTGACAAAATTTTTCATCGCTAATTAGCGACGATTTTTCAAATTTGTCATGAAAATACAGAATTTCAATTTTATTTTCAATTTACCGATGAAATACACGGATTTTTAAGTCGCTAAAAAATTTTAAAATTTTTTAATTATTAAAACAATATTTTAGAAATTAAAGTGATACTTTAGTGATGGAATAATCTGTTGCTATTTCGTCTGTAAAATTAATTATAATATTAATAAAAGTATGCATACATACTTATAGTTATTAATTATTTTTAATATTTTTTCTTTACACATGAAATTATATTGAAATTCATTCCCTTTGCTAATTTCAATAAGATTAATATTTAATCTTAAAAATTTATAATTAAAACAATTATAAACAAAATTTAATAATTTTTTTGGTACTTTCATTGATTAAGATAAATTTTTTTAATTGTATTTTTTAGCTTGTAATCATTTTCTATTATGGATTTTATTTTTAATTTGTCCAAAATAAATTTTTTATTATTCAATTATTTAAAAATTTAATGAAAATATTAGATGGGTGAAATGAAATTAATATTAATAAAGAAATTTATTAAGCAATATGTGTTGATACTATTTTTGGGTTTTGAATTAATAACTTTAACTAAATAATTAAATTAAAATACATAAATTAATATATGTATGTATATATTACAACGCCCCGATAAATAAATAAATAATTGTACAAATAAATTAATTAAATTATAGGTTAACTTGGTTATTTTTTAAAAATTAAGAATTATTCCAGATTTTTATCGAATTTCCTAACTTTTTCTATTTTGCTACTTTCGCTGCGTCAATATATGTATATATATATATTGTAATGCCCTGAAAATTTATGAGTTGTGAATAGTACTATAGTAGATTTGTAATATCCCGAAAATTTTTGATGTTGTAAATAGTAATTCGATAGGCTAAAAATTTACCAAATGTCAATTTTGACCCAAATGACCCAAAATTTTCTTTGGAATCTACAAAATTAAATATATTTAATTATAGCTAAATAAGTAGCCAAATATAAGTGTGTGTGTATGTATATATATATATTTAAAGACCCATAAGATCTGGAATTTTCTTTTAAGACTACTTAAATAAATATTTGGATTATTTTAGTTAAATAGATCTATAATAAATGAATGAAAAAAATAAAAAAAATAGACAAACTGAATTATACATATTTTATAAATGTATGTAATTATGTATAGATAAATAAATAATAATACATAAATCCCTTAAGTCTATAATTATCAGGGGAAATGAAGAAAAGTAGAGCGAGTGAGTAGGGGAGTCATGAAAACGGAGGGAGGGGGTGGTTTGGTGGGTAGATCGGAGAGCAAAATTGTGAGAGAGAGAGAGAGAGCAAGACAGAGGAGCAACCGACGACGACGATGGCGATCGGACCGCCGTTCTTCGCAATGCCGGCCAGCCTAACCAATTGGGTCTCTCGTTCGAGACAGACCCGATTTGGAGAGAGAAAGCCGAACCTTTTTTTGCTTGCTTCGGCCACCTCCGGCGATTGGTGGCGATACGCAAGGCGTGTCTTCTGGTATAACCCCTGCCTCCTCACTCTCCAGCAATGAAGAGATCGATGTTGAGATGGACCGTAGCTTCTGTCAGCGATTTCGGTCAAATGGCGGGGCGTACTAGCGCGTGATCACCAGAAATGGAGTTCCCACACCGTGAGCTTCATTTCGGTAGTGGTGTCATCTTCGGTGGAGCTCTGATGAGTCTCCAGTGATCGACGAAGGGGGGACCAAAATGACAGGAAAAAAAAACTATAAGTGACTACCAAACTTGCTTTTTCAAATAATTTACATATCAATGAAATCTGTTAGGCATGATTTTTATAGAATTTCAGTATGCAGAAATTAAAAAAAAAAATAGGCGGTTAATGGATTGATATATATGTTGTGCTAATTGATTAACTGGTTTGGTATGATTTGATATAGATTAAACTTATTAGAGACTGTCTTAATAAATTATAGCATATGAAAATATATTTGTTAATTCAATTAATTTGTTAGTAGTATAGCAATTTAGGTTAGTTAAATGGATGTTTTTGTTTAAGTTAAATGTTATTTTGTTGATTTAATCTAGGTTTTTCTTATTTTTTGCATTTATTTTGAATTATTATTTTCCTGTGTTAATTATGTGTTTTTGTGTTAGATTTGGGTGACTTAGAATAATTTTGAAGTTGAAATGTGCTTAAGGGGATAGAAGCTGACCAAAGCTGAGATCAAAGTTACAACCAAAGCAAGGTTCAACTTTAGTAAAGAGCAATTCTTGAGGAAAAAATTAACGAGATGGGTAGTTGTAGACACCGGGTCCCGAGCTCAACATAAAAATGGCAATGGTGATTTTTTGATCCTTGATTATTCCCTCCGAAAAAATAAATAAAAAAAAATATATATAAATAAAAAAAATAAAAAATAAAAACAAAAAAATATATAAATATGCGTGTGTGAAATTAGGTAATTAATTAGTTGATGTTGTTAGTTAATTAAGTGGTTAATATTATTGTGTTAATTAAAATGCATGTAAAATTAAAGTTGAAGTGTGTAATTAATTAGATAAAATATATATATGTATGATAATTTAAATGGATTAATTAGTGTAATGTTTAATTAATAGAGAGTTTAATTAATATGTATGTTTAATTAATTAATGTATGTGTTATTTGAATTAAGTTAGATTAACTAAGAATAGAGAAAAGGAGGGAAATAATTGAGTGGGAAGTTACCATTATGCCCCTTAACCCTAATTTGAGGGTGTAAAAAGAAGAAGATGAGGAAAATAGGGGGGGCTCTCTCTCGGTCGGCAGATCAAAAGAAAGAAAAAGAAAAGAAAAGAGAGCAAGGCAAAGAAGAAGAAAGGAAAAGAAAAGAAAAGAGGTGAGCAAGAACAGAGGGTCGCCGGCCAAGGAAACAAAGAGAAAGCAAAATAAAGAATAAAAATAGAAAGGAAAAGAAAGAAAAGAGAGAGCAAGACCTGAGAGTGAGGAACCAAAATCAAAGGAAAATAAAAAGGAAATAGAGAGTAAAAGAGAGAAGAGAGACCCAGCCAACGGGAAGCAGACCAAGCGACGCCGGAAAAGAAGAAAAAAGGGAAAAGAGAGAGAGAGGAGGCGAGGCCTCCGCCGGCCAACCACCGCCGCACACGGAGGCACGCGCCCCACCGGAAGAACCACCACATCCGGGCGCACCCAGTCGTAGCCGCCGTTTCCCCATCGGACTCCGGCAGCCGGCGCGTGAGGGAGAAGAACCGGACCGCTGCAGCGCGTTTTCCGGCGACGGTGGACCTCCGATCGGCGCGTGGACACCGGATCTGGACTCCCGACGAGGCGATCTACGAGGCGGTGAGGGAGGTGCCGTCAACCGCCGCTCCGGCCAATCTCCGGTGAGGGTAATCCGGTGAGTCTATTTTATATTTATTTATTTTAATATATTATTAATTAATATTATTATTATAATTAATATTATTATTATTATTAATTATTTATTTATTATTATTATTATTATTATTATAATATTTATTTATTTAATTTCTGATTTTTTTTATTATTATTATTATTATTATTATTATTATTATAATATTATTATTATATTTATTCATTATTCTGATTTATTATTATTATTTATTATTGTTATTATTTATATTTATTTAATATTATTATTATTATTATTATTATTATTGATATTATTATTATTATTATTGTCTAATTTGTGTTAATTTTATGTTGATGTTATTATTTAATTGATTTGTGATTATTTATTATTTAAATTTATGTTTTATTATTATTATTATTATCATTATTGATTATTGTTATTATTATTATTTGTTTATGCAATTATTTATGTATTCATTTATTTATTTATTTAGAAATATGTAATTACTATTTTATTGTATTTTATGTATTTGTGGTTTGTAATAATAAATGATTTTTTGACCGCTCTTAAAAAGAACCACCACACAAATATTTTCTACTAAAAAGAATGTTTACTAAATAAAATTGGACCAATGTCCTATTTTTACCCAATAAAACCATCACATAAAAATCGTTTTCCATAATGAACACATGCGGGGACCAAAGTCCTCAAAATAAATAAATAATCCGTTTTATGCATGTATAGCACATTTATAAATGGGAGTTGTATTCCGCTCCTAATATTATTGTAATTTATTTGATTTAATGCCTTATTCTTTTATTCATTTATTTATCTATTGTTTTAAATACATGAATTGAATGCGTCTTCGATTAATTGCATCGTGTGGAGAGAGAGCGAATCAATGTTAATTAAAATTTAATCATAAAATATTCGAGGTAGAAATAGATGAGAAATCCCGGACCCAGCTCTGGTCTTTGGGCTCAAAGAGGCTAGAGGTCTACCCTCCAAGACACCTTTTTGTGCCACGAGACTTTAGCGCTAATCCTAGGCTCCTTAGGGCGAGAGGTTTTACCTTCTATGACCCCTCTGGCTGGCCCAAAATGGATACAACGCGCAGTCTTAGGCTCTCCGAGGCGAGAGTAACTTTCCCAATGTTCTATTGGGTGGCGACTCCATGAAACCTCTTTGTTGCCCAACATAGACGCACTTGCGATTTATTGCAAGCTGTTAGCGGACCCACAAATGCCCCGATCGCCCTCGAGCGGGCGGTCAGAATGGGCGGCCGCGGGGATCCGGCGCGCGTCACAGTGGCGACTCCACTGGGGATGATATGGTTTGAGATTTCAATTTGAAAATACCTCGTTTAACATTTATGGTTAAAATTTAATTCATAAATTCACTTTCTCTCATTTGCATATACATCCCATTAGAGCTTTAGAATATGCTAGTTTGGTCCCTCTATTAGCCCCGGTGCGTTCCTGAAGCACGACCTCATTTTCACTCAATTTGGGGAAGTGTTAAGGATAATCACCAGCCCAAGTCTCGTACCATCGTGGTATATAAAATGGTGACCCGATCGGTCGTTACGCTCGTGATGAGCTAGACCCGTCGGCAGGGATCATGCTTGGGTAGCCCTAAAATAACACCACCCATGACCAAAGCTCATGTAATAGCAATAGAAACCTCCACTAGGTGACATGTACCATAATATCGTGCTTGCTATTTGGGCCGTCATATATTGAACAAAATCAATTGAATCATATGATTTTCATCAAAGGCTTTTATGCCCCGATGGGCTTATCTTATTTAATCGAATTGTTTAAATATATAATGGACAAACATCCATGCGCATTTGCTTTAAATTAAAAGTTATGCTGCCGGTTTTCCACCGCACACTATACGCGTTCACTGGGTTCCCTGTTAACCCTTGGATAAAGCTCACCTAGGAAAGAGACCGTACGACCCCGTGTGGGAGAAATAAGGTTGGAAGGATATACCTGCTTGCATGTGGCTGTGAATGCTGCAAAACATGCACATACATCACACGTCATTCATGTAAAAAAAAAATCAAAAATAATAATAAAAAAGAGAACGCATTTCATTTTATGTATATATCCTTTTGCCTGCATATTATTTTTCACATACATATACTATCACATGTATATAATTTTCTCATACATTGCATCGCATAATTGCAAATTATTGATTTTTCCACTCCATCTGCATAATTCACGATCATGCATTGTATATTGCCATACACGCATCATACTAACAGTTTAAATTTTTAGCCATCATAAATTCATCCAAGTGGGTTAGAGTTCCCGACGGTCGATTAGTAAGGACAGACTCGCCCTTTAGATTGCTCGAATTAGTGCTTGATTGGGATCTTGAGCCACTCTCAACATCTTGTACCTCATCCACATGATTCACGAGTACCTACTATTCCACAACCATCTGTTGATTCACAACAACCGATAGCCCATGCTGGGGGCAAGCCGAACCACTTGTTGATCCACAACAACAAATATTCCATGCTAGGGGCAAGCCGAACCACCTGCTGGTGGAGAGGCTCTTTTTATTGGCAATGCTGCTCGTCAACCCATTAATGAGCATGGAGCTGCGACACTTATTGAGCCAAGAAGGGCAAGAGTTCATAATCCCGAGGAGGATTTTGTGGAAGAAGATGAGATTGAGGACATAGCAGCCCACCAACGCTGGCCTGTTAGCGGATCAATGCTAAATTCTGAGGGATTGAATTCAAGATCTTATCAACAATAAAGAAATTGCTAACCCAGAGAAGAAGGGGAAATAAAAGCTGATGACAGATGAACAATGTTTTTGCGTATTTGTATATTATTTCTAATGATTTCATTTCTTATGATCATGATACATTCATTCATTTTGATATTAATTCAATTAATACTACTACATTTAATCTTGGAACTTTGGAAAATCCAAAAAAAAAAAAAAAATCTTGATGGCATCTGATATAATTCCTGAAGAGAGAGAGAGATTCAGAGAGAAAAATAAGAAAGAAAAACTAGTTGCAATTAGGAGATTGGATGAAAACTCACTAAGAGCACTAGAACCTTTCTGATTACCCGTCGAAGCGATCTCTGGATAAGACAGAACCTAGAAAATGATTTAGGCAATCTTTCTTGTATAACTCTCTAAATGACTATTTCCTACCCTTGTTCTGCAATCGCTTGCTAGCCCCTTGAGCCTTTATGCAGGTATGCTGAATGCGTACTAATTTTGTTGTTACACACATTAAAACTACCTCCTCGCCTAAAATGATTTTGGCTTCCCCTTAGAAGAGTGGCCGCTCTAAAACTGATGGACGTACATCTGAAACAATTCTTTGGACTATTAAAAGAAAAAAATTGCCTTGATAAGAGCAAGTTCAGACTTTGGAAAGAGGGTTTAGTCATGCATGAAAGGCATGAGCTCAAAAAAAAAAAAAGAGAAGCGAAAGCAAAAAGAAGAAAAAGAAAACGAAAAGCGAAAAGCGAAAAGCGAAAAATCCAAAAAGAAAAAATAAATGAAAAAAAAAAGAGAAAGAAAAAGAAGCAAAGAAAACAAAAAGCAAAAAAGAAGAATCAAAAAGAGAGCTCAAAATGGTGACCAATTGACTAGTTTCAACGATTGCCCTTCTGATCTCAAGGAGCTAGAATATTATCGAGTCCAAATTCAAGAATGCTTTTGAGCCAAGAACGGTTCATCCATCAGTTGAGAAAATATCGCAGCCATTTTTCTCTAGCGACCTGATCTTTCTTTGACAGCCATCTACCCAAGCCTAACATTACAATCAAAGTAAGACCTCTTGATTCTGGGTTCAGTCTTATCCAATTAGCGGAGATGACCTTTTAATAAGGTTTGGTACGTAAGAAGAGGCCTATGGTGTTTCTTGAGCCTCAAGCGAGAAGCCACGAGTGCATTTATGCATTCGAGTTAAGTCTCGTCTCCAACATTGCTTCTAGAATTTGCATTCAAAAGATTAAATGAGAGCAGAGAGAAAATATTCAATCATGAGAATCAAAAAGAGAGCAGATTGATAACAGGAGTTTGATGCTTTCAAGATCTATCCCGAGATTGGAATGAGGTTTTGTATCTTGAGATTAATGCCAAATAATAATCATATATTATGAAATCAAATTGAAATATGTGCATTTATGCAATGGTATTGATGTAACCAAAATAGTTCATCTGATGTACAAAAAAAAAAAAGAAAAACAAATAAGAAAAAAAAAGAAAAAAGGCCGTTAGAGATGAAAACCGTAATTGACGCTCTAAGCAAAAGTTAGGCCAAAGGACAGGGTGAAAACCTGAAAACAGGTAGTCTGTCCTAAAAAAAAAAAAAAAAAAAAAAAAGCCGCTGGATTGGGTTGGATTCTTTCCAGGCAAAAATAAGGCACAGGGTCATGTGAAAATCCGAAAGGACGCATTTCCCGCCAAGAAAAGCTAGTGTGAAAATCCATAAGAGACGCACTACCTTGAAATAATGACTACAGGTTTCAAACGAGAACCTCATAATCCCCAAAGAGCATGAAATTCAAAGGCAATTCCAGAAGGCACCGATCTTACTGCAAATTGCAACCAAATTGGCTGTCGCCTTCAAATCTACTTAGATGAATTTTTATACTGCATTGCTGCATACACATGCATTTCACTTGCATGCTCACCTATTTTTCCTTCATATTTGCCTTTCTAAGTCTTGCAGAAAAAGAGACTCGATGCGGACACCGACAGAAACCGAGTGGCGACATCATTCCAAACATCAATCAAGATCAAACCCAAGACCTCTCAGGGGGCAGACAATCAATCCAAAGACCTCTCAGGGGGCAGTTCTCAACCAAAGACCTCTCAGGGGGCAGTTCTCATCCCAAGACCTCTCAGGGGGCACATAATCAAATCCAAGACCTCTTAAGAGGTAGATTTCAACCAAAGACCTCTCAGGGGGCAGTTCTCAACCAAAGACCTCTCAGGGGGCAGTTCTCAATCCAAGACCTCTCAGGGGGCACAATCAACCCAAGACCTCTCAGGGGGGCAGATCTCAACCAAAGACCTCTCAGGGGGCACACAATCAACCCAAGACCTCTCAGGGGGCAGATCTCAACCAAAGACCTCTCAGGGGGCAAATAATCAACCCAAGACCTCTTAGGGGGCAGATCTCAACCAAAGACCTCTCAAGGGGCACACAATCAACCCAAGACCTCTCAGGGGGCAGTTCTCATCCCAAGACCTCTCAGGGGGCAGATCTCAACCAAAGACCTCTCAGGGGGCAAATAATTAAATCTAAGACCTCTCAGGGGGCACATAATCAAATCCAAGACCTCTCAGGGGGCAGACAATCAACCAAAGACCTCTCAGGGGGCAGATCTCAACCAAAGACCTCTCAGGGGGCAGATCTCATCCAAAGACCTCTCAGGGGGCACATAATCAAATCCAAGACCTCTCAGGGGGCAGACAATCAACCAAAGACCTCTCAGGGGGTAGATCTCAACCAAAGACCTCTCAGGGGGCAGATCTCATCCCAAGACCTCTCAGGGAGCACACAATCAATCCAAGACCTCTCAGGGGGCACAATCAAACCCAAGACCTCTCAGGGGGCAGATCTCAACCAAAGACCTCTCAGGAGGCAGTTCTCAACCCAAGACCTCTCAGGGGGCAGATAATCAACCCAAGACCTCTCAGGGGGCAGATCTCAACCAAAGACCTCTCAGGGGGCGCCACTCAACAGAACGGCTAGCACGATGACGACACTACCACTCTAAGGAGGGTTAGCACGACCACGGGACTACCACTTCATCATCCAATCGAAGGGTTAGCACGATGGCGGCACTACCACTCTAAGGAGGGTTGGCACGACCACTTCATCATCCAATCGAAGGGTTAGCACGATGGCGGCACTACCACTCTGAGGAGGGTTAGCACGACCACGGCACTACCACTTCATCATCCAATCGAAGGGTTAGCACGATGACGGCACTACCACTCTGAGGAGGGTTAGCACGACCACGGCACTACCACTTCATCATCCGATCGAAGGGTTAGCACGATGGCGGCACTACCACTCTGAGGAGGGTTAGCACAACCACGGCACTACCACTTCGAAGGGTTAGCACGATGGCGGCACTACCACTCTGAGGAGGGTTAGCACGACCACGGCACTACCACTTCATCATCCAATCGAAGGGTTAACACGATGGCGGCACTACCACTCTAAGGAGGGTTAGCACGACCACGGCACCACCACTTCAAAATCTCAAGCCCTCTGAGGAGGCAAATCCCAAAGCCCTCTGAGGAGGCATCTCTTTATCCGACTCCCGGAAAGAAGGCAAGGTCTCTACCGCAGGTATGGAATCCTCTCTCTCTTCCTCTTTGAATTTTAGCTCACCTAGGTGTCTATGCACTAGCTTCTCCAAAATTGGGGGTAACTGTAGACACCGGGTCCCGAGCTCAACATAAAAATGGCAATGGTGATTTTTTGACCCTTGATTATTCCCTCCGAAAAAATAAATAAAAAAAAATATATAAATAAAAAAAATAAAAAATAAAAACAAAAAAATATATAAATATGTGTGTGTGAAATTAGGTAATTAATTAGTTGATGTTGTTAGTTAATTAAGTGGTTAATATTATTGTGTTAATTAAAATGCATGTAAAATTAAAGTTGAAGTGTGTAATTAATTAGATAAAATATATATATGTATGATAATTTAAATGGATTAATTAGTGTAATGTTTAATTAATAGAGAGTTTAATTAATATGTATGTTTAATTAATTAATGTATGTGTTATTTGAATTAAGTTAGATTAATTAAGAATAGAGAAAAGAAGGGAAATAATTGAGTGGGAAGTTACCATTATGCCCCTTAACCCTAATTTGAGGGTGTAAAAAGAAGAAGATGAGGAAAATAGGGGGGGCTCTCTCTCGGTCGGCAGATCAAAAGAAAGAAAAAGAAAAGAAAAGAGAGCAAGGCAAAGAAGAAGAAAGTAAAAGAAAAGAAAAGAGGTGAGCAAGAACAGAGGGTCGCGCCAAGGAAACAAAGAGAAAGCAAAATAAAGAATAAAAATAGAAAGGAAAAGAAAGAAAAGAGAGAGCAAGACCTGAGAGTGAGGAACCAAAATCAAAGGAAAATAAAAGGGAAATAGAGAGTAAAAGAGAGAAGAGAGACCCAGCCAACGGGAAGCAGACCAAGCGACGCCGGAAAAGAAGAAAAAAGGGAAAAGAGAGAGAGAGGAGGCGAGGACTCCGCCGGCCAACCACCGCCGCACACGGAGGCACCGCCCCACCGGAAGAACCACCACATCCGGGCGCACCCAGTCGTAGCCGCCGTTTCCCCATCGGACTCCGGCAGCCGGCGCGTGAGGGAGAAGAACCGGACCGCTGCAGCGCGTTTTCCGGCGACGGTGGACCTCCAATCGGCGCGTGGACACCGGATCTGGACTCCCGACGAGGCGATCTACGAGGCGGTGAGGGAGGTGCCGTCAACCGCCGCTCCGGCCAATCTCCGGTGAGTCTATTTTATATTTATTTATTTTAATATATTATTAATTAATATTAATTAATATTATTATTATAATTAATATTATTATTATTATTATTATAATATTTATTTATTTAATTTCTGATTTATTATTATTATTATTATTATTATAATATTATTATTATATTTATTCATTATTCTGATTTATTATTATTATTTATTATTGTTATTATTTATATTTATTTATTATTATTATTATTATTATTATTATTATTATTATTATTATTATTATTATTATTATTATTATTGTCTAATTTGTGTTAATTTTATGTTGATGTTATTATTTAATTGATTTGTGATTATTTATTATTTAAATTTATGTTTTATTATTATTATCATTATTGATTATTGTTATTATTATTATTTGTTTATGCAATTATTTATGTATTCATTTATTTATTTATTTAGAAATATGTAATTACTATTTTATTGTATTTTATGTATTTGTGGTTTGTAATAATAAATGATTTTTTGATCGCTCTTAAAAAGAACCACCACACAAATATTTTCTACTAAAAAGAATGTTTACTAAATAAAATTGGACCAATGTCCTATTTTTACCCAATAAAACCATCACATAAAAATCGTTTTCCATAATGAACACATGCGGGGACCAAAGTCCTCAAAATAAATAAATAATCCGTTTGATGCATGTATAGCACATTTATAAATGGGAGTTGTATTCCGCTCCTAATATTATTGTAATTTATTTGATTTAATGCCTTATTCTTTTATTCATTTATTTATCTATTGTTTTAAATACATAAATTGAATGCGTCTTCGATTAATTGCATCGTGTGGAGAGAGAGCGAATTAATGATATTAAGATTTGATCATAAAATAATTGAGGTAGAAATAGATAAGAAATCCCGGACCCAGCTCTGGTCTTTGGGCTCAAGAGGTTAGAGGTTATCCTCCAAAATACTTCTTGGGTCAAGAGACTTTAGCGCTAATCCTAGGCTCTTTAGGGTGAGAAGTTCACCTTCTATGACCCCTCTGGCTGGCCCAAAATGGATACCAAGCGCAGTCTTAGACTCTCCGAGGCGAGAGTAACTTTCCCAATGTTCTATTGGGTGGCGACTCCATGAAACCTCCTTGTTGCCCAACATAGACGCACTTGCAATTTTTATTGCAAGCTGTCAATGGACCCGCAAATGCCCCGATCGCCCACGTGCGGGCGGTCGAACGGGCGGCCGCATCGGGATCCGGCGCGCGTCACAGTATAAAGAAAAAAAATAAAAAATAAAAACAAAAAAATATATAAATATGTGTGTGTGAAATTAGGTAATTAATTAGTTGATGTTGTTAGTTAATTAAGTGGTTAATATTATTGTGTTAATTAAAATGCATGTAAAATTAAAGTTGAAGTGTGTAATTAATTAGATAAAATATATATATGTATGATAATTTAAATGGATTAATTAGTGTAATGTTTAATTAATAGAGAGTTTAATTAATATGTATGTTTAATTAATTAATGTATGTGTTATTTGAATTAAGTTAGATTAATTAAGAATAGAGAAAAGGAGGGAAATAATTGAGTGGGAAGTTACCATTATGCCCCTTAACTCTAATTTGAGGGTGCAAAAAGAAGAAGATGAGGAAAATAGGGGGGGCTCTCTCTCGGTCGGCAGATCAAAAGAAAGAAAAAGAAAAGAAAAGAGAGCAAGGCAAAGAAGAAGAAAGGAAAAGAAAAGAAAAGAGGTGAGCAAGAACAGAGGGTCGCCGGCCAAGGAAACAAAGAGAAAGCAAAATAAAGAATAAAAATAGAAAGGAAAAGAAAGAAAAGAGAGAGCAAGACCTGAGAGTGAGGAACCAAAATCAAAGGAAAATAAAAGGGAAATAGAGAGTAAAAGAGAGAAGAGAGACCCAGCCAACGGGAAGCAGACCAAGCGACGCCGGAAAAGAAGAAAAAAGGGAAAAGAGAGAGAGAGGAGGCGAGGCCTCCGCCGGCCAACCACCGCCGCACACGGAGGCACCGCCCCACCGGAAGAACCACCACATCCGGGCGCACCCAGTCGTAGCCGCCGTTTCCCAATCGGACTCCGGCAGCCGGCGCGTGAGGGAGAAGAACCGGACCGCTGCAGCGCATTTTTCGGCGACGGTGGACCTCCGATCGGCGCGTGGACACCGGATCTGGACTCCCGACGAGGCGATCTACGAGGCGGTGAGGGAAGTGCCGTCAACCGCCGCTCCGGCCAATCTCCGGTGAGGGAAATCCGGTGAGTCTATTTTATATTTATTTATTTTAATATATTATTAATTAATATTATTATTATAATTAATATTATTATTATTATTAATTAATTATTTATTATTATTAGTATTATTATAATATTTATTTATTTAATTTCTGATTTATTATTATTATTATTATTATTATTATAATATTATTATTATATTTATTCATTATTCTGATTTATTATTATTATTTATTATTGTTATTATTTATATTTATTTAATATTATTATTATTATTATTATTATTATTATTATTATTATTATTATTATTATTATTATTATTATTATTATTATTATTATTATTATTATTATTGTCTAATTTGTGTTAATTTTATGTTGATGTTATTATTTAATTGATTTGTGATTATTTATTATTTAAATTTATGTTTTATTATTATTATTATTATCATTATTGATTATTGTTATTATTATTATTTGTTTATGCAATTATTTATGTATTCATTTATTTATTTATTTAGAAATATGTAATTACTATTTTATTGTATTTTATGTATTTGTGGTTTGTAATAATAAATGATTTTTTGACCGCTCTTAAAAAGAACCACCACACAAATATTTTCTACTAAAAAGAATGTTTACTAAATAAAATTGGACCAATGTCCTATTTTTACCCAATAAAACCATCACATAAAAATCGTTTTCCATAATGAACACATGCGGGGACCAAAGTCCTCAAAATAAATAAATAATCCGTTTTATGCATGTATAGCACATTTATAAATGGGAGTTGTATTCCGCTCCTAATATTATTGTAATTTATTTGATTTAATGCCTTATTCTTTTATTCATTTATTTATCTATTGTTTTAAATACATGAATTGAATGCGTCTTCGATTAATTGCATCGTGTGGAGAGAGAGCGAATTAATGATATTAAGATTTGATCATAAAATAATTGAGGTAGAAATAGATGAGAAATCCCGGGCTCAGCTCTGGTCTTTGGGCTCAAGAGGTTAGAGGTTATCCTCCAAAATACTTCTTGGGTCACGAGACTTTAGCGCTAATCCTAGGCTCTTTAGGGTGAGAAGTTCACCTTCTATGACCCCTCTGGCTGGCCCAAAATGGATACCAAGCGCAGTCTTAGGCTCTCCGAGGCGAGAGTAACTTTCCCAATGTTCTATTGGGTGGCGACTCCATGAAACCTCCTTGTTGCCCAACATAGACGCACTTGCAATTTTTATTGCAAGCTGTCAATGGACCCGCAAATGCCCCGATCGCCCACGTGCGGGCGGTCGAACGGGCGGCCGCATCGGGATCCGGTGCGCGTCACAGTAGTGCCTTATCAAATATGGGATAAAAGCTGGAACCAAAACAAGCTTCAGTTTTGGTAGAGAGAAAGTAACTGACCAAAGCTGAGACCAAAGCAAGACCCAGCTTTGGTCGCAGCTTTGGTCCGTGACCTGATGGGTTTTTAACTTTTTATTTTGACAAACTTCTTTTTCTAAATGGACTCTTAAGAGGGACGGGTGCACTTATAAAAGAAAACACATCTCTTAACCTAAAAAAGAAGAAAAATACAAAGTGAAAAACATAACAACGTGAAGATGACAGCAGCAGAAGAAGAAAATGGAGAGACAATCTGATGGTGGCCAACCCAGATCCCGTTTTTTCTCTTCCTTTGTTATGAAATATGCTGGTGGCCAGACCTGTTCTTCATTGTGTTCTTCTTCTTTTCTCTATTTTATTTTCTTTTGTTATGATGAATTTAATGGATTTTAGTTTTGATTTGAGATTGATTTTATGGTTTGAGATTATGTTTTTATTGAGATTAATGCTTGTTGAAATTGATCAAATCAATATGAAATTAATCAATTAATTTACTTGACCAATTGAATTAATTATTGGATCAAATAAAACATAACCTGGATTGAAAACATGAATGATCAAACTTATTTTTGTCCTTGTGATTTTTTATTTTTATCAAGGTTTTTCCATTGAACTTAATGCTTTCTAATTTTAGTTTTTTTACATGATCAATTGAAAGAATTAAATTGAGATTAGGGTTAAAATACCATGATCATTGAATTTTGATTAATTTAGGGAAAAATCAACATCTCATGTGAATTATCATTTTTTTGCATAAAAATATGAAAAATTACATAGTTAAGAAGTTAAGTGAAACCCAAGTCCCAACATCCATCATACTTGTTAATTCTCATTAAAATTAGTGTTTGATTGTTTAGTTATTCATTAGCATAATTTAACTTAGTTTCATATTTAAACATTGTCTGTCTAAATAACATAAGTATTCGAGAATTTTAGTAATTGTTAGGCTGTTCACTGAGGACGATATTCTGGCTTCAATATCCTTTACTACTTGCATGACAGAGTACACTTGCTCTTAGATTTAGTTTATTTAGCCCATGTCATAAGGTATGTTAAAATGATGTTTAAAAATAATTATTAGTGATAATTAGGTGGGTTTTTAATGTTCAAATGGATAATTTGACATTTAAATTTGCTTAATCTATGTGAAATTTATACTATGTACTTATAACTACATGTGAATTAAGTTAGGAAAAATGTAGCTAAGTGTAAATTTATGAAATTGTGATAGAGTTGAGGCATAGAGGATAGAATTAAGGCATAAAAGAATATGAAATTTAACCTTTGGGTGCATAATTGGTAGGCTTGTGTATAATTACCTATTAGTTTCGTATAGGTAAAGTAGTTTTTGGTATGTAGACGGGGTGGATAGTTAAATTGGTGTGTTAATAAAGAAATTAGTTATTAGTTAGTTGAATTATTGGTATGGGAATGAAAGAAACGCACATGTTTATTGGTAATGCGATACAACACCTAGTACAGTAATTTGAGGAAAGTATGTAAATGATAGAACTAAATTTAGAATTGGAAGAATTATGCCTAAGTAATGAATAAAATGTGTATGTAAAAGCTAAATAATGTATAAAGGTGAGAAATGATGAGATAAAGGATATAGATGAACCAATAGTAAAAAAAAAAAAAAAACTATAAATAATTTAAGAATGTGATAGGAATGAGTAAGGAAGCAAGAAAAGTGGATTTAAATAACAAATTTGCAAATCCATATTAAATGTATAACCTAAGGAACTAGATGGTAAATATGGAAGTAAATATGGATTAAGGAACCATAAAATAATTTAATAATAAAAAGTTAACTTGTATTGGAGTTTGATTCGGGGTATGGTGAATGAATGTATGATTTTTAGAAGTGTTAAAAGATTTTTTCTCTACAGGGAGATAGGCATTTTTATAGGAAAAATTATGCCAAAATTTTTTTAAATTATTATTATTATTATTATTATTATTATTGTTGTTGTTGTTGTTGTTGTTGTAGTTATTTTTATTGTTGAAAAGAGTATCTTGCATTTGATTAATTGGTACTGGAATTAAAAAAGTAGAATAAATATAGGTTATTTTGTATGTTAGAAGTCCCTCTACATAAATACTGTTAACACTTGATTATTATTATACTACTTTGTTTTTATTATTAATCTTTGGAGATTAATTCTCTATTCAATATTAGACTCAATCTCTCATCACTTTAGTTGAAACGCAAAATCAGTTTAGAATCAATAAAACTACGAAATCATAGGCAACATCTAATGTAATTTATGTATATTTTATTTTTAATGTATTTTTGCTTAGTATTTATTAGGAATATAATATGAAAATTTATGTACGTTATTTTTCTTTTATTTATTTTAAATGGTTTTATTTTGTTGAATATAAGTTCGATTTTCAATCTATTCGGTTCAGTTTAAAATCGAACCGAACCGACCATTTGCATACCCTTAATTGTACAATTTAATATATTTTTATAATATTATATTTTTAAATTAATAGTATTGTTAATAATATTGCATAATTATTATTTATATAAATTAAATTTTTGATGTAATAATAATAATAATAAATTAAATTAAAAATAATAATAAAAAATTTAATAATTTTTGCGACGGAATAGCGATGGAATTTTTTGTCATTAATATTTTTTAATATTTAAGGCGACTAATTTAGGGGTTATTTAGCGACGGAATATTTTGTTTTTAGTGACGGAATTTGCTGTTGCTATTTTTAGCGATGGTTTTATATCTTGGTCGCAAAATTTCTTGCGATGGACAGATTAGCGACGATTAGTCGTTTTGTCACTAAAAGTAATTAGCGACTGAATTCATGGAATTAGCGACGAAAATTGCCGTCTCTAATTCCCTATTTTTTGTAGTGTGTTTTTATAAATGAAGTAATATTTTAAATTTAATTTTTATTAATTTATTTTAACTGTTATATTAAGAGGAGCAAAATAATTTAATATGATTTTTATATTATTATTAATTATAACTAAATTTTGATATATTGATTAATTTCAATGAATTTCTTAATCTAATTCTAAAACTAAAATAAAATCATAATATAATATTTAATTTTTAATAATATTTTAAATAAGAGACGCTAACTAATGGAATATTTCAGAAGCTCTATAAAATATTTTAAAAGTATTTCATTAGTTTTAAAATAATGTTAATTCAAAATATAACTAAAATTGGGAATTAAATTATGAAACTTTTCTAATTTGGAGGTTAAATTGAGAAATGAGTTAATGGTTAAGAGTTATTTCGTAATTAACTCCTAAAATGTTTAATTTTTTTTTAACTTTTTCTCATTTATTTATTTATTATGAGGAAGATGGGAAAAAAAATTCAATTTAATTATTTATTTTTGGTGAGGGAGATGGGAAAAAAATTTCAATTTAATTACTCTTATTTGCATATAATGTAAAAGTTTTATATAGTTATCAAAATCTTTCCTACTCAATTAATCAACACTAATAAATTTAAGGTGGCGATAGGTACAATTCTTCTAAATATAGGACACTCAAAAAATGTGAGTGTATAATACGTTTTTCGTCACATTTGGGGTAAAATATACATTATGCCATGAGCATGTTTTGCGCACGTCATTTAATATTGGGATGTCTTTTTAGGGTGGTGATTAGTGACATTTCGTCAAATTCGGATGTGTTTTGTGAGTGATATCATCAAATTTATCTATCCCATTCCGGCATTCCCCACACGTACATCAGGGAGTTTTAATACTCGGTTTTGATCCCAAAGAATTGGAGGCTTATTAGCTAATAGCTATAGAAGCATCTTCCAAATGTGTAAAAATTTTGTCCAAACCCCGTGTATGGGAGACATATATATCATACAATGGTGTATTACCACCGGAGGCAGTTGCACATAGGAAGAACAAAAGATATTCGTCGTTAATCCATTTGAAAGAGCAAACGGTAAATTTGCCGACAATATAATATTCGCGATGAAAAATCTTATATCCGTAAGTACATTGCCAACGGAATGAACAATCTAATGATGAATATAACCGAGTTTTGCATGTCAGTATCTTCCATCATGGCATTAACTTGCATGTATATGCGTACCTCATAAGTGTTAGAAATTTTAATTTCTAATGTTGATTCATATATTTTAAGTAATTGATAATTGCTATTGTTGTACACACGGTGATGATTAGTGTAGTATTGAAGATGCAATTATCGGGTGTAAATCCCTCCGTCCCATATCGTGAAAATAAAAGTTTGAGTGGTATTTTGTATAATGGTAAAAGTATAAGGGTCTTTTGGTATTTTGTGAATTAAAATGTATTTTTAATTCATCAACAGACAGTTTTTCTTAATATACGATTTTTTTTTACTTCCTTCCTTCAAAAAAAAAAACAAAATACTCTGCTCTAAGAGTTTAATTCAATAATCAAGAATTAAACAAGTCCTTATATCATCAAAGGGCGAATTGAAGATTATTCGATATTGGGATTGGAAAACATTAATTATTATCTGCATTTGGGATATTTTATTAGCATAATGGAATCATCAAGTAAGTTTTCTATTCTTGTAATTTTATAATTATGCCATATGATTTAATGTTTTTGGTTGATTTAATTATTCTATTAGGATCCTTTGTTAATTGATTTCGCATATTAGTTAATTTAACATTTGGTATCAGAGCACCTAATAGAAATTAAATTACCAATTTGGGGTTTATGAGAATTTGGGGATTTTCTCAATTAAAGTTAATTAATATTTTAAATTAATTATTTATGGCATAATTATAATGGGTATTTAATTTTGGATTGAAATTTTCGTTCAAATGGTTGAAATATTGCTATCGGCATTAAAATTTGATTTTAATGGTTTTTTATAAAAGTCTTAGTTTAATAATTCATTAATTTAAGTATTATAATGATATTATTAAACTTAATAATTTAAGTTTACATGATTTAAATCTTTAATATTTTAGTGAGTGCGTTAGTCACCAAAGTGGCCCACTCGGAGTTCGTTAAATGATTTGAATTATGTTTATAAATGTTTTATTTGATATAGCATCATGAATGACATTTAAGAATAATAAACATTTATAGTTATTAACATGTAGTTATACGGTTACCCAAAGGTAGATCTTACTCAAGTTCAATAACAATTGAAGTAGGTTACAAATTTTGTTTGATTAATATATAATGTACATCCAAAGATGACTTATATGTTAATGTAAACTTAATGATTGACCTTATATATGTTATATGAATGATGCATGTTTGATGATTGTTAGTTGTGTTTAGATTTAGCCCAAAGGTGAATTTAAATGCAATGTTTTGGTAAGTTATAGTCTAAATTGTTGTTTAAATCCAAAGCAATTGATATGTGAGATGTAAATGTTTGCAGTGATCTCTACTATGTTAAATATGGCTGCCAATGGTATCAAGTTTAATGGGCAGAACTATGATGATTGGATCGAATATGTCAAGCAAAATGCTGGCCTTTTGGGACTCGATTCATCTCTTGTTATGGATGAGCCCACTAAACCGACCGATACTAGTTCAGAGGAAGACAAGAAACTGTGGGAGAACTGGGAGAGGTTAAATAGGCTTATGATGAGTTTTCTTAAGCTTAACATAGCGCCTAATATTAAGCCTTCCCAGCCCAAGACTGAAAATGTGAGGGAATTTATGGCAGAGATTAAGAAGTGTACTATGACAGACATTATGGATAAGTCTGTTGTTGCTGCTCTAATTAATGATTTATCTAATAAAGGGTACACTATAGCTCAGTCAATGGATGAACACATTACTCACATGGTGAATACCTACAACCGGCTCAAAAGTTTGGATGTGGATCTTGGTGAGAGGGTGTTGGTTGAGTTCATGCTGAAATCATGTAAGGGTGATGATTTTAAGCAATTTCGGAGAACTTACAACCAACTTAAGGAAAAATGGTCTCTTTCGGATACTAAGGCCATGCTCATGCAAGAGGAGGCAAGGCAAAGGGAAGATCTTAAGGTCAAACTTCCCCAAGGCAACTTTGCCTATCATGGTAATTCAAACGCTTGTTCTAGTAACGGCAAAGCTCCAAGTAAGAAATGGAAGAACAAGGGAAAGCAGCCATTTAAGGTGTAGCCTAGTAAAGGGCAGGGAGAGGTTGAAAAGATTTTGAAATATTTCTTTTGCAACAAACCTGGGCACAAGAAGGCTGATTGCCTAAAGAGGAAAGCATGGTTTGAGAAAAGAGGTATACATTTTGTTTCAGTATGCTTTGAATCAAATCTGATTGAAGTACCTTCTAATACTTGGTGGCTTGATACTGGTGCAACCACTCATATTTCTAATGTTATGTAGGTTTACCTAAATCTCCACTGAATGCCGGAAAGTGAAAGCTTTTTATTTATGGGAAACAGGATGAAAGCTAGAATTGAAGGTGTCGGTACATATAGAGTTGTGTTAGATATGGGCTATTGCCTTGATCTAGAGAAGTGTCTATATGTTCCTGATTGCTCTAGAAATCTTGTTTCTGTTTCTATGTTGGATGTTTTAGGATTTGATTTTAGGATTGGACATGGTTGTTTTTCATTATATCGTAGAACAAACCTTTGTGGTACTGGTTTATTGTCAGATACTTTGTATTGTTTCAATCTAAATTCTACTTTTGTTAATTCCCTGTTTAATGTTGATGTTGAATGTGATATTCGTATGAAAAGGAATGCACTCAATGAGTCTTCTGCTGACTTGTGGCATAAAAGACTCGGTCAGATATCCAAAGAGAGGATTTTGAGACTAATTAAAAGTGAAGTTTTGTCTCAATTGGATTTTACAGATTGGAATGATACTTGTGTGGATTGCATTAAGGGTAAGCAAACCAAACATGTATCAAAACAGGCTGCCACAAGGAGTAGTGGATTACTCGATTTAATACATACAGATATTTGTGGTCCTTTCGATGTACCGTCTTGGGGCGGTGAGAGGTATTTTATCACCTTCATTGATGATTACTCTAGGTATTGGTACCTATATTTACTGCATGAAAGAACTCAATCGGTTGATGTCCTTGAGACATTTATTACGGAGGTTGAGAGGCAGTTAAATAGAAAGGTTAAGGTAATACGTTCCGATAGAGGTGGTGAATATTATGGAAAGACATCGGAAGTTGGACAAATTCCAGGTCCATTTAAGAAACTCCTTGAGTCTAAGGGCATTTGTGCATAGTATACAATGCCCGAATCGCCACATCAAAATGGTGTAGCTGAAAGGCGTAATCGTACATTGATGGAAATGGTAAGGAGTATAGTGAACGATAGTTCTGTACCTGTTTCATTGTGGATGTATGCATTGAGGACAACCGCATACATATTGAATAGGGTACCTAGTAAAGCAGTTCCTAAGACACCTTATGAACTGTGGACATCTAGGAAGCCTAGTTTAAGACATCTTCACATGTGGGGCTGTCAACCCGAAGTGAGGATATATAATCCACATGAAAAGAAGTTGGATTCTAGGACCATTAGTGGTTATTTCATTGGATATCCGGAGAGGTCAAAAGGGTATAGATTCTATTGTCCTAACCATAGTACGAGAATTGTAGAGTCTGGGAATGCTCGCTTCATTGAAAATGGCAAAGTCCATGGGAGTGTGGGAGCACGTAATGTAGAGATAAGAGAGTCATTGATGGACCAAAACCCATCAAGTGATCCATCTCAAGTTGATATTCCTATTATTGTAGCATTGCCACAAGGCATTAATATGGAACAACAACAAATGGATGCTCCAATCCCAATTGTGGATGCCATTGTTCAAGAAGAGGAAGAAAATGTCCAAGTTAATGAGCAAGTGCAACCTCAAGAAGAAATAGCATTGAGGAGGTCTACTCGAGAGAAAAGATCAGCTATTTCAAATGAGTATATAGTTTATGCACTTGAGCATGAGAGTGACTTGAGCATTGATAATGACCCAGTCTCTTTTGACCAAGCCATGAGCAGTGAAAATTCTGACAAGTGGTTGATGGCCATGAAGGAAGAGTTGAAATCTATGGCTGACAACAATGTCTGGAAAATGATGAAATTGCCGAAGGATTCTAAAAGAGTCGGCTGTAAGTGGGTATTTAAGACCAAGCGAGACTCTAAGGGCAATGTCGAGAGGTACAAAGCTAGACTTGTTGCCAAAGGTTACACTCAAAAGGATGGCATTGACTACAAAGAGACTTTCTCTCCGGTTTCTAGAAAGAACTCTTTAAGGATTGTAATGGCTTTGGTGGCTCATTTTGATCTTGAGCTTCACCAAATGGATGTTAAAACAGCCTTCTCAATGGAGATTTGGAAGAAGAGGTATATATGGATCAACCTCAAGGTTTTGAGACCACAAATGAAGGAAATCTGGTATGTAGGTTGAAGAAATCAATCTATGGATTAAAATAATTTTCTCGACAATGGTACTTGAAGTTTAATGATACTGTATTGTCATATGGGTTTGTAGAAATGACCGTTGACCGGTGTATCTACATGAAGGTTGAGGGAAGCAAGTTTTTAATCCTTGTGTTGTATGTAGATGATATTCTTCTTGCCGCTAATGATCGTGGGTTATTGCATGATGTTAAGGATTACCTTTCTAGCAACTTTGAGATGAAGGATATGGGTGAGGCTTCCTATGTGATCGGAATAGAAATATTTCGGTATAGATCACAAGGAATTTTGGGACTGTCTCAAAAGGCTTACATCAACAAAGTTCTAGAAAGATTTAAGATGGAATCATGCACACCTAGTCCAGTTCCCATCCAGAAAGGGGATAATTTCAGTCTATCTCAATGTCCCAAGAATGACATGGAGTGTAAAGAAATGGATAATATCCCTTATGCTTCTTTAGTCGGGAGTTTGATGTATGCTCAGACCTGTTCTAGACCGGATATAAGCTTTGCAGTTGGTATGTTGGGTCATTATCAATCAAATCCCGGACTATTACATTGGAGAGCTGCAAAGAAAGTTTTGAGGTACTTGCAAGGCACTAAGGATCACATGCTCACCTATAGAAGAACTAATAACCTTGAGGTTGTTGGTTACTCGGACTCAGACTATGCCGGATGTTCGGATACCCGAAAGTCCACATTTGGCTATTTGTTCCTTCTAGCTGATGGAGCTGTCTCATGGAAGAGTGGTAAGCAGTCTGTCATTGCTACTTCCACTATGGAGGCTGAATTTGTAGCATGCTTTGAAGCTACGGTTCAATCGTTGTGGCTGCGCAATTTTGTTGGTGATTTAGGCATCGTTGGTACCATTGCTAAACTATTGAGGATTTATTGTGATAATGCGGCAGCAGTGTTCTTCTCTAAGAATGATAGATACTCCAAGGGTGCCAAGCATATGGATTTAAAGTATCTATCTGTCAAAGAAGAGGTGCAAAATCAAAGAGTTCAAATAGTGCACATTGGCACCAATGATATGATTGCGGATCCATTGACTAAAGGGCTAGCTCCTAAGATATTTATTGGCCATGTTAGTGAAATGGGAGTAGTCACGAAGTCCTTGTATAGCGGATGATTGGTCATACATGTATGAATTTATGGATTGCACATTTATGTTTATTTGATACTCTAGATATTGATGTTTGTTTAGATTTTGCTTATCTATGAATCATATTTCAGCTATGCATAATTTGTTATGATTATAGATGTTGGGTCTTATTTTAAGACATTGTGGGATAAGATATTTTCGGGTGTTTATCTTATCAAATTATGACTGTTTGAATTGGATTGACTTGTGATACATGGAAGGAATCGAGACGTTTGTCAGGCCCGTGACCGCCATAATTCGGTTGGTTTAGTTCTTACGAAGTTGTGACTTGTATATTGCATTATTTAAGTGAGCTCAAATTTATGTTAATATGTCATATACTTGTCATATATGAATCAAGTGGGAGAATGTTAGAAATTTTAATTTCTAATGTTGATTCATATATTTTAAGTAATTGATAATTGCTATTATTGTACACACGGTGATGATTAGTGTAATATTGAAGAGGCAATTATCGGGTGTAAATCCCTTCATCCCATATCATGAAAATAAAAGTTTGAGTGGTATTTTGTATGATGGTAAAAGTATAACGGTCTTTTGGTATTTTTTGAATTAAAATGTATTTTTAATTTATCAACAGACAGTTTTTCTTAATATACGTTTTTTTTACTTCCTTCCTTCAAAAAAAAAAAAAACAAAATACTCTGCTCTAAGGGTTTAATTCAATAATCAAGAATTAAACAAGTCCTTATATCATCAAAGGGCAAATTGAAGATTATTCAATATTGAGATTGGAAAACATTAATTATTATCTGCGTTTGGGATATTTTATTAGCATAATGGAATCATCAAGTAAGTTTTCTATTCCTGTAATTTTATAATTATGCCATATGATTTAATGTTTTTGGTTGATTTAATTATTCTATTAGGATCCTTTGTTAATTGCTTTCGCATATTAGTTAATTTAACAATAAGCACGAAGTTTCTTAAAAGACTCGCTTGCTAAAGGATTTCCCATATTTTTTATCAGGATGCACAAGCATGGCCTGTACATAATAAAAGTAATGAAATAAGTAAAAGAGATTCAGCATTCGCACTTTTTTGTGCAGCAACAGCAGGATTTAGAAAATTAGATTTAACACACATCAGGTACATAATCCATGCAACTACACGTCAGGTACATAATACTTGCAACTATACTAGGATCCAAAGCCCTTTCATAAAAGTATTAGAAGTTATTCTAAGTGGCAACAACTCCAGCTTGCTATTCATAGAATCAAGCAATCAGTCCAGGGCAGAGTCGAAGGATATTAAGGAGGAAATGGGAGCAAAAAGAATACTTCCCAACCCAAAAACAAACCATAAGGTTAAAGTTTAAACAATAAACTTGTCTTAAGAAAAGGAAAAGACTACATATACAATTCTCCAACCACTTTGGCCCTTTCATAATACCAAGTCACCCAAAATTTTAAACACGCATGTTTAAACATTTTATTGTGAGGAAATTGTGAGTACAAGAACTTAATTATACGAAACAATCAATGCAACCAGGGGCGGAGCCAAGACCCCAGGGTCAGAGGGGGCACACTGTCAATACCATGTAGCTCCGCCCTTACATTATAATTTTATTATAAAGAAATAAAAATTTAAAACACATATAAATTTTACCATAAAAATATATTTCATTTAAAATTAAAAAATAATAATGAATAAAATAAAATAAAAATATAACTTTAACAATTGTTCTCGACGCGATTTCATATTTTGAAACCGTTGAATAATTAACTCATTGTCGTCTATACTATCAAATACATCTCTTTCTATATAAGTGATTAGACTATCATTCATCCAAATATCTCTCATTCAGCTCCTCCGAAATAGACATCAAAAGTGGGCAGGCCATCACAAAAAAATCCTCAAGCAACTTGTATCTTGCCTTAATCTCGGCTACCTCAGGAGGTGCTAACTTAGTGTGTCTGTTCACATGTGCCATAGTGCTATACGGCTCTAAAAAGCTAATGTCCATTCTTGGGAAATCGTTAGAAGCCATATTTTTAAGGTAGGAGGATTGAAGTAGGTATGAATAGTTTGTTCTAAAGTCATGCAATTAGATAGATCTGCTAATGACAAGGTCTTAATTAGAAGTCCTCTATAAACCAATAATTCTTAGTAAAGAGCATATTATATTTATGCATAGAGCTTTTTCTTTTTATTTTAATCCTTAATTTTCAAACACTATTCAATGTAAGACAAACAGTTATATATCACCGTACTTTGATAGAAGTTTTGAGTTCAATATATATAAAAGGCATTTGATGAACCAAGTGGACATATGTCTAAACACAAATAACTCGTTGCCTTTAAACAATCAAAATTTAACTAAACTATAATTAATTTAAGTTCTCATTATTTTAAAACTTCTACCAATTGATTCACTTGAACAATTCTAACGTCATTATCAATTTATTCAATAAATTAACGAATAAAAGATAGAAATAAAATGAAAAAAATCCAGAAGTTAAAAAGCATATGTACATATTTTTATTTGAAAATTAAAATGTTTTCTTTGGATAATTGAAACTGCCTTATAATTTGATCTAAATAGTTTGGTTGATTCACTCTTTTTAAAAGGGAAGTTAATCATCTGAAAACCAACAGTTAGGAAAAAAATAAATCAACAAATTCTTATGATCAAACAAACATAGGAGCGAAAAAAAAAACATTGCAAATTATCATAACCGATATTCAAATGATCAAACCATACCTTAAAAATGGAAGAGATGATAAATACAGAGTTAGAAAATTAAGAATCGAGCAATTAAGAAGAAAAAGAGAGACATGATGGCCCCAAGCATGCAAAAATCGAAGACTATAGATTTCTGGTGGGTCGAGCAGCGGAGACAAGGAAGGAAAGAAAAGAGAAAAGAAAAAGAAACAAAAAGAAATGTAAGAGCAAAATGACGTCGTTTTCGGAGTTAGGGGGCAGATTTTTTTTATATTCCCATAAATATTGAATTTTTTATCGGCATTATTCGAATAATGGTGTTACAAATATATTTTTTTATAAATAAAATTTTAATTTTATTTATGCGCCCAAAATATCGAGGGCAAAATTTCAGAGGGGGCATTTAAAAATTTTGAGGGGGTTCATAATTTTAATTTGTATATACATATTTAAAAAAAAAATAAAAATTACACGTAGCTCCGCCTATGAATGCAACTGTCTGGGGTCAATTTCACTCATGGTCACTCAACTTATCACTTATCACACAAAAGTAACCGACCTTTTTTTTCTATCTTAAATGTCACTGAACTTCTAACATTTTTTCAAAAAAGTCATGTTAACCGGAATCCGGCGAGAACCCTTGTCGGATTGATGACATGGCATATGACACGTGGCAATGAATAGTAAATATATGACTTTTTTGCAAAAATATTAGAAGTTCAGTAACATTTAAGTTGGAAAAAAAGAAAATTGGTTATTTTTGCGCGATAAATGATAAGTTTAGTGACCGTGAGTGAAATTAATTTAGATGTAGCATTTGTTGGAGATATTGTTAAACGACATGTAGTTTCTGACATGGCATGCCATGTCATCAATCCGGTGATAGTCCTCACCGGATTCCGGTTAACATGACTTTTTTGCAAAAATGTTAAAAGTTCAGTGACATTTAAGTAAGAAAAAAAAAGTCGGTTACTTTTGCGCGATAAGTGATAAGTTGAGTGACCGTTAGTGAAATCAACCCCAACTGTCTGCTAGAACAAAGCGCAGATTGGCAAATCGCAAGTATAAATTGCCAGTATGCTTTATGCCAATTCTAAATCAAGATTAACGTTCGATCTCTCCATAAATTTTGCACATACCTTCTTCCTAT
This sequence comes from Excoecaria cochinchinensis, assembly GCA_947683425.1. Classification (NCBI taxonomy): domain Eukaryota; kingdom Viridiplantae; phylum Streptophyta; class Magnoliopsida; order Malpighiales; family Euphorbiaceae; genus Excoecaria; species Excoecaria cochinchinensis. Next base: position 6,504,382 of record CANTUQ010000066.1, read on the forward strand.
ATTCCTTTTTCAAAATTACAGGATCAAGTCGTTTATGAAAGGAAATCCAAGTGCTTCATAATAATCTAAGCTATTTAATATCCTCTTCATCTCATCATTTGAGCTTGTCTTCTTTAATTGCCTTTGCACTAGCTGACTCATTTCGGTTATTAACAACAGACGAAGTAATAGCTGGCTTACTTGATGATTTGCATAATTGCAGCTTTTCAGATTCATTGATAGGAATTGAATATTCAGACTCTAAAGCAAACTCATCTTGCATAACTGTTTCTGATTCCTTCTGCTCCTCAACTTGCACATTTGCATTGATATTATCACACCATTGGAGAAAAAAATTCAAAACATAATTTGAGAAAAATGTAAGGTTTATTGATAGAACAACACCATGCCATCCAACTGGAACTTTCACACAATATATAGAATATATAGTCACCATTAAGACCTACAAACGTGCATGATTCAAGGAGAACAAGTAACCTGCATTTTAAAATATAGAGAATTAAATTCCCTAATATCTACAGGATATAAGAGAAGAGCAAAGTAGAGACAAGCAAGAATCTATTATCATATCACTAACATCAAATTTGGCAAAATGGGAACAAGCCATACCCAAGACTATAAATAATGTTCCAGTTATCCAGATGTTAGGATACATCCACAAAATCAAAATAGCAAAGAGTCCTACGATAAAAAGTCCAGGAGTGTAACCCAAATACTGAACAGCCGCCCCTGCAACTCCCTGAAATATTGAACTGGTTGTTAGAGATATTTACAGAAAAATATATACTCCATTTGATTTAGAAGAAAACCTATCACCTCTTCATGCTCAAATTCAGATAGATAATCATCAGAGTAACAAAAACATAAACAGTTACAATTGTGAATTAAGAAACAAATTATAATAGTGACAAGTGCAAAATACAGAAAAAGTAAAAAAAATTAAAGCAGCTATAAATTTTGTGAGGGCAGACATATAAGGTTTACAAAGTCTATAAACTCTTCAGGTAAACAAGCTACAAACAGACTCTAAAACCAACGCCCCCCAAGCTATGCCCTTAGAAAAAAAAGTATAGTTAGTTTCTTTGCAGCTGATTATTAAATTTATGTGACTAAAAAGCAAAAAGCAAGCACAACTATGAATACCATAATGCAATTGAGATGCCATTAGTATGTTATATATATGGGAAATTAATAATGAAATTTCAAAATAAGAAATAAGAAGCCTTACCATACTAAGTAGAACATAAGGCACACATGTCATTGAGGTGAGACTAAGAAAGCAACTCCAAATTATAAAGAGCAAAGCTGCTGAGCCCAGTTTGATAATTGACTGGAAACCCCTAACAAAGCAGTCTTTCCAACAAATCAGCAGGAAACTCATTAACTGGCCAAATTTTACAAACCCATAGCACATTAAATTAAATCAGCTCAAGCTTATGGTAGGAGCAACTCCTAACTTAGCTAACCAAATAGAATATTGAATTCTGAAAACAGGGCAGTAAATTGAATTCTAATTAGAGAATTCTGCCAGCTAGAAGTAAACAAAATGGGCCTCAAAAAAGTACATACTGACCTTGTTATTGATGCCAAAATCAGTTAATATTCAGATTCAAAAACAGCAGATATACCACAGCCAATAATTCAGATTTTACAAAGTAATGTCTATCATTGTTTGATTTGTTAGGAGAAGTTGCCATATTGAATAAGTACTTCCTCAACCCAAGGTCAGATCTATTGTAAGAAGAATCAAAGATTACACATCAAGAGACATATACCTAGAACCTAGACCTCCAAATACGATCAACTATTAACATTGTTTCAAATCTAGGTCCAGAACTGCAGGAATCATTGTTTCGAATCCAGGTCCAGAACTGCAGGAATCAGAAAAAAGAAAGAAGCAATTTGGAAGGTTAAAAACTAAAATACAATTAGGTAGAGGCAAAACCAGAAGTTCAAGCCAAAGACTGTAAATACTTGCTGGGTATCAAACTTATTATTATCATGGCATTCAGAAAGCCAGATGTCAACTAATTAACTGATTGCATATCCCACACATCATGCCTTAAAACATGCTTAATAGGCTGTATCACCTTATCTATTATTTGAAGAACCCTCGCAAAAGAAAATAAAAAAAAAATAATGATAGTCCCATTGGCAGCATCCATCACTTTTACCCACACTAAGGAGAAGTTAAATTTAAAGAAAGTTTTCCTGGCAGTTTCAGTTCTACAGCAAGATCAGTTATCTCTTGAATGCCACAAAATCAGACAGGTAGCATCCTCAAGATGGAAAGGCATCACATAAAATAAGAACTAGATATATATGCATAAACTGCATCAGTTAAAATGCAGCCATTATTAATTAATAATGACGATAATAGTTCCATGTTAATTTAGCATCTCAAGCAGAAGGTCAGAATTTTCTAAATCTTATAATAGCATTAAAAGCAAATATATCACTGTTGCTTACATTAAAATTTAGATAAGAAAGAAATATATTAATAGAAGGGCAAATTCATACCTCACTGCCATTCAATGTCATGAAGTAGAAATGCTTGTGACCCTTAAAAGCATACTCTTTTCAGCATGCTTCATAGGTATGCATATCAAGCACCTGATGAAAATTTTGTACAGTAAAATATTTGTGGAAGTATATCCAGACTTCCACATGCAGGCACACAGAATCCACATAAAATAGGGAGGAAAAGATAGTGTGTGTGTGAATATCAGACTATTAAAATATCCTAGATTAACACTTGAAACAGCCACAGAACTAAACTTTTCTATGGTATCATCTTAATTATACCAAAGAAAAACTTTTTTTGCTGTAAACATTGAGCAATTTTTCCAAAATAGCAGTGAGGAAAAGCTAAAGAGAGAGAAAATGAAAAAAGAAAAAAAAAAGCTACACTTACTGAATATTGTGGCCAAGGAATGAGCTGATCCCTTATATCAATTTTGTTTTGAGCCAAAGCTCTCCATCGGGTCAGAGTTCGCTCCTCCTCATCAGTAAGAAGAAGGAGTTGTCGTTCTTATTGATATACTGACCCCATGTTGTCTGGAAGCTGAAGTTGTTATCGCTCTCGACAATGAAAAATCGGTTTTTCCAATTCTTCAAAGATTCCGGGTTCCCCTTGAAAACCCCATAACCAGCTCGGGCCTAGACATAGTTGTGATCCTCTATTGTGACCCGGAGTCCGACCACATCAGTAGCCTGGAAGAGCTGAACTGTCAAATCGATGTCATTGTCGGCTGCCCACATTTGCAAGGCGGATATAGTTCGCCAAGCATTGGGATGAATTTGGCCCATGGTTAAACCATAGTAATTCATCAGTTTGACTTCAAAAGCTATTGGGGGAAGGCTCATTCCAACCTCGAAATCAGCCTCATAAACTGCTATGTTTTTTCTGCCCGAGAACTTTGTGTTAGCCCGAACGCTGGCCCCGGGTGCTTGAATCCTATAGTTTTCAGGAATCCCCAAACTCTCATGCAGTTCCAACATCTCGCTGCTCTTCACGATCGAGCTCACGCTCCCTACTCGGGGATTCCTCCTGGGCTCTTTCTTCCTCGGTGGCTCTGGTTGGCTGGTTCTAGGAGGCTCTGGTATATCGTCGTGTAAAAGGCCCTCCTCCACTCTCACCCTCTCAGATGAACTCTCAGAAGCACTCATTGTAAGAAGGAAAAAGGAAGGTAAAATACTAACCTGAAATCAGAAGGGAATAGTGGAAGCTTCAAGAATCAGGCCAAATGAAGTCGAAATCGCACAAGAGAGAAGTGAAGAGAATAAAGCAAGAAAAATCGAAATCCCAAAGAAAAAAGAAAGTGGAAGAGAGGAGAAGGGATTGCTATTTACAGGAAAACTGAGCCACTCAGACGCGGACAGATGGCAAGCACTGATTGGGTGATTTGGCAGTAATTACTCTTTGCGCGGTTGCCGAAGAGATGCCATCACTTCAGTACCTGACACAGCCATCGGATCACAGTGAACGAAGCGCCTGTCCACGCTTTTTAAGGGCCACGCGCACAGCTGTCTTCAACGCGTCATAAGCTGATACCCACGCGCTCTCTTTGAGTGTCAGATTAATGCCCTAATGACATGAATGTCATCACTTGAGGGGGGGACTTATGATAACCGGACTCTCGGAACAGGAGATCGGTAGCGCCACCGGACTCTAATTCGAAGAGTTAGGTAACCAGGCTCATTCGGATATCTGTCATATCAGTAGTTCGATTAACATAACAGTTCGGTATCAGAATATGGAAAGTCATCATTCACGGATATTTTCCAGATATTGTGTAGATTCTGATCCCATAATGATGGAAAGTACCAAAAATTACTCAACAAATCCTCACAAAATAGGAATCAAGCACCAATCAATAAATTAAGGTGATTTCCTCCTATTCAGGATCTTATTTCCTATTTGGCTTAGGAAAGGAGCTCCATATAAAGGAAAGTAACAGGTATATTCATCTCTCTCTGAACTTTTTACACAGAATACTCATTCTTGTCAATTTACTGACTTGATCATTCGGAGCTTCCATCGTCGGAACCCTGTCGGTTTTCTTGAGTTTTTCAGGTGACTTGGTTAAGAGGATCCTTCAAGAAATCCCATTGTCATCAATAGTCAATGATGATTTTCCTGATTTTAAGATGGTACTGTTAGGATTTATCATCACTACTCATGTTTGAGGATTGAAGCTTAACTTTTTAATCCTTGGCTCCCTCTCTTTCCACTTCACAAAATGAAGAGTAACAGCAAAGACTATCATTTGCAGATCAAATTAATTTTCATTTTTCTCTTCATTCCCTTATTTCTCTACCATAATCCCATATTCGTTGCAACCGAATCATCACCTCCATACCATCCTCTTGAGCAAATAGCTATTGACTGTGGCTATTCCGGCAATGGCACGGACTTAAGTAGCTGAACCTGGGTGGCGAACACCACTCTCTTCCATCTGAACACAACACATCAGCACTTTCCATTGCAAACCCACTCCCTAAAACAATAGAACCTGTACCTTATAAAACTGCACGCCTCTCCATATCTCCATTCACCTATTCTTTTTCTGTAACCAAAGGCCCAAAATTTATTTGCCTCTACTTTTACCCTGCTTCTTACTATAATTTCAATACATCAAATTCATATTTTTCTGTCAAAGCTGGTCGCTTTACCCTTTTCAAAAACTTCAGCTGTATTAGTCATGCTCAGGCTCTTCATGAAGAAGGCTTTCTCAGAGAGTACATCATAAATATTGTTGAAAAGGGTCCAAATCTGCTCAACATATCGTTCATTCCGGAGACTGCTATGCCTGATGATGCTTATGCTTTCATCAATGGGATTGAAATTGTATCAATGCCGGATAAACTTCTTTACAGTAAACCGAATGATGCTGTTCCTTCTGTTGGTCCTAATTTAAACCTGGCTAACACGGACAAAATAAACTAAATTCTAAAAGCAAATGTACTCTGTCGTGTAAGTAGTAAAAGATAGTGAGTCCAGAATATCGTCCTCAAAGAGTAACCCGACAATTACTAAAATTTTTGAATACTTATCTTATTTAGACATCCAATGGTTAAATATGAAATTTAAAGTGAAATTATACTAATAAATGACAAAAACAATCAAATGCTAATCTATAAAAGAATTAACAATTATGGTGAATGTTAGGACTAGGTTTCACTTAACTTCTTGAATATATAATTTCTTTAAATTTTATGCAAAAGAATAATAATTCAAATGAGATGGTGATTTTTTCCTAAATTAATCAAAATCCAATGATCATGGTATTTTAACCTAATCTCAATTTAATTCTTTCAATTGATCAAGTAAAAGAACTGAAATTAGAAATTATTAAGTTACATGGAAGAATCTTGATTTAAAATCAAACAACCACAAGGACAAAAATAAGTTTGATCATTCATATTTTTAATTTAGGTTATATTTTACTTGATACACCAATTAATTCAATTGATCAAGTAAATTAATTGATTAAATTCATGTCGATTTGATCAATTTCACCAAGTATTAATCTCAATAAAAACATAATCTCATATCAAAAAATCAATCTTATACATAAAAGCAAAAATAATTATATAATCTCAAAGTTAAGATCTATCACAGCCCTAACTATGGGATTTAATTCATGATAATAAAGTCTAAATTAAAACTTAAATCCATCAATTGCATAACAATATCAAAAGAAAATAAAATAAAGAGAGAAGAAGAAAACTATGAAGAACACGAGCAGACTGCCATTAGCAGATTTCAGAATAGAGGAAGGTAAAGAAGAACACGATCTGATGTTGGCCACAGCAGATCGCCTCTTGCTTTATTCTCAGCTGCGTCTTGCTGTTTCCCACAATGCTGTTGTGTTTTTCTTGTGTTTTCTGCCTCCCAAAATTAGGTTACGAAGTATTCTTTTTAATTGTGCAGCCGTGCCTCTTTTATCTCTTTTTAAGAGTCCTGTTTAAAAAAGAAGTCTATCCAAACTATGAAATTAAAAACTCATCAGATCAACGGACCAAAGTTGAGACCAAAGCTGGTTCTTGCTTTGGTCCCAACTTTGATTCTCTACCAAAGCTGAACGTTACTTTGATTCTAGCTTTTATCTCATCTTTGATAAGCAATTGTCCCCTCAACACGAAAATTCTTCTAAGTCTCACAAAACTAACACAAAAACACATAATTAACATAAGAAAGATAATAATTCAAAACAAATGCAAAAACATTAAAAAAAATGTAAATGCAAATATTAAAAAAAACTACATTAAATTAATCAAAATAACACTTAATTTAAACAAAAACACTCTAAACATATTATAAAATCACTTTCTACACTACAAAAAAAATTAAAATTAGCGACGTACATAGCGACAGAAATCAGAATTAGTCGTGAAAATACATTTTTCCAATTTGGTGGCAAGTTTAGCAACAAAAAAAAGAAACCGTTGCTAAATTTTGGCGGCAATTGATGGCGCCTTTTTTTCTTTTGTGACTAAATTAGCAACTGTAATATTTGTCACTAAAAATTATCCAATTTTTCTATCCTGAAAAATAAATTTGCAACGTCATTGTGGTCGCTGATTGATATTTAAATTTAGCGATTAAATAGTGACGGCGATATTGGTTGCTAAATTTGAAGGCAATTTTTACCACCTTTATTTGTGATGATTTTAGTGACTACTATGTGTTGTCGCTAAATGTATAATAATTATTTAATTAAATTTTGTGACAGTAGTGTCTTAGTCACTAACGTAGTCGCTATTTAAAAAAATAATAAATAACCTATCTTTAAAAATTTATTTTTCTCTCAGTATTTTAAAATATAGCCAAAATCGTGAAAAGAAGAATAGAAGAAGAGAGAGAGAGAGAGAGAGCGGCGGAAGGCAACGCTGGTGACGATCGACGGCGTCGAGTTGACGCTCTCTGCAGTGCCGGCCAACCCAACTGACTTCTCCTGCCTCCGTTCACACTTTCTGCTCCGTTTTTGAGAAAGAGGAAGCCGAAACTTCTCCTACTATCTCCGGCCATCTCCGGCGACTGGTGGTGACATGCGTGGCGACGGAGGACTCCTAGTGGTCAGGCGAATCTTTCGGAGTCCATGGATCGACCTAACTCGCCAGCAAAGAAAGGATCTACGTTGAGGAGAACCGAAGTTTTCGACATCAATTCCGGTCAAACGGCAAGGTGTATTGGCGCCTGACCAACGGAAAAGGAATCTCGATTCCTTGAGCTTCACTCTGGCATTGCTGGTGTCTCCGGTGGAGCTACGACGAGGTTTTGACGATCGGCAAAGAGGACCAAAGTAGCAGAAAGATTATAAGTGACTACCAAAATTATTTTTCCATATGATTTTTATATAATTCAGCTTTGGTAGGAACTATTTTTACAAATTATAGTATGTGAGATTATGTAGTTAGTTGATTTGTTTGTTGTGGATATTGAAATCAGCTTTGTTAGGTACTGGCCAAGGTTTACTTATGAAGAGCTACAACAAATTTCAGGAAAGTATCCTTTGATTTCACAAGATGTGAGTTTGAAGAAGCTTATTTTAATGTACTCTTAACCCATGTTCTTCAAATTTGTTCTTCTGACAAATGAATATCGGCGAAACCCAATAGGATCAGCTAAATTCTATGTTGTTTTTTGATGCCAGGATTTCCCTTTATTTCTTTTTGAAAATATACTTGAAACCTTAACATATTAAAGTTCAAATTCCATAATCCTTTGTTTGAGAAAATGTTAAGTGCTAGTGATGCTAGGCGAATTGGGCGTTTAGTGCTGCCAAAAAAATGTGCAGAGGTTAGTCCTTATTCTTCCAAGCTTAACCTTTTTCATTTTAGCATTTTAATTCTGGACTTTCTTGTATAAGAGAAGATTGATAAGATAAATATTTGGCCAATAAGCAGAAATAAAATAGAATGATTCTTTACAGCCAGTTTGGGAACCCATGCATTAAGCAAAAAAATTACCTTTGTATTCATTATGTACGTATGATTCTTTTTTCTCCATTTCCACTTTATTAAGTCTTAATGTAATGAAGTAATTGAACTGATTTCTTATATTTGTGCTTTAAAAGAAGTCATTTAAGTGGCAAATCTTTTTGAATCAGTTCATGCTTCTACAATAAATGGAATTCTGACCCATTAATAATAGATTTAATCAAAGCAAGGTAATCCATTTAGTGAATCCATTTAAGTTGAGATGGATGACTTGTCTTTTTCCTTGACAATATGTAATACCCCCATATTTAATAGTATATATATGACATTTTTCCAATTGGAGCACCCAATAAAATGGCAGAATATATTGTGGGAATGCCCAGTTGCAGTTTCACAATTAGAGGGCCCAATAAAATTACTTTGTTTTGCTTATATCTTATGAGATAGATATTAAGTTTTATGAGATTCTAGCTAATTAATGTTTAGAGTAGGAGTTAAAAACTTAGTTCATTGATTGATAAAATTAAATCCAAACAGGATGCGGGGATTTTTCTATATATTATGATGTCATTGAATTTTGTGTACGTGAGAAATGATATGTTGGTAAGAACTGGATATTTGTTGAATTGCTTATGGGTTTGGTTCGGCCTTGATGAAGTTCTTGAAGTGAGTTTTACTCTTTTTAACATTCCATTGAGATAATTGAATGGTCAGTTGTGAATGAGTACAAAAGGGACTTGTCAAGTTTATAAATGGGGATTGGTGTTGGGGTATGTATTGCGTCGCCAAGTTGGTTTGGTCAAACATAGTTTTAGTTGTTGGATATATATATATATATATATATATATATATATATATATATATATATATATATATATATATATATATATATATATATATATATATATATAGGGTTGTGCAGAACCGAACCAGAACCCATGGAGGGCTGTGCAGAACCAAAACCGAACTGATTTTGGTCTATTTGATTCAGTTTTATCGGTTCTCGGTTTTTTTGATTCTAAATCGAATTATTTTTTCGGTTTTATCGATTCGGTTCGGTTCTTAAAATTAAAAAATCGAAGAAACCAAACCGACCACAATTTGTTAAACACACCGTTTTGATCATGTATAAATAAAACCTAAATTCCTTTCATTCTTATCTAAATCAGAATCCCTAGCAGCACTATAGCCACCACGACGAGACCACCACCTCCACCTATTTCTTCTCTTCTTCGCTTCATTAAATCTTCGATTCGTCTTGCAACCATGGTAAGTATCATTTCTACTCTTCTCTTCTGTTTGCTCTTCTCTTTTTTTCTATTTGTTTTTATTTTTTTCCTTCTACTCTTCTGTTTGATGCTCTTCTACTTCTCGATTCGTCTTGCAAACATGGGTGTCTCGATTTTGTTTTGAGGGGGCTGTGTGGGTAGATTAAGGAAGCCAATTTCTGATTTTTTATTATTTGCTCTGGTTCTGCTCATATTTGACAGCATCTGCATATAGTGATCTCATATTTGACAGCATCTGCATTCATTGTCTGTGCTCTTCTTCCATATGATTGTGGAATGCCTCCTTGACTATTAGTACATAGTAGGACTATTACTTTGTTGGCCTTGAAGAGAGGCGATTGTTTCAGATTATTTCCCTTTGGCCTGAGCAGATCCAACCCCTTAGACAGCAAGGTGAGACTGGGAATGTGTCTCTCCATTTTGGTGCTGAAAACATTTCCTCCCATTGCGTTTCCTCCGCTCATTCACCTTAACAGAACAAACATAACGCCAAAACCAAATTTATGCACTGGACTTAATTTATGATGTGTTCTTTCAGACTCCACAAGAATGTCTTGGTTCAATTAAGAGATGTTATACTTACAAATAAAGTTTTCCCTTTGTTCTATTTTAATGTTAGAAAGCTAATTTTGCCAAGTAAATCCAAAACTAAACCATCTACTTGCTTTGAAAGTAGCAAATAAAGTTTAGCTATTGATTTGCAATTCAGTAGCAAATGAGAAAAGAAATGCAAAAAGACTTGGAATCCATGGTCTGCAATGTAATTAAAGGCATTAGTCCGACTGCAAGGAAGTAAGAGGGCCATTAATCTAATAAAAAGAGAATAAAATTATTAAATTTATAATGAGAGATTAGGAGTGACGAGTTCGTTAGTTGAGGTCTGAATCAACAATTCTTGGTTTCAATATGTATTTAAAATATAGTTGATGGAAGCTAATCCCGATTCCAAGAGGATATATATATATATATGTGTGTGTGTGTGTGTGTGATTGTTTTGTATTCTGTTTTTACAGTTTTGTTGAATTTATTTATTTGTATGGAATGCAGGTCTAAAAGAATTTGATTGGATTGGATTTGTTGCTGTTTTATGTATACGAAGTTATGTTTATTTATATGTATTTTTTTTAATGGAAGGACATTGAATGTATTATTAATCAAGATTTATGTTGTATTTATTTTTAATATATGTTTTTTTAGTATTTGTTAGGAAAATAATATGAAAAATTTATGTATATTTTTTCCCTTTAGTTATTTTAAATGTTTTATTTTGTTGAATATAATTTAATTTAATTTATGGACCCATATAAGTTAAAAAAAAATAAAATATAAAAGCTTATATTTGTGAAGAACCGAACCGACTGAAATTATTTCGATTTATTCGGTTTCGGTCCTATAATTCGGTTCTCGGTTTGGTTCTAAAAATAATTAAAGTTCGACTTTCGGTTTATTCGGTTCGGTCCAAAATCGAACCGAATCGATCATTTGCACACCCCTATATTCATGTTGGTTTGGCCATTTTATTTTTATTATTGAAAAGAATATCTTGTATTTGATGAATTGTAATCTACATTTATTGATTGTTTATTTATTTTTAATTTTTTTATTTTAGGCCTCTATTCAAGATGAGACTCAAACTCCCATCACTCAAGGTGAGATGCAAAATCAGTCTGAGATCACAATTAAGATATGAATAATCATAGGCAACATCTAAAAATTTAAAGAGGAAAGCTATTAAATCAAGATCAGAGGACATTGAATGTATTATTAATTAGAATTTATGTTATATTTATTTTTAATGTATTTTTTTTAGTGTAATTTTATTTTTTAATGTTATATTTATTAGAAACACAATATGAAAAATTTATATATAATTTAATGTACTTCTATAATATTATATTTTTTAAATTAATAGTATTATTAATAATGTTGCATAATTATTATTTATATAAATTAAATTTTGGATGTAATAATAATAATAATAATAATAATAATAATACTATAATTAAAATGAAAATAATAATAATAATTTAATATTTTTAGCGACAGAATTGTTGTCGCTAATAATTTTTTTACTGTTTACTACGACTAATTTTAGGGATTATTTAGCGACGGAGTTTTTATTTTTTGCAACGAAATTAAATAAAATTCCTTGCGAAGCAGCTACTTGCAACGATCAGTCGTTTTGTTGCTAAAAGGAATTAGCGACGGAATTTTCCAAATTAGCGACGAAACTTGCCGTAGCTAATTTCCTGTTTTTTTTTTTCACTGCTATCACCTCTAAACATATTATAAAATCACATTCTATCACCGATAAGGCAAATTGAGACCTATTTTGCTTTACAGTTGATGCACCGAATAAATGTCGGGTGGAATTCCATTTCTCCTCAAGATGACACAAGCATGTTTCGAAGCTGGTTTAATGATACTAGTTACTTGACAGTTGCAAAATCCAATGCTGTAGCTTATAACAGCTTTTCGCAGCTTACTTACAGGAACAATTTGTACCGTTATGCTACACCAGACAGAGTTTATGACACAGCTAGAATGATGGGGGATATGAAGGAAAAAAATAGGAACTATAATCTAACTTGGGAATTTTCGGTCGATTCAAATTTTATATACATAGTTCAGTTGTACTTTTGTGAGTTTATTCCACTTATGAATCACACTGGCGATAGAATTTTTATGATATCCATGGCCAACAAAATTGCCAAGAAGCTTGCAGATGTGATTTGGTGGAGCGGTGGAAATGGGGTTCTTATTTACAAGGATTTTGCTGTGAAGATTGAACCAAAAGGAAGTGAAAATGTACAAAATCTCTCCATTGCTTTGCATCCTCAATCAGAAAATCTTACTGCGTACTCTGATGTAATTCTTAATGGGCTTGACATTTTCAAATTGAGTGCTTTGGACAATCGTGCCAAACCAAATCCTGATATTTCACTAATTAATCCACCAGCTGCAGAAAGAGGCTCAAATTTGGAGTCTAACAATAATGGGACGAAAAAAGGTGCCATTGTTGGTGGTATTTCGGGCTTTCTTGTGCTTTCTCTTCTACTGTTCTTCATTTTTCGGCTAAGAATGGAAGTCAAGAAAGTGAGGTCTATTGGTAAGGCTCCATGGTGGAGTAAATGTTCTGTTTCTTTATCAGCGAAGTTTGGTAAAACCCAAAGCTCAACTCTATTAAAATATAAAGCAGAAATTGGGTATGGTTATTTGTTTAAGTTATTAGTGTTTCGTGTCTTGTGATAGTGGGATTACATGTCTTCTTGTCTTGTGCTAGAGTTTTACTCGGTCCAAAGCATTTTCTAATTTATAGGAATTAATTGTTAGTTTATTTTGAGTGTGCCTAGAGAATAGGTGTGACGCGCGCCGAACCCCGTGGCTTCCCGGACACCCGCTCTTAGGGCTTCTGAGAGAGGTTCATGAGAACTTGTAAGGTATTTACAAGTGCGTCTATTTTGGGCAACAAGGAGGTTTCTTGGAGTCGCCACCCAATAAAATATTGGGAAAGTTCGTCTCGCCTCAGTGAGCCTAAAACGACGCATAATATCCATTTTGGGTAAACCAAAGGGGTCTTGGAGGCATTCACCCCAATAGAACATTGGAATGACCCTCTAGCCCTATGGAGCCTAGGATTGTAAATTTAAGTCTTTTGATGGGACATAAGAGGTGTCTTGGAGATCCCATTCCAATGGAATATTGAAATGGTCCTCTCGTCTCGTTGAGCCCAAAGACCAGAGATGGTTCGGGACTTCTCATTTATTCATACCTTGATTAAGTTAAAATTGAGTTTTGAATTTAAGTTTTCATCCATTTTCTCATACGTTTAGATGCAATAATTAGAGCGCAAGTTGGTCACATAAAGAAAGCGGTAAATAAAGTATAATTAAAATAAAGTATATAAAAATAAATTACAACAAAACTAGGGGCGGAATACAACCCCCATTGTAAAATAAGTGTAAATCATGCATAAAACGGGTTATTTATCAAGAGTGAGGACATTGGTCCTCGCATGCATAATTTAAAGAAAATAATTTTGAAGTGACAATTTATTTGGATGAAAAAACCAGGACATTGGTCCCATTTTGTTAGAAAAAATTCCAATTTATTAATATAAAACTTTATGCGACTTTTTAATTAAAGTGCATGAAAATAAACAAACTTATTATAAATTAAATATTAAATAATAAAAGCAAATAAAGCAAAATAATACTAAAAATGCTAAAAAAATATCCCACAAAAATGATGCTTTCAAACCTCCATGGGCTCCCACTTGGCATTGGAACACTCACACATGAAAAATAAGTATTGAAATAAAAACACAAATAAAAACGATGTTAGTAATAAAAAATGAATTAAACATGTAACATGTAAAAAATGAATTAAAATAAATAAAATAACATGCATAATGTATGATAAATCAATTAAATGGCATGATAAAATATAACTTAACACATGAACAATTAAACATGCATAAATAAAAACAATAAAATTTAACATGCATAAAAACATAAATAATAATGTTGACAACAATAATTAATTATAATAATAAACAAAACTAATAAAAATAATAATAGTAGTAGTAATGATAAATATTAATAATAATAATAATGATAACACTAATCACAATAATAATAACAAATAATAATAATGATGATAATATCAAAGAATATGAACAATCAAATTAAATATGCAAGTAATGATAATAATAATAATAGCATCAAAGAATATGAACAATCAAATTAAATATGCAAGTAGTAGTAATAATAATAATAATAATAATAATAATAATAATAATAATAATAATAATAATAATAATAATAATAATAATAATAATAATAATAATGATACATGAACAATTAAATAAGAAATAAGAAATAATAATATGAACAACAACATAAAAGATTAAGAATAAGAAATAATTCTATGAACAATTAAATAAAAAATAAGAATAAAAAATAATAATATGTACAATTAACTAAACATGCAAGAAATAAAAAGTAAAATAAATAATAGATCTAAAAGAATTTACATAACTAATCAATTGTAAACAAGAATAAATTGAAAATTGAATTAAAAGTTGAGCCAAGAAATGTTTACCCTCAAATTGATGTGATGAATGAAGTTGGATGATAAATTCCTTGCTTTGATTTAGGAAAAATAAATATAATGAAATTTTATCTCAAGAACAAATAATTGATTTATTTGTCTTAAGGAAAAATTATGAAAAGCAAGAAGTAAATTCCCAAGAACAAATAATTGATTTATTTGTCTCAAGAATTAAATTAAAAAATCAAATTAAAATACTTGGAGAATTTTTCTTGAAGAAAAAAAAAAAAGAAGAAGAAGAAGAGAGAAAAAGAGAGAAAACAATATTTTTCTTAAGAAAATTCCCCCTCAAATCCTTACTAAAAACCCCTTTTTATACATAAAAAAAACCAAAAAAAAATCAGATTTTTATTAAATTGAATTAAATAAATTTAATTGCAATAATCACAAAAAAAAACTCATGAATTTGAAGGGTTTGGAAAATAAAAGGTTTTTGCATTAAATTACACAAAAAATGAAAAAAAAATCAATTTTTAGGCCAAAAATCGAAAAAACAGCAAAAATGGGCGAAATGGGGCGTCAGGGGGCGACCGACGGGTGTCGGTGCACGTGGGGCGAGCGGGGCACTGTCGCGCGTCGCGCGGGCGTGCTCGCTTGCGCGCTGCCGCGCGCTCAGCACCCTTGAAAAATATATATATTTTTTTAAATTTTCCCTAAAAAAAAATAATTTCAAAATATACCCTTTTGTCCTAAAATAATTTTTAAAACACTTAAAATATTTTTTTAAAATATATTTTTATTTATTTCTAATAAATCAATTTGACAAGAAAATCATCACTTCCAACTTTCATTTTTTGCTTATAAATAGGCACACTTAATTTCATCATTGGGTAATCCTGATCTAGGCTGACTCGGGACCCGGTGTCTACAGTTGCCCCCAGTTTTGGGGAAACTAGTGAACTAGTGTCTAGGTGAGCCTAAACTCAGAAAAGGGAAAGAAGCGCGTACCTGAGGCGGCCGTCTTTCCGGAACGGATTATGTTGTTGTGGTGGTTGTCCCCAGTTTGTCAATGTGTTGAAGCGGTAGTGCCTTGATCGTGCTAACCCTCCGTGGAGTGGTAGTGCCATGATCGTGCTAACCCTTTTGAAGTGGTAGTACCGTGGTCGTGCTAACCTTCCGTAGAATGGTAGTGCCGCCATCGTGCTAACCCTTCTGAGTTGGTGAAGCGGTAGTGCCGTGATCGTGCTAACCCTCTGGGGAGTGGTAGTGCCATCATCATGCTAACCCATCGATTTGATGAAGTGGTAGTGCCGTGGTCGTGCTAACCTTCCGTAGAATGGTAGTGCCGCCATCGTGCTAACCCTTCTGAGTTGATAAAGTGGTAGTGCCGTGATCGTGCTAACCTCCCGTAGAATGGTAGTGCCGCCATCATGCTAACCCTTCTGATTTTGTGAAGCGGTAGTGCCGTGATCGTGCTAACTCTCTGTGGAGTGGTAGTGCCGTCATCGTGCTAACCCTTCTGAAGTGGTAGTACCGTGGTTGTGCTAACCTTCTGTAGAAAGGTAGTGCCGCCATCGTGCTAACCCTTCTGATTTGGTGAAGCGATGCTGTCTGTGAGCCCTTTGGTTGATTGTTGGATTGATGTTTGGATTGTTGTGTTTCGCTGGCTGTTTGGATTGATATTTTGATTAATTGGTTGCCCGCTGAAAGGTCTTTGGTTGATTGTTTGGACTGATGTCGTCACTCAGCTTTGGTCGGTGTGCGCATCAAATCTCTCCTTCTGCAAAATAGGGAAACTAAAATATGCAGGAAAAATAGTGAGCATGCAAGTGAAATGCATGAGTAATGCAAGATAAGAATTCAACTTAGTGGACTTGGAGATGAAAGCCAAGTTGGCTGTAATTGCGATAGGATCGATGCCTTTTGAATCTGCTTTTGAATTTCATATCTTTGGAATTGTGAGGTTCTCATCTAATACTTGTAGTCATATTTTGAAGGTAGTGCGTCCCTTATGGATTTTCACACTAGCTTTCCTTAAGCGGGAAATGTATCCTTTGCGGATTTTCACATAATTCTGTGCCTTATTTTTGCCTGGAATGGACCCAACCCAATCCAGCGGCTTTTCTTTTTCTTTTTTTTTTTTAAAGGATAGACTGCTTGTTTCCAAATTTTCACCCTATCCTTTTGCCTCACTTTTGCTTAGAGCGCCAGTTATGGTTTTCACTTTAACGGCCTTTTTTTTTTTTTTTACTGAAGAGGCTGAAGATATTGCCTGAGAATCTTTCAAGAGTCTTAGGACACGGTACTGTAGGATCGGCTCCACATTTGATAGTAGGATGAGTCGGCTGAAGCGCTCGAGTGGTGGACAATGGATGACTTTGATCATACAAAGTGAGCTGCTATGATCATACCAATATATTGTTGCATAAATGCATGTGTTTCAATTCGATTTCATTAATCATGATCATTGTTTGACATTAATCTCAAAGAATATATGACCTCATATAATCTCGGGATAAATCTTTGAAGCATCAAACTCCTGTTATCAATCAACTCTCTCGGGTTTTACAATTGAATATTTTCTCTCTGCTCTTTAAATTTTGGTTTTTGAAGCAAATTCTAAATGCAACGTTGGGGACGAGACTCAACTCAAATGCATAAATGCACTTGTGGCTCTCTGCTTTAAGCTCAAGAAACACCATATGCCTCTTCCTACGTACCGAACCTTATTAGAAGGTCATCTCCGCTAATTAGATAAGACTGAACCAAGAATCAAAAGGTCTTACTTTGGTTGTAACGTTAGGCTTAGGTAGATGGCTATCAAAAGAGGATCAGGTTGCTAGAGAAGAATGGCCGTAATTTTACTCGGCTGATGGGAGGACCATACTCAGCTCAATTGCGTACTATAAAGGTGTTCTTGAATTTGAGTTTTGATAATACTTTTAGCTCATCAAGCTCAGAATAACAATTAAGTTAAAGTGATTGCCACAGAAACTCATCAAGGGAATACTATCTTGAGCTCTACCTTTTTTTTCTATTTTTTTTTCTTTTCTTCGATCTTTTTTTTTTTCTCTTTTTTTTTTTCTCTTTTCTTTTGCTTTCTTTTTTTTCCGCGAGCTCATGTCTTTCATGCATGACTAAACCCTCTTCCTAAAGTGCAAACTCATCCTTACCAGGGCAATTTTTGATAACCCAAAGAATTGTCAAAGATGTAAAATTGTCAATGATGTACATCCATCCTTTCTAGAATGACCATTCTTCTAAGGGAGATAAAAATCATTTTAGGCGAGGGGATAGTTTTAACGTGTGTAACAACAAAATTGCCACGCATTTAGCATACCTCCATAAAGGCTTAACGGGCTAGCAAGCGATTGCGAAATAAAGGTAGGAAATTGTCATTTAGAAAGCTATACAAAAAAAAGGTTGCCTAAATCATTTTCTAGGTTCCGTCTTATCCAGGGATCGCTTTGACTGGTAATCAGAAAGGTTCTAGTGCTCTTAGTGAGTTTTCATCCAATCCCCTAATTGCAACTAGTTTTTTTTTTATCCCTCAAAATTTTTCTCTCTTCAGGAGTTATATCAGATGCTATCAAGATTTTCTTTGGGTTTTCCAAAGTTCTGAGATTAAATGTAATCGTATTAATTGAATTAATATCAAAAAATGAATGCATCGTGATCATGAGAAATGAAATCATTAGAGACACTATACAAATACACAAAATTGTTCATCTTATTGAAATAAACAACACCGTAAATACTGTCATAAAAAGTGTTCTTGGAATAACAAGCAATTAAAAGCATATCATCTTCTCCTCCGATCACATTCATGGTGGGGGAACTGCATTATATCCTGCCCTCTTCTTCTTGTCTCTTTTCTCAGGGTTAGTGATCTCCTTGGCATCCATAAGATCTTGAATTTTATTTCTCAGAGTTCTGCAGTAATCTATTAGATGCCCGGTGTGCTGATGGTAAGCATGGTATTGATCCTCTCTATGCCCCAGCTTTCCTTGATTTAAGGCTGGCCTGGGTGGCAATGGTCTCAGCTTGCCTTCTTTTGTCAATTTCTCTAGCACCCAAGACAGAGAGCGGCCCAAATTGGAGTAATACCTCTAAACTTGTCCAACCTCAGTGACTGAAACCTCGGCCGTCTTACCACTTCTGTTATTGCTGCTTCGTGCACCACCTGGTTTGTACCCTGATTGGTTGCCATAGCCTTTCCCAACAAAGTTACTTTGGCTTGCTTTCTTTGCCAGGTAAGCCCCCTCAGCTTCTACAGTAATGTCCTTAAGGGACTCCCAGTCTCTGAGCCCTTTAAAGCTGAGTAGGTCCCTCAAGTAAGGGCAAGAGTTCCTAATAAATAGCCTGATTTGGTCAGCAATGTCAGGCTTTCGCTTTATCTCCATGACCCTATTCCTCCATCTTGTAAGGTACTCATGGAACGACTCATCATTCTTCTGCTGTAAAAGCTCGAGGTCCTTTAAGGTGACCTCCATCCTAGTATTGCAGTCATATTGCTTCATGAGCTCCTCAGTTAAAAGGTCCCAATCCTCTTTAGACCTCCTGTCTAACCCATGGTACCAGTCCACAACCGGACCCACCAGACTAAGGCAGAAATATTCCACCTTCTGTTTCTTGGTCAACCCTGTGCCTTTCATCACCAGGGTATACTGCTTAATGTGTGCAGATGGATCCAAAGTACCATCAAACTTCGGCAGCTCAGGCATTTTGAACCTCTGGGGTAACAGCTCTTCCTCCCCCAAATCTCTGTCTTCTGGGTTGATCCTCTTTTCGACTGATAGCATGCGGGTAATGGCTTCGATCTGCTGCCTCATCCCTCTCATCGCCTCATCTTCTGCCCTGGGTGCTCTGGCCCCCACAAATTGAGGTGCTACTGCCTCTTCATTTTCCTCCTCCATCACAAAATCTTCCTCAGGATTAGGGATTATTGCCCTTCTTGGCTCAGCGGGCACAACAGCTATATGTTTATTAATAAGCTGGCGGGCAGCATTAACTACAATGGGGGCTTCTCTGCCAGCAGGTGGTTCAACTTGCCCCCCAGCATGAACCATCGGGGGCTGTGGAGCAACGGGTGGATGTGGAGCAGCTGGTGGCTATGGAGCAGGAGGATGAGCAATCCTATCAGCCATAGCTCCCATCATTTCCAACACTCTTCGCTCAAAATCCTCTAGCCTCCTAGCTAGGTCTTGAGTTGTTAAGGCTCCGGTCTCTTCTGCCATGAATGACTCTCCGATCGTTGAGGGTGGCTCAAAATTCCAGTCAGACACTAATTCTGTCAATCCAAGAGGCAGATCTATCATCACCAGCCGACTGTCAGAACCCCTAGTCCACTTCGATGAATCTATGATGGCTGAAAGATTTAAAATGTTAGGATGATGCATGAATGATATATACAATGCATGATCGTGTTGATGCAGCATGGACAATCACATTTAAGCAAGAAGATCCTTCCAACCTTATCACTCCCACACACGAGGTAGTGTATTCTCTTTCCTAGGTGAGCTTGATCCATGGGTCAACAGGGAACCCATTGGACGCGTATGGTGCACGGTAAAAAGCCAGCAGCATAACATCTTTTCCTATTGTACATACGTATGGGTTTTGGCCTTTATGTATTCAAACATACATTTCAACCAAATTAAGATGGGCTCACCGTGGCATGAAAGCCTTTGATAAAAGACCACTTAATTTGGTTGATTTTGTTCAATAAATATTGGCCCACATAGCAAGCATTATATTAAGGTACATGTCACCTAGGGGAAGTATCTATTGCCATTACATGAGCTTTGGTCATGGGTGATGATAATTTGGGGTTATCCAAGCATGGTCCCTGCTGACGGGTCTAGCTCATCATGAGCGTAACGACCGATTGGGTCACCATTTGATATACCTTGATGGTACGAGGCTTGGGCTGGTGATTATCCTTAACACTTCCCTACATTGAGTGAACGTAGGGTCATGCTTCGGGAATGCACCGGGGCTAATAAAGGGACCAAACTAGCATAATTCTAAGGCTCTAATGATATGATATGCAATTTTCGAAAAGGGATAAAAATTTTAAATTAAAACTCAATTATAAATTTTAACCAAGGTACTTTCGAATCGAAGCCACTTAGATGTCCCCAGTGGAGTCGCCACTGTGACGCGCGTCGAAACCCTGTGGCTTCCTGGAGACCCGCTCTTAGGGCTTCTGAGAGAGGTTCATGAGAACTTGTAAGGTATTTATAAGTGCGTCTATTTTGGGCAACAAGGAGGTTTCTTGGAGTCGCCACCCAATATAACATTGGGAAAGTTCGTCTCGCCTCAGTGAGCCTAAGACGGCGCATAATATCCATTTTGGGCAAACCAAAGGGGTCTTGGAGGCATTCACCCCAATAGAACATTAGAATGACCCTCTAGTCCTATGGAGCCTAGGATTGTAAATTTAAGTCTTTGGGCTCAACGAGGCGAGAGGACAATTTCAATGTTACATTGGAATGGGATCTCCAAGACACCTCTTGTCTCCCACCAAAAGACTTAAATTTACAATCCTAGGCTCCATAGGGCTAGAGGGTCATTCCAATGTTCTATTGGGGTGAATGCCTCCAAGACCCCTTTGGTTTGCCAAAAATGGATATTATGCGCCGTCTTAGGCTCACTGAGGTGAGATGAACTTTCCCAATATTTTATTGGGTGGTGTGACGCGCACCGGATCCCTGCGGCCTCAAGGGGACCGCCCGCTTGAGGGCGATCGGGGCATTTGTGGGTCCGTTGACAGCTTGCAATAAATCGCAAGTGCGTCTATGTTGGGCAACAAAAAGGTTTCATAGAGTCGCCACCCAATAGAACATTGGGAAAGTTACTCTCGCCTCGGAGAGCCTAAGACTGCGCTTAGTATCCATTTTGGGCCAGCCAGAGGGGTCTTGGACGGTAAACCTCTCGCCCTAAGGAGCCTAGGATTAGCGCTAAAATCTCGTGGCATAAAAAGGTGTCTTGGAAGGTAGACCTCTAGCCTCTTTGAGCCCATAGACCAGAGCTGGGTTCGGGATTTCTCATCTATTTCTACCTCGATTATTTTATGATTAAATTTTAGTTATCATTAATTCGCTCTCGCTCCACACGATGAAATTGATTGAAGGCGCATTTATCCATTTAAGAGCGTGAGATAAAATAGAACTAAAACGTAAAATGCATAAAATAAAATTACAATAATACAAGGAGCGGAATACAACTCCCTTTTATAAAGAGTGCAATACATGCATAAAACGGGTTATTCATTTAGATGGGAACGTTGGTTCCCAAATATTCATTTTACAAAAAAGTATAGAATTCTCAAATCGTTTTAGATCTTTTAGTTTAGTATGAAAATGAGGACGTTGGTCCAGTTTTGTTAACAAATATTCGATTTAGTATAAAACATTTGTGTGGTGGTTCTTTTTAAGAGCGGTCGAAAATCATTTTATTATTACAGACCACAAATACATAAAATGAAATAAATTAGTAATTACATATTTTTCGAATAAATAAATAAATTCATCCTAATTTACCTGTTCCGACCATACTTCTTAGAAAAACCACATGCCTCCCGCATTGCAGTCAAAATAGAAAAATGATATTTGTTAATCGTGAATAAATAAACAATTGAATAAATAAATAAACAAATGAATGATTGAATAAAGTAAATTGGAAAAATAATTAAAGTTAATAATGGATTAAATTAAATTAAATGATAAATAATTAAATAAATAATTGAATGAAATAAATTGATAGTTAATGAATATAAAAGCACAAATGACAATTAAAATGATTAATGCCAATAAAAATAAGAGTGCTAATAATAATATCATAAAATAATAATGAATAATAAATAAACATAAAATGATGATAGTAATTATGAATGGATAAAATAATGATAATAATAATAATAATAGCAATAATGCAAATAATAATAATAATGCTAATATTATAAAATAAATGAACATAACATAAATAATAAATATAACAATTAATTAATAACAATATTAAATAATAATAATAATAATAATAATAATAATAATAATAATAATAATAATAATAATAATAATAATAACAACAGAAATTAAATAGATAAAAATAATGATAATAATAAAAGAAAATAAATAAATATAATAATAATAATAGATAAACATAAAATAAATAATATTAATAACAACAATATTAATATAACTCAACAATACTAATAATAAATAAATAAAAAAGGATAATATAATATTAATAAACAGAAAATAAATAAATATATAATAATAATAATAATTAATAATATTAATATTAATTAATAAAAGAATAATAAATAACAAATAAACAAATATAATAACAATAATTAACATAATCACAAAAACACAATAATAAATATTAAATAAAATAATAAAAATAATAAAAACAGAATTATAAATAAATATTAATAATAATAATAAATAAATAAATAATAATATTAATTAATAATATATTAAAATAAATAAATATAAAATAGGCTCATCGGAGCGGCCGTTGGAGACACCGCCAACACCGGATGGTAGATCGAAGTGCCGGGAGTCGAACGCCGGTGGTCACGCGCTGGAAGGAGGCGGCCTGTGGTCGGAAAACGCGTAAAAGCGTCCGGCTAAGATTCCTCCGATCTCCTACACGTCGGCGCCGATGGCTGATCGGAGGCTGCCGTTCGGTGCGCCTGGGTCTCCTCTTCACTCCGGAGGGGCGCGTGCGGTGGTTCGGCGCCGTGGCTGGCCGGCGGAGGCCTCGCCTTCTTCCCCCCTTTTTCTTTCCCTTTTCCGGTGTCGTGGGTCTGGGTCTGCTGTTCCTCTCTTCTTCTTTCTACTTCTATTTTTTGATTTTACTTTTGTTTTTTTGGTCTTTGAATCCCTGCTCTCTCTTTTTCTATTTTATTTTGCCTTACTCTCTCTTTCTTTTCTTTTTCTATTTGCCTTTCTTCTATGGCTTCTGGATTTTTCTTACTCTCTGGATTTTTCTTGCTCTCTATTTTTTCTTGCTCTTTCTGGGTTCCTCAGTCGAGACCTCCCTCTCCTCTTGCTCTTAGTTTTATTTTTTTTTTCTTTCTAATTTTCCCTAGTTGCCGAAAGAGAGAGCCCCCTATTTCCCTTCATTCTTTTCTTCTTATACCCTAAAATTAGGGTTGGTTTTTGGGTCATAATGGTAATTTCCTCCATTTTTAGTTTTTTAATTACTTTAACTTAATTAAATAACACACATTAATTAATTTAAACATTACATATTAATTAAACATTACATATTTGTCACGCCCAGTTCCACTCGCTAAAGCTGATGTAGCTATAACGATAGGAAGTGACCGCGCACGCAAAATTACTTACATATGCTGAACTTAAGGTGATCATAAAAACCGGTACAAATAAATTTTTATCTATACTTATTCATGCCATCCACATGCAGCACACATAAACATATATTTCACCATAAACAGGCTAGGTTGTTATCCTTATAGTTACATGCCAACATACTTGTACGTTACACATAAACTTATATATCACATGAGCATACAGCTTTACTTACTTTCCATTTTGCACATACTATGTTATTATCTTTAGACTTACTTGCCGAAACATACTTTGTACATCATAGACTTTTCATCATTATTTTATAAAATTAGAACAACATACACATCCCAAAATGATAACCCCAAAAACCTACACAAAGCCTAATGTTGACCTTTGACCTGCGGAGTCGTCCTTCGAGAACCTACTTCCGTACCTGCACGGATTAAAGAAACCCGTGCTAAGCGTTTTACGCTTAGTGGGGAACTCATACATAACAGGCAATATTATACAACAACATTTATGACATACAAAAACATGCCTCATCAACAAATAGGTTAACATGCTAGCATCTCATTTCATCCAATTAATACTGCATCAATTCATAATATTTATCTTTCTAGCATATCATCATTTCTTTAATATATTTATCATGTCAATTGATTATCCATCCAAATAATTTATGCACATAGCTTTATTTTATGTTTATCAGATTATTTTTTTTCGCCCTTTTCTTTTCTTTTTATTTATTCGATTATTTTGCCTGCAATTCAAAGTTATGGATAACGGGTAATTTTCAAACAGAATATAGGTACCTCAAAGGTACTTCTTATAAACAGAATATAGGTACCTCGAAGGTACTTCTTTCAGATAGAATTTTCATATATCTTGGTACCCCTTGGGCACATTCATCATATAGAACTTTCATACTTATGGGTACCCTTCTTATTCATTCTTACATAGCTTGAAATCCAGTAAGGATTCAATCAAAATCATATCATCAGAATCAAACTTTCTTTAACTTACTTATGCTGCAGCTCAGAGACCCTCTATAGGCATGCCTACCTATCCAATACTTGACTGGCAGGCTTAAGTTGTTTAATTATGTCATTCATTTCACATTGATCAATCTTCATAGCACATATAACATTTATGACCACATTCTCTTTTACAAATGCACTTTAACCCATCAACTCTTTACATCACTTAGTTAAGTTCAAGAATCATCATGTCATAAGCATATACACATCATTTGAGCATAACATCGCTTTCACACATATGTATATTGTTAATTTATTAAGTAAATTACAAATCTTAATCATGCTCATAAGTTCTCCCCATGATAACTACTTTTGTGATCATTTAATAACCCTAAACATGCATAATAAGTTGAGGGGAAGGTTATGGGCTTGACCCATGCCAACCATATGCTTTAAAACATAAATATAATTCATTTTAAGCATTTTTCTGTCGCGAGGTCGCGACGCTGTCGCGATCGCGACAGTAGCTCACCTTGGGAGCCCTACGAGACTGGGTTTTACACTCATATTGCATCGCGAAAACCGACCCCTAGACGTCATTTTTAGGCAAAGTTGTCTTCTTAACAATTGTTTCCCTACGTCTTATATTTCCAATGGGATAAGTTTCAGGTCAATTGGACTTCTAAATCATCAGATATAAATTAAACAATACAGACTGTTCCAGTGAGCCTGACTAGGTAGGTTCATGTCGGATTTTATCGTTTTTAAGGCTCTTAGAGACAGAACTGGTTCCTGGTCCCTCTTATACTTTTGTAGGTACGGAAATCATGGTTCTAATGGCGCAAGAATCACTGAATTTGGATTTACCAAACTTTATATATGATTAAATTACTACACAGAGGTCATGTGACACATATAACCAGAATCTTTCACACATCCAAAATACACATTTTAAGGGTAAAATAAACAACAAAACTTACCTTCTTCTTACCTTAACTTGGTCTTTTATAAACACAAACCAACATGCATCACATATTCATTTATTCATCAATTTCAAACATACAAGTCACACATGCAACACATTTTAATTTAGTTCCCAAACCTCACACTCCTAAGCTCCTAATGGGGCTGTTATTCACTAGCTTCCCTAACCTTTGCTTTGCCTTTAATCCTCCTCTTTTCTTCAGCTATTAAGCATAAATTTCCAGCATTAATATCCTCATAATAACCTCATAAAAATCATACTAAGAATAGGTAGATGAAACAGAATTTTACATGCATGATTATACCATCATTTTACCTTACAAATCCTTGATCTTTGCTCTTAAATGATATGCATTCAACCCTTCCAACTTACACTCACTCAAGGCAGAGTTTTTTGAAGGGAGAAGAGAGCTTAATTTGCTGAAGAACAAGTACAAAAGAATGGCTCTCTAAGACATACGAATTTCAGCTCTTCCTCTCTCTTTCTTTCTCACAAAATAAAGACTAAAGAAGGCTCCAATCTATGTACAAAGATGCAGAAAATGGAAACTCCACTAGCCACTAACTTTACTCTTCCACTAGACACTTAATGCTAATTGATGATGAGTCCACTCTTCATAAATCCACAGCAAAACCCACTAAGAAAAGTTGTTCCCCATTAGCTTCCACTACTCTTATTTAACTCCTCAAATGTTCCATCAATTCCCACTAAAAATCTGCTCCCACTTCTCTTATTTAAATTCTCACATGTTCCATCATTTCCCACTAACAAAAATCTGCTCCTTCATATAATTAATTACCCATTATTTTCTACCTTAATCCTTTGTTAATTAACTTAGTTAATCCTCCATTTATTTACCCATGCATAATGTCATTTTACTCACTTACATACTTTATATTTTTGCAATTAAATCCTTCTTTTATTTTCAGATTAATCCACCCCTATAATTAATTATCTAAACACCCTTAAATTCAGAATTTATCTCTTAATAAATATACCTACATACTTCATATGACATACCGAAACAACTAGGGTATTTTGCGGCCATTACAACTCTCCCTTCCTTAAAGAATTTCGTCCTCGAAATTCATACCTGAGTCAAACAGATGTGGATGTTGCTCACGCATAGCATCCTCCGGTTCCCAAGTTGCTTCTTCCACTCCGTGATGTTGCCAAAGTACTTTCACGAGCGGTATTTGCTTATTCCGAAGCTGTCTTACTTCCCTTGCTAAAATTGTCTTTGGTTTCTCATCATAGGAGAAATCTGGTTGCACTTCTACTTCTTGTAGGGGCAAAACATGAGATTCATCCGATCTATATCTCCTCAGCATAGATACATGGAACACATCGTGTAGTTTACTCAAAGCTGGAGGTAAAGCTAAACGATATGCCACAGCACCTATTCTTTCCAGAACCTCATAAGGTCCAATAAACCTTGGACTCAACTTTCCTTTGTTGCCAAACCTCAATACTTTCCTCCAAGGCGACACCTTCAGGAATACTTTATCGCCCACTTGGAACTCAATGTCTCTTCGCTTCAAATCAGCATAAGACTTTTGCCTATCACTTGCTGCTTTTAACCTTTGCTGAATCATCTTAGCTTTTTCTTCTGTATCTCTTACCAAATCTGGCCCAACAATTCTGTTCTCATTCAACTCTGTCCAACAAACTGGAGTACGACATTTTCTTCCATACAGCACTTCATATGGGGACATGCCAATGCTAGTTTGATAACTATTGTTATAAGCAAACTCCATGAGTGGAAGATACTTATCCCAACTTTTAGAAAAATCCAGAACACATGCCCGCATCAAATCTTCCAAAATTTGGATAATCCTTTCTGACTGCCCATCTGTCTGAGGATGGAAAGCTGTACTAAAATTCAACCTTGTCCCCAAAGCAGCTTGCAAACTCTTCCAAAACTTAGAAGTAAACCGAGGATCTCTATCAGACACAATTGTCAAAGGTACTCCATGAAGTCGAACTATCTCTTTAACATACAGATCAGCCAACTTATCAAGAGAATAATCCATCCGAACTGGAATAAAATGTACTGACTTTGAAAATCTATCCACAATCACCCATACTGCATCTTGCTTTTTCAAAGTCAGAGGCAAACCTGTAACAAAATCCATGGTAACATTTTCCCATTTCCATTGTGGAATAGGAAGTGGATTCAACATCCCTTGAGGCACTTGATGCTCTGCTTTCACTTGCTGACAGATCAAACACTTGGACACATATTCAATTATATCCTTCTTCATGCCTGGCCACCAATACAGTGGTTTCAGATCTTGATACATTTTGTTTCCACCCGGATGCATAGTAAAAACCGTATTATGTGCCTCGTAAAGCAATCTTTTCTTCAATTCCTTATCATTAGCCACGCATATTCTGTTCTTGTACCGCAGTACTCCATTCTTATCCACCATATACTCAGACTTATCATCTTTGCCCACTGACTGCCAAACTTGCTGCAACTTAGGATCATTCTTTTGAGCTGCTAACAAATCATCTATCAATACCGGTCTTGCTTTCAAATGAACAAGCAAAGCTCCATCAGATGTAAATCTCCATCTCACATGCTTCAACTGCATTGCTGAAACTGTCTTCCTACTTAGTGCATCAGCTACCACATTTGCTTTTCCCGGATGATAATCTACTATGCAATCATAGTCTTTAAACAGCTCTAGCCATCTTCTTTGCCTCAAATTCAACTCCTTCTGAGTGAGCAGATATTTCAGACTTTTATGATCAGTGTAGATTTTACACTTCTCACCATACAGATAATGTCGCCATATTTTTAAAGCAAACACTACTGCAGCTAGCTCTAAATCATGAGTTGGATAATTCTGCTCATGTGGCTTCAGTTGCCTCGATGCATAAGCCACCACCTTCCCATCTTGCATAAGAACACATCCTAACCCAACTCCAGAGGCATCTGTGTATAACACATACTCTTTACCAGACATGGGTTGAGTAAGAACTGGGGCCTCTACTAACATCTTTTTCAACTGATCAAAACTTTGCTGACACTTTTCCGACCATACATACTTCACCCCTTTTCGCAGCAACTTTGTCATTGGTGAAGCTATAACTGAGAATCCTTTCACAAACCTTCTGTAATACCCTGCCAAACCTAAGAAACTACGAACTTCAAGCACATTCTTGGGTGGCTTCCAATTCACAATAGCTTCTATCTTAGCTGGGTCTACTTTAATCCCTTCTGAAGATATTACATGACCCAGAAAAGATACCTCTCGTAACCAAAACTCACATTTACTCAACTTGGCATACAACTGATGTTCCCTCAGTGTCTGAAGTACCATCTTTAAATGCTGCTCATGTTCCTTCTCATCTTTGGAATAAACCAAAATATCATCTATGAACACTACCACAAACTGATCAAGATAAGACCTGAATACTCTATTCATCAAATCCATAAATGCAGCAGGCGCATTAGTCAACCCGAATGGCATTACTAAAAATTCGTAATGTCCATACCGAGTTCTAAATGCTGTCTTTGAAATATCCTCCTTCTTTACTTGCAACTGATAATACCCAGAACGCAAATCAATCTTCGAAAACACACCTGCTCCCCTTAACTGATCAAATAAATCCTCAATCCGAGGCAAGGGATACCGATTCTTCACGGTTACCTTATTCAGTTGTCGATAATCAATGCACATTCTCATTGTACCATCCTTCTTCTTAACAAACAAAACCGGTGCTCCCCATGGTGACACACTGGGTCTAATGAAACCCCTATCCAACAACTCCTGCAACTGAACTTTCAGTTCTTTTAACTCTGTTGGAGCCATCCTGTATGGTGCTTTAGATACTGGTGTTGTACCTGGTAACACA
Organism: Excoecaria cochinchinensis; assembly: GCA_947683425.1. Taxonomy (NCBI): domain Eukaryota; kingdom Viridiplantae; phylum Streptophyta; class Magnoliopsida; order Malpighiales; family Euphorbiaceae; genus Excoecaria; species Excoecaria cochinchinensis. The sequence goes on from CANTUQ010000066.1 coordinate 6,534,317, forward strand.
TCTATTGACAACTCTACTTCTCTTACTGGTGGTGCACCACTCAATTCTTCTGGAAACACATCAGGAAACTCACTTACCACTGGTATATCTTGTATCTTTACATGCTCTCTTTTACTATCCAACACCAAAGCAAGATAAGCTTCACATCCCTTCCTTAAACATCGACTGGCTTGCATTGCAGATATCACATTCATAAGAGGATTAGTACAAACTCCCTTGACTATCACTTTATTCCCTTTATCATCCTTAAGTATCAAAATCTTCCTTTTACACTTCACATCCGCATCATACTTTGTTAGCCAATCCATCCCCAAAATCAAATCAAACTCATCAAAGGGTAATTCAATCAAATCTGCAGGAAACTCATAACCTTGAACTTGTAATGCACAATTCCTATACACCCGATTCACATTTGCACAACCTCCTAAGGGACTTGTTACACAGATATCATATGCTAAACATTCAGCTTTAGGCATGCTTTCACTTATCTTATCAGAACATATGTATGAATGCGTAGATCCAGGATCAATAAGTGCAAACATTTTCATATTATTAAACAGAAAAGTACCTGCTATCACCTCAGGTGCATCTTGCTCCTCACGAGCCTTCAGGGCATAAGCACGAATAGACCCTGCACCAGGCCTATCCACAGCCTCAGAATCAGTTGCCCACCTTGACTGACTTCCTCTGCCACGTCCTCTACCTCTTCCTCTGTTAACAGAAGGCATATTTGAACCACCTCTACTTTGCTCCTGTTGATTACTCACTGCTACACGTGGTTGAGGGCAATTGGCAATAAAATGTTCCGTGCTTCCACATCCGAAACAAGCACCTATAACCTTCCAACACTCACCCCAATGTCTTTTTCTGCAATGAGAACACTCAGGTATTTCACTCCTGCCACTAGTTGTTCCTCGACTCTGATGAGCTACTGGAGGTTTTCCCCATTTCTTTCCTCTTGCTGAAGGACCATACCTAGATTCTGCTGGTGGTACCATAGTAGAAACTCGTGGCCTTTTCGCCTGATTAAATCCTCCTCTATTGGCACTTATTTTCTGCCTCCATTCTTTTTGAGCTTCTAGATTCTTTTCAGCTCTCAAGGCTGCCTGAACTATTCTGTAGTAGCTCACATTTTGATCAGTGGTCAAAGAAATCAGCAAAGCCTTTATGTCTTCATTCAGCCCTTCCTCAAATTGTTGACACCTCAAACTTTCATTCAAAACCTTCTTAGGAGCATACTTACTTAATCTGCAGAATTCAGCCTCATACTCAGAAACAGTCATAGCTCTCTGCTTTAAGCTTAGGAACTTCTTCCAGTTTGCTTCTTGATATGCCTTAGTAAGGAACTTGTGCCTGAATTCACTTTCAAAGAAATCCCAATCCACAGGATTAGGAAGCTCAGGATTCTGTAATACCAGCTTCCACCAGTCATATGCAGCACCTTGTAGCAAAGACACCACACACTCAAGCCATTGATCTTTAGGACACCGTATCTCCTGGAGAATTCTTTCTACTTTTTCAATCCAGTATTCAGCTTTTTCAGATTCATCTAACTTTGTCCCAAAGAATTCTTCAGCTCCATGCTTTCTTAAAGACTCTATTGGTAGCCTGGGTGCCATCATTCGCTCCATAAACCTTGCCATATCTTGTGTTATTTTTATCACAGCTTCCATAGGTCCTATTGGAACCTCATTTCCTTGCCTATCTGGCCCAGTCTGTCTAGTGCCCGTCCTTTCAGCTTCTCGAGAGTTGACACTTTCGGCTGTTTCTTCTATCACTTGGCGGTTAAGTTCCATCTTTGAAACTACACAAATTAAATAAGGACTTCCGCATTAGGTCAACATACTATACACATCCTATCTACCCATTATTCCCAGAAAAGACTAAACCAAATGCTCTGATACCACAACTTGTCACGCCCAGTTCCACTCGCTAAAGCTGATGTAGCTATAACGATAGGAAGTGACCGCGCACGCAAAATTACTTACATATGCTGAACTTAAGGTGATCATAAAAACCGGTACAAATAAATTTTTATCTATACTTATTCATGCCATCCACATGCAGCACACATAAACATATATTTCACCATAAACAGGCTAGGTTGTTATCCTTATAGTTACATGCCAACATACTTGTACGTTACACATAAACTTATATATCACATGAGCATACAGCTTTACTTACTTTCCATTTTGCACATACTATGTTATTATCTTTAGACTTACTTGCCGAAACATACTTTGTACATCATAGACTTTTCATCATTATTTTATAAAATTAGAACAACATACACATCCCAAAATGATAACCCCAAAAACCTACACAAAGCCTAATGTTGACCTTTGACCTGCGGAGTCGTCCTTCGAGAACCTACTTCCGTACCTGCACGGATTAAAGAAACCCGTGCTAAGCGTTTTACGCTTAGTGGGGAACTCATACATAACAGGCAATATTATACAACAACATTTATGACATACAAAAACATGACTCATCAACAAATAGGTTAACATGCTAGCATCTCATTTCATCCAATTAATACTGCATCAATTCATAATATTTATCTTTCTAGCATATCATCATTTCTTTAATATATTTATCATGTCAATTGATTATCCATCCAAATAATTTATGCACATAGCTTTATTTTATGTTTATCAGATTATTTTTTTTTCGCCCTTTTCTTTTCTTTTTATTTATTCGATTATTTTGCCTGCAATTCAAAGTTATGGATAACGGGTAATTTTCAAACAGAATATAGGTACCTCAAAGGTACTTCTTATAAACAGAATATAGGTACCTCGAAGGTACTTCTTTCAGATAGAATTTTCATATATCTTGGTACCCCTTGGGCACATTCATCATATAGAACTTTCATACTTATGGGTACCCTTCTTATTCATTCTTACATAGCTTGAAATCCAGTAAGGATTCAATCAAAATCATATCATCAGAATCAAACTTTCTTTAACTTACTTATGCTGCAGCTCAGAGACCCTCTATAGGCATGCGTACCTATCCAATACTTGACTGGCAGGCTTAAGTTGTTTAATTATGTCATTCATTTCACATTGATCAATCTTCATAGCACATATATCATTTATGACCACATTCTCTTTTACAAATGCACTTTAACCCATCAACTCTTTACATCACTTAGTTAAGTTCAAGAATCATCATGTCATAAGCATATACACATCATTTGAGCATAACATCGCTTTCACACATATGTATATTGTTAATTTATTAAGTAAATTACAAATCTTAATCATGCTCATAAGTTCTCCCCATGATAACTACTTTTGTGATCATTTAATAACCCTAAACATGCATAATAAGTTGAGGGGAAGGTTATGGGCTTGACCCATGCCAACCATATGCTTTAAAACATAAATATAATTCATTTTAAGCATTTTTCTGTCGCGAGGTCGCGACGCTGTCGCGATCGCGACAGTAGCTCACCTTGGGAGCCCTACGAGACTGGGTTTTACACTCATATTGCATCGCGAAAACCGACCCCTAGACGTCATTTTTAGGCAAAGTTGTCTTCTTAACAATTGTTTCCCTACGTCTTATATTTCCAATGGGACAAGTTTCAGGTCAATTGGACTTCTAAATCATCAGATATAAATTAAACAATACAGACTGTTCCAGTGAGCCTGACTAGGTAGGTTCATGTCGGATTTTATCGTTTTTAAGGCTCTTAGAGACAGAACTGGTTCCTGGTCCCTCTTATACTTTTGTAGGTACGGAAATCATGGTTCTAATGGCGCAAGAATCACTGAATTTGGATTTACCAAACTTTATATATGATTAAATTACTACACAGAGGTCATGTGACACATATAACCAGAATCTTTCACACATCCAAAATACACATTTTAAGGGTAAAATAAACAACAAAACTTACCTTCTTCTTACCTTAACTTGGTCTTTTATAAACACAAACCAACATGCATCACATATTCATTTATTCATCAATTTCAAACATACAAGTCACACATGCAACACATTTTAATTTAGTTCCCAAACCTCACACTCCTAAGCTCCTAATGGGGCTGTTATTCACTAGCTTCCCCAACCTTTGCTTCGCCTTTAATCCTCCTCTTTTCTTCAGCTATTAAGCATAAATTTCCAGCATTAATATCCTCATAATAACCTCATAAAAATCATACTAAGAATAGGTAGATGAAACAGAATTTTACATGCATGATTATACCATCATTTTACCTTACAAATCCTTGATCTTTGCTCTTAAATGATATGCATTCAACCCTTCCAACTTACACTCACTCAAGGCAGAGTTTTTTGAAGGGAGAAGAGAGCTTAATTTGCTGAAGAACAAGTACAAAAGAATGGCTCTCTAAGACATACGAATTTCAGCTCTTCCTCTCTATTTCTTTCTCACAAAATAAAGACTAAAGAAGGCTCCAATCTATGTACAAAGATGCAGAAAATGGAAACTCCACTAGCCACTAACTTTACTCTTCCACTAGACACTTAATGCTAATTGATGATGAGTCCACTCTTCATAAATCCACAGCAAAACCCACTAAGAAAAGTTGTTCCCCATTAGCTTCCACTACTCTTATTTAACTCCTCAAATGTTCCATCAATTCCCACTAAAAATCTGCTCCCACTTCTCTTATTTAAATTCTCACATGTTCCATCATTTCCCACTAACAAAAATCTGCTCCTTCATATAATTAATTACCCATTATTTTCTACCTTAATCCTTTGTTAATTAACTTAGTTAATCCTCCATTTATTTACCCATGCATAATGTCATTTTACTCACTTACATACTTTATAATTTTGCAATTAAATCCTTCTTTTATTTTCAGATTAATCCACCCCTATAATTAATTATCTAAACACCCTTAAATTCAGAATTTATCTCTTAATAAATATACCTACATACTTCATATGACATACCGAAACAACTAGGGTATTTTGCGGCCATTACAATATTAATTACATTACATATTTTACATCTTAATATAATTAATCTATTTAATATATCATATAATTTATCTAATTAATTAAACACTTAACATATTAACTAATTAATCTTTAATCCTTTATGCATTTTAATTATCTAATTAAATTTACAATATTAAGAAATTAAATTAACCCAACATTAATAATTAATTTTTAATTTTACCTACCTAATCTATATTATATATATTTTTTCGGAGGGAATTACTAAGGACCCAAAAATCACTTTTTGACATTAAACCCGACTCGGGACCCGGTGTCTACAGTTGCCCCCAATTTTGGAGAAGTTAGTGTATAGACACCTAGGTGAGCCAAAATTCAAAGAAAGAAGAGAGAGAATTACATACCTGGGGATGCCGAACCTTAACTTGCTGGCGTAGGTAAATGTGCCCTTGCTGGTCTCGTCTCGACCTGTTTTTGCTGGCCTCGTCTCGGCTTGCGCAGCTTTGGTGAGATGTAGTGCTCTCTGACTACAACCTCTATTTGTGGCCTGTTCTACCACGAGTGTTCCGCTAGCCTCGTCTCGGCCTGCACGGAGTTTGTGAGACACAGCAATCTCTGATTGCAACCTCGATCTGTGGTCTGTTCTACCACCAGTGTTCCACTAGCCTTATCTCGACCTGCGCGGAGTTTGTGAGATGCAGCACTCTCTGACTACAACCTCGATCTGTGGTCTATTCTACCACCAGTGTTCCGCTAGCCTCATCTCGGCCTGCGCGAAGTTTGTGAGACGTAGTGCTCTCTGACTACAACCTAGATGTGAAGAGCAGTGTTTCTCTAACCGCAGCTTCTGCTTCTGCTGGCCTCGTCTCGGCTTGCGCAGGGTTGAAGAGATGTAGCGCTCTCTGGCTACAAACTCAATGTGAAGAGCAGTGTTTCTCTAACCGCAGCTTCCACTTCTGCTGGCCTCATCTCGGCTTGCGCAGGGTTGAAGAGATGTAGCGCTCTCTGGCTACAAACTCGATGTGAAGAGCAGTGTTTCTCTAACTGTAGCTTCGATCTGAAATTCCCCTGCTAACCCCCATCTGGTCTGCAAGGTGCGTAGCACTCTCTGGCTACCGCGCGAACTGTGAGATGTAGCACTCTCTGGCTACGATCTCGATCTGTGAAGAGCAGTGTTTCTCTAACTGCAGCTTCGATCTGAAGTTCCCCTGCTAACCCCCATTTGGTCTGCAAGGTGCGTAGCACTCTCTGGATGCCTCGCGAACTGTGAGATGTAGTACTCTCTGGCTATGATCTCGATCTATGAAGAGCAGTGTTTCTCTGACTGCAGCTTCGATCTGAAGTTCCCCTGCTAACCCCCATCCGGTTTGCAAGGTACGTAGCACTCTCTGGCTGCCGCGCGAACTGTGAGATGCAATACTCTCTGACTACGATCTCGATCTGTGAAGAGCAGTGTTTCTCTAACTGCAGCTCGATCTGAAGTTCCCCTGTTAACCCCCATCCGGTCTGCAAGGTGCGTAGCACTCTCTGGCTGCCGCGCGAACTGTGAGATGCAGCACTCTCTGACTACAATCTCGATCTATGAAGAGCAGTGTTTCTCTAACTGCTGCTTCGATCTGAAGTTCCCCTGCTAACCCCCATCCGGTCTGCAAGGTGCGTAGCACTCTCTGGCTGCCGCGCGAACTGTGAGATGTAGCACTCTCTGGCTACGATCTCGATCTGTGAAGAGCAGTGTTTCTCTAACTGCAGCTTCGACTTCTGCTGGCCTTATCTCGGCTTGCGCAGGTTCGAAGAGATGTAGCGCTCTCTGGCTATAAACTCGGTGTGAAGAGCAGTGTTTCTCTAACTGTAGCTTCGATTGGTGAGAAGCGGTACTCTCTGACCACAATCTCTAGGTGAAGAGCAGTGTTTTTCTAACCACAGCTTCGATCTGAAGTTCCCTTGCTAACCCCCATCCGATCTGCAAGGTGCGTAGCACTCTCTGGCTGCTGCATGAACTGTGAGACAAGGTACTCTCTGACCGTGATCTTGATGTGAAGAGCGGTGTTCTCTAACTGCAACTTCGGTTTGTGAGATGCAGTGTTCTCTAACTGCAGTCCTTCGATTGTGAGATGCAGTGTTCTCTAACTGCAGTCCCGGTTGCGATCTGCTCTATCGATGATATTTATCTTGAACTATCTTTTTTTTCGCAAAAAAGGAAGACGCAAATTTGTAGGGTAAATTAAAAAGAGATACGTACCTGTAACGGCACCTGCCTGTTGGAGTCGTTGTCAGTTGATGCTCACTGGGAAACTTTGATGCTTATTGGGAGGCTTTGATGCTCATTGGGAGACTTCGATGCTCACTGATTACCCCCCGGCACAGCATGGACAGGCTTGCTTTTCTGGGTAGTGTCTGACAACGTTGATTGAACCCATTATTTGGATAACCTTTAAGCATGGGTTCTATTCGGACCTTTCTCCTGCTTGCCCCCGATATGGCATGCATGAATAGGCTTGCTTTCCTGCTCAGAGGACTTTCAGATTTCGCCTCCTCAGAGGACTTTCATATTTTTGCTTCCTTAGAGGATTTAGAAATTGTGCCCACCCAGAGGACTTTGAGATTGTGCCTCCTCAAAGGACTTTTAGATTTTGCCTCACCCCCTCGGAGGACTTAGAAATTTTGCTCCTTCAGAGGACTTGAGGGATTCTTTTTCTTTTTATGCCTCTTCAGAGGACTTTGAGAGGAGTGTCGAGCACCATGTATGCATGGAATGCATGTGAAAAGCTATGCATGCAAATGTTCAAGCATGAGAAATGTGTGCAGAGGGATAAGAATCGCCTCTTAAGAGGACTTAGAGAACTGATTGCCCAGGAGAGGACTTTGGTTGATTTGCTTTGCCTCTTGAGAGGACTCAGGTTGACTTGCCCCCGGAGAGAATTTTGGTTGATTAAGAATAGCTTTTTCAGAGGGCTTGAGAATTGCCTTTTGAGAAGGCTTTGGAAGTTCGCCTTTTGAGAGGGTTTAGAGATTTGCCTCTTGAGAGGGTTTTGGAAGCGTCAGTTTATCGACATGTGAAGTCTTGATTAAGACTGATGTACACCATCTAGTAGACGAAGGGCATCATGTATGCATGGAAATTATATGGAAAGCTATGCACGTGTGATATGCAAAGGACTATGACCCTGAAATGCTTATGCGTATGTCATATATGCCAATGGCTTATATCAATGTGGAAGATTATGGAACATGCGCTAAGAATCGTTATTCTAACATGTTTGTAAATGATCATGAATGAGAGAGACATGCAAAAGTTCATGCATGATAAATATATACAAGGGATTATGTATGCAAACTATGTGCAAATGACCATGCATGCAAATGATCATGCATGTGGTAAAGAGTCATTCATCGGCATAGATGTAAAAAATCATATGCAAAGACAGGTGGGATATGTTATATACATGAAAGCTATGTAAGGAATTGGGTGTGTGCGATGTGTGCACATACAACTATGTGTATGAAACATATGTAGGAAAAATCACATATATGTGTATTGAATGCATGCGAAAAATGTGGATGCAAGATGCTGGCAAAGGATATGCCCATAAAGAGCCACATGCGTCAAAAGCACTTATGAAATGTATTCGCTAAAGCTCTTATGCCAGAAGACATGCACCAAGAATTATACACGTAAAACTATTTATTTAGAATATTTGCTACAATTATGTGTAAAAACATTTGCAAAAAGCATATGTACAAAGAATATTGTTGGGAGTGTACGCAAAGTATCATTTTCATGGGTAGTGATAAGAAATACCCCAAGATTGTAAAATGAGTGCAACCTATTAGGTACCTCAAACTCGAGTTTCTATTTGCCTTTGAGCATACTGAATGAATCACATTCTCAACTGATTCAATCTCATCAAAAGAATTCGGGAGTCATTCCCAATGAAGTGCAAGAAAGTGAACACGTAAGTATCGATGTTTACTAAATCAGCTTGTGAATACGAGGCATACCATGCGATCTCTGTGTGTATGTGCAAAGGCCAAAACAGAGTTTTTCATCACTGGAAAGCAAATTCTAGTTGCATTGTCGAGGACAAGACTCAACTCGAATGCAAATGCACTCGTGGCTTCCCGCTTGAAGCTCAAGAGACACCATACGCCTCTTCCTACGTACCAAACCTTACTAGAAGGTCATCTCCGCTAGTTAGATAAGGCCAAATCAAGAATCAATAGGTCTTACTTTGGTTATAACGTTAGGCTCAGGTAATTGGCTATCAAAGGAGGATCAGGTCACTAGAGAAAAATGGCCGCAACGTTCATTCGATGGATGGAAGGACCATTCCCAACCCCAATTGTATATTATCTAGATACTCTTGAATTTGAATTTGGTAATACTTGATCTCATCAAGCTCAGCATAAAAATTAAGCTAAAAAAGATAGCTATTAAAACTCATCAAGGGGTATTATCTTGGGCCCTACCATTTTTCTTCTCTTTTTTTTTTTTTGATTTTTTTCTATTTCTTCTTCAATTTCAGTTTTTTTTTTCTATTTTTTCTTCAATTTCGATTTTTTTTTCTATTTTTTCTTCAATTTCGATTTTTTTTCTTTTCGCTCTTTTTTTCTTTTTCGTTTTTTGCTTCGCAAGCTCATGTCTCTAACTATACAAAAAGTTTATCGATGAATCAAACCCCTTTCCAGAAGTGTAGCCCAAAGATTATCGATGATTGAAAATTTTTTTTCAAGAGGTAAGCCCATCCTTATCAGGGTAATTTTTGGTAGCTTAAAGAATTGTCAAAAATTGAGGCTCTTTTCCCCAAAGTGTAAATTCATTTTCATCGAGGCAATTTTTGGTAACCCCAAAAAATTATCGATGATTGAAATTTTCTTCTCGAAGTGTAAACCTCCTTTTATCGGAGCAAGTTTTGATAGCTCAAAAGAATATTATAATGTGCATCCATCTTTACTAGAGCGGCCATTCTTCTAAGGGGAAGCCAAAATCATTTTAGGTGAAGGGTAGTTTTAACGTGTGTAACAATAAAATTGGTACGCGTTTAGCATACCAAAATAAAGGCTCAACGGGCTAGCAAGCGATTTTGAAATGAGGGTAGGAAATGGTCATTTAGAGAGCTATACAAAGAAATGGTGCCTAAATCATTTTCTAGATTTAGCCTTATCCGGGGGTCGCTTTTACGGGTAATCGGAAAGGTTCTAGTGCTCTTAGTGAGTTTTCATCCAATCCACTAATTGCAACTAGTTTTTTCAATTTATTTAAAAAAAATGGGCCAAAAGTGCTCGAAATTTAGAAATCACATGGTATGGTCAAATATCTTCACGTGATCCAGCTCTTAAAGACCAAACATATACACCCCTTACTTAATTCGAAGTGGAATGAAACTCAGATTTCTAGAGTTAAGATCAAATCCATTCATAGTTGAGAACTACTTAAGCAGGGTTCAAACATGCCAGCATTTTAGGGTATGGCTTAACACAAAAAATTTTGACTCTATCAAAATGTATATACACAAAAAATTGTTTAAGCAAATAGAAAAAAAAATTTTTGTCGTTTTTTTTTCTCTTTTTTTTTGTAAAAAAATTGTGCAAACTATGCGTTAGAAATTACGTATATGGAATGGCGTATGCAATAGTGTCGTGTATGCGTGTAAGGAATTATATGTGCGAAACATGTGTAAAAATATTTTGTGTAAAAATGTGTACATGAAATATGTGCAAAAATGTGTGAGTGTAAAATATTAACAAAAAATTATAAGTGAGTGTGAATGTGTGAACAATGCATGACAAATGACGTGCATGTATAAATTTTCAATGCAACCTATAATAACGGTACATGTATACGATGAAAGCATGAGTACAACCTATGGCACAGTATGGGGATGAATGTTCATGATATATGGTACATATGAACATGGCATGATTTAGACAAGATACGAATACATGATGTAAGGTGAAGGCGACCTGGCATGGTAATATGCAACAATGAGTCGCGAGGAGTGGCAAAACTCACATATATAAAAGTGCAAAACATGTACAGATAATGCACATGAGATGGGACACAGCATAAGAATGATTGTGTACAGTGAGCGAAGTATGCGTGCAATACAAGGTATGCAATGAAAGTGTCTGCAAGAAACAAATAGCGTTCACAAAATATGCGTATTTACATGGTATGAGTATGCAAGACATGCATTGGTATATACAATGACTAACATGCTTGATGAAGAAATTATATGTACATGACATAATTCATGTATGATAGTACATGTTCATGATATGGTTTACAATGTCAAAAATGCAAGGTATTTTCTGTGTTGCATGATATGTATAATGACCGACCTAATGATATATGCTAATATGTGTACTCTATGATATGCAGTGGCATATATGTGCCCTAGCGCACAATGTTTATGCACATATGCAATGTGAGTATGTTGATATGTACATCCTATGATACATTATGAATGCATTATTTTGATTTGATTTGATTTTTTTTTATGCATGTCATGGTGGTAGTATGCCTGGGTGTGCTATGATGCATGATGAAATCATAAGAGATATAACACAAGTAAGCCAAAGCATTCATCATATTAGTGAAATCAAAATGTCATTACTAAATAGTTCAAAAATAAAAAGAATATTCTAAACAGCTAATCAACTTCTGCTCCTGCCAACACAGTTACCGCGGCTGATGGTCTATCCTCATCCTTGAAAACCATTTTGCCTTTCCACCTAGGCGCTTAGTCCATCTTATTCCTTCCCTCCCGCTTCTCTGGGTCGGAGATCTTGTTGGAATCAATCAGATCTTGGATAACATGTCTTAAGGCTTTGCAATAATTTGTAGTATGCCCGGTGTGCTGGTGGTAGGCACAATACTCGTCTTCCTTATGACCAGGTTGTCCTTGGCTTCTAGCAGGCCTAGTTGACAATGGCTGCAATACCCCCTCCTTTATCAACCTCTCAAGAACCCAAGACAATGATCTGCCCAAATTAGAAAAATGCCTTTGCCTTACTTCCGTCGTTGGTGTTCCTACCGTCTTTCCTTTTTCTGGGTCTGACACCAGTTCTTGGATGCGATCTTTCAGGTGACGACAGTAGTCTGTTCTATGCCCAGTGTATTGGTGATACGCACAATACCGGTCTGTTCCGCGCCTAGGCTTTCCCTGACTTGGGGCAGGCCTAGCTGGCAAGGGTTGCAACTTCCCTTTCTTAACAAGACGGGTGAAGTGCCAAGACAATGGCTTACCCAAGACAGTGAGGTGGGATCGAGCTACTCCAGTGGCTGAAATTTCTGTAGCCTTGACATTTACCTTACTATTGTCAAGACTTCCTGAGGTTTCACCTTTTAGAATATAAGTGACTGCAGGGTCCTCATCCTCTTTGGGCATAATGTCATGTTCTAAAGTAGGCCTTCTATTTCGTCCTTGCTCATCTGGTGAATCCAGTGACCTCTCACCTTTGGTCCCAGAAGGAATGAAAGATACTGCAGCAGTCGTTGTATGAGCCTGCTAAGTAGTGGCTGGCTTCACTTGGTTAAGAGATGCTGCCATAAGCTGAGATTGGAGAACCAATGCCATGGCATCCATTCTTTCTTTAATGACAACCAATAATCTTTCTTCCAGCTCTTCAAACCTTCTATCCATCTCTTGGGCAATCAGGGCACGAGCCTCTTCATTCAGTTGTGAAGGGCCAGCCATTCCTAATACCTTTAGACACTCTAGTGAGGATATTAACTTTTTGTCAATCAATGTAAACTCTGACTGCTCTTCGAACGACTACCGGAGTCTCTAAACCACCCAAGCACGTGATCTACAATGGCTGAAAAACAAAGGGTTAGAATGATGCATGAATAATGCGCAATGCATGGTCATGTTGTGCAACAAATAATATATAGCGTCTAAAAGAGATTACAATGATACATTGAAACATATGAAAAACTATACACCGGATAATATGTACATGTAATAATTTTATGCACAGGAAGTGATGTATACATAAGGAGGAGATACAAAAAAAATTATTTGTGTATGAATGATACATTGAAATTCATGAAAAACTATATACAGGATGATATGTATATGTAATAATTTTATGCACAGGAAGTGATGTATACATGTATGGGAAATGATAAAAAAGTTATGTGTATGAATGACATGAATATACAATACATCAATAATAACTACATGCAAGCAGTAAATCCTTCCAACCTTATTGCCCCCACACACGAGGTCGTGCGGTCTCTGTCCTAGGTGGGCTTGGCCCATGGGTTAGCGGGGAACCCAATGGGTGCGTATAGTGCGCGGTGAAAAAGCATAACACTCTTATGCTAATGTACAAGCGAATGGATAATGATCATCATGTATTTAGACGTTCCAAAAATTTCGACATGGCCCTACCAGGGCATAAAAGCCTTTAGCTAGGTTACCAAGAGACATCTGAACTCACCCAATACATGAGGATCCATACAGCAAGCATGGAATTACGATTCATATCACTTGTAGAAAGTAGCTACGGCCATTACATGAGCTTTGGACAAGGGAGATGTTACTTTAGGGCTACCTAAGCATGGTCCCTGCCAACAGGCCTAGCTCATCACGAGCGTAACGACCGATCGGGTCACCATTTGATATACCTTGATGGTACAAGACTTGGGCTGGTGATTATCCTTAACACTTCCCTAAATTGAGTGAAAATAGGGTCGTGCTTCAGGAACGCACCGGGGCTAATATAGGGACCAAACTAGCATAACTCTAAGGCTCTAATGGGATGTAATGCAAATTTGAAAGAAAGCAAATTTATGAATTAAATTTTAACCATAAATGTTAAACGAGATATTTTCAAATTGAAATCTCGAACCATATCGTCCCTAGTGGAGTCGCCACTGTGATGCGCGCCGGATCCCCGCGGCCGCCCAGGGGACCGCTCGCTTGAGGGCGATCGGGGCATTTGTGGGTCTGTTGACAGCTTGCAATAAATCGCAAGTGCGTCTATGTTGGGCAACAAGGATGTTTCATGGAGTCGCCACCCAATAGAACATTGGGAAAGTTACTCTCGCCTCGGAGAGCCTAAGACTACGCTTAGTATCCATTTTGGGCCAGCCAGAGGGGTCTTGGAAGGTAAACCTCTCTCCCTAAGGAGCCTAGGATTAGCGCTAAAATCTCGTGGCACAAATAGGTGTCTTGGAGGGTAGACCTCTAGCCTGTTTGAGCCCAGAGACTAGAGTTGGGTTCGGGATTTCTCATCTATTTCTACCTCGATTATTTTATGATTAAATTTTAATTATCATTAATTCGCTCTCTCTCCACACGATGCAATTGATTGAAGGCGCATTTATCCATTTAAGAGCGTAAGATAAAATAGAATTAAAGCGTAAAAAGCATAAAATAAAATTACAATAATACAAGGAGCGGAATACAACTCCCTTTTATAAAGAGTGCAATACATGCATAAAACAGGTTATTCATTTAGATGGGAACGTTGGTTCCCAAATATTCATTTTACAAAAAAGTATAGAATTCTCAAATCGGTTTAGCTCTTTTAGTTTGGTATGAAAACGAGGACGTTGGTCCAGTTTTGTTAACAAATATTCGATTTAGTATAAAACATTTGTGTGGTGGTTCTTTTTAAGAGCGGTCGAAAATCATTTTATTATTACAGACCACAAATAAATAAAATGAAATAAATTAGTAATTACATATTTTTCGAATAAATAAATAAATTCATCCTAATTTACCTGTTCCGCCCATACTTCTTAGAAAAACCACATGCCTCCCGCATTGCAGTCAAAATAGAAAAATGATATTTGTTAATCGTGAATAAATAAATAAATGAATGATTGAATAAAGTAAATTGGAAAAATAATTAAAGTTAATAATGGATTAAATTAAATTAAATGATAAATAATTAAATAAATAATTAAATAAATAATTGAATGAAATAAATTGATAGTTAATGAATATAAAAGCACAAATGACAATTAAAATGATTAATGCCAATAAAAATAATAGTGCTAATAATAATATCATAAAATAATAATGAATAATAAATAAACATAAAATGATGATAGTAATTATGAATGGATAAAATAATGATAATAATAATAATAATAGCAATAATGCAAATAATAATAATAATGCTAATATTATAAAATAAATGAACATAACATAAATAATAAATATAACAATTAATTAATAACAATATTAAATAATAATAATAATAATAATAATAATAATAATAATAACAACAGAAATTAAATAGATAAAAATAATGATAATAATAAAAGAAAATAAATAAATATAATAATAATAATAATAGATAAACATAAAATAAATAATATTAATAACAACAATATTAATATAACTCAACAATACTAATAATAAATAAATAAAAAAGGATAATATAATATTAATAAACAGAAAATAAATAAATATATAATAATAATAATTAATAATATTAATATTAATTAATAAAAGAATAATAAATAACAAATAAACAAATATAATAACAATAATTAACATAATCACAAAAACAGAATAATAAATATTAAATAAAATAATAAAAACAGAATTATAAATAAATATTAATAATAATAATAAATAAATAAATAATAATATTAATTAATATTAATTAATAATATATTAAAATAAATAAATATAAAATAAGCTCACCGGATTTCCCTCGCCGGAGGCTCGTCGGAGCGGCCGTTGGAGACACCGCCAACACCGGATGGTAGATCGGAGCGCCAGGAGTCGAACGCCGGTGGTCACGCGCCGGAAGGAGGCGGCCTGTGGTCGGAAAACGCGTAAAAGCGTCCGGCTCCGATTCCTCCGATCTCCTACACGCCGGTGTCGATGGCTGATCGGAGGCTGCCGTTCGGTGCGTCTGGGTCTCCTCTTCACTCCGGAGGGGCGCGTGCGGTGGTTCGGCGCCGTGGCCGGCCGGCGGAGGCCTTGCCTCCTTCCCCCCTTTTTCTTTCCCTTTTCCGGCGTCGTGGGTCTGGGTCTGCTGTTCCTCTCTTCTTCTTTTTACTTCTATTCTTTGATTTTCCTTTTGTTTTTTTGGTCTTTGAATCCCTGCTCTCTCTTTTTCTATTTTATTTTGCCTTACTCTCTCTTTCTTTTCTTTTTCTATTTGCCTTTCTTCTATGGCTTCTGGATTTTTCTTGCTCTCTGGATTTTTCTTGCTCTCTATTTTTTCTTGGTCTTTTTGGGTTCCTCAGCCGAGACCTCCCTCTCCTCTTGCTCTTAGTTTTCTTTTTTTTTTCTTTCTAATTTTCCCTAGTTGCCGAAAGAGAGAGCCCCCTATTTCCCTTCATTATTTTCTTCTTATACCCTAAAATTAGGGTTGGTTTTTGGGTCATAATGGTAATTTCCTCCATTTTTAGTTTTTTAATTACTTTAACTTAATTAAATAACACACATTAATTAATTTAAACATTACATATTTTACATCTTAATATAATTAATCTATTTAATATATCATATAATTTATCTAATTAATTAAACACTTTACATATTAACTAATTAATCTTTAATCCTTTATGCATTTTAATTATCTAATTAAATTTACAATATTAAGAAATTAAATTAACCCAACATTAATAATTAATTTCTAATTTTACCTACCTAATCTATATTATATATATTTTTTCGGAGGGAATTACTAAGGACCCAAAAATCACTTTTTGACATTAAACCCGACTCGGGACCCGGTGTCTACAGGTGGCGACTCCAAGAAACCTTCTTGTTGCCCAAAATAGACGCACTTGTAAATACCTTACAAGTTCTCATGAACCTCTCTCAGAAGCCCTAAGAGCGGGTCTCCGGGAAGCCATGAGGTTCGGCGCTCGTCACAATAGGCATTCTGTTATCTTTGTTATCTATTTAATTGGGGTCTAATTGCTCAATAAAAATTATCTTTCAGCTCTATCTTTTTGTGCCTATAACCTGTTTGATAATATTCCTCTTTGTTGTTTATGTTGTGGAAACTCGGGTTAATTTCCACCATATTCACCTCAAACACTATTGAGCAGGTGAATAGCAGGTGAATAAAGCGTAAACGATTATACTGAAAAATCACACAAGGTAAAATTCTCAAGAAAGACTGGAGGAGTCACAAATGGTCCCTTAAAACCCAATCTTCTTAGACAGAATTTTCCTAAGTAATTTAATAGTACAATAATTTACTAACAATATACCCGACAATAGTTATTAAATAGACAAATAAAGAACACCAGAATTTAACGAGGTTCGGCCAATTATGCGTACGTCCTCGGACATTACCAAATTATATTCACTATTTCAAAAAAATAATACAAGTGAAATATTTACTAAAAAGAGAAAGAATTATTGCCTTAGGAAATATGGCAATTTTGGGATGAGAAAACTAATCAAATGAAGCTTGCTTATATAAGAGATCAAGCTTCCTAACTTCCTATGAATTCTCGATGTGGGATTGCTCAAAATTCCATTGTTAATATAATGTCAACAATGGTGAGCCACCAAGTCAACAAATGTGAGCCACCAAGTCAACAAATCTCCACCTTGGCGAACTCCACATCTTCAAATCTCTTACAAAACAAAGTTTTAGTAGTATCACCAAATGCGCTTCAAAGCGCCCAACTTCAATTTTTAACAATATTGATCAAGCCCAAACAATGTTGTAACTTGACCGCAGTCACCACTTTTGTGAACATATCAGCAGGATTCTCAGTGGTCCTAATCTTCTGGATTGTTACTCCACCTTCTTCCAGTACTTCTCGTACAAAGTGATAATAAACATCGATATGTTTTGTCCTTGCATGGTAAACTTGGTTCTTTACCAAAAGAATAGCACTCTGACTATCACAATGCACTTTGATGTGCTTCTGTTGAACCCCTAATTCACCAAGCAACCCTTGAAGCCAATTTGCCTCCTTCACAGCTTCTGTAACTGCCATATACTCTGCCTCCATAATGAATAAAGCAACTGTTGACTGTAAAGTAGACTTCCAACTAACTGGTGCCTTCGCAAAAGTAAACACATAACTAGTAGTTAATCGCCGTTTGTCCAAATCACTAGCATAGTCGGAATCACAATATCCAACTACTCATTGACCATCTTGACTATCCCGCTGAAATACCAAACCAACATCTACGGTGTTCAGAATGTACCGCAGAATCCATTTCACAGCTTGCCAATGCTCCTTTCCAGGATCATGCATATACCTGCTCACAATCCCAACTGCCTGTGAAATATCGGGCTTTGTACACACCATAGCATACTTCAAGCTACCAACAGTATTTGCATACGGTACTTTTGCCATGTATTCTCGTTTTGCTTCATTCTTTGGAGACAAAGATGCACTGAGCTTGAAATGAGGAGCAAGAGGAGTACTAACAGGTTTTGACTTTTCATTCATGCCAAGACGCTTTAGCACCTTTCTCAGATAATGTTTCTGAGTCAAACAAAGTTTCCCCAATTCTCTATCTCTGCTTATCTCTATACCAAGAATCTTCTTGGCTTCACCTAGATCCTTCATTTCAAACTCCCTGTTCAACTGAGTCTTTAACTTCTCAATCTCTATCAGACTCTTGGACGCTATCAACATATCATCAACATAAAGAAGAAGATATATGTAGGATCCGTCTTGTAGCTTGCGCAAATACACACAATGATCATATTTACTTCTTGTGTACTTCTATCCCATCATAAACTTGTCAAATCGTTTGTACTACTGCCTCGGAGATTGTTTCAATCCGTACAAAGATTTTTCAAGTTTGCACACCATATTTTCTTTTCCAGCAACTTTAAATCCTTCGGACTGAACCATGTAGATTTTCTCCTCCAAGTCTCCATGTAAAAATATAGTTTTTACATCTAACTGAACTAGTTCCATATCCAATTGTGCTACCAAAGCCAACAAAATTCTAATGGAGGAATGTTTTACAACTGGATAAAAAACTTCATTATAATCAATTCCCTCTGTCTGAGCGTAGCCTTTAGCCACCAGCCTTGCTTTGTAGTGAACATCATCCTTGTCAGGAAATCAATCTTTCTTTGCATATACCCATTTGCACCCAATTGCCTTCTTTCCCTTCGGGAGACTAGCTAGCTTCCACGTATGATTCTTATGAAGGGACTGCATTTCATCATTCATGGCTTTCCTCCACTTCTCTACTTCTGAACTTTTGACTGCTTCATTATAAGTGGTAGGAATGTCATCATTTGCAATTTGGAATGCGTAAGCCACCATATCAATATAGCGAGCAGGCTTTTTGATTGTCCTCTTTGGCTTACTTAATGCAATTGATTCAGGTTTCTGTGGAGGTTATTGGGTTAAAACCTCTTCTTCATCTAACTCCTCATCTACCATAGGAGTTTCTGCATCTGCTTCATCATTTACTGGGCTAACAATTTTCCTTTCAAACTCCACCTATTTTGGAGTACCATCTATCTGTTTAACACTTTTATTTATCACCTTTCTCAACATGGTAGATTCATCAAAGGTAACATCCCTGCTAAAGATTATTTTCTTTGACTCTGGGCGCCATAGTCGATATCCTTTCACACTAGAGGTGATCCCCATGAAAATTGCTATCTTTGCACGTGGATCTAACTTTGATTCCTTAATGTGATAGTATGCAGTGGAACCAAACACATGTAAGGAATTATAATCTGTAGCAGGTTTTCCAAACCATTTCTCCAATGGCATTTTACCACTAATAGCACTAAATGGTAGGCGATTAATGAGATAACAAGCATATGTAACAGCTTCAGCCCAATATTCTCTACCCAACCCAGCATTAGACAACATACACCGAACTTTTTCCAGCAATATCCGGTTCATACGTTCTGCCACCCCCATTCTGTTGTGGTGTATTTCTGACTGTAAAGTGTCTGACAATGCCTTCATCTTCACACACCTTCATAAATGGATCACTCCTGTATTCTCCTCCATTATCTATACGAAGATGCTCGATCCTTCGGCCTATTTGAATTTCCATCATCTTTTTCCATTTGAGAAAAACTCCAAGCACTTCATCCTTAGTCTTCATAGTATACACCCAAACTTTCTGGAAAAAATCATCAACAAAGGTCACATAATAGTATTTTCCTCGCAAAGAAGTCGTCTTGGAAGGTCCCAACACATCAGAATGAACATAGTCCAAAATACCCTTGGTATCATGGATTGCTGTTTTAAATTTTACCCTTGTCTTTTTCCCTTTGACACAGTGCTCGCAAAAATCCAATTTGCAAGTCTGAACTCCTTTCAAATATCCTTATTTTACCAGGAGATTCAAGAATTTTTCACCTGCATGCCCCAAGCGCATATGCCATAACCTGGTTGCTTCTAACTCCTTTTCACCAGTAGAAGCCACTACTGTTGTGCCAATAACAGTAGTACCTTGGTAGTGGAACAATCTGTTATTCTTTTAAACTTCCTTCAATACCACAAGTGCACCAGAGATTATCTTCATTACTCCGCCTTTTACTCGCACCTCAAAACCCTTTTCTTCTAGAGCTCCTGCGAAAATGAGATTTTTTGACAAACTGGGCACATAACGAACATCCTTTAGGATTCTGATTGATCCATCATGGTTTTTCAAACGAATGGAACCAATCCCATGTGTGGTGAGAGAGACATCATGTGCTGTATAAATAACTCCATCTTCTAGTTCTCTAAATTCATAGAACCAATCCCGATTGGGACATATATGATGATTGCAGGCTGAATCAAGCAGTCATACACTAGAAGAGATAGTTGACGATGTAACAGCAAGTGAGAAATCTGAGTCTTCATCATTACACTCAGCTACATTTGAATCTGCAACAGCCTTTCCCTTATCAAGTTTGCCTTTATTTTTCAGCTTAGGACAATCTTTCTTCCAGTGCCCATTTTCTCGACAAAAGGTACATTCGTCTTTACCCAATTTGGGCCTCGACTTCGATCTCCAATTCTTTTCTTTAGCCTGGCTCTGCGACCGACCTCTCACTACTAGAGCTTCTGTAGCTCCACTTGTGTTTTCTTTCTTGTCTTTCTTTCTTAGTTCATAACTATATAAAGCAACACAAACTTCACTGAGAGTCACATCAGCCTTCCCATGAAGTAGAGTCATTTCAAGAAGCTCAAACTCCTCAGGAAGGGATCCCAACAACATCAAAGCCAAATCTTCATCTTTAAATGTCACATCCATATTCAATAAATCAGCAACTAACTGATTAAAACTGGTGATGTGATCATTTATTGTGGTACCCGCAATATAATTAAAATGAAACAGTCTTTTCTTAATGTGGAGCTTATTCTGACTGCTTTTTTTCAAGAATTTTTCCTCCAGTTCCTTCATCAATTTACTTGCAGAAGTTTCTTTCAAGAAAGCATACTTTTGCTCTCTAGAAAGGCACGATCGAATTGTACCACATGCCAAGCGATTAAGTCTCTTCCATTCTTTCTCATCAACATCATCTGGTTTCTTTTCTTCAAGTGCATTGTCTAGACCTTGCTGAAAGAGAGTGTCTAGAACCTCACTTTGCCACATGCCAAAATGACCCGTACCATCAAAAATTTCCACTGTAACTCTTGTATTTGCCATCAAATTGGACGTGAAGAAGAAGTGGATGGATTTGTCATTTTATCTATAATTACTATTCAATAGCTGTCGATGCGGAATGCCAATAGCCAAAGGAAAAATCTTTTCTAATGTGGAAGATCAGACTACACTGCAACCACAGAGCATACTAAGAAAGAACCTAAGCTTTGATACCAATTGTTGTGGAAAATTGGGTTAATTTTCACCAAATTCACCTCGAATACTATTGAGCAGGTGAATAAAGCGTAAACGATTGTACTGAAAAATCACACAAGGTGAAATTCCCAGGAAAGACTGGAGGGGTCACAAATGGTCCTACTTAAAATCCAATCTCT
This sequence comes from Excoecaria cochinchinensis, assembly GCA_947683425.1. NCBI lineage: Eukaryota > Viridiplantae > Streptophyta > Magnoliopsida > Malpighiales > Euphorbiaceae > Excoecaria > Excoecaria cochinchinensis. The sequence goes on from CANTUQ010000066.1 coordinate 6,556,161, forward strand.
TTAGACAGAATTTTCCTAAGTAATTTAATAGCACAATAATTTACTAATAATATACCCGACAATAGCTATTAAATAGATGAATAAAGAATACCAGAATTTAACGAGGTTCGGCCAATTATGCTTACGTCCTCGGACACTACCAAATTATATTTCACTATTTTAAAGAAATAATACAAGTGAAATATTTACTAAAGAGAGAAAGAATTATTGCCTTAGGAAATATGGCAATTTTAGGATGAGAAAACTAATTAAATGAAGCTTGCTTATATAAGAGATCAAGCTTCCTAACTTCCTATGAATTCCCGATGTGGGATTGCTCAAAATTCCATTGTTAATATAATGTCAACAAGGTGAGCCAACAAGTCAACAAATATGAGCCACCAAGTCAACAGTTTACCTCTCTATTTTTTTTAGAGAAGCTTGTAACAGTAAACAGGTTTTGTTGTTTTTTAACATATGGTATCATAGCCGAAAAAAGTTCCTACGGCCAACAACCATGTGAGTATTAACCCATCGATCCCTTCCATTCCTATCTTTAAAGGTAGCGGGTATGATGCATGGAGAACCAAAATGAAGACTCTCTTCATCTCACTAGATTTATAGGAGTTTGTTGAGAAAGGTTACAGTATAACGGGAGTTTCAGCTAAGGTTCTTAAAGACTGCCGTAAAAAGGATGCTAAAACTCTCTTCTTTAATCAGCAAGCTGTAGATGAAACTATTTTTTCTCAAATAGAAGCAGCCACCAAGTCCAAAGATGCCTGGGATTTGCTTTAATAGCATTATCAAGGTACTACAAAGGTGCAAACAGTCAAGTTGCAGACTCTTCGCCGAAATTTTGAAAGTGCTTTTTATGAAAGAAGGTGAGACAGTTGATGAGTATTCAACAAAGCTGATAGAAACTGTGAACCAAATGCGCAAATATAATGAAGATGTGACTGAATAAAAGGTGATTGAGAAAATACTGAGGAGTTTGCCCATGAATTTGAGCATATAGTGGCTGCCATTGAAGAAGCGAATGATTCAAGTGAGCTAACTGTTGGTGAGCTGCTAGGATCCTTGCATTCTTATGCAGATAGAATGAAGCATTATGATGATCAAGAATGCTTTTTATGCCAAGCTATAACTCTCTAAAGGCGAGACAGGCAATAGAAGCAACAACTCTGTGACTTCTAACAAAAGAGCTCATGGTTATAGAGGAAAGCAAGGTGGTAGAGGTGGTGGACGATCCGGTAACCGCACTCAAAGTTCCAATGTGGAAGAAAAATCTGGTGAACCTCAAAAATTTCAATGTTATTACTGTAATAAAGTGGGCCATATTAAAAAGTATTGTAGGTTAAAGGAAAAACATGAGAAGGAAAAGCTTGGTAAGGATGCAAACATTGTTGAACAAGCAGCAAATGATGATAGTGAGAGTCTATTTCTCGCTTGCTATTCATCAACAGTGTCTTTCCCAAATGTTTGGTTCATGGATAGCAGTTGGAGCAATCATATGACAGCAAATTCCTATATATTCATCCTCAAAATGCCGATTTGACGTTATGAGAACACATCTTATAAACTCGGACAGTATTGCAGCTCTTGCAACTCCTGCTATTAATACTTTGTTCACCTTGAAGCCTTGACCCCTTCGGACTTTCCAATTAGTGCAAATGGAAAGAGAAAGAAGTGGCAAAAAATAGAAAGTAAAAGAGAAAGAAGAGAAAGTAAAGAGAGAAATAAAAAATACAGAAGAAAATGCAGGCTTAAAGAACTGCCCCTTGTTGAAAGGGAGCAAAAAGCATCCTGTTGACGTCTCCATTTTCAGGCGTAAGAGAATGTGCCAATAGAAAGAAGCCATACTTCCCTCTATCAAGAGAAGATTCCCTGGATCAGAAAAATAAAATTCATTCATCTTCCTAAAATGGGGAGAATTTAAAGAAAAAGAATGGATGAAAAAATTTTAAGATGCTTAGACAACATCAAAGAGAGCAGAAACAACAAGAATATAAGGAAGAAACAAAGGCCCTGGAGATAATCCATAAAAAATAACTAAAAAAGGCTATTTATTTATAGAAGAAAATTTTCTCTCCAAAATAAGAAGTTGAAATGACTCGACCCACGTGGCAATATGCAATAGGAAAAGCCATAAAGAGGAATGCAGTTAACAAGAAGTCGCCATAAATGAGCAAACCCAGTGAAACATCTACTGTTGACACATATGGAAACGAAATGTCATCATTAATATGCGTGTAAGACAAAACGTCCATTCGCCAGTGTATTAATCACAACAGTTACTCTAGATGAAAAGTCTAAAATGGCGCATCTGGACAGAGAAACTCAAGGTAAATAAGCCGTTAACAGCCCCCAATCATCGCCTCATGCTTGGATCCGATCGGGTCCGTTCAGAGGGGAAACAAATGATAATACACCAAATATTAGCACTTACCTGACCCAACATAAAGGCTAGTTGGAGGCCCATTAAAATTTAAGCCCGGTATGTCGAAGGAATAATGATTGGCAGGGAGGTTGGGCAAGGAAACCACGAAGGTGACGTCAGCGTGCCGCCTGATCGAACTGCTCAGGCTCTTCCCTCAACGTCCTGCTGACATACGCTACCACCATTTCCTCTGCTTTATCCCCGTCACATTGCCAAAAACCTACTCTAACACTTAAATAGTCCACTCAAGTAAGCTATTTCGTTCACATAAATACCAAGACACTTCAAATTCAGGTACACAATACATATACCCAATACAAGAGACATCATCTTTTTATGTTCACTCTAATCTCTCACTGACTTGAACTTCGAAGTGCTAATCCACTGCACACCAGGGGTTAATTCTATTTGTATTGTAGATTGGTTCTCGAATATTCAATCAAACCAGCAAAACTGATTGAAGTTCGGTTTACTTTCTATTTTTCATTGCGATATTCCCAAGATTATCAATTAACAAATATAATAAAAGAGTTGCAAATGTCATATATTGATTAAAATAATGTAGACCAAAATATCAACTATATATATCCCTATCAAAAATTAACAATGACAATATGTTAAAATTACTGATGGAAATGTCCCTCCTCAAACAAATTTTTATGGAGGAAGCAGATATATATAGCCACAAATACTTCAGCATTCCGTTCACTTGGTATCGTTATGGTTACAGTTCAAATTGGAATCAAACTTTTATTGAATAAGTCAAAATTGGATTGAACGGTGATCAGTGGTTTACAATTTCAACTCCAAATCATGACCATAAAATGACAGTTCTGTTTTGGTTTTATACTTTAAAAACCAAAATTGGATTGAACGGTGATCAATGGCTCACAATTTCAACTCTAAATCATGACCATAAAACGACAGTTCTGTTTTGGTTTTATACTTTAGAAACCAAAACTGGAATTGAACTACTGGTTTTGGTTTCAAACCATAAAATACATGTATTGTATATTAATTAGGGGTAACCGATCCATGAACCCAAAAAAATAGTCTATTAATATCGATTTTTTGAAATTTTAGTTCATTAATCAATCCGTTATAATTGGTTAACCAGTCAATCGGTTTTGATTTTCTGGACTGATTAACAAATATTTTCTCAGTTAACCATGAATTCATAAAAAAAAATTAAAATATTCAATGTATTTAAAGATAAAAATTAAAAAGAAAACATAATTCAACATAAATTCTTTACTAATTTATGGTTGTTAGATACAAATGTCAATTTATTAATTATAATCCTCAAAACAATTTGGGAGTTGATTTTGAACTTGTTAATTTGTTTGGATTGATAAGGATTATTTAGTTATTAATATATAAGAACTGATTGTATTAGTTACTTGATCTTCACTAATTCTTGGGTCATTATGTAATATAAACATCTTTATATTAACTCCATTTGCAATCATTGTCCAGAGTTGATATATATGGGTTGCTTCTTTTAGGTCCAAAACATAAAATGATATGTGAATAATATTTTGTATTAAAAAAAAAGTAATTTATACAACTTTTGTCATTGAACAACTAAAAAGTGTAACTTTAACTTCAATACCGCCGCCGGCACCTCCACTTACTCCACCACCAATAACCCCACCTTTGCAAAATCCTCCACTAGTTCGAAAACCTACTCAAGTACCACCAACTCCATCAAATCCTCCACCACAACCAGCACCACCTCCAAGTCCTCCTCCACCACCTGCACCGCCACTAAATCCACCGCCTGCACCTCCTCCAGCACTACAACCTAAGAGCAGAGAGAAGCAAGAAGAAGACCTGAAAAAAAGTTTAGATCCGCTTATAAGCTTCCTTTTTTTTTGTCCAGTGGATTTTATCCAACTCAGATTGGTTCTCTTGATACTCCAATCTTCGAGCTTTTTATTTATTTTTAAGATTTTTGGTCTATTCATTTTGATTGCTGAGGACTTGGGGGCAAGCAATTTAATGGTTTTTATCCTCCTGTTAGTGTTATTTTCGGAGATGAATGATGGGTTTTGATTTGGATTGATTTTTGGATTTGCAATTGTTGGGTCTGTGATAATGAGAGAGAGAGGCAGATAGGCAGAAGAGAATGGCTGGCGACGGGCGGCCGGCGAGAAGATAGAATGGCTGCCGATTGGGAGAGAGAGAGAGAGAGGCAATTTCAAGACAGAGAGGGAAATGCAAAGGCGAGCAATTTAGAGTCTTTTTTGTTATCGATTGGTTAACTGAAATCGAAACTGAAAACTTATAAAATATTAGTCATAAATCGACAAAATCGATTTGGTTAATTTATTTTGAATCAAATTTGGTTCGATTCTTCGATTAATTAAATTTAACGATTTTTTTTCTCATCCTTTATTCTAATATATTTTTTTAAAATTAGAATAAAGTTTATGTTCCTATTTAATTTTTAAAGTAGTCTCAAAATCAAATAAAAAATTTCAGTTTCAAACCAGCTGAATTGGAATCATGAACAAATTAAACCATCTTCATGTGATTTTTGTTTTGGTTTCACCATCCATAAAATCGAAACTAAAAATTTTAAAATTAAAGCTCTGTAGTTTCGAAATAGTGTCACCACTAATCGACCAGCAGAAATTATATGATTATCGAGAGAATTTGTTGTCGGTAAACATGAATCTCTTGTGGTGTGTATGATGAATGTGGGTATGTCCGTAGGTTTGCTCTTCTATTCAATTGTATAAAATGCATGGCTTACAAAATGGTAGATGAAGGTATATATGAGAGTAAGAAAAGCCTATGAAAAAAGAATAAGAACTCTCTCAGTTACTATTCATGTATACGGTTACTATTCATGTATACAGTTACTATTCACATGAAATAGTGGGAGCTATTTTTTGAGCAGAAAAGTTCGTGATAGAAGCAATGGCGGCAAAATATGAGATCGAGAAATTCAACGGGAGTAATTTCTCACTATGGAAATTGAAGATGAAGGCTATCTTGAGAAAAGATAATTGCCTAGCGGCTATAAATCAAAGGCCAGCTGATTTCACGAATGATAATAAGTGGAACGAGATGGATGGGAATGTTATGGCAAATCTTCATCTGAGATTAGCAGATGGGGTGTTGTCAAGTATAGAAGAAAAAAAGACAGTAAAAGAGATCTGGGATCATCTCACAAAATTGTACGAGGCCAAATCACTACATAACAAAATTTTCCTGAAAAGAAAACTCTATACTCTTCGTATGGCGGAATCTACTTCAGTGACGGAGCACTTAAATACTTTGAATACTCTATTTTCTCAACTCACTTCGTTGGGTTATAAAATAGAGCCAGAAGAACGTGCTGAAATTCTACTCCAAAGTTTACCAGATTCGTATGATCAACTCATCATCAATTTAACAAATAATACGGATGCTCTAGTTTTCGATAATGTTGCAGCTACTGTTCTAGAAGAAGAAAATCGGCGCAAAAACAAGGAAGACAGGCAGGCAAGTTCACAGCATGTGGAAGCCTTGACAGTGATGAGAGGAAGATCAACGGAAAGTGGTTCAAGTGGGAGCCACAATCATGGTAGATCAAAACCCAGGAGTAAGAAGAATATTAAATGCTACAACTGTGGCAAGAAGGGTCACTTGAAAAATGATTGCTGGAATCTAAAGGATTCCAATTCTCAAGGAAATGTGGCAAGTTGTTCCGACGATGGAAATGCTTTATGATGTATGTAGAGGGCTTACGAAGAATTTGTTGTCTATAGGACAAGTGGATGATTTGAGATGCAATATTGAAAATGGGATCATAAAAATAAAAGGAAAAGTGCTTGTACTTATGAAAGGAGAAATGATAGCTGCAAATGTGTTATGAATAAGCAGCATTGTTTGAAGTCAAAAAAAAGTCTAGAAGTAATGATGTTCTAGAATTAGTTCACTCTGACGTATGGCAAACACCAGTTTTATCCCTAGGAGACAATTATTTAAGGAGATGTTGAGTGTATTCGATCAAGAGAAAGTTAGATGTGTTTTTAGTTTTCAAAGATTACAAAGCGCGAGGTAAAATGGCAAGGTAGAAAAAGTGGTGTGAAAATCTGATTGATATTCAATCAAATCTTCAAGTGGGAGATTGTTAGAGTCAACATTGATTGGCTTGAAAAAAAATAGAGAGTCAACAATGTAGGCAAAGAAAAAGAGAAAGAAAAATAAAAGAAAATAAAAGAAAACAAACAATCCCACATCGGGATTGTTTAGAAAGTGAAAGGGTTTTTTAATTATAAATATAGCCTATTAGTTTTAGGTTTAATCATCTCATTCTTGAGGTCTCCTAGTATAAATAGATAGTATTTCTCATATTTTCTTGTGTAAAATATAGAGAGGTTGTAATTACTATTTTTATAGTAAAATGTTGCTACTATTGTCCGTGGTTTTTACCCTAATTTGTTTGGAGGTTTTTCACGTAAATCTGTGTGTTTCTTATTATCTCTATTTTAGTTGCGGTTTTGCTTTAATCCGGTCCTTATTTTTACAACAAATGGTACATATACTTTATTTCTTAATTGCAATTGGTAATTCAAATTTTAGACATAAAATATATTTAAATTAATATTTGGAAAGAAACGGTTTACATTTTTTGTGATCTAACTGGTACAAATTTGAATTAGCCGAATTAATAAATTTCAAATACCGAATGATTTATACTAAATTATTTAATGGTTTAATATATAATACACACTTATTTATTTATTTTTAAATAGTTTCAAGCATTTAATTTTCCTTAAATTGCTTACTGTTCTTACTTTTTCTTTTTTCTTTCACTAGCCCCTATAAATTTTTTTAGCCCCTTTTATATGATATGGCAACAAAAATCAAACTATCATTCCACATTAGCTCCATCCAATGAGGCTAAATGGAATGAAAACATAGTGTATAGGGATCTAATAGAGAGAAAAATTCAAAATTGAAAAAAAAAAATAGTGCAAGAGACTAACAATTAAAATGATATCATTCAAATTTTACTTTTGGTAATTATATTATGACTTCACCGATCAATCCAGCAAAAAACTGCGAAATGTACACGATTATAATAGTAATATTTTGTTTTGAAAAAAAAAAAGAAAACTAAAAATTAAAAAAGGAAAACGAAGCTTTGTCGGCAGAGAAATGAATGGAAGGGCATTTATGTGAAATTCACGATGCAACTATGGAGTCATTGAGCCAACCTAATCTGCTTTTGATAGTTAAATATATTTTCAAATGGGGAATGGGGTCATCACGCATACACTGTTCTTGCACTTTATAGACTGTGGTAAAGCAAAAGGCAGGTATTAAAATGAGGGGAGGAGTGAGTGAGGGGAAGAGCATCCACTTCTGAAAAAGCAATGGCAAATAGATCAGTGGCAATGGCTCTTGCATTGAGTGTGCTGTTTGCGATTTTGAGCACAAAATGTAGTGCAGCTGCTTATCTTGAGAAGAGCAACGCCACCATGAATTGCAATGGGCGGCTAGACGAGTGCCTGATGACGGAGGAGATGGAGTTGGTGAGTTACTATTACCACGCCACTCGAATTCTACAAACTAGTGGTCATGTTATTGTCAAGAGCCAGAATCCTAGGCAATATGTGGCATGTACAAAGCCTGGACAATCTAGCCTGAATTGCAAGTGTCCTAAGTACAAGCCTAAGTGTTAGAAGTTTACTGGTTATATTTTTACTCTATGGATTGTTTTACTCTCCAGTCTTTTCTACTAGTAGACCCACTGTCTTGTATATTAGGCAACAAGAATGTGTGTGTGAGTGTTTATGATTTTCTTTTGATTTCCTCAGTCAATAAATTTGTTTTAGAAGAAATAAAGGTAGAAATGAGTTCGGCTCATTTGTATACCATCTTGGTGGCTGGTCCAGTTTTCTTCTGACATATACATGCTTAATTTCAGCGTTCTTGTGTTAGATATATTAACTTCCTAGCTACCACTCTAACCCACGTCAAATGCAAAATTATTTAAGGGAGGAAAATGTATTAAAGGAAGCTCTTGATCAAGAATAAGTATACTCTAACCTAAATGAAAAGATTCGATTTCAGTTGTATTATATTCACCAAATATAAGACTATGCAATTAAAGTTGTCAAGCACTTTTATTGTGACGAGAAGGGGGGGTTAAATTTTTAACAAACAGTAATAACGTACATAATTTAATAGTTATATCACTTTATTTACCTAAGCTGGATACATATTGGAAGAACTGAAAAAAAAAACCAACCAGGTAACGTATATAAAAAGTTTAATTACAATAATTTCTTGTCTATTTAAGGTATATATACCATACGAATTTAAGGTTTCATGATTTCCCACGAACTCCTCGCCAACGAAATTCAAATAGGATTTGCACGAGTCTACCATTCTCTTCATTAGCAAAAATAAAATGTACAATTACATTTGGGCAACATATAAAATCTGACACTAGAGTACTTATTGGTGGAAGCTTACAAAAATAGGGGAAAAAAAGCCCTACTATGCAATCAAAGACACGGCGCCTGTTAAAAAAATCAAAATCAGGCTTGGTCTATATTAAATTAAAGGGAAAATTTGTTGGGGTTACAATCCAAGTCCTACATTAAAAAATTAAGAGAAAAACAGCTTACATATAAGGTGTTCAACTAACTCCATTAGTATGCGGCCTTTTGGTAGGAGCCCAAAAATAAATCCGTGCGGGTTTAGTTTAAAACTGACAATATCATACTAATGTAGAGTTAAGTGACGTTTGACAATCCCAACAAGTGGTATCAGAGCCGTGGTTTGAAGACGATCCGGAATAGTGGACTGCGTTGTATGGGAAGCCCCGGTACGACCTCGAGATTGTAGATTCGTATTTGGTGTCTTGTGTTGAAAATCTTCCTGATATTGTGGTGGTCAGGCGGTGTGTCCCGTTGATTGATGACAGCGGTGTAAAACGATTGGAAATTCGTGTTTGGTGTCTTATATCGAAAGTCTTCCTAATATTGTGGTGGTCAGACGGCGTGTCCCGTTTGTTGATAACGGCGGTGGAAGATAACTTGACGAATCGAATGGATTAGCGGTCGAGGGGAGGACATAAGCTGTGTGGTCCTTAGTTTGAGTGGAGGATTGTTGGGGTTACAATCCAAGTCTCACATTGAAAAATTAAGAGAAAAACACCTTAAATATAAGGTGTTCAACTAATTCCATTAGTATGAGGTCTTTTGGGAGGAGTCCAAAATAAATCCGTGCGGGTTTGGCTCAAAGCGGAAAATATAATATTAATGTGGAGTTAAGTGACATTTGGCAGTCCCAACAAAATTAACTGCACTTCATACCAATGAGAGTCTAGTTATTATTCCAATTAATCAGAATTCAAATCTTACCTTTTCTGCTCTCAAAGTTGTATTACAATTATAAAAGAAAATATAGTAAATTAAGGAGCTTGGACACAAATTAACAAATAGATAATTAAAGCTATTACCTTAAAAAAAAAAAAAAGCTATTATATTTTTTCTTTTTTTTGCAAGTGACGCACAATGCCACATTAAAATTATAAATGTAACTATAAAGAATTGAATCCAAATTCACCTGAATTTTCAATTGACTGTTGACTATCAAATTAATTTTTGGTGGTTATTAAGTTTAGGATTAATTTTATCCATGCTCACCAAACTTATGGAATCAATAATCGAATAGTAACAAAAAAAAATTAATTTTTTTCATGAAAATAATTGCATTTTGAGTATATAGTTCAGAAAGTCATTTTATCCATATTCAAGGGAAAGCCCAACTGAAAAATTAAGTTAGCATGCCACGTCATCAAGGGCACGGCAATCTAGTAATCTGCCATGTGTATAGATTTTCAAGTCACCTATGTCATATCATCCAAAAATACTAATATGTAAACGTGGCATTAACATAGCAGATTACTAGATTGCCACATCATAATCAAAAGCCCTTGATTATATGGCATGCCAGCTAAATTTTCTTATTCGGATTCCGCCTGAATTCTGGCAAAATGATTTTTTGAATTATATACTTAAAGTTCGGTTATTTTTATGAAAATAATTTCTTTTATTAATATTCTCTTATTGACCCATAAATTCTGTGACCATTGGTAAAATTGACCCTTAAGTCAATTATATTTAAAAAAAAAAGTTTAAACAACTAATTAATCCATACATAATTTAATAGATAAAAATCGAATTAAAAAAAATATATATTCCTATATAAATTTATAAATGGATTTGGGTAAAGGGTGGAAGAGAACTAAACTTGTACCATACTTTATCTGAACCCGTCATAAACCAGCAAAATTACAATCATATCTGAAGCGAAGTGTGATTCAGATGCATGAGAGAATTCTACATCTAATTAAATTAGATACAGTTAACATGTTATGCAAAAATATTCCAAGGAGATAAAGTATTCAAATTGCGAGTGCGCGAGGTGGTGTTGTTTGTGCCTTTGTGGGGTTGTTAGGATTTGTTTAATCATAGTTTAATTAAAATAATTCCAGGATTACAGAACAAATTTAAAATGAATAATTGATGGCTTTTTTTTTTTTTTTTTTTTGGAAGAAGAAGAATAATTGATGGCCTTAGTACCTGCAATTCTCTGGTGTTTTTTTAAAAAAATCCAAGCATTGTCATTTAAACTTTTGTAAAGCAGCAAGCATATATTAAAGGTAAAAGGAAAAAAAAAACCAAAGTCAAGTCATTGTATAAGTATTCTTTTTAAAAGCTAAGGGTATGTTCGTATTGGTTGTATGTTTTTTTATTTTTGTTTTATAAAAACCAAAAATTATTTTTAGTTTTTGTTCTTGATCTTCTAAATTCTATTTTTATTTTTCAAAATTTTAACATATATTTAAATAAATATTAACATATACCTATACATGATTTATAACATTTAATTCGCAACCATAAAAGAAAATTAATAACCTATTAAAAAAATATGTGATAATAAGAAATCAATTCAACTTTTAAAAATTGTATGATATCTTTTTAGCTATATATAATTACATTTTTGGACATAGAATGGTGAAATTTGAATCATGATCCATTAAAAAAATAGTCAGAGTGGATTGAACTACAGTTTTAGTTTCTTTTTGATTATCTTCTATGAAGTTTTTAAATATTTATCTTGATATATTTAATTCAAATACATATTTAGTAAAAAAATAAAATAAAAGGTAAAATTAGGTAAATATTAAATAATACTTTATTAATTTACTAAAGGAAAAATTAAAAAAATAAGAATTCAAAGCATAATAGAGGGTCAATTTCACTTATGGTCACTTAACTTATCACTTATCGCGCAAAAGTAACCGACTTTTTTTTTCTTACTTAAATGTCACTGAACTTTTAACATTATTGCACAAAAGTCATGTTGACCGGAATCCGGCGACGACCCTTGCCGGATTGATGACTTTTTTGTAAAAATATTAAAAGTTCAGTAACATTTAAGTTGAACAAAAAAAAAGTTAATTACTTTTTCGAGATAAGTGATAAGTCTAGTGACCGTGAGTGAAATTAATTTAAATATAGCATTTGTTGAACTTATCAATCCGGCAAGAGTCGTCGCCGGATTCCGGTCAACATGACTTTTGTGCAATAATGTTAAAAGTTCAGTGACATTTAAGTAAGAAAAAAAAAGTCGATTACTTTTGCGCGATAAGTGATAAGTTGAGTGACCATGGGTGAAATCAACCCCATAATAGATAATATAATTATTTTATTCAACTTGTTAAAATTGAAACCAACCCAATGTGTATTAAACATTGACATATAATATCAACACAATAAAAAATAAAGAACATCTAAATGAAAAAAAAATATTAAGGATAAAAAATGCAACTATAAATTTATGAAATTGCACAATGGTAAAAATAAATTCCATATACTGGGCTAATTAACAATAATAATAATAATGTCAACACAATAAAATTTAAGAAACGTCTAAATGGAAAAAAAAAATATGGATAAAATTTGCAATTATAAATTTATGAAATAGTTGTAAAACTAAATTTCATATATTGGACTAATAATAATAATAATGATAATAATAATACAAATACAATTAATGAAAAGTGAAGTATCAAAATATGACAAAAAATGAAGGAGTCAACGTCAAGGAAACCTCATTTTATGGATTATGTGGTTTCGTGTTTTGCTTTTAAAACAGTTTTGGTTAATTTAGGGAAAAGTAAAAACTGCAGTGTTCAACCAAACAAGTTTTTACTTTTTTTTTCTCCATAAAAAAGAAAACTCAAAATAAAAAATATTTCTGAACGTACCCTAAATGGGTGACGCTTTGAAGTAGGAGTGAGAAAAAAACTGAAATTTTGGTTAATCAAAAAATTTATTCAAAATCAAATCAATTTTAAATTAATCAAATAAAAAATTTATGCTTATAATTTTTATTTTTAAAAATCGGCAATTAAGCGTTGATAAACGGTTAATCGATCTATATACATTTTATATATTATATTTTAATTTTTACGGTTAAATTTTTTAATATTTTTGTAACTTATAAATATTATGATATAACTTTCCAAAATATTATTATAATACATATTTTTAGTAAATAAATATTAAAATTATATTTTTATTATAATTATTTATTCATTATATGTGCATAGTAAGCAGTTTATTGTTAGTTTCATATTTAATATATCCAATTTTTGTAATTAATTATGAAAATTTTATTTTTCTTTTGATTCTTTTAATGGATATTATATTTCATTTGTATTTTTTATTTTTTAACCATTTTTAACTATTAAAAATGATATTACAAATTTTATAATTTATTAATGGTTAACCAGTAAACCGAGGAGAAAAAATTGATTAAAAACTGAAACCGATGTATCGGTTAACTGAAATTAATGGACTGGTTAATAAAATTGTTAACCGGTCCATCCTCACCATTACTTTGAAGAGATGATATAGCATGAAAAGAACTCATTTTCTTTCAATAAGATATTTTAGAATGGAGTAATAGGTATGAAGCGTTGAAAACATTTTGTCTCTTTTATGAAATTATTCAATATAAATTCAAATTAACCGGATAAATATATTTTAAATATTATAATTCACTACAAAAAAAACAACGATTTAGCGATTGAAATTAGCGATTAAAAAAATTCAGTCACTAATTTGCGACTAAATATGCTTTCAGTCGTGAATTTGTTTTTTTTTTTTATCTGAATTGCATTTTAGCGACTGAATATGAAATTTAGTCGCTAAAAATTGGCGCTAATAATTCGCGCCATTTTTCGCAACAAACTTAGCGACAGTATTTATAGTCGCAAAATAATAGCGACTGAATTTTAGTAGCTAAAATGAACTTAAAAACTTGCGACTAAATAGCGACTGAAATCTTTGTCACAATATGCAAAAATAAAATAGCGACAATATTAGCGACTGAAGGAAAGGGTCGGTGAAAGAATAGAATTATATTTAAGTGATTAGCGACTAACACATTTTAGTCACTATTTTAGTCGCTAATATTCGATTGTCAATCAGATTGCAAAAAACCTAAACTCCCCAACTTTTCTTCCCCACCTAAATTAAAAATCGCAGAGCCCCAATCCCTAATTTTCCCCATTCCCCTGCGATTGGTCTTGCCCCTTGGTATCGTCGGCGGTGTGACCTGTAAGTCAAATATGGTAGGCGGAGAAAAAGAAAAGAAAAAAGGAATCCCACATAGAAAAAATTAGAAAGAGGAGGGATTTTTTATAGCTATAAATATAGCTCCTTAGCTTTAGGTTTAATTATTCCTTGTTACTTAGCTAGTCAATTAGTTAAGCATATTTCTTCTCTCTTATATTATTTCACTTTTCAATTTTAGTAAAATAATATTCTTAGTATCCGAGAACGTAGGCAATATTGGCCGAACCTTGTTAAATCTTTTGTTCCTTATTATCTTTATTTTAGCTGCGGTTTTTGCTCTAATTCGGTCCTTATTTTTCACAACAAGTGGTATCAGAGCCTAGGTTCTATCTTAGTATATTCTGTGGTTGCAGCATAGACTGATCTTCCGCATCAGAAAAGATTTTTCCTTGGATACTGTTCATGTATACGATACTGTTTACGTATACAGTCATTGTTCATCTATATGATTACTATTCACGTGTACGATTACTATTCACGTAAAATAGTGCAAGCTGATTTTTGAGCAGAGAAGTTCGTGATAGAAGCAATGGCAGCAAAATTTGAGATTGAGAAATTCAATGGAAAAAATTTCTCTTTGTGGAAATTTAAGATAAAAGCTATTTTGCAAAAAGATAATTGCCTAGCGGCTATCAGCAAAAAGCCGGCAGACTGCAAAGATGAAAATAAGTGGAACGAGATGGATGGAAATACTATTGCAAACCTTCATCTAGCGTTAGCAGATGAGTTATTGTCAAGCATAGAGGAGAAGAAGACAACAGAAGAAATTTGGGATCATCTCACCAAATTGTATGAAGCCAAGTCACTCCACAACAAAATCTTTTTTTGAAGAGAAAACTTTACACTCTTCGCATGTCATAATCCACTTCAGTGACGGAGCACATAAACACTTTAAATACTCTATTTTCTCAACTCACATCTTTAAGTTATAAAATAGAGGCAAATGAACGTGCTGAACTTCTACTTCAAAGTTTGCCTGATTCGTATGATCAACTCGTCATTAACTTGACAAGTAATGTCCAAACAGACAATCTAGTTTTCAATGATATTGCAGCTGCAATTCTAGATGAAGAAAATCGGTGCAAAAATAAGGAAGATAGATTAGCAAGTTCTCAATAAGCAGAGGCATTAACAGTGATGAGAGGGAGATCAACAGAACGTGGCTCAAGTGGGAGCCAAAGTCAAGGTAGATCGAAATCAAAAAGTAAGAAGATCTTGAAATGCTACAACTATGGCAAAAAGGTCATTTGAAGAAGGACTGTTGGAATTTGAACAAAAGAAATTCCAACTCGCAAGGGAATGTGGCTAGTACCTCAGATGATGGACATGCTCTATCATGTGAAGCAGCAATAACTTATAAAGGCAGGAAGAGATTTACTGATATCTGGATCATAGATTCGGGAGCTACATTTCATATGACTACTCGAAGAGAATGGTTCGATCATTATGAACCTATCTCGGGAGAACCAATGTACAGCTGCAATAATCTTGCCTTAAAGATCGTTGGCATTGGAACCATCAAGTTAAAAATGTATGATGGTACAGTTCACACTATTCAAGAAGTGCGACATGTGGAAGGGCTGAAAAAGAATTTGTTATCTCTCGAAAGATTAGATGACCTTGGATGCAAGTTCTGTGGTGAGAAGGGAATTATAAAGATGGCGAAAGGAGCGCTTGTACTAATGAAGGGAGAAAAGATAGCTGCCAACTTATACATATTGAAGGGAGAGACTTTTCAGGAAGCAGAAGCATCAGTGGCTTCAAATAGTCTAAGTGAAAGCTCTGCAATGGTGTGGCATCAGAAACTTGGGCATATTTCTGAACAAAGAATTAAAATACTTGTGAAGTAAAATCTACTTCCAGTTCTCACTAAGGTGTCCTTACCTTTTTGTGAGCATTGTGTTACAAGTAAGTAGCACAGATTGAAGTTCAATACATCTAATTCTAGAAGCAAATCTATTCTAGACTTGGTTGACTCTGATGTGTGGCAAGAACCAGTTTCATCCTTGGGAGGAGCAAGGTTCTTTGTGTCATTCATTGACGATTACTCCAGGAGATGTTGGGTGTATCCTATCAAGAGGAAGGCAGATGTGTTTCCAGTCTTCAAAGTATTCAAAGTGAGGGTAGAACTTGAATCTGGAAAGAAAATCAAGTGTTTGAGGACTGATAATGGAGGAGAATATACAAGCAATGAGTTTGTAGACTTTTGTAATCAGGAAGGCATCAAAAGATAGTTCACTGTAGCATATACTCCTCAACAAAATGGAGTGGCAGAGTGGATGAATAGAACCTTGTTAGAGAGAACAAGAGCAATGTTGGGAGCTGCAGGCTTAGACAAAAACTTTTGGGCAGAAGCAGTCAACACCGCCTGTTATGTAACAAATCGGGCTCTTTCAACTGCAATCGAGTTGAAGACACCGATGAAGATGTGGACTAGCAAACCAGCTGATTATTCAAACCTTCATGTATTTGGAAGTCCAGTGTACGTGATGTAAAATTCACAAGAAACTACAAAGCTAGATTATAAATCTAGAAAATGTTTATTTTTAGGTTATGCTGAAGGAGTAAAGGGGTATCGCCTGTGGGATCCCACTGCCCAAAAGGTTGTAGTCAGTAGAGATGTGATCTTTATGGAAGATAAGATACAAGAAGTAAATAATAGCACTGTGAATGGAAGTTCAAAGACGATGACTGTACAGGTGGAAAAAGAATACAATGAAGAAAATTCTTTTGAAGATAAATCATAGCAGGAGGAATATGAGCCAGAGGAGTCCCAACTAGTTGAATTTCAAGTACCCGAGATTCGTTGATCAAGCCGATTAACAAGACAACCAGGTTGGCACTCAGATTATGTTATGGAGAGTAATATTGCATATTGCCTTCTAACAGAGGATGGAGAGCCATCAACTTTTTAAGAAGCAATGAGTAGTTCAGATGCATCTCAGTGGATGGCAGCAATGCAAGAAGAAATTGAAGCTCTTTATAAAAATAAAACTTGGGAACTTATTCCGCTACCACAAGGAAGAAAGCCCATTGGAAATAAATGGGTTTACAAGATCAAGCGTAATAGTGATGATCAAGTGGAGCGATATCGTGCTAGATTGGTAGTCAAAGGGTATGCTCAGAAAGAAGGTATTGATTTCAATGAGATTTTTTCCCCAGTGGTCAGACTTTCAACAATCAGAGTAGTTTTGTCGATGTGTGCTACATTTGACTTATATCTGGAGCAGTTAGATGTCAAAACTGCTTTTCTCCATAGAGATTTTACAGAAGAAATTTATATGCTCCAGCCATAAGGTTTTAAAGAAAATGGAAAGGAGAACTTAGTTTGCAGATTAAACAAATATCTGTACAGTCTAAAATAGGCGCCAAGGTGTTGGTACAAGAGATTTGATTCCTTCATTTTGAGTCTTGAATACAGCAGGCTTTATGTAGACCCTTGTGCATATTTTGAGAGGTTTGGTAAAAGTGATTTCATGATCTTACTGTTGTATGTTGATGACATGTTGGTAGCATGCCTCAACAAAGATCGCATTAAAGAATTGAAGACTCAGTTGGCTAGGGAATTTGATATGAAGGACTTGGGATCAGCAAACAAGATTATAGGGATGCAAATTCACCGAGACAGAAATAGCAGAAAAATTTGGCTTTCTCAGAAAAATTATTTAAAGAAGATCTTGCGACTGTTCAACATGCAAGGGATATCTACCCCATTTCCTGCTAATTTCAAGTTATCTTCTAGTATGTGTCCTAGCAGTGAAGAGGAGAAGATGGAGATGTCTCAAGTACCGTAAACATCAGCAGTGGGAAGTCTAATGTTCGCTATGATTTGTTCAAGACCGAACATTGCACATGCAGTGGGAACAGTTAGTCGATACATGGCGAATCCTGGTGGAGAGCATTGGAATGCAGCATAAAGGGTCCTTAGATACATCAAAGAGACCGTAGATGTTGCATTGTGTTATGGAGGATCATTCTTTATTGTCAGAGGATATGTTGACTCAGATTATGCTGGAGATTTAAACAAAAGCAAATACACTACAGGATATGTGTTTACACTTGCTGACAGAGCTGTAAGATGTATCTCAAAACTGCAATCAGTTGTGGCTACGTCAAGAACAGAAGCATAATATATGGCAGCTGCATAAGCCAGTAAAGAAGCTGTATGGTTGAAATTGTTATTGGAGGAACTCGGGCATAAAAGGGAGAATGTTTCTCTATTTTGTGACAGTCAGAGTGTTTTGCATCTTGTAAATAATCCAACATTTCATTCCAGGACAAAACACATTTGGGTTCAGTATCGCTTCGTTCGTGAGAAAGTGGAAGAAGGAACCATGGATATGCAGAAAATCCATACTAAAGAAAACATAGCAGATTTTATGACGAAGGCAGTTAATACTGACAAGTTTGTTTGGTGTCGATCTTCCAGCGGCCTGACAGATACACAAGCAATGGGATTGGCAAGAGAGAAAGAATAATGTGAAGATGTGATTGATACTCAATCAAATCTTCAAGTGGGAGATTGTAAGTCAAATATGGTAAGTGGAGAAAAAGGAAAAAAAAAAGAGTCCCACATCGAGAAAATTAGAAAGAGGAGAGGTTTTTGATAGCTATAAATATAGCCCTTAGTTTTAGGTTTAATCATCTCTTGTTACTTAGCTAGTCAATTAGTTAAGCATATTTCTTCTCTCTTGTATTATTTCACTTTTCAATTTTAGTGAAATAATATTCTTAGTCTCCGAGGACGTAGGCAATATTGGCCGAACCTCGTTAAATCTTTTGTTCCTTATTATCTTTATTTTAGCTGAGATTTTTGCTCTAATCCGGTCCTTTTTTTTCACAACATGGTTGGTGATAGCAACTTCGATTGCTTCTACGGTTTGATAGGTAAGTTAAATACATGGAATCCTTTACTACATTTTTGAGTCCGATTTGTGAAGGTTGATATGGATTTGTGTGAGCGTTTTTAATGTAAGATTTTTCATTGCTTTTTTTGAGGTTTTTGGCGAGATTTGACAACCAAAAGGAGGAGGAAGGAGAAGGGATCCTATTGTCTGCCATCAGATACAAATCCAGTGAAGCTCCACGCACCAAATAAGGTATGTTCCATCAGATTCGTTCCATCAGATTGAAAATATTTTGGTTGGTGTTATTTTCTTGTAAGACTTGAACTTAAGATGTGAAGCTCCGAATCTTGTGTGTTAAGAACTTAAGAATTCATACTTCCAGTTAACAGGTCATCCGATCCCCTAATGGTATTAACTCAACATCCTTATTTTCTTCACTAACACTTTCCTTAGAACTCACATCCCTAAATATGAAACCCCCCACCCAATCCCACTCTCTGTGCTACAGCTGCAGTAACCCTTATTTCTGCTCCTTTGATATTTCAGAAACCCTAAGACATTTAACCAAAAAATACATGATTGTCCTGTGGTTAGCAATACACATATTTTAAGATGAAATAAGGCACCAATATTTCTAGGCTACAGAGGCACAAATAAATAATCTGCTTGGGATGAACTCACTTTACCATAGGTCATTGATATACTAGAGTCAAAGTAAATTCGACCAACAAAAAATATAAATTCACTCAATTCATAGCCCAATCAAAAAAGCACAGCAGGATATGTAAAGCTGTAAGTTTAGTTATTTATTTTTTAATTTCTTTCACAAATTATGTATTAAAAATTGTAGATGAAAATAATGAGCCCCTTCTATAAAACAATATCAGCATATGTTTATAGGTTAGTATAAGTTTATATCAGCATATCTCTGCAATCACCATTTGTTTGGTGTATTCCAATTAGTGTAGGAAGTTAAATCTTAGATTACTATTAATTTACATAATTTGGATTTTGTCAATTTTCAGTCTGAAGTGGCCCATTTCTTTTTCAAAATTGGCCAAAATTCTTTATGTAAAGCCTCAACCATACTATAACGGCCTAATTCGAATACAAATTAACACTTTTTTTGGTATAATATATTATGTGAAGGTTGAAATTTATTGATTCTATTAATCCGAATTTACTCTAACAGACCATAAAAATAGACAAAACACTCATTTCTAAACATATACATAATATTACTTTATTAGTTTTAAAATGATTAATTTTATAACAAAGTAACACTGTATTTTAGAATGATTAGCTTTATAACAAAGTAAGAATTGCTTTATATAATATCCATTATACATGGACACAATCCATCTCTGTCAAACTGTATGCACATGTGATCATTGATACTTGAAATCGCATATAAAGCTTGGGTGCTCTCTTGAATTAAGGTTTTGAAGCTAAGCTCCATTAAAATTTTAATTGATAGGATGAACTTTAATAATGTAATTCTTACAACAATCTTAATAGATTAGTTAAAAGAGAGGGAGTATTATGTTTAAAAATACTGTTACAAGGATTGGTGGAGGATAAGGAGTACTGTTAGAAGAGTAGTTGGGTTTCTTGAAGCAAGGAATGCTGAAATGAGAAGATACCGGGGGTTTCTTAAATCGACTATTTGTACTGCTAAATTATAATTTCTTTTGTTTAATAATGGCCAAATAAGCAATTATGAATCTATATGTACACTCTTTTTTGTGAGTTTGTACTTACCTTTTATTATAAATTTATTTGGTATAAATTTATATTAATGCAATTAATTTATTTAAAATATTGAATGTTATATATATATATATATATATATATATATATATATATATATATATATATATATTCAAACAATTGTTCTTGCATTCATAAGTATGCTCTGTACTTGCAGCTTACGCTGATCTGGTACATCAGAAATATTGTTTGCATATTTTTAACAATCTTGAAGGTATATCGGCTGAAACAGATTTAACCCCTAAATAGGATATAACTTTTGCTATCCCGGCTGATCTACTGTCAGTATCTTCTTGGTTGCGTTCCCTTTTAAAATTATTTTTTCATTGCATTTGCATTGCATCTTTATTTTAGTTTTAGGTTGTGAAATCCATTCGTGGATATTTTGCTGTGTGATAGTTAAAATTTTTAGTTTTAAGATTCAAATCTTGCTTAATCTGATATAATGAGAATATCGACTGCTACTAAGCTATGTTGTTATGTTTAATGGGGATACTAAATTTTTGCTTTTTTCGTATATTATTATAATCGAAAAATTTAGGTTAAATGGAACCATTAGATCGTAGTTGGATGTATAATCGACAGGATGCAAGCGGAAGGACTAATTCATCATTTGTTTATGGAGTAGATAATTTTATTAAATTCTCCATTTCTCATCTTGAAGAAATGAGTGGTGATCATATTAGGTGTCCCTGCAAAAACTGTGTGAACCGAAAGTTCCATGATGTGGAAACTGTTATGAATCAGCTCTTTCGTAAGGGAATTGTTCAGGATTATTTTGTTTGGAATTGCTATGGGGAGACACACATTACCCCTAACGAGTCAAATTGGAATCCAATAATCAATGAATTAGTGGATGGTGTAGAGGTAAGAAATTCATATCGGCAAATGGTACTTGATGCTGCTGGGGCTAATTTTAATCTTGACACCCATTTCCAACAATTTATTGCAAAAGGTACTACAACTTATAATCATGAATAAGGCTTTCTTTCAAATCCTAACGAACTTGGACCATCAAATTTTTATGCAAATTCTATGGATGAGGCACCCAATCCACAATGTCAAGAATTTTATGATCTTCTTGAATCTGGTAATGCAAAGTTGTACCCCAGTTGTGATACCCATTCCCAGCTCTCTGTAGTCGCTAGGATGTTGTATGCGAAATCCGAATTTAATATGCCAAAGAGGTTTTATGATTCAAACATCCAACTGTTTAAAGAAGCTTTGCCTGAAGGTAACATATTCCTAGATAACTTTTACCAAACAAAAAGTCTTCTTAGAAGCTTAGGATTGCCAGTTCAAAAAATTGAATGTTGCAATGAGGGAGGCATGTTGTACTGGAATGAAGATGAAAATTTAACACATTGCAAGTTTTGTAATCACCCAAGATTCAAAATGCGTGTCAGGTCTCGTAAGCACAGATTGAAAGCATATAAAAAATGTATTACTTTCTGATAGGAGCTTAATTGAGGTATAATTTAGTATTTATTTTTGTATGTATTTATGTAATTAATCATGCTATTGTGTGTAAATTTGATGTGATGTGTTAGTTTATGATTATTTGTATTAGATTGCATGTTTGTGTGTTTACTGTTGTTTTTAGGTGAAAAATGAAGAGAAGAATAGATAAAGAAGGAGAGGATCACGAGAGAGGAGCAGGTCACGTCTCATACAAGGAATCACGAGACGTGAGCAAGAGTAACGTGACGTGACTAGAGAAGAAGAACAAAGAAGAACAAAGAAGAAGGAGGAAAAGAAGAGAAGGACTGAGAGAGAGCAGTCACGCGACGTGAGCATGGGTAATGACTCATGACGCCACAGAGAGGCCAGGAAAGAAAGGGAAAGAGAGAAGAAGAGAAGAGAAAGGGGAGACGAGGCGAGACGTGAGCGCCAGTCACGCCACACGCGAAGAGTCACGACACGTGATGGGGCGTAGCGAGTCGTGACTGGCTAGAGAAGGAAGAGAAAACCGAGAGAGAAAAAGAAAGAAGAAAATGGGCAAGTGTGTTCTGTCGCGATCGCGACAACGTTGCGGTCGCGACAGAGACGACCGTTGGGGCAGTTTTGAGCCAAAAGTCATTTGAAAAGTTGTCTTCTTTCACCAAACTTTGCAACCATTCTCAAGGACACAATTCTTAAATCAATATCTATAAATATGTAGTTTAATTGTAATTTTAGGAGGTTGAATTTTAGTTAAAGTAATTTTTCTGTATTTTGCAAGACAGATTTTTCTTAGTAAAATTTCTATTTTAGTTTTATGATTTGAAGAAGAAGATCAAGGAGAAGGAAAATTTATTTTCAAGAGATTAAGAAAAGGGTTGAAAGGCTTCTATTTTATTCTCTTATTTTTAATTCTTCTCCAATATTTTCATGAATATCATTTCAATGAATTTGCATGTTACAATTCTTTCTATTTCCATCTACTTTCATAGTCTTTCAATGTAGATTCGCTATTAGTATCTTTTGTATGATCTTTACAAGTTAAAGTAATTCGAGAGTTTGCTTTATCTGACATCTAATAGAGTTTCATTATCAAGGTATATTTTGAGAAATCGGTATATTGAGATAATTGCTATAGGTTAGTGTTTATTCTTAAAATATGTAATTAGAAACCTCTAATTCATTAATGAAAATTGTGAGTTAGAATTTTAATTGTATGTTTTAGGCATTTTAATTCATGTCAAGAGAGTGAGTTAAAAGTTTATTCTAACTTGGCTTGTATAAAAAGATGAAAGATGTTAATCAAATTGATGGAATCAAGTTCATTATTTTTAATTCTTCATGATTTATTTTATCTTCTTTTGACTATCATTAACTAGGTTTATTTAGTTTACATGTTAGATTAGATTAAAATCAACTCTACAATTAATTAATCATTGTAAACAAGATTAAAATCAATTAGTAATAGTGTGTAAAAACGTTCCTCGTGGGATCGACAATCTTAAGTACTATTGCAGTACACCGTATACTTGCGGTAAAATTAGCATCTATAGAAAATGCGCAACAAGTTTTTGGCGCCGTTGCCGGGGAACGGTTATTTGCCATTATGAGAATTGATTTATGATTTTGGATTACAATATTTTGTTTGTTTTAATTTGTTTGTGTGTTTAAATTAACTTTGTGTTTTGTTTTTGGTTTTACAGGATTTAGAAGTTCATGCCTAGTACAAGAAGTTCACAAGAAGAGCTTGAGCCCTTAAATCCTGAAATTAAAAGATTCTTGTCTAGTAACCGGAAGTCCAATAAGAAAAAGAACAAGGATAAGAGACCAATTATCATGGCTGACGAAAATCCACCAAGATTGATGGACTTTGCCACACCTGCTTTGAGTGGGGCTCAACAAGGAGTGGTAAGACCAACGGTAAATGCAAATCAATTTGAGATTAAGCCTTCATTGTTACAAATGATTCAAAATAGTATTCAATTCTATGGTTTGGCAAATGAATTGGCCAAATGCTCATTTGGCCAATTTTCTTGAAATATGTGATACCTTTAAGATAAATGGGGTTTCGGCTGATGCAATCAAGCTTAGGCTTTTTCCATTCACTTTGAAGGATAAAGCAAAAGCTTGGTTGAATTCCCTAACAAGGGCATCTATAATTACTTGGGACCAATTGGCCCAAGCATTCTTATCAAAATATTTTCCATTGGCCAAAACTGCAAAAATCATAAAGGATATTACTACATTTGTTCAAAATGATAATGAATCATTATATGAGGCTTGGGAAAGATTCAAGGAATTGCAAAGGATGTGTCCACACCACAATCTTCCAAGAGAGCTGTTGATGCAAACATTTTATAATGGAGTTAATCCTACCACAAGGGGGACTATTGATGCTGCTGCTGGAGGTTCTTTGATGAGAAAAACAATTGATGCAGCATATGAGCTCTTGGAAGAGACGGCAATAAACAACTGTATGTGGCCTCCTGAAAGAGTAAGGGAGTATACTAATTCTAATGCTAGGGGAGTACATTCAGTAGATTCTATGGTTGCATTACAAGCCCAAATTGAAGCATTAAATCATAGAGTTAATAGTCTAAGTATGGGTGGTAATTCATTAAATGCATGCAATGTTTGTGGTCAACAAGGACATAAGAGTGATAATTGCAATTTTGGCATGGTTAATAAGGAAGAACAAGTTAATTTTCTTCAAAGTCAAGGTCGTGGAAATCCTTATTCTAACACTTATAATGCTGGTTGGAGAAACCATCCGAACCTTTCATGGGGGAATACTAATGTTCACAACCAAAATAGAGGTGTAGGATATCAACAACCACAAGATAGGTTTGGGGCCTTTGAGGTTAAAATTGATAAGTTTATTGAAGAAATAAATTGTAAGATGCATTCTCAAGATGAAAGTCAAAAGAAACTTGAAGAAAAATTTGATCAAATTGCTAAAAATCATGCTGCTACTATTCATAATCTTGAGGTTCAAATAGGCCAACTCGCTAATTCTTTACCTTTTAGAAATCTAGGATGCCTTCCAAGTAATACTGAGGAGAATCCTAGGGAGCACATTAAGCCATGATATGTCTAATTCTTCTGTTTAGGTTATTTAGTTATATTGTTTTTATTTAGGTTTTGTAATTTATTTTAAATTTGTTTATATAGTTTTATTTATGGTATTATTAATTTTCATGCTAAAAATACATTTGTTTTTAAATGATAGCTAATTTAGTAAGATTAGATTTGTTTAATAAATATATAAAAAAATTAAATAAATAAATGAATAAAAAAAATAATAGAAGAAAAAATAAAAAAATAAAAATAGTTTTGCAGACGTTTGATTCTGTTGCGATCGCGGCAAGTATCGCGATCGCAACAGCAAGCGATTTTAGCAGGGCGTCTCGTGATGCAGCTTCACGCGACGTGACGGTCTGAGGAGATTGCTTCGTCCAGGTAAGTAAGCGCATCACGAGTCGTGATGTTGTCTCACGACTCGTGACGCGTGATGTGGAGAATAGGTACGTTTTAAAAGTTTTCTTTTATTTTCTTATTTTACTTATTATTTTTCTATTATTTGGATTTGTTTTCTTTTCTTTTCTGATTTAGATGATTTAATTTCAATTACCTTAACTTAATTTTACCATTTAAGCATTAAAACACAGAAAAAGAAGAATTAAAAGCGGGACATTTAAATTTCAAAACCCTAACGTCGTGACTTTTCATTTTCTACTTCATTTCTCTGTTAGTTTTATTTTGCCCAGCGCCGGTCACGAGTACAAGAACCTCATAAGCCATTTTTATTCTTCATTTCTTCTTTTTCTTCTTCCACAGAGAACTTTCGAATTTCCATCCTCTGTTTTCCTTTCGTTCTTCTAGTTTTACATTTTAGCATTCTGCTTCTCTTCTCTTTTCTTCATTAAACTTGGGGATTACGGGATTTGCATTCTATTTCCAGGTTTGTCAGTTTATTTTCATTTTTCTTTTTCATTTCTTCTTTCCCCTAACACATTTAATTTCGGCATTTGCATAACTAAATCACATTTCGTTTGTAATATTCTTCTCTGTTTATATTCCTTTTTCTTTTATCTTTTCTGTTTTCCTTTAGTGTATTTGGTTTTGTTAATTTCTTCCATTGTTAATAGATTTACTTCTCTATAGTTTTCATTCTCTGTTTACCCAACACATTCAACAATGGTGAGAACAAAGAATCCATCTGTTTCCCACATTGAACAAGAAGAGCAGGAAGTTGAAGAGGTGAATATTGCTGCTCATTATGGTGCGTTATTTCCCATTTTTTCTGTAGACGAAGGTAGTAGGTATTTAACCCTTCGTGGTAGGCCTTTAATGCAATGTAAGTATTTTCCTGATTCTTTGCTTATTCAAATTGGCATGTTAGATGTAGTGAATGACATGTTGAGAGTCTGTGGATTGTTGAAATTTGCATCTATGCATGAAGAAGTTCGTCCTGATTTAGTTTTAGAATTTTACACCACATTGAAAAAGAATGATAATAATGAGAATTGGTTAGATTTTAGGATGGCTGGACAACCTTATGCTTTAACCTATTTTATGATGAATAGGATGTTTAGATTTTCTCAAACTGGTTTAACTGATCCACCTAAATCTTTTAAGCCACATGAATTTTGGACCTTTTTGACTGATTTGCAAACACGTTATAGGGCTAGGGATACTAAATCCATGTTTATTAAAGATTTGAGATATTGGATTTTGCATAGGATTTTAGCTTCTTTGGTTTTTAATAGGTCTGAATTCAATAGAGTTTCATATAATGAGTTGTTTTTGATGTGGTGTGTACATAGACATAAGGATGTATGTTGGCCTTTTTGGATTGTTAGTCAATTGTTGCAATGTGTAAATAAGTATGATTCACCTTTAACACATGGGCATATTATTTCTAGTATTGCAAGCACTTTAAATGTGGATCTTGATGCTTATTATCGCATTTTTCCTTGCCTTTATTTTAATAAGAATGTGTTAGTTCGTGGAGAAGTTGTTGGTAATAATTTTCAGGAAATTCCATCTCGTGCTCGATCATGTTGGAGGGATATTGCTGGAACTTCTGAGCCACAAGTAGAGGCACAAGAAGAAGAAGGTGAGGAGGAGGCAAGTGAAGATGACGTGATGCCCGATATTCCAGCTGATGTGGCTGCTGCTCCTGAGGTTGGCTCATCAAGCCATAACATTCCATCGATGTTATCTGATATGCAAGAACAACTTTCTGCCATTGAGCGACGTCAAAGGAGATTGGAGTACAAATTTGATAATTTCATGATACAAGCTGGTTTTGTGGTTCCATCGCCTTCACCTTCACCATGATAGGGGAGTTTTTCTTTCGCTTCATTTTACTTGTTTCTTTTTACTTGTTTTTGTGTGTCATTCCTACACATTGAGGACAATGTTGGTTCCAAGTGTGGGGGAGTGAGTTAGCTTGTTTGATTATTATTTTATATGTTTATGTATGTGTTGTTTATATGTTTGTTGTGTGTTTTGATATTTCAATTAGGTTTTTAAGTAAGCTTTATTATAAAGCATTGTTTATTTCGTATATGATATAGGTTGTTAAGTCCATTATCTTTTATACTCATTTTTTTCAGTTTTTCAAAATTTTTGGGATGTGTTTTAAGTTTTTCAAGTTATTTGGTTTTACTTATTTCAACATTATAGATTATTTAGTCTCTTTACCTACCATATTCTTAAAGTTAGAATTTGCTCATTTTGTTTAAAATTTTAAGTTTCTAGTTGCCTATGGAAACTATAGCCATAATACTTGCCCTTATTTCTTTTCAATAATGGATGAGGACTTAGAAAATAAAAAGAAAACTTAAAAGTGGGATGGAGCATAAAATGCACCCACTAATTTCAACAATAAATAGCAAGATGTACATTTAAAATTGCAAAAATATGGGATGGAGCGAAAAACGCACCCATATTACTTTCTTTTGCTATATACATGGGAATCAATAAAAAGTTATACCCATGTGAAAGAAAAAAAAAAGAGAAAAAGAGTCTAAAAATGCCATGAGATTTGATTAAGGGTAAGTGAGCTTCAATTGTCCTAAAAGGTGACTAGCAATTTTAGATTTTTAACTTTTATGATCAATTTTCTCTCTTTAATTCATGTTTAGTTTTTGAGACTTTATATTCTTTATGTTGGAAGTAGTAAACTTAGAAAACTTGTTGAATTTTCAATGCATATTTTGAATTTTGATTTACTGATATGTGTGAGTATTTGGGATAGTTGATCTTTGCAACTCTAGTGTATATGCTAAATGGACATTGCTTTATAATTATGTTTACTAGTTGTTACATTTGCTCATGTCTTTTGTCTTGCTTGAGGACAAGCAAGGGTTAAGTGTGGGGGAATTTGATAGGAGCTCAATTGAGGTATAATTTAGTATTTATTTTTGTATGTATTTATGTAATTAATCATGCTATTGTGTGTAAATTTGATGTGATGCGTTAGTTTATGATTATTTGTATTAGATTGCATGTTTGTGTGTTTACTGTTGTTTTTAGGTGAAAAATGAAGAGAAGAACAGATAAAGAAGGAGAGGATCACGAGAGAGGAGCAGGTCACGTCTCATACAAGGAATCACGAGACGTGAGCAAGAGTAACGTGACGTGACTGGAGAAGAAGAACAAAGAAGAAGGAGGAAAAGAAGAGAAGGACTGAGAGAGAGGAGTCACGCGACGTGAGCATGGATCACGACTCATGACGCCACAGAGAGGCCAGGAAAGAAAGGGAAAGAGAGAAGAAGAGAAGAGAAAGGGGAGACGAGGCGAGACGTGAGCGCCAGTCACGCCACACGCGAAGAGTCACGACACGTGATGGGGCGTAGCGAGTCGTGACTGGCCAGAGAAGGAAGAGAAAACCGAGAGAGAGAAAGAAAGAAAGAAGATGGGCAAGCGTGTTCTGTCGCGATCGCGACAACGTTGCGGTCGCGACAGAGACGACCTTTGGGGCAGTTTTGAGCCAAAAGTCATTTGAAAAGTTGTCTTCTTTCACCAAACTTTGCAATCATTCTCAAGGGACACAATTCTTAAATCAATATCTATAAATATGTAGTTTAACTGTAATTTTAGGAGGATGAATTTTAGTTAAAGTAATTTTTCTATATTTTGCAAGACAGATTTTTCTTAGTAAAATTTCTATTTTAGTTTTATGATTTGAAGAAGAAGATCAAGGAGAAGGAAAATTTATTTTCAAGAGATTAAGAAAAGGGTTGAAAGGCTTTTATTTTATTCTCTGATTTTTAATTCTTCTCCAATATTTTTATGAATATCATTTCAATGAATTTGCATGTTACAATTCTTTCTATTTCCATCTACTTTCATAGTCTTTCAATGTAGATTCGCTATTAGTATCTTTTGTATGATCTTTACAAGTTAAAGTAATTCGAGAGTTTGCTTTATCTGACATCTAATAGAGTTTCATTATCAAGGTATATTTTGAGAAATCGGTATATTGAGATAATTGCTATAGGTTAGTGTTTATTCTTAAAATATGTAATTAGAAACCTCTAATTCATTAATGAAAATTGTGAGTTAGAATTTTAATTGTATGTTTTAGGCATTTTAATTCATGTCGAGAGAGTGAGTTAAAAGTTTATTCTAACTTGGCTTGCATAAAAAGATGAAAGATGTTAATCAAATTGATGGAATCAAGTTCATTGTTTTTAATTCTTCATGATTTATTTTATCTTCTTTTGACTATCATTAATCAACTCTACAATTAATTAATCATTGTAAACAAGATTAAAATCAATTAGTAATAGTGTGTAAAAACGTTCCTCGTGGGATCGACAATCTTAAGTACTATTGCGGTACACCGTATACTTGCGGTAAAATTAGCATCTATAGAAAATGCGCAACACTTTCCACTAATACCTAGGCTGCAACGATTGTATCAGTTAAAAGTGACATTAATACATATGAGATGGCATCATAATCATGTCCAGAATGATGGGGTTATGCAGCACCCTTCTGACTCTCTAGCTTGGAATCATTTCAATGAATCTCATCCTTCATTTGTTGCGGAGACTAGAAATGTCAGGTTGGGGTTATGCATAGACGGTTTTCAACCATTTGGACAATATGAGAGGAAAAACTCATCATGGCCTGTAATTGTCACGCCTTATAACCTACCACCTTGGATGTGTATGATGGAGGCTTATATGTTTCTAACTATTATTGTACTTGAGCCTAAGAATCCTAAGTAAAAAATTGATGTCTATCTACAACCCTTGATTCATGAATTGAACAAATTGTGGAATAGTGTGGTGTCAACATATGATGTGTCAACCAAGCAAAACTTTATAATGCGAGCTACACTTTTGTGGACAATCAGTGACTTTCCAGCATATTCATTGATGTCAGGTTGGAGTACATCAGGAAAATATGCATGCCTTATTGCATGGAACATACACAATCATTTAGACTGGAGAGTGGTGAAAAACAAACATGGTTTCACAATCATCGAAAATTTCTTCCTCCTGAACACCGATTTAGGAGAAATAGAAGGAACTTTAGAATTGGACATGTTGAAAGATTGCCGCCACCACCAATTAGAGATGGGAATGAAATTCTGCAAGACATTGATCAGTGGGGTCTAATCAAAGTAACTGAGCTTGATGTAGACGAGATTAATGGGATCATATATCAGTCTTGTGGTTGGAAAAAAAGAAGCATATTTTGGGATTTGCCTTATTGGAAAACACACATGATTTGACACAATCTCGATGTCATGCATATTGAGAAAAACGTGTTCGACAATATTATTAACACAATTTTAAATGTTAAAGGCAAAACCAAAGACAATGCGAAAGCACGTTCATATTTAGTGAGATATTATTGCCGTCTAGAGTTAGCAATGGATTCAAACAGTGGAAAATATCCAGAAGCATGTTACACATTGGATAAGGAATTAAAAAAAGAACTGTTTGAGTAGTTAAAAGAACTTAAGTTTCCAGATGGATATGTTTCAAACTTGGGTCATTGTGTTGACATGACAAATCTCAAATTATTCGGCATAAAAAGCCATGATTGCCATATATTTATGCAATGATTGATTCCTATTGCCTTTCATAAGTTACTTCATGGAAATGTGTGGTAGGTCCTTGCAGAGCTAAGCTTATTTTTCAAGGATTTAACATCTAGTACTCTACGTATTGAAGACATCGTGGCATTGGAATCAAACATCTACAAATCATTTGCAGGCTCGAAAAGATATTTCCTCCATCTTTCTTTGATTCAATGGAGCACTTAATAATACATTTACCTTATGAAGCAAGGGTTGCTGGTCCTGTACAATATCGATGGATGTATCCATTTGAGAGGTAAATATTAATACCTCTGAACATTGTGTCAGTAAATATTTATTTACAAAGTCATATTTAAATTGGTTATCTATACCCTTTTACAAGTTCCTTCGAACTCTTAAAAAAAATATTGGTAACAAAGCAACAGTTAAGGCATCTATTTGTAATGCATACTACTCTCAGAATCATCAAATTTTTTCTCGGATTACTTTGAACCTCATGTCAGTACTAGACACCAACGTCCTCCTCTAATAATGACGGAGATTGTGGAGAAAACATAAGGGGAAATTTAAAAATTTTTACTTACCCGGGACGAACATGCTCAGAACTTCGTGACAGAGCATTAATATTAGAGGAATATAAGGCAGCTCATACGTACATTCTACAAAATTGCGAGGAGGTTTCTCTATACTTGAGGTGCATATATATAAAAATTTTATTGTGTTCCCAGATATATCTGCTTTCTATAAAAGTGGTTAATTTTTTTAAATGCACTATAATGAAGTATATATTTCGAGAATTTACGTCAGAAGCATCCTGATCTTACACCAAGTCAATTTGATGCAAATATTGACAACTACTTTGCAAACTGGTTCGAATTATATGTAAGTCCATCAACATTTACATGTATAACACATAAATAGCAATTAAGATGGTATTCATTACTAACTTTGACTTCTTAATTTTTTCAAATTAGGTCCGTTATAATTGAATTGACAATGAATAGCTCTGTAGTTTGTCACAAAAACCATTACGGAGAGTGAAGTGCTACTCGATTTACTTTATCAATGGATACAAATTTCACACTAAAACTCATGGTTCTGGGAGACGTTCAATGAATAGTGGATTTTATGTATAAGGGTCCAACTCATGTGATAATGTTGGTGATTACTATGGATGGATTAAAGAGATCATAGAGATAGAGTACCTTTCGTTACCAATAAAGCGGACAATATTATTCAAGTGTCATTGGTTTGATCCCACTGTAGACATTGGTCTTAAGATTCACAGCCAATATAGAATTATGGAAGTAAACCAGTATCGTCGGTTCAACAAATATGAACCATTTATCCTAACGATGCAAGCAACTCAAGTGTATTATGCAAGATATCCTTCTTTGAGATTAGATAGAGCTAACTGGTTAGCTGTGTTTTCGGTTAAACCAAGGGAGTTTATAGTGACATCAGATGTTAGAGATGACAGTGATCCTGCATATCCTAATGCATTCCAAGTTGATGAAGTAACAGCGCATGAGATATAATGGATGCTAGTAATGAAGAGGATATAGACTTGCATGACCCTTCAGGAGTGGTCATTTAAAATGATAACATTGATGAAGTTGTTTAAGAACTTGAAGTTGACAAGGAAGAAGAAGAATTTACAGATTATGATAGCAATACTGACGAGGAAGAGGAATTCCAAAATTCATCGGATAGTGACTAATTAATTACGTGTAATTTTTAGAGAATCATTTAAAAACGTGTTAAACTTTTTTATTATATTTAATATTTGTTTTTAAACTCTTGATGTTATATATAATGCACTTATGAAATTATAAGTTATATATGTTAAACACATACATGTATGGTTGACCATTGTGTAGGTATGGGTCGTGGTAGAGGACGGGGAATTACTGGTCGAGGACGTCAGGGAGGACGATCTGGAGCGGATTTAACCATTCCACCTTTTGAAGACATGCCAGATATCCCTGGAGGCCCTGCACCCGCTGATGCATCATTGCCCCCTGTGACATGTACGCCATCTACATCTACTCCTAGTCCTCACATAGCCAACAGCAATACATCAACTACATGTGAAGTCAGTAGTGCAAATATTAGTAGACTGCACGTGACAGTGAACCAAAAGCGCAGGTGATTATTCATATATACAAATTGTTAATAAGTTATAAAAACATGTTTTACCCCATTGCTTTTATATAATATAATGTTCATCTTGGAACCTTCCTCCCAATGCTCTAGGATTATAACCAGCACTTTTCATCAGCGGATAGACACTAATGGAGTTAGTTGGAAGTAGGTTTCTAGAGAAATCAAGGAGTTTTTTTGGGGAGAATTCAAGGAATATCTATATATTCATTTCAAAATTAATGTTAATTTCTCATTAAAATTTCATTTTTTAAATTACATTAAATTAATGTATGATTATAATTACTAATAAACTACTTGTGATGTAAATGTAGAAAAGGTGCAATTGGGATACTGAAGTTAATAGTCTTATTAGGATGGGTTGGGAAACAAAGGCAGCACAAATGTATAAGGATTACGTGTATCATATAAAGTTGGCCAAACAAAAGCCTAAGGACTTTCCAGAATCTGCATGGAATAGGTGGAATCAGATTTTTAATCAATCTCTACGTATTCAAGTTTCCACTCAGAAAAAAATCAATCGTTATGGAGGATCTGAAGATAAAGCTCCTGGATTATACACTGGTGGTATAATTTCTATTGGAAAGCATATCTCGTGATTGGTAAGTACTTTAATTATAAGAGAAATTATACTTTCATATTTTTGACTGCGAATTTCCATAATATTTGGCCATTTATATATTCATTTCAGTACTTCGAAACATGTATCCCTATTGAGTATGGATTATATATGCCTCACATGCAAATTTTGTATTTATATAAAACCAATCAACTATTGAAGTTGATAGACATGCAAATTGCTTTACAATATACTTATTGATATATGTAGAGGAGGATGGAAAAATTGTGTTGGAGTTTGTTAAGGAGTTTGGAGTACATATGTGAGTTTTAGAAGTGTAAATTTGATTTTTCTTTACAGGAGGATGACAATAATATGGGGAGGTTATGCCAAAATTTTCATTGATTTTTTGAAAATTATTTGAAAATAATGCAAGTGCATGATTTAATAATATAGGAAAAAGTTTATCTTTTTTACTCTATTTTTATTTTTTTCAATAACTACCTTCTATTGCACATAATATAATATAGGAGAAGGAGTTAGGCCGGCCACTTACAATTCCCGAGGCGTATCTGCACACCCATACCATAAATTATGATGGAAAGACATATGTAGCAGATCGTAGCAGAGAGGTGCATGTAAGTAACATTTGCTTCATCGTTTCATTATGTTTTAAGTTATTTAAATGGTAAATGGTTGTTAAATATGTGTTGTTCTTATATTTATGTTTATTAACATTTGTTGTCATTTTATACGAGAGGTATGAGCAACTCCGATCTGAGAGATCGCAAGATGAGTCATCTGTCGATGAGTCGGAGTTATTTATTGAGGCTGCTCGATGCAATAAAAGGAAAATAATATATGGACTTGGCTCATATGTGCCTCCTAGTGTTTATCCATCCGGACCATCATGTGCTGCTTGCACACAAAGCGCCTCTCATTCTAGTGGTATCTGCTTGACAAAGGAAGATGTGGAGGAGGTTGTCGCACAGACTATTCGTTCATTGCTTCCTCACTTGGTCACTCAGCCACCAGCTAATCAGCCCAATACTACTACTGCATCACCTGCACCACATGATGATGTTGGCCCTTTAGGTGCATAAGGTCTTGACCCGCATGATAATTCTCCTTTTGGTAGTGGCGGCTCTACCTCAAAATGATTTTATTGATCTTATTTTGTATGATATTATTATTATTACGATTTATTATTTATGAAGTTATTATGTGTGACGATAACTTTATTTACTTTTCGAATACTTTTAATTATATATGCACTATGTACTAATATTAATTATGTATGCTTTAGATGATATGATTATAAAATCGATTATAATTTACATTTATATTCATGTGGATGTTTATTTTTTCAGGGTTCTGCATATTAAAATAGTTTATTGTGTAATGATATGAAAATAAAAAAAAATATATATTTAATTTCATAAAATTAGCGACAGATTTGCAACCAAAATATCCGTCGCTAAAAATTAAAATTGAGATTACGACTAATTATCGACAGACATCCATTTGTCGCTAATATTTAGCGACAGATTTATATAGCGACTGACTGTAGCAAAATTTAAAACAACATTGCGACAGATTTTAGCGACTAAATTTCAGTCGCTAATTTAATAATAATACAAATGGCGACCAATTTTAGATGTTAATTAGTGACGGTAGATTCATATTTAGCGACTGAATTTAGTCACTAAAAATAGCGACTTTTTAAGGTTTTAGTCGCTAATTCTCTAGCGACGGCAGTATTTGCGATATTTCGTCGCCTTGTCGCTATATGTAATTAGCGACTGAATTTGCAGTCGCTAATTGGCTTTTTTTTTGTAGTGATTTTTTTTTTTAGAAAAAAAAAACAATGAGCACGCCCATCGTATTACATTTATCTTTTAGCCTATTCTTTTGTATTGTCCAATCAACTCTCCCACATCTTATCTTTTATGAAATATATGAAAATTAAAGAAGTACGGGGAAGAACACTAATACGAATTTCCCAAATTTGATGTACTAGGTGGAAAAATTTTCTCCATTATCATTTCTTGAAATTTTTAGAAACTAAACTAACAGTAAAATGACATGCATGATTATACTAAAAAAAACTTTAACAAAAGGAAAAGTGGTATAGGCTCTTACATTAATGGTCAGTGGCGACCAAATGATGAATGCTCATTCAAAACTAATAGTGATTGTAACAATTATGTCCCTAGTACTTGCTATTAGTGATGGAAACCCCTTTTGCTAATATGAAAATAATAATGGTTAATTTTTCTTTTAGTGATCGAAATTCGTTCGCTAATTAGTAACCATTTATCCACCATATTTTCAATTTATTTATTATTTATGACATTATTTTATTGACTTGATTCAAAAATTTATTTATGATTCCGATCCAATTGAGACAAATAAGTAAAATTGTTGTCTTGACATAAACCTTCGCAGGTAATAATATGTTACATTCATTTCAAAAAAAATAGCCATTTCTTTTAGTATCTTCAAATATAGTTACATTAAAGTTAATTTTGTTAATTATATTTATTGTGAGGAATCATGTGTAATTTAAATTGTTGAACACAGGTTGGATGTTCTGAAGGAATGCCTTGAGTTAAAGAACCTTTTCATTTCTTGATCGGACCTTTTTTATTAGAAAAAATCTCTTATATATTTATTTTTCTTTTTTAACTTTTTAGATGAGATATGTGTTCTTGTGACATGCGCGGGACCCGACCGGTTCCCGGATGCCTGCTTTTAGGGCCCAAGAGGGGTTTACTTCTTTTGATCTTGGGCAATTATGAGATATTTTGGACACCTTTTTCCAATAGAATACTGAAAAAATCATCTAATCCCATTAAGCCTTTAGGCACCTTTGAGATATTTTGGAGTCGCCACCCAATTTATAAGAAATTGGGAAAGTTCGTCTAATCTCGGCGGTCTAAACCAGAGAAAGATTCAGAACTTTACCCTTATTAATACCTTGATTAATTATAAATTGATTTTTAATTTTAAATTTCTATCTCTCTTCTCATACGGTCGTGTATATAAAAAAAATAAAGTGCCAATCAAGCACGAGAGAAAGCAATAAAGAAAGCAATCTAAAGAAAGATAAAAAGTGAGACAAAATACAATCCCACAAAATAAAAAAATGTGTTAAAATAAATAAATGAATAGAATTGCCCAAAAATTAATTACAAGGGCCCGAAATAAGTACTACACAAGAAGAATAAAATAAAAGACATCATACATAAATCGGGACGTTTATTAGGAACATTGGTTCCCTCATTTTCACTTAGAAAATCGAAGAGTTATTTTCGGTATACTTTATAAAATCGGGATGAGTGATCCCATTTTAAGAAAATTAACTCTTCCTTTTAAAGTGAATTTTTATTGGTTAAAATTAGGACATTGGTCCCATTTTATTAACAAAATTCCAATTTATTAATGTAAAACGTTTTTGTGACTTTTAATTAACGTGCATAAAAATAAATAAATTTATTACAAATTACATAATAAAAACAAATGAAAGCAAAATAATAATAATACTAAAAATACTAAAAATGCTAAAAAGATAAATTCCACCGAAGTGGTGTCTTCAAATCTCCATGGGCTCCCACTTGTCATTGGAAAAAATTCACACATAAAAAATAAGTATTGAAATAAAAACACAAATAAAAATGATGTTAGTAATAAAAAATGAATTTAAACATATAACATGTAAAAATGGAAGAATAAATAAAATAACATGTATCATGTACGACAAATCAATTAAATGACATAATAAAAATAAGTAACTTAACATATGAACAAACCAACATGCATAAAAATATAAATAATAATAATAATGATAACAATAATAAATAATACTAACAAAAATAAAAATAATAATGGTAATAATAATAGTAATAATATATAATAATGATA
Source organism: Excoecaria cochinchinensis (assembly GCA_947683425.1). Taxonomy (NCBI): domain Eukaryota; kingdom Viridiplantae; phylum Streptophyta; class Magnoliopsida; order Malpighiales; family Euphorbiaceae; genus Excoecaria; species Excoecaria cochinchinensis. The sequence continues at coordinate 6,594,007 of CANTUQ010000066.1, forward strand.
TTAATAATACTAATGATGATAATAATCACAATAATGATAATAATAAAACAAAAGTAATAATGATATTAATAATAACAATAATAATAATAAACAATAACAATAAAGAAGATGAACAATCAAAAATAAGGAGGATGAACAATCAAGTAAGAAAAAATAAAACAAATAAAAACAAAATATGTTAAAGTATGTTAAATAATAATACTAACAATGATAATAATAATAATAATAATAATAATAATAATAATAATAATAATAATACTAATAATAATAATAATAATAATAATAACAAAAGATGAACAATCAAATAAATAAATAAGAATAAAAATAAAATGTGCTAAAATATTAAATTTATGGCTAATCACATGAACATACACAAAATAAAATAATAGATCAAAATCTACATGGTTGCTAATTAATTATAAACAAAAAATTATAACAAAAATTGAATTAAAAATTGAGCCTAAAATGTTTACCCTCAAATTTTGATGTGATGAATGAAAGTAGGTGATTAATCTCATTGTCTTGATTTAGAAAAATAAAATATATAACAAAATTTTATTCCAAAAATAAATAATTTATTTATTTATCTTAAGGAAAAATTGTAAAAAAAAAAGTTAGAAAATTCACAAGAACAAATAATTTATTTATTTATCTCAAAAATTAATTTAAAAAAAATTAAAAATACTTGGGGAACCTGCTCTTGAAGAAGAAGAAAAAAAGAAGAAGAGAGAAAACCAATTTTTCTTAAGAAAAAATTCCCCATTTTCTGTCTCAAAAAACCCCTTTTATACCTCAAAATAAATCAATTTTTAATGAAAAAATTAAATTAATTTAATTCCCAATTAAACCCAAAAACTGAATAATTTGAAGGGTTAGAAGACAAAAAAATTTTAAAATTAAATTTTACAAAAAAATGAGTAAAAACACTCAAAAATAGCCCAAAAACGCCCAAAGGGCTGTTGGGGGACGACAGGGAAGAGCGACGCCCGTCGGCACGCCCGATAGGCTTCGTCACGCACAGCAGCACGCTGGGGCGCGCAGGAGCGACGCCCCGCACATTGCGGGTGTCGCGCATCGATATGCCGCAGGCCAACACTCGCAAATTATTTTTTAAAAAAAATTTTTTTGCTAAAACACTATAATTTCAAAACTCACTTTTTTATTTTAAAATAAATTTTAAAACACATTTTTATTTATTTTTAATAAATCAACTTGACAAGGAAACCATCATTTCGAACTTTCATTTTTGCCTATAAACAGGCACAATTAATTTCATCATTGGGTAATCCCGATCTAAGCTAGTTACCCCCAATTTTGGAGAGGCTAGTGCATGGGTGCCTAGGTGAGCCAAAATTTAGAAAAGGGAAAGAAGCGCATACTTGAGGCGGCCTCTTTCCAGTTGCTCCCTGGAGAACAGTGCTGTGATTTGAATTGTGAATATTATCCTTCCGGATCGCACCGAGTCGCTGACAAGACTACGAAGTGCGGACATTCTTGCATGGCGATACGTCGAGTCTACTCCAGACTTACAAAACGCAAGAAGTGCTCTCTTGAGCTGCACTTAGTTGCTGACAAGACTTACAAAGTGCGGGGTGCCAACCTCTATTGGCGATGCGCCGAACCTACTCCAGACTTACAAAACGCAGGAAGTGCTCTCTTGAGCTACACCGAGTCTACTCCAGACTTACAAAGTGCGGGGTGCCAACCTCTATTGGCGATGCGCTGAGCCTACTCCAGACTTACAAAATGCAGGAAATGCTCTCTTGAGCTACACCGAGTCTGCTCCAGACTTACAAAGTGCGGGGTGCCAACCTCTTTTGGCGATGCGCCGAGCCTGCTCCAGACTTACAAAATGCGGGAAGTGCTCTTTTGAGCTGCACCGAGTCTAATCCAGACTTATAAAGTACGGGGTGCGAACCTCTATTGGCGATGCGCCGAGCCTGCTCTAGACTTACAAAACGTGGGAAGTGCTCTCTTGAGCTGCACCGAGTCTGCTCTAGACTTACAAAGTGCTCGGGTGCCATCCTCAAATGGCGATGGTTTTCACTTAGACATTTCCTGCAAAATTATGTGCACAGAAATATATATAAGAAATTGTGTGTGTATGTGTAAAAAGAAAAACGCGGGGTATGTCCTCCTCAGAGAACACGAGAATTTGCCTCTTAAGAGGTCTAGGAGAGTGCCTCTTAAGAGGTCTAGGAGATTACCTCTTATGAGGTCCTAGAGATTTTCCGGTGTAGATTCTTTCTTGACCTAGTTGTCCAGCATGGGTGAATGCTAACGTTGCTGTCCTTGACCAGCTTTTATGCGTGTTGCCCTCATTTGGACTTTTCCTACAAAGCTGTGTGCATAGGAATATATACAATAGATAGTGCATGCATGTGCAGAAGGTCATATGCAGGTGTTTGCTAAAGAATTGTATGAAATGCATGCAAAAATGGATAGACCATGTCCTAGGTGGTTAAGAGTCCGTTGAGGATATGGCTTGGCTGCTCGATCATGCCTCCAAGGATCTAGAAGTGTCATCTTGACTTAGGGACTCTAACCCGTAAACTTTTCAGAGAAAACTGTCAGGTGTGAATCTTTGCCCCCCGGTCCATGATCATACGCCCAGAATTTTGACTCATGTCCTGAATTATGCATTATCTGACTGAAGGAATATCATCCGAAGTAATGCCGCCTTATTGCTCCAAGCATCGAAAGTCATTATTTTAAAGGTAGCGCGTCTGTGACGCGCGCCAAACCAAGTGGGCGCCCCGGAGGCCCGCTCTTAAGGCGATCGAGAGAGGTTCATGAAAACTTCTAAGGTATTTACAAGTGCGTCTATTTTGGGCAACAAGGAGGTTTCTTGGAGTCGCCACCCAATAAAATATTAGAAAAGTTCGTCTCGCCTCAGTGAACCTAAGACGGTGCATAATATCCATTTTGGGCAAGCAAAAGGGATCTTGGAGGCATTCACCCCAATAGAACATTGGAATGACCCTCTAACCCTATGGAGCCTAGGATTATAAATTGAGTCTTTTGGTGGGACACAAGAGGTGTCTTGGAGATCCCATTCCAATGGAACATTGAAATGGTCCTCTCGCCTCGTTGAGCCCAAAGACCAGAGATAGTTCGAGACTTCTCATTTATTCATACCTTGGTTAATTTAAAATTAAGTTTTGAATTTAAGTTTTCACCCATTTTCTCATACGTTTCGATGCAATAATTAGAGCGCAAGTTGGTCACATAAAGAAAGCGGGAAATAAAGTATAATTAAAATAAAGTACATAAAAATAAATTACAACAAAACTAGGGGCGGAATACAACCCCCATTGTAAATAAAATACAATTCATACATAAAACGGGTTATTTATCAAGAGTGAGGACATTGGTCCTCGCATGCATAATTAAAGAAAATAATTTTGAAGTGACAATTTATTTGGATGAAAAATTAGGACATTGGTCCCATTTTATTAGAAAAATCCAATTTATTAATATAAATATTTTTGTGATTTTTTAATTAATGTGCATGAAAATAAATAAACTTATTATAAATTACATATTAAATAATAAAAGCAAATAAAAGCAAAATAATACTAAAAATGCTAAAAAGATATCCCACAAAAATGATGCTTTCAAACCTCCATGGGCTCCCACTTGGCATTGGAACACTCACACATGAAAAATAAGTATTGAAATAAAAACACAAATAAAGATGATGTTAGTAATAAATTAATGAATTAAACATGTAACATGTAAAAAATGAATTAAAATAAATAAAACAACATGCATAATGTATGACAAATTAATTAGATGGCATAATAAAATATAACTTAACACATGAACAATTTAACATGCATAAATAATAGAAATAACAACAATAAAATTTAACATGCATGAAAACATGAAAATAATGATGATGATGACAACAATAATTAATTATAATAATAAACAAAACTAATAAAAATAATAATGATGATGATAATAGTAATGATAAATATTAATAATAATAATAATTACAATACTAATCACAATAATAATAACAAATAATAAATGATGATAATGTCAAAGAATATGAACAATCAAATTAAATATGCAAGTAGTAATACTAATAATAATAATAATAATAATAATAATAATAATAATAATAATAATAATAATAATAAATAAGAATAGTAAATAAAAATAATGATGGTAATAATAATAGTAAATTATAATAATAATACTGATGATAATAATGTATGAACAAAAATAATGACAAGAATATGAACATGAACAATTAAATATAGAAATAAGAATAAGAAATAATAATAAAAGATTAAATAAAAGATTAAGAATAAAAAATAATAATATAAGATTAAGAATAAGAAATAATAATATGAGATTAAGAATAAGAAATAATGATATGAACAATTAAATAAAAGATTAAGAATAAGAAATAATGATATGAACATTTAAATAAGAGATTAAGAAATAAGAAATAAAGGATCTAAAAGAATTTACATGATAGCTAACTAATTGTAAACAAAAATAAATTGAAAATTAAAAGTTGAACTAAGAATGTTTACCCTCAAATTTGATATGATGAATGAAGTTGGATGATAATTCATTGCTTTGATTTGATAAAAATAAAATATAATGAAATTTTATCCCAAGAACAAATAATTGATTTATTTGTCTTAAGGAAAAATTATGAAAATCAAGAAGTAAAAAAATTCACAAGAAAAAATAATTGATTTATTTGTCTCAAGAATTAAATTAAAAAAATCAAATTAGAAAACTTGGAGAATTTTTCTTGAAAAAGAAAAAAAAAATAAGAAGATGAAGAAGAGAGAAAACAATATTTTTCTTAAGAAAAATCCCCCCAAAATCCTTACTAAAAACCCCTTTTTATAACCCCAAAATTCAAAATTTTTATTAAATTGAATTAAATAAATTTAATTCCAATAACTTCAAAAACTCATGAATTTGAAGAGTTTGGAAAATAAAAGGTTTTTGCATTAAATTATACAAAAAAAAAATGAAGAAAAAATCAATTTTTAGTCCAAAAATCGGAAAAACAGCCAAAAGGGGCGAAATGGGGCGTCAGGGGGCGACCGACGCCCGTTGGCGCGCCCGACGGGCGTTGATGCGCGCAGGGCGTGCGGGCGAGAGCGCCCCCACGCACGCTGCGCGCCCGCTGTACGTCGCGCAGGCAAGCGCTCTTGCACGCTGCCGCGCGCCCGGCACCCTCGAAAAATATATATATATATATATATATATATATTTTTTAAAAATTTTCCCTAAAACAAAATAATTTCAAAAAATACCCTTTTGTCCCAAAATAATTTTTAAAACACTTAAAATATTTTTTTTAAAATACATTTTTATTTATTTCTAATAAATCAATTTGACAAGAAAATCATCACTTTCAACTTTCATTTTTGCCTGTAAATCGGCACACTTAATTTCATCATTGGGTAATCCTGATCTAGGCTGACTCGGGACCCGGTGTCTACAGTTGCCCCCAGTTTTGGGGAAACTAGTGCATTAGTGTCTAGGTGAGCCTAAACTCAAAAAAGGGAAAGAAGCGCGTACCTGAGGCGGCCGTCTTTCCGAAACGGATGATGCTGTTGTGGTGGTTGTTGCCAGCTTGTCGGCATGTCGACGCGGTAGTGTCGTGATCATGCTAACCCTCCGTGGAGTGGTAGTGCCGTCATCGTGCTAACGCTTCTAAGATTTGAAGCGGTAGTGCCGTGGTCGTGCTAACCTTCCGTAGAATGGTAGTGCTGCCATCATGCTAACCCTTCTGAGTTTGACGAAGTGGTAGTGCCGTGATCGTGCTAACCCTCGGGGGAGTGGTAGTGCCGTCATCGTGCTAACCCTTCTGAAGTGGTAGTGCCGTGGTTGTGCTAACCTTCCGTAGAATGGTAGTGCTGCCATCGTGCTAACCCTTCTGAGTTTGGCGAAGTGGTAGTGCCGTGATCGTGCTAACCCTCCGGCGAGTGGTAGTGCCGTCATTGTGCTAACCCTTCTGAAGTGGTAGTGCCGTGGTCGTTCTAACCTTCCGTAGAATGGTAGTGCCGCCATCGTGCTAACCCTTCTGAGTTTGGCGAAGTGGTAGTGCCGTGATCGTGCTAACCCTCCAGGGAGTGGTAGTGCCGTCATCGTGCTAACCACTTCTGAAGTGGTAGTGCCGTGGTCGTGCTAACCTTCTGTAGAATGGTAGTGCCGCCATCGTGCTAACCCTTCTGAGTTGATGAAGTGGTAGTGCCATGATCGTGCTCACCCTCCGGGGAGTGGTAGTGCCGTCATCGTGCTAACCCTTCTGATTTTGTGAAGCGGTGCTGTCTGTGAGCCCTTTGGTTGATTGTTGGATTGATGTTTGAACTGATGTTTGGATTAATGTCGTTTTGGTTGGTTGCCCCCTGAGAGGTCTTTAGTTGATGCTTGGATTAATGCTTGAACTGATGTCGTCACTCGCCTTTTGCCGGCGTCCGCATGAAATCTCTCTTTCTGCAAAATAGGGAAACTAAAATATGCAGGAAAAAATAGTGAGCATGAAAGTGAAATGCATGGGTGTTATGCAGAAATGCAGGATAAGAATTCATCTAAGTGGACTTAGAGATAATAGTCGGTCTGGCTGCAATTTGCGATAGGATCGATGCCTTTTGGAATTGCCTATGAATTTCATGTCTTTGGAATTGTGAGGTTCTCATCTGATACCTGTACTCATTATTTGAAGGTAGTGCGTCCCTTGTGGATTTTCACACTAGCTTTTTTTAGCGGAAATGCGCCCTTTGCGGATTTTCACATAACCCTGTACCTTATTTTTGCCTGGAGTGGACCCAACCCAATCCAGCAGGCTTTTCTTTTTTTCTTTTTGAAGGACAGACTACCTATTTCCAGGTTTTCACCCTATCCTTTTGCCTAATTTTTGCTTAGAGCGCCAGTTACGGTTTTTCACTCTAACGGCTTTTATTTTTTTTTTTGCAGATTGCTGAAGCTGTTGCCAAAAATCTTTCAGGCGTGATTGGCCCCATTTCCTCTTGTAGATCTCTCCTTTTAACCTTTTCTGCCCCTTCTGGCTTGAGACTTCTGAGCTTTTGCGTGACTGGTCCATGATCGTAATATGCTGGCATAGTGTGTTCGGCGACTTTGCAATCATCTCCCGGCATGTCTTTGTAGGTCCAGGCAAATACTTTTTCCACACCTTTTTTTTATTCTCTCAAATTTTAATCTCTCTTCAAGAGTTATAGATGCTATCAAGATTTCCTTTGGGTTCTTCAAAGTCTTCGAGATTAAATGAAATGGCATCAGTTGAATCCATGTCAAATATGAATGAGTCATGATCATGATTATGCACAGTGAAATCATGAGAGATATCACACAAATAAGCAAAAATCATTCATTTCATTTAATACAAACTAGAACTAAAATGTCATTATCAACTAGTTCCAAAATAAAAAGAACATCTAAATAGCTATTTTCTTCCCATTTCCGCTAGCACAGGTGTTTTGGACAATGGTTCATTATCATCCACGAGAACCGTCTTCCCCAGCTCTTATCTCCTCATCAATGAGGCCTTGAACAAGATTCTTCAGAGTTCGGCACCCATTAGTTTCATGCCCAGTATGCTGATGGTAGGCACAATACTGATCCGCTTGATGGCTAAGGTGACCTTGGCTCTTGGCGGGTTTCGCAGACTTCGGCTGTAACTTCCCCTTGTCAATGAAATGAAAGAGATGCTCAGATAAAGGCTTATCCCAGATGGTATAGCTGCCTTGAGTATTTCCAATGGTTGAAATTTTGGCGGCTCCAACGTCTCTCGCACTATCATCATCAAGACTCGAGTTCCTATGATTACCTTCTCCCATGCCTTTGCTCCCTCCTTCAAGGATTACCAGCTACTCTTTATTAATAGGATCCTGGACTTGAACTTTTAGGGTTTGGCAACCATCTACTGGATAGCTGGTGTGCTGATGATGATTTAGTTGCCTCTGACCTCTAGTTAGCCTGGCCGAACCTGGTCGTGAGTTCCCCTCTAATGCTTGAGGTAAAGATCTGCCTATGCCGAAACCACACTTTTGGGTTGTTCTAATCACTGATACTCCTTCCATCCCTCAAGTATCGTCACGGCTGTTACACCCATGCAGTCGACCTCTCTTTTCTAAGTTCACAGAGACTTCCTTGCGAGCAGCTAGGGTAGTCACAAGTTTGGCCTTTGAAATTTCTTCTTCGAGGACGTCCATCCTTCTTTTTAGGCCTCGTGCCGTTGCCGGAAACCCATTCTCTGAAGCATGCCCTTTGCCTTTTTGCTCAGATGACGGAGCAATAGGCGACTCTCTTCTAGACTTAGTGGGTGGTATGCATACTTCCTTAGTTAGATCATACTCTTTTTGGGGCAAGGTAGGAGCACTAGGCTGCTTCCCGGAGGGTGGCATCACGGAAGCGACTAAATTCTCCATAATAGCTATCGTCTGGGCTTCAAACTTTTCAAACCTCCCTTCTATCTTCTTTCACATTGCCTCCTCAACTTTAGGTGGCTTGCTCTTTACTGAGACCAAGTCTTCTTCAAAGAAATCACTGTCAGGATCTACGACCCCTTTGGGTTCAGGTGCACCCTTGAGCTCAGCTATTGGTGGGAGTAAAATCACTAGAGGATCCTCCCGAACTGGATCTAATTTTTTTGTCCTACTGCAGGAGTGACTAATGGCTACCCAGCGAGTTGGATTGTTGTAGCAGTCAAATTCCTCATCATGGCCATTACTGTATTCTCAAATTCCTCCAATCTCCTACTTACTTCTTCAGCAATCAAAGCACCGATCGCCTCCGTCTCTCTTGGAAGATCAGCCATTCTATTGAAAAAAAATCTAAAAATAAATTCTCAATGCCCTTTGAGAGTGAATCTGAACTCTAAACTGATACCCTTTTTGGCAACTCGTAAATAGGGTTTCTGCTCAGCCATCCACTGGGATCCCTAGACCACTTAGATGAATCTATAATGGCCGTAGAATACACCTTGTTAGGATGATACATGATTGAAATGCAATGCATGGTCATGCTGATGTAGCATAGACAAACACATGCAAGCAGATAGATCCTTCCAACCTTATCTCTCCCACACACGAGGTAATGTAGTCTCTTTCCTAGGTGGGCTTTGACGCGACTTCAGCAAGTGTACTGAATCGGCAAGTAATATAGAGGAATATAATTGAGACCACAAGTTATCGAACCCAAGGGACTGTGTTGTGTAAATTTTAACAATTAAATGTATTATAAAGAATTCCCAATTATTTTGATGTGGTGATTATTTAACACAGGAAAATTAATAATCTAACTGATGATATTAATGTCTAAGAATATTAACGATTTAATAATACAACAATTTGATAAAATAACTAAGAGATCTTGCTAAGGAATACCCATTCTCCCCAATAATATCATGTGAATACTTAATTCAATAATTTCTTATATAATCAGTGAATAACCTTGCCTATACCATAGCTTGCCTTTCGGATCCAGCTTCTCTAAAACATGCACTTACCAATCCGGATTCAGCACATAAATTAGCATTATTACAGATCTTCAAGTTCTAAGTTAAATAATCATACCATTCCGGATTCAGATATCAAACTCATTTATCTTCTACCATTCTGAACCTATTGAAATAAACATTCACAGATTTTAACTACCAATTCGGATTCATCAAATCAATGAAAGTTGATTAAAATCGAACAGAACATGTGTATGTATTTATGGGCTGATTGCCATCAAAGTTTATCTTGGTAGATCTCCCCTTAACTTGCATTCAAACCAGCAACAATAGATAATTTCAGAGAAGATAAAACTGAAGTATATTTATATGTATTTATGAACTGATTACAATTAAAGTTTATCTTGGTAGATCTCCCCTTAACTTGTACTCTATTCAGCAACAACAAATAAAATCAGAGAAAATACAACTGAGTATATGCATAATACAATCCATACCAAATATTCACATGATTTACTGGGGAATTAAGGCATCCCTTAACAAGAAATAAATTTACTCACTCATACTTGAAATAAAGACTGAATTAAATAGAGATAAGTTGATATTACCCATTTGAGATCTGAAAATGAAATTCTTACAACAATAAAATTGATGTTCTTCCCGTTCAATCTGTTCTCAAAACTTCAAAAATAAATAATAACCTTCAACTATCTCTGATTATTCCTCCCAGATTTAAATAACAACAGCTTAAATTAAATCCAAAACTATATGAAAAATCCTAACTTAAGTTGCAGAGAAAATAAATTTACTTTTGTTCCCAGAAAAAATTGACTCCCCCTTTCTGTCTAACTTTAGTCCCTAAATAACCGTTCAAAGTTCAAAGTCAAAGGGTGGCCTTCAAAGTCTTTGATTTTGTACAGATTTGGTTCACAAATAGGTTACACGGCGGTATGAGAGTCTCTCACCGCCGTGTACCTTGCCTCTGGTCAAATATCTTGACATTTTGCTCCCCTTGTTCAGTGCCGTAAATGTTGGCAAATCACGCTTTACACGGCGGTATAATGTTTCCTCACCGCCGTGTAACCTGTTACGTAAGTGATGATCTCCGTTGTACACGGCGGTATGGACATTCCTTACCGCCGTGTAATCCCCTTCTGCTGCAATCAGTTATTTTTATTTCACACGGCGGTGAGTAATAACCTTACCGCCGTGTAAACTACCTAAAAACGCCAAAAACAACATAAAAAATCTTACTTTAGTATACCAAACAATATCTAATAAAATTTTAACAAAAATATACTGAAATAGAAACTTCTAAACTCAAAAGTAAGCTGGAAATTCATATAAAAACAACATACATTTTGAACTTATCAAAATACCCCACACTTATCTTTTGCTCGTCCTCGAGTAAAATACCTCTTCAATTCTAACTTTCTCAATTTTTAAGCAAGAAAACAGAAATTCAAAACACCAAGAAAACACTTAGTAAATTCCACTTGAGAGCAATTCTTATTTAAACAAAACTCAAAAGAAGAAAATACAACTAAATTTCTAGTGTGTGTGTGCAAAGGCCAAAACCAAAGTTTTAATCAGTTTCAAAATTAAAATTCCAGCACCAATCAATCAATGACCAAATAAGTTAGTTACGAATGCACATCTGGTTTCTCACTTGAAACACTAGAAACACCATAGGCCTCTCCTTTGGTACCGGAACCCCAAGGTCATCTCCACTGAACAAATCAAGACATAAACATGATCATTAGGTCTTAAACAGGTTGTAATGCAATGTTCGACCGGTGATGGCTAACAAGGAAAATTTAAGAAATCAATACAGATTCAGCCACTCTACCAACTATTACCGCTATCCAATAAAATTTTTCCATAACCTACTTCCAAGTTAACCACCGTTGCCAAGACTTAGCTATCTCCCATAATGAAAAAAATTTTGCATCCTAAGAAAATGAAATTTTCTTTTTCAACCATCCAAGAATATGAGCATATTATTTTTCAATAGAAGGTACCCCACACTTGAATTTTTCTATAGACTTTATTTATTTTATTTTATTTTATTTTATTTTTTTTATGAGAGATACAGTAAATCCAGCTCCATGATATACTCATAACTTCTATTCTTGTAACCTATTTTTATTCCAAAAAAAAAATGGAAATTTAACACCATATTAAGCAATATCCCAGAATTCCACAATTCTTCTTATACTTACTAATTATTTAACCATCAACACCTTTATTTTTCAACTTCCAATGTTCTCCCAACCCAATCCTAGAGTGGCCAATTCTCAAAAGGGATAGGTGAAAGCATTTAAGTTAAATGGTATATTAAGAGTATAACAAGAAAAATTGGATGGTACGCTTTTAGCATACCAAATTAGCTCAACGGGGTTATCAATGGAAAATTACTTCAATAGGTAGGAAAGTTTATTTAAGATAGCTTAAACAAAAATAATGCCTAAATCATGTCAAAATTCAAGCCTTAATTGCTATATCGTTTCGAAGGGCAATGAGGAAGGTTCTAGTGTTCTAAAAATTTTCTGATCACAAGATTTCATGCTGGTTTTTCTTTACTTGTAAAAGCTGGCCTAAGTGCACAATTCATGGAAATTGCAATTGTATATTTCTACTTTGAAAATTGTTAAGAAAAATAACTTTAAGACAGAATCTTACTCTCTTGCAGACTAAGTGCTCTGAATGACCTTTTCAAGATTAACAATTGAGCTGGAATAACAACTTAAAAATTGTTAAGCTAAGCATGAGTCAAATTGATGAGCTCAAATCACAAAATACAACTTAAACAACTAACTAAAGAAACCATTATCAAAAAGCAGAAAATATAACTTCTAAAATATAAAGGCAAAAGAAATAATAATATTAAGTTTTGATAAAATTAAACTTACTCTAAAGAAATAATAAAATTAAGCTTACCAAAGTACTGCAGGGTTAGTCACATCCAAGTTACACAAACTAGCTACCCCACACTTAAAAACTTGTTGTCCCCAGCAAGTAATTCAATCAACCAAAAATAATGAAAGTAACAAAATAAAAGATCAGAGAACTCCCAGAAAATTAGTCCTGTGGAGGTGGTGGTGGAGGGAAACGATCCCTCATGGTCTAGTAAAACTGCTCCTGCTCCTGCCGAGAGAGGTATATGGAATGCTCCAGCCTTGACAGACTTTGTGCTTGCAGGGCTAACTGCTGCTCATGCATATCTAAGCGTCCCATAAGCTGAACATGTTCAGCATGGGTATCCTCCATGAAGCTCTCCCACTGGTCTAAGCGAGAATTTATCTGAGCCTGTCCAGTCTGCAAAGCCTCGAAATGGGCAGTAAGCTGAGAGAAGTCATAGGCTGGCATGGCTGGAGCGGGTCCAGCAGCAGCTGCACCTGCAGCCTCCTCTGGCTGCTCATCCTCATCTTCAGCCCCTTCCACTGGCAACTGTACTCGACCCCTTTCAATGAAGCGCAAGTATTCTTCCCTTGTGGACAATCTGACTTGTTCATGAAACTGATGATCATCCACAATTATCCTCAAATTCTTCAGCATCTTGAAGTCTATGAAATTACTATCTCCTAAATCTGGTCCCAATGAGCTAAGGCCTACTCTTTTAGCCAAAACTGTGACCACCCATCCGATCGCGATCTTCTTTACTTTCCTGGGATTACCCTACAAGTCTTCAAATTTCTTCCATAAGAAATAGGCGCCATTTAATGGGATCTGATGGACCATACAATGTAAAAATAATGCCTCAGCCTGGTTTACCACGCCAGCAGCTTCAATGTGTCCATAAAAAGAGAGTGCAAAGAATCTATGTAAGATCCTTAAAGCATGGTCCCTCAGATGGTGTGCCTTGGACTGTCCAGTGACATATTGCGTGGCTGTGAGTGGATCACGGATTATGGCCCAAACTGTCTGTTTATTCAAGTTGGGTAGATGTCGAGCTCCATCTAATGGAAAACCCAAGGCCTCTGTGAATTCATTGAAGGTCAGTGTGTGTTTTCTCTTGTTTAACCAAAATGTTACCTCCCCGGGGTCTTTCTCATCGTCATTGTCAATCTTGCAATCTACGGTTGCAAGAAAATCCCTTGTCAACTTCGGGTGAACTCGCTCCCTTTTCTGAAAGAAGTCTGTCCATCCTATCCCCTCAATCAACTCATTGATTTTGTCACGTATGCCCAAGCTCTGTAGTGAATCAAAATCAAGAAATGTAGATGGTAATAAGGTTGCCTCTGTTAGACATTGGTATGTGGTGTGGCACCTGGTTGGGACCCACGAGGGTATTGAGCTATCCTGCGAAGACGATGCCTGGTCTGTTCTAAATCTTTTTGGAGCCACTGCATCAATAAAGCAACACAATTAGTGGGAGGAGAATAACGGCTTAAATTTGCAACAAACTAGTAAGCGAGCCGTAATTGAGCTCAAAATAAATTGCAGAACAATGAGATAGCAATGGTACAATGATAAACTTTAACAATGACAAAGGCTAGCAATTATGATAACACCCCCTAGTTCCCTTAGCAGCAAATGCACAAAAGAAATAGAATGTGAAAAATTACAGCATTCGCAATGAATTGTCATACTGCCCTAATGTTTACATGCTTAAATGCCCACTTAAACTTTAATTATAGCTTGAGACAAACATATTTCAGAGTATATGAAAGCCTAAAAGAAAACCATGGTTGACAGCAAATATATGACAGAGAAGGGTTAAAAAATATTCATTTAGGCATTTTGACAAACACTTGGTGGGCACAAACTTTTGTGTTCCAATCCAGCATTTCTCCTTCACTTATTAACCACCATCATTTCAAAAATCATCAAGCAATCCATCTATTAAACAACGCACATTGATTTAAAGGAATAAAACACAAATTAAATCACCAAGTTAGGGTAAAGCACACAAATCAAACGAATGCAACATACATCCAGCCCCCAATTTCGGAATAAAACAAAAATTCAAGGAATACAACACCAAACCAGCCCCCATTGAAATTTAAAACACAAAATCCAGCCATTAATTGAAAATTAACACATGGAATCTACTTATTTCTTAAAGAAAGAGAGAATTAAGAGAAAAGGAATTGAAAAATACCAAAACCCTAGAACAATAGAGAAACAGAATTAAAAGAAAAGAGAAAAAGAAAACTCACTTGATTTGATGAATGCAGACTTGATGCGCAAAAGCTAGGCTTAGAAATGATTTTAACCAGTTGAAAATTTTGTTTGCAGAACTTGAGTTAGAGAGATATGAGAGAGTGAAGTTTTTTTTTAAAAATAATTGCAAAAGAAACTGACGACAGGGGTTTTTTAAAAACAGGGTTTAACGTGTTACACGGCGGTATGATGTTTCCATACCGCCGTGTACAACGTGACTGCATACGGGGATTTTTAATTCGACTTATTACACGGCGGTATGATAGTTCCATACCGCCGTGTAAAATACCACTGGAACCAAGTAATCTTAAATCCCGACATACACGGCGGTATGAGGATTCCTCACCGCCGTGTAAAACGCCACTGACACAGTTATGAAAATGCTCGTTTCACACGGTGGTATGATGGTTCCTCACCGCTGTGTAAAACGAGTTTTCGAGAAAAACTAACCCTTTAAATAAGCAACAATTACACCAAGTACTCCAAAACGTTTTACCTTATGTTTAAAAATCAACAGACCACTAAATAAAAATACAAATGACCTACAAACTAAATATAATCAGACTTAATAAATTAAAACAAAAAAGAATAAGAATAGAAATTATTTTAGTTCTGATTTTTAGTCTCAGCTAGACTTTGAACTCACCTTATTCGTCGTCCAATAAAATAGCCACTGCTGCACCTTCAGTGTGGTTTTCAAAATAAGGTTTTAGACGATGACCATTTACCTTAAATTCCGTGCTCCCAGGTTGCTTTCTGATGGTAACAGCTCGAACTTTTTGACCGCCACGACTTCAAAAGGACCCGTCCACTTTGATTTTAATTTTCCAGGGAACAATCTCAACCTGCTGTCATATAACAAAACTTTCATTCCTGGAACAAATTCTTTTCTTACTATCCTTCGATCATGCCACTTTTTTGTGTTGCTCTTGTACTTCTCAGCATGATTATATGCCCAAAATCTGAACTCCTCCAATTCATTCAACTGTAGGGACCTGCATTTTCCTGCACCTTCAAGATCAAAGTTTAAAAATTTTGTAGCCCAATATGCCTTATGTTCTAACTCGACCGGAAGATGACATGACTTTCCAAACATCAGTCTAAATGGGGACATTCCAATGGGTGTCTTAAAAGCTGTTCTATAAGCCCAAAGAGCGTCATCTAGCTTAAGTGACCAATCCTTCCTAGATACACTGACTGTTTTCTCTAAAATGGCTTTCAACTCTCTATTGGATACCTCAACTTGTCCATTGGCCTGAGCATGATAAGGGGTTGTAACCTTATGTCTAACACCAAACTTTTTCAATAAAGCTTTAAATTGATGGTTCACAAAATGTTTACCACCGTCACTAATGATTGCTCTCGGGGTTCCATATCGAGTAAATATATTCTTTCTCAAAAATTTAAGCACAACTTTGGCATCACAGGTTCTAGTGGCCACAGCCTCTACCCACTTACTTACGTAATCAACGGCCACTAAAATATATTCACAACCATAGGAAACCGGAAAGGGTCCCATAAAGTCAATTCCCCATACATCAAAAAGCTCTACCTCAAGCATATTGGTCAAAGGCATCTCATCTCGCTTTGATATATTCCCTACTCTCTGGCATCTATCACAAGCTTTCACATAAGATTGAACGTCTTTAAACATTGTAGGCCAATAGAACCCAGAAGATAAAATTTTCATTACCGTTCTGTTTGGTCCATGATGTCCACCAGCTTCTCCACTATGACAGGCTGTGATAATCTCACCCTTCTCCTCATCTAGAATACATCTTCTCAGCACTTGATCTGCACACAAATGAAATAAGTAAGGATCATCCCAAATATAATGCTTTGCATCAGCCTTCAACTTCTTTTTCTGCTGCCATGTGAAGTCCTTTGGCATAAATCCCCCTGCGAGAAAATTAGCTAAATTAGCAAACCAAGGAACAGAAATCTCATTTTCAAACAAAGCACAAATATGTTCATCAGGGAATAAATCTGAAATCTCCCCTTTCTCAATGTGAGCATTTTCTAGTCTTGACAAATGGTTTGCTACAAAGTTTTCTGCTCCCTTCTTATCTTTAATTTCCAGGTCGAATTCTTGCAGTAGAAGTACCCATCTGATCAGTCTTGGTTTGGATTCCTTCTTTGCAAATAGGTGTCTCAAGGCAGCATGGTCAGACCACACCACAATTCTTGCTCCCAACAAATATGGCCTGAATTTTTCGAATGCATACACGATTGCAAGAAGTTCCTTCTCTGTTGTGGTGTAGTTTATTTGAGCTCCTGTCAAAATGTGACTTGCATAATAAACCGCATAAAATACCTTCTCTCTTCGCTGCCCAAGTACTGCACCAACTGCAAAATCACTAGCATCACACATTAATTTAAAAGGCAAATTCCAATCCGGAGAAATAATCACCGGGGCTGAAATGAGCCTCTATTTCAAAGTCTGAAAAGCCAATATACATTCATCGTCAAAATTAAAAGGAGCATCTTTCATCAATAAATTGGATAAAGGTTTAGCAATTTTTGAAAAATCTTTGATAAACCGGCGATAAAATCCTGCATGTCCCAAGAAACTTCTAATGCCTTTCACACTAGTTGGGGGTGGTAACTTTTCTATCACCTCTACCTTGGCCTTGTCAACCTCTATCCCCTTCTCAGAAATTTGTGCCCAAGCACAATGCCTTCCCTTACCATGAAATGGCATTTTTCCCAATTCAGCACCAAGTTGGTCTCCTTACACCTTTCTAACACCAAATCTAAATGCCTAAGGCAGCTCTCAAAATCATTCCCATAAATGGTAAAATCGTCCATGAACACCTCCATAAATTTCTCTATGAAGTCATGAAAGATTGCCATCATACACCGCTGAAATGTAGCTGGTGCGTTGCACAGTCCGAAGGGCATTCTCCTGTATGCAAAGGTGCCATAAGGACAGGTAAATGTGGTCTTTTCTTGATCTTCTGGAGCTATGGGTATTTGCATGTAACCTGAATATCCATCTAAAAAACAATAGAATCCATTTCCTGCCAATCTTTCCAACATTTGGTCAATAAAAGGTAAAGGAAAATGATCCTTTCTGGTTGCATTATTTAACCTCCTATAGTCTATGCACACTCTCCATCCTGTCACTGTGCGTGTGGGAATTAATTCATTTTTTTCATTGGCTACAACAGTCATCCCTCCTTTCTTCGATACACATTGAACTGGACTTATCCAGTTGCTATCAGAAATGGGATAGATAATACCTGCATCAAGGAGCTTGAGTACCTCCTTTTTCACCACTTCTTGCATTGCTGGATTTAGTCGCCTTTGGGGTTGCACCACCGGTTTGAAGTCAGTTTCCATAGGTATCTGGTGTGTACAATAGCTGGGACTGATTCCTTTTAAATCTGAAGTTGATCAGCCAATTGCTCCTTTATGCTTCTTGAGTACTTCAATAAGCATTTCTTCTTCCAAACCTGTCAATAAAGATGAAATAATTACTGGTTTTGCATTATCTTCTAAAAATATATTTTTTAAATGTGAAGGAAGAGGGTTAAGTTCAGAATGTGTATCCCCTTTTCTTAGGTTCAGTCCTTCTTCCTGTGTGTTTTCTTCTTCACTTTCTTGCTCCACAGCTGCAATCACTTCCTCATCTTCCAATTTTTCATTCTCCAAAGAATGCAGTAAATCCTCATTCACCGGATCAGCTTCTAACATTTCCTCTTGCACTTCTTCTACACACTTGTCTATTGTATCCACAAAGTAAGCAGATTCTTCTATATCATCTGATGGATACCTTTGAGCTTTGTTCATATCAACAACTAATTTTTCATCATTGAATATCAGGGTGACAGTTTGCCCATGCACATCAATCAAAGCTTTCGCTGTGTTTAAAAATGGTCTCCTCACAATAAGTGGTACTTTCCTATCTTCTTCCATTTCCATCACCACAAAGTCTACTGGAAAAATAAACTTCCCCACTTTCACTAACAGGTCCTCTATCACTCCCTTGGGTCGCCTCGCCGACCTATCCGCAAGTTGGAGTCTCATTCCCGTCTCCTTAAGATCACCAAGATTCAGCTTCCTGCAAATAGAATAAGGCATTAGATTTATGCTTGCACCTAAATCACACAAAGCATTACCATAAAAATTTTCACCAATAGCACAAGGTACAGTGAAGCTACCTGGATCTTCCAGTTTCTCAGGGATCTTGTTCATGATTATAGCACTGCAATTTTCTGTCAGTTGAACAGTTCCATGCCCTTCTAATTTCTTTTTATTAGAACATAGTTCTTTCATAAATTTAGCATAGTTGGGCATATGAGCTAAAGCTTCAGCAAATGGTAAATTAATGTGTAATTTTTTAAACATTTCTATAAACCTAGCTTTTTGCTCATTTTTCTTTTCTTGTCTAGCAACGGCAGGAAATGGCAGTCTATTTATATCGAGATCCTCTACCCTTGGATTCACTATACTTTTACCTTTATCCTTTTTAGGAGCATTTTCATTCATTTCTAAATTAGAGTTAGAATTACTTACCGTCCGTGTTGGCTCCTCCTTTTCTGATGAAGAATTTTTACCTTGATCTTTTCTTTGTGCAACGTCCTTTCCACTTCGCAGTGTAATTGCTTTTGCTTCCTCTTTTGGATTCCGATCCACATTTGAGGGAAATGTTCCTGGTTGCCTTTGGGAAATAGAATTTGCAAGCTGACCCAATTGAGTTTCCAGATTTCTCATAGAATCATCTTGGTTTCGGTTCCACTGCTCTTGAGATTTCCACCTAGATTCTTGATTTGTCATGAATTGCTGCTGACTATTTATGAAGCTAGCCACCATATCCTCAAGGTTTGGCTTCTTCTCTTGCATAGGTGGCCTAGGTGGGTATCCCGGTGGATGGTATGATTGAGCTTGTGGTTGATTGAAGTTTTGTCCATGGTTGTGATGGGGTGGATATGGCATTTGGTATTGGTTGGATGTTTGGGGTTGGTATGAATGTCCTTGATTGTGCTGAGTACTTTGGTTGAAAGAGGGTCTTGCTGGTAGGTGAGAGGATGAAGCATTCTGATTTCCATCTTTCCAAGAAAAATTCGGGTGATTTCTCCAGCCCGGGTTGTATGAGTTACTATAGGGGTCACTTCTCCGATAATTCCCTACAGCATTAACATTTCCCATTGCTGCACTCTCTTGAGCATATTACCCACTTTCATACCACTCATCTTCTTGAGAAACAGAGGCTACATTTTTCACCCTTAAGTTTTTCATCTCGTTTTGCATTGACTCCACCTGTGCCCTCAGCATTGACACTTCATCTACACTATGTATTCCTTGTCTCTTTGAGACTGATTTAGGATTAGCCCACTGAGTGTCATTTGCTTCCATTTCATCCAGCAGCTGGAATGCTTCTTCTGGTATTCTATTCATAAAAGAACCTCCTGATGATGCATCCAGCAAAGATTTTGTTTGTGGTGAAATACCAGAATAAAATTGTTGCATCAGATGGTAGATTGGTATTTCATGATGCGGACAGCTTCTTAACAATCTTCTGAATCTTTCCCAAGCCTCATAAAAAGGCTCATCACTCAATTGATTAAATTGAAAAATGCTGTTGCGAATATTTGCTGTTTTTGTAGGTGGGAAAAATCTCATCAGAAACCTTTCTTGCAATTGATCCCAAGATGTAATTGACTGTCTTGGTAACATTTGCAACCACTCTCTTGCCTTTCCAATCAAGGTGAAAGGAAATAGTTTCAGTCTTACAGCATCAGGTGTCACTCCTGGAATCTGCACTGTGTCACTAATCTCCAAAAATAAGTCCAGGTGTTGTGCAGGATCTTCCACTTCTGCTCCAGAAAATTGATTTCTTTGCACCATGTTGATAGTTGCTGGTTTCAGTTCAAATTGTACTCCTCTTGGCAGCACAATTGTCCTATGGTCTTCAGTCCATCTTGGCACAGCATAGTCCCTTATCGTTCGCTGCCTAGGGACTTCTCCTCCATAATTTCTTGGTACCTCTTCTTGTGCCCTTGGCACTTGTTCATTCTCGGGAGGAAATTCACCAGCTGCCGGGTTGTTCTCCATGACGGTTTCTCTGTTGGCTCTCCTGCGTTGATGCAATGTCCTCTCGATTTCAGGATCGTAGGGTGCTAATGGTCCTTGTCTAACTCTGCTCATACACCACAACTACCTAAAAAGAATAAAATAATAAAATCAGAAAAATGAAAACACATACAAATAAAAATCAAAACTTACTGACAACGTCGTTCCCCGACAACGGCGCCAAAAACTTGACGCGACCTCAGCAAGTGTACTAAATCGGCAAGTAATATAGAGGAATATAATTGAGACCACAAGTTATTGAACCCAAGGGACTGTGTTGTGTAAATTTTAACAATTAAATGTATGCTAAAGAATTCCCAATTATTTTGATGTGGTGATTATTTAACACAGGAAAATTAATAATCTAACTGATGATATTAATGTCTAAGAATATTAACGATTTAATAATACAGCAATTTGATAAAATAACTAAGAGATCTTGCTAAGGAATACCCATTCTCCCTAATAATATCATGTGAATACTTAATTCAACAATTTCTTATATAATCAGTGAATAACCTTGCCTATACCATAGCTTGCCTTTCGGATCCAGCTTCTCTAAAACATGCACTTACCAATCCGAATTCAGCACATAAATTAGCATTATTACAGATCTTAAAGTTCTAAGTTAAATAATCCTACCATTCCGGATTCAGATATCAAACTCATTTATCTTCTACCATTCTGAACCTATTGAAATAAACATTCACAGATTTTAACTACCAATTCGGATTCATCAAATCAATGAAAGTTGATTAAAATCGAATAGAACATGTGTATGTATTTATGGGCTGATTGCCATCAAAGTTTATCTTGGTAGATCTCCCCTTAACTTGCATTCAAACCAGCAACAACAGATAATTTCAGAGAAGATAAAACTGAAGTATATTTGTATGTATTTATGAACTGATTACAATTAAAGTTTATCTTGGTAGATCTCCCCTTAACTTGTACTCTATTCAGCAACAACAAATAAAATCAGAGAAAATACAACTGAGTATATGCATAATACAATCCATACAAAATATTCACATGATTTACTGGGGAATTAAGGCATCCCTTAACAAGAAATAAATTTACTCACTCATACTTGAAATAAAGACTGAATTAAATAGAGATAAGTTGATATTACCCATTTGAGATCTGAAAATAAAATTCTTACAACAATAAAATTGATGTTCTTCCCGTTCAATTTGTTCTCAAAACTTCAAAAATAAATAATAACCTTCAACTATCTCTGATTATTCCTCCCAGATTTAAATAACAACAGCTTAAATTAAATCCAAAACTATATGAAAAATCCTAACTTAAGTTGCAGAGAAAATAAATTTACTTTTGTTCCCAGAAAAAATCGACTCCCCCTTTCTGTCTAACTTCAGTCCCTAAATAACCGTTCAAAGTTCAAAGTCAAAGGGTGGCCTTCAAAGTCTTTGATTTTGTACAGATTTGGTTCACAAATAGGTTACACGGCGGTATGAGAGTCTCTCACCGCCGTGTACCTTGCCTCTGGTCAAATATCTTGACATTTTGCTCCCCTTGTTCAGTGCCGTAAATGTTGGCAAATCACGCTTTACACGGCGGTATGATGTTTCCTCACCGCCGTGTAACCTGTTACGTAAGTGATGATCTCCGTTGTACACGGCGGTATGGACATTCCTTACCGCCGTGTAATCCCCTTCTGCTGCAATCAGTTATTTTTATTTCACACGGCGGTGAGTAATAACCTTACCACCGTGTAAACTACCTAAAAACGCCAAAAACAACATAAAAAATTTTACTTTAGTATACCAAACAATATCTAATAAAATTTTAACAAAAATATACTGAAATAGAAACTTCTAAACTCAAAAGTAAGCTGGAAATTCATATAAAAACAACATACATTTTGAACTTATCAGGCTTTATCCAAGGGTTAACAAGGAACCCATTGGACGCGTGTAGTGCACGGTGGAAAACCGGCAGCATAACATCTCTTGCCTAATGTACATACGTATGGATGTTTAGCCATTATATATTTAGACACTTCAATTAAATCAAGATGAGCCCACCGAGGCATAAAAGCCTTTGAAGAAAGACCATTTAATTTAACTGATTTTGTCCAATATATGACGGCCCACGTAGCACGCACGGTATTACGGTACATTTCACCCAGTGAAAGTATCTATTGCCATTATATGAGCTTTGGTCAAAGGTAGTGATACTTTAGGGCTACCCAAGCATGGTTCCTACCAACGGGTCTAGCTCATCACGAGCATAACGACCGATTGGGTCTCCATTTGCTATACCATAAGGTACGAGGCTTGGGCTGGTAATTATCCTTAACACTTTCCCATTTTGAGTGAACGTAGGGTCACACTTCGGGAATGCACTGGGGTTAAGCAAAGGACCAAACTAGCATAATTCTAAGGCTCTAGCATGAATGCAATGCAATTTTTTGAAAAGAGATAGAATTTTAATTTAAAAAATCCAATTATATTATTAACCAAGACAGTTCTGGAGCAAAGTTTCAAGTCCCCAGTGGAGTCGACACTGTGATGCGTGCAGGACCCGACCGGTTCCCGAATGCCCTCTTTTAGGGCCCAAGAGGGGTTTGCGTCTTTTGATCTTGGGCGATTATGAGATATTTTGGACACCTCTTTCCAATAGAACACTGGAAAGATTATCTAATCCCAAGAAGTTTTTAGGCACCTTTGAAATATTTTGGAGTCGCCACCCAATTTACAAGAAATTGGAAAAGTTTGTCTAACCTCGGGGGTCTAAACTAGATAAAGATTTGGAACTTTACTCTTATTAATGTCTTGGTTAATTATAAATGGGTTTTTAATTTTAAATTTCTATCTTTCTTCTCATACGGTCATGTATATAAAAAAAATAAAGTGCCAATCAAGCATGAGAGAAAGCAATAAAGAAAGCAATCTAAAGAAAGATAAAAAGTGGGACAAAATACAATCCCCCAAAATAAAAGAATGTGTTAAAATAAATAAATGAATAGAATTGCCTCAACATTAATTACAAGGGCCCGACATAAGTAGTACACAAGAAGAATAAAATAAAAGACATCATACATAAATCGGGACGTTTATTAGGAACATTGGTTCCCTCATTTTCACTTAGAAAATCGAAGAGTTATTTTCGGTATACTTGATAAAATCGGGATGAGTGATCCCATTTTAAGTTAATTAACTCTTCCTTTTAAAGTGAATTTTTATTGGTTGAAATTAGGACATTGGTCCCATTTTATTAACAAAATCCCAATTTATTAATATAAAACATTTTTATGACTTTTAATTAAGGTGCATAAAAAAAATAAATTTATTACAAATTACATAATAAAAACAAATGAAAGCAAAATAATAATAATAATACTAAAAATACTAAAAATTCTAAAAAGATAAATTCCACCAAAGTGGTGTCTTCAAATCTCCGTGGTCTCCCACTTGTCATTGGAAAAAACTCACACATGAAAAATAAGTATTGAAATAAAAACACAAATAAAAATTATGTTAGTAATATAAAAAATGAATTTAAACATATAACATGTAAAAATGGAAGAATAAATAAAATAACATGTATCATGTATGACAAATCAATTAAATGACATAATAAAAATAAGTAACTTAACATATGAACAAATCAACATCATAAAAACATAAATAATAATAATAATGATAACAATAATAAATAATACTAACAAAAATAAAAATAATAATGGTAATAATAATAGCAATAATATATAATAATGATAATAATAATAATACTAATGATGATAATAATAAAACAAAAGTAATAATGATATTAACAATAACAATAATAATAATAAACAATGACAATAAAGAAGATGAACAATCAACAATAAGGAAGATGAACAATCAAGTAAGTAAAAATAAAAGAAATAAAAACAAAATATAAAAGAAATAAAAATAAATATGTTAAAGTATGTTAAATAATAATACTAACAATAATAATAATAATATATGAACAAAAGTGATGATAATAATGATAATGATGATGATGATGATGATGATGATGATGATGATGATGATAATAATAATAATAATAATAATAATAATAATAATAATAATAATAATAACAAAAGATGAACAATCAAATAAATAAATAAGAATAAAAATAAAATGTTCTAAAACATTAAATCTATGGCTAATCACATGAACATAAACAAAATAAAATAATAGATCAAAAATCTACATGGTTGCTAATTAATTATAAACAAAAAATTATAACAAAAATTAAATTAAAAATTGAGCCTAGAATGTTTACCCTCAAATTTTGATGTGATGAATGAAGGTAGGTGATTACTTTTCTTATCTTGATTTAGAAAAATAACATATATAACAAAATTTTATCCCAAGAACAAATAATTAATTTATTTGTCTCAAGAAAAAATTGTAAAAAAATGTAAGAAAATTCACAAGAATAAATAATTAATTTATTTGTCTCAAGAATTAATTTTAAAAAAATTAAAAATACTTGAGGAACTTGTTCTTGAAGAAGAAGAAGAAGAGAAAACCAATTTTTCTTAAGAAAAACTCCCCCCTTTTCTCTCTCAAAAAATCCCTTTTATACCTCAAAATAAATCAATTTTTAATAAAAAAATTAAATTAATTTAATTTCCAATAAAACCCAAAAACTGAAGAATTTGAAGGGTTAGAAGACAAAAGGATTTTAAAATTAAATTCTACAAAAAAATGAGTAAAAACACTCAAAAATAGCCCAAAAACGCCCAAAGGGTTGTTGGGAGGCGATAGGGCCGAGCGACGCCATTTGGCGCACCTGATAGGCGTAGCCGCACAGAGCAGCGCGCGTGAGCGATCCCCTGAGCGTCGCTCGTGCTGCTGGGCGATGCCCCGTGCTGCGCGATAAGCGCGGGCGAGGGACGCTCGCCCGCGCGCCCAGAGCACTGCTGCAGGCCGACACTCGCAATTTTTTTTTTATTTTTGCTAAAACACTATAATTTCAAAACTCACTTTTTTTATTTGAAAATAATTTTTAAAACATTTTTAAAATATTTTTAAAACAAATTTTTATTTATTTTTAATAAATCAACTTGACAAGAAAACTATTACTTCCAACTTTCATTTTTGCCTATAAACAGGCACAATTAATTTCATCATTAGGTAATCCTGATCTAGGCTGCCTCGGGACCCGATTTATACAGTTCTTATTCTTTTTTTAAAAAAAATGAAGTCACATTGGCCAGCAAAAGTGAAGTAAAAAAGGATGGCTGGAATGGAGGTTGGAAATTGCTTTTTCCAGCAATTTCTAGTTGGCAATTAGCTGGCCTTATTGCCACCACCATTAAATGGCGGTGACTCCTGCCTATATAAGGCAGGAGCTTGGCTCCTTTTTGATATGTGTTTTGAGTGACAGAGAGAGCTCCCAAAAAAGCTTAAAAAGCTTGAGAGTTGTGAGTGATAAAATAGAAAGTTAGTGTTCTCCTATTTTAAAAGTGAAATTAATTATTTCTTCCTTAAAATAGAGGGAATAGTGAAAATTATTCTACTCTCACCCATATTTCGTTATTTAATTATTAATTTCTCAAGTTTAAATTAGCTGCGATTTTGCTATATCTGTGTGTCTATTTCTACAACAAGTGGTATCAGAGTCTGGTTCGGTGCTCATGATAGAAGCGATGGCGGTAAAATTTGAGATCAAGAAATTTAATGGGAAAATTTTCTTTTTGTGGAAATTAATGATGAAAGCTATCTTGCGGAAAGATAATTGCCTAGCGGCTATCAGTGAAAAGCCGGCGGACTGCAAAGATGAAAATAAGTGGG
Source organism: Excoecaria cochinchinensis (assembly GCA_947683425.1). Classification (NCBI taxonomy): domain Eukaryota; kingdom Viridiplantae; phylum Streptophyta; class Magnoliopsida; order Malpighiales; family Euphorbiaceae; genus Excoecaria; species Excoecaria cochinchinensis. Next base: position 6,620,500 of record CANTUQ010000066.1, read on the forward strand.
ACGAGATGGATGTAAATGCTATTGCAAATCTTCATCTAGCATTGGCAGATGAGATATTGTCAAACATAGACGAGAAGAAGACAGCAAAAAAAATTGGAATCATCTCACCAAATTGTATGAAGCCAAGTCACTCCACAATAAAATTTTTCTGAAGAGAAAACTATACACTCTTTGCATGTCAGAATCCACTTCAGTGACGGAGCACATAAACACTTTAAATACTCTATTTTCTCAACTCACATCTTTGGGTTATAAAATAGAGGCAAATGAACGTGCTGAACTTCTACTTCAAAGTCTGCCTAATTTGTATTATCAACTCATCATCAACTTGATAAGCAATGTCCAAACGGACAATCTAGTCTTCGATGATATTGCAGCTGCAATTCTGGAGGAAGAAAATCAGCGTAAAAATAAGGAAGACAGATTGGCAAGTTCTCAACAAGCAGAGGCATTAACGGTGATAAGAGGGAGATCAATAGAATATGGCTCAAGTGGGAGCCAAAGTCAAGGTAGATCAAAATCAAAAAGTAAGAAGATCCTAAAATGCTACAACTGTGGCAAAAATGATCACTTGAAGAATGACTATTGGAATTTGAACAAAAGGAATTCTAACTTGCAAGGGAATATGGCTAGTACCTTAAATGATGGACATGCTTTATCATGTGAAGCAGCAACAACTTATGAAGCCAGGAAGAGATTTGCTGATGTCTGGATCATGAATTTAAGAGCTACATTTCATATGACTGCTCAAAGAGAATGGTTCGATCATTATGAACCTTTCTCGGGAGAACCTGTGTACAGCTGAAATGATCATGCCTTAAAGATCATTGGCATTGAAACTATCAAGTTAAAGATGTATGATGGTACACTTCACACTATTTAGGAAGTGCGACATGTGGAAGGATTGAAAAAGAATTTCTTGTCTCTCGAAAGATTGGATGACCTTGGATGTAAGGTGGAAATGGAAAAAGGAATTATGAAAATAATTCGAGGCGCGCTTGTACTAATAAAGGGAGAAAAGATTGCTACCAACTTATACATATTGAAGGGAGATACTTTGCAGGAAGGAGAAACATCAGTTGCTTCAAATAGTCCAAGTGAAAGTTCGGCAATGGTGTGGCATCAGAAACTTAGGCATATTTCTAAACAAGGAATCCAAATACTTGTGAAGCAAAATCTACTTCCAGGTCTCACTAAGGTTTCCTTACCTTTTGTGAGCATTGTGTTACAAGTAAGCAGCACAGATTGAAGTTCAACATATCTAATTCTAGAAGCAAATCTATTCTAGAATTGGTTCACTCTGATGTGTGGCAAGCACCAGTTTCATCCTTAGGAGGAGGAAGATACCCTGTGTCCTTCATTAACGATTACTTCAGGATATGTTAAGTGTATCCTATCAAGAGGAAGGCAGATGTGTTTCCAGTCTTCAAAGTATTCAAACCACAGGTAGAACTTGAATCTGGAAAGAAGATCAAGTGTTTGAGGACAGATAATAGAGGAGAATATACAAGTAATGTGTTTGTAGATTTTTGCAATCAGGAAGGCATTAAAAGACAATTTAGTATAGAATATACTCCTCAACAAAATGGACTGACAGAGCAGATGAACAAAACCTTGTTAAAAATAACAAGAGTAATGTTGGGAGTTGCAGGCTTAGATAAAAATTTTGGGCAAAAGCAGTAAACACTGCTTGTTATATAATAAATCAGGCTCCTTCAACTGTAATTTAGTTAAAAACACTGATGGAGATGTGGATTGGCAAACCAGCTGATTTTTCAAACCTCTATATATTTGGAAGTCTAGTGTACGTGATGTACAGTTCACAAGAAACTACAAAACTAGATTCTAAATCTAGAAAATATTTATTTCTAGGTTATGCTAACGGAGTAAAGGGGTATCGCCTGTGGGATCCCACTACCCACAAGGTTGTAGTTAGTAGAGATGTGATCTTTATGGAAGATAAGATACAAGAAGCAAATGATAGCATTATGAATGGAAGTTCAGAGACGATAACTGTATAGGTGGAAAAGGAATCCAAACAAGAAAATTCTTCTGAAGATGAACTAAAGCATGAGGATCATGAGCCAAAGTTGAATCTCAAGTACTCGAGATTTGTCGATCAAGTCGATTAACAAAACAACCAGGTTGGCTCTCAGATTATGTTATGGAGAGTGATGTTGCATATTACCTTCTAACAGAGGATAGAGAGCCATCAACTTTCTAAGGAGCAATGAATAGTTCAGATGCATCTTAGTGATGGCAGCAATACAAGAAGAAATTGAAGCTCTTCATAAAAATAAAACTTGGAAACTTGTTCCGTTACCATAAGGAAGAAAGCCCATTGGAAACAAATGGGTTTACAAGCTCAAGCATAATAGTGATGATCAAGTGGAGCGGTATCGTGCTAGTCTGGTGGTCAAAGGATATGCTCAGAAAGAAGATATTGATTTCAATGAGATTTTTACCCTAGTGGTTAGACTTGCAACAATAAGAGTAATCCTGGCGATATGTGTAACATTTGACTTACATCTAGAGCAGGTAGATGTCAAAACTACTTTTCTCCATAGAGATCTTGAAGAAGAAATTTATATGCTCCAGCCAAAAGGTTTTGAAGAAAATGGAAAGGAGAACTTAGTTTGCAGATTGAGCAAATCTCTATACGGTCTCAAACAGGCGCCGAGGTATTGGTACAAGAGATTTGATTCCTTCATTTTAAGTCTTGAATACAACAGCTTTATTCAGACTCTTGTGCATATTTCAAGAGGTTTGGTGAAAGTGATTTCATTATCTTGCTGTTGTATGTTGACGACATGTTGGTAGTAGGACCCAACTTGGATCGCATTAAAGAATTTAAGACCCGATTAGCTAGGAAATTTGATATGAAGGACTTGGAATCAGGAAACAAGATTCTAGGGATGCAAATTCACTGAGACAAAAATAGCAGAAAAATTTGACTTTCTTAGAAAAATTATTTAAAGAAGATCTTGCGACGGTTCAACATGCAAGATTGTAAGCCGATATCTACCCCATTTCTTGCTAATTTCAAGTTATCTCCTAGTACGTGTCCTAGCAGTGAAGAGGAGAAGATGGAGATGTCTCGAGTATCGTATGAATCAGAAGTAGAAAGTTTAATGGTCGCTATGATTTATATAAGACCGAACATTGCACATGCAGTGGGAATAGTTAGTCGATACATGGTGAATCCTATTTAAAAGCATTGGAATGCAGTAAAAAGGGTCCTTAGATACATTAAAGGGACCATGAATGTCGCATTGTATTATGGAGGATCAGACTTTATTGTCAGGGGATATGTTGACTCAGATTATGCTGGAGATCTGTTGGCTCAAGGCTACATCTCAATTTTGATGATAATCAAACCTTGAATGAACTTTGTATAAATTCTATTCATCTATTTTTTTCATTGCAGCTCATTTTCCACTAAGATTTGCAAGAACTAAGTCAATTGTGCAAGATAAATGCTTGAAGGAACTAAAGATGTTGAGGACCATTGGAAATTAGGGTATTATTTTTTGTAAAATCTTTTGAGGAGTATTGCATACATATTCATGCATCTTGAAAAGTCTTTTCTTGCATAAAAATAATTTTTTCATGAATTAAAATCGTGTTCTACTGTAATTAGAATATAAGTTCTGTTGTAAGCAGAAAATGTGTTTTTACCACAAATAGAAAAGTGACTTTAAAAGAAGTTTTCTATAAATGATCCTCTGATATTTTGATAAAACATTATGTTAGAAAAGCTATGAGAATGTTCTCTGAAAAGTTTAGCAGAATATTTGTAAAAACTGTTTTGGAAATTGTAGACACCGGGTCCTGAGTCAGCCTAGATCGGAGTTACCCAATGATGATAAAACGCTATCGCAGGCAAAAATAGTTGGAAGTGACGATCTCCTTGTCAAATTTGCTTTTTTGAATAAAAAAATTAAAAAAATAACAAAAATATTTTAAAAATTAGTTTTAAAGATATTTTTATTAATTTTTGTGTTTTTTAGACATATTTAAAAATATAAAAAATAATAATAAAAAACAATATATTTTTTTTTGAGAGTCGGGCCGCTGCAGCCCCCTGCGGCAGCGCCCGCGCACGCCGCGGGGCGCTGCTGTGCAGCGCAGCATGCGCTGCGCGCACGAGGGCGACGCCCAGCCGCGTCGCTAAAGGGCGCGGCTGCATGTCGCTATTGCGCGCGCCGCGCGCTGTCTCCCCGATGGGCGAGATTTCTCGCCCATCGGCAAGAATTCTCGCCTGGCTGGGCGAGAAATCCCGCCGCAACTGCCCCCAAACCCCCAAAATTGATTTTTTTTTTTAGGTCTAAAAATAATTTTTTCTTGTGTTTTTTTTCAGATTTTACTCAAATTTAATAAATATTGGTCAAAATTTGTGGGTATTAAAAAGTCAAAAATAAATAAAATAAATAAAAATTATTAATTGTTAAAATTTGACTTTAGGGATTTTTATGTTGAATTTTTGAGTTTTTTTTTGTTGAAATTGGAAAAAGTGGATGTGGAAAAGAGGGGGAAAGGAGTGCAGAAATTAGGGAGCTAGTGGGTTTTTACGGGAAGGACTTTCATTTTTTTGGAGGAGAGGGAAAAGAGGAGAAAAAAAAGGTTTTTTTGGCTAAAAATCTTTCTAAGAAGATGGATGTTTTCTAAGAGATCTTGAAAGGTGTTCTTGAGAGAATTTGCTGGAAAAAATAAGGAACTTCTTCCTCTTGTAATTTATTTCTTGTTCTAAAGTTTTAAAATTTTTTTCTTTAATTTTCTTGATTTTCTTTTCTCAAATCTAAAATTTTCTTCTTTGATTTCATCTTAATTTTTCTTAGATCTAAAAAATATCTTGTTGATCTTGGAAACTTGAGAAAGGAAAATTAATTTCCTTAACTTGAGTTTTCTCATCAAATCAAACATCAAATACAAAAAAATCATTTTTAATTTTTAGTGTTCTTGAGCTATTTGAGGCAAAAACTCAAGATTCTCTTGAATATTTTTGAGCTTATTCTTGAATTAAAAACAAGAAAAATCCGTCATATTGTTCCATCGAATCCGAAATCTGAGGGTAAACATTCTAAACTCGATCTCTTGATTTAATTTTTATTTTTATCTTTTTTGCTAATATTTACATTAGTAAACATGTAGATCTACATATTTGTTGTTGATTTATTTATTTTATGTCATTTTAGATGTAGATCTAACTTTTAATATTATTCTTAGATGTAGATCTAACTTTTAATTTTGTTATTTGTTCCCATTTTCTTTTAATTGTTCATCTTATTATCATTATTGTCATTGTTCATCATTATTTTCATTGTTATTATATATTATTGTTGTTCTCATTATTATTATTATTATTATTATTATTATTATTATTATTATTATTATTATTGTTATTATTATTATTGTTATTATTATTATTATTATTATTATCATTGTTATTATTATTTACCTATATACTTATTTTTTGTTATTATCATCATTATATATGTCATTAGTGTATTGTTATTAGTGTTATTTATTGTTATTATCATCGTTTATCGTTATTATTGTTATTATTATTTTTGTTGTTGTTATTGTTATTATTATTACTTTATGTTTTAAATAGCTATCTATTAATTTGTTAATTTATTTTAATATGTCATTTAATGTATTTATCACATGATATGCATGTTCCATTTAATTTATGCATTGTTATAAATGTCTAATTGATTTTCTTGTTTCGATTACTAACATTAAGTTTATTTGTGTTTGTTGTCGGTGTCAAACACTTGTGTTCCCCTGTTTGAGCACCCGTACGAATGAAGGAGGAGATCCAAGGAGTTGTTATTTTTTTTTTATTGTACTTGTTATTTTTCCTTTATTTGTTTTATTGAGTTATTGGGCATGTAATAATTAATTGAACCATTTATTTTATGCATGCTTAATCAAAAATCACACAAAAATATTTCTACAAATAAAATTGGGTTTTCTAATAAAATGGGACCAATGTCCTAACTTTTTTTATCCAAAAATAAATTGTCACTTTAAAATGATTTTTTTTAATTGTGCATGAGAGGACCAACGTTCTCAACACTAATAAATACCCCGTTTTATGTATGATTTATATTTTATTTACAATGGGGGTTGTATTCCGCCCCTAGTTTTATTGTAATTTATTTTTATCTTTATTTTTATATTTATTTATCGTTTTATATGTGATTGGTATGCGCTTTAATAAACTGCATTAATTGTGTGAGATGAAAAATGAAATTTTATAATTTAAAAACTCATTTATAATTAACCAAGACACCAATAAGTGTGAAGTTCCGGACACCATCTCTGGTTTAGACCGATAAGAGGTTAAACTTTCCCAATTTCTTGTAAATTGGGTGGCGACTCCAAAATACCTCAAAAGTGCCTAAAGGTGTTATGGCGATGGATGGTCCTTTTCAATGTTCTATTGTAAAAGGAGGTGCTCAAAATATCTCATAACACCTAAAATCGGAAAAGAAGCGAACCTATCCCTCGAATCCTAAAGCGGATTCCCGAAGAGGGCCTTGCTGGTTCCGGCACGCGTCACAGTGGCGACTCCGCTGGGGACTGTTTGTGACTTTGCTCTGAAAATGTCTTGGTTAAAATGTATAATTGGGTTTTTAAAACTTAAATTTCATCTCTCATCTAAATTGCATTGCATCCATGCTAGAGCCTTAGAATTATGCTAGTTTGGTCCCTTTCTTAACCCCGGTGTGTTCCTGAAGCACAACCTTACGTTCACTCAATGTGAGGGAGTGTTAAGGATAATCACCAGCTCAAGTCTCGTACCATATTGGTATATCAAATGGAGACCCAATTGGTCGTTATACTCAATCCATTGGCAGGGACCATGCTTAGGTAGCCTTAAAGTATCATCACTCTTGACCAAAGCTCATGTAATGGCAAATAGATACTTCCCATAGCTTACATGTACCTTAATACAATGCTTGTTATGTGGGCCCTTGTATATCAAATCAATTCAAACATATTAATCGGGCACTCATCAAAGGCTTTCATGCCCCGGTGGGCTCATTTTATTCTGTTTGAAAGGTCCAAATATATAATGGCCATGTGATTTAAATTAAGAGTGTTATGCTGCCGGTTTTCCACCATGCATCATACGCGCCCGTTGGGTTCCCTGTTAACCCATGGGTCAAGCCCACCTAGGAAGAGACTATTTGACCTCATGTGCGGGAGTTAAAAGGTTAGAAGGATCCACTTGCTTGAGTGTGGTTGTAAATGCTGCATAGCTCACGATCATGCATTGTACATATCATCCATGCATCATTCTAACAATTTAAAATTTTCAGCCATCATAGATTCATCTAAGTGGATTAGAGGTCTTGATGGTCGGCTAGTAAGTACGGACTCGCCCTTTGGATCGCTAGAATTAGTGCTTAATTGGGATTCTGAGTCACTCTCCACAATAAGTGAATCATCCTCGATGGCAGATGAGACTGGAACTTTGACCACTCAAGACCTTGCTAGGAGGTTAGAAGATTTTGAGCGAAGAATGTTAGAAATGATGGGCGCTATGGCCGAAAGAATTGCTCACCCTCCTGTTCCACAAGCACCCATTGCTCCGCAGCCACATGGTTCTCCACAAGCGCCGGTAGCCCCTCCTCGAGAGCAAGCTGAACCACTTGTTGGTGGGGAGGCTCCTCTCGTTGGAGTTGCTGCCCATCAACCTGTTAACGAGAATAGAGCTGCCGCACCCATCGAACCAAGAGAGGAAAGGATCCCCAATCCTAATGATGACTTTGTGATAAAGGAGAAAGATGAAGAGCTAATGGTCCAACAAGCTGTGAGGGGTAGAGCACCCAGGTTAGAGGATGAGACTCTGAGGGGGATGAGACAGCAGATTGAAACTATCACCCGCATGTTATCAGCTGGAAAAGGGATCAACCCTGAGGACAGAGATCTAGGGGATGAAGAGCTGCTACCCCAAAGGTTCAAGATGCCTGAGCTGCCGAAATTCGATGGTACTTCTGACCCATCTGCACACATCAAGCAGTATACCCTGGTAATGAAAGGCACCGGGTTGAGTAAAAAGCAAAAGGTGGAATATTTTTGCCTTAGTCTGGTAGGTCCGACAGTAGACTGGTACCACGGGCTGGATAGGAGATCCAAAGAAGACTGGGACCTTCTGACTGATGAATTCATGAAGCAATATGACTGTAGTACTAAGATGGAGGTCACCCTAAAGGACCTTGAGCTTTTACAACAGAGGAGTGATGAGTCATTTCACGAATACCTCACCAGATGGAGGAACAGGGTCATGGAGATAAAGTGAAAACCTGACACTGCTGACCAGATTAGGCTATTTATCAGGAACTCCTGCCCTTACCTAAAAGATTTGCTCAGTTTTAAGGGGCTCAAAGACTGAGAATCGCTTAAGGATATTGCTGTAGAGGCTGAAGCTGCTTACCTAGCAAAGAAAGCAAGCCAAAATAACTTTGTTGAGAGGAACTTTAGGAACCAATCAGGGTACAGATCAAATGGCACCGGGAGCAGTAACGGCAGAAATGGCAAGTCAGTAGAAGTTACAGCAACTTTAGTTGGGTAAGGCCAGAGGCACTACTCCAATTTAGGCCGCTCTTTGTCATGGGTATTGGAGAGATTGATGAAATTGGGCAAGCTACAGCCACTAGCACCCAGACCAGCCATGAATCAAGGACAGCTAGGGCATAGAGATGATCAGTACTGCGCCTACCATCAACATACTGGGCACTCGACTGATTACTGCCGAACTTTGAGGAATAAGATCTAAGATCTTATTGACACCAAACAGATCTCGGACCCTGAGAAGAGCGAGAAGAAGAACAAGCCAGCCTACAATGCAGTCCCTCCACCAAATATGTGATCGGATCCGGTCCATTAGAATGGCATATCTTGCGGGAGGATATGAATAAGTCACTGACACTCGTCGGGAGAGTGGGAAAGAAGATCATGTTTTTTTTAGATGCCTTAATTCTCTTCATTTTAAGAACTACTTATGACAGTTTGGTTATTTTCAATAAATTGAACAAGTTTGCTTATTTGTATGGTATTCCTAATGATTTTATTTCACATGGTCATGATGCATTCATTTTGACACTAATTCAATTAATACGGCTCCATCTAGTCTCTGAACTTTGGGGAATCCAAACAAAATCTTAATAGCATCTGATATAACTTTTGAGGAGAGCATAATTTTGAGAGATAAAAAAAGAGCCTCTGCCTGGACCTGGTGTGACATGCTGAAAATTGACAAGGACATTCTTACTACTCCCACGTGCCAACATGACGACGAACCGAATTTTGAAAGCCATTTCTTTGCATCCACAACATCTAAGTTGCGTATGGCGCTACCAAATAAGATCAAACCCCGAAATCTACATTAAAAGTTGGACGAATAAAACTCAGGACCTCCACGAGAAATATATGACCCATCAAGACCAAACCATATGACCTCTTTCCTCCTGACCCTTTTTGAAATGTGCACCCTCAAAATCAATTATGATTGACCCTTGACCATCCAGAACCCTTATCGCCAAGTTTCTTGTTAAAACCCAATGCTTGACTAGATTGAACCACAACGGTCCCATTGGTTAAGATGAAAAGTGCACGTATGTGTAACTTCATGACTTGAACGAAGCTTACAAGGGAATGCTATTTGGGGGCGAGTTTTGTTCAAATCCCGTTTGGATTTGTCAACTTTGAGAATGCGGATGATGCTGTTAGAGCTCTTGATTCGCTTAATAGAAAGAAAATTAATGATAAGGAGTGGTTTATTGGGAAAGCCCAAAAGAAATCTGAAAGGGACCTAGAAGGCTAATTCACAAACCATCCATCCAACCCCGACCGTTGAAAGGCCATTCCAGGGTTTAAACCACAAAAATCGATAAAAGTATCCCAGATCATCCAAGCCCAACCTGTCACCCTATCCCAACCATTGAAAGGCCATCCCAAGGTTCGAACCGCCAAAGCCAATAAAGGCCAAACGTGAAACTTCATATTCAAGCCCCAAATAAGGAACCCATCACCTCATCCAGTCTGCACAAGGGCTAAGACCAAGACTTTGATACCAAGAGGAGCCACTCTTAGAAGCAGCAGTCCCCCCGGCTGACGAAGATGAAAGCAAATTCAACCAATACTAACAAACTGAAGGAGGGTTCATGGCAGAGGCTAAATAAATAAAAAAAAAGAGAGAAAATATTCAATCAAGAAAACCCGCGAGGGCTGATTGATAACAGGAGTTCGATGCTCTCAAGATCTATCCCGAGATTAGATGAGGTCTCATATTTTTCGAGTTAATGCCAAATAGTGATCATGTGTTATAAAATCATATTGAAATATATGCATTTATGCAAAGATGTATTGGCATAACCAAGGCAGTTCATCTTGCACACTCAAAGTTGTCTGAGTCCGATATAAAACCAGCACATTATTATCATCTACCCTCTACCGTTCTCGCTACTCAGGCACTTCAACCAACTCATCTTGCTACCTACTGTGAAGCCTATCCTACAACACATTCCCAATAAAGAACTAAGCTCATACAACCAATATCGGAGACATAAGCACATGCCAATCATACCCGAAAGACCTTTCGCAATAACTCCAACTTCTCTCGCACAAAAAAAAGGGGGCCGTTAGAGATGAAAACCGTGACTGGCGCTCTAAGCAAAAGTTAGGACAAAGGGCAGGGTGAAAACCTGGCAACAGGCAGTCTGCCCTACAAAAAAATGAAATAAATAAAAGCCGCTGGATTGGGTTGGGTCCATTCCAAGAAAAAAAAATAAGGCATAGGGTTATGTGAAAATCTGACGAGGATGCATCTCCCGCTAAGAAAAGCTAGTGTGAAAATCCACAAGGGACGCACTACCTTCAAACAATGAATACAGGTATCAGAAAAGCAACTCTAGGGGGCATTAATCCTATCGAAGACTACGGTCAAACCGGTCGTCACCTCCAAATCCACATAAATGAATTCTGGTCCTACATTCCTGCATACATATGCACCTCACATGCATGCTCACCACTTTTCCTGCATATTTTGCTTTCTAAGTCTTGCAGAAAGAAATATTCGATGCGAACACCGTCAAAAGGCAAGTGACAACATCAACACAAATATCAATCCAAACAAACCACCAAAACAGCATCAATCCAGACATCAGTTCAATAATCAATCCAAGCATTAATCAAAGCCCTCTCAAGAGGCAAATCTCTAAATCCTCGTAAGAGGCAATTCTCAAATTAATCCAAGACCTCTCAGGGGGCAACCAATCAAAGACCTCTCAGGGGGCAACAAACCCAAGACCTCTCAGGGGGCACCACTTCAGCAAATCGAAGGGTTAGCACGATGGCGGCACTACTACTCTACGGAGGGTTAGCACGACCACGGCACTACCACTTCAGCAAATCGAAGGGTTAGAACGATGGCGGCACTACCATTCTACGGAAGGTTAGCACGACCACGGCACTACCACTTCAAATTCCAGAAGGGTTAGCACGATGGCGGCACTACCATTCTACGGAAGGTTAGCACGACCACGGCACTACCACTTCAAATTCCAGAAGAGTTAGCACTATGGCGGCACTACCATTCTACGGAGGGTTAGCACAACCACGGCACTTCCACTTCGAATCCCAGAGGGGTTAGCACGATGGCAGCACTACCATTCTAAGGAGGGTTAGCACGACCACGACACTACCACTTCAAATTCCAGAAGGGTTAGCACGATGGCGGCACTACCATTCTACGGAAGGTTAGCACGACCACGGTACTACCACTTCAAATTCCAGAAGGGTTAGCACTATGGTGGCACTACCATTCTACAGAAGGTTAGCACGACCACGGCACTACCACTTCGAATCCCAGAGGTGTTAGCACGATGGCGGCACTACTACTCTACGGAGGCTTAGCACGACCACGGCACTACCACTTCATCATCTCAGAAGGGTTAGCACGATGGCGGCACTACCATTCTACGGAAGGTTAGCACGACCACGACACTACCACTTCGAATCACAGAAGGGTTAGCACGATGGCGACACTACCACTTTAAGGAGGGTTAGCACGACCACGGCACTACCAAATCACAAAAGGGTTAGCACGATGACGGCACTACCGCTCTACGGAGGGTTAGCACGATCACGGCACTACCGCTTCGACTAAAAACAACACACCGACAACATGGCGATAATGACCACAATAGCATCACCCGCTTCGGAAAGGAGGCTGCCTTAGGTACGTGTTTCTTTCCTTCTTCTCCTTGAGTTTAGGCTCACCTAGACACTAGTGTACTAGCTTCCCCTAAACTGGGGGCAACTGTAGACACCGGGTCCTGAGTCAGCCTAGATCGGAGTTACCCAATGATGATAAAACGCTATCGCAGGCAAAAATAGTTGGAAGTGACGATTTCCTTGTCAAATTTGCTTTTTTGAATAAACAAATTAAAAAAATAACAAAAATATTTTAAAAATTAGTTTTAAAGATATTTTTATTAATTTTTGTGTTTTTTAGACATATTTAAAAATATAAAAAATAATAAAAAATATATATATTTTTTTGAGCGTCGGGCTGTGGCAGCCCCCTGCGGCAGCGCGCAGGGCGAGCGCCTGCGCAGGCGCAGCGCCCGCGCACGCTGCGGGGCGCTGCTGCGGGCACAAGGGCGATGCCCAGCCGCATCGCTAAAGGGCACGGCTGCGCGTCGCTATTGCGCGCGCTGCGCGCTGTCTCCCCGATGGGCGAGATTTCTCGCCCATCGGTGAGAATTCTCGCCTGGCTGGGCGAGATTTCTCGCCCATCGGCGAGAAATCCCGCCGCAACCGCCCCCAAAATTGATTTTTTTATTTTTTTTAGGTCTAAAAATAATTTTTTCTTATGTTTTTTTCAGATTTTACTCAAATTTAATAAATATTGGTCAAAATTTGTGGGTATTAAAAATTCAAAAATAAATAAAAATTATTAATTGTTAAAATTTGACTTTAGGGATTTTTATGTTGAATTTTTGAGTTTTTTTTGTTGAAATTGGAAAAAGTGGATGTGGAAAAGAGGGGGAAAGGAGCGCAGAAATTAGGGAGCTAGTGGGTTTTTATGGGAAGGACTTTCATTTTTTTGGAGGAGAGGGAAAAGAGGAGAAAAAAAAGGTTTTTTTGGCTAAAAATCTTTCTAAGAAGATGGATGTTTTCTAAGAGATCTTGAAAGGTGTTCTTGAGAGAATTTGCTGGAAAAAATAAGGAACTTCTTCCTCTTGTAATTTATTTCTTGTTCTAAAGTTTTAAAATTTTCTTCTTTAATTTTCTTGATTTTCTTTTCTCAAATCTAAAATTTTCTTCTTTGATTTCATCTTAGTTTTTCTTAGATCTAAAAAATATCTTGTTGATCTTGGAAACTTGAGAAAGGAAAATTAATTTCCTTAACTTGAGTTTTCACAAATCAAACATCAAATACAAAAAAATCATTTTTAATTTTTAGTGTTCTTGAGCTATTTGGGGCAAAAACTCAAGATTCTCTTGAATATTTTTGAGCTTATTCTTGAATTAAAAACCAGAAAAATCCGTCATATTGTTCCATCGAATCCGAAATCTGAGGGTAAACATTCTAGACTCGATCTCTTGATTTAATTTTTATTTTTATCCTTTTTGCTAATATTTACATTAGTAAACATGTAGATCTACATATTTGTTGTTGATTTATTTATTTTATGTCATTTTAGATGTAGATCTAACTTTTAATATTATTTTTAGATGTAGATCTTACTTTTAATTTCGTTATTTGTTCCCATTTTCTTTTAATTGTTCATCCTTATTATCATTATTGTCATTGTTCATCATTATTTTCATTGTTATTATATATTATTGTTGTTCTCATTATTATTATTATTATTATTATTATTATTATTATTATTATTATTATTATTATTATTATTATTATTATTATTATTATTTACCTATATACTTATTTTTTGTTATTATCATCATTATATATGTCATTAGTATATTGTTATTAGTGTTATTTATTGTTATTATCATCGTTTATCGTTATTATTATCATTATTATTGTTATTATTATTTTTGTTGTTGTTGTTATTGTTATTATTATTACTTTATGTTTTAAATAGCTATCTATTAATTTGTTAATTTATTTTAATATGTCATTTAATGTATTTATCACATGATATGCATGTTCCATTTAATTTATGCATTGTTATAAATGTCTAATTGATTTTCTTGTTTCGATTACTAACATTAAGTTTATTTGTGTTTGTTGTCGGTGTCAAATACTTGTGTTCCCCTGTTTGAGCACCCGTACGAATGAAGGAGGAGATCCAAGGAGTTGTTATTTTTTTATTGTACTTGTTATTTTTCTTTTATTTGTTTTATTGAGTTATTGGACATGTAATAATTAATTAAACCATTTATTTTATGCACGCTTAATCAAAAATCACACAAAAATATTTCTACAAATAAAATTGGATTTTCTAATAAAATGGGACCAATGTCCTAACTTTTTTTATCCAAAAATAAATTGTCACTTTAAAATGATTTTCTTTAATTGTACATGAGAGGACCAACGTTCTCAACACTAATAAATACCCCGTTTTATGTATGATTTATATTTTATTTACAATGGGGGTTGTATTCCGCCCCTAATTTTATTGTAATTTATTTTTATCTTTATTTTTATATTTATTTATCGTTTTATATGTGATTGGTATACGCTTTAATAAAATGCATTAATTGTGTGAGATGAAAAATGAAATTTTATAATTTAAAAACTCATTTATAATTAACCAAGGCACCAATAAGTGTGAAGTTCCGGATACCATCTCTGGTTTAGACCGATAAGAGGTTAAACTTTCCCAATTTCTTGTAAATTGGGTGGCCACTCCAAAATACCTCAAAAGTGCCTAAAGGTGTTATGGCGATGGATGGTCCTTTTCAATGTTCTATTGTAAAAGGAGGTGCCGAAAATATCTCATAACACCTAAAATCGAAAAAGACGCGAACCTATCCCTCGAATCCTAAACCGGATTCCCAAAGAGGGCCTTGCTGGTTCCGGCGTGCGTCACAGAAATAGTCCTCTATTCTATCGCAACAAAACTGATGGACAGAACAGCAGACCTGATTTCACTAAAAGACAAAAATAACGGCTAGTTTTTTAAATTAACCAGTTTGTCTTCTCTCTAACGGTCACATTTTTATCTTTAACAGCTATAATGTGTTTTTGGCTATAAATTGATGTTGTTTTCAGTTTTAAAGAGGTTAGAGAAGTTTGAAATCTATTTTATCTCTTGAGATACAAAGCTTTCATCTTTTTAAGCTATTTTTCCACATCTTGCACTTCATTCATTATCATCCTCCTCAACTAGATTATAGCATTTCTGTTGTAATTCTTGTGTGAGGTATTCTTTGTAAAAGATTGTGAGAGAAGGGTTGGCTAGAACCTTAGGAAACTCTAATAAGTGTTTAAATCTTTTACTTGGGAAAAAGATTGTGGGTAGAAAATATACTAGGCTTGTATATTGGCTTAATTCTTCCCTTAAAAGGATTATTAGTGGAGAGTCAAGCTAAGACGGTGTCTTGGGGAGTGGATGTAGGCAGTTAGGCCAAACCACTATAAATCATTTGTGTTGATCTATTTCTTCTCCCCTCTCATCTGTTCTGTTTCTAAAAAGATTTTAAACTATTCTGTTCTTGGAAAATTTGTGTTAATTCAAAAGAAATTTTCAAAACCATTTATGTTATCTAATAGTGATTTACTGCAAGTTTTAAATCTGTTTTACAAAGCTTTTATTACACATTCTATTGTTCATCACGTTCTGCACATTCTCTGCATATCCATTTATTCCATTCTAATCAGAAAACTTCATTAGAACATATGCGTTCAGTTCTGTCAGAAATTGAGCTAAAATTTTAGAACACCCAATTCACCCCCCCTCTTGTGTCTCATCGGGACCAATAATTTGTATCAGAGCATATCTCATTTTCCTAAGATTTAACAATCTTGAGTGATCCATAAGATGGCATCAAGTTTTGAAAATCATCCTGTAGCTACTCCATTCAAGGAAGGTCATTCTGTCCACAGACCACCTATATTTTGTGGAGACAATTATCCATTCTGGAAGGTAGTAATGCGGCATTTTATCCAATCTCAAGACATGGATTGCTGGGAAATAATAGAAGAAGGATATCAAGCTCCAACAAAAATAGTTGAACAAACATGAGGAACAAGCATCACTGTTCAGAAAACCAGAAAGGAGCTCACAAAAGAAGAAAAGAGACGAGTTCAATTAAATTCTAAAGCAATGAGTATTTTATTCTGTTCTTTATATACTAATGAATTTAATAGAGTCTCTGGTTGTGATACAGTAAAGGAAATATGGGACAAACTTGAAGCTACTTATGATGGAACCCATGAAGTAAAAGGATCTAGGTTATATGTGCTAATGGTGGATTACGAAGCCTTCAAAATGAAGCCAGAAGAGACTGTGGCCGAGGTGATTAACATGTATGTTAAGTTAACAAATAAAATTAAAGCTCTTGGTCACAAACTTATTGCAGAAAATAAAATCACTAAACTTGTTAGGGGTCTAACTCCTAGATGGGAAGCCAAAGCTTCTATTCTGTTAGATAAAGATCCTAGTACTCTTAATTTTGATACTGTTTGTGGTTCACTAATCTCTCATGATCTTTACATTAAGTCACAAGATGCTAAAAAGGAAAAAGAATGGAAATTAAAAGCTCTTGCTCTCAAAGCTGAGTATGGGAGTGACTACTCCACTGGTGATGACGAGATTGAACTTATTACAAAGAAATTCAAGAAGCTGTATTGAAAAGTAAGAAATTCAACAAGAAACAGCAGCAAAAATACTCTCACTAAAATGCAGATAACAGTTCCAGATCTGCTGGAGAAGTAGTTTGCTATGAGTGTAAAAAGCCTAGACATTTCAAATCCAAATGTCCAAATCTGAAGAAAAAGGAGAAAAGGTACAAGAAAAAGGCTATGAAAGCTACATGGAGTAATAGTGAAGACTTAAGCAACTGTGCAGAAGAATCAGACGCAGATTCAAATGAAGCTGGTCTAATGGCAGTATCTGATCATGAGGAACAGCATTTCTCTGCTAAGACAAATTAGGAAAATCATACGACTGATGAACAGAACAAGAGTCAACCAAAAGATGAAGATGACATAAATGAGGTAACAAGTTCTGACTTTGACTCAAGTTCTAATGCAAATTGAGATGAATATGAAAATATGTTGATATGCTTTAAAAAAGTTCATCATAAATATCGCATGCTTAAAACGAATCATATTGCATTAAGAAAATAGCATGATGCATTAAGACAAGAAATAGAGAATGTAAAATAGAAAGAAATTGATGTGAAAAATGAATTCTCAGATTTAGAAAAGAAATATATGATATTGCAAGAAAAATGTAAAGGAAAGAAAGTTTGTTCATGTGGTGGAAATGAAAATGAAAGGTTACATGCTAGCACATCTAAGGTAAATTATAAAAAGAAGCATATGCATAAAAGGGAACATAAGAATAATTATTACATGGTTAATTTTTCTAACAATTCTGTCACTTGTTTTTATTGCAGCAGAAAAGGCCATGTGTCTAAATTCTGCTATTACAAGAAAAATGCTAGTTCTGGAAAACAGATATGGGTTGTTAAAAATAATGTTCATGCTGTTGCTAACCCACAAGGAACCAAGAAAGATTGGGTACCTAAATCTGTATAATTTTCTTGCAGATCTGCCTTAGGAGCTCCAGATCAAAAAAATGGTACTTGGATAGTGGATGCTCTAGGCACATGACTGGGAACAGATCGAAGTTTACAAAATTAACCATGAGAGATGATGGAAAAGTTAGTTTTGGTGATAACAGAAAAGGAAAAATCATTGGAATAGGGACAATTGGTTCAAATCCAAAGATTGAAGGTGTCTCACTGGTTGATGGATTAAAGTTCAACCTGTTGAGTATCAGTCAAATATGTGATAGAAATAGAAGAGTGATTTTTAAAAAAGATCACTGCAGAGTAGAAGATGCTGGAACAAATCAGACAGTTCTGACAGGGCACAGATCTGGAAAAATTTATCAAGTCAACATAGAAGAGCTTCAAGAAAGTAATCTAATGTGCTTGATAACACAAGAAAATTTAAGTATATTTTGGCATAAGAAGCTTGGTCACGCTAGTATTCATACCATGGAGAAGCTAGCTAGGAAAAATCTCGTAAAAGGGCTACCAAAGATGAGTTTTGAAAAGGATTATGTTTGTAAAGCTTGCCAACTTAGAAAACAGACCAGAACTTCCCACAAGCTAAAAGGTGTAATATTATCTAAGAAAGCATTGGAACTTTTGCACCTCGATTTATTTGGACCAATAAGTCCTGCAAGTATTGGTGGAAAAGCTTATGTATTGGTTATAGTTAATGATTATACAAGGTATACTTGGACGCTATTTCTTGCTCACAAGAGTGAAGTATTCAAAGCATTCAAAAAATTGGGCAAGAAATTACAAAATGAGAAAGGATATATGATTACAAGCATAAGAAGTGATCATGGAGGAGAATTTGAAAATGCAAGTTTCGAAGAGTATTGCAACAGTTCTGGAATTCATCATAGTTTCTCAGCTGCCAGAACACCTCAACAAAATGGAGTAGTAGAGAGGAAGAACAGAACACTTCAGGAGATGGCCAGAATAATGATCAATGAGAATAATCTTCCATAGTATTTCTGGGCAGAAGCAGTAAGCACTGCATGTTTTATTCTGAACAGAATCCTTATCAGATCAGTTCTCAACAAGACTCCATATGAGTTTTGGAAGAACAGAAAGCCAAATATCAGCTATTTTCAACCATTCAGCTATAAGTGTTTTATTTTTAATGATAAGAGTAATCTTGGTAAATTTGATGCAAAATCAGATAAAGGTATTTTTCTTGGTTATTCTTTAAATAGTAAAGCATATAGAGTTTTTAATAGAAGAACTTTAGTTGTAAAAGAATCTATAAATGTGAAATTTGATTATGCTGACATCTACACTCGAGAAAGGAGTTTTTCTGATGTTGATACAGATGAAGAAGTAATTAAAATAGACAAAAAGACTAGAGAGAAAGTTCACACAGAAAAATCGTCTGATCAGCAACCAGATCAGGAGGATAGATTTGGAAACTCATCTGGATAGCTAGAAGAAGATTTACCAACAGAAAGGCAGACAGATCAACAAGATGAAAACCAGGGAGAACAATCAATGGAAAGAATTGCGGATCAACAGAATATGCAATAACCAGCAGAATTGCCTAAGGATTGGAAATTTCATAAATATCATCCAAAAGAAAACCTGCTAATAGAACCATCAAAAAGAATGATGACCAGAAGAGCAATGCGTAAATACTGTGGTAATGTAGCATTTGTTTCTCAACTAGAACCCAAAAACTTTATTGATGTTCAAAATGATGAAAATTGGATTCTTGCCATGCAAGAAGAATTAAATCAATTTGAAAGAAATAAAGTTTGGTATCTTGCTCCGAAACCTTCAAATCATTCTGTTATTAGTACTAAATAGGTTTTTAGAAACAAGCTTGATGAACAAGGTAATGTGGTAAGGAATAAGGCAAGATTAGTTGCTCAAGGCTACAATCAAGAAGGTATTGATTTCAATGAAACATTTGCACCTGTAGCTAGACTTGAAGCAATTAGAATTTTGTGTGCTTATGCATGTTTCAAAAATTTCAAACTTTACCAAATGGATGTTAAAAGTGTTTTTTTAAATGAAGAAGTTTATGTAGCTCAACCTCCTGGTTTTGAAAATTCAGAACATCCAGAATATGTTTACAAACTCAAAAAGGCTTTATATGGTTTGAAACAAGCTCCTAGAGCTTGGTATGATAGATTGAGTTGTTTTCTTCTTGCTCACAGTTTTAATAGAGGAAAAGTTGATAATACACTTTTTACTAAGCACAATTCATCTCATATTTTATTAGTGCAAATTTATGTTGATGACATTGTTTTTGGTTCTACTAATGTTTCTATGTGCAAAGATTTTGAGTCTATTATGAAGCAGGAATTTGAAATGAGTTTAATGGGAGAACTCACATTCTTTCTGGGATTGCAAATTAAACAATGCAAAAGTGGAATTTTCATTAGTCAAGTAAAGTATACAAAGGAGATTATTAAGAAGTTCAAAATGACAGAAGCTAAGTCCGCCAGTACACCTATGAGTCCCTCAATCAAGCTGGAAAAAGATGAAAAAGGCAAAAGTGTTGATGAGAAAATGTATAAAGGCATGATCGGATCATTGCTCTACTTAACTGCAAGTAGACCAGATATCCACTTTAGTGTGTGTCTGTGTGCTAGGTTCCAATCTGCTCCAAAAGAGTCACATCTGTCTGCAGTAAAGAGAATATTACGTTACTTGGTTGGAACTCCAGAATTGGGATTATGGTATCTCAAGAATGGTTCTCTAGATCTTATTGGATATTCCGATGCAGACTATGCTGGGTGTAGAATTGACTGAAAGAGCACTTCTGGTGCATGTCATTTTCTTGGAAATTCACTAATCACTTAGTCCAGCAGAAAACAAATTTCAGTGGCTCTGTCTACAGCAAAAGCAGAATACATTGCAGCTGGAGGAAGTGTTGCACAAGTTTTATGGATTAGACAACAGCTAAAGGATTATGGAATTGAATTTGATCAAGTTCTAATCTTCTATGACAACACCAGTGCAATCAATCTTACAAAAAATCCTATTCTGCATACTAGGACCAAACACATAGAAATCAGACACCACTTTATCAGAGATCATGTTCAACGTAATCGTCTATTCTATCAGAGATCATGTTCAACGTAATCGTCTATCCTATACTGCTGTAGAATAAGTTCTCTATTGAGGTAATCGTCTATTCTATTTTTAAATTAATAATATAATATATTACATTAATTTTTCTATTAAGAAACAAAGGTTACGTGTACATTGTGGTTTGATAATTAACGTGGTACTTGGTCTTTGACTATTTGACTTTTATTGTTCAGTTTTTTATAAAAAGACAAAATAGTCCTCTCTTTCTTTCTTCCTGTTTTAAAACTGTCAGGGACACAAAGACAATTTTATTTTATTTCAAGAAATTAGTTTCCCGCTTACAATCCACTATCTGTATTTTATCCAGTGTATTTCTAAAAAATTCTTCAGTAAAAGGAGTGGGAACAGTTGAATTTCTTTTTGTTTTGTTTGAAAAATTCCGTGTTTCTCTCCTTGGGAATGGAAAACTGCCATTAAATGAGATGTCTTTTCATATCTTTCTTCATAAATCAAATGGATTTGTTTTTTCTCTCCCCTTAACTCACTCTTTAGCCATTCTTTTCGGTTTAATCTATCATCTTCAACCTCTCTTCTCAAAATTTCTGAAATCCCTCTTTTGTAAACCCTAAATCATCCTTCCTATGGCACGGTTCAAGACGAAAGTAAATTGCAAACCCGTAAAAATCGAACCTCCTAAGAAAACTCAACCCGTTGAATCTGCAGCCAAAAACCCAAAAACTGTTATCATTCCCCCAAAAACCATTGATTGGGATTCGACGGTGGAGTTTGATTCGGATTTGGCAAAATGGATGGAAGAACAAGGTTGGAAACGATTCATTATTTACTCAAACCCGTTTTTCTATCCGGATCTGGTCAGAAATTTTTACGAGTCTATGAAGAACATTATTTACTCATAGCTTTCAAGTCGAAATTGGGGGCAAAGTTTTTGATGTTACTCCTGGGCTGCTCTCGAAGGTATTTTCATTTCCCTTAGTAGGCACTAAAACTGATAGGAAAACTGGGAGTTTAGTTATTCAGAATTTTAATAGGGAAAAATTTCTTAAGGCTATAACTGGGCTTTGAAAATCCTGGAATAAATCCCCTGTCTACATGCATGGCCACTAAGTTTAGAGCTCTTCACAAGTATATATGCGATTACTTACTACCTAGGTCTGGTAGTGCCACCTTTTTGGCTACTGTGGATGACTATATATTGTGGCATTTTTTAAAGGAGAAGCCTCTGAATTTTCCTGTATTATTATTCAAAAATATGTGTGATAATAAGTCTAAAGCCAAATTGTCGTATGCTTTGTTGTTTACTGAATTGTTTGTGTTATGGAAATTGGATTTATCTGATGAAAATGTGGAATTGTTGAAAAAAGGGCATTTGATCTCTAGGAAGTTTTTTGAGGACTCTGTGGCTAGAACTAAGGCTTTAGGAAAGAGAAAAGTTGACCCTATTGCTAAGAGAACCCGTAGCTCACCCCTTCCACAACCTCCTCAAGACTCATCCTCTCAAGCCCTCACTGAAAAACTTAAGGTGTTTCCTCCCAATATTGCTTCATACCTAGCCAAAAACCTGTCTTTAATTATTCATGAAGCTAAGCTTGCTGAGTCTGGTGATGAGAATATAAATTCACATTATGATGATGATAAGGGGGAGACCCAGGTTATTATGGATAGTTCTGAGGGATCTTCTGAGGAACAGGAGGAGGCTGTTAAGTCTATAGAAGGGGGAGTAGTAGAATTTGGGGAAGAGGAATATAGTTCTAGTCAATCAGATCAGGAACCAGCCTCTAGCAAGTCTAAGGATTCCTCTGAAGAAAAGGTGCTAGATTCTGGTAAGGAGAAATCCAATACAGAAGCCTCTGCAGAATCTGAGGGTAAGTCTGGTGAGTCCAGTAAAACAGAAGAGTGTAGTGGCTCTAGCAAAGAAAGTCATTCTGAGTCTAAAACTGCATCTGAGGCAGCTCCTGACATAGCCCATCAACCTACTCATGCGGACCCAGAATTAGCATCTGCCTCTGAGCAGCTTGCAGCCCTCAAGAATCAGACTGAGCATACTAAGGCCCTTGCAGCAACAGAGGTGCTCTCTGCAGATCAACCAGTCCCTCAAGCAACAGCTTATGTGGATCCTGTTGGTGAGTCCTCTCATTCTTATTTTGAGGTTGAATTGGTCCTTTTAAATGAAAAGTTGGCTGCGTGTCTTGCTGAAACTGCCACCATCCAACAGCAGATAGCTGCTGTCCTGCGTCGCAGGCTGGCAGGCAGAACACCACCTAACCCTCCTACAGTTTAACCTTCTATTTCATGTATCTGTTGATACTTTGGATATTTTGGATATTTTTGCTCTCTTTTTGCTGATGACAAAAAGGGGGAGACTTAATATTTGTGTTCTTAATTTTATGTGTTGTGCTGTTTTGCTTCATGTGGTGAATACTAACCTTGGTGGATAAATAGTTTGTCTGTTGCAGATTGTTGCTGATATTTTTTGATATACATACACTGCCTACAGATTGCTTGACAGTTCTGTTAAACTGATGTTGCTATGATAGAACTGCTCTTATTACAATTTTTTTTCATACATCTATTTTATGCAAATTTATCGGGATTATACTTGTATATATCCCCCATGCATATAGTAAGGGGGAGCATACATATACTAACCTAGATAGACTTTAGCCAAAGTTTATCAAGGTTTTGTCATCATCAAAAAGGGGGAGATTGTTGGCTCAAGGCTACATCTCAATTTTGATGATAATCAAACCTTGAATAAACTTTGTATAAATTCTATTCATCTATTTTTTCATTGCAGCTCATTTTCCACTAAGATTTGCAAGAACTAAGTCAATTGTGCAAGACAAATGCTTGAAGGAGCCAAAGATGTTGAGGACCATTGGAAATTAGGGTATTATTTTTTGTAAAATCTTTTGAGGGGTATTGCATACATATTCATGCATCTTGAAAAGTCTTTTCTTGCATAAAAATAATTTTTTCATGAATTAAAATCGTGTTCTACTGTAATCAGAATATAAGTTCTGTTGCAAGTAGAAAATGTGTTTTTACCACAAATAGAAAAGTGACTTTAAAAGAAGTTTTCTATAAATGATCCTCTGATATTTTGACAAAACATTCTATTATAAAAGCTATGAGAATGTTCTCTGAAAAGTTTAGCAGAATATTTGCAAAAACTATTTTGGAAATAGTCCTCTGTTCTGTCGCAACAGAACTGACAGACAGAACAGCAAACCTGATTTCACTAAAAGATAAAAATAACTGCTAGTTTTTTAAATTAACCAATCTGTCATCTCTCTAACGGTCACATTTTGATCTGTAACGGCTATAATGTGTTTTTAGCTATAAATTGAAGTTGTTTTCAGTTTTAAAGAGGTTAGAGAAGTTGGAAATCTATTTTATCTCTTGAGATACAAAGCTTTCATCTTTTTAAGCTATTCCACATCTTGCACTTCATTCATTATCATCCTCCTCAACTAGATTATAGCATTTATGTTGTAATTCTTGTGTGAGGTATTCTTTGTAAAAGATTGTGAGAGAAGGGTTGGCTAGAACCTTAGGCAACTCTAGTAAGTGTTTAAATCTTTTACTTGGGAAAAAGATTGTGGGTAGAAAATATACTAGGGTTGTATATTGGCTTAATTCTTGCCCTTAAAAGGATTATGAGTGGAGAGTCAAGCTCAAGACGGTGTCTTAGGGAGTGGATGTAGGCAGTTAGGCCGAACCACTATAAATCATTTATGTTGATCTATTTCTTCTCCCCTCTCATCTGTTCTGTTTCTAAAAAGATTTTAAACTATTCTGTTCTTGGAAAATTTGTGTTAATTCAAAAGATATTTTCAAAACCATTTATGTTATCTAATAGTGATTTACTGCAAGTTTTAAATCTAATTTACAAAGCTTTTATTACACATTCTGTTGTTCATCATGTTCTGCACATTCTCTGCATATCCATTTGTTTCATTCTAATTAGAAAACTTCATTAGAACATTTGCGTTCAGTTCTGTCAGAAATTGAGCTAAAATTTTAGAACACCCAATTCACCCCCCCCCCCTCTTGTGTGTCATCGGGACCAACAAAATCCACTACAGGGCATGTGTTTACACTTACTAGCGGAGCTGTAAGCTGGGTTTTAAAATAACAGAAGCAGAATATATGGCAGGTGGTTGAAATTGTTATTGAAGGAACTCGGGCACAAAAGGGAGAATATTTTTCTATTTTGTGACAGTCATAGTGTTTTGCATCTTGCAAAGAATCCAGCTTCTCATTCCAAGATAAAATACATTCAGGTTTAGTATCACTTTATTCATGAGAAAGTGGAAGAAGGAACCGTGGATATGTAAAAAATCCATACTAAGGAAAATATAGCAGATTTTATAACGAAAGCAGTTAACATTAACAAGTTTGTTTGGTGTCAATCTTCTAGTGGTCTGACAAATAAACAAGCAATAGGGATCGCAAGGAAGAAAGAATGGTGTGAAGATTGATTGACCCTCTATCAAATTTTCAAGTGAAAGATTGTTCTTATTCTTTAAAAAAAAATTTGTGACGCGCGCCGAACCCCAGGAGGCCCCGAAGGCCCGCTTTTAGAGCGTTCGAAAGAGGTTTATGAAACTTGTAAGAGATTGTAAGGGCATCTATTTTGGGCAACAAGGAGGTTTCTTGGAGTCGCTACCCAATAAAACATTAGGAAAGGTCGTCTAGCCTCAATGAGCTTAAGACAATGTATCTGTGTTTATTTTAGGCATGCCAGAGATATTTTAGAGTCTACATCCCAAGAGGACATTGAGATGGTGTAGACACCGGGTCCTGAGGTAACCTGGACTGAAGTTACCCGATGATGAAAATGATGCCTGTTTACGGGCGAATGGCGAATGAAAGTGACGGTTTCCTCGAAAAAAAAAATATTTTTCCGTTTCTTTTATTTAAAAACATGTTTCTTTCTTTAAAAAATGAAAAATATATAAATAATATTTTTGCATTTTCTTTCTTTAAAATATATTTTCGTTCCCTTTATTTAAAAAATATTTTCTCAATTTTTCTTTTTAAAAAAAATAAAAAAGGTGTGTTTTGGGACCCTAAGCAGATGCCCATCTCACTCATGTGAGATGGATATTTGTGAGGCCCATCTCACTTGAGTGAGGGGAATCCACTGGCTGAGGCCCATTCCTGCTTCACGTGTGCTTTCCCCCTCCCTATGCCTCTCTTCCTCATTTCTAGGAGGTTTGGTTTGAAAAAGGGGTTTATGTGATGGATTTGGTAAGAAAAAGAACTAACTTGTCAATGGCATGGAGGAGAGTTGAAGAAAAGGGGAATAGGATTAGAGGGAGGATTCTAAACGAAAAGAAGGAAGGAGGAGCATGATTGTTGAAACAAAAAATGAAAGACACAGAAAAAAAAAGAGAGAAGATTAGAGAGCAAAACAAGGATTTTGGGGTGGGGTTTTGAGTGAAAAGGAAAGGAATTTGGGGTGTGAAAGTTCATCACTTTGCTTCTTTTTCTTCAATGTTTTATTGGAAGTTTTAGAAATCTTGGTTTTAACTTCATTTTCAAGAAAAGAAAAGAGGGAACTATAAGCTTCATTTGCAGATCAAAGATCAACATTCTGAGGGTAAATACTGGGTTTATCTCTTCTCTCTTCTTCTTTTTCTTCTTCTTCTTTTCTTTCTCTTTCTCTTTCAGTTTTATCTGTTTCTCTCTTCACTGTACATATTGTAGTTTTTTTTCTCGTTTGATTTTATTAGCCTATTCCTTGTGTTTTTGCTGTTATCGTGAACACGTTAGCATGTTATTTACTATATTTTGCATATTTTGATTCTATTTTATCATATTTATTAAACTATTTTTTGGCTCTCTGTTCATCCCTATTTTTTCTAGTTTTTGAAGTTGTAGCTTTATCTTGTTTGTTTCTTGGTCATCCGATCGATTTTGCATCCGTTCTTGCTCGTTTTGTGTTTGTTCGATCAGATTTTGTGTTCTTCAATCCGGCTGTTGCCGTTTTCCCTTGCTCGGTCGGTTGGAATCCCTTGCCCCTCTGTTCTCCGATCAGCGAGCACGATCCGTGCAGTGCGTGCACGAGTCGTGCATACCTTGCACAACTCGTGCAAGCTGAGCACGGGTCATGTTTGGCTGGTTCATTTCCCCCAGTTCTTCGCGTTTCTCAATTTCGTCCGGTCATCTGAGTGTGATGTGTAAATTATAATAAAATTTGCTTAATCTATGTGGTTTATTTTGGTCTCATTTTGCTTAGTGGATGCCCAGTTTTGATCTTGTCCTATTCATCTTTCTTTCTTTCCTTTTAGTTTATTTAATCTCTTCATTTTATTGGTTTTTTATTTAGATACCTGTTTATGTTTTTAATCGTTTGATTTACTATGTTTCATCCATGTTACTACATGCCATTTGGTCTGGTTTTGTTGGTTTTTGGTGTTTAAAAATTAAAATTTGCATTTTTCCAGTGGAGAGGGAGCTGTTTTGGCGTGGTAGAGCGAAAGCACAACTGTGCTTCCGTTTTGTTTGAAAAGCACAGCTGTGCTCCTTCGAAAGCACAGCTGTGCTTTTTATTCAGCCCCGCTCTGATGTTTTCTTTCTTTTCTCCGTGTCGCCCGTCCCTCCATTGTGGAAACACAGCTGTGTTTTCTCCTCTCCTCCGTTTTCACTTCTCTTTTACTTTCTTTGCATTTTATCTTTGTTCCATTTATTTTATTTTCATGTTAAGGCATCTATATTATAGTTAATTGTCTCCATCTAATTAATTGTTCATATTTAATTGATTTATTTATTTATTATTTAATTGATTTATTATTTGTTTTAATAAATTATCTTATTTCATTAATTTTACTTAATTAATTTATTTGTTCATATTAATTACTTAATTTACTTTACTAACATTTTATTTCTTCTTTTTTTATCTTTTTTGTCTCAAAATTATTTGTCTTCGTGAGTCATGTTTGCGCATGGATCGGGGAACCGAAGAATTAGAGACCATCCAGCTTAAAGTTTGAATACTAGTTTTTTTATTATTTTATTTTTATTTCCTTTTATTATGCTATTTTATTTTTGCATGTAAAAATATATTATTTTAATTATCCGCGTTATAGAAAATCACGTTTTTTTATAATTAATAATTTGGAATTTTTCCTAGTAAAATGGACCAATGTCCTGTTTTAGCCAATAAAAATCACACTTTCAAATGGAGAACTAAATTTTAAATAAAATGGGATTACTTATCCCGATTTTTTCCAATCAATGCTTTAAAAAATAGTTCTCCAATTTTTAATTAATAAAAAGGAACCAATGTTCCTAAAATTTAATGAATAACCCGATTTATGTATGTTGTATTTTAATATATATGTTTACTTATTTATTTATTTACTTATTTTGTTTATTTATATTTTCTTATTTGGGAGATTATTCTATCCCATTTTTATTTATTTCTATTATTCATTTAGGGACTGTTCTGTCCCAATTTTATATTTTTGTAATTTATTTATTTTTCGATTTATTTATCGCTTTTTCTACGAGAATGAATGTGCTTTAATTTATTGCATAAACGCGTGAGATGAGAAATGGAATTTAGATTTCTTAACAACTCATTTATAAAACTTAAGTCATTAATAAAAGTGAAGTTCCGGACGCCATCTCTGGTTTAGACTAATAGAGGTTAGAGACATTTTCCAGTTTCTTGTAAACTGGGTGGCGACTCTAAAATATCTCAAAGGTGCCTAAAGGCATTATGAGTCTAGATCCTCCTTTCCAATGTTCTATTGAAAAGGAGGCATCAAAGATGACTCATGATACCCAAGATCATAAAGACGAGAACCGATCCCTCGAGCCCCAAAAGGCAGGCTCAATGACACCCATGCTGGTTTCGGCGAGCGTCACAGATGGTACTCTAACCTCATGGAGCTTAAGACAATGTAAATTGGGCCTATTTTGGGTAACAAGAGATATTTTGGAGACTCTACCCCAATGAAACATTGAAATGGTCCTCTAATCTCATTGAACTTAAGACCAGAGATGGTTCAGGACTTTTTATTTATGCATACCTTGATTAAATTACAATTGAGTTTTGAATTTAAGATTTCATCCCTTTTCTCATTCATTTAAATGCAGTAATTAGAGCACATATCAATCACATAATAAAACGGTAAATAAAGGCATGATTAAAATAAGGTAAATAAAAATACAATAAATTAAAATAAAACTAGGGGCATAATACAACCCCCAATATAAATGAAATGTAAACCATATATAAAACGGGCTATTTGTTAAGGATGAGGACATTGGTACTCGAATGCATAGTTAAAAAAAATAATTTTAAAATAAAAATTTATTTGGATGGAAAAATTAGGGCATTGGTCCCATTTTATTAGAAAAAAATCCAATTTATTTATAAAAATATTTTTTGTGTGAATTTAATTAAAAGTGCTTAAAATAAATGATTTTGTTACTAATTACATGACAAATAAATTAAAAAGGTAAATAAAGAAAAAATAATAAATATAATAAAAATGATAAATTCCCGGATCTCCTCATTTGTTCGCATGGATGCTCAAACAAGAAAAAAAAAGCACAAATAAAATTAATATTAGTAATTAAATTAAGAAAATCAATTAAACACATAAAATAATAAATAATAAATTAAAATAAATAAAATATGCATTATGAATGACAAATAAATTAACTAACATAATAAAACAAATAAAGTAGCATATTAACAAATTAACAGAAATAAAAACACAAATTATGATGATAATAATAATAATAATAATAATAATAATAATAATAATAATAATAATAATAATAATAACAACGATAAAATTGATGATAAAAATGATAAAATAATAATAATAATAATAATAATAATAATAATAATAATAATAATAATAATGATGATGATGATGATGATGATGATGATGATGATAAATAAAAGAAAATAAATAATCAAATAAATAAAAATGTAACAAAGAAAAATGTCAAAAAAGTTAAATATATATCTAAGATAATATAAAATAAATAAATAAACAAATAAATATAAAAATCTACGTGATTACTAATTAAATATGAATGAAAATAAATAGAAGAAAAATAAAATTAAAAGATCGAGTTTAGAATATTTATCCTCAGATTTCGGATTTGGTGCAATAGGTAAAATGATTGATTCACAAAATAATAGATAGAAAATAATTTAAAAACTTTTCTCTAAAAAAATTGTAAAAATCTTATTTTTACGAAATCAAATAAAAAATTGGATTTCAAGAACAAATAATTATTCTTTTTGTCTCAAAATCAATTTTTCATCCAAAAAATCAATGTAAGTCTTTGGAAGAAATCAATTAAAAAGAAAAAAAAATAAAAAATAACAAATGAGAAAATTGAATTTTTAAAAGCAAAGTATTGTTTTCTTTATCTCAAAATCAACTATTTTTCAATAAAATTCAATCTAAAATATTTAGAAAAAATTTTATTGAAGTCAAAAGAAGAAAAATAAGAAAAATTGCAAAAACTCAAGAAGGGAGAAGAAAAAATGCCTCAAAAGAAATTTCCTCTTTTTCTTCCCATAATTTTCTATTTATATCAACAAAAATGGAAAACCTAATTAATTAAGGAAGAAAATTAATTTTTTTTATCAAATTTCCCTTAATTTAGGTTCAAAAAAGGAAATTATCATTAAAAATCCCAAAAAAAATGGTTAAAAAAAATCAAGAAAAAACGGAAAAAAAGGGCAAAAAATTGCGATTTCGGCAGATTAGGGCCAATCGACGCCCGTCGGCGCCCGCAGCAGCGCGGAGTGACGCCCCACGTGCCGGCAAAGCTGAGCGCCTGCGCCCGCACGCCGATGCGGCCGACGTCCTAAAAATATATGTATATATTTAAAAATTTCAAATTTAACTAAAAACACTATAATTTTCAAACTCTATTTTTCAAATTTAATTTTTAATACATTTTTTATTCTAAAATGCAAATTTGACAAGAAAATCATCACTTTCAACTTTTTTGCCTGTGAACAGGCATATAATCATCATTGGGTAACTCTGATCTAGACTGACTCAGGACTCGGTGTCTACAGTTGCCCCCAGTTTTGGGGAAGTTAGTGCATAGGTACCTAAGTGAGCCAAAACTCAGAGAAAAAAGGAAAGAGACACGTACCTGAGGCAGCTATCTTTTCCAGACTGGATGATGCTGTTGGAGTTGTTATTTGCCAGCTTGTCGGCATGTTATTATTTGCTAAAGCGAGTTACCGTGATCGTGTAAATCCTCGTTGAAGTGGTATTTACCATCAGCGTGTAAATCTTTGTTCAAGTGGTAGTGTCGTGGTCATGCTAACCTTCCATGGAATGTTAGTGTCGCCATCGTGCTAACCCTTGTGAGATTTGAAGTGGTAGTGCCATGATCGTACTAACCCTCCGTGGAGTAGTAGTACCGTTATCGTGCTAACCCTTCCGAAGTGGTAGTGCCGTGGTTGTGCTAACCTTCCGTAGAATAGTAGTGCCGCCATCGTGCTAATCCTTTTGAGATTTGAAGTGGTAGTTCCGTGATCGTGCTAACTGTAAGCACCGTGTCCCGGGGCGGTCCGGATCAGAGATTACCTAATGAAGAAAACCGATGCCTGGTCCTGATTGAGTGGATGGAACTTGGAAATTTCGATCTTATGGGCTCACGAGAAGTAAAAGGTTCTATTTTATGGAAAGAAGAATTTGAAAAATTGGGAGTTTTAACTTGAAACTTGAGTTTTTGCTCCACAGACGGCTTACCCGTCTGTGGTTGGCATCCCGTCGGTCGCCAGGGCGGTCGCCGCCTCTCTCGGGGATGGACAACCCGTCGATGACTCTCATGCCCGTCGGTCATTAAAGCGGCCACCGTTTTGGCTCGGGAACACGTGTCCCGTCGGTCGCTGAGACGGACATGTGTCCCGTCAGTGGCTCATGAGTAGAGGCCTGCCCGTCGGTCATGCCTATAAATAATAAATCTTTTCTATTAGAAAGGGTTCGAATTTTCTTGGGAAAAATCACTAAAAATAAGCTAAAAGGGGGCAAATTTTCTTCTTCTCAAGTTTTCTTTCCTTTATTTGTTTAAAATCCCATATTTTCCTACTCTTTTTCTTGTTTTATTTTGCTTTTAAGTGAATCTAGTTTACTTGGAGAAAGCTAAATCCATTAGTTTTCATCCATTTTGTGGATTCAAATATTTCAAAAATTTGGTAAAAATCAAGGGAAAAGTATAGTCATTTTTCTTTCTTGGTTTTTTGCTTTCTTCTCATGAGACGCACAAGGTTCGAGTCAACCGAAGTTTCACTCCAAAAAGGTACAATCTGAGGGTAAATATTCTGGACACTTGCTTTATTAAGCTATTACATTCATTTCCACATTTATTGCCTTTATCTACCTTTTATTTAGATTTTATTTACCTTTATTTTTTTTGAAAGTTTATTTGCCTCTATTTTGTTTGAAAGCCTTTATTTAAAAAGAGAGAAGAGAAAAAGAAGTTTCTTGTTGGTTTTTTATTTTGAAAACCAGAGGCGACCGACGGGCAATAGCACTCCCGTCTGTCGCTCGAGCGACGGGCAATAAACCCGTCAGTCGTTCGAGCGACAGTGTGTGAGGCCCATTGTCCGTCGGTCACATGAGGGACGGCCGTCGGTCTGTCGCTAAGCCCGTCCCTCGCCTTTGTTTTTCCCTTTTTTCTTTTTCTTCCTTTTATTATTTCTTCCTTCATTTAATTCTTATTTTATTTGCAAAATGTTTTTTTACTTCAACTTTTTTTAATTCTTATGTATTTTATCTTATTTTATTTTACTCTCTACTTACATGTGTATCGCTTTTATTCGTAAATATTAATATTTATTTTATTTTGCGAGTATTGTATTTTCCCTTCCTTGGATGGATTGAGCTGTGGAAAAAACATCATGCCATCATGGAAAGCCTACCTTTGGTTTAGTTTTCCTATTCCTTTTATTTATTTATTTATTCCTTATTTTGTTTACGCAATTTATTTTATTTTATCTTATTTTATTCTGCATAAATTAAAAATGGATACTTGTTTTATATTAATTAAACTTGGGATCATTTCATGAAATTAAGGGACCCAATGTCCTGTTTTAGCCCATAAAAATCACATAAAATTAGTTTTTTCATAATAAATGTATGTGACGGCCAAAGCCCTCAAAATAAATGAATTTCCCATTTTTTGTATGTATATATATACCGTGCCTTTAAAATGGGAGTTGTATTCTGCTCCTAGTTTTATTGTAATTAAATTTCGAACATTTATTTCATTTATTCTTATTTAAGTATATTTACCGTTTTTAATGTGAATATTTGTGCTTTTTAATTGAAATTTGCATCATGTGGAGAGAGAAAGCGAACTAATAAATTCAAAACTTAAATGTAAAGTTAAATCAAGGTAGAAATAGATGAGAAGTCCCGAACCCAGCTCTGGTCCTTGGGCTCAACGAGGCGAGAGGTCTATCCGATCACTCATTGGAACCTCCTAGACACCTCTTGTGTCCCATCAAAAGACTCAATAAATAATCTTAGGCTCCATAGGGTTAGAGGGTCATTCCCAATGTTCTATTTGGGTGATTGCATCTAAGATCCCTTTGGTTTGCCCAAAATGGAAATATGCACCGTCTTAGGCTCACTGAGGCGAGACGAACTTTCCCAATGTTCTATTGGGTGGCGACTCTATGAAACCTCCTTGTTGCCTAAAATTGACGCACTTGTAATTCATTGCAAGTTATCAAAGGGCCCTCAATTTGCCCGATCGCCCTAGAGTAGGGCGGTCAATGGGCGCCCACCGGGGGTCCGACGCGTGTCACAGTGGCGACTCCACTAGGGACAGCTGGTCAGAGACTTCAATTTGAAAATACCTTAACTAACATTTACATTTAAAGTTTTAGTTTATAAATTCTCTTTCTTTCAAAATTGCATATACTTCTCATTAGAGCCTTAAAATACGTTAGTTTGGTCCCTTCTTAAACCTCGGTGCATTCTCGAAGCACGACCCTATGTTCACTCAATATAGGGAAGTGTTAAGGATAACCACCAGCCAAAGTCTCGTACCATATGGTATATCAAATGGTGACCCGATCGGTCGTTACGCTCGTGATGAGCTAGACCCGTCGGCATGGACCATGCTTGGGCAGCCCTAAAGTAACACCACCCATGACCAAAGCTCATGTAGTGGCCGTAGATACTCTCCTTAGGTAATATGAACCATAATTTTGTGCTTGTTGTCTGGATCCTTACATATTGGTGATGTCCAAATGTTCTATTTGGTTACCTAGCCAAAGGTTTTCATACCCCGGTAGGGCCATATCGATATGTTCGGACTATCTAAATATGTAATGATCATTACTCATGCGCTTGTGCATTAGTTGAGGAGTGATATGCTGCCCGATTTTTATCGTGCATCATACGCGCTCATTGGGTCCCCGGTTGACCCATGGGCTAATCCCGCCTAGGGAAGAGACTCTGACCACGTGTGTGGGAGTGATAAGGGTAGAGGTGACCTATTTACTTGTATGTGTTTTGTAGATATTGCATATCATGAGCATGCATTCTATCATATCCATGCATCATTCTGACTCTTTTTTTGTGCAGCCATCATAGATCTGCCTAGGTGGACAAGAGGACCGGCGGGTAGGTTGATCAGGAACTCGGAGTTTGAGCTGTCAGAAGAAGGGAGTTTTTTAGAATCTTGTTCAAAAGCCAATCACACCACTTCAAAGATGTCGAACTCACCAAAAGGAGCTGATGCCACCAGGACAATAGTTACCGAGGAAGTGGGAAAGAGAATCGAGGAATTCGAGGCCCGAATGATAGCCATGATGGGAAATCTTGCTGCTACTTTGGCACCACGAGCAGGGCAACAGGCTAGTGCCTTAGCTGGAGTGCAGGAGGAAAAAGAGGAGAGTAGACCGAAGCCCTTGGTAGCAGTTGATCCACCTGTAGTAGAGCCGAGAGCCCCAGCGCCAGTTGAGCATAAAGAGGGCCCTAGATCCGAGGTTGACCCATGGGATGAGCCAGAAGAACAGACTATAGCCAATGGAAAATCACCTAGGGTAGAACACGAGGTATGGAAAAAGATGGAAGAAAGGTTCGAAGCCATGAAGAAAATGCTAAAGATAGGGGGAGGAATGAATCCCGAGGATAGAGAGCTGGATGGTGACGACTTGGTACCCCAGAATTTCAAGATGCCCAATATTCCTAAGTTTGATGGTACTTCAGACCCCACCGCTCATATAAAGCAGTATTCTCTGGTGATGAAGGGAACCACCGTGAAGAAAAGGCAGAAAGTTGAGTACTTTTGCCTGAGTTTAACTGGCCCAGCAGTGGACTGGTATCACGATTTAGACCGAAGGACAAAAGAAGACTGGGAGTTATTGACCGAAGAATTTCTCAGACAGTACGATTGCAGTACGAGGATGGAGATAACTCTGAAGGACTTGGAGCTTTTGCAGCAAAATGCGGGAGAATCTTTTCATGAGTACCTCACCCGTTAGAGAAATAGAGTAATGGAAATGAAGCGAAAGATGGATACCCCAGACCAGATTCGACTGTTTATCCGAAATGCTAGCCCTTATCTGAGAGAGGGATTGAAGATAAAAGGCTTACGAGATTGGGAGTCTTTAAAAGACAGTGCTATAGAAGCTGAGGGAGAATATCTTGCAAGGAGGGCTAACAATGAGAACTATGTTAAGAAGGGCTACAATAATCCAGGGGTAAGCAAGCCTGCAGGCTCCAGTAGTGGTAGCAAAAGCGGGAAGATGGCAGAGGTATCGACGACTGGGGTGAGTCAGAGACGTTTCTCGAATTTGGGCCGGCCATTATCGTGGGTGTTGAAAAGATTGACGAAGGAGGGGAAGCTCCAACCGATGCCACCCAGACCAGCTAGGAGCCAAGGTCAGCCGAAACACAATGAACATGAATACTGTGCTTTTTATCAGCATACAGGGCATTTAACGGATGATTGTATAACACTGAGGCGTAAGATCCAAGATTTGATTGACAGTAAATAAATCACTGACCCTGAGCGAAGGGAAGGAAAGAAGAAGCCTAGCTACAATGCCGTTTCGCCACCAGTTTTTATGGTCGGGTCAAACTTACCAGAATGGTACGTGTTACAGGACTTGTATGGGAACGAATATATTGCTATCACTCGCCCTGAGGTTAGTAAAAAGGAGATGTCTATAGCGGCAGTAGATTGCTGGTCTACTAGTGAAAGTAGCAAAGAAAGTGATGAAGAAGGTCAAACGTCTGTGGATCTGTGGGAGTCAGATGAAGAAGGCAGAGAGGTAGGGGCTGTCACGAGAAGTGGAAGAGTGGTCCCTGAAGTAGAAAAATCGCAAAAGCCGGGCAAGTGCCAGCAGAGAAGACAACGGAAGATAGTCAGATAGTTAGACAGTTGAAAAAGACCACGGCTCAGATATCCATATGGGACCTGCTGAGGCAGTCCCCCTCTCACAGACAAAAGCTAGTAGAGGCCTTGACTGAGTCAACTGTGGCTACTACTATATCTCCATCAGAGTTGTTGGATCTTGTAAAAGGAGGGTTCGGGTAAAGGTTAGTATATTCCAATGCCGACTTACCGGTTGAGGGCCGCAATCATAGCCGACCACTCTACATTAAGGCACAAGTCAATGGTAAGCATACTGCGTGCGTTATGGTGGATGATGGGTCGTCAATAAACGTATGCCCTTTGGTCGCGCTTCAGGCTTACGGACTAGAAGAGAGTATGCTTAGCAAGTCAGACTTAACCATCACGGCTTATGATAATTCCAGAAGATAAGCCTCGGGGACATTTAAAGCCCTGGTCAAAACTGGACCCATTGAAATGGAAGCGGAATTTGTGGTTCTACCTATTTCGGCCAACTTCTCAGCTTTGCTCGGAAGG
Source organism: Excoecaria cochinchinensis (assembly GCA_947683425.1). Lineage (NCBI taxonomy): Eukaryota > Viridiplantae > Streptophyta > Magnoliopsida > Malpighiales > Euphorbiaceae > Excoecaria > Excoecaria cochinchinensis. Next base: position 6,657,223 of record CANTUQ010000066.1, read on the forward strand.
CCCTGGTTCCATAAGCTAGGAGGGGTACCATCCACGCTACACCAGATGATAAAGATCCCACATGAAGGGGAAGTGATAACCATTAAGGAGGCCAGGGAGAATCAAGTGTCAGCTGTAGGGATTGCCAATCAGCCGTTTAGTGGCTTCCATGTGTCGATAATAGGAGAAGAATTAAGTTCAGGGGATAGTCCTCCAGTAGTGAACATGATGAGGAAAATGCATTACCTTCCTGGGGCTGGTCTGGGTAAAAACTCGCAGGGACTGCAGTCTGCTATTGTCACTCAAGGCCAAAAAGATTGAAAGGGCTTGGGGTACAAAGGAGAGCATAGTAAGAAGAAGACGATGCAGAAAATCCCTCACATTCGTGAGAGCTTTGTGCCAGCATCATCAGTTTGTGCCTATGCTGGGGAAGCTAAGCTTCAGTGGGCTGGAGGAAGGATAGTGCCGGGCTTTGAGCTTTTCAACGATGTATATGACTGGGAGATGGGTATGGTCAAGCCAGTGAAAGACTTTTGGGATGAAGAAGTCTTAACTAACCGGATTGTTTGGGACGGACAAGAGCCTGAGGAAGTGGTAAATGAAGCCATGATAAGCACTCATATTAAGGGGAAGGAGAAGCTGGAGAAAGTAGCTCAAGAGATAGAGCCCCTGAAGAATCCAGATGACGCAGGATCGTCCACAGATGCTGAAGTAAAGGTAGTGGGAGCGGAGGAGGAGACTAGCTTAGAATGTCTTTTCGTTCCTGAACTATTTAATGATGTAAATGACAATCATAATTTTGTTAATGACATGAATGATTTCGCTTACTTGTGTGAGTTTCTGATGATTTCCATATGTATGATCATGATCACACTCCATTCATATTTGATATTGATTCCTCTGATGCAACTCCATTTAATCTTGGAACCTCGGAAAACCCGAAAGAAATTTTGATAGCATCGGATATAACTCCTGAGGAAAGAGAAAAATTTGAGAGAATACTCAAGAAACATGAAAAAAGTCTTTGCCTGGACCTATGAAGATATGCCTGGCATCGATCGAAACGTCGCAGAGCATGCTATCCCTACATATCCAGGTTACAAGCCTGTGAAGCAGAAGATGAGAAGGCTTAGACCGGAGTGGGCGGATAAGGTAAAGGAAGAAATCCGGCAGCAGATCGAAGCCAAGTTCTTGGTAGAGGTCCAATATCCTACATGGTTGGCTAATGTAGTCCCCGTGGCCAAGAAGAACGGGAAAGTAAGAGTATGCATTGACTACCGAGATTTGAATAAAGCCTATCCAAAGGATGATTTCCCCTTGCCGCATATATATGTGCTAATAGACAGTGCCGCTGCCTGTGCCCTTATCATATCCCGTGTACATCCCATACTAAAATGCAGTCTCGAAATTTACCAAAAACAAGTTCTAGAGGATATGGCATAATAAGGCTCTCATACAAAGAAAAATTAGTGTATAAGGCTTCAAAAGCTCACATGGCTATAGGTCAAACTATCATAGGCAATAAATTGGCAAAACAATCTTTATTTACATGTAAAAAGATACCTAACTTAAAAAGACCCTACACCAAAATGTTTTGCTAAGTCATACCCTTCACTATGTACAACAAAATGCTAAAGTAAAACAAATAATGAAAATGAATAAAAAGTTACTATCTAGGCTAATGGCCAAAAAATATAAAACCTATACATGCTCTAATTCCCAAATAATTATCAAATACAAAGCTCCAAAACAAAATGTTATTGTAAAACAACCTAAAACAATCTAAAACAATACATACCTAAATCTAGCAATTCATGCAAAACACAAGCTATACTACACATTTATGACAAATATAACCATACATACATATATTTGAAACAAAATCAAACACAGGACTCCCCCCACACTTGAAGGACACAATGTCCTCATTGTGTAAAAAGGAATAAACTAATATAACAAACTAACAGAAAAAACAGAAATGAAAACAAAAACAAATAAAACTAAGAAAAGGAAAGGAGACAAACTCAAAAACTCCCACTAGGGGAGCTTGGTGGAGTTGGAGAAAGATCCACATTCTGCTTGCAGAAAAAACTAAGGAGTTTGCGACCCAAACTCTTCTGATTCTTGAGTACAGTCCGCACATCAGATTTCAGCACATCCATACACGCTACCATGCTTTGGTTGGCGGCCTCAATACCATCCAACCTTTGCAAAATAGGCTCCAAATCTACAGCAGCGCCACGATCAGTCCTCCTCTCATCAGTATCAACACCAGCAGCCGCCTCGTCCTCACCCGAGGAATCATGAGCATCAGCTGCTGAAGCTGATTCATGTGCCCTTGCATAGGACACACTTGGTCCAGCCATACTGGGGTCAGCCCTACTAGGTCCACCTGCACATCGATTAACAAACCTTGGGGGCCAAGCTCCCTTGGTTAAAATATTAGCTCTGCGCAAATAGACAACATCCAGCAAAGGAATTGACTCATTTTCATCCATTGCAAAATTATTTAAATCACCCAAACACCCCAAAATAATACCCGTCACCATATGACACATCCCAACTGATTTACTACGAGCTATAGAGGCATGGTAAAGACCATCGAAAATGAAATCAATGGAGTCAGGGGTTTTACGAGATTGCAATAAATCTAAAACAAACAAAACCTTTGTTTGCACCTTAGTACATTCTACCCTCCCATACTTAGCATGACACAGAAATTTGTGAAAAAGCATCAATGCATTGTCTTTAATTTGCCTGTTAGTGGAATTTTTATTGTTAAAACGTTCTAAACCAGAAAGTCTATTCCACACAGGTGAAGGTTGAAATATATGGGAGTAAAATCTTTTTCCATTTAATGGGAAACCAAACCAAGTATGTAAATCATCATAGGTAAAAGTATGATTTCTACCCTGATGTCTAAATTTCATGGAGTCCCTACGTTTATCCACATACTCCAAGGTGACAAAAAATTCTACTGCCCAGTCTTTTCTTACAGGTAAGGAGAAAGTAATAAATTTGCCCCATTTCATATATTGAAGAAAATTATTAATCTGATCATGCAAGCCCATAGTATTTAAAATTGCAAAATCAAGAGCCCACATACGTTTTCTTAGCAAAATAGAGAAATTTTTCACCCTCCTCATTAGAGTAAATGGGAAAAGGGCAGTCGTACCTGTTTTGAAAAATGAGGGAAGCAGGAGTTGGTTCCTCTTCCGGATGGCTGGATTCCCCCATAGGGCGCTTCCCTTTACTCTTATCTCCCACATGCTTTGTTCTTACCATCTTTAAACCGTTTGGCCTCTTGATGAACAGAATAAGAAAGAAAAAGAACTAAAAGAAGAAGAATAAGAGCCTATAGAAGAACAAGAACACGATTTGCGGGAAGAAGATGGAGAAGTTAGAGAGAATCGTGATGAAGATGTGGAGAGATAAACGAAAAATTAAAGAGAAGAAAACTGAAAAGGCATGAGAAAGTAAAAAGAAAGAGTAACTAGGGTAGATAAAAGAGGAGTTAAGGAATTAAATGTGATCCCAACGGTTTGTTTGACCAAAGAATTCAAATGCCGCGTTCTGTCGCGACATCGTCACGATCGCGACAGAAGCAAAATGAAAAATTTGAATATCGCGATATACGTCGCGTCATCGCGATAATTTATTCCCGGTCTCCATCGCGACAGAACGAAAATTGGAAAACCAAAAATTTTCTATAGCGATGATACTCACCGTCGCGCCGTCGCGATGAAGTCTAAAATACACTTTCCTCTTTCTGTCGCGCTCGCGACAGAAAGGAATTTTTGAAAAATCACATTTTTTTCCTTCCAAAAACGTCACACGAAGGTATACAAAATAAACTTACATATTAAAAACATCTGTGGAACAAAAAGAATGACATTAGTACATATAAATATCACACATATAATAAAATAATTAATTAAAAAGAAAAATAAAACCAAGTAACCATCAAACCATTTTTAAGGAAAGAAATGAAACCTCCCTTCCATGAAATGTTTCCTCCAAATACACTTTACATCTTTGACCATTGGCTTTAAATAACTCCCCTTTTTCATTTTTTAACTCTAAAAACCCTTGATCAAAAACTTGGGTGACTTCAAAGGGTCCACTTCATCTAGATCTTAATTTTCCCGGGAAAAGTTTCAATCTAGAATTATACAATAGTACCTTGTCCCCAATATTAAAATTTTTAATCCGTATATGTGCATCATGCCATTTTTTAGTCCTTTCTTTATAGATTTTTGCATTTTCAAAAGCAAGAAGTCTCAATTCATCTAGCTCATTTAATTGTAAACATCTTTTGACACTTGCATCTTTAAGATCATAATTCAAAGTTTTAATGGCCCAATATGCTTTGTGCTCTAACTCCACAGGTAAATGACACGCTTTTCCATAAACCATCCTATATGGTGTCATACCAATTGGGGCTTTGAATGCAGTGCGATATGCCCACAAAGCATCATCTAATTTATGTGCCCAATCCTTTCTAGAAGTAGAGACTGTTTTTTCTAATATCCACTTTAACTCCCTATTGGACACTTCCACTTGACCACTTGTTTGTGGGTGATATGGTGTAGCTACCCTATGATGAACTCCATATTTATGCAATAATGAATCAAAAGAACGGTTAATGAAATGCTTACCTCCATCACTTATGATGGCTCTTAGCACTCCAAATCTTGAGAAAAGCTTCTTCAAAAACTTTATCACCACCTTTGAATCATTAGTAGGTGTGGCTTTGGCTTCAACCCATTTTGATACATAATCAACCCCAACCAAAATGTAGTTTTGACCAAAAAAAGTAGGGAAGGGACCCATGAAGTCAATCCCCCACACATCAAACACTTCAACTTCCAATATGTTATTCAAAGGCATCTCATCTCTTTTCCCAATATTACCAGCCCTTTGACATTTATCACATTTGGATATATACATCTTTGCATCATGAAATAAAGTTGGCCAAAAGAATCCACATTCAAGCACTCTAGAAGCAGTTTTATTGGCACCATTATAACCCGAATACATTGCAGCATGACAATGCATCAAGATGTTTTGATAATCCCCCTCACTTACACAACGACGAATTATACCATCACCACCTATCTTAAACAAGTAAGGCTCTTCCCAAAGATAATTTTTAACATCACTAAAGAATTTCTTCTTTTGTTGCCATGTAAAATTTTTAGGTACAATTCCAGCAGCAAGATAGTTAGCAAAATCGGCATACCAAGGTACATGCATATCCAAAATTGACATCAAGGCTTCATCCGGAAATGTTTCATTAATTTCAATACCATCACCTAAAGTTTGTTCATTGTTTTCTAACCTAGACAAATGGTCAGCAACAAGATTTTCACTTCCCTTTTTGTCTTTAATTACAAGGTCAAACTCTTACAATAACAATACCCAACGAATCAACCTAGGTTTAGCATCTTTCTTTGCAAATAAATACCTTAATGCAGCATGATCAGTATAGATTATGACTTTAGATCCCAACAAGTAAGATCTAAACTTATCACATGCATAAACCACAGCTAACATCTCTTTTTCAGTTGTTGTATAATTAACTTGAGGAGGAGACAAAGTATGACTTGCATAATATATCACATGCAAATTCTTACCATGTCTTTGACCTAATACACAACCCACAGCAAGATCACTTGCATCACACATAATCTCAAATGGCAATTCCCAATTAGGAGCAGCAATAATAGGAGCACTTATAAGGGCCTTCTTCAAAGTTTCAAAAGCATGCATACATTCTTTAGAAAAATCAAAAGAAACATCCTTAACTAGCAATTTAATTAAAGGTTTAGCAATTAAAGAAAAATCCTTTATAAATCTTCTATAAAATCCAGTATGTCCAAGAAAAGATCTTACCCCTTTAAGTGTAGTGGGTGGAGGTAACTTCTCAATTAATTCTGTTTTTGCTGTATCAACCTCAATACCCCTACTTGAAATTTTGTGCCCTAAAACTATCCCTTCATCTACCATAAAATGGCATTTCTCCCAATTAAGAACCAAGTTAGTTTCTTCACACCTAGCCAAAACTTTGTCTAAATTTTTTAAACAAAGCTCAAATGAATCCCCATATACTGAAAAGTCATCCATAAAGACTTCCATTATATCCTCAATCAAGTCTCCAAAAATTGAAGTCATACATCTTTGAAATGTGGCTGGGGCATTACAAAGCCCAAAAGGCATTCGCCTATAAGCAAAAGTTCCATAAGGACAAGTAAATGTAGTTTTCTCTTGGTCACTAGGGTAGATAAAAATTTGGAAATACCCCGAATATCCATCAAGAAAACAGTAATGAGAATGGCCAGCAATTCTTTCAAGCATTTGGTCAATAAATGGTAAAGGAAAATGGTCCTTTCTAGTGGCCAAATTAAGCTTCCTATAATCTATACACACCCTCCAACCTGTGGTGGTTCTAGTTGGAATTAAATCTCCATTCTCATTCCTCACCACCGTCATACCCCCCTTCTTTGGAACACAATGTATGGGACTCACCCAATCACTATCCGAAATGGGATAAATGATTCCAGCATCAAGTAATTTAATAACTTCTTTTTTTACTACCTCTTTCATATGAGGATTAAGCCTCCTTTGTCTATCAGCCTTTGGTTGATAGTCATCTTCCATATTTATCCTATGCATGACAACATTAGGACTAATACCCTTCAAATAAGATATTTGCCATCCAATACTTTTTATCCTTTTTCTAACAACGTCTAATAATGCATGCTCTTGTTCTTTATTGAGTTTATTAGAAATAATAATAGGCAAAGTATGATTAGATCCAAGAAAGGCGTACCTCAAATGATTTGGTAGCTCTTTTAGATCAACATTTGGAGGACTTACAATTGAAGGTGGCAAAGGTGCTTCATTACGATAAAGAGGTTCACTTCTAAAGCTTTCTTGCTCTACCTCTTCATGAACTTCCTCTTCCATTTGGACTTCCTCTTCATCTGCATTTTCTAATACTTCCACAACACATGCATCAATGATATCTATTTTCATGCACACATTTTCATCCATTGGGTATTTTAGTGCCTTTTCCATTTGATATTCAACACTATTATCCCCTACTCTTAAGACCAAGGTGCCCTCATAGACATCAACTAAAGCCCTACCAGTCCTCATGAAAGGTCTACCCAATATTAAGGGACATTTCTCATCATATGCAAAATCTAATATGATAAAATCAGCGGGCAAAATAAATTTATCCACTTTTACAAGCACATCTTCAACTATTCCATATGGTTTCTTAATAGACTGATCAGCTAATTGCAAAACCATGGAAGTAGGTTTAACATAATCTAAACCCAACTTTTTAAAGATAGAATAAGGCATGAGATTAATACTTGCCCCCAAATCACATAAGCACTTAGGAAACTCTTTATCCCCTAAGGTACATGGAATGGTGAAACTACCATTATCTTTAAGTTTTGTAGGCAAATTATTTGTAATTATAGAACTACATACTTCAGTCAACGCAATAGTGGATATATCCTCCCAACTTCTTTTCTTAGAAATTAATTCTTTAAGAAATTTTGCATATTTAGGAATTTGTGATATTGCCTCAATAAAATTCAAATTTATGTGCAAATGCTTCAATTTATCAATAAAAGATTGAAATTGCTTATCTTGGTTTTGTCTCTTTAGGCATTGCGGAAATGGTGGGCAAGGTTGAAATGCCTTAGGAAAATTTTCCTTTGAAGCACCTTCTGTCGCGACCGCGACAGGCGTCGCGATCGCGATAGAAGGCTCTCCTCCTGCTGTCGTGCTCGCGTCTGGTATCGCGCCTGGTGTCACGCCTGCAACATTGGTCGGCTCCTCCTCTGTCGCGACCGCGACAGAGGAGTCATTCTTCTTTTTATTGGCCTGAAATTCTCCATTCTTGTTAGTAATAACAAATTCATTGGTGTAAGATTTACCTGACCTCAAATTGATGGCTTTTAGATGTTCCCTTGGGTTCTCCTCCGTATTACTTGGTAAAGTACCTTGTAATCTTGAGGGTAAAGCCTTTGCTAATTGCCCAATTTGCACTTCTAGGTTGTGAATGGATGAGGCTTGATTCTTTGTGATTTGATCAAACTTATTTTCCAGCCTCTTTTGGTTCTCCTCTTGTGAGTTAAATTTCATATTAATCCCCTCTAAGAACCTATCCATTTTAACCTCCAAGGCACCAAACCTATCTTGAGGTGGTTGAAAACTTACTCCTTTATTTTGATTACTACTATTCCCCCATGAAAAATTAGGATGGTTCCTCCATCCAGGGTTATATGTATTGGAAAATGGGTTACCTCTTCCTTGCCCTTGGATAAAACTAACTTGCTCCTCCGTACTATTTATGCCCAAATTACATACCTCACTTGGATGTCCTTGTTGTCCACAAATATTGCATCTATTTGGTTGACTACTTCCCATACCCATATTATTTAGTTTGTGAGTCAATGCTTCCACTTGAGCTTGCAATGCAACCACTGAATCAAGTGCATGAACTCCTCTCACATTAGTAGCATTTGAATCTCTACTTCTCTCGGTAGGCCACATGCAGTTGTTCATGGACATCTCCTCCAACAATTCAAATGCCGCTTCAGTAGTTTTTCTCATCAAAGAACCTCCAGCAGCAGCATCAATAGTTCCTCTTGTGGTAGGATTAACTCCATTATAGAATGTTTGCATCAACAATTCTCTTGGCAAATTATGGTGTGGACACATCCTTTGCAATTCCTTGAATCTTTCCCAAGCCTCATATAATGATTCATTATCATTTTGAACAAATGTAGTAATATCCTTTATGATTTTTGCAGTTTTGGCCAATGGAAAATATTTTGATAAAAATGCTTGGGCCAATTGGTCCCAAGTAGTTATAGATCCCCTTGTTAGGGAATTCAACCAAGCTTTTGCTTTATCCTTCAAAGTGAATGGAAAAAGTCTAAGCTTGATTGCATCAGCCGAAACCCCATTTATCTTAAAGGTATTACATATTTCAAGGAAGTTGGCTAAATGAGCATTTGGATCCTCATTTGCCAAACCATAGAATTGAATACTATTTTAAATCATTTATAATAATGAAGGCTTAATTTCAAATTGATTTGCATTTATCGTTGGTCTTACCACTCCTTGTTGAGCACCACTCAAAGCAGGTGTGGCAAAGTCCATCAATCTTGGTGGATTTTTGTCGGCCATGATAATTGATCTCCTATTTTTATTCTTCTTTCTATTTGACTTCCGGTTACTTGACAAGAATCTTTCAATTTCAGGATTTAAAGGCTCAAGCTCTTCTAAAGAACTCCTTGTACTAGGCATGAACTTCCAAATCCTGTAAAACCAAAAACAAAACACAAAATTAATTTAAACACACAAACAAATTAAAACAAACAAAATATTGTAATCCAAAATCATAAATCAATTTTCACAATGGCAAAGAACCGTTCCCCGGCAACGGCGCCAAAAACTTGTTGAGAATTTTCTATAGATGCTAATTATACCGCAAGTATACGGTGTACCGCAATAGTACTTAAGATTGTCAATCCCACGAGGAACGTTTTTACACACTATTACTAATTGATTTTAATCTTGTTTACAATGATTAAATGATGGAAAAGTTATTTTAAACTAATCTAACGTGTAAACTAATTAAATCGAATTTATGAGAATCCAAGAAGATAGAAAAGATTAATGATGCTAAGTATAAAGATGGAATTTGAATTAATTGTTCTTAATGATTTTAACATTCTTATCTTGCAAGCCAAGTTGAATAAATTTCCTACTTACTTTCTCAATATAAATAGGACTGCCTAAAACATACACATATAAGTCTAATTCCAAATTTTCATTTAAGAACTAGATTATTATACATGCAAATTTTAGGAATAGAGCACAACCTATAACAACCATTTCAATATCATGATTTCTCAAACAATATCTTGATGATGAATTCCCAATTAGATATAAGAATGAACTTATTTCTCAATTAAACTCAAACTTATAATGATCATAAATAATGTACTAATGAGAAATTCTACAAGTAAGAACATTTAAATTAATATGAACAATGAAATACTTGATATTAACATTCAAGTTCAGAATTTACATCACAAAAGTACAAAGAAGAATCAAAAGATAAGAATTGAAGAAGGAGATTTCTCAACCCTTTTCAAATCACCAATTGTAGTCCTCTTCCTTGTATGATATATCTTCTCTTCAACACATAAATTCACTTAAGTAAAAACTAAAGAAAACTATTCTAACTTATTGAAAAATATATTCAAATGTTCAAATCTCCTCTCTCTATATGTAAATTACAGTTAAAAACAGTATTTATAATATCAGCTCATGCCCCTTCAGATGCCCTTCTACAAAGGTTGTAATAGTTGGTGGAAAGGTGCAACTTTTGAAGTTCAAATTTGAACTTTAGTGTCTAACGGATCCCTCTGTCGCGATCGCGACGCCTGTCGCACTCGCGACAGAGCACGCCTTCCATTTCGCTCGCCTTTCCTCGCGTGTGCCTTCTCCGCACCTTGTCGCGACCTCGCGACGCCTTCCCTTGGTCGCGACAGCTTCTCTTTTCTTCTTTTTCCCTTCTTTCTCTCTTCTTCCCTTAGCGCGCTCTGTCGCGCTCGCACTGCCCATCGCGATCGCGACAGAGGCTTTTCTGCCTTGGCTCATTTCTTCTTCTTTTCTCCATTTTCTCCACATTTTCTCCATTTGCCTCCTACATACAAAACTTAACAAAACACATAAAACATACCTAATTGAAACAAATAAAAACACTTAAAACATTATTTATAACCACAAAATATAGTTTAACTATGAGCTATTTAAGCTCATATCAATAACCCTTCTGAGATTTGAAGTGGTAGTTTCATGGTCGTGCTAACCTTCCGTAGAATGGTAGAGCCACCAACGTGCTAACCCTTCTGAGATTTGAAGTGATAGTGCCGTGGTCGTGCTAACCTTCTGTAGAATGGTAGTGCCGTCATTGTGCTAACCCTTCTTAGATTTGAAGTGGTAGTGTTATGGTCGTGCTAACCTTCCATAGAATGGTAGTGCCATCATCGTGCTAACCCTTTTGAGATTTGAAGTGGTAGTGCTGTGGTCGTGCTAACCTTCCGTAGAATGGTAGTGCCTCTATCATGCTAACCCTTCTAAGATTTGAAGTGGTAGTGTTGTGGTCGTGCTAACCTTCCATAGAATGGTAGTGCCACCATCGTGCTAACCCTTCTGAGATGTGAAGTGGTAGTCTCGTGATCGTGCTAACCCTCCGTGGAGTGGTAGTGCCGCCATCATGCTAACCCTTCTGAAGTGGTGCTCCCTGAGAGCCCTTTGGTTGATTGCCCCCTGAGAGGTCTTTGGTTGATTACCCCCTGAGAGGTCTTTGGCTGATTGTTTAGATTGATGTTTAGACTGATGTCGTCACTCTGCTTTTGTTGATGTCCGCATTCAATCTCTCTTACTGCAAAACTTGGAAAACCAAATATGCAGAAAAAATAGTGAGCATGCACGTGAAATGCATGGGTCATGCAGAAATGCAAGACAAGAATTCATCAAAGTGAGTTTGGAGGCGATAGTCGGTTTGATCGCAATTTACAATAGGATCGATGCCCTTTGGAATTGCTTTTGGATTTCGTGTCTTTGGGGTTGCGAGATTCTCAACTGATACCTGTAGTCATTTTTTGAAAGTAGTGCGTTACTTGTGAATTTTTACACTAGCTTTTCTTAGCGGGAAATGTGTCCTTTTCGGATTTTCACATGACCCTGCGCCTCATTTTTGCCTGGAATGGATCCAACCCAATCTAACGGCTTTTTTTTTGAAGGAGAGACTGCCTGTTTCTAGGTTTTCACCCTATCCTTTTGCCTAACTTTTGCTTAGAGAGCCAATTACGGTTTTCATCTCTAACATCTTTTTTTTTTCTTTTTTGGCAGAGAGGTTGAAGCTGTTACCAAAGATCTTTCTAGTGTGATCAGCATGTACTTATGCACATGTCATAGCTGTATGAGCTTAATTCTTCTCATGATTGTGCTGTAGAATTGCCTTCACAGTTGATAGCAGGATGAGTCAGCTGAAGGACCCGAGTGGTGAGAGTAGCAGAGGGTAGACAGTAGATAACTTTGATCATGCAAAGTGAACTGCTCTGATCACATCAATATATCATTGCATAAATGCATATATTTCAATTTGATTTCATTAAACATGATCGTTATTTGGCATTAATCTCAAAAAATAAAAGACCTCATCTAGTCTCGGGATAGATCCTGTGAGAATCAAACTCCTGTTATTAATCAGCTCTCTCGGGTTTTCATGATTGAAAATTTTCTCTCAGCCCTTAATTTTTACCTAGGATGCCTCTTCTTTTTTTTTTACCCTGGTAGGGCGCCCAATTTTAGCAAAATTGCCTTTTTTCGGTTTTCAACATGCAGGGCATCTATTATTTATTTCTCTTCATTTTTCTTTAGCCTTTGCCATGGAACCTCTTTCAGTCTATCGGTGTTGATTGGTTTCTTTCAATTCTCTTTCATCATTACCAGCTGGGACGGCTGCTCCTTCTGATAATGCTTCTTCTGGTAGTGCTTCTTTTTTTAGCACCAAAGGCTTTTTCTTGACCTCTGTGCAAACTAGCTAAGACGATGAGTTCTTTGTTTGGAACTTGAATGTGAAATCCCACATCTCACTTTTCTTGGTTTTGGCGGCTCAATTTTTGGAGTAGCCTTTAATGGTTGATTGGAGTTGTACGTTGGCCTCAGAAGGTTTAGGACAAAACTATGGATTTTTTTTTGATAAAGTTAATGAGATGTCCTTTTAAGTTTGGCTATAAGGGCCCATGCTTTACTTTTCTTAGTCCCAGATGATTAAAGGTCAATCTTGATTGGCTTTGGGGTAAACATCTCAAATGGTTGGGAAGAAAGGACTCCTAAGGGCTTGGTTCTAATGAGCTATATATTTCTTGTGAAGGCCCAAAGTTTCATCTGTTTACCTTCTGATGTAGCCCTTTAATGATTGGAGTTTTATTTTGCTTGGCTGCACTACATATGTCCTAGATGTTGAGGAGGAGGATTGGCTTTTGAAATTCTGCTCGTCGTCATGTTGGCACATTGAAGCTGCGCAGTCCCAATAATTCCCTTGTCAATTTTTAGCATGTCATTCTAGGTCCAGGTGTAGACACCGAGTCCCGAGTAGCCTTGATCAGGATTACCCAATGATGAAAGTAAGTGTGGCAATTTATAGGCAAAAAGAATGAAAGTCGAAAATGACAGTTTCCTTGTCGTTGATTTGTTAGGAATAAATAAAAATGTATTTTAAAAATATTTTTAAATATGTTTTAAAAATTATTTTGGGGTAAAAAAAGTGAGTTTTTAATTTTTTGTGTTTTATAGAAAATTTGAAAAAAAAAATACTTTTCCGCACGAATGTCGGGCAACTGCAGCGCTGGGCACGCGCCGCAGCGCCCTGGCGCGCAGGCGAAGCGCGCGGTCGCGATGTGCGCGAGCGATACGCTGGCCATCAACTGCCCGCCGCGCGCAGGAGGCGTGCGCCGGGCGCTCCGACGGGCGTCTCCCGCCCCTATGCACCCGTTTTCGCCCTAATGGCCTTTTTGGCCATATTTTCTTCATTTTTAATGCTTTTTAACTCATTTTTTTTGTATAATTTAATTCTAAAAGCTTTTTGTCTTCCAACCCATCAAATTCAGTGGTTTTTTTGTAGTTATTGTAATTAAATCAATTTAATTTCTTAATTAAAAATTCTGAATTTTGGGGTTATAAAAAGGAATTTTTAAAAGAATTTTGGGGGGGATTTTCTTTAGAAAATTATTCTTCTTCTTTCTTCTCTCAAACAAATTCTCTCAATTTCTAAAGAATTTTTCCAAGTAAATTCTTGAGACAAAAAATAACAATTTTTTTTCTTGGGAATTTTTTCTTCTTTTCATCAAACAATTTTTACTTTGAGACAAATAAATCAATTATTTGTTCTTGAGTAAAAATCCATTTTCAATATATTATTTTTCTAACTTTATTATTACAATCAAGATAAGGAATTGGATCTTACCTTCATTTCATCAAGATAAATTTTGAGGGTAAACATTCTTTGCTCAATTTCTTAATTTAATTTTTTTATTTCATTTTTTGTTTCCAATTAATTAGTTAACACGTAAATTCTTTTAGTTCTATTATTTTCTTCTTATTTTGTTTTTATTTAATTGATTATCATGTAAATCCTTTTAGATCTATTATTTAATTGTTCATGTTCTTACTTCTTATTTTTTAATTGTTTATATTATTATTTCTTATTCTTATTTCTTATTTAATTGTTCATGTTCATATTATTGTCATCATTTTTGTTCACATATTTTATTAGTATTATCATTTAACATGTTTTAGCATAATTGACCTATTTTATTTTCATTTTATTCTTCCTCCATATTTAATTGGATTGTTCATCTTCTTTGATGTTATTATCATTTTTATTATTGTTGTTGTTATTATTATTGTTATTATTATATTTGATTGTTCACATTCTTTGTTATTATTGTGTTATTATTATTATAGCTATTACCATCATTAGTATTATTATTATTATCCTTATTCTTATTTAATTTTATTATTACTATTATTATTCATGTTTTATGCATGCTGATTTTTATTATTTCTTTTGCTTTTCATGCATGATCGGATGTTATTGTTGTTATTTTGTATTTTTATTCATGTTAAATTCTATCATCATTATTTTATGCTTGTTTATGCATGTTGAATTTTATTATTATTATGTTATCTTTTATGCATGTTAAATGGTTAATTAATTAGATTGCATATTTTTATTATGTCATTTTAATTAGCTTGTCATATATGATGCAATTTTGATTGCCTTAATTTAATTGTTTTCATGTTATATGTTTAATTAATTTTTTACTAACTTCACTTTTATTTGTTTTTTTTTTTCCTTTTATTTTCAATACTTATTTTTTATGTGTGAGTTTTTACCAAGTGGGAGCCCATGAAGATTTGAAGATCCATTTGGGAGTTGACTTGTTATTTTTATTATTTTCACTACTTTGCTTTCATTATTTTATTTCTAATATGTAATTTGTAATAATTATTTTTTATGCACGTTAATTAAAAAATCACAAAAATATTTCTATTAAACTAAATTGGGTTTTATTTAATAAAAATGGGACCAATGTCTTAGTTTCTTCATCCAAAATAAATTATCACTTTAAAATTGTTTTCTTTAATTATGCATGAGAGGACCAACGTCCTCATTTTAATAAATAGCCCGATTTATGTATGAATTGTATTTTATTTACAAATGGGGGTTGTATTCCGCCCCTAGTTTTGTTGTAATTTAGTTTGCTTTCATTTACTTTATTTATCGCTTTTATTATATGATTGATATGCGTTTAATTAAATTGCATTAAAATTGAATGCAAAATGGGATGAAACGCTAAATTCAAAACTTGATTATAAACTTAACCAAGGTATGAATAAATGGGGAGTCCCGAACCATCTCTGGTCTTTGGGCTCAACGAGGCGAGAGGACCATTTCAATGTTTCATTGGAATGGGACTTCCAAGACACCTCTTGTGTCCAGTAAAAAGGCTTTAATTAGCATAGTCCTAGGCTCCACGAGGCGAGAGGACCATCCTAATGTTCTATTAGGGTGAAATCTCCAAGACACCTCTGGCTTGCCCAAAATGGACATAGCAACGCCGTCTTAGGCTCACTGAGGCTAGACGACCTTTCCCAATGTTCTAATGGGTGGCGACTCCAAAAAACCTCCTTGTTGCCCAAAATGGACGCACCTGTAATTTCTTACAAGTTTTAATGAACCTCTCCCGATCGCCCTAAAAGAGGGCCTTCGGGGGCCACGGGGTTCGGCGCACGTCACAGTGGTAACTCCACTGGGGACAATAAGAGACTTCCCTTCGAAAGTACCTTGGTTAAAATTTACAATTGAGTTTTAATTTAGAAATTTCATCCCTTTTCGAAATTGCATAGCATATCATTAGAGCCTTAGATTATGCTAGTTTGGTCCCTTTTCTAGCCCCGGTGCGTTCCCGAAGCACGACCCTACGTTCACTCAATGTGGGGAAGTGTTAAGGATAATCACCAGCCCAAGCCTCGTACCTTATGGTATATCAAATGGTGACCCAATCGGTCGTTATGCTCGTGATGAATTAGACCCGTTGGCAGGGACCATGCTTGGGTAGCCCTAAAGTATCACTACCTTTTGACCAAAGCTCATGTATTGGCAATAGATACTTCCACTAAGTGAAATGTACCATAATCCCGTGCTTGCTACGTGGGCCATCATATATTGAACAAATTCAGTTAAATTAAATGGTCTTTCATCAAAGGCTTTCATGCCCCGGTGGGCCCATCTTGATTTAATTGAGGTGTTTAAATACATAACGGCAAAATACCCATACGTATGTACATTAAATAAGATATGTTATGCTACCGGTTTCCCAATGTGCACCATACGGGCCCATTGGGTCCCCTGTTGAGCCATGGGCCAATCCCACCTAGGAAAGAGACTAAGACCTCGTGTGCGGGAGTGATAAGGTTGTAGGGATCTATCTGCTTGCATGTTGTTGTGGATGCTGCACAGCATGCTCATGCATCGCGTGTCATTCATGCGTGTTAATAAAAAACAAAAAAATCTATGCATTTCATTTTTGTGTGTGTATATCCTTTTATTATCTTTATTTCACATGTACATATCGTCCTACATATAATTTTTTCCATGCATCGCATCGTATTATTGAAAACTATTGATCTTTCGCTCATCGGGGACCATCTGCACAGCACGATCATACATTACATGCCATTCATGCATCATTCTAACCCCTTGGTTTTTTCAGCCACTATAGACCATTTACCTGGGAGGTTTTGGGGTCCTCACAGTTGCTCGAGGGGCAAATAAAGTTCAAATTGGTTGGCAGAGATCTAGTATCTTTATCAGAATATACACAGACATTAGAAATAGCTGATCCATCACAATAAATTGAAGAGGTCCGTGCCCTAATGGCCCAAGAGATAGATGAGAGATTTGAAGAGCTAGGAAAAAAGTTGTTGGCCATGATTAAGGAGAGGATGGATGCCATGGCACTTATTCTTCAAGCCCAATTCATGATGACTTCTATTGGCTAGGTTAACTCGACCCCGACTTAGAAGGCTCATGCAACGACGACTGTAATGTTCCCATCCACTCCCGAGCCTAGGCACGAGGCACCATTCGACTCACCAATCAAGCTACTGGGAAGAGCAAAGGGACTAGAGCCTTTACAGTCAATGGGCCTCCTCAGTCCCTCGAACACGGAAAGGAAGCTAACTGATTTTGAAGAAGAGGTTGTGAAGTCCAAGCTTGCAACTACCCAGGCACCTCTCAATAAGACTATTGCTGGCCCCGCAAGTCCAGGAGTTGGTTACTATGATAATAGCAGTGACACCCAAAGGGCAAGAAAAGTATCAGCAATTAAAGCGGATCAGAGGCACTACTCTAATTTGGGCAGATCCTTGTCTTGGGTACTCAACAGATTGATGAAGGAAGGTAAGCTATAGCCACTACCTTCTAAGCCCGCCAGAAACAAGGGACAACCCAATCACAAGGCCGATCAGTATTGTGCCTTTCACCAGCATACTAGGCATGTGATGAACAATTGTGTGAGGCTAAGGCATGAGATTCAAGATCTGATCGATAATAAATGGATTACTGATCCAGAGTGCTGCAAGAAATAGGGGAGGAAACCTTCTAGTAGATATGCTTTTCATATTTGAACTTTTTTCAATCTTGATGTATGCGGTACTGTTTACATTAACTATATTAATGGCTTTTTGTTTATGTTCTCATGATTTCATTATGCATGATCACAATCATAAGTCATTTACATTTGATATTAACTTAATGAATACTCCTTCATGTAATCTCGAGATCTTGTAGCATATGATATAACTCCTGAAGAGAGGAAAATCCTGAGAGCTAAAAATAAAAATAGAAAGTAGTGGAAAGGAAAAACTAGATACAATTAGGGGATTGGATGAAAACTCACTAAGAGCACTAGAACCTTTCTGATTACCCGTCAAAGCGACTCCTGGATAAAGCTGAATCTAGGATATGATTTAGGCACTATTTCTTTGTATAGCTCTCTAAATGACCATTTTCTACCCTCATTTCAAAATCGCTTGCTAGCCCGTTGAGCCTTTATTTTGGTATGCTAAATGCATACCGATTTTATTGTTACACACATTAAAACTACCTTTCGCCTAAAATAATTTTGGCTTCCCCTTAGAAGAATGGCCGCTCTAGTAAGGATGGATGTACATTACGATATCCGCTTGAGCTATCCAAAAATTGCTCTAGTGAAAGTGGGTTTACACTTCTGAAAGAGATTTTTAATCATTGATGATCTTTGAGGCTTGACCATTGGCAATCCTTTGGGCCATCAAAAATTTTCCCCGATGAAAATAGGTCTACATTTCGAGAAGGGAATTTAAACCATTGATAATTTTGGGTTACCAAAAATCACCCTGATAAGGATGGGTCCACCCTTTGGAAAATGAATTTGTAATCATCGATAATTTTTGGGCTACACTTCAGGAAAGGGGTTTTAAATCACCAATAAATCTTTTGGGTAATTAGAGACATAAATTTGTGAAGAAAAAAAGAGAAGAAAAAAAAAGGAAGAAAAAAAGAGGAAGAAAAAAAGAAAGAAGAAAAAAGAAGGAAAATAGTAGGGCCCAAGATAGTACCCCTTGATGAGTTCAATAGCTATCTTTCTTAGCTTAATTGTTACGTTGAGTTTGATAAGTCAGAGTATTACCGAGTCCAAATTCGAGAATTTCTGGACAGCATGAAATTAGTTTGAAAATGATTCCATCATCCAAATGAACGTTGCGGCCATTTTTCTCTAGAAACCTGATCCTCCTTTGATAGCCGTCTACCTAAGCCTAACGTTACAACCAAAGTAAGACCTTTTGATTCTTAGTTCAGTCTCATCCAATTAGCGGAGATGACCTTTTAATAAGGTTTGGTACGTAGGAAGAGGCATATGATGTTTCTTGAGCTTCAAGCGGGGAGCCACGAATGCATTTATGCATTTGAGTTGAGTCTCGTCCCCAACGTGCTTAGAGAAAGAAAAAAGAAAAAGAGTATTCGGGCAAAAATTAAGAGCAGAGAGAAAATTTTCAACCATGAAAATCTGAGAGAGCTGGTTAATAACAGGAGTTTGATGATTTCAAGATCCATCTCGAGATTAGATAAGGTCATGTATTTTTGAGATTAATGCCAAATGGTGATCATGTGTGATGAAATCAAACTGGAACATATGCATATATACAATAATATTTTAATGTAAGCAAAGCACTTTATCTTGCATACTCAAAATGGTTTAAGTTCCAGTATAAAAAGTCGCGCATTGTTTTTTCTTCGCATATGTGCAATTTACTATAAGTGGTCCTCATTGCCATTTTCATTTTGATCCTTCAGCAGACTTGCCCCGACATCGACTTCGAGCTATTCGTCAGCCAAAATCCATACGACCATTATTCAAAAAGCTAAAAGAATTTTGGACACAAAAAAAAATCTTGAAAAAAAAAGGCCGTTAGATATGAAAACCGTAACTGGATCTCTAAGCAAAAGTTAGGCCAAAGGGCAGGGTGAAAACCTGGAGATAGGCAGTCTGCCCTACAAAAAAAATAATAAAATAAAAGCCGCTGGATTGGGTTGGGTCCATTCCAGGCAAAAATTAGGCATAGGGTTATGTGAAAATCCCTAAATGGACGCATTTCCCATGAAGAAAAGCTAGTGTGAAAATCCACAAGGGATGAACTACCTTTAAAACAATGACTTCCGATGCCTGGAGCAATAAGGTAGCATACTTCGGATGATCTTCCTTTCAGCCAGATAAAACATAATTCAGGACATGAGTCTGAATCCCGGGCATTTGCTCATTGACCGGGGGGCAAAGATGCACACCTGATGGTTCTCTTTGAAGAGTTTACAGGTCAGGGTCCCTAAGCAAAGATGCCATTTCTAGTTCCTCAGGGGGCATGGTGGAGCGGCCAAGCCATATCCTCAACGGACCTTTAACCACTTAGCATGGTGGAGCGGCCAAGCCATATCCTCAACGGACCTTTAACCACTTAGCATGGTGGAGCAGCCAAGCCATATCCTCAACGGATCCTTAACCACTTAGGACATGGTCTATCCATTTTTGCATGCATTTCATACCATTCTTTAGCAAATATCTGCATATGGCCATTTACACTTGCATGCACAATCTCTTGCATATATTCCTGTGCACACAACTTTGCAGGAAAGTCCAAATGAAGGCCACACACATAAAAGCTAGTCAAGGACGACAACGTTAGCACTCACCCTTGCTGGACAATCAGGTCAAGATAGAATCTACTCCGGCAAATCTCCGAGACCTCTTAAGAGGCAATTCTCCGAGGTCTATTAAGAGACAAATCTCTTTTTTTCTTGCACTTTTGGTAGTCTGTAGCAGACTCGGTGCAGTCCTCTAAGAAGGCATCTCTTGCACTTTTAGCAGTCTGTAGCAGACTCGGTGCAGTCCTCTAAGAGGGCATCTCTTGCGCTTTTGGTAGTCTGTAGCAGGCTCGGTGCAGTCCTCTAAGAGGGCATCTCTTGCACTTTTAGTAGTCTGTAGCAGACTCGGTGCAGTCCTCTAAGAGGGCATCTCTTGCACTTTTAGTAGTCTGTAGCAGACTCGGTGCAGTCCTCTAAGAGGGCATCTCTTGTGCTTTTGGTAGTCTGTAGCAGACTCGGTGCAGTCCTCTAAGAGGGCATCTCTTGCGCTTTTCATAGTCTGTAGCAGACTCAGTGCAGTACTTCTTTTGCATTTTTTATAGCCTATAGCAGGCTCGGCGCATGGTCATCGGCGGATGGCAGCTGCACTTTTAGTAGTCTTGTCAGCGACTCGGTGCAATTTTCCTCCTTTGCACTTTTAGTAGCCTGTAGCAGACTCGGTGCAATCTTCCTTTTGCATTTTTTGTAGCTTGTAGCAGGCTCGGTGCATCGTCATCTACAGATGGCAGCTGCACTTTTAGTAGTCTGTAGCAGACTCGATGCAGTCCTCTTTTTGCACTTTTTGTAGTCTGTAGCAGACTCGGTGCAATCATTCTTTTGCGTTTTTTTGTAGCCTATTGCAGGCTCAGCGCAGCGTCATCTACGGATGACATTTGCACTTTTAGTAGTCTGTAACAGACTTGGTGCAATCCTCTTCTTGCATTTTTTGTAGTCTGTAGCAGACCCGGCGCATCACCGTCTTAGGATGGTCCCTAGCACTTTGTAGTCTTGTCAGCGGCTCAGTGCAATCCAAGAGGATACTCACAGTGCAAATCACAGCACTGTTCCCGTGGGAGCAGCTGGAGGGAGGCAGCCTCAGGTACACGCTTCTTTCCTTTTCCTGAATTTTGGCTCACCTACGCACCCACACACTAGCCTCCCCAAAATTGGGGGCAACTATAGACACCGGGTCCCGAGTAGCCTTGATCAGGATTACCCAATGATGAAATTAAGTGTGCCAATTTATAGGCAAAAAGAATAAAAGTCGGCAGTGATAATTTCCTTGTCGTTTGATTTGTTAGGAATAAATAAAAATGTATTTTAAAAATATTTTTAAAAATGTTTTAAAAAATATTTTGGGGTAAAAAAAGTGAATTTTTAATTTTTTGTGTTTTATAGAAAATTTGAAAAAAAGAAAAAAAAAACTTTTCCATGCGAATGTCTAGCTGCGGCAGCGTTGGGCACGCGTGCACGCGCGGGTGACGGCCTGCTCGCCGTGCGCTGGAGACGCCCGTCGGGCTCTCCGACAGGCGTCTCCCGCGCCTGTACGCCCGTTTTCGCCCCAATGGCCTTTTTGGCCATATTTTCTTCATTTTTAATGCTTTTTAACTCATTTTTTTTTGCATAATTTAATTCTAAAAGCTTTTTATCTTCCAACCCATCAAATTCAGTGGTTTTTTGTAGTTATTGGAATTAAATCAATTTAATTTCTTAATTAAAAATTCTGAATTTTGGGGTTATAAAAAGGAATTTTTAAAAGAATTTTGGGGGGGATTTTCTTTAGAAAATTATTTTTCTTCTTCTTTCTTCTCTCAAACAAATTCTCTCAATTTCTAAAGAATTTTTCCAAGTGAATTCTTGAGACAAAAAATAACAATTTTTGTTCTTGGGAATTTTTTCTTCTTTTCATCGAACAATTTTTACTTTGAGACAAATAAATCAATTATTTGTTCTTGAGTAAAAATCCATTTTCAATATATTATTTTTCTAACTTTATTCTTACAATGAAGACAAGGAATTAGATCTTACCTTCATTTCATCAAGATAAATTTTGAGGGTAAACATTCTTGGCTTAATTTCTTAATTTAATTTTTTAATTTAATTTTTTGTTTCCAATTAATTAGTTAACATGTAAATTCTTTTAGTTCTATTATTTTCTTCTTATTTTCTTATTTTTTTGTTTTTATTTAATTGATTATCATGTAAATCCTTTTAGATCTATTATTTAATTGTTCATGTTCTTACTTCTTATTTTTTAATTGTTTATATTATTATTTCTTATTCTTATTTCTTATTTAATTGTTCATGTTCATATTATTGTCATCATTTTTGTTCACATATTTTATTAGTATTATCATTTAACATGTTTTAGCATAATTGGCCTGTTTTATTTTCATTTTATTCTTCCTCCATATTTAATTGGATTGTTCATCTTCTTTGATGTTATTATCATTTTTATTATTATTGTTGTTATTATTATTGTTGTTATTATTATTATTGTTATTATTATATTTGATTGTTCATATTCTTTGTTATTATTGTGTTATTATTATTGTAGTTATTACCATCATTAGTATTATTATTATTATCCTTATTCTTGTTTAATTTTATTATTACTATTATTATTCATGTTTTATGCATGCTGATTTTTATTATTTCTTTTGCTTTTTATGCATGATTGGATGTTATTGTTGTTATTTTGTATTTTTATGCATGTTAAATTCTATCATCATTATTTTATGCTTGTTTATGCATGTTGAATTTTATTATTATTATGTTATCTTTTATGCATGTTAAATGGTTAATTAATTAGATTGCATATTTTTATTATGTCATTTTAATTGCCTTGTCATATATGATGCAATTTTGATTTCCTTAATTTAATTGTTTTCATGTTATATGTTTAATTAATTTTTTACTAACTTCACTTTTATTTGTTTTTTTTCCTTTTATTTTCAATACTTATTTTTTATGTGTGAGTTTTTACCATGTGGGAGCCCATGAAGATTTGAAGATCCATTTGGGAGTTGACTTGCTATTTTTATTATTTTCACTACTTTGCTTTCATTATTTTATTTCTAATATGTAATTTGTAATAATTATTTTTTATGCACGTTAATTAAAAAATCACAAAAATATTTCTATTAAACTAAATTGGATTTTATTTAATAAAAATGGGACCGATGTCTTAGTTTCTTCATCCAAAATAAATTATCACTTTAAAATTATTTTCTTTAATTATGCATGAGAGGACCAACGTCCTCATTTTAGTAAATAGCCCAATTTATGTATGAATTGTATTTTATTTACAAATAGGGGTTGTATTCTGCCCCTAGTTTTGTTGTAATGTATTTTTCTTTCATTTACTTTATTTATCGCTTTTATTATATGATTGGTTTGCATTTAATTAAATTGCATTAAAATTGAATGAGAAATGGGATGAAACGCTAAATTCAAAACTTGATTATAAACTTAACCAATGTATGAATAAATGGAGAGTCCCGAACTATCTCTGGTCTTTGGACTCAATGAGGCGAGAGGACCATTTCAATGTTCCATTGGATGGAACTTCCAAGAAACCTCTTGTGTCCCGTAAAAAGGCTTTAATTAGCATAGTCCTAGGCTCCACGAGGCGACAGGACCATCCTAATGTTCTATTAGGGTGGGATCTCTAAGACACCTCTGATTTGCCCAAAATGGACATAGCAGCGTCGTCTTAGGCTCACTGAGGCTAGACGACCTTTCCCAATGTTCTATTAGGTGGCGACTCCAAGAAACCTCCTTGTTGCCCAAAATGGACTCACCTATAATTTCTTACAAGTTTTAATGAACCTCTCCCGATCGCCCTAAAAGCGGGCCTTCGGGGGCCACGGGGTTCGGCGCGCGTCATACCAGGCAAAGCCTCCCTCCCCCCCCCTTTTTCTTTTTATGAATCTCTCAGAATCTTCCTCTCTTCAAGAGTTATATCAGATGCTATCAAGATTTTCTTTTGATTTTCCAATGTCCCGAAATTAAATACAGTCGTATTGGTCGAATTAATGTCAAAAATGAATGTATCATGATCATGAGAAATGAAATCATTAGAAACACCATATAAATAAGCAAAATTGTTCATCTTATTGAAATAACCAATCATTGCAAATATTGTCATAAAAAAAGATGGTTCTTGGAATAATAACAAAAACTGAAAAAAGAACATAATTTTCCTTATTTTTATCCCCACTCTCACTAGTGGATTATCAATCTACCGTCGCCACGGGAATCCCTTCTTCACTCATCTTCTGACTGGTGATAACGATGTACTCAGCTCCATATAGCTCTTGCAAAACATGCCACTCAGGTGGACCAGACTTGATCATATACACGGTGGAGGGACTACATTATAGCCTGCCTTCTTCTTCTTCTCTCTCTTCTCAGGATCTGTGATCTGTTTAGTGTCAATAAGATCTTGGATCTTGTTCTTCAAAGTTTGGCAGTAATCTGTCAGGTGCCCAGTGTGCTGATGGTAGGCGCAGTACTGATCATCTCTGTGCCCTGGCTGTCCCTGATTCATAGCTGGCCTAAGCGTCAAAGGTCACAGCTTGCCCTCCTTCATCAGTCTTTCTAATACCCAGGATAGAGAGCGGCCTAAATTAGAATAGTACCTCTAACCCTCTCCAACCTCAGTAGCTGCAATCTCGGCCGTCTTATCATTTTTGTTATTACTGCTCCCAACACCACTTGATTTATACACTGACTGGTTCTCATAACCTTTCCTAGCAAAGTTATTTTAGTTTGCTTTTTTTGCTAGGTAAGCCCCCTCAGCTTCTACAGTAATGTCTTTAAGTGACTTCCAATCTCTGAGCCCCTTAAAACTGAGCAAGTCCCTTAAGTAAGGGCAAGATTTTCTGATCAATACCCTAATCTAGTCAGCAGTGTCAGGCTTTTGCTTCATCTCCATGACCCTATTCTTCCATCTAGTGAGGTATTCGTGTAATGACTCGTCACTCCTTTACTGTAAGAGCTCAAGGTCCTTTAAGGTGACCTCCATTCTAGTGCTGCAGTTGTGCTGCTTCATGAACTCTTCAGTCAAAAGGTCCCAATCCTCCTTGGACCTCCTATCCAATTCATGATACCAGTCTACTGTCGGATCCAGCAGACTGAGCCAGAAATATTCTACCTTCTGCTTCTTGGTCAACCCTGTGCCTTTCATTACTTGGGTATACTGCTTGACGTGTGTAGATGGGTCCGAAGTACCATCGAACTTCGACAGCTCAAGCATCTTGAACCTTTGTGGAGCGACAAGTGGCTGTGGAGCGACAGGTACTTATGGAGAAGGAGGATGAGCAATCCTGTCGGCCATAGCACCCATCATATCTAACATCCTCCGTTCAAAATCTTCTAGTCTCCTAGCAAGGTCTTGAGTGGTCAAAGCTCCGGTCTCTTATGCCATTTATGATTCTAAGGAATATTCATTAGTCATTGAGAATGACTCAAAATCCCAATAAGACACCAATTCCGGCAACTCAAAGAGCAAGTTTGTCCTCACCAGTTGACCGTCGAAACCTCTAGTCCACTTAGAAGAATCTATGATGGCTGAAAGATTTAAATTATTAGAATGATGCATGAATGACATATACAATGAATGATCGTGTGTTATGCAACATTCACAACCACATAGAAGTAAGTAGATCTTTCCAACCTTATCACTCCCACACATGAGGTAATGCAGTCTCTTTCCTAGGTGGGCTTGATCCATGGCTTAATAGGGAACCCAATGGATGCGTATGGTGCTCGACAAAAAATCAGCAGCATAACATCTCTTAATTAATGAGCATACATATGAATTTTGGCCTTTATGTATTTAAACATTTCAACCATATTAAGATTGGCCCACTGGGGCATAAAAGCCTTTGATATAAGACCATTTAATTTGGTTGATTTTTTTCAATATATAATGGCCCACATAGCAAGCATCGTATTAAGGCACATGTCACTTAGTGGAAGTATCTATTGCCATTACATGAGCTTTAGTCAAAGGTGATGATACTTTAGGGCTACCCAATGATGGTCCCTGCCAATGGGTCTAGCTAATCACGAGCATAATGACCAACTGGGTCTCTATTTAATATACCAAACGGTACAAGGCTTGGGCTGGTGATTATCTTTGACACTTTCCTACATTGAGTAAACATAGGGTCATGCTTTGGGAACGCACCAGGGCTGATAGAGGGTGCAAACTAGCATAGATCTAAGTCTATAGTGATCTACAATACAATTTCGATAAAAGGGATGAAATTTTTTAAATTAAAACTCAATTATATGTTTTAACCAAGGTACTTTCGAAGCGAAGTCTCAAGTAGTCCCCAGTGGAGTCAACACTATGATGCGCGCCGAACCCCAGGAGGCCCCGAAGACCCGCTTTTAGGGCGTTCGAGAGAGATTCATGAAACTTGTAAGAGATTGCAAGGGCGTCTATTTTGGGCAACAAGGAGGTTTCTTCAAGACGCCATCCAATAAAACATTGGAAAAGATTGTCTAGCCTCAATGAGCCTAAAACAACGCATCTGTGTGTATTTTGGGCAAGCCAGAGATATTTCTGAGTTACCATCCCAATAGGACACTGAGATGGTACTCTAACCTCATGGAGCCTAAGACAATGCAAATTGGGCCTATTTTCGATAGCAAGAGATATTTTAGAGACCCTACCTCAATGGAACATTGAGATGGTCCTCTAACCTCGTTGAGCCTAAGACTAGAGATGGTTCGGGACTTCCCATTTATTCATACCTTAATTAAATTACAATTGAGTTTTGAATTTAAGATTTCATCCATTTTCTCATTCATTTAAATGTAGTAATTAGAGCGTATATCAATCACATAATAAAATGGTAAATAAAGGTAAGATTAAAATAAGGTAAATAAAAATACAATAAATTATAATAAAACTAGGGGCGGAATACAACCCCCAATGTAAATGAAATGTAAACCATACATAAAATGGGCTATTTACTAAGGATGAGGACATCGGTCCTCGCATGCATAGTTAAAAAAAATAATTTTAAAATGACAATTTATTTGGATGGAAAAACTAAGACATTGGTACCATTTTATTAGAAAAAATCCAATTTATTCATAAAAATATTTTTGTGTGATTTTTAAAATGTGCTTAAAATAAATGATTTTATTACTAATTACATGATAAATAAATTAAAAAGACAAATAAAAGAAAAATAATAAATACAATAAAAATGATAAATCTCCGGATGTCCTCTTTTGTTCGCATGGATGCTCAAACAAGAAAAAACAAAAATTTGAAACAAAAAACAAGCACAAATAAAATTAATGTTACTACAAGAATAATTGAAAATAGAGAAGGAAATTTAGAGACGGAATTATTTCCGTCTCTATTTAGAGACAGAAAATAGTTTATGTCTCTAAATAGAGACAGAAATTTCTTTCCGTCTCTAAATAGAGACGAAAATTCTATTTCGTCTCTATTTAGCGACGAAAAAGTATATCCGTCACTAAAAAGGGAGGGAAATATTCCCTCCATTTTTTAGCTATCGTTTTTAGCGACGAAAATTAGCTTCCGTCGCTAAAAAAATATTAATTAAAATTTTTTAAAAAATTTTAGCGATAGATATTAATATGCATCGCTATTTTTTAGCAACATCAATGACCTCCGTCTCTAACTAGCGACGGAAGATAACTTCCGTCGCTAAAAACTAAATATATAAAATAATTTCCTTACCTTTTTCCCTTCCCTTCCTCTTTCTTTCTTTTTTTCCCCCGCCGCCCTCGCCCTCCACCCTCTCCCCTCCGTCGTCTGCCCCCTCTCCCCCCTGCCGTCCGCACCTCTCTCTCCCCCGCCACCCTCGCCCTCCGCCCCCTCTCCCTCTCCCTCCCCCCCTCCTCTGTTTCCTTGCGCGAGATCCCTCTCCCCTGTTTCCCTGTGCGAGATCCCTCTCCCCTTCTCTTCCCCCTCCCCCCGCGTGCTCCATTGGCGTCCGGATCTGGGCTAGGCAAGGCTTTCCCGGCATTTTCCTCTACTCCTGCATCCAGATCTGGGGTCCCCTGTGTTGTGGCTCCTCTGCGCGAGTTCTACTCCCGCCGTGTGTTGTTGCCGCCGGCGGCGAGTTTCTTCTTTCGACGTCCAGATCTTCAACTTCAACCACAGTGAGTTTTTTTTTATTAATTTTTTTCAATAATAAGTATATATTTTTATTTTTTTAATTTATTATATATTTTATTCTTGTGTGTTAAATTTATTTTTTTATTGTCTTAATTTTGTATTATATTTGTGTGTATATTTATCATTTTTTATATATTTTGTATTATAATTATTATTATATATATATATATATTTTGTAAATTTGTGGGATATTATGTGTATATATATTGAATTATAATTGTTATTATATTTATAATTGTTTAAAATTTGTGGCATATTGTTTGAGGGATTAATTTGTATCCACATGTTAATTAATGTATGTATGTATGTGGAAATAAGATTTATTAATAGTATTCATGTAATTAAGTGTGAATGGATGATAGCATGTTAAGTAAAGTATAAAAATATAAATGCTTAAATATGTGAATGAGTTTAGTACATGAATCTATAAATGCTTGAATATGTGTGCATATTTTAACAGTGAAAATTGAATTGCTCCAAACTAGGGAAGCCTAAACAATTTATATGAAAGAAAATAATAAAATTACAAAAATGCGACCTAAAATTCAAACTAAAAAACGGAAGCCTAAATGCTATTTTTTAAGGCCCGAAATGGGCTGTTACGGAGGGCTACATCTTATAATATTCAACCGTCTTGAAATGACCTTTCCGAAAACATATTATAATAAGCAATCGGACACCTGTAGTAAAAGTTATAGCAAAAACAGTCTGAACCGTAAAAAATATTTTCTATTCAACTATTTAGTTCTATTATATTTCATGATAGATTTCTCATGATATTCAGAATTGTGATTGCAGGCAGTTGAATTAGCTGAAAACCTCGATAAAGTTGATGGGAGTTGTGGATCATGGAATCATTTTCAAGTTATTGGTATATTTTAGTACAACTTGTATATTGTTTAATTTTATATACTGTATTATTTTAGATATAGTATATTATTTCTTTTATATTAATCTGTATATTTACAGTAAATTTTCTATAAATTTAAATTTGTTATTTGTGTTTTTATTTTAATTAATATATTTATAATTATTGTTAGGTTTTAATGAATACATGATTAATTATATTATTTTTGTCAAATATTATTTTAATATTATTTACTATTATATGGAGTGAAAAAACCCACTGAAAAATAGAGACGGAAATTAATTTTCGTCTCTAAAATTAGAGACAAAAATTATTTTTTCGTCTCTAATTATAGACGGAGACGAAAAATAGTTTCCATCTCTAATTTTAGAGACGGAAATTAGAGAAGAAAAATTAATTTCTGTCTCTAAAATTAGAGATGGCTCAAATAGCGACGGTCTGTGTCCGTTGCAAAATTCCGTTGCTATTTGTGTTTAGAGATGGAATTTCATCTCTAATTTCCATCTCTAATTTTCGTTTTTCTTGTAGTGTTTTAGTAATTAAATCAAGAAAATCAATTAAACACATAAAATTATAAATTATAAATTAAAATAAATAAAATATGCATTATAGATGACAAATAAATTAACTAACATAATAAAATAAATAAATTAGCATATTAACAAATTAACACAAATAAAAATACAAATTATGATGATAATGATAATAATAATAATAATAATGATGATGATGATGATGGTGGTGGTGGTGGTGGTGGTGATGATGAATAATGATGATAAATAAGAGAAAATGAATAATCAAATAAATAAAAATGTAACAAAGAACAATGTCAAAAAAGTTAAATCTATATCTAAGATAATATAAAATAAATAAATAAACAATAAATATAAAGATTTACATAATTACTAATTAAATATGAATGAAAAAAAATAAAAGAAAAACAAAATTAAGAGATCGAGTCTAGAATGTTTACCCTCATATTTCAGATTCGGTGGAATAGGTGAAAATAATTGATTTTCCTTGTTTTAATTCACAAAATAATAGATAGAAAATAATCTAAAAACTTTTCTCTAAAAAAATTGTAAAAATCTTATTTTTACGAAATTAAATAAAAAATTGGATTTCAAAAACAAAAAATTATTTTCTTTGTTTCAAAATCAATTTTTCATCCAAAAAATCAATATAAGTCTTTGAAAGATATCAATTGAAAAGAAAAAAAAAAATTAAAAAATAACAAATGAGAAAATTGGATTTTTAAGAGCAAAGTATTATTATTATTTTTTTTGTCTCAAAATCAACTATTCTTCAATAACATTAAATCTAAAATGTTTAGAAATTTTTTTTATCGAAGTCAAAAAAAGAAAAATAATTAAAGAAGAAGAAAAATTGCAAAAACTCATGAAAAGAGAAGAAAGAATGCCTCAAAAGAAATCCCCTCTTTTCCTTCCCATAATTTTCTATTTATATCAACAAAAAAGGAAAACCTAATTAATTAAGGAAGAAAATTGAAATTTTATCAAATTCCCCTTAATTTGGGTTCAAAAAAGGGAATTATCATTAAAAATCTTGGAAACAATGGTGAAAAGTAAAAAAAAAAAAAAAAAAAAAAAACAAGAAAAAACGGAAAAAGGGCAAAAAATCGCGATTTCGGCAGATCAGGCGCGACCGACACCCAATGCGGAGCGACGTCCCGCTCGCGCAGGCACTACGCGCCTATGAGCTGCCGCAGCGCGCCAATGCGGCCAACGTCCGGGAAAATATATATATATATATATATATTAGATTTCAAATTTAACTAAAAACACTATAATTTTCAAATTTAATTTTTAATACATTTTTTATTATTTTTTATTTTTTATTCTAAAATGTAAATTTGACAAGAAAATCACCACTTTCAATATTTTTGCCTGTGAACAGTCATCTAATCATAATTGGATAACTCTGATATAAGCTGACTCAGAATCCGGTATCTACAAAGTCAAATTGGCCAGCAAAAATGAAGTAAAAAATGGTGGCTGGAAATTGCTTTTTCCAGCAATTTCCAGTTGGCCATTAGCTGGCCTCATTGCCACCGCCATTAAATGGCAGTGACTCCTGCCTATATAAGACAGGAGCTTGTCTCTTTTTTAATATGTGTTTAGAGTGATAGAGAGAGCTCTCAAAAAAACTTAGAAAACTTGAGAGTTGTGAGTGATAAAATAAAGGGTTAGTTTTATTCTATTTTAAGAGTGAAATTAATTGTTTTTTCCTTAAAATAGAGAGAAGTTATATTGTTGTAACTTTTATTTTTCTCATAGTGAAAATTCTTCTATTTTCGTTCATATTTCGTTGTTTAATTATTAATTTTTCATGTTTAAATTAGCTGCGATTTTACTATATCCGGGTTTCTATTTCTAAAACAATATGCTTTAAACCATATGATATTTGCTACCCGTCAAGTTTATTGAATGCAAATTAAATTTTCCATCTTATATGTATGAATGTTGGGAGTTAATTATACCGGTGATCATTAGACTTATGCACAAAATATGAATTTATTTTTACAAAGAAAAATAACTGAATTGAGACAATATCATGACAAAAAAAAAAGAGTTTCAGTGATGGACAGGAATGGATTTGTTATTTCATCGCTAAATAATTCACAAATTAAAGAATATTTAATACAACCATGATTTATATCCCTCACTAAATTTAGTGGGAAAAGTTGGCACCAACATATAGCAATGGATTTTTCCGGTGCAATATATTTTATCTCGAAGCAATAAAATTTTTTTGTTCCTAATTTTAAAAATATATTTTTTAAACTGTATTTTTCTTTTCTTTTTTTTTTTCTTTTCTTTTCTATAATTTTTTTCTATATGGCTGCCATATGGGATCACATATTATCAATTTTTTTTCATTTTGTTGATTGAAATACAGATTGTGGACACGAAGAAATATGATTTGCTAGCGTTAATGCCATTAGCCGAGTCAGCTTTTCATCCAAAATTAGGGCATAAAATCACCCCATTAAGCATAGTATGAGTGCAAAATTATACCTTCCCTTATAAGAATGTAATTAGAGGATAATTCACTACAAAAAAAAGGGCAATTAGCGACGGCAAATTCCGTCGCTAATGTTGATATTTTAGTCGCTAATAGCTTTTAGCGACAGGACGACGGAATGTCGCAAATAGAGCTGTCGCAAAAATTTAGCGACCAAAAGTGAAACCGTCGCTAAATTTAGCGACAGAAAACTCGGTCGCTAAAAATAAAAATACCGTCGCTAAATAATGCCTAAATTAGTCGATGGAAATATTGGAGAAATATTAGCGACAAAATATTCCGTCGCTATTCCGTCGCAAAATTATTAATTTTTTATTATTAATTTTCATTTAATTTATTATTATTATTATTATTATTATTATTACATCAAAAATTTAATTTATATAAATAATAATTATGCAATATTATTAACAATACTATTAATTTAAAAATATAATATTATAAAAATATATTAAATTATACAATTAAATGTGTACAAATAGTCAATTCGGTTCGATTTTAAACGTAACCGAACAGATCGAAAATCAAACTTATATTAAACAAAATAAAACCATTTAAATAAAATAAAAAAAATAACATACATGAATTTTTATATTATGTTTCTAATAAATACTAAGCAAAATTACATTAAAAATAAATATACATAAATTACATTAGATATTGCCTATGATTTCGTGCTTTATTTGTCCCGGACTGATTTCAATTGTGCTCATTTCAGAATGATTGCAAGCCCAAAATCTGCAAACTTTAAATTACCTTTCATTGTCTATGAGAAGATTAGAACCTGCCCACCAAAAACAAGAAAAAAAAAAAGGGAAAAGAAAATCAGCAGTTCAATGCCTTATGAAATGAAAAACAAGACTCAATGGTAAATAAATTGATTGCTTAATAACCTTTGATATCAAGCTAATTTTTGGTCATTGTGTCAATACCCGAAACCAGATTTCTCGAATAGAAATAACTTAAGGAAGTTGGAGTGCAAAATGTGACAATAATTAACTATGCAAAGACAGGTTGGTATCAAATTTTAGAAACATCAGTGGCTAATTTGATATGAGGAAAGCAGATTGAGATCAGTGGCTAATTTGATATAGTGAACAATCCACTCACTAATCCATTCAATAAATAAGATCCACATATCATATGAAAATAAAAACACAAAATATAATTGCAACTTTCTCAAGTTATATGAATTACACTAATATAAGTTCCAATCTTACAAACATTCAACCCAAAAAATTAATATAAAAGCACCAAACGGTATCTCGAAAACTACTGCATTATCACTTTATTTTGCGGCATCATGAAAACTAATATAATATCTCTTCAAATTGATGGCAAATAGCTTCAAGAATTTTCTAAAATATATGCTAATAGATCTCCAAGAGCATAATTTAAAAATACTGCAATGCTATAATCACAAACTCAATATATTCTTCAGCTTCCTGAGCATAAATAAATTTTAAAAAGTAATTAATAATGACTTGTGACAATCAATTGCAGATTTTAGTCCATAAGAGCCAATAGGTTAAGCAAGTGCAACAGGAAGTCTACTTTTTTGACTTCCCAAATCAGTTCTACCATCAACAAACAAATCAATAAGTGCATTAGTAAATGGACTTTCCCATGAGAGTGAGGCAGATATATGATTATCTCATAAAATAAATACAATTTTGGGCTACAGGTAAAACATGTCCACTATAAGTTATTCTAGAATATCTTGAAAGACACTAAAAGAAATGCATGGAACATTCATCCGATTAACAGCTTTCACATGCATGGATCTTTTTTTTTTTTTTTCAGAGACCAATTCAACATTAGCCAATCAAGTACCCCATGTAGAGGAGCTCAGCATTGGCAAAATCAAGTTTTATAGATTTATACTTAATTCCATTTTATTAAAATGGCACATATTATAAGTCTTCAAGTTTACCATATTACTCATAACATTCGACAAAAATTCTACTTATTTCACTATCATACTAATTATGGTTTACTTTCATATCTATAAATACCATTAGCTCATTGAAGTCATCATACTCCAACAATTCCTCTTAACCATAATGTAATACTTACTTAATTTTCCATCCAATTAAATTCTAAAAATTCTCAATTAATTTATAAACCTTTAATTTCATCTTCCTAATCATTTCCCATCACTATTTTCATTAATTTAACAAATTATAAACAAATGCATTGCTTTGAAGAATTCAGCCAAGGTAACTATTTTATCCCTAAATTAATTATTTCATCAGTTAACACTAATTCCATTAGATTACATCCTCATTAACACAAATACACACTTATATATCATATATCCCCAAAACATCTTCCATTAAACACTAAGTCCTTCTTTGGCTAAACTAAGATTTTACATTCTAACTTAGCTTATTCAAAATAAACCACTCAATCCATCATCTTTGACCTCCAATTACATACTTCTACATCTTATAATTCTCTACATACCTACATACCATTTTAATATACCCTGCTAACAATTAAAAGCCAACAATTGCACTTAACACACAGAATACAATATAGGAGGTTTTGTAATTAACTTTTTATACAGATTCCATTCTCCAGATTTCTTACTCTTTTACACGTAAATTGACAATTCAAGCAATAATCAGGCATTATCAACCAACCAACTGAATTTTCACATTAAATATATACAACCCAGATCATAAACCTTCCATAAACAATTTAATTTATTGAAAATCATGTTAGAAAAGCAAATTTGGCAGTCACATACCAATTTTTCCGCAGATTTTGGTCTCTTCACCGTCGCCGGAGACTCGTCGGAGCACCACCGGAGGCACTAAACCCATCGAAAGGAAGCTCGGAGCCTCGGGGTCCCTTTTCCGGTGCTCACGCGCCCATCCACGGCACCGTTTAGCCGGAATCGTCGTCGGTAGCTTCTGTTCAACCCCTCTCCGATCTCTCCATTGCCGGTGAGTGCTGAAGATCCGTGGCCATCGGGATGATCGCCTGCCCACCATGAGCCCCGCCGTGGTGTTCGTGTCACCTCTCGCCGTCGGAGCTCGCCGGAAAACGCAGAGGAAGCTTCGGTTTCCTCCTGCTCTCCTACAACAGCGACGTCGCGATGGGGGGGGGGGGAAAGGACTCCGAGATCGGCGTTGTGAGGAGCCGCTGCTCGCCGTTGACCGCCGCCAACCGCTCGCCCCCTTCCGCCGCTGCTCCGCCGTCCCCCTCTCCCTCTCTCTTTCGTTCTCTCCTTCGGTTTCCCATGTTCTGTCTTCCCCCCTTCTTTCTTTTTCTATTTGAAAATAATTTTCTTATTTAAAATATTTGAAAATTTTTTTAGCGATGGAAACTTTCCGTCGCTAAATCCGTCGCAATTACTATCGATTAAATAACCTCTAAATTTAGCGACTGAATTAGGCGTCGCTATTTTAGCGACTAATTATTTAGTCGCTAAATTAGTCGCAAAAAAAGGCGCGATAAATTGCCGCCAAATTTTAGCGACGGTTTCTTTTTTAGTCGCTAAACAGTCGCTAAATTTGTCGTAAAAAATAAAAAATAGAATTTAGCGACTAATTCTTAAAACAGTCGCTAATCAGTCGCTAATTAGCGACGAAAAAAAAACGGTCGCTAATTTTAGTCGCTAATAAACAGTTTTTTTTGTAGTGATTAATGTAACATATTAGTTAAGCATGGGAGGAAGGAAATGCAGCGGGAAACCAGTTAAAAAAAGTAAGAGAACATATAAATTTCTAAGAATATATTTATATTATTATAATAGTTAACAAAATAATTTAAAAATTAGTGATTGGCAACCATATAAGGATATACCAATTTGGTAAAGGAACAGACATTTTCTATTTGATTCTTGTAAATAGGATTTTCACTATACCACATCTAATTTGATACTTGTAAATAGGATTTGCATTATACCAGCTAAAAAATTAGAGTTACAAAAAATAATTAACAGTTATTATTATTTGAGAAAATTTTTTCCTCTAAAAAAATAATAATAATAAAAATAAACAGGTTAAAAAATTATCAGGAATTCCGCTCTACTTTGTTTGTGGTCCCGTCAACTTAATGGGTTTGAAGTTTGAACAGATAAACATAGAGAGGGATGAATACCAAATGAAAAAGCTGGCACGCTTTAATATATATATATAACACAAACGGGTCCATAAACAATGACAGTTTAAAAAATTCTTTAACAAAAGAAAGTTAGGAAAAGAAATGTGGGGATGGGCATTGTCCCTCAAATTGACTAAAAGGTGTAAATTAAAAATAAAGACCAATAATTATCCGTCGCTACTATCGCAATAATTTTTTATAATATTTTTTTATTCAAAGCGACAATTTTTGATATTAAAAAAAAGTTTAGTGTATTTCTGCCATTATCCTTATATTTTATATTTTCATTTTTTTCACTATCATTAATTTACTCATATATTAAAAAAAAAAACTTCTTTCAATATCTAAAATTAAAGTGTTCTGAATTTTGTTGCTTATTTAAAAAAATGTGCTACCTAAATGGCATTCAAATATACTCCCAAAAAACAATACAAGTTAATCGGGTTGATTTCACAAACGGTTACTCAACTTATCACTTATCGCGCAAAAATAACTGACTTTTTTTTCTGACTTAAATGTCACTGAACTTTTAAAATTTTTGCAAAAAAATCATGTTAACCGGAATCCGGCAAGAACCCTCGCCGGATTGATGACAAAGCATGCCATGTCAGAAACTACATGTCATTTAACAATATTTCCAACAAATGCTACATCTAAATCAATTTCACTCACGGTCGCTAAACTTATCATTTATCGCGTAAAAGTAACCAACTTTTTTTTTTCAACTTAAATGTTACTGAATTTCTAATATTTTTGCAAAAAAGTCACGTATTTACTATTCGTCGCCACGTGTCATATGCCATGTCATCAATCCGATAAGGGTTCTCGTCGGATTCCGGTGTACATGACTTTTTTGCAAAAATGTTAGAAGTTCAGTGACATTTAAGTCAGAAAAAAAAAGTCGGTTACTTGTGTGCGATAAGTGATAAGTTGAGTGATCATGAGTGAAATTGACCCCAAGTTAATCAAAGAATAACTTTGACATTTAAAAAGAAAATCAACTGGTAATACTGCTTTACCTCTATTTTTTATCTCTTAGGGGAGTAAAAAAAACTAATACTACAAGATTATTTCGGTCAATTGAAAAGAAATAGTTATAAAATTGAGATAATGTTGTGAAATATTAGAATATTACTATTGGATAACTATTGTTAGTCCTAATTAAACTCTAAATCTACTAGTATTATATTTCTAGTGAAATTCTATTATTAGATATTTGTATCTATAAATATGCTAGTTGTGAGTTATTAAAGATATACAATAAAATTATTAGAGAATATATATTTCTCATTCCTCTCTATTTCTGCTTTAATTTTACTTTTATTTATAATACGTTATCAGAACGATCAAATCTCTATCATAAATTTTGATAATTGGAAATCGGTGGTTTACTACAACCCGGCTCGAAAGAATAAAGGTTTTAATTTTCAAGAATTAGACGGTAAGTAAATTTAATCCGTAAATTTTAAATTGTTCTAATTTTCATGAATCAATTAAATTGATTATGGATTGAACTATGGTATAATGAATTGCATAATTTTTGTTATGAGTAATACAATTATTTGAAGGCTCCTGAAGAGTTGTAAAGCCATTATCCGCATACAATTTGTTATGAAATATATTATTTTTCAATATTTCTCAAAGAAATTTGTTGATTTCTAAAAGATATTCGCTGAAATGGATATCACTTTGAGATTGAGATTAGAATATTGAAATATGTATATGACAATATTTGTATCAGAAAAATATTCTTGAAAATTATTTGTTAGAATAAAAATATTAGTAACCTGAAGTTTACTAACTGTTATACAAATATTAGTAACCTGAAATTTACTAATTAATTGATACTAATATCAGTAAACTTGAAGTTTATTGATAAATATAAATATTAGTAAACTCGAAGTTTACTGACCGATTGATATTAATATTAAGAAACTTGATGTTTATCAATTGATATAAATATTTGATACAATAAAAATAGTGTACCCGAAGTTTACTAATTGAATGACAATTGATTACTTGGCATGACTGGTTTGACCATCATTGATCAATTGTAATACATAAATTATCAAGAATTCATATATATTAGAGAACCAGAATTTTCTTTAATTCAATTTAGAAAATTCTCATAAAATACTTATTTTCAAGAAATATTATTAAAATATTACTAGCTAATAGAGGAACTGAATTCCCTTCATTCTGGAATGAATATGATAATATATGAGGGCCCACTATCCACCATGTTAACCACTAAAATGTTCTATGATTTTTGAGAGATGCATCAATAAAATGGTAACATGTGTGTTTATTATCAACTCACAACCTGTAGTTTGTGAGATTATTCAAATTAAGTGCACAACTTTCAGATTACGCAATCAAGACATTTTTCTTGATAATGCTAGTGATCATATGTCGTGGGTAAATGATTGTTATAAGCCCGATGTACATATTTATTCTCAAAAGTCTAACAAAAGGGTTTATTAAATGCCTCTGATTAATTGCTAGATATTTTTAAGAGAACAACAGTATTCCTATTTTTTTTATATAGGGATATTATTGCTTGAAGCAATACTTACATGCATTATGCCAATAAAGATCATTAAAGTTCTTTATTTCAATTTTTAGTTAAAAATTGCATTTTGGTTAAATAGTTTTTCTAATATCAGGGGAAGTAAGCAGCTGAAAAAATAGAATAATAAATACATTACATGTAATTTAGATCCTCATATCATGAACTCGAAGTTCAAATTATGATACTAATGTATTTGTTAGCGTGTAAAGATTTATTGAATTTTATGTGTATCGGCTGCAAATGCTCCAATTCAAAGTAATGTCCCAGTGGAACAATTTGCCTTGTAGGGTAAATTATTCGGTTCCAAATAAAAATAAAATCTTTGAATAATAAGGAGCGAATAAATTAATATAGTCATATTATAGAGGTATGTGCTCCTGAAGAGATATATGATATAACTAATTTCAAAACCCCAGAAGTGGTTCAAGTACTTGAAATTAAATAAGAGATCTCAATATGTTTTGTCATTGAAAGTAACCGAAAAAGATAAAGTTATCGACAATATTTCTAATGTTGATATTTTCAACATAGTGAGGATCTTGAAATTAAATTTGTTGAAAAATACATATGCTAATTGCATTTAATTCTATAATATAAACTTTAGGGCCTGTAGTTCAAATATTAAAAAATATGATGCCAATGGAATACACATGATATTCATGCAATGTACAATGAAGTTATAAAGAATGACTTATTTTATGACATTTATTGCAATGAATTGGCATTTATTATGAAGAGATATATTTTCTTATACTAGATATAAATGCAATAATTTTAAAGTATTTATCAATCTGGAAATATAATATGTAAATAATTGATGCTATTTGCCTATTTGATAATGAAATTATTACGTAAAAATCCCTGAAGGATTTATCATGCTTGAAGCATATATAGATATTTTTGAAAAATTTTGTTTAATACAAATATGTACTAAATTTTATGTGTATGATTTTGAAGTATTATAATGTTGCATATTATCATGATTTATTTATGATTTTCATTATTATTGAAACTCTTGAAGAGTTTGAAATATTTTAACAAATATTGAAAATTAAATTTTGTATCGACATTGATAACAGGACTCTTTATCCAAGAGTTCGGTAACCGGGCTCTCTCGGATATCCATCGATAACTGGACTCCCAATCCAAGAGTTCAGTAACTAGGCTCCCTCGGATATCCATCATATCAGTAGCTCGGTTACCTAAACAGCTCAAAATCAGCATATGGAAAGTCATCATTCGCATGAATCCTCCAGATATTCAGCAGATCCTAATCTCACAATAATGGAAGTTATCTAGAATCACTCATTAAATCCTGATAAATATGGAATCAAGCACCGATCAAGGGATCAGAGTAATTTTCTCCTATTTAGGATCCTGCTTCCTATTCTGTCTAGAAAAAGAGCTCTATATAAAGGAAGAAAACAGGTATGTTTTCCTCTCTTGAAAACTCTAACAACAAAAAAACACACTTCAATCAATTCACTGACTTGATCATCGGAGTCTCCCTTGTCGGAAATCCACTTGTTTTTCTTGTGTTTTCAGGTGACTTGTTCACGGAGCCATCTCAAAGAACCTGTTTGTCATCATTTAGTGCGGTGAGCGTGGAACACCACCAAAGATATTCAGTCAACGATGGATCTTTTCCCTGACTTGCCTATCTCCGCTGTCCCATCAGCAAACTAGCCCAATACTGCCTCCCAACCTTCGGTCAATCTCTTTGGCCAGACCCTCCATCACTTATAGCCAGCTCAATCAGAGCAAATTTCCCGACTACCAACGCAACAGCTATTACCATAAACCCAAATGCATACACCAATAACACCACAGTCCATCACTATCCCGACAATCCCAGGCCTAACCCCTCAAATAGCCCAAACGCTCCTGATTGCCTTATCAGCTATGGTGCTCAGGCACCACCTGCAGCACTTGCAACCATCCCCCTAGCACCACCCATAGTTTAGATGCCTGAAATTTCTCAAATCCCAGCACAAACACCACCCCTGCCAAATGCACTGGCTCTTGGAGCAACCATAACCCTGAAAACTGAGCAGTTTGAAAGGCTATTTGAAGAAGGAATGCAGAAATATCAGAATCGCAGCACTTTGCAATATCAGAGAAGTTTTCAGTCCCTCTTATCTA
Organism: Excoecaria cochinchinensis; assembly: GCA_947683425.1. Lineage (NCBI taxonomy): Eukaryota > Viridiplantae > Streptophyta > Magnoliopsida > Malpighiales > Euphorbiaceae > Excoecaria > Excoecaria cochinchinensis. The sequence goes on from CANTUQ010000066.1 coordinate 6,698,444, forward strand.
GGGAAATCTTAGCTGCCCCCTTCCCCCAGATAATATTACCGAACCTGCCAAAGTACAATGATAGTACCGACCCCTGAGCTCATTTGGACCAATTTTATCACACCTTACTGGTGCATACAATAGAAGATGCTACCTTGTGCAAAATCTTCCCCCAAACCCTCACAGAGTCCGTGTAGATCTAGTTTCACAATCTAGTCGAACACTCTATATATAGCTTTATCCAGTTCAATGACATGTTCATTGCTAAGTTCGTTACAGCTATATGACTAGCAAAAGTTTTGGCCGACCTCACTTTGGTTCATCAGGAGAAGGGAGAGTCACTTAGAACCTATGTAGAACGATTTAATGTGGTGGCTATGGACATTTAGAATTTGAATCTAGAGGTAGCTATCAACTCCCTCATTCGCAACACCCAGTGTCAAGACTTCAGTGACTCCCTCAGCAAAAAGCCACCGAGCAACTTCACCGAGCTCATATCCCGAGCTTATAAATATATCCGAATGGATGAAGCTCACTGACTCAAATATAGCTTTCAGCTCAGAGAATCAGATAGAGGTTTCCGAGCAGGCTGAGACAGGAATAATAAAGGGCGGGATGATTTTAGAAACAGGGGATCAAGCAACTCGAACCGAGATTATGTAGTCATAAAGCCGAGCTCTAGCGATAAAACGAATGAAAGACTGATGCCCTTGACGGCCTCGAGGTCCCAAATCTTGGCATGGATGAAGGAGAATGAGCAGGTTAACTGGCCATGCCCCATGAGGGAGGATCCTAACAGAGACCAAAGCCTTTACTGCTCTTTTCACAGGGATGAAGGCCATCAGATAAACGACTGTCGACAGTTGAAGCGGGAGATTGAGTCTTTAGTTTAGAAGGGTAAGCTCAGTCAGTTTGTGAAGGGCAAAGATAGGAATGGGCAAGATCTATCCCCATCACTACAGAGACAAGACAACGGAGCTAGCACAAGTAAGAAACCTCCAGCGAGGGTTATCTATGTCATCGCAGGGGTAAGCATTATGATATCTTCGATGACTCCAGAAACCAAAAGGCAAAGGAAGTATTTTCCTTAGGGGTTGGTCCAAGAGCAAGAGGCTACGAAGTAAAGTTCTCTGAGGCAGATGGAGCACATGTCTGGGCACCTTATACGGATTCTTTAGTAGTAGAAGCTCTGATACAAGACTACTTAGTTTAGAGAATTTTAGTAGATACGAGGAGCACGGTCAATTTCATCACTCTCAAAGCATACAGGGCACTGGGCATGTCTACCAACATGTTGGAGGCCGTGTCAGCCCCACTTATCGATATATCAGGACAAGTCAAGGTAGAGGGATCGATCACTTTAGCACTACAGTTCGGAGATGATGAGACTATTTGCCATTGCAAGAGCTGTTTTATGGTTATGTCATACCACTTGCATATAATGTGATATTCGGACGACCTCTTTTGGTGGGAGTGGATGTGTACATTTCCATATGCAAGTTGCTGATGAAGATCCCCATTTTGGGAGGTGATGCAGTACTCCAGGGAAACCAAAAAACAGCATGGGAGACATATGTCACTATGTTAAAAGAAGCTGATCAGGCTTTACCATTGGATGCACTAGATATCCCAACAGTTCAAAATGCCGAACCCTTGGACTCACTTTAGGAGGTAGAACTCTCGTTGGGAAAAGTTATCAAGATCACTGCCAATAAAGCGGGAAGGGAAAAGGAGGCACTGGTAATGGTACTCTCTGAGTTTACAGATTTGTTCGCTTGGCAACCTTCGGATATCAAGGGCATATCTTCTGAGGTAATACACCACTCGCTCAATGTGCAACCTAACTGTAAGCCTATTAAATAGAAAAAAAGAAACCATGCTCCCGAGAGGCAGTTGGCAATGGTTGGGGAAACCAACACATTGTTGAAGAATGGATTTATAAGGGAAGTGTTATATCCAGACTGGTTGTCGAATATGGTACTGGTTAGGAAATCCAACGAAAAGTGGAGGATGTGTGTCAACTTCATGGATCTAAACAAAGCTTGCCCCAAGGATAGCTACCCGCTGCCTAACATAGATCTCCTAGTTGACTCCACCTCTAGATTCGAAGAACACGCTTTTTTGGATGCCTCTGCGGGATATCACCAGATCCCTATAGATATAGCTAATGAGGAAAAGACTACATTTGTCACACACTGCGCTATATATTGTTATCGAGTCATGCCATTTGGGCTCAAAAATGCTGGTGCCACTTGTCAGAGGCTAAAGAACAGGATGTTTGCTGATCAGTTAGGGAGAAATGTGGAAGTCTACGTGGATTACATGATTGTCAAAAGCAAGATAGCGGAGAGCTTACCAACTAAGCTGATGGAGACTTTCACGATCTTGAGAAAGTTCGGTCTCAAGCTCAACCCAGAGAAGTGTGCTTTCGGGGTACAGTCCAGTAAATTCTTAGGCTTTATGATCTCGAAGAGGGGAATAGAGGCCAACCCCATGAAAATCCAAACCATTCTGGAGATTTAGCCCCCAAAGTCAGTTAGGGAGGTACAGAAACTCAATGGAAAGGTAACAGCCATTAGCAGATTTATTTCATGTTCGGCTAAATGGTGTCTTCCCTTTTACAGTGCTCTTAAAAGGGTGAAAAATTTTGAGTGGGCCCCGGACTGTCTGATGTGTTCTAAATCTGCAAGCGCATGGTTTACCGATTATAGTACTTAAGATATCATTCCCACGAGGAATGTATATTGATTATTACACACTATTACTACTTGATTTTAATCTTGTTTACAATGATTAATACCTTGTAAGTTAATGTTATACTACCCGTGTAATGCAAGTTACCCAAACCTAGTTAATAATGATCAAAGAAGACAATTTAGATGATGAATAAATAATGATTATGAAACTTGATTCCATCTTTTAAATATAAATATAATCTTATAAGCAAGCCAAATTGGAATAATGTTCTAATCCACTCTCTCGACATGAACTAGAGTGCCTAAAACATGCAATTACAATGCTAATACTCAATTCTCATTGATGAACTAGTTAATTCCAATTACATATTCTAAGATTAGTTACCAATTTATAGTAATTATCTTAACATACTGATCTCTCAAGCAATGTTTTGATAATTAATTTCTATTAGTTGTAAGGCAAAGTATATCTCTCGACTACACTTTAACTTATAATGATCATGCAATAATACCAATAGAGAATTCTGCATTAAAAGACTATTAACATTAATGGAAATAGAAATAACAATAATATCATTCAAGTTTACTAAATATAATTCATTTAATTATAGAGAAGAAATAAATAAATAAACAGAAAAATAGAAAAAAATCTCTCAACCTGTTCCCAAACTCTTAAAGGAAGTCTTCTTCGCTTTGTGTCTTCTTCTTCTAAAGGTAAAAACTAACTTAAGAACTTTAACTACAGAAAATGTTCTCCCTAAAAACTTACAGAAAATCTTTAGTTAAAATTCCATCCTTTTAAAATTTACAATTGAATTTAATATATATAATGTGCCAAAATTCATGTCCCTTGATATGCCTCTTCAAAGAGTTGCAAAGCTTGGCAAAAGTCCCAATTTTTCAAGTGGCCATTTGAAAATAACTACCCCAATGGATCTCTCTGTCATGCTTGCGACAGAGCATGGATCCCTCTTCCTCAGCTTTCTTCAACTGCGTTGACCACTTTATCCTCCTTGCTTTATAGCGCTCGCGACGCCCTTCACGCCCACGACAGTAAGCGACATTCCTCATTTGCTTTTCTTCTTCTCTTCTCTTCCTTCTTCTTAGGCACCTTCTCTCGTGCTCACGACAGTACCTTCTTTTCATGCTCAATTTTGCTCCTTTTTCCACATTTTCTCCTAAACTCACAAAACATAAAATAAAACATAAAACATACCTAATTCTAAAATAATTAACCATAACTAAACATAATTTTAATCACAAAACATCAAGTAAATATGAGCTATTTAGGCTCATATCAAGTCCCCACATTTGAACATTTGCTTGTCTTCAAGCAAAACTTAAAATGCAAATAACACACATAATACATAACAATATTCACACAATTTTGGAGCTTGCATTCATATTTGACAAATATTTGGAAACAACATGAATAAGCCTTCATCTCTTAATACATTAGTCTAAATCTGCAAATTCTCAAACAATATTATTGTCCATTCAACCCCAATAACCATGTACATTTGGAGAATCATGAAGTTGCAAAGCACAAGAATATTAGCACTCAAGAAATTGAATATCTTAACATATGTATAGATTATTTCATTCAAAACATTGCCTAAAATAACTCTCACTCAAACACTTTATTCTTACTTCACTCAATTTGTTTAGGGTTAGTGTTTCACTCTTTCCTTTAATATGCCATTGCATACCATAAGCTTATAATGAGTAAACATCTCCACTACTAGCGCAAGTTAGTACATGAAATCAAAGGGTCTTATTCAAGGTTGTAACTTGGCTTAGGTAAAGGTAAGACAAATTTGATTAAGTAGCTCATCATGTGTAGAGAAAAAGTAATCACCATATCATAAGAGACTTAAAATCTAAGCATTGCATGATCTCATGAAGTTCTAACTTACTATTCTAACTCCCTTATTAAAAGCTACAAAAGTAAGCAAACTCATAAACAACATATCAACCTAACAACACAAATATACTAACAATACATATACATATTCATATACATGCAAATCAAACTCAATACAAACACACCTAATACTAACAATCATGCATAATATAAAATAATATAACAAAATTAACATATGAACATATACCTCCCCCACACTTAAAGGATACAATGTCCTCATTGTGTAAGAAAAGGCACAACCTAACAAGATCTAGAAAAATAAGACAACCAAAATGCAAAACACAAAATAAAGAAAATAAAAATAAAAAGTAAAAGGAGAAAAGGAAACTGCCCTCAAAATGTCCCACTAGGGGAACTCGATGGAGATGGAGTAAACTCCACATTCTGCTTGCGAAAAAATGAAAGTAACTTGCGATTGATGCTTTGTTAGCTCTTGCTCAATTCCTTCAGTTGAGTCTCCATATGGTCGACTTTGGCATCTAAAGCATCTAATCGAGTAAACACTTGCCCCCGTTGAGAAGAATTTCCTCTTCATCAGCATCTACCTCAAATTCAACTGGCCCCTCATTACCATCATTACTCTCACTGTCTTCATTAGCATCTACAGGGCATTTGCCTTTGTCCAATCCTTGGCCTTGAACCTACTCATTACGAGAAATAAACTTGGGAGGCTAGCTACCTCTTGTTAACAAATTAGAATTGCGCAAATACTTAGCATCTAACATTGCAACATGTTCATTCTCATCCATTACAAATTCATGTAATTCCCCTAAATAACCCAGCACAATACCAGTCACCATATGTCCCATACTAACAATTTTACTCCTAGCAATTGATGCATGATATAAACCATCAAAGATAAAATCAATGTAACAAGGAGTTTTTTTGGATTGCAAAAGGTTTAAAACAAATAGATCTTTGGTCTGAACTTTATTACTTTCTACTCTACCGAATAAAGCATGACATATAACTTTATGGAATAACAACAACACATCATCCTTAAACTGCATATTAGTTGAATTTTTGCTGTCAAACCTATTTAAACCTGCCAATTGTTTCCATACATTAGAGGGACTGAAAGTTTGAGGCACAAAAGTAATTCCATTCAAGGGAAAGCCAAACTAGTTATGCATTTCCTCAAAACCAAAGATATATTCCTTACCCTGATGCCTAAATTTCAATTGGTTTCTACGCTTATCGACATACTCTAAAGTGACAAAAAACTCAATGCCCCACTGTTTCCTAACAGGCAAATTCATATGAACAAACTCACCCCATTTCATAAATTTCAAATACTTTTCAAATTTTTGTGTAATGCCCAAATCATTTAACAAAGAAAAGTCTAAATGCCATATTCCTACATAATTTTTCTTAGAAAAGTATTTGAATTTCTCACCTTCTTCCTCAGATTGGAGTGGGAAAGGATAATCAAACCTGTCTTCTATGTCATCATAGCTCCTTGAAGAAGAACTAGCCACCTTCTTGCCTTTATTGCCCAATGTCTTTGTTCTAACCATGATAAAAATCCCAGCTAAACAAGCAGCAAAACCACCAAAGCAAACTCACAAGAAGAAACACAACAAAAACAACAAGACTAGAAAAAGAAACGAAAAATCAAAGAAGGAGAAGAATGTAGAGAGAAAACGTGAAGGAGATAGAGAGAAAACTAAAAAATAGAGTGTAAATTTGGAATTAAGGCTCAAAAAGTATTTATAGGGGGGTTTAAAATTAGTTTCCAACAGTTAAAATTCCCCTAAAATTTCAAATCTCGCGTTCTGTCGCACTCGCGATAGAACTAAAATTTGCTATCTGTAGCGCTCGTGACAGCAACCGCGCTCGTGACAAAAGCTTTCTCAATCAATACTCTAGTTCTGTCGCGCTCGCGATAGAACCTTTACTGTTACAACTCATCGATCTGTCGTGAATGCGATAACACCCATGACTGCAACAAAATGCTTTCTCAATCAAATTTTTTGTTCTATCATGCTTGCGACACCTATTGCACTCGCGACAGTAAGGCAAAACTAAAATAAAAATTTTTCTTTGAAGAAGACACTAAATATTTAAACTATACTAATAAACTTACTTACTAATATAACTTGTAGAACAAAAATAAACTATATTAGTAATATTATAAGTCATAATTCTAAAATAAAATCCAATTAACATCATATAAAAATAACTTAAAAAAATGCAATAAATACAAAATAAAAAGATTGTGTAAATAACCCTCAACCCAAATGTAGAGAGATACATGAGACCTCTCTACTTTGAAAATTTCCATCTAAATAGGCCTTACAACATTGATCATTAGCTTTAAACACTTCCCCTTTAGCATTTTTAAGTTCCAAATAGCCATGGTCAAACACTTTATTCACCTCAAAAGGTCCACTCCACATAGACCTTAACTTTCCAGGAAACAATTTTAATCTAGAATTGAATAAAAGAATTTTGTCTCCCACCTTGAAACTTTTGTACCTAATGTGAGCATCATGCCATTTCTTAGCTCTTTCCTTATAGATTCTTGCATTTTCATATGACATAAGGCATAATTCATCAAGTTCGTTCAATTGTAAACATCTTTTCACACTAGCCTCCTTAATATCATAATTCAATGTCCTAATGGCCCAATAAGCTCTATGCTCTAACTCAATGGGCAAATGACATGTTTTACCATACACTAACCTATATGGGGACATCCCAATAGGTGTTTTAAAAGTAGTGCGATATGCCCAAAGTGCATCATCAAGCTTGTGTGCCCAATCTTTTCTAGAGTTAGAGACTATTTTTTCAAGTATCCACTTAAGCTCTCTATTGTAAACCTCCACTTGACCACTAGTTTGTGGATGGTAAGGAGTAGCTAAGCTATGATGTACACCATATTTATGCAATAATGAAGCAAAAGATCGGTTTATAAAATGCGTACCTCCATCACTTATGATAGTCTGAGGTACTCCAAATCTTGAAAAGAGCTTCTTCAAGAACTTCACAACTACCTTTGAATCATTGGTTGGGGTTGTCTTAGCTTCAACCCATTTTGATACATAATCCACTCTAACCAATATATAGCTTTATCCAAAAGATGTAGGGAAAGGACCCAAGAAGTCTATCCCCTATAGGTCCTTCATCATTTTCTAATCTTAACAAGTGATCAACCACTAAGTTTTCAGAACCTTTTTTTTTTATCTCTAATCTCAATGTCAAATTCTTGTAACAAAAGAACCCAACATATGAGATGAGGCTTAGCATCTTTCTTAGCAAACAAGTACCTAAGGGCTACATGATCCGTATAGATTATGACTTTAGATCCTAACAAATAAGATCCAAACTTATCACATGCAAAGACAACAGCCAACATTTCTTTTTCAATTGTGGTATAATTCAATTGAGGCGCCGATATTGTATGGATAGCATAATAAATTACATGCAAATGCTTACCTTGGTGTTGACCTAGCACACATCCTACCGCAAGGTCACTAGCATCACACATTATCTCAAAAGGTAAATCCCAATTAAGTGAAGTGATTATAGGTGCACTTATAAGAGCTTTCTTTAATTGCTCAAAAGCATCCATACATGCATTAGAAAAGTCAAAAGGTACATCTTTAACTAATAAGTTAGTTAAAAGCTTAGCAATTAATGAAAAATCCTTTATAAAGCTCCTATAGAATCTAGCATGACCTAAAAAGGATCTTACACCACTACAAGAAAATCTGGAAATAGCAACAAAAAAATAGCAACGGAATAAATTTCGTTGCTAAATAGCAACGAAATTTATTTTTTGTTGCTATTTAGCAACGAAATTTAATTTCCGTTGCTAAAATTGGTTTAGTTTTGTATGTTTAACAACGGAAAAAAATTTGGTGATTTTCGATCGCTAAAAGTGGAGGGAACTTTTAGCGCCAATATTTAGCAACGGATATTAGCAACGGAAAATGGTTTTCGTTGCTAAATATGGCACCAACAGAAAACATGGAGCAAAAAATAGCAACGGAGTAATATTTCGGTTGCTAAATTAGCACCGAAAAATTATTCCGTTGCTAAATGCTTCAATAATAGCAACCGAATTAGATTCAATTGCAAATATAGCAACGGAACAATATTTCCGTTGCCGTCTTCACTATTTTGGTTTACTAATAGTAACTGAATACCTTTTGGTTGCTAAATTTTTCAACTTTAGCAACGGACTCAAATTTCCGTTGCTAAAATGTTAAAGAATAGCAACCAAATTTAATTCGGTTGCAAATTTAGCAACAAAAATTTGGATCCGTTGCTAAATAAAATTGCTTTACAGAATAGCAACCGAATATATATTCGGTTGCAAATTTAGCAACGGAAAGTAATTCCGTTGCTATATGTCAAGTCTTACATATATGCTTTCATGAATAGCAACCGAAGTGTTTCGGTTGCTAAATGTGATTTACAATAGCAACCGTATTATTTTCGGTTGCAAATTTAGCAACAAAATATGAAATCAATTGCTAAATTTCTCAAGAATAGCAACCGAATTCTTATCGGTTGCAAATGGAGCAACGAAATAAATATTCCGTTGCTAAAGACCAAGGGTTTTAATTAAATCGTTTTCTTCCTTTCTTTACTTGAACGTGCCGCTTCTTCCTAAATCATCACTTCTTCATCTTCTCCTATTATCCGGCGTGCCTCCAATAGCATCGATCGGACTCCTCACCTACCCCACCGATCTCCGATTATCAGGCATGCCTCCAACCCCACCGATCGGACTCCTCACCCACCCTACCGATCTCCTATTATCCGGCGTGCCTCCAACCCCACCGATTGGACTCCTCACCCACCCCACCGATATCCTATTATCCGGCTGGCTAACGAAAATACCCGATTTCATTGATGGCCCTCGAAAGCTGAAAGAGGCGACTCCAAAGCTGCGTTTAAAAGGTTAGGGTTTTGAAATGATTGTAGTGATTTTAATTTCTTTCTTCAATTGGTTTACAAACATAAATGTTCGATATATTTAATCTGTGTCTTTGGGTCATTGAATTTGCTTTTGATGATCTGCTTTCTTCTAGTTACTTGCTCTCTCATTTTTATATTTCCAGTTTGTTTATATTGCGAATTGTAAGAAACCTAGTTTTTAATCCGGCAATTTCTCTGTTCGTAGACTTTCCCCGCATGTTGTGTTTCTTGGCTTGGGTTAGTTGCTTGCTGAGAAACAACATACTTTCTCTTTCTTTAACCTGAAATGGGGCATTTTGATCTTAGTTAGGGGCACTAAATACTTGCAAATGAAAGTAGCATGCGTTGTCTGTCATTTGTAAAGTTCTGCATTTTGACTAAATGTTATTCAAATAGTAGTTTTATTGCATTCATTTAGATTGTTTTAATTGCATATATGTATTATACGAGTAAGTTGGCTGAAAAATACTCTGCAAATAAGTTGAATTATGGTTTATTTATTTATTTATTTTCCTGCCTGCTTTAAGTGACTTTATAGAAATTAGTTCTCTTTCTGCAATTTTTGAGACTAATTGAAGTTCTTGGACAACAAAATTGTATTTTGGTATGCACTACAGTTCTTGTTTGCACTTCTTATTACATGCTAAATTGTTGGTTAAATTTTGAAAATTAATTTTATTTGTGATGATTGAATTATAGTTTCAAACATTTAAAGTTATGTACTTTCTAAATTTTTTAGGAACGAAAAGGCCATAAGTGCTTCTTACTCTGAAATTTATGAAATCTGAAGCATATACATAGCAATTGATGTATACACACACTATAATCTTCACTACTAACTTTTTCTGAATTTTCTTATAGAATGTTCCTTACTTGTGCAAAAAAGATGGCATTGTTCTTCACTGTCCATATGTAAGCTTTTGAAGGATCATATCTTGTTCATTATATTTGCTATCATCATAGTTTCATTTTTTTATGAAATTTTTCCTTGTATTTTCCTTTGCTGTATATTAGATAAAGGAACCAGCTTCACTTTGGGAGAATCCATATTCTGCAGCAACCTCTGGGAACCCTTGTGCTGAGCGCCATGGAATATCAGGTGATTTATTGCAAACTGCAAAAAAATACATGGATGTTATCTCCATTTTCAATAGTCTTTTTGACTGGGTTTGTTTTATTGAATGGTGAAATGAGTATTACTGCTTCAAGTGAAAAAAATCTTTGGAGATAATGTTCAGGGATTTTGCTTCTGAATTCTATCCCTTAGATGCAATAAACCAGTTAGGATATAATGTTAAGGGATTTTGCTTCTGAATTCTATCCCTGGAGAAACAATTCAAGAAAGTAATGATTGTTCTTTAATTCAATTTAACATCTACTTTACCTGCAAATATCTCATGCTTTTTAAATAGCAGAGCAATAGAATTGTAGTATTGTATATAAAATGTGAAGGATAGAATTGTAGTATTGTATGATTATGCTTGTTAATATATTTTATCATTATGGAGCTATAGATATGCTGCTTTTTGAAAGTTTTTGCTGCCTAGCATTTCATTCTCCAGTTTTTTTGCTTTTGGAATTGTTATTCACATTAGTGACTCACCATGTTGTTTGTATCTAACTACCAATAACTGGGTGGATAAATTTGTGCACTTCACTGTCCAAATTAATGATGTTATGAGCATTCATACTATTGCTTTTAGCTCTTTATCTTTATGTTCCATGTTGAGAGTTAAGGTGTGGGTGAATACACACTGCAGGGTTTGCTTTTGCTAGTGGAATTTTGATTTCCAAAAATCTTAATTTTTGCTTTATTACCTTGCCCAATTAAATTTTCTGCTTTATTGCATATTTGGGTTGTTTACTTGAAGTTCTGACTTGTTTTATTAAGTTCTGAAATTTATTACAAAATGGATGCAACATTACAAATTACAACCGTAGCATCAAAGTAGAGGAATCTCACAGGTATGGCTTCAAAACAACCTTTTTATTTTAATAACCTACTATTGTTTTAGTTATGTGGTTTGCTGATGGAATCTTGGGGGAGTATGAATTACCTTTGTATAAGTATTTTTTTATTATTAGTTTTATATTATTGACAGACTTGATGGAGCAATACTTTCTTTATCTTGAACTGGTTGAAAATAGAATTAGATAGTTTTGAACCTAATGATTATCGGTGTATCCATTTGGTTGTTAAATATGGTTATTAAGCATGATTTGAATTCAGTTGCTATGTGATATTTCAAGATTCATTGCATAATTCCGGCACAAGTTTACATTCTTGATCTTGCTTTGGGAAATATTGCATGTAGGACTTTCCGGTGAGGAATTTGCAATGTTTAACAGAACCTCATTTCATATTATGCTAAGATGCATATCTGTTTTGTATTACATCAATCCCTCCAGCTTGCATTTTGTTTGTGCCACTGTAGAGCAGTACATTGCATATTATTGTTTGCTAAAAATTTTGATGCATGTCATTGTTTACTGAAAATTCTGAGTTCTATTTGTTAATTTATGTTTAAAGCAGTAGCAACAAAGGTACTGGAGGCTGCTATTTTGGGTTTAGTAATTTGGAGAATTCATTTCTCCTTGGCTTGGACCAATCCCATTTTTGCATTCTAAAGGTACTAAGTTTGAGATGTTTATTTAATTTATTAATATTTGTGTTCATGGCAAGTGCACTATTTTTATATTTAATATTACTTTCAATGCTACTAATTAGAAATCAATACAATATGGCAGATTGCATTTATATTAATTGGTTGATAATTAGTTGGCAGTGTCTGTTACATGATTAAAATAGATAAATATTTCATCTATAATATTTAATCTAATTTATCTCATAATGAAATTATCTTATTTGAATAGCAGTGAAACTTTCCAATTCTTTTTATTCCATAAATATCGTAATGATTGTTTTTATTTGCATGGTTTGCTGATGGAATCTTCGGGGAGTATGAATGACCTTTGTATAAGTTTTTTTTTATTATTAGTTTTATAATGTTGACAAACTTGATGGAGCAATACTTTCTTTATCTTGAACTGGTTGAAAGTAGAATTAGATAATTTTGAACCTAATGATTATCGGTGTATCCATTTGGTTGTTAAATATGATTATTAAGCATGATTTGAATTCAGTTGCTATGTGATATTTCAAGATTCATTGCATAATTCCCACACAAGATTGCATTCTTGATCTTGCTTTGGGAAATATTGCATGTAGGACTTTCCGGTGAGGAATTTGCAATGTTTAACAGAACCTCATTTCATATTATGCTAAGATGCATATCTGTTTTGTATTGCATCAATCCCTCCAGCTTGCATTTTGTTTGTGCCACTGTAAAGCAGTACATTGCATGTCATTATGTGCTGAAAATTTTAATGCATGTCATTGTTTGCTGAAAATTCTGAGTTCTATTTGTTAATTTATGTTTAAAGCAGTAGCAACAAAGGTACTGGAGGCTGCTGTTTTGGGTTTAGTAATTTGGAGAATTCATTTCTCCTTGGCTTGGACCAATCCCATTTTTGCATTCTAAAGGTACTAAGTTTGAGATGTTTATTTAATTTATTAATATTTGCATTCATGGCAAGTACACTATTTTTATATTTAATATTACTTTCAATGCTACTAATTAGAAATCAGTACAACATGGCTGATTGCATTTATATTAGTTGGTTGATAATTAGTTGGCGGTGTCTGTTACATGGTTAAAATAGCTAAATATTTCATTTATAATATTTAATCCAATTTATCTCGTAATGAAATTATCTTATTTGAATAACTGTTAAACTTTCCAATTCTTTTTATTCCATAAATATCGTAATGAAATTATCTTATTTGCATAACAGTTACGCAAGCATGTGTAATGTTGATAGATCTTGGATGCATAGGCGATTAACGCCAGATGGTTTCATTAATCTTGAGTTTGCTGAGGGAGTTCAATCATTCAATGAATATGCAAGTATGCAGACTGCATATATGGATGGTACAAAAATCAGATATCCATGTAAAAAGTGCAAACATATCCATTTTCTCCCTACTGAGGCAGTGCATCTACATTTGTTGAAAAAAGGGTTTGTTCCAAACTATTTTGAATGGACACGACATGAGGAGCCAATAATTTGTAGCACGTCTAGGGGTAATCAAGTATATTCATCAGTAAATGTAGATTGGTTTAAAGGAGGAGCTAGAATTAGACCAAATAATGTGGATGTGAACGAAAATCTTTATGCACAAATGGTTTATGATGCAGCTGGTAATTCCTTTCAAGAAATTATGTAGGATCTTGAAGAGGAACCAAACCCAAATGCAAAAAGATTTTTTGACCTACTAGAGTCAGCCGACCAAGAATTATGGCCAAATTGTGAGAAAATGACTCAACTGTCTGCCATTGCCCGAATATTGAACATAAAGTCTGAGGGTCATATTTCCGAATGAAGTTTGGATAAAATTCTTACATGGTACAATGATTCATTGCCTCCTGATCATAAAATGGTTGAGAATTTTTATGAAATAAAAAAGCTTATTCGGGGTCTTGGTTTGCCCGTTGAACGAATAGATTGTTGCAGGTTGGGCTGTATGCTATTTTGGGGAGAATATGTGGAATTACAAGAGTACAAATACTATAGTCAACCTAGGTTCAAACTAAGAAAGCGTACTAGGAAGCAAAAATTAGTTCCTTGGAAGCGAATGTACTAGTTTCCACTAACTCCGAGACTTCAAAGACTGTATGCCTTTGATGTTACTGATTCTCACATGAGATGGCATAATAAACATGAACATTCTGATTGAAGCATGAGCCATCTATCGGATGCGCTCGCATGGAAACATTTCAATGACACCCATATTGAGTTTACAGCAGAAAGTCAAAATGTCAGGTTGGGATTATCCACAGATGGGGGTTCCAACCTTTTGGTCAATCCGGACAACAATATTCATCATGGCCAATCATAATTACTCTATATAATTTACCTCTGTGGATGTGTATGGATGAGGCATACATGTTCTTGACAGTGATTGTGCGAGGGCCTACAAATCCAAAGCATAAAATTGATGTATCGTTGCAACCATTGATAGCTGAATTGAATCATCTTTGGGAATTTGGTGTTGAAACATATGATGTGCCCCTTAAACAAAATTTTCAGATGAAGGCAGCTTTGATGTGGACTGTGAGTGATTTTCCTGCATATGCTATGTTGTCTGGATGGAGCACAACAGGGAAATTGGCTTGTCCGTACTGTGGCAATGATTCTGATGCATTTCATCTTCACAACGAGGGCAAAACATCTTGGTTTGACAATCATAGAAAATTTCTTCCTCTAGATCACCCATTTAGGCGCAATAAATAAAAATTCATTAAGAACAGGATGGTACACACACCTCCTCCTCCTAATAAATCTAGTGAAGATATATTACGGGAGATTGATCAGTTAGGGCTTCTGAAAGTTACAGAACTTGAAAGTGAAGAGGTTAATAGGAGCATAAGTCAAAATTTTGGTTGGAAAAAATGAAGTATATTTTGGGATTTGCCATATTGGAAAACACTGTTGATACGTCACAATCTAGATGTGATGCATATTGAAAAAAATATTTTTGACAATCTTTTCAACACAATCATGAACATTAAAGGGAGGACAAAGGACAATGCAAAATTGAGACCTGATTTGAAAATTTTTTGTAGAAGAAGTGAGTTAGATAAAGATCCAAATATAAGGAAATATCCAAAAGCATGTTACACTCTGGACAAAAAGCAGAAGCAAACTTTGTGTGAATGGTTGAAAAGTCTAAAGTTTCCAGATGGATATGTTTCAAACCTGGCAAGGTGTGTTGATATGAGGAAGTACAAATTATTTGGAATGAAAAGTCATGATTGTCATGTGTTTATGCAGAGGCTAATTCCAATTGCATTTCAGGAGCTCTTACCGAATAATGTTTGGGAAGCTATAACAGAATTAAGTTTGTTTTTCAAAAGCTTAACAGCATCTGAAATACAGTTTTCTTATATGGAAAGACTAGAAAGGGATATTCCAGTTATCTTGTGCAAATTAGAGGCTATTTTTCCACCAAGCTTCTTTGATTGCATGGAGCATCTACCCGTACATTTAGTAATGAGGCCAAACTTGCTTGTCCAGTTCAATATCGATAGATGTATCCGTTTGAGAGATAATTTAGTTCAAATTTAACTAAAACTTTTATAGATTTATACCAAATACTTAAATATAATTACCCTAATTGTAATGTAAGAATTTGCATCACTTGAAGCAAAATGTCAAAAATAAGGTCAGGGTTAAAGGCTCCATATGCAATGCATATTTAGTAGAGGAAGCAAGTACATTTTGTTCCCATTATTTTGAGGCTCATTTGATCACTCAAGAAAAAAAAGTTCCTCGTAGTGATGATGGGGGTGCGTGGATTGCTGATGATAACTTATCTATTTTCACATATCCTGGCCGACCACATGGACACTCAACAAGAAGAATGTTAATAGAGAAAGAAATGGAGGCTGCCCATGGTTACATTTTATTGAATTGCCAAGAAATTCAATCTTTTTTACAGTAAGTTTAAGTTGTATTCGAAATTGCCCAAGTTCTTTTTCTCAGGGATTAGAGTGTAATGCTAAGATAATTTACAAATTTGGTAGTGAATACGAGGATTTTTTGAGCGAGCTAATGCCAGGAAAATCACAGGATGACATCAATAAAGAAGTGGATAAAAACTTTTCACGTTGGTTTGCAAACTACATAAGCTAGCAGAGTGAAATAAATTGAATGCTTTAAGAAATTACTGTTAAAATTACAACATATTATATGTATTGATTAAATTTTTGGTTTTATGATGTAGGCTTCTAAAATAGAATAGAAAACAGGCTCATATGTGATCTTACAAAAGGGCCTTTGCGAACTGTTAAATCATACCCTGTCTACTTCATGAATGGATACAAATTTCGTACAGAAAATCATGGGCATAGCATGGCAACAGTAAATAGTGGGGTTTGTATACAAGGGGAATTGATGGATTATTTTGGCAAAATTATTGAGATACTTGAAATTGAATATCCCGCATTGCCAATAAAACGGTGTGTACTGTTTAAGTGTGAGTGGTTTGATCCTACTACTAACGTTGGAACAAAAGTACATAGCCGATATAATCTCACAGAAATCAACCAGCAAAGAAGATTTAAGTAATTTGAACCATTTGTGTTAGCAATGCAAGCGACCCAGGTGTATTATGTCCCTTATCCCAGCTTAAGAAAGGATAAGTCAGATTTGTTGGCAGTCGTCGAAGTAAAACAAAGAGGCATTTTTCACTGACAGACAAAGGGAGAAAGCAAAACAAATGAAAGTGAAGCATCTCAGGAAGAAGAACCGGATGTACATGAAATAAATGCATATTTCGAGAATAAACTTTTAAATGACCCAAATAATGAATTTGTGGAAATTTTATCTGGAGAGGATGAAGAATCCATAGGTGGGCAGAATTCTGAAGATGAGCCTGACTTTAATTCCGAATACTCAGAAACAGAGGATGATTTTGATGTGCAATTAAGTGATGGTAGCAATTAATTTGTGTACGTGTTATAATGTCATACCCAAAATGTGTTATTATTTTATTTATGTAGTATTTCATTCAGGTTGAGAATATGCCACCCAAAAGAAAGAAGTCATTGCTGCCGCCTAGGCTCAGATTAACCTTGAGTGATAACGACAATGTACAAGTGCACTCATCTCAGGTTGCAGGGTCATGCTCAGATCATAACTAGCGGAGTGAAGCTTCACCTTCACCAACAACCAACCCCAATGACTCTCATAATCTACCTAGCGGTTCAGCATCCAACAACCCAAATGTATCCGCACAACATGAAAATGCATATACTCCAGCATCAGACCCTGACTCTATGCGCACGCATGTACCCGGTTCCGATGTTGAGGATGAAGAAGGAGGTCTCTAGCCTAGTGCAAAGGGAGTTGATGGAAGAATTTACATTAAGATTATCAATGATATGTAAGTTATATTATAAAAATTTTTGTATTACAAGATAAAAACACAAGTACATACTGATGGTATGGTTATCTAATTTCAAATTGATTTTAATTTGTTCATATTAACAGGTTTATTCCATCAGGTGTTTGTTCAAGAAAGATTAGATCCAAATTCAAAGAGAAGATAGAATTTGAGGGTTATGTATGGAAGAATCTCTCTCTGCAGACAAAAGATTTTTATTATCAGGAGTTTGAGGTACACAAAACAAATTGCATTATTCGTTTCAAAATAATTGACTTCATACATTAAAGAAAATATTTATTGTACTTAATAATAATAATATTATGTTTTTTTTGTGCAGAAAGAATTTTTCTGGGATTCAAAATTTAATGTTGTTATTTATGAAGTTTGGGAAAAGCGAGCCCGCGAACGATATAAAGAATTTATGTCTAAGTTACGCAAGGGTGGTCAACGACCTACTTTTATTTCTGAAGAAATATGGAATCGTTGGCAGCAGTATTGGGCAACCCCAGAGGCAATTGTAGCTTCAGAGAGGAATTCTTCAAACAGACGAGGAGGCTCGGATGGTGAGAGTTTAGCTGTGCACACTGGAGGAACTTTGAGCCATCACGAGCATGCAGAAAATTTGGTAAGTATCTCAATTTTATTCATCAAATGTATAATTATTATGGATAATGATAGCTTTAATATATGTCTATTAAATGGATGGCTTTGTTGTTAAGATTAATTTTTTGTTTAGCTCTCATTAGTTGCATTATTTCTCAAGAAAGTACACACGTCAGTCGATGTTATGCATTTGTCTTCTCATTTTAAGCACAATTCACAAGTAAAATAAGTATTGATTATTTTGTGACTGTATGATGATCGGCATTTGAGAAATGTATGGATATAGGATGAATATATTGTTGTGCCCTTGCCGGGGCTGCGGAAATTTCTATTTGCAGGTTTGGGTAGTGCAATTTACAAGCCGTTATACCACCGAAATTTATACCAAATGAATAGTAATTAAGACAGTTATAGGTCATCGGTAACTAAGTAATGTAAATGTTAAGAATCTTTTGCTTTATATTCCATTTGAATCTTTTAAAATTAGTTGCCAAAAAATTTAGACTCTTTTAAAATTGAATGCAATTATTTTTTTTAATATGTCTCTATTAGAAATACACTTAGAAAATTAATTTAAATTTACATTAAATAAATTTATAAAAGGAATAAAATACAGTCTCTCCACTCAAATATTTAAACATGTTCTATTTTCACATCCTATCAAGTAAATTTTGTTTTTACTTGAGTTCAACTATATATTGCATTATTAATTAAGAACTATACCAATCAAAATTAAGAACTGAATAACTAAGCTATTTTTGTTTGTGATAATACATATTTGGTGATACATATCTCTTTATGTACATATTAAAAAAATGGAGAAAATAGAATAGTATTTTGTAACAAGTAGCCCAAGAATCTCATAATTCTATGAGGAAATGGCATCATTAAATTATAAGTTAAAAAGTTAATTGCTATAAAGTAAAACTATAGTAATATTAGTTAGAGAAGTAATTAATTATATGTTTGTGTTGAGAAATTGTCTTACGAATATGAACAAACAATTAGAAAAAGAACACAAGATTTAACGAGGTTCGGCAATGTGCCTATGTCCTCGGGAGCAGAGCGGCGGCTATATTTTTATTATTATCTGAAAAAACATAACCCTAGGTTACAAAACAATGTATTTTATAACCCCTCGTTGCGCTCCGCTCCACTCGCTCACTCCGCTCCGCTCTGCTCCGCTCCAGCATCTGTCCCTTATATATATATGAGCCATACATAACAGTTTGCTCACAGAAAATATCATAATGCTAAACAAGAAATAGTTTTAATTAAAGCATTGAGTGTGAATTATGCCTTTCACCCTTATTTTGATCCTTATGACAGAAAAAATCCAAAATTTAGATGATAATTAACCATAAATTATGAATATTAAAGGGAGTTAATTAAAGAATAAACGTAGAGAATAGGTGTCTCTTTAACTTTAGCATAAAAGTATAGGTTAAAGTCTAAAGCCAGAGTCTTTTTACGAAATAAAATAAAATAAAAAAAGCATTTATGATTTATATAATAGTATTTGTTTATTTAATCTTCATGCTGGATGGATCCCTTGATTTCTTCCAATGTGCTGTCGACTATTTTGTGGACAAATAGCACAAAACCTTGTTTTACAAAGTTGAAACCTAAAGAGATGTAAAATCAGTGGATGGTAGGCCACCCTAAAAAAGTTTGGGATAAATTCAGGTATTATTTATAAATTAAACATACTTATTATTACAAACTGCACTTAGTTCCGTAATGTTGTGTCAGTTTTGTTAATAGGGGGTTAGAGTCCAATAATTGTTTTTGACATGCTAAGTAAACATGCTTCTTATATTGCTTCTTATGTAGGCAAAGTCTTTGGGTAGGAAGCCTACATATCCTGAATTATTTATGCACACTCACACAAAGAAGCATGATGGATAGACATTCGTCAATACTAGTTGCAGACAACTCAATGTATGTAAACTTCATACATTAATATTAATTATTTTAAAAAAAATATAGCTAATTAATTGTAACTATTGCAATGACAGGAGCAAATACAAGAGACTCTCACTCAACAGCGGCAGAGCTCTGAAAGTGTTGATGAGAGTCGTATATTTCTTGAAGCAGTTGGTGGTAAGAATAATCGTGGAAGGATTTTTGGTTTAGGGTCAATTGCAAACACTTGCCATTCGACTTTCTCTGCATCATCCATACCTGCTTGTAGTCAGTGGTGTGAATCTTCTCAGAAAGTCGTTTAGTTAGAGACCACCCTCGCCTTGCTGATAGATACTGTAACCCAGTTGAAGAATTGGGTAAAAGATTTGGAAATAAAGGGTACTCAGCAACCAGATCGTCCTCCCTCACCTCCACTTATATAGCATAAATTTGTAATATTTCGTTATTTGCACTGAATTTATGTTGTTTTTGTGACAGTTTTTATGAATTTCTACTTTACAATGTTATTTATACTGAATTTATGTTGTTTTTGTGATGGTTTCCATGGATTTTTATTTTACAATAATATAAATATATTTTCAGGATTTCAATTATTGTGTATTATATTTTTTATTTTATATTATCAATAAGCATATATATTTTTAGGATTTGATTTACATTTATTTATAAATTAAAAATTTTATAAAAAATGAAAATAGCAATGGAACCTTAATTCTGTTGCTACAAATAGCAACGGAATTCAATTTCCGTTGCTATATTTAGCAACAGAATATTAATTTCGTTGCTATTTTTAGCAACGGAATGGTTTTTCCGTTGCTAAACTTCTCGATGAACACCAATATTTAGCAACGGATTATTCGTTCCGTTGCTATTTTTAGCAATGGAATACTATTTCCGTTGCTAAACTTCACCAAGGATGATGCGATGGACACCAACATTTAGCCATGGAAATCATTTTCCGTTGCTAAATTTAGAAGGGGAAAATGATTTCCGTTGCTAAATTTAGCAACGGAAACTAATTCGGTTGCTAATATTGACAATTCACCAATACGAATATTGGTTATATTTAGCAACCGAATACCATTTCGTTGCTAAATTTAGCAACGGAAAGATGATTCGGTTGCTAAATTTAGCAACAGAATGGTATTCGGTTGCTAAAAATTACCCACTGCCAATTTTGCAACCATTTTTTCCATTGCTATTTTTCGTTTCTATTTTTAATTAGAAACAGAAAATCAATAGATTCGATTGCTAATTTCCGTTGCTATTTCTACATTTTCTTGTAGTGCACCCTTAAGTGTAGTAGGTGGAGGCAACTTCTCTATTAACTCAGTTTTAGCTCTATCAACCTCTATACCTCTACTTGAGATCTTGTGCCCTAGAACTATAACTTCTTCTACCATGAAATGGCACTTTTCCCAATTAAGTACCAAGTTCATCTCCTAAATCTAGCCAAGACTCTATCTAAGTTATTCAAACATAACTCAAATGAATCACCATAAACTGAAAAATCATCCATGAAAGCTTCCAATATCTCTTCTATTAGATCCCTAAAAATCTAAGTCATGCACCTTTAAAAAGTGGCTGATGCATTACATAGCCCAAAAGGCATTCTCTTATAGGCAAAAGTCCCATAGGGACAAGTAAATGTGGTCTTCTCTTGATCACTAGGGTATATTAACATTTGAAAGTATCTCGAAAACCCATCTAGAAAGCAATAATGAGAATGGCCAGCTATCCTCTCTAACATTTGATCTATGAATGGCAAAAGAAAGTGTTCTTTCCTAGTAACAGAATTCAACTTCCTATAGTCAATACAAACCCTCTAACCGATGGTGGTTTTAGTAGGAATCAAATCCCCATTCTCATTTCTAACCACAATCATTCCCCTTTTCTTTGGTACACAATGTATAGGACTCACCTATGCACTATCCAAAATCAGATAGATAATTACAGCATCTAACAACTTAAATGACTTCTTTTTTAACTACCTCCTTCATATTGGGGTTAAGTCTTCTTTGTCTATCAGCCTTAGGTTGACACTCATCTTCCATATTAATCCTATGTACCACTACATTAGGACTAATTCCCTTTAAGTCAGAAATTTGCCAACTTATACTTTTGATCCTCTTCCTAACCACTTCTAACAACAAAGACTCTTGCTTATTAGTAAGCTTATTAGAGACAATGATAGGTAAAGTGCTATTGGAACCAAGAAATGCATACCTCAAATAGCTTGGTAGTTCTTTTAATTCAACATTAGGAGGACTTACAATGGATGGTGGAAAATGTGCCTCATTTCTATACAAAAGCTCTAGCTTTGAGTTCTCTTGCTACTCCTCCTCATGAACTTCTTCATCAAGATTAACCTCCTGTATCATCCAAAACTTCCAAGACACAAGCATCAATAACATCAATTTTCATGCACACATTTTTATCCATAGGGTATTTGAGTGATCTGTCCATATGATACTCTACTTTATCCTCCCCTACTCTTAAAACCAAAGTTCCCTCATAAACATCAACTAATCCCCTATCAGTTCTCATGAAAGGTCTTCCTTAAATCAATGGGCATTTAACATTATAGGCAAAGTCCAAAATCACAAAATCAGCGGGCAAAATAAATTTATCTGCTTTAACTAGCACATCCTCTAGTTTGCTATATGGTCTTTTAATTGATTGGTCAGCCAATTGCAAGACCATTGAGGTAGACTTAACATCTTTCAATCCAAACTTTTTAAAGATTAACAATGGTATAAGGTTAATACTAGCCCCTAAATCATACAAACACTTAGGAAATTCAATATCCCCTAAATTACAAGGAATAGTGAAACTCCCATTATCTTTAAACTTAGTAGGCACATTATTAGTGATTACTGAACTACATACTTTAGCCGATTCAATAGTAGATAAATCTTCCCAACTCTTTTTCTTAGAAATTAAATCCTTTGGAAACTTAGCATAGTTAGGAATTTGAGTTATAGCCTCATTAAAATTTAAATTAATCTGTAAGTGCTTTAATTTATCTAGGAATGTTTGAAATTATATATCATTATATTGCTGCTTGAGACGTTGCGAAAATGGTGGACGAGGTTGGAAAACTTTTGGAACATTTACCTTGGATGCCCCTTCTGTCGCGCCCGTGACAGAATGCTTTTTCTCAACTGGCGCACTCACGAATGGAATCGCGCTCGAGATATTGGCCGGTTTCCCCTCTGTTGCGCCCACGACTGGTGTTGCGCCCTCGACAGAAGACTCATCTTCCTTCTTTATCTTATTTTCCTTCAAAACCTCATCTTTGTTAAAAGAAACAAATTCATGGGTGTAGGTTTTACTTGATCTTAATGTAATTTCCTTCAAGTGCTCCCTAGGATTATCTTCCATATTACTTGGAAGGCATACTTGTAATCTTGATGGTAATGCATTTGCAATTTGCCCCAATTGAACCTCAAGGTTGTGAATGGATGAAGCTTGATTCTTAGCTATTTGATCAAACTTAGAATTCATGATTCTCCTCTTGTGAGCTAAATTTCAAATTTATTCCCTCCAAGAATCTATCCATTTTAACCTCCATAGCTCCAAATCTATCTTGTGGTAGTTGAAATCCTACACCTCCTCTATTCTGATTATTGTTATTATTCCTCCATGAGAAATTTGGATGGTTCCTCCATCCAGGTTTATAAGTATTTGAATAGGGATTCCCACGCCCTTGTCCTTGAATGAAACTCACTTGCTCTTCCGTACTTGCCATACCCAAATGACAACCTTCACTTACATGACCTTGTTGTCCACAAATTGTACATGCATTTGATAAAGTTTCTCCCATGTTCAAGTTGTCTATATTGTTGGTCAAAGCTGCTACTTGTGCTTACAAAGCAACAATCGAGTCAATGGAATGTAAACCTTTAATAGGGGAAGAATTGGATACCTTAGCCCTTTCCATTGGCCACATGCAATTGTTTATTGACATCTCCTCAAGCAACTCAAATGCAACATTTGTTGTCTTCCTCATAAGATAACCTCCCGCAGCTGCATCTATGGTTGCTCTTGTGGTTGGATTTACTCCATTATAGAACGTTTGCATGAGCAACTCCCTTGGAAAATTGTAATGTGGACAACTTAGCTGCAATTGCTTAAACCTTTCCCAAGTTTCATACAAAGATTTATTGTCATATTGCACAAAAGTAGTGATATTTTTAATAATCTTTGCAATTTTGGCTAGATAAAAATGCTTGAGCCAATTGGTCCCAAGTAGTAATGGATCCTCTAGCAAGTGAATTCAACCAAGCTTTTTCCTTGTCCTTTCATGTAAAAGGAAAAAGGCTAAGCTTGATCGCATCTGTCGAAACTCTGTTGATTTTAAAGGTATCACAAATTTCTAAAAAAATTGCCAAATGAGCATTTGGATCCTCATTTGCCAACCCTATAAAATTGTATACTATTTTAAATCATTTGTAAAAGAGATGGTTTAATTTCAAATTGATTTGCATTTACCGGTAGACTTACCACCCCTTATTGAGCCCCTCTCAACGCTGGCATAGCAAAGTCCATCAATTTTGGTGGATTTGCATCATCAACCATGATTGGTCTCCCATTTTTATTTTTCTTTTTATTGAATTTACATTTACTAAGCAAAAATCTTTCTATCTCCGGATTCAATTTTTTAAGTTCTTCTTGAGAACTCCTTGTATTAGTCATAAACTTGAACTATCCAATCCTGTAAAACAAAAACAAACAAATAAAATAAACAAATTAAATATTGTAATCCAAAATTATAAATCAAGATTTATAATGGCAATAATATGAAACATAACAGTCCCCAGCAACGACACTAAAAACTTGATGTGTTCTAAATTTGTAAGCGCATAGTTTACCGATTATAGTACTTAAGATATCGTTCCCACGAGGAATATATATATTGATTATTATACAATATTACTACTTGATTTTGATCTTGTTTACAATGATCAATACCTTGTAAGTTAATTCTATACTACTCGTGTAGTGCAAGTTAACCAAACCTAGTTAATAATGATCAAAGAAGACAATTTAGATGATGAAGAAATAATGACTGTGAAACTTGATTGCATCTTTTAAATATAAATATAATCTTATAAGCAAGCCAAATTGGAATAATGTTCTAATCCACTCTCTCGACATGAACTAGAGTGCCTAAAACATGCAATTAAAATGCTAATCCTCAATTCTCATTGATGAACTAGTTAATTCCAATTACATATTATAAGATTAGCTACCAATTTATAGCAATTATATTAACATACTGATCTCTCAAGCAATGTTTTGATAATGAATTTCTATTAGTTGTAAGGCAAAGTATATCTCTCGACTACAGTTTAGGTTATAATGATCATGCAATAATGCCAGTAGAGAATTCTATATTAAAAGACTATTAACATTAATGAAAATAGAAATAATAATAATATCATTCAAGTTTCCTAAATATAATTAATTTAATTACAGAGAAGAAAGAAATAAATAAAGAGAAAAATAGAAAGAAATCTCTCAACCCTTTCCCAAATTCTTAAAGGAAGTCTTCTTCTCTTTGTGTCTTTTTCTTCTAAAGATAAAAACTAACTTAAGAACTTTAACTACAAAAAATGTTTTTCCTAAAAACTTACAGAAAATCTTTAGTTAAAATTCCATCCTTTTAAAATTTATAACTGAATTTAATAAATATAATGTGCCAAAATTCATGTCCCTTGATATGCCTCTTTAAAGAGTTACAAAGCTTGGCAAAAGTCGTAATTCTTCAAGTGGCCATTCAAAAATAACTACCCCAACGGATCTCTCTGTCGCACTCGCGACAGAGCATGGACTCCTCTTCCTCAGCTTCCTTCAATTGCATTGACCACTTTATCCTCCTTGCTTTGTCGCGCTCGCGATGACCTTCACGCCCGCGATAATAAGCGGCATTCCTCATTCGCTTTTCTTCTTCTCTTCCTTCTTCTTAGGTGCCTTCTGTCGCGCTTGTGACAATACCTTCTTTTCATGCTCAATTTTGCTCATTTTTCCACGTTTTCTCCATTTTCTCCTAAACTCACAAAAAATATATCAAAACATAAAACATACCTAATTCTAAAATAATTAACCATAACTAAACATAATTTTAATCACAAAACATCAAGTAAATATGAGCTATTTAGGCTCATATCAATGTTAAAAAGTGTTTGAAGAGTTGAAACTATTTCTCAGCACACCACCACTGCTAAGTCAACCTCAGTCGGACGAAACACTGTACATGTATCTAGCAATTTCATCCGGAGCCGTTGGTTCAGTCTTGATTAGAGAAGAGGGCAGTCAACAGTTCCTTATCTATTACACCAGCAAAGTTTTGAAGGGTGCCGAGCTGAGGTATCCCATACTGGAATAGCTCTCCTTTGCATTGGTCACATGAGCCATCAAGTTGTGATCGTACTTTCAGGCGCACACTATGGTAGTTCGGACAAATTAAAATCTCAGAAAGGTGCTCCAGAAGCCAGAAGCATCGGGGAGAATTATCGAATGGGCAGCTCGATTGGGTGAGTTTGATATTCGGTATGAGGCACACCCATCAATGATTTTGTTGTAGAATTACATGCATCGCCACTAGAGCCTAACCCATGCTCTTGAAAATTGATGTAGATAGAGCATTTTCATCCACAGGGGTTGGTGTTGGAGTAATACTTTTTAGGCCTAGAAAGATAACAGTTCGAGGAATGGCTCACATAGCATTTTAGGCTTCCAACAATGTTGCAAAGTATGAAGCTCTCAGCTTCGATTTACAGCTCGCCATCGAGGTAAAACCAGATTCTTTGGCTATTTTTCTGACTCACAGCTGGTTGTTAACCAGATGCTCGGGAAATTTGAGGCCAAGGATCAAACGATGCTCAGATATAAAGAATTGACAGTCGCACTCTTCTCTCAATTGGAGAAACTGGGATGTGCATGGTCCATCGAGCAAATACCAAGAACGGAGAATGAGGGGGCTGACACCTTGGCCAAGCAGGCTTGCCTAGAAAGCCAAACATCTACCTCAGATATAATCTGGTCAGTCCTATCGGGTCCAACCCATGAGACCTACAAGGTTCACTTACAAGAACCGATGGAAGGTTAGCGATTACCGATTTATCAATACTTGAGCACTGGAGTCCTTCCCGAGGATTAAGTTCAAGCTCGGAAAGTGGTTCGGTTGTCAGTAGCTATGTTATCTTAGACGACCAATTATACAGGCGATCTTTTTCAGCCCCTTGGGCAAAATGTTTAAGTACAGAGGATGGTAACTATGTGCTGAGAGAAATCCATGAAGGCATCTGTGGGGCACATGAAGGAGCACAAGCTATAGCTTAGAAGGCCTTGCTACAAGAGTATTATTGGCCTAACATGGAGAAAGATGCTAAGCAGCTTATTCAGAAGTGTGATAAATGCCAAAAGTTCGGTAATTTGAAACATCAGAAGCCTGCTTCTTAGGTTCCCATCCATAGTCCTTGGCCATTTGCTCAGTAAGGTATTGACATTCTAGGACCTTTTCCCTTGGCTACCGGGTATCGGAAGTTCTTGGTTATGGCAGTTGATCATTTACAAATTGGGTAAAAGCAGAACCTTTAGCTACAATTATACCGGTGAACATTATCAAGTTTGCTCAAAAATCCATCATCACAAGGTTTGAGATCCCTGTGACGCACGTCGAACCCCGTGATGGCCCCGAACCTCCCGCCTTTAGGGCCCTCGGGGATGAGGTTCATGGAAACTCGCAAGTGAAATTGCAAGGGCGTCTATTTTGGGCAACAAGGAGGTTTCATGGATTCGCCACCCAATAGAACATTGGGAAAGTTCGTCTAGCCTCAGTGAGCCTAAGACAGTGCAGCTCTGTCCATCATAGGCAAGCCGGAGGTGTCTTGTAAGCCCCACCCTAACATTATGTCCCCAGTGGAGTCGCCACTGTGACGCTCGCCGAACCCCGTGATGGCCCCGAACCGCCCGCCTTTAGGGCTCTCGAGGATGAGGTTTATGGAAACTTGCAAGGGCGTTTATTTTGAGCAACAAGGAGGTTTCATGGAGTCGCCACCCAATAGAACATTGGGAAAGTTTGTCTAGTCTCAGTGAGCCTAAGACAGCGCAGCTATATCCATCATAGGCAAGCCGGAGGTGTCTTGGAGGCCCCACCCTAACATTAGGATGGCCCTCTCGGCCTCACGCTTGGGAA
Organism: Excoecaria cochinchinensis; assembly: GCA_947683425.1. Taxonomy (NCBI): domain Eukaryota; kingdom Viridiplantae; phylum Streptophyta; class Magnoliopsida; order Malpighiales; family Euphorbiaceae; genus Excoecaria; species Excoecaria cochinchinensis. The sequence continues at coordinate 6,726,715 of CANTUQ010000066.1, forward strand.
AACCAGAGGTGTCTTGGAGGCCCCACCCTAATAGAACATTAGGATGGCCCTCTCGCCTCGTGGCACCTAGGACTGTGCAAATTGAGCCTTTTTATGGGACACAAGAGGTGTCATGGAGGCCCCATCCCAATAGAACATTGAGATGGTCCTCTCGTCTCGTTGAGCCCAAAGACCAGAGATAGTTCGGGACTTCTCATTTATTCATATCTTGGTTAAGTTTATAATTGAGTTTTGAATTTTAAGTTTTTATCCCTTTTCTCATACGTTTTGATGCAATAATTAAAGCGGAAGTTGGTCACCCAAGGAAAGCGATAAATGAAAGTATAATTAAAATAAAGTATATGAAAATAAATTACAACAAAACTAGGGGCGAAATACAACCCCTATTATAAAATAAATGTAAATCATGCATAAAATAGGGTATTTATTAAGAGTGAGGACATTGGTCCTCGCATGCATAATTAAAGAAAATAATTTTGAAGTGACAATTTATTTGGATGAAAAAATTAGGACATTGGTCCCATTTTATTAGAAAAATCCAATTTATTTATAAAAATATTTTTGTGTAATTTTTAATTAAGCGTGCATAAAATAAATGATTTTATTAATAATTACATGACAAATAAATTAAAAAGATAAATAAAGGAAAAAATATTAAATACAATAAAAATAAATCCCCCGATCTCCTCCTTTGCTCGCATGGATGCTCAAACAGGGAAAAATAAGGATTTGAAACCAAAAACAAGCACAAATAAAATTTATGTTAGTAATTAAATCAAGAAAATCAATTAACACGTAAAATAATAAATAATAGATTAGAATAAATAAAATATGCATTATGTATGACAAATAAATTAACTAATATAATGGAAACAAATAAATTAGCATATTGACATGTTAACACAAACTATGATGATAATAATAATAATAATAATAATAATAATAATAATAATAATAATAATAATAATAATAATAATAATAATAATAATAATAATAATGAATGAAGAATAAACAATTAAATAAAATAACATAAAAAGAATATTAAAAATGTTAAATCTATATACAAAATCACATAAAATGAATACAAACACAATAAATATAAAAATCTACATTTTTACTAATTAAATATGAACAAAATAAATAAAATTAAAAGATTGAGCCTAGAATGTTTACCCTCAGATTTTGGATTTGATGAAATAGAGAAGATGATTGATTTCCTTGTTTTGATTCACAAAGTAGAAATAAAAATAATAAAAATTGGAATTTTATTCCAAAAGAAAATTGTTTAAGAAAAATAATAGAAGAAAATAAATTAATTCTCAAGAACAAAGAATAGATTTCTTTGTCTCAAGTATGTTTATTGATTAAAATTGTAAAAAAAAAGGAAGAAAAGAAATTTAATTTCCAAAGAACAAAGAATTATTTTCTTTGTTTTAAGAAATTATAATTGATAATAAAAAAAATAAATCTCAAGAACAAAGAATGGTTTTTCTTTGTCTCAAGAAATTTTTTTTATTAAAAACTGAATTTTTTAACCTTAAGAATTTTTATTTGGAGAAGAAAATAAAACAAAAAGGTGTAGAGAATTTTTTGGAGAAGAAGAAGAAGAAAAATCAAAATTTTTGATGTAAAAATGAATTCCCCCCCGATTCCCTTTCAAATTTTCAACTTAAATGAATGAAATTGGAAAAAATAATTAATTAGGGAAGAAAATAGGATTTTTAGCTAATTTTCTTTAATTTGGGTGTAAAAAAGGAAGAAAAACATTAAAAACCCAAAAAAATGGTGAAAGAATCAAGAAAAATGAAGAAAAATTGGAAAAAGGAGGAAAAATCCCATTTGCGGCGGATCTGGGCTGACCGACGCCTGTCGGCGCGAGAGGCGCCCAGAAACGCGCAGCAGCAAGCGCGCAGCTCGACCGACGTGCAATGCGTCGCTCGCGCAGCACCCACGTGCCTGCGTGCTGCCACGCGTCGACAACCGATTTTCCTATTTTTTTTAAAAAAAATATAACTAAAAAACACTAAAATTTTCAAATTTCGTTTTTCAAAACTAATTTTTAAAATATTTTTATTATTTTTTATTTTTTATTCTAAAATTCAAATTTGGCAAGAAAATCATTACTTTCAACTTTTTGCCCATGAATAGGCAACTTATCATCATTGGGTAACTTCGATCTAGGCTGACTGAGGACCCAGTGTCTACAATCCCACACTCTATCATCACCGATAATGGTAAATAGTTTGATTGCACGGCATTCAGGGACTACTACTCGAAATTGAAAATCCAGCTTTGTTTTATCTCTGCCTACTACCCGCAGTCAAATGGCATGACCAAGGTAACTAATCAAACCATATTTCAAGGACTGAAGAAAAGACTTGATTCAACCAAAGGCCTACGGTAGACGAGCTATATAATGTTCTATGGGCCTACCGAACTTCACCTAGATCAGCAACTGGAGCCACGCCTTTCTCCCTCACATATGGGACAAAAGCTGTTATTCCATGTGACATCGGTGTCCCTAATATTCGGACAAGAAGTTTTCATGCAGAGAATATTGATGCAAGCCTACTATATCAATTAGACAGACTGGAGGAGCAGAGAGAGTTCGCTCAAATACAATCTACCGTATATAAGCAAAGAATGTCATCCTACCACAATTGGAATATAAAACTGAGGTCATTCAGAATCGGACATCTCATTCTTAAGAAGGTGGTGGCATCCTAGTGAATCACGGGAATTAGAAAGTTAAATCTCAACTGGGAAGGTCCTTACATAGTACATGAAGTCAAAGGCAGAGCTTACAAATTAAAGGATTTCTCTGGAAAGATTCTTCCTTATTCATGAAACATTTCCAACTTGAAGATCTATTATCAGTCGTCTCACATCTACAGCTCGGCAGTTTGACATAAGCTCTACTTTCATTTATAGTTCAGTTTTTCATACTTATTGCTCACTCGGCTATATTGCCATTCGAGCATTTTTAGCTAGTATTTTATTTCGCTTAGCTCAGTTAGTATTAGCTAGATTATCAATAAAGAGGTATATTCATGGAAAAGCGATGTTTTCTATTAAGCACGTTATCGGCAAAAAGTTGCTCTAACTTGGCAGTTTTGCCATTAAGCAACCAAGCAGTATGACAATGACACAGCTCAGCTACATCATCATTAGGGCATTTATTCTAGTATTCATTGCTCAGCTTGACTATATAGCCATCAGAGCACTCATTTTCTAGTATTTATCGCTCAGCTCGACTATATCACCATTAGAGCATCTGTTCTATTATTTATCGTAAAGCTCGCTCGGCAATATCGCCACCAGAGAATTTATTCTATTGATTATTACTCAGTTAAGCTACATAGCCATTCGAACATTATCCTATATAGGGATTATCATGGGGCGGGGATTCCTCGTCCCCAGCGGGGACCCGACCTGAAAGGGGCAGGGAATCCCCGAATTTTTCCCCCGCGTTGGCGGGGGCAGGGAGAAAAAAAATCCCCGCCCTTGAATTCGGGGCAGGGACCGGGAACAGGGTCCCCGTCCCGAAAAAAAAATAATATTTTATTATATATATATATTAAATTTTTTTAGGTTGATATTTGTCGGTGTGTAAATTGTTCAAGTGATATTATTAATATTTGAATTGTATGAAATATTTACAAATATTTATATTTTAATTTTATGAAATATTTATAAATATTTGTATTTAAATTGTATGAGATATTTTTAATTTCAAGTCATTAATTATTAAATTTTGTAAGGTAAATATTGTAAAATATTTTTTATTCGGGTTAGAAATCTCCATAGGGATCAAAAATTCCCATTAGAATTGGGTAATTTTATTGAGGATGGGGATCCCCGCGGGGGCGGGGACGGGGGGGATTTTCCCCCCGCATCCCCAACAGGGACGGGGATGGGGAATCCCCGCCCCTGAGCGGGCCAGTAGGTGGGGAGCCACTCCCCGCCCCCGCCCCGCCTCGTGATCATCCCTAATCCTATAGCTCACCAATCAGTTCGGCTACATCGCCACTTAAGCCTCAGTATTATCGATTACATTATTAAATGAAAACTCCTATCAAAACTAAGTACGTTATACTGCTCCGCTTGATCGCCATTCACTCTGTGTTATCGTTCAGATAAACATTCAAATTATTATCTCATTTGTGCATGGATATTAAAATGCTTGGACAGTGTAGTTATTTACGTTAACAATTCAAAGTGCTCAGTAATTAAATAAATCTTGATTTTATTAAGCCAAAAAAAAATTCTTATAGACACGCAAAATAATACAAAGAGGCCTATTCATTTGGGTATACTTCGTCCAACCACGACCAGTCCATATCGGGGTATCGCCCTTTAACTGTGTCGAAAATCTTCTGACTGTAAGCTTGACACTTGTCAACGGCCAACTCCAGGGACTTATACTCCAAGTCAAAATATTTCTCCTCCAAGTCGGCTTTTGCCTTTTTAGCCTCCTAGAGTTTGGTTTGGAGCTTATTCAGCTTGGCTCTGCTTCAGCTTTTCCCCTCTCATTAACAGTCGTTCTTTCCTCAGCTTCAGCAACCTTATTCAGCGTATTGGTTGCTTTGACCTCGGCCTCCATAGCCTTCTTCTCACAATCCTTCAGCTTGCCCTCCGCGGCATTGGCTCAAAATTGCTGCTCGGCCACTGATTGCATCTCCCTCTTCCAGGCTATAATCAACCTATTCATTTTCGCAATGACAGCTCCGCCCAGTATTGACCCTTATAAAGGAATAGAGGAGGATTTAGAATATAAAGAATAATAATCAGAATAGGGTAAAGTAAAAATAGAGCAAGGGAGCTCACCTCTATCTGATGCCTCTTGACAGCAGTGCTTAATTCCTTAGCATTACAGCGCATCAAAGGGGCAATACCTTTCAAAACATAGGCCAGTTGATGCACAAAATTGCAGAAGACGGGGTTGTCTTTGGAGAAATCGTCCCTCTCCTCCCTCCAGAGGTCACATACCTCATCAATAAGGGCTCTCATATCTCTTTTTTCGGACTTAAAATTTGAGGTCCCTGCTCTAGCATGGTCCTCGAGAGATAGAGGCCCGAAAGTGGTCTGTTGTTCGGCTGACAGTGTGTCAGTCGCTTAGTTAGGGGGCAGAGTGTCACCCGGTACCTCAATAGGCACCAAGCTAGTGGTCGGAGCCGACGAGATTGGACTACGAGAGGAAGCCGTAGTGGTGGTCTCCTGCGGAGTCTCGGCAGGCGCTGGGCTAGTGTGTGTTTTCTGCCTTTTGGCCTTCATCATCTCAGCCATGCTCGGCTTTTTAGTCCTCTTCATCGCTGCAAAAAAACCAAACAATAAGAGAGTATTAGAACAGAAGAATTGCTAAAAGAGTATACCTTTTTTGGGACGCCGAGATGATTTTATCGGGGTTATGCTGAACATGAGCTGCTCCCTGATGTCTATTTTTTTCCTAGTTAAAGCCCTCCATCGAACTAGAGTTCGTTCCTCCTCATCAGAAAAGTACAGGAAGTTGTCATTTTTAGTGACATACCGACCCCAGGTTGTTCGAAAACCGAACTCATTGTCGCTATCCACGATGAAGAAGCAGTTCTTCCAATTCTTCAAGGACTCTGGGTTCCCTGTGAAGATCCCATACCCAGCTCGGGCCTGGATGTAGTTGTGGTCCTCGGTAGTCACCCAGAGCCCAATCATGTGAGTAGCATGAAAGAGCCAGAGCGTCAGGTCGATGTTATTGTCGGCTTCCCACATCTGCAAGGCCAAAATAGTTTGCTGGGCATTTGGATAAATTTGGCCCATGGTTAAACCATAGTAATTCATCACCTCAATCTTAAAAGGCATTAGAGGAAGGCTCATTCCAGCCTGAAAATCGGCCTCGTGGACAATTATGGTCTTCCTGCCTTAAATTTTGGTATTAGCTTGGACACTAGCCCCAGGAACTCAGATCCTATAACTTTTGAAAATGCCCAAACGCTTATGCAGTTCCACCATTTCACTAGTTTTCACAACCGAGCTGATGCTTCCTACTCGGGGAAGCCTTCTAGTCTCATTCTTTCTCGGTGGATCTGGCTGGCTGGTACTAGGAGTTTCTGGAATATCGTCATAGAAGAGGCCCTCCTCTACTCTAACTCTCTTACTGGAACTCTCAGAAGCATTCGTGGTAAAAAAAAGAGAGACACAATATGAACCAGAAAAGATAAAAAGTTGGGGAAGAAATCTGAAATGGGATGAGCAGGAGGACTCGACGATGAAAATCTGTTAATGGAGCAAGAAGATTTACGAGGATTAGTAGCAAAAGATCAACGAGTGAACAAAGAATGAAGGAAAAGAAATCTGCGCAAAGAAGTCATAGAGAGGTAGAAGTTAGTGTCGATGAAGCAAAACAAAAATTGGGAGATAGAGAAAGAAAGAACATATATAAGCACTGTGAACCACTAGCCTTTTGACACGTCGCATGCGCTAGTTGGTGAATCAGGTAATAATTGCTCCCCACGCAACAACCAAAGAGACTCCATCACATCAACAACTGGCATAGCTATCGGATCACGTTGGACGAAGCATCAGTACCCACCTTTCAAGGTGCCACGCACTCATCTGCTTTCAATGCACCTTAGACTGGTATTCAAGCGCCTAACAGGTGTCTCCTTCAATTGCTGGTTCGTTACCCTAATAACATAAATGTCATCTACTGGGGGGAGGACTTATGATAATCAGACGCTCTATCCAAGAGTGTAACACCCCCTATATTCCCGTTGGAAGGACGCCAGAGAGCGCTACCGACGCTCACTCACACACATGTGCACATGCACTAAGCGGTAGCATACATTCATACATAAAAACATACGGAGATACCGCGGAAATTAAAACTTTAAAGAAATAATAGCTGAACATACATTAACTCACATACATACATACAATCATTCAGCGAAAGCATAAGGCGAAAGATAAAATGAAGGAATAACTGAAAACTTACTTACAATAAGATCCTTACATAATCAAATACATAAGCAAAAAGCTACAAAATTACAGAATCCGAAATACAGGAGCTAAAACAAAATAACAAAACACTTCTAACTCCTATGTGGCTGACCCTGCAGATGCGCAACTCGAGCAGAAACCAAAAACCTGCCACCTACACGGGAAAAGAGCCCGTGCTAAGCGATAACGCTTAGTGGGGAGGAACAAAAACAAAAGGACACTAAACCAACAAACATATAACATCATGCAAAAATACATATAAACTCATAGGCAAACACTTACCGGTTCCACCGAAGTCTCAGATATCAGAAAGCGAATCATACGAAGACACAATTTATATATAAACAACTGTCATACCAAAGTACCCATATACCAACCAAAAGCTGATCCACACGCAATGCAACTATCATGCAGAGACGCACATGCACGATAACTGATATCCGAGTTACGAAGCTGATGCACTACACTACCATACAATAATGCACACAAATATCATACAAGGTCACTAGAGGTCAGAACATACAACTATCATGCCATAATACACGCACCCTAGCCGAGAACCAACTGACAAAGTCAAAGCACAACACTTCCGTTGTGCCACTTTGACACATATAATATCATGCCAAGAACATAATCACATGACAACATGCCGAAGACACCCCAATAGCAGGGACCAAGAAATTATGACATAACATCACATTCATAACATCATCATGCGGAAATACCATTAAATTTAACATACACTTACAGAGATCAATAAAATGTAGAAAGTCATAGATTACACAATGCATAATCTCTAACTATCTAATCATGCATAAAACTGTCCCACAAAGATACCCATACACGAGCTGAAACCCATCACAAAACGAATACACCATACTCTCACATTACTTCACCAATACATGTAGTAGCATACAGAGAAACATAGACACCTAACAGTATGCTGAAATCACTACAGTAGCAGAGGCCCAAGAAAGATATAACATAATACTACATTCATAACATTCGAGAGGTCAAGATCACAATCTTAAACATATCAATTTACACACTTATAGCCACAACTGATCCAATTCACATGCTTATATACAATAAAAACATGCTTGAGTCACATATGTAAATACATTAGTCGAATCACATTCAAAGCATTCTGAAACTTATAACACATCATATGACAAGTGCGGATAATCGTGTCAGTTATAAAATCATGCTTGCATAAATAAGACATACGTTCCGAAGCTCATATCCACGTTCATATACATATAAACTGATTCCTCAAATCATTATCATGCTCATTTGGATGTAACATTCTTATAGTTATTTCAAAGCAAAACAAAACAACAAAGCACCTGCTGACTCACAATAGTAGATAACGAGTATACGGACAGTACCTTACGGGTACTAATCGGCCAAAGGGTACCTTACGAGTACGAATCGAAAACCATTTAATTTTATCACATTTAAAACATTTTACTGAGGGGGATCTTAAACAAGATCCAAACACATTGAAAAGGATCGCGAGGATCCAAACACATTAAAAAAGGTTCGCGAGGAACCAAACGGGGACCTGATCAGGGTCCAAACGTCCAAAGGTGCTGCAGCTAAAGAGACTCTATTAGGCATGCCTAACTATCCACTAGACTGACTGTCGCAGGTCATGCATAATACAAATCTTGTCTCACATCATGGCGCATAATTTAACATATCACATTCATATAATTCATAACATTGTCCATGCATAATACATCCAATTATATTAATATACTTCATAAAATAGTCCAAGTATAAACCTAAAGGCATCACAATTTCGGAAATCAAACATTGGAATCACAAAAGAAAACTCAATTTAGAAACCAGGGAGTGTCGCGCTCGCAACGGATGCAACTTGCCCCAGGTCACGATCACGGCAACCTTCGCGATCTCGCGAGGGAACAATACACATCTCACTATCGCACTCGCGACAGGCATCGCGCTCGCGATATCTGTCGTGCTCGCACTCGCAATAGAGGATCGCCCAATTCAGATCGGCAGCTAAGCGCTCTGTCGCGCTCGCGACAAAGGCTCTGCTGCTCGGCTCGGCAACGAGCTCGAACGGGTGCGAGGGCTGCTATCACCGGGCTCCATCGCGATCTCGCGACAATGTCGCGCTCGCGACAAAATCGGGATTTCCAACCCTTACACCGAAAAACTGCAGAAAAACTCATTTTCACAACACCCAAAACTCAAATCTCAATTCAAACATCAACTTACCTTATTACCAGCAACCAAACCATCATTTCTAACATATAATACAATATTTATGCTAAGAATTTCAATTAAATCATGCAAAGAACAATATCAATTTACAACATCCAAATCTCAGCACTATTCATTCCACAACTCAATCAAATACACAACTGGGTTCAAATGCTCACATTCAAGGCTTCATGCATTATCTAAATCAAAACCCATAATTTCCATTGTCAAACATTTATTTATTCTTTCTCAAAACTCTAAACAAGTAATGACTAAGTTTTAGACAGTTACAACGAAGTTCGAATGCATTTCGGAAGCAAAACGTACCAAAATACTCAACCTAACGGAGGGTAAGGAAGGGCAAGTGCTCAAGCCAACCATGGGGTTCAAAATAAGAGAAAACACCTTTAGCAAGCAGGTTATGTCGCGCTCACAACAAGGGTCGCGCTCGCGACAGAAGCCTCCGCCACTGCTCTACGAAAATAGACTAAGATGACTGCTACTCGCCCCCGACTTGTACTGCCTAAACCAACCTCTAAAACTCATTTCTAGCAGAAACGTCCTTCTTAAAAAATTTGTCTAAGTATGTTAACGTTCCAATGCAACAAATGTTAGATCAATTAGACATCTATAACTTCAGATATGAGCTAAACAACCTATACTATTCAAGTAACCTGACCCAAACAGAGACACTACGGTTTTGGAAAATTTTAAGATCTTAAAGAAAGAATTTTCCTAAGGCTATTTCTAAAACTTTTAAAGGTATGGATGTTATGGTTCTAATGGCTCAAGAATCACACGATTTAGAGGTCTAAAACTCTACTTATGACAAAAACAATACACAGAGGTCAGATGAAAACTGAACAAAATTGCCAAAACTCAAGATCACCATAAACATCAAATTCAAAGAAATTCCCAAACTCATGCATTTCAATACCAACCCTCATATACATGTATCTCAATCAATAACATGGATTACTAACACATTGTGACGCGCGCCGGATCCCGATGGCGCCACCCTTTCGGACCGCCCGCACGTGGGCGATCGGGGCATTTGCGGGTCCGTCAACAGCTTGCGATAAATCGCAAGTGCGTCTATGTTGGGCAACAAAGAGGTTTCATGGAGTCGCCACCCAATAGAACATTGGGAAAGTTTCTCTCGCCTCGGAGAGCCTAAGACTTGCGCATTTTATCCATATTGGGCCATGAGGCCTAAGATTAACGTCTAAATCTCGTGACACAAGAGGTGTCTTGGAGGATAACCTCTAGCCTCTTGAGCCCAAAGACCAGAGCAGGGTTCGGGACTTCTCATTTATTCGTACCTTGATTAAGTTTACAATTGAGTTTTGAATTTATTAGTTCGCTCTCTCTCCACACAATGCAAGTTTGGTTAAAACCCAATTTATTCATTCAAGAGCATAAAATAAAATAGCATTAAAGCGTAAAATAAATTTACAATAATAATAGGAGCGGAATACAACTCCCATTTATAAATGTACTATACATGCATAAAACGGGTTATTCATTTATTTTGAGGACTTTGGTCCCCGCATGTGTTTATTATGGAAAACCATTTTCATGTGATAATTTTATTGGGTAAAAATAGGACATTGGTCCAAGTTTTATTTAGCAAACATTCTATTTAGTAGAAAACATTTGTGTGGTGGTTCTTTTAAACACGGTCGAAAAATCATTTATTATTACAAACCACAAATAAATAAAATACAATAATAATTACATATTTCTAAATAAATAAATAAATGAATACATAAATAAATAACTAAATTCTAACAATAATAATAATGATAATAATAATAATACATAAAATTAAATAATCACAAATCAATTAAATAATAACATCAACATAAAATTAGACAATAATAATAATAATATCAATGATAATAATAATAATAATATTAACATAATAATATTAAATAAATATGAATAATAACAATAATAAATAATAATAATAATAATAATATTAATAATAAATCAGAATAATGAATAAATATAATAATAATATTATAATGATAATAATAATAATAATAACAGAAATTAAATAAATAAATATAATAAAAACAGAAATTAAATAATAATAATAATAATAACAAAAATCAAATAAATATATAATAATAATAATAATAATAATAATAATAATTCAGAAATTAAATAAATATTAATAATAATAATAATAAATAAATAAATAATGATATTAATTAATATTAATTAATAATATATTAAAATAAATTAATATAAAATAGGATTACCGGATTTAGGTCGCCGGAGATTGGCCGGAGCGACGGTTGACGGCACCGCCAACACCGGACGGTAGATCGCCTCGTCGGGAGTCCAAATCCGGTGTCCACGCGCCGATCGGAGGTCCACCGTCGCCGGAAAACGAGATAAAGCGGTCCTGGTCCTTCTCCCTCACGCGCCAGTTGCCGGAGTCCGATGGAGAAGCGGCGGTGACGACTGGGTGCGCCCGGACGTGGTGGTTCTTCCGGTGGGGCGCGTGCCTGAATCCGGCGTCGGAGGTGGCCGGCGGAGGCGACGCCTTCTCCCTCTCTCCTTTCTCCTTTTTCTTCTCTCCGGTCCGGCGTTGGGTTCCTGGGTCTGCTCTTCCTCTCTTCTTTCCTTTCTTTTTCTTTCTTTTCCTTTTTTTTTGCTTTTTCTTTCTTTTGCTTGGCTTTTTCTCTCTTTGATCTGCCGACCCCCTAATTTTTCCTCATCTTTTCCTACTTATACCCCTAAATTAGGGCTAAGGGTGCACAAGGGTAATTTCCTCCTCCATAATTCCCTCATTTTCCTTTTTCATTTTATACTTTAATTAATTTAACTTAATTAAAACTAATACACACACATACTAATTTAATTAAACCAACACATAATATAATTAAACATTATATATCAATTACACATATCACATTAATACATTCAATTTAAACATTACAATAATTAAACATTACATATTAATATAATTAACCTATATATATATTATATATATAATTTATCTAATTAATTAAACATTACACTTTAATTTTACATGCATTTTAATTAACACAATAATATTAACCACTTAATTAACTGACAACATCAACTAATTAATTACTTAATTTCACACACACATATTTATATATATATTTTTTATATTATTAATTTTTTTTGTTTTTTTTGGAGGGAATAATCAAGGATCAAAAAATCACCATTGCCATTTTATGCCGGACTCAGGACCCGGTGTCTACAGTTGCCCCCAATTTTGGAGAAGCTAGTGCATAGACACCTAGGTGAGCCAAAATTTAAAGAGAAAGAGAGATGCAGAGACACCTACGTGAGGCGGCTGTCTTCTTGAATCGAGTGCTGTTGTTGTGATTGCAGAAGCGGCAGTGCCGTGATCGTGCTAACCCTCCATGGAGTGGTAGTGCCGTCATCGTGCTAGCCGTTCTGTTGAGTGGCGCCCCCTGAGAGGTCTTTGGTTGAGATCTGCCCCCTGAGAGGTCTTGGGTTGAGAACTGCCCCCTGAGAGGTCTTGGGTTGATTGTGCCCCCTGAGAGGTCTTTGGTTGATTGTGTGCCCCCTGAGAGGTCTTTGGTTGAGATCTGCCCCCTGAGAGGTCTTGGGATGAGAACTGCCCCCTGAGAGGTCTTGTGATGATTGTCTGCCCCCTGAGAGGTCTTGGGTTTGATTATGATTGATGTTTGGAATGATGTCGTCACTCGGTTTCTGTCGGTGTCCGCATCGAGTCTCTTTTCTGAAAGACTTAGAAAGGCAGATATACAGAAAAAATTGTGAGTATGCACGTGAGATGCATGTGTATGCAGCAATGCAGTATAAAAATTCATCTAAGTGGATTTGGAGGCGACAGCCGATTTGATTGCAATTTGCAGTAAGATCAGTGCCTTCTGGAATTGCCTTTAAATTTCATGCTCTTTGGGGATCATGAGGTTCTCCTCTGAAACCTGTAGTCATTATTTTAAGGTAGTGCGTCCCTTGTGGATTTTCACACTAGCTTTTCTTGGCGGGAAATGCGTCCTTTCGGATTTTCACATAACCCTGTGCCTTATTTTTGCCTGAAATGGACCCAACCCAATCCAGCGGCTTTTTTTTTTCTTTTTTTTCTTTTTCTTTTCTTTTTTTTTTCTTTTAGGACAAACTGCCTGTTTTCAGGTTTTCACCCTGTCCTTTGGCCTAATTTTTGCTTAGAGTGTCAATTATGGTTTTCATCTCTAACGGCCATTTTTTCTTTTTCTTTTTCTTTTTTTCTCTTTTTTTTTTTTTTGTACATTAGATGAACTATTCTGGTTACATCAATACCATTGCATAAATGCACATATTTCAATTTGATTTCATAATATATGATCATTATTTGGCATTAATCTCAAGATACAAAACCTCATCTAATCTCGGGATGGATCTTGAAAGCATCAAACTCCTGTTATCAATCAGCTCTCTTTTTGATTCTCATGATTGAATATTTTCTCTCTACTCTCATTTGATCTTTTGAATGCAAATTCTAGAAGCAACGTCGGAGACGAGACTTAACTCGAATGCATGAATGCACTCATGGCTTCTCGCTTGAAGCTCAAGAAACACCATAGGCCTCTTCTTACGTACCAAACCTTACTAGAAGGTCATTTCCGCTAATTGGATAAGACTGAACCCGAAATCAAGAGGTCTTACTTTGGTTGTAATGTTAGGCTTGGGTAGATGGCTGTCAAAAAAAGATCAGGTCGCTAGAGAAAAATGGCTGCGATATTTCTCAATTGATGGATGAACCATTCTTAGCTCAAAAGTATTCTTGAATTTGGACTCGATAACATTTTAGCTTCTTGAGATCAGAAGGGCGATTAAAAGGGTAATCATTGAAGCTAGTCAATTGATTACTATTTTGAGCTCTCTTTTTTATTCTTCTTTTTTCTTTTCTTTGCTTATGTTTCTTTCATTTTTCATTCATTTTTTTTCTTTTTGGATTTTTTGCTTTTCTTTTTTTTTCTTTTTCTTCTTTTTGCTTTCGCTTTTTTTTTCTTTTTTTTTTTTTTTGAGCTCATACCTTTCATTCATGACTAAACCCTCTTTCCAAAGTCTGAACTTCTATGCTAGTTTCACTTGCATACTCAATATGTTACCAAACTCATTCTTTATAGTTAATAATCACATATTTCATTGCATTCAAGAATCATCATGTAGTATGCAATTGTACATTACCTAATACACACATAATACTTACTCATAATGTGTGTAACAACAAAATTGGTACGCATTCAGCATACCTGCATAAAAGCTCAATGGGCTAGCAAGCGATTGCAGAATAAGGGTAGGAAATAGTCATTTAGAGAGCTATGCAAAGAAAAGATTGCATAAATCATATTTCAGGTTCTGTCTTATCCAGAGATCGCTTCGACGGGTAATCAGAAAGGTTCTAGTGCTCTTAGTGAGTTTTCATCCAATCTCCTAATTGCAACTAGTTTTTTATTTCTTATTTTTATTCTCTCTGACTCTCTCTCTTCAGGAGTTATATCAGATGCCATCAAGATTTTCTTTGGATTTTCCAAAGTTCCAAGATTAAATGCAGTAGTATTAATTGAATTAATGTCAAAATGAATGAATGTATCATGATCATAAGAAATGAAATCACCAGAAATAATATATAAATACGCAAAAAAACATTGTTCATCATATTACATAGCCAAAATGTTATAAGGAGTTTTCAAAATACAGAGACATAGTACATAATATCTCCAGGTAGTTCTTGCAAAAATGCCACCCTGGTGGACTGGACACAATCACATATTCGGTGGGGGAACTGCGTTGTAGCTCGGCTGCTTCTTTCTCTCCCTCTTTTCAGGGTCTGTTATCTGTTTTGTGTCAATGAGGTCCTGAATCTTGTTCCTCAGGGTTCGGCAATGGTCCGTCAGGTGCCCAGTATGTTGATGATAGGAGCAGTACTGGTCATCTCTATGCCCTTGTTGTCCCTGATTCAAAGCTGGCCTAGGCGCTAGAGGTTGTATCTTGACTTCCTTTATAAGCTTTTCCAGCACCCAAGATAAAGAGCGACCTAAGTTAGAATAGTACCTCTGACCCTGTCCAACCCCGGTTGCTGAGACCTCAGTTGCCTTGCCATTTCTATTGTTGCTGCTTCCAGCTCCGCCTGATCTGTTCCCCGATTGATTTCCAAAGTTTCTCCCAGGAAAGCTATTCTGACTTGCCTTCTTTGCCAGGTAGGCACCCTCAGCTTCTACAGCAATATCTTTCAATGATTCCCAATCTCTAAGCCCTTTGAAGCTCAGCAGGTCCCTCAGGTAAGGACAGGAATTTCTGATAAATAGCCTAATCTGATCAGCTGTGTCAGGCTTTCGTTTCATTTCCATCACCCTGTTCCTCCACCTTGTGAGATACTCGTGGAATGATTCATCGGGCTTTTGCTGTAGGAGTTCGAGGTCTTTCAGGGTGACCTCCATTCTAGTACTGCAATCGTACTGTTTCATAAATTCATCGGTCAGCAGATCCCAGTCTTCTTTACACCTTCGATCCAGCCCATGGTACCAATCGACTGCAGGACCCGACAGGCTGAGGCAAAAATACTCCACCTTTTGCTTCTTGCTCAGTCCTGTACCCTTCATCACTAAAGTGTACTGCTTGATATGCGCAGAAGGATCTGAAGTACCGTTAAACTTTGGCAGCTCAGGCATTTTAAATCTCTGGGGCAGCAATTCTTCATCTCCCAAATTTCTATCTTCGGGGTTGACCCCTTTTCCAGCTGACAACATCCGGGTGATGGCCTCAATCTGCTGTCTCATTGCCCTCATAGTTTCATCCTCCACCTTGGGTGCTCTACCCCTCACAGGTTGGTGGGCTGCTACTTCCTCAATCTCATCTTCTTCCACAAAATCCTCTTTGGGATTATTAACCCTTGCCCTTCTTGGCTCAACAGGTGCAGCTTCATTCACATTAATAGGTTGGCGAGCAGCCACTCCAGCGAAGGGAGCCTCCCCACCAGCAGGCGGTTCAACTTGCCCCCGAGGGGGGACTGCTGGTACTTGTTGAGCAATAGGCGGCTGCAAAATAGGAGGTGCTTGTGCAGCAGGGGGATGGGCAATTCTTTCGGCCATGACACCCATCATGTCTAGCATTCGCCGTTCAAATTCATCCAACCTCCGGGCGAGGTCTTGAGTGGTTAGGTTTCCAGTTTCGTCTGCCATGGAGGATGAGGTACTAGATGTTGAGAGTGGCTCAGGATCCCAATCGAGCACTAATTCGAGCAATCCAAAAGGCGAGTCTGTCCTTACTAATCGACCGTCAGGACCTCTAACCCACTTGGAAGAATCTATGATGGCTAAAAATTTAAATTGTTAGTATGATGCGTGTATGATAATATACAATGCATGATCGTGAATCGTGCAGATGGAGTGAAAAAATCAATGAATTGTAATTATGCGATGCAATGCATGAAAAAATTATATACATGATGGTATGTGCACATGAAAAATAATATGTAGGCAAAAGGGTATATACATTATGAAATGTATTTTTTATATTTTTTTTTTATATTTTATATATTTTTTATTTTTGATTGATTTTTTTTGACATGAATGACATGTGATGTATGTGCATGTTGTGCAGCATTCACAGCCACATGCAAGCAGGTAGAACCTTCCGGCCTTATTTCTCCCACACACGAGGTCGTGCGGTATCTTTCCTAGGTGGGCTTTATCCAAGGGTTAACAGGGAACCCAATGGACGCGTATAGTGCACGGTGAGAAGCCGGCAGCATAACAACTCTTTACTTTAAAGCACATGCGCATGGATGGTTGGCCATTATATATTTAAACAATTCGATTAAATCAAGATAAGCCCATCGGGATATGAAAGCCTTTGATGAAAATCATCTGATTCAATTGATTTTGTTCAGTATATGACGGCCCAAATAGCAAGCACGATATTATGGTACATGTCACCTAGTGGAGATTTCTATTGCCATTACATGAGCTTTGGTCAAAAGGTGGTGTTACTTTGAGGCTACCCAAGCATGATCCCTGCCGACGGGTCTAGCTCATCACGAGCATAACGACCGATCGGGTCACCATTTTATATACCACGATAGTACGAGGCTTGGGCTGGTGATTATCCTTAACACTTCCCCAAATTGAGTGAAAATGAGGAGGTGCTTCAGGAACGCACCGGGGCTAAAAGAGGGACCAAACTAGCGTATTCTAAATCTCTAATGATATGCAATGCAATTTTGAGAGAAAGCGAATTTTATAAACTAAAACTCAATTGTAAATTTTAATCAAGGTACTTTCGAATCGAAGTCTCAAATACGTCCCCAGTGGAGTCGCCACTGTGACGCGCGCCGGATCCCGATGGCGCCACCCTTTCGGACCGCCCGCACGTGGGCGATCGGGGCATTTGCGGGTCCGTCAACAGCTTGCGATAAATCGCAAGTGCGTCTATGTTGGGCAACAAAGAGGTTTCATGGAGTCGCCACCCAATAGAACATTGGGAAAGTTTCTCTCGCCTCGGAGAGCCTAAGACTTGCGTATTTTATCCATATTGGGCCATGAGGCCTAAGATTAACGTCTAAATCTCGTGACACAAGAGGTGTCTTGGAGGATAACCTCTAGCCTCTTGAGCCCAAAGACCAGAGCAGGGTTCGGGACTTCTCATTTATTCGTACCTTGATTAAGTTTACAATTGAGTTTTGAATTTATTAGTTCGCTCTCTCTCCACACAATGCAAGTTTGGTTAAAACCCAATTTATTCATTCAAGAGCATAAAATAAAATAGCATTAAAGCGTAAAATAAATTTACAATAATAATAGGAGCGGAATACAACTCCCATTTATAAATGTACTATACATGCATAAAACGGGTTATTCATTTATTTTGAGGACTTTGGTCCCCGCATGTGTTTATTATGGAAAACCATTTTCATGTGATAATTTTATTGGGTAAAAATAGGACATTGGTCCAAGTTTTATTTAGCAAACATTCTATTTAGTAGAAAACATTTGTGTGGTGGTTCTTTTAAACACGGTCGAAAAATCATTTATTATTACAAACCACAAATAAATAAAATACAATAATAATTACATATTTCTAAATAAATAAATAAATGAATACATAAATAAATAACTAAATTCTAACAATAATAATAATGATAATAATAATAATACATAAAATTAAATAATCACAAATCAATTAAATAATAACATCAACATAAAATTAGACAATAATAATAATAATATCAATGATAATAATAATAATAATATTAACATAATAATATTAAATAAATATGAATAATAACAATAATAAATAATAATAATAATAATATTAATAATAAATCAGAATAATGAATAAATATAATAATAATATTATAATGATAATAATAATAATAATAACAGAAATTAAATAAATAAATATAATAAAAACAGAAATTAAATAATAATAATAATAATAACAAAAATCAAATAAATATATAATAATAATAATAATAATAATAATAATAATAATAATAATAATAATAATAATAATAATTCAGAAATTAAATAAATATTAATAATAATAATAATAAATAAATAAATAATGATATTAATTAATATTAATTAATAATATATTAAAATAAATTAATATAAAATAGGATTACCGGATTTAGGTCGCCGGAGATTGGCCGGAGCGACGGTTGACGGCACCGCCAACACCGGACGGTAGATCGCCTCGTCGGGAGTCCAAATCCGGTGTCCACGCGCCGATCGGAGGTCCACCGTCGCCGGAAAACGAGATAAAGCGGTCCGGGTCCTTCTCCCTCACGCGCCAGTTGCCGGAGTCCGATGGAGAAGCGGCGGCGACGACTGGGTGCGCCCGGACGTGGTGGTTCTTCCGGTGGGGCGCGTGCCTGAATCCGGCGTCGGAGGTGGCCGGCGGAGGCGACGCCTTCTCCCTCTCTCCTTTCTCCTTTTTCTTCTCTCCGGTCCGGCGTTGGGTTCCTGGGTCTGCTCTTCCTCTCTTCTTTCCTTTCTTTTTCTTTCTTTTCCTTTTTTTTTGCTTTTTCTTTCTTTTGCTTGGCTTTTTCTCTCTTTGATCTGCCGACCCCCTAATTTTTCCTCATCTTTTCCTACTTATACCCCTAAATTAGGGCTAAGGGTGCACAAGGGTAATTTCCTCCTCCATAATTCCCTCATTTTCCTTTTTCATTTTATACTTTAATTAATTTAACTTAATTAAAACTAATACACACACATACTAATTTAATTAAACCAACACATAATATAATTAAACATTATATATCAATTACACATATCACATTAATACATTCAATTTAAACATTACAATAATTAAACATTACATATTAATATAATTAACCTATATATATATTATATATATAATTTATCTAATTAATTAAACATTACACTTTAATTTTACATGCATTTTAATTAACACAATAATATTAACCACTTAATTAACTGACAACATCAACTAATTAATTACTTAATTTCACACACACATATTTATATATATATTTTTTATATTATTAATTTTTTTTGTTTTTTTTGGAGGGAATAATCAAGGATCAAAAAATCACCATTGCCATTTTATGCCGGACTCAGGACCCGGTGTCTACACACATTTACCAAAATTAATTCATGCATAAACTCATATCAAAGCACTCAAATTTCTGGAAAGCAAACACAAATACACACTCATGATCCAAGGAGAATATTTAGGCAATGACAACTCAAAACTCAAATGCAGAAATCAAAGCTCCCAAACCTCTTTGAAGCACAACCTAGCTGATCTTCACTCTTCAATCTTATCTTTGCCTTTACACTTCTTCTTGACACCAACCACTTGCACAAATAAACCCAGAAAATCCTTAATCTAAACCCCAACTCACAATCAATAAAAACCAAAAGAAGAAGAAAGAGAACCATATGCAGGAAATCCTTAAAACCCAAACACATACCTCTTTAATCTTGCTCCAAAACTCAGAAATCCAACTTCAAATCTTGAAGATCCACATTGAGCACACACACAAGAGAGTAGAGAGAGCAGAAAAGTAAAGAGATGGAAAAAGGAGAAGAGGAAAACGTGAGGGAGAAGCCAAAAAAATCTGCTCTCCTTTCCTCTCTCTTCTTTAATGCTCTTCCAGCTACCCATCCTATGTGTCATGCCCCCATTGGACCAAACATTCCACGTTTGACTTACCAATCCTTGGCACCATACTCCTACCTCACTAGATAATTCTTAAGTAGATATTTTTCATCCTTAGTACAATACACACAATCCACTAGATAATTGCCTTACATCCTTGTTACCAAACAACACATACACACTAGATAAAACCACAACAAATACCCTACATCCATACACCACATGCACACCAAATAATTTCCCCCACTTAACTTATTTAATTAATTACTTTGCAATTAAGTCCTTATTATCCAATTTCCTCATGCATAAATTGCTGAAATACTCTTAAATTCCTGACTTAGTGTGCCAATTCCGACTAGGGCCATTTCGGGTTGTTACAAAGAGTTCAGTAACCGGGCTCCCTTGGATATCCACCATATCAATAGCTCGGTTACCTAAACAGCTCGAAATCAGCATATAAAAAGTCATCATTCACAGGAATCCTCCAGATATTTAGCAGATCCTAATCTCACAATAATGGAAGTTATCTAGAATCACTCATTAAATCCTGGTAAATATGGAATCAAGCACCAATCAAGGGATCAGAGTGATTTCCTCATATTTAGGATCCTGCTTCCTATTCTGTCTAGAAGAAGAGCTCTATATAAAGGAAAAAAACATGTATGTTTTCCTCTCTAGAAAAATATGACAACAGAAAAACACACTTCAATTAATTCACTGACTTGATCGTCGGAGTCTCCCCTGTTGGAAACCCGCCGATTTTTCTTGTGCTTTCAAATGACTTGTTCACGGAGCCATCCCGAAGAACCTGTTTGTCATCAGACCTGAAGATCGAATACTATTTGATTGAAAATATAATTTTTGATAAAGTAATTACATGTTTATAAATTATTTTTCATTGAATACCCTAATGGTTGTAAAGTCACTATAAACAACATATTTCTTGATCATATATTATTGCTATTATTGCTATTGATGTATTATGTAATCATGCATTATAAGATAATTGTCAAATTGTTACTTAAAATTACATATTATTTTCTATCTAATCATATATTTTTATTTGAGAAATTCAATTATTTTCATTTATTTTTAAGTATTGCTTTAGAAATATTTGAATTAAATTACTCAATGTTTTCTTTTATAATAGCTATTATATGATTATGTTGTATACGTGTCATGAAAATTATTTTATTGCATTTATTTCATTTCCTGAAGTGAATGAAGCAATATAAAATTATAGCCATAGAAATGGTATTTTTAATAAATGACAATTATTATTATTATTATTATATTACTCATTTTCACCACCAGAAGTGGCTGATAATTAAAAGAGAAAAATAAAAATGGTTAAGAAAACCATTTGAGAATGGATAACTTATTCATTATATGATATGAAAGTATACTTATCACGTACCTATTGTACATATGATCATATTATTAAGTTTTTCTCCATCTTAAAGAAATAAAAGACGTGGAGATGAACTTGTACATGCTTGTGAAGGTACAACATGTAATTTTGGAAAATAAGTTTTAGTTGTTAATTTTCAGTTAATGCATAATATATCCATAATATATATGGCTATCATGTCCAGAAGATGTGTGGCTCATTTTTAGATAAATAATCTTATAATATGACATATTAGAACTCTTTATGCACAAGTTTAAAGTTGTGTACTGATATTGTTATAAGGGGAAGAAAAATATATATTGTACTCTTTTTTTTCCTTAACTAAGGTCTTTTCCCATTGGATTTTCCTGTTAAGGTTTTTAATGATTTCAACTCATAATGTATATTAACAATATTGTGTACTCTTTTTTCCTTCACTAAGTTTTTATCCCACAGGGTTTTTCCTAGTCGAATTTTTAATGAGGCACAGTATGTATTAATGGACATTCAAGGGGAAGTATGCACTACAAATCCCATGATTTTGAATTTCCATAACCCCTTAAAATTGATAGTGTAGCTTATCAAAAGGTCCATGCAAGACATATTACAATATTGTCAATTAATTTAAAGTCCGCCAGAAGCATGACAAATTTTTTAATGAAAAATGGATATGAGAATAATTCCATTTGTCCATGCGTTTTTATCAAGAAGATAAATTCTGGATTTGCCATAATTGCAGTTTATGTTGATGACTTAAACATAGTAGGGACTCCAGAAGAGATCTATATTAATGCAGAATATTTGACAAAAGAGTTTGAAATGAAATATCTCGAAAAAATAAAATTTTGTCTTGGGTTTCAAGTTGAATATTTGCCAAAAGGAATTTTTGTGCATCAAGCAACTTATATAGAGAAAATCTTGAAACAATTTTATATGGATAAATCATATCCATTAAGTATTCTAATAGTTATTGATATCAAGAAAGATCCCTTTCGTCCACAAGAAGATAACGAAGAGGTTATTGGTCCTGAAATATCATATCTCACTACAATATGTGCACTTTTATATCTTGCAAATAGAATTAGACCAGATATAGCCTTTGCAGTTAATTTGCTAGCAAAATTTAGTTCTGCACCAACTCGAAGATGCTGGAATAGTGTAAAACATGTTCTACGTTATCTTCGTGGCATTTTTGACATGGGTTTGTTTTTTCCAAAAAGAGCAAAGTCAGAATTAGCAGGGTATGCTGATGCCGGGCACCTATCAGATTCTCATAAAGAAATATTAGTCATTCATGAAATAAGTCGTGAATGTGTGTGGTTGAGGTCCATGACTCAACACATAAAAAGGAACAAGTGGATTAGTGGTGGAGAACAAGCCAACAAAATTATATGAGGATAATGCAACATGTATCTCACAACTCAAAAGCAGCTATATCAAAAGAGATAGAACCAAACATATATCACCAAAGTTCTTCTACACTAATGAACTTATGAAGGAAAGACAAATTGATGTTTGTAAAATTCGGTCAAGTGACAATATAGCAGATTTGTTCACAAATGCCCTACTAAGTTCAATTTTCAAAAAGCATGTATACAACATTGGAATGCACCAATTGAACAATTTAGTGTGATTTATTCTATTTTTTTTAGAGAAAATACTTATGAATATTGTACTCTTTTTCCTTCGCTAAGTTTTTATCCCACTGGATTTTTCTTAGCAAAATTTTAACGAGACATGTTCATAGTGTATAGTCATCCAAGATAAAGTGTTGTGGAATATTGGAATATTTCTATTAGATGACTACCTTTAGTCCTAATTAGACTTTAAGTCTACCAGTATTATATTTCTAATCAAATTCAATTATTAGATATTTGTATCTATAAATATGCTAGTTGTGAGCTATTAAAGATATACAATAAAATTATTAGAGAATATATATTTTTCATTTCTCTCTATTTCTGCTTTAATTTTACTTTTATTTATAACAGATAAATTAATTTTCAAAACTAAAATTAAATTTTCCATCAATGCTTTTATTTTAACTACTTTTTGTGCACGTGCCATGCACGGGATTAATAGTTTTGATTAGAAAGAAAATTTATTCTTTTTTTAAAGACATTCCATTAAAATTGAATTTAATTGATACAAATTATAATTGAATGATAAATAAAAATATTTGTATATTATTTAATAAATTATTTTTTTATTTGTTGAAAAAAATACTACGGACATGATTGAATCCATGATCATTGTTTTAGTTATGTTTGATTCTAAATTTTTAATTGCAATTAACCTAATTTAATTAAAAATAACTAATTAATCAAATTCAATTATAACCATTGAAAATTATATAATCATAGATAGTAAATTACATGCCTCCAAAATAGTAGTCTTCACATTTGATATTGTTAAAATAGAATTTTTCTTAAAATCTGAACTTGAGTTTTTTTCTCAATCAATTCACCTTAAGTAATTTCTAAGATCATCCCATAAAATCAATAAAATTTTTATCAAATGTGCATATTTTTTTTTGAGTAATTAATAACTATTACTATAATTAAGCATTAAGAATCATAAAAAAATAACTAATTGAGATGGAAAAAAAATTACTTTTCACTAACAATAATGATTTCTCTCCTTTTAGGAGATCATTTTTCTTCCGAAAATTAACAGCTCATGCAAAATAAATATAAATAATAAAATATAATAAAATAATATTTTAATTTGAATTTAAAAAATTACAATTAAAATATTTCATACCATAATTGCTCATATCACAAATACTTTTGGTAACAACTGTAGAAGTGTAAAATTCAATTCAATTCTCTCATTGACATTTTTAAGATTGGATGAAGTTTTTTTTTGTGAGTCCCAAATATATGACCTTGAGGGTGAGTGAATAGATTATTACTCAATTTTTCGTGATCTGAAGATAATAATATAACACAGGCAGTTTGATATACAAAATACTATTATCATAATAAATCCATTTCATGCAATTTACTGAAAATAATTTTTTATTTAACATTTACCATTAAAAACAACACATATGGACAAAATTATTGGTGAGAAAAAATCAAACTTTCATTGGCTAAATTAATTTAGAAAAATCAATTTAAACTCGTTTTTAGAACACAAGGTGATTTTCTGACTCTGTTCTATAGAATATAGAACAGATACAGAACAATAAATTTCAACATAAAAATTATAGAGTACGAAATAAAAAGAGAGTAACAGATAGAGAATTTAATGCTGAGATTTATAGAGGTTCGGCCACTGCCTACATCCTCTCCTTAAGACAACCTGTTTTAAGAGTTTATCTCTATCTAATGTGACTCTATTTACGGATAAAAGTCAAAAACCTATTACAAGTAACTACCCAAATTTTTCTTTTCAAGTGAAAAACTCAAAAACACTTGATCATTTTACCCAAGTAAAATGACGATTTATAGAGGTTCGGCTACCGCCTACATCTTCTCCTTAAAACAACTCGTATTAAGAGTTTCTCTTTTTCTAATATGACTCTATTTACAGAAAAGAGTCAAAAACCGGTTACAAGTAGCTACCCAAGTTTTTTTTTCCAAGTGAAAAACTCAAGAACACTTGATTATTTTTTTCAAGTAAAATAATCAAAACACTTAGCTCTTTTTACAAAGTAAAATTTTAAGAACAAAGTAAAAGAACCTAAACACTTACTAGTTTATTTTCCTATGATCTAGTAATCTAACATCACAAATTTATCTCACAAATTTGAATAGCCTCACTAACATGATTACAAAATAAATTATAATCATATTGAGGAGATATGATCATGAATGCACATGAAGTAATGAAAAACTTACAAAATAAAACACAAATAGAATAAAAAAGTTTTTCACTCAATAAAACACAACGACAAAACTTTTTTTATAATAAAATAATATAGCTATTGAGTGTGAACAATATTTCAAAAACATTTCTATGTTTGAAGGGATTTAATTTTATGTTTCCTTAGTTGAAGAAAAACATTTGAAAAGATAATCAAATTATTTTCAAAATTTATGTTTTCTTAAAAGAGAAAAATCAGTTTGATAAAACATAAATTCTCTTTGCTTAGATAAAAAATCAGTTTGAAAAATATAATCTAGAAATTATCTTTCCTTAAATAAAAAATCAATTTGAAAAGTATTTTAGAGTTTATTTCTTTCCTTTTGCCAATAATCATGTATATGGAAAATTAATTTTTGGAAAGAAATAAATTTAATAAGTTAAGATATGATTTTGGAAAACATTTGAATGTAGTAAGTGTTAAATCCAATCTGAAATAATATTCCAGAAATTTTCTTTCCTCTTTCAAAAAGACATGTATATGAAAAATTAATTTTTGAAAAAAAAATAAATTTAAATAAATTAAGATATGATTTTGGAAAGATATTTGAATGCAGTAGATGATTGTGAGTGTGTGAATCCTCATAATTGATTTTACAAATATTTGCTAAAGATAAGTAATCAACAGATTACGTCAAATCTGATAAAGCAACAATTCAAGTCAGGTTTAATTGAAGTAGAGCACGTCTGGACTGTTTTGTTCCGAATAGAGCACATAACTTTAGATTTATTTATTTATTTTTTTGGACTTCAGATTTATTTGTTTTTGGACCTACATAATATAAAATATAAAGGTCCAAAACTTAATTGATAAAAATGTTTTATTAATCATCAAAATTCAAGATAAAGCCAACATTTTTGGGCTTTTTTTGAAAGTGGGGTTGAAAGCCAAAAAATTTAGCAAAATGGTGCTACAGTTAAGATATTTAGGAAACTGGGGTGTCGGAAACCGGCTGGGTGGGAAGCCGGTTTCCATGTGCCAGAAACCGGCGCGTACTTGTGCCGATTTCTGACAGCCATGTACCAGAAACCGGCACTTATTTGTGCCGGTTTCTGGCACTTTTGCTGAGCACTTCAAACTGCAGTGCTCAGCTTTGGTCACGTGAAGCTGCACCCCACTGCAGCTTCACGTGACCAAAGCAGTGGGGTGCAGCTTCACGTGACCAAAGCTGCACCCCGAAATTGAATTTACAAAATTTTTTTTTCTTTTTGTTTGTTCTCTTCAGTCTCACTCCCTCTCATTCATTTTCAATTGCAATTGTTTTTGTCATTCACTCTCATCCTACTTTGCTCTCTTTCTTTGAAATATTTCTTTCAAATATTGCTTTCGTTCAACTCTCATTTTTCAATCCATTTGTTCTTTAGTTCTTCACCTTGTTTGCTTGATTAAAGGTAAGATTTTGATGGTTTTATTTTATCTTTTTGTTTATATATGAGGTTTATTTTGTTATTAATATGATATTAATGTTTAATTTGTAGGTAGTTAAATTTTTGAAGCCCAATTACTTTCAAAATTAGAGGTAAGACTATTTAATTTTATTTTGTTATTGAATAATTTGTGTTTATTTTGACTAGTTGTAGCATATATGGAAAAGAAAAAAGAAAAAGCATTATTAGCAAGGAAATATGTCGTGTTGTAAAAAATGATGAATCTGTAAATATTGCATGTAGCAGATGATATGATCGGGACAAAATTTAAAAATTTTTGAAAGTAAATTATATGTATAAGTTGTGGACATTTAAATTAGTTAAATAAATCTAATTTGCATGAATCGTTGTTAATATTCAATTTTTTTGCGCTTGGAATTGCAAGTCTGGAAATGGATCCATATCATTTAGGTGCTGAAAAAATTAACTCGGGTCCGATTAATGGAGAGTTGCTGACAATACAAGGGAAACATCGATCTGATGCAATATGGCATAATTCGGTAATTCTTTTATTATATATATTATGTAGATTAGTATATATTTATTTTGTAAATATATATTTTTTATTACTTATCTTTTGTAGATTATTGATGAAATTATAGTTTGTAGATTATTGATGCGATACGAAATTGTATATATTATTTATTATATTATTTTTTTGTAGATTAAATTTCATAGATTATGTGTATTTTCTATATATATATTTTTGTGCATGTATAAAGTTTTGATGAAATTATATATATGTATTGTTTATTTATTATATTAAATGTTTTTGTAGATTATATAAATTTTGTGTATATATATATTTTTGATGAAATTATATATGTTTGTGTATATATATTTTGTATGTATATATATTTTTCAATTATATATATTATGAAAATATTTCGTAAATTATTATTTACGTATTTTGCATATGTATATATATACATAAATTTATTTTTTAATATATATATGTGTGTTGTAGATTATGGATGAAATTATGTATTTATTCACTTGTATATTTGATAAAATTATGCAAAGGTTGAAAGAGATGTGTTGAGAACTAGGAGAGGCAGTTTGGAAGGGCACTATAGACAAATTGATGATAGAATAATTCCATATATAAGATCGGCAGGCTTATTAGGTATTGCCCGAATTGGGATGATAAGTGTTGACTGTAATTTAACCACATCACTCATTGAAAGATGGAGACCAGAAACACATACACTCCACCTCACGTGCGGTGAAGCAACAATAACACTTGAGGACGTGGAGATTTTAACGGGGTTACCGATTGAGGGTAGGCCGGTGACCGGAAGAACAAATAATGACTGGGAGGATGTTTGTTACAATTTGCTTGGAGTGGTTCCTCCCCCTGCGGATATGCGGGGTGGACAAATTAAAATGACTTAGTTGGATAGCGTGTTCGCTGATATTCCTGATGATGTGACACCTATAATATTGCAACAATATGCCCGTGCTTAGATATTACGATGCTTAGGTGGAATGTTATTTTCATCACAATCATCCAGCACGGTGCACCTAATGTTTCTACCGTTGTTGGAGGATTTGGATTCAGTTGGACAATATAGCTGGGGGTCAGCATGCTTAGCATGGTTGTATAGAGAACTATGTAGGCCAACACGTCCAAATGCTAAGGGAGTTGCTGGATATCTGCAACTCTTACAACTATGGGCGTGGGAGAGACTACCACAGTTTAGGCCTGCACATGTGGAGGCACAACCATTAAATAGGGACTTGCCATACGGGATCAGGTAAAATATAATTTATAAATATGTATTTGAATTAAATTTTTATGTGATATTAATTCAAAAAACACGATCTGATATTTGAACATTTTGTTTGCATAGGTGGAGTGTTGCATTGGACAGGAATATCATGTCGAGAAGAGACATATGGACGTATCGGGAAATATTAGATACGCAAGGAGTTAAAGAGGTAGTCAGTGAATTTAATTTAATTTAATTTATGTATATATGTTGGTAGATGAAATTATGCTTAAAATTGATTTTTAATGAATATTTAAGATGACCTGTGATAATTTGCTATGCAGTTTGAATGGGAGCCGTACCATAATGTAATTCAACTGCTTCCCGATGTATGTAGGAGTGGGCAACAAAGTTGGATGGCTGTTGTTCAGTTGATATGTTTCTATATCATAGAGTGGCACCATCCTGACAGGGTCGTGCGTCAATTCGGTTTCGACCAGCAAATCCCATCGCCCCCACTTATACAAGATAATCTGCATACAATTGATATGCGTGGACAAACTCAAGTGAATTGGGCGATAGAGTTTGCAGCATTTATAAATGAATGGAATAACCGGCATGGTCGTGTTGTTGTTGGCCAACTTCGAAGACAACCATTGCATCTTCGATCTGAATATATGCAATGGTACGTGCAAAGAACTAGACGGTGGATAACCCCAATTGGTGCGAGACGAGGAGCTACTGTAAGTTTTCTTCTTTATTTTATATTACACAATTACTATATATGTATGGTACCAATTTTTGAATAATGTTGTAGAAATATATTGACAGACAAAAAATTTACACAATGTAGGCTGATGGTCTTGAGAGAGTCTACCACAAACACCCCGGATATGTGGATAACAATAGGATATTTGAAAACATCCTGGGTGCAGTTGGTTATGAGGATAGAGTGTCAAATGAATATCAGCGACAACTGTGTCCAGAACCTGTGACTGTTGCCCCTATGGAACAACAATTCCAAGATTTTTGTACCCGATGACATCGGACTGGAATGATTGACAGGCGAAGAAATGTTGAGCAAATTTATTATGATCCACAGGTAACGCAAATTCCACCACCCATGGCGTGGCCTTATCAGGAATCGGGAGTTGCTCATCATTTTGAAATGGGGGGCACCAGTTACACACCTGGAGATACCGGTGGTCCCAGTAGCTCATACCATGGGATACCAATGTCCTTTCCGATAGAGCAAACACCGAATGCATTCACACTTCCTGCATTTAATATGCAGTCCACCCCAACACAAGATGTGTATGGAAATTAATTCTTCCATCAATTATTTGGAACACCAGAACAGGTAATTCCTCAACCAAGTTTCGAAGGACCTTCATTCGGTAATTTCCATAATGATATGATGGGGGGTGATGTTGGACCGAGTAATGCAGAAGAGGGTGATGCACAGCAAGGGGAAGGGCAACGGCGTTATCCCGGCCGAAATAGAAGGCCGACGAGATGTGGCACAGGGTCACATTTCATTAATTAGACGTGCAGAAATGTATAATTGTTTTTGAAACATATATGTACATTTATAGTTAAAGTGTTAATAATAAAATATTATACTAGTTTACAATAATAAGAATAGATATCCTATTTTTCATTACACAGATGATGCATAAAAAAATAAAATTAAAAAAATGAGGTGCACATTATCGAAATAACAAATGGCTCAACCAAAATGGAATGTAAATTGTCCACACATTCATGATTTACATTCAAGTAAGAACACCAAGCGCTGGGCGTTCCTACTTGTTTATATATATATATATATAAGTAGGAACACCTGACGTTGGGTGTTCTTACTTGAATATATATAGTAGGAACACCCAACGTCAGGTGTTCCTACTTATATATATATATATATATATATATATATATATATATACATTCAATTATATATATATTCAAGTAGGAATACCCAACGTTGGGTGTTCCTACTTGAATGTGTGTGTGTGTGTGGTGTGTGTGTGTGTATAT